>CM048751.1:50658068-51993068 GCA_026315105.1 Locusta migratoria
CTATCGCTGCAAATGTGAGTGCAGAACTGTCACAGAAGTAACAGCCGTAGGGCGGGAGCTGCACAGGGCTATCATTGACGGATGCGCTGCAGTTGCGAAGTCTTTAATAACGGAAGGTGCGAAACAGGTGTGCGACTATCATAACACCCCGATACTTCACGAATTGAGGATGTGGCATGGTACGATCAGTCATCGTATACGTTGTTTCCTACAACGGCCAAGTTCTTTGTATGGAGAAACCCAAAAGAGCCTTACGATACGACGTACCTTTCTCCTTGACTCAACCGTGGGGTTGAGCGCCCATCACTGTGACTACCGTCCCACGCAGGATCACAGAGGATGAGTATGTCGCCAGTCTCGACGTTTAGTGCCTCCTAGCATGTTGCTTTGAAACGCTATTTTCAAATATGATAATGCGCCCGTAGACAGAAGAAACGTTAGCGCACGTTTTCTCGACCATCAGGTGAGCTGGGTGGCTAGCTTAGACCCGTGACCAGACCGAGATTTCCTGTGGTCGGCGTGAAGACTGTGTAAATGTGGGATAAGGTACGGCAACATCCCCAGACCTCAACATCATCGAAACATTATCGGAATTTCAGACCACAGAGTGGGCAGCAGATTTCCAGCTCCCAACATTATCGACAAAGTTGCTGAATGTTTTGCTATTAAAAAATCGATAATATTCCGATGAAAACTATTCAGAAACTCTACGAATTTATTCCCCAGAGAATTGTAGTTGTAGCCAAATTAGTTAAAAAAAAAGAATATTATCTACATGTCAGGTGAAATTTTTACCATCCCCAGTAGTTATAGCAAATGGGTGAAATTATTTCAATCATTTATAATAACCACATAGTAGGTGCGGCGTCTTTTCTTTGGAACATGCCAGAAACAACGAAACAGATAGTGTGTTCCTGTGGACAGAGAGGGCAGGTGGACAGCAGAGGAAAGGCCTAACTGTCAGACGTCTCGCGGAGCGCCACTCGCCTCTCGGGGTTTCTGGGCCTGGTCACCAGGCTGCTGAAGGCGGCGCCAAGTCGTAGCGCCGGAACTGCTGCCGTCTCGTCCGAAAGGTCCTGCTGCAGTTCCTGAAGGCTGTGGCGGCTGTTGCTGCACACCCTGGATGTGATGACTCTCCGCGTAAAGTAATCGCGCTCTGACGGATCAGGTGAGCCAGACGGCTAGCTTGCCCCGTGACCAGACTAGACTCCGCCCTTCAGTATTTCTTCCACTCCAGCTACATCGTCGACGGCGAACTATGTCGAAAGAGGGCCAAAGATCTCACTTGTGACCTACGTGGATTCCCGGCCCCAAAAAAGTGGGACATACGGTTACCGTCCCGGAACTGGACCATCATTTGGAGGACCATCTCTTCCCATATTCTGCCGACCCACGTTCGTGCTACTTGGTACCAGGTGGTAAATCTCACCATTCCAACGAACGCCAAACGTCATGCCATTAAACTACGTCCTTCGGCTGACTGTGTTGCCTGTCGCACAGTGGACTCCCTCGAACATCGCTTTGTGTGGCGCCATAATGTCGCTGTTTGGAATATCACTCGAGACATGCTGCGACTGATAAAAGAACTTCCATAAATGTCATCATTGTCGAAGACGCCATTACCCCAGACTGTAACTCTTATCCCAATAAGAAGAAATACGTCATGCAATGGATTATGGGACGCCGGGGTGGAGTAGCCGAGCGGTCTAAAGCGTCTCGCCGCGGAGCGCGCGGTTGCTCGCCGTGGAGGTTCGAGTCCTCCTTGGGGCATGGGTGTGTGTGTTTGTCCTTAGGTTAGTTTACCTAGGTTTACGTAGTTTGTAAGCTACGGACTGATGACCACGCAGTTTGGTCCGATAGATCTACAAACATTTGAAGATTTTGATTATGGGACGTACCGTACTATACATTCAATTTTTACGCTGGCTACGATGGACCCTATAGAGTTCTTGTCGTACCTCTGGTCTGAACATGACAATGAGAGGAAGAAGACGAAATACAGGGAAACGCATGGAATTTTTTTTTTAAAGTATTGTTGGAGTATGTAGTTGCCAAGTGTGGAATGTAATACCTTGGTTGTTCGTTTTTTATTTGTTTCACTTTTTTAATTGATGGTGGAGTGTACTGCGTGTTTTTCTTCCTTTTCTCTCCTTCGCGCTGCATGTTATGAACAGTGACTGGACACTGCTGTGTTTGCGTTTCTTTATTCAGTGGATTTTTTTACTCGCAGATGAAGGCCTTTATGTTGAGCGAAAGGACGGGGTGTGGGGTGTAGGAAGCCCCCCTGATAAAATAAATAAATAGAGCCTTCCTGTGGTAGGCGTGAAGACTGTGTAAATGTGGGTCAAGGCACGGCCCCCTGTATGGGCAGTAACTGCAGGCAATTTACTCCTCCCTTCATGTCTCCACAAATGGTTTGTAAATCGTGCCCACTCGACTGGGTAACTTTTATTTACTCCATCCTGTATACAGTGTGTTTCTGTAAGAGTTCACAAACGTAGGAAATGAACAAGGGTATTCAGGTCAGGTGATCTCGCTGACCACGGAATAGGACCAGCCCTTAAATCCAGCGACCGGCAAATGCACCACTGGAATGGTTGAGGACATCCACATTGAAGTGGGGCAGTGCACCGTCTTGTCGTATCCTCATCTTCTCAAGAACGGCAAAGGGTACGTTCTCGATCAACTCAGGTAAAACGCTTTACATATATCTCAGGTACTTTCAGGTGGCCAGGTACGAGATACGGTACAATGAAAATGGCGCCTACAAAGCCGGGGCAGAGATTCGCAACACAACGCGTGACTGCTGAATAGCGCGGGGGTTTCTCTCACCAGCACATGGCTACCCCTGCTGTTCGTAATAACATCATGAGCAACTAAGGCCTTGTCATTCATCAGCACGATCTGGAGGAAATCTGGTCGCTCAATCCATTGTTGGAGGAAAGTAATACGAGACAAGGAGGTAGACAAGTGTACTTCCAAATCTCCTTCAGCCAGCTTCTACGACACCAGATTCCACCCGGCAGGGCCGGCCATGGAAGGACCCACTGACACTCGGGTTCTCTCGGCTCTGCTCGGCAGTTTTCGGAACTACTCGCTACGACACCGCATTTCTTATTGTGCTGCTATGCACCTGTTTTCCTTTCCAGCTTATGATGTGAAATTGCTAGCCCTCATTTCTCTTCCTAGTGCGAAAGAAACTGAAAATTTTGTAAAAATTGTAGCACTTTTACAACAAATGGAGGAGCAGTTTTCAAGATACTGCAACAAAGTGAAACATTTTCAAGGCATTTTCTAATGCAACCGATAGATTTCTAGTATAATTTTCGTTTGTAAGACAAATTATAATAGCTCAAGAGTTTTACGAATAATTTTCTCGCAAAGACTTTCCACATCATAAAGCGACTGAATATTTTACATCCTACTTTAGCTGAACTTATGTATCTGAAAGGGTAGATACTCCATACAAGTATCCATTGGATCAGCTGACAACAGTGCAGACTGTACCCGTGCAGTTGGGGGACTGACAATGGTGGGGGATCCAAGTCCGTGTGAGCTACCGTTGGGGATGACGTTGGTAAACGGGGACGGAGTTGGTTAGTATGTCAGTGCTTCAAACCCCTCAGAGTGTTGTCTAAGAAGAGTCATCGTGCACGAATGGCGCCACTGTAGCCAGCACCAGGAGAGCTTTGTTCCATACCAGTGGGCCCACACAGTGGAACCTGGGGTATACCAGGTCTCGTGTTGCAAGGGCTGTGGGGCACAGAGATGATAAAGGGTGCATGGCTGTCGTCCATAAGGCACCTCGCTGCGGAGCGCGTGGTTGCTCGCCGTCGGAGGTTCGAGTCCTCCCTGGAGCAAGGTTGTTTGTATTGTCCTTAGGTTAGGTTACCTTAGTTTAAGTAGTTTGTAAGCTACGATCTGATGACCACGCAGTTTGGTCCGATAGATTTACAAACATTTGAACATTTTTGCTGTCGTGCATGGAGAAGTTCTGCTGGGCTACGATCCCGTGTGGGGGTTGTTCTGTGGGTGCTTATAAACAATGTGGTGGTGGATGCGCACACAGCATGCAACATTTGTTGTTTTGAACGTTCGCACCATCTGCTCAGCAACACTATTCGAGGATGGGTGAATGGAGGACTAAATATGTGTTTGATGCCATTGGCATCGCAAAACTGCTCACTGTAAATTGGAGCCTACTGTCAGACACTGCGGTATTGGGTAGGCCTTCATTAGTGAGGGCGTTGGTTGTGGCGGTCGTGGTGTTGGATGCAATGCTTACCACATAGAGATAGTTAGAATATACATCGACGACAATACGCCACATAGATCCCAGAAAGGGACCCACGAAGTCAAGATCACCAGAGGCGAGGTGGAGCAGGCCAAGGAGCAAAAGATTGAGGCAGAACAGTCTGTTCTTTAGCACATGTTGATCAACAGTGGACGATCGTCTCCACATCTTTGTTCAGTCCCAGCTAGTAAACAACCTTCCTAGTTAGGGATTTCATACAGGACATTCCCCATTGCCCATGATGGAGAAGATCGACAACCTGACGGCATAAGGCAGGTGGGATGACCACCCAATGGGTTTCGCTCTCTGCATCTAGCAGGAAGACATAATCAACGACTGACAATCGACGAGATAGATGGTACCAGGCCTGGAGCTGTGAATCGCCAATGTCTCCTCCTCTGTCTGACAGTAGTTCTTTTGAGCAGGAGTCAGTGCCTTGGACAGACAGGCTATTGGTTGTTCAGTAGCATCATTACTATGAACTAACACAGCCCCAAGGTCATAGTGGATGCATCTGCTGCCAAAACAAGGAGACGCGATGGAGAAAAGGGCATAAAGCAGGGTGACGAATGCAATAGGCGCTTCAGCTGTGTGTAGAAATGCTTACAGGCAGCTGACCACCGGAACTTCACGGCCTAGTCAGCAGGTGGTTGAGTGGGTGCTTAAAGTGTGTTACTTGCGGAAGGAATTTGGCGTAGTTATTCACGTCTTCAAAAACGTCTGCAGCTGCTGTAGGTTTTGGAGGAGTGGTAGAACATCGACGGCAGAAACATTGTAATCTGCGAGCTGAATCACATCTTTAGAGAGCACGTGGGCAAGATATTCCACCTGTTCCTGGGAAAACTGTCATTCATGTAGGCGGCACTTGAGCCTGTCATGGCGCAACGTAGTAAAGAGAGTGCTCATTTATGCAGGTGTACCTGGCGCTTAGCCTCAGTGACAATGACGTCATTAAGGTAGTGGGTAGATCTGGGGTTAGGCATGGTTAACTGTCCCAGGTACCTGTGGAAAATGGCTGGTGCAAAAGAAATCCCAAAGGGCAAACGTTTGTATTTGCATAGGCCGAAGTTGTATTGATGTGCACGATTCGTTGCGATTCCTCATGTAGGAGGATCTGAAAATACACGTCGGCAAGGTCGATATTAGAAAAGTATTGTCCTTCGACAGGTTTTGCGAGGAGGTCCTCTTGATGTGAAATGGGATATGTTTGCACATTAACTTGGGCATTGATTTAAAATTGCCACAGAGGTAGAGGGAGCCGTTTGACTTTATTACAACTATCATCGGAGTGGCGGAGACAGCTTCAGTGACCATATCTGTGTGCGGACGATCTAGTACTAGCTTCACAGCCATCCATAGACTGCGGGAAGAGCCGCACAGCACAAACGGGGGACTGCATCTGGACGTGAAGCAATACACGCCTGAAAGTTGGTGGCGCACACCAGGCCAGACACAAACAGAGTCGCAAAGGAGGGACAAAGGTCATCGAGTTACTGGAAGGGAACTGTGTCCAACACGATTTGCTATGATGGACAACCCAAACAGTGAGAATGCATCTAGACCTAATATGTTTTCAGCTGAATGGCTATTGATAACAAACACTGTTACTGGTCGTGTGACTTTTTGTATGTTACCAAAGTGGAAATTGATCTTTGAGAGGGATAGGGCTGTCACCATATTCAACCAACCTGCAGGGGGGCAGGTAGAACGCCGGGTACCCGAGACGGACATCTGTTTGGAGGTTCACCAGGGAGGCTGTCGCCCCTGAGTCTACCTGGAAGCGGACCTCTCGGTTCGCTATCAAGGGATCATTAAGGTAGTTGGTACATCCGGGGATAGGAATGGTTAACTGTCTCAGATACCTGTGGGAAATGGCTGGTGCAAAGGAAATCCCAAAGGGCAAACGTTTGTATTTGTATAGGCCGAAAGTTGTAGTGATGACCGCGATTCGTTGAGATTCCTCATGTAGTGCGATCTGAAAATACGTGTCAGCAAGGTCGATATTAGAAAAGTATTCTCCTTCGACAAGTTTTGTGAGGAGGTCCTCTTGATGTCAAATGGGATATGTGCTTGGGCACGGCATTGATGGTTGATTTAAAATCGCCACGGTGGCAGAGGGAGCCGTTTTACTTTATCACCACTATCATCAGTGTGATGGAGACACTTGTTTTGGCAGCTTCAGTGACCGCAGCTATGTGCGGGTGATCTAGTACAAGCTTCACTGCCATCCATAGACTGGGGGAAGAGCCGCACAGCACAAACGGAGGACTGCATCTGGACTTAAAGAATTGTGCGCCTGAAAATTGGTGGCACACACCAGGCCAGACACAAACGGAGACACAAAAGAGGGACAAAGGTCATTGAGTCCCTGTGTCCAACAGGATTTGCTATGATATAGAACCCAAATAGTGAGAATGGATCCAGACCTAATATGTTTCCAGCTGAATGACTATTGATAACAAACAGTATTACTGATCGTGTGCCTTATTTTGTATGTTACCAAAGTGGAAACTGATCTTTGAGAGGGATAGGGCTGTCACCATATTCAACCAACCTGAAGGAGGACAGGTCGAATGCCAGGCACTCTAGACGGGCATTTGATGGGAGTTTCACCTGGGGGACTGTCGCCCCTGAGTCCACCTGGAAGCGGACCTCTCGGTTCGCTATCAAGGGATCAATAAATAACTTACTGACGTGAGCATCACTCTGGGGGAGGACGGCCTGGAGTTGACGTCCTCTCCCTCTGAGGAGTGGGCTTTGACTGTCGCCTGATTGTTGTGAACAGTGCAGTTCCTGCTCAGCAGTGCAGTCTGGTGGGACGAGTCTGCAGCCATGCGAGGAGGTCCTGCCGGTTTTGTGCTCGGCTCTGGGTGAAGGCTGTCGGCGGACCGAAGCGGAAGACGGGCACAAAACTTGTCCTCAGTGAACTACTTCGATGCTTTTGTGAAGCTAGAATCATTCCGTCCCTTCCAGTTTCCTTTCCCTTCCTCTCGTTAAACCTGCCACCTTATACGGTGAGCGACGTACAGGTGGTGTAACACGTTTTTTTGACTAGACTGATTGACAGCAGGCTCGTACTGCAGTCATTTCAGGAAGAACGCTGGAACTAGAAACATCCGTAATTGTCGCAGTCTCGCAGTCCATTTGAGAACGTGTGTCGGGAGCGACGTGTGTCGGACGTGTGCGCCTGCGGGCATTCCTCGTGTGTCGGCGATTTTCGTTGCGAGGCATACCGCGCGCCCGGCAAATGACGGTTTACCCCGGCACGTGACGTCACGCGCGCGGCCCGACCGGCAGCCCGGCGCATGCGCAGTGGGCCGCCTCGCTGCGCCGCGCATGCGCAGTCGGCGCGCTGCAGAATGCGGCGCCGCGCCGGCCGTGTCCGCGCGGCTGCTCCTAATTTGCACGTTCCTGCGCGGATCTGCTGGGGCCGCCATTGTGCTGTCTGGCGGCGTTGTTTACAGAGCGCGGCTAACGCACGCCGTGTCCGGCGCGGAATGCCCGAGCGCGAGGCGCTTGTCGCCGAGTTCCAGCCGCGGACGCGGCCCGCATCGCCGATTAGTCGCCGGCTACTGGGGGGGGGGGGGGGGGGAGGGGTGCTTGCGCAGGTATTAACAGGGGGAAGGCAGCAGGGGAGGCCGCAGCGGGCGCCAAAGTTTATCGTGCACCCCTTCGTCTTAGCAGACTGTCATGGCGTCTTTGTTTGACAGTCGTACGTGGCAGTGAGAGCAAATAGGGATGTGTGCATTATGGTTATCGGTACCTCTGCAGAAAAGGACGTAAGTGTAGCGGCTGTTTCTTCGGATGTGGTAAGATGGGGGCTGCGTTTATTTTTTTTCATTCTCGCGGGCTGTTTGGGATCCGGCCCATGAAGAGTCGCGGTTCTATTCAACCAATTGTGAGACAAGCTGATAATGGGACTAAGGGGGATCCCAATTGGGAGTAACTGGGAGGGGCTTACCAGTTCCGGCATACGCCTTACAACAAAGGAAAACCTCCCGAAAACCTTGGTCGGAACCGTGGTATTGGGACGTTTCCCCAGACTAAAAATGGATTCTACATCTACATACATATTCCGCAATTCACCGTAAGGTGCGTGGCGGAGGGTACACTGTACCACTACTAGGCATTTCCTTTCCTATTCCACTCCCTAATGGAACGAGGAAAAAAAGAATGCCTATATGCCTCCGTACGAGCCCTAATTTCTCTTATCTTGTCTTTGTGATCTTTACGCGAAATGTAAGTAGGTGACAGCAAGATCGTACTACACTCAGCTTCAAATTCCGGCCCTCTAAATTTACCCAACAAAAATTCACGAAAAGAACGTCGTCTTTCTTCCAGCGATGCCCAATATAGTTGCCGGAGCATTTCCGTGACACTCGCGCATTGGTCGAACCTACCGGAAACAAATCTGGCTGCTCGCCTCTGAACCGCCTCTATGTCTTCCTTTAAACTGATCTGCTGCAGGTCCCAAACACTTGAGCAATACTCAAGACGTGGTCGTACAAGCGTTTTATACGCGGTCTCCTTTACAGGTGAAGTACATCTTCCCAAAATTCTCCCCATTAACGGGGAAGCCCGAGTGCACTCACGACAATCAAGGATCGGACGCCCGAGTTACTCTCGTAAACTCGTAGCGATCAGCTCGACCAACAGTGGACAAGCGCCTCCCTAGAGGGGAGTGCGGTATCCTCTGCGTCGACAATGTAAGGTGCGGATTGGCAGGATGAGCAATTTTTAGTCACTAAACCAGAAAAGACTTTCAGAGAAAAAGCGAAAATGTCTACATGTCAATAAAATCACGAACCACGGCAACAGTGCAGCTACGTCTGACATCTTGTTGTTAAGTGCCGCTTATGAATGAATGGTAATTCCGACATAATTTCATTAAAAGACATCTGTAGAAGAAGCTTAAATAGTTTTACAACTTGTTATCATACAACGTTAAGTCAGTTGTTGGCTTCCCATTCCTTCGGTCGCAAAACGTAGCTTGTTGTGATGGGGTATTTAAAATATTTCGCAGCAGTAGGTACTGTGTAGTACTCGGCGTCCTTCAAGAGAAGAAAGCACACTTTCCTTCTGCTTCAAAGTAGGTAATTTATTTTTTTTTTCATATCACGAACTGTTCAACATAAAACTGGTACAAAGTTGTTTAAGTCGTCTGCTTCTCACTCTTAAGCTCCTTGACCTCTCTGCTAACTCCTCTGATTCTGGCAAACTAACTGAATTGAATTCCGCTGACTGGCGATGCAGTAGGCGTCTATATATAGTTTCAAAAAAGTTTCGTATATAGTTATAATCAATATATCAAGTTAAAATCACTTTCCGCTTATTCAGATTGAATGAAGGTTACAGAACAGTAGTGAATATTTACAACAAACATATCCAGTGCAATTTTCGAAAATTATTATGGTAAAAGTAAAAATATGAAATGTGTTACAAACAATATGCACAGCTATTTAACAAATTATGTGAAAAATAATTAGATTCTGAAGCAGGTATCATTTACAATCGTTTGTAATAACATAGATCATTATTGTACGTTGCATCCAGTTTGTGAATATGTAATTCCTAGTTTGAAATTAATAAATGTGGATTGTTTAGTTACATATCATTTTCTAGAATCTTAATAATTAAATTAATTACTCTGAAAGCTGCTCACAATTTACATATTTGAGCATACTTCTGTATGACTAAAATATTGTAAACAAACTTAATTACCTACTAAAATGTGTGAGAAATTTATAAAATATGAATAATCGTAGTAAATGCTCTGGAGCCTTAATAATTAATGTATATGATAACATTCTTTTCTTAATGAATACAAGTCTCGTTCCGCTACCATGGGTCCAAAAAGGTATGCTATACATATTAATAAAAGATGCATTAACGTAACAGATAAGAATAAATGTATATCTCCCTGGCTAACCAACTTATTACATACTGGTGGATTTTTGATGACACTATGGAATAATCTGTACAAGTATGCAGTCCATAAATATTTGTAATGGTATTACCAACCTGTTATATTTACAGATCTTGGTACGTTGTGCTAGTATAGCGTAGTTCGGTAAATAATGATTAATGGTATCGGGTGCTTCAGTAACACTTATCCGGGTATCCTCCCGTTATAGCATGTAAAATTATATACAAAGTTTTCTGGAACTTGACAGAGCCAATAAGGAAAAATGTGGTCTTCTCTTTACAGATAATATTATTTATCTTCTAATGAAGTCACCAGAAAGTAAAAGACCAACTGTAGAACGATTTAGATATCAGTATGGTTCGAAATTTGGCGATTCACCCTAAATAATGAAAATTATGAATCATTCAGATGCGTATTAAAATATGTCCACTGAACTTCGTTTACAACATAAATCCATCAATTCTCAAGGCCGTGCATTCTACATACTTACGAATTACAATTACGTTCGACTTAAATTGGGACGAATACATTAAAGTGTCAAGGTAATGGCGAACCAAACAGTACGTTTTACTGTCCGAACAGTCGAACTGTTAAAGCACGTCGTTCTCCTTTTTGAGTACTTCTGTGGGGCGTGGACATCGAAAATGTACAAAGATGGTATGACAATCATTACAACAACGAAGTATTTCGTGCAGTGAGATCTACGAAATTTCGATCGCCAAGTATGTCATCATAATGCGAAAATAATTGTCGACCAAGACAAATCAGAGCCCGAATGGAGACATTTAGGTATTCCATTTTGAAGAATGGAATGGTGGAAAGAGTAATGTGGCTTGATGAACCCTTTGCGAAGAACAAGCCTGAACTGTAGAGTACGCATGTAGATAGATGTAGATGAAATGCCGGAATGTGGCGATAAACGTTTCGCCTTCCTAAACGACACGCACAACTTTTTTTCCTCTCAACCACCCAATAACAACATGATATTTTAAAATTAAAAACCAGCTGCGTCCTTCCCTGGATTAAGAATTTAAATACGTTACTCCTAATTCGAGCTGTTTTCATCGAAATGCTACTCATTTGCATATTCTACATGCAATGCATTTCATGGCAGTTTATGATGCTGCAATTTTAATGTATTGTAATAGTTAAATAAATATGTATTGATAACAAAACTTTTTGACACGTTTTTTTCTTAACTTTGCGCTTAGCTGGAGGTAAAGAGATTCTTTTAGTACGATTTTAGTAGCGTGACTTTTGAGACTAGGAGATGATGCTATCGACGTGGCCAGAAAACGGGAAATTGATCTGTTAAAGAGGAAGACGGCTGATACGACGCTGGAGTACAACACCACCTTCACGACCTAGGTCGTGAATTACCTTTCCCTTCCGTTCCCATTCCTTCTTCTTCCGTTCTCTCCCACCTGAGGAAGGAACTGTGTTCCGAAAGCTTGTCCTTTTTCGTCCCCCCCCCCCCTTTTTCTGTTTCTTCATTTGTGTAACTATCGGCAGTACAGCACAAAGGTAAGTACTGGCCAGCCAATCTATCTCTTTTGAAGAGTAATTTATCATCTCTGAGGAGAATTTTCATCATTAATCATATATATGAATTGATTTTGTTGCTAGTTTCAGCCGGCCGCGGTGGCCGAGGGGACTGAGGCGCTCCAGTCACGGTCTGCACGGCCACTACTGTCGGGGGTTCGAATCCCCCCTCGGGCATGGATATTTGTGCCGTCCTTAGTCTTAGCTAGTTCATAAGTAGTTTGTAAGCTTAGGGACTGATGACCCCGTAGTTAAGTCCCACAAGTTCTACAAACATTTGAACATTTTTGCTAGTTTCAATTTCGGAAGGTTCTTCTTAATTTATTGTATTGCATTCATAATGACTTTGTCCTTTGTCCTTAATTCATCCCCATACACAAAAATACATCAGACGATCTGGCTGTCCACAGACGTGTAGCAATGCGACCATTCCATTTCCGTGGAAAATGTTGATTTAAGCGTCCAGTAACCGTGATAGTAAAACGCGGAGGCGCGCCATCATGTTGAAAATAAATTTCAAATGGCGTGGCGAGTGGAACGCCTTAGAGCAAGCTGCGCATTTCTTCCTGAAGGAATTTTAAGTACGTCTCGCTAGTTAAACGTCCTTGGAAAATGAATGGTCCAATAAAGTGTGTGTTGATTGTACCACTCCACATATTTATACTAAATCGCTTCTGAAAATTACGTTGCACTCTTACATGTGGGTTTACTTAAGACCATACGTGCTCGTTATGCAAATTTTTATATCGTCTCGAGTAAACTGTGTCACATCAGCAAATAAAATGTATTTGTGTAATAGCCGATTAGTATTTCACCAGTTACAAAACTCCAAGTGAAGGACAGCATCTTCCGGAAGTAAATGATGCATTTTTTGTTTGAGCTTGCAATACAGTTTATTGTACTCCAGTACACACCATACTTTAGATTGTGAAATGCGAATTCGTATAAAGATATGTCGTGAAACAGTACCCGAGCTACCTTGAAGAGCATCCTCCACAATATCCTGTTCATCGCCCTAGCGTATCCAGTACTCGTACTTATTACGAACGCTAGGTAGAGAACCTGTCTGCCGTAACGTACGAAATACTCCTCTAATAAATCGTGCATTCAGCATCCTCTAAGTTGGATAATGTACGCGATATTCGTTAACTGCACCCAAAGCATTACAGTCACATTTGTCACAAATAAACACTGTATTGGCTTATTCCTCTGTCGTAAATATGAAAGGTATCCGTATTTCAGAAATAATCTACAAACTACCACAGTAGCAATGTGGTTCCACTTAATACACTGTTGTTAGTTATTATGTTCTTTCACTACAATACAGAGAAACGACTGAAACTACTCACTAACGGTTCTCAACATTCTTAATGACATTTATTCGAATAATCTCCGCAATTTCTGGAAAACTACTGCAGACACAGGTGTGGGACATGTTTCATTAGAGTCACAGATCAGTAACAACAAAATAAATGGAAATCGAGCTTTAATTTAGCCTCGTACAGTTTTGCGTTAACCCCAGGAAGCACAGATATTGCCGAGGTGGGGTGTCTTGCGTGCCTCAACGATACAGATAGCCGTACTGTAGGTAACATCAGCTAATGTGGCTTTACCACACATCTACTGAGAACGGCTGAAAGCAAGGGGAAACTACAGCCATTACTTTTCCTGAGGACATGCAGCACTACTATATGAATATATGATGGCATCCACTCGGGTAAAATATTCCGGAGGTAAAACAGTCTCCCATTCGGATCTCCGGGCGGGGATTACTCAGGAGGTTGTGGTCATCAGGAAAGATAACACTATCATTCTACGGATCGGAGCGTGGAATGTTAGATCCCTTAATCGGCTAGGGAAGTTAAGAAATTTATAAAGGGGAAAGGACAGGTTAAATTAGATATTGTGGTGATTAGTAAAGTTAGCTCAAAAGTTGAACAGGATATCTGGTCACAGATTTTTAAATATAAAATCAGCTGGGAGTATTACAGGAGTAGGTCTAATAATGAATAAGAAAATAGGAATGCGGGTAAACTACTATGAACAACACAGTGATCGCATTATCCTTATCACGAAGACAACACCGAGCTCAGTAGTACAAGTTTATTTGCCAACTGGATCTTCCAATGTCGAGGAGACTGAAAAAAGATCTGTAAGTCACTCAAACAGTTAAGGAGGACGAAAAGGTATCATGGGGGAGTAGAACTCGGTAGTAGGAAAAGAAAAGGAAGGAAAACTAGCAGGTGGATATCGACTGGGGAAAAGGATTGAAAAAGGAAGACCCTGGTAGAATTTTGCATGGAACGTAATTTAATCATAACAAAAACCTGGTATCAGAATCACGAAAGAAGGTTTTAGACGTGGAAGAGAGCAAGAGACACCGGAAGGTACCAGATAGATTTGATTATCGTAAGACATAAATTTCTGTACAAGGTTTTCAACTGTAAGACATATCCAGGAGCAGACATCAACTCTGACCATGTCTTATTGGTTATGAATTGCAGACTGAAATTGAAGAAACAACAGAAAGGTAGGAAAATAAAGAGATAGAACCTTGATAAACTGAATGAACCTGAGACATTTAAGAGCTCAGAAAGAGCTTTACTCAAAAGTTGACAGAAACGCGCGGAAATAACGCAATAGAAGCTAAATGCGTTCCTGAATGAGAGATAAAATGGCAGTAGAGAATGAAATAGGTAGAAAGGCAAGATCTATAAAATATCCTTGGATATCACAGGAAATACTGAATTTAATTGACAAAATGAGTAAATAGGAAAATAAGCTGTGTGAATATCAGGAGCTCAGATGGAAAACCAGTTCTGAGCAAAGAAGAGAAAGCTGAAAGGCGGAAATAATATATATACATATTTGGGGTCTACAAAGGAATTGAACATAAGAAAATATTGTAGGAATGGGATAGAAAGTAGATGAAGATGAAATACGATACTGTACAGAGAGGAGAATTTGACAGAGCACCGAAAGACCTAAGTCGAAACAAGACCCTTGGAGTATATGACATTCCCTCGGAGCTACTTATGTTTCCGAGGGAGCCAGCCATGACAAAAATGCTTCACCTGGTATATAAGATGTACGAGACACGAAAAATACGCTCAGAATTCAATAAAAAACTAATAATTGCTATTCCAAAAATGCAGGCGCAGACAGGTGTGAAAATTACAGAACCATCAGTTTAATAAGTCATGGCTGCAAATTTTTAACTCGAATTATTTACAGAAGAATGGAAAACCTGGTAGAAGCCGACTTTGAGGAAGATCAGTTTGAATTAAGAAAATGTAAGAGCACGCGAGGCAATACTCACCTTACGCATTAACTTAGATTTAGGAAATGCAAAACTACATTTCTAGCTTTTGTAGATTTGAAGAATACACTCTTTCAAATTCTGAAGTCAGCGGGGGTAAAATATACGGAACGGTAGGTAATTTACAACTTGCACAAAAACCAGACAGCAGTTAATAGAGTCGAAGGGTATGAAATGGAGGCATTGGTTGGCAAGGGAGCAAGACACGGTTGTAATCTTTCTACATTCTTATTCAACTTGTGTATTGAGCAAGCTGTGAAGGAAAGCAAAGGGAAATTTGGAGAAGGAATTAGAGTTGAGAGTGGAGAAATAAAACCTTTGTGTTTTCCTGATGACATTGTAATTCTTGAGACAACAAAGGACTTTAAAGAGCGTTTACGTAATGGACAGTGTGTTGACAAGAGCGTATATGATGAACATTAACAAGGGCACAACAAGGATGGTGGAATCTAGTCTAGGAAAATCAGGCGATGCTGAAAGAATTATATTAGGTAACGAAACATTAAAGGTGGTAGAAGTGTTTTGTTACTTGGGCAGTAAAATAATAAATCTTCAAATGTTTGTAAAGCTTACGGGACTTAACTGCAGTGTAATCAGTCCATAAACTTACAAAATACTTATGTACTAACTTATACTAAAGACAACACAAACATCCATGCTCGAGGGAGGATTCGAACCCCCGACGCAGGAGGCCGCGCGATCCGCAATGTGGCGCTCCAGACAGCTCGGCTACTCCCGTGCGACAGTAAAATAACATACGATGTCGCAGTACAGAGGATATGTTTTGGGCATAATTCTGCAGACACGCTGCAGTTCTGTGCTCAGCCATCAGAGTTATACACCCAGGCAGTATGGAGATCGCTGGACCGACCACACACTGCTACACACACACACACACACACACACACACACACACACACACACATACAATACGTCACTACCTCTGATTTTCGTCATACACGACGATCGCAGCGCTCCAGGCGGCCGGCAAGCTTCATTTCTAATTACGGCATTGGACGAGTATCGTTATTATTGATTTTAACCTAATTTTTACAGTAGGGAACGTATGAAGTGCCATAAAAATCGGCAATGACTAAAAAATAACTTGACATTTGTCTTTCTTAGATTTCCTAAGATATCTGCTATGGTATGAAATGGTATATTACAGTAAAATTTTTTCTACAATTATCTTGTAACCTAAACGTTTTTATTGAAAAATCTTATTTCCTATTTAAAAAAATAAAACTGGCTAGGAAACACCAGAAGATCTATCCTTTAGCAGAAAGACGTCGCTTTTCACTCATTAACATTAAGATGTCTTCACAACAATTCCAGAGAAATCATTGAGGATGGAACATGGTAAACGTCTATAGAATGAAATACCTACATTTTTGTGTACTAAATCAGCCACCACAGCTTTAGCTGAAGGAAAATCGTAACAATCGTGGCAGTAAAATGTAAAAGGAATCCAACTATTTCCCAACAAAGAAGAAACCAGTTCCACAATTATTGCTACAGCTGAACCATAAACGCAAGAATCTTCAAGACATTGGCTTTTTCAGACAAAAGTAATTACGCAGAAATCCATTTGCCCGTATCAGTATGACGAGTGAAATGTAAAAATGTGTGAATCATTAGACTCCATACCGAATTTATGTGTGTCGAAAAGTCATAGTCATAGTAATAGCAGACGATAATAAAAATTAATGTTTCTGTTACGTTTATATTCTAAGTACTTTTAGCAGAGTACGCTAGCAATGTACACATATTCGTAAGTGTTTATTTATGAATAAATTTCTCTTGATGTCACTGAATTAGTGAAATTCGGCTGTTTTATATTGTTTTCCCGATTATGCATGTCTTTTGATATTTTAGTAATGCTAGTAAGGAAAAAGTTATAGTAACTACTTCGTTAAGAAACTAATTGTAAACGAACATTGCCGGCCGCGGTGGCCGAGGGGAGTGAGGCGCTCCAGTGACTGTCTGCACGGCCACTACGGTCGGGGGTTCGAATCCCCCCCTCGGGCATGGATATTTGTGCCGTCCTTAGTCTTAGCTAGTTCATAAGTAGTTTGTAAGCTTAGGGACTGATGACCCCGTAGTTAAGTCCCATAAGTTCTACAAACATTTGAACATTTTGTAAACGAACATTACTCCTTCTGCGCTTGCCCACCACTAGGGGCGCTAGTGTGTTGTCAGCTGGTAACAACTTTCACAGCAGTGTCGCGACTGTATATGTTACACTGTGCTATGGTGCCACGAACGATAAAACAATGCCTTTGGCAAAGTAGTGCAGCTCTGTTAGCTATTTCTTCTATTTCTATGTTGTTTATCATTTACAAGTTTGCAAATACTAGATTGCTCAGACAGAATAATGACAACATTAAAGCAAACAGTATCCTACGTACTTAACAGATAGCGTTACTTGGTACCTTCAAAAATGTATCGATTACTTTGAAACACTTCAAAATGGATCGTGAATGGAAATAATGAATTTATGAATGGAAAATATGCTAAGTTCTTTTTCTAAATTTTTTAAATTGAAAAGTCATGTTGAAGAAAGAAACAAAGCCAAACGGATAGTTGCAGAATCCAAGCAAAAATCATGGGAAGACTTTGGAAACAAGCTAGAATCTCTGGGCCAAGCCGCGGGAAAACCATTTTGGAGCGTAATTAACAATCTTCGTTAGGGAGGGAAGAAGGAATTAACAAGTGTTTTGGACAGGTCAGGAAAGCTACTAGTCAATCCTGTGGATGCTTTGGACAGATGGAGGGAATATTTTGAAGAATTGCTCAATGTAGGTGAAACGTTCAGTGATGTATCAGATTTTCAGGTAGAATGGCATAGGAACGACGATGGAAACATGATCTCATTTGAGGGAGTGGAGAAAATGGTCATAGTGCAATAAAGCGAATGGGGTGGATCAAATTAAGCCGGAACTTGTCAAATACAGTGGAATACCAGGTCTCAAATGGTTACACAGGATAACTGAAAAGGCGTGGGAATCGGGACAGGTTCCGTCTTACTGGACAAAAGAGGTAATCACGCCAATATTCAAACATGGAAATAGAAAAGATTGCAACAACTATCGAGGTATCTCTTTAATTAGCGTTGTAGGCAAAATATTCTCAGGTATTGTTGAAAGGAGAGTGCGAGTATTAATTGAGGACAAGTTAGATGAAAATCAATGTGGGTTTAGACCTCTTAGAGGTGTCAGGACCAGAACTTTAGCTTACGGCAGGTAATGGAAAAGTGCTATGAGTGGAACAGGGAACTGTATCTATGTTTCATAGATCTGGAAAAGGCTTATGACCGTGTTCCTAGCATACTATTCATTGATCATATGTTGAAAACAGTAGATTGGCAGGGCGGGATTAAAGTAGGTGAAAACAAAATAAGCAGTCTCGCATATGCGGATGACTTAGTTGTAATGGCCGATTCGATTGAAAGGTTGCAAACTAATATTTCAGAGCTCGATCAGAGGTGCAAGGAGTATGATATGAGGATCAGCATCTCCAAAACGAAAGTAATGTCTGTGGGAAAGAGATTCAAACAGATTGAGTGCCAAATAGGAGGAACAAAGTTAGAACAGGTAGACAGTTTCAAGTACCTGGGCTGTATTTTCTCACAGGATGGCAACATAGCGAAAGAACTGGAATCGAGGTGCAGCAAAGCTAATGCAGTGACTGCTCAGCTAAGATCTACTCTCTTCAGCAAGAAGGAAGTAAGTACCAAGACTAAGTTAGCAGTGCACCACTCTATCTTTCGACCAACTTTGTTGTATGGGAGTGAAAGTTGGGTCGATACAGGTTACCTTATTCATAAGATAGAGGTTACAGATATGAAAGTAGCAAGAATGATTACAGGTACCAATAGATGGGAACAATGGCAGGAGGGTGTCCATAATGTGGAAATCAAAGAAAAGCTGGGAATGCACACCATAGATGAAGCAGTTATAGCGAACAGACTGAGATGGTGGGGTCATGTTACACGCATGGGAGAAGCAAGGTTACCTAAGAGACTCATGAGCGCGTCAGTGGAGGGTAAGAGGAGTCGAGGTAGACCAAGAAGAAAGTACTTAGATTCAGTGCAGAATGATTTTGAAGTGCAAGGCATAACATCAGACGAGGCATCAATGTTAGCATTGAATAGGGGATCATGGAGGAATTTTATTAGAGGTACTATGCTCCAGACTGAAAGCTGAAAGGCATAATCAGTCTCTAATGATGATGATGATAATTTATTTTTTATTTATTTATTTATTTTTGCGTAGTGAGCGTCTTTAAATGTATGTTATCTTCAATGAAAACATCTTATGTTACGCCTTACTGTTTTATTAATACTGAATGGTACAACTACGTATACTGTAACCAGTCACTATTTATGTTATTCGCCGCGGTGGAGTAGCCGAGTGGTGTAAAGCGCCTCGCTGAGGAGCGCGCGGTTGTTCGCCGTGGAGGTTCGAGTCCTCCCTGGGGCATGGGTGTGTGTGTTTGTCCTAGTTTAAGTAGTTTGTAACCTACGGACTGATGGCCACGCAGTTTGGTCCGATAGATTTACAGACTCATTATGTTAATTAGTTTCGACAACGAATTGCGGAGGTTTAAAGCTGCATTATTTATGATTTTGGTGTATTAATGTAAAACGTGTGTGTCACGACTTTAGGGTAGCATCGCATCATGAAATATATTTTACGGAAGGGAAAGAGCCTGTGATCACTGAAAACAGTGCCTCAAGTTACCCTAAGATCGTCACATTACATACACGTATTAATTCAGAAAAAAAAACACCCAATCATGTAGGTTTGAAATTTCAAAAAGTGTCGAGGAAATCAAAACAGTGACTGTTAATAGTAAATCTTGTTCTATCATCTTGGCTTAAATCTGCCATTACAACATGACAAACGCCATGAATTAAATTGTATTTTCCCCATGCATAGGAATTTGTCACATATGTCTGGGATGCATTGGAACCTGTATTCTTGGTTTTCAGTAATTGTCACACGACGATATAAACAGTTTTAAATTCTTTCTGTTATTTTAAGAATGAGATTAACAGGCTTCTGACAGAATGTAAACTAACTTAGATAACGGACGCAGTAAGCATTTATCCCGTTGCAGTCCGCACTAACAGCAGCTACTCGCGATATTTATACTTCCGCTCCTTTGGAGGGATATTCTGCCGCCAATCGCTTGCTGTTGTGATGGGCCGGCATTTTTCTTTCTATTTGTCACGACTTTTTGCCGCCTGGCGTCGTTACGCTTTATGAGCTCGCGTGACTCGTGGACTCAGTCTTTACTGCGTAGATTTCACGCCGTTTTTTCCTCTCCTCGATGTACATGCCCAATTAGAGCCGGCGCATTAGGGGAGTATTCATTAGACGCCGGGCATCCCCGGATTTTTGCTTCTCGGAGGAATGTGTCCCGCGGCGGTTACCCGGGGCCTAGCTTCTCCAGACACCGCTCTTTTTGCGTGGCCGCCTCGCAGTAACTCGCAGGCTTTCGGGCCATCAAAGTCCCGCCTCACATCAGCCGGCTTAACGGCCGTAAATCGACGGTAAGCCAGCTAGATGGCTCTCCGCTGGGGCACGCCCTCTGCCTCGTGGCGGCAGCCAGTAAGGTGGCGGCCGCGGCCTGGTCAGTGTGACGTGGTACGGCCAGTTGTGAGGCCTGGTCTCCAGGTGGCGTTGCTCGAGGCGGGCAGGCGATGACCGCAGAAGCATGCGCTACGGCACAGAGTAGCATATACAGAGGAGCAGCCCCCCCTAAACCACTGTCCTACGCTCCCTTCGTAGTTCCGTAGGTGTCAGGCTGTTCCCCGGCTTAGGGTGCCTCTCGCATGTCAGAGGGTAGCGTGGAGGGGAGGCTGAGAGTAGAGCTCGTGCCGCCTGCCATGAGGCCACCGCTGTGTCTGGCTTGCTGGCGTTTGAGGGGAGGTGGTGGTGGGGACAGCCGCTACCTGCCGCCTGCTCTGGCCAGTTTAAAGAGCTGTTTCGACCGCAGCGCCATCATGGGACATCTTACAGAACCTTCCCTCCCCGCACCCCTGAACATAGGACCGGGCCCTTACGAAGGTTTCCCATCTGTATATATTTGTCTGTGGCTACGGTCTGCCAGCGCGATTTGTGTTTGTGTAGTTACAGACCATCTCCACTTAGATGGTTTGCCTAACTGGCTCCAGTCAAGTTCCGGGATGGCCCCCTTTGAAAAACGCACGGCCCATTTCCTTTTCCTCTGTTGCAATGCAGACTACTTTAATATATAAAAGAGTCTAGAGACTGGTTTCGACCCATTGCTGGGTCATCTTCAGGATGGTGTGGAGTGAAGCAGGAGGTGCGAGTTCCCGAGGAGCTGCCGCTTGACGACTCGCAGCGCCTGCTACACTCCATCCTGAAGATGGCTAGTCGTAAAAACAGTCCATTGTGCGCTCTAGGCTGTTTTATATATAAAATTACCACAAGGGTGTCGTTATGCTTAAAGAAACAAGAATGTTTGAAAAAATATGTGACAGAATATTTCAATTTGGAAAGACAGGATTAACTGGAAGAGCACTGTGTCCGTGCACAAGTGGGCGGCAGTTGACAATCGACACCTGAGGCGTAAGCGACTAGCTACGGGAACAGGAGCAGGGTGCGACTCTGAACAACTCAGAGAGAGAGACAGACATACAGAGAGAGAGAGAAAGAGAGAGAGAGAGAGAGAGAGAGAGAGAGAGAGAGAGAGAGAGAGAGAGAGAGAGTATCGTTAGCATTTACCTTCTGTTCATCTGTCTCTGTCTTTCCGCGTCATCCTTCCTATCTCTCTGTCTCTTTCTGAGCGTGTGTGTGTGTGTGTGAGAGAGAGAGAGAGAGAGAGAGAGAGAGAGAGAGAGAGAGAGAGAGAGAGAGAGAGAGAGAGAGAGAGAGAGAGAGTATGAAACGCCTGAATCAACGAAGCTGTTTATATTTTGAAGGTTAGAGAGTTCTCAAATTTTGAAAAAAAGGGTTATTCGCAAAATTAATTTGTTCATTAACCCAGATAGCGTGGAATTGTTTTAATTTTTTTCTCAGAAACTATTAATTACCTTCATGTGATTGCACAAGGAAAATTTTTTTCATAATCACGCCATTACTTTTGCAATATTGCCCTTCTTTCTGGAACGACTTCAATACGAATGTTTTATAATTTTAATCTGATGAATCATTATTGTTAAAAGATCATTTTAGATGAATATATACATATAAAAGACTCAAAAATTGAAGAAATTTCAAGTAATATAAACCCAACTACGACGAAGTCTTCAGTATCTTCTGTATGGACCTCAACTTTGCAGCTATCTCAAACTATTTTGCAATCGATAATTCAAGCTAAAATTGATGTGCAGTGGGAGAAGGCAATTCAAAGAAATAAAATATAACACTGTAGACGAATTCTTACCGACAAGAATAAAAAAAGTAGGCTACCATTGTCGTCGTTGTGGAAGGACGTTAGCGCTATCTGGGTTAAAAGGATGGTGTGAGGTTATTTTCTGTTGTGGATGAATACCTCTAGTTCTTCGTCGCCGGCCGCGGTGGCCGAGGTGACTGAGGCGCTCCAGTCACGGTCAGCACGGCCACTACGGTCGGGGGTTCGAATCCCCCCTTGGGCATGGATATTTGTGCCGTCCTAGTTCGTAAGTAGTTCATAAGTAGTTTGTAAGTTTAGGGACTGATGACCCTGTAGTTAAGTCCCATAAGCTTAACAAACATTTTTTTCTAGTTCTTCGTCATTTTTAAGCTTTCTTCAGAGTATTGAGCTACAGTTTTGTGCCAGATGGGCTGCAAAACTGGACTTATTTAACGTATTTAATCGAAGTGTAATGATGTGTTCTTTGTATCGAATATTGAAGTTTCGTCCTATGTGCCTTACAACTGTAACAACACATCTCCCAGTACCACCAGGCAACGTTGGCCAAACTGAGATGCAGCAGGTACGGCCGTATCAGGTGACCTGCAAAATGCCACGCTCGCACCTTGACGGATTACCGTCGTTCGGTGGCCACACATGTTTAGTGGCATGGGGATAATTCCAATTCTGGACAGGCAGTTGGTGCACAGGCGCCGGCGATCGCCACTCTGAGGCTTGGGAGGCGAGCAGGCCGCGACTGCAGAGAGATGCGCTACGGGTCCGCCCCGACTGCTGCGGCGCGGTGGTGTCCACTCTGGAATGGTACCGGATTGTTCACTTTGAAAAGTTATGAAGACTGCGTCGTTGTGCAGTGCAGGCTCCGTACATCCATAACACAGTTGAAACGTGTCCATAAAAAATATTTTTGTAAGAAAATGTCTAATATTGTACCTCCTGTTTTGTGTCGAGTAACTTGCTTGCAAGAAAATGTATAATATCGCTTCTACTGTGTGTATCGATATGTGTACTTAACTCTGTGAAGTTTCATCTTTGGCAAAGATCATGTATTGCATAGAATTGTGGCTCGCGCAGAGAGAGAGTAGCACTTGCGGTTCAGCTCGCTTAGAGAGCGGTTGAGTTATGTGTATGGCTCCGATGTAGAGCAGAGGCTGCTGTGCCAGCAAGTCCATTTGATTTATTGTATTGTAACACCGCTGGAATGAAGGTAATTGCATTTGATGTCATTAGGAAGAAGTTGTATTATGCAGGTAATGTAATGCTGATTACTAATAATAAGTAACAAAGTTGACCTTTCTTTCCTGTTTCATTTATGTAGTTAGAAGATTAACCTACTTCCTTCATTTGATAATTAGTTATTAGTGGATTTAAAGTGCAGTATTGATTTTGATAATATTGTTGAACAGATTTCGTTATTGGTGCCATAGTAAATGATAGTTAATTGACTATGATACTAAATATGAAACTTCCTGGCAGATTAAAATTGTGTGCCGGAACATCCCTTAGGCTGTGGCTAAGCCATGTCTCCATCATATCCGTTCTTCCAGGAGTGCTAGTCTTGCATGGTTCGCAGGAGAGCTTCTGTGGAGTTTGGAAAGTAGGAGGCGAGGTACTGGCGGAACTAAAGTTGTGAGGCGGCATCGTGAGTCGGTAGCACAGTCGGTAGTGCGCTTGCCCGCGAGAGGTGAAGGTCCCAGGTTCGAGTCCCGGTTCCGGCACACAATTTTAATTCTGCCAGGAAGTTTTATGATACTAAATTTCAATAATCAGAAACTGATCTGCATAAAATTCTGACAGTCAAACATTAAGAAAGTGGTTTGTGGTTTTTTAATATCTTTCTTGCAGTAAAAAATTTTGAGTATAGTCAGTGTCTGTTTCAAATGGTGACTTGACACAGTTGTTTTGTGTTTAAAATATCCGTTGCGCACATAATCAGTTTAATGCACTGTTTCTTATTTAATAGTATATACATAAATATCAGGGCCATAATTAAACCAAATTGCTGTGTTAATGAACAATTTGTTGTCTGATTTAACGATAGGTTCAACATCCACAACACACACACAGCTTTTACAGTAAATGTGTATTTCCGACTACTGACCTCTTTTGTGTCCCAGCCTCGTCGCCGCTTTTGTGTCTCGTAGGTGTCGGTGGCCGAGTGGAACGAGACCGACACAGGAATAAGGATAGCCCGCTGGTGCAGGTACGGAGGGGAGCAGCCAGAAACTATAAACACTAGAGTAAATTAGAAAGAGATATATATTGCACAGAATGTAACAATACTTAACTTTTACATAGTACTGCAGAATGTTGATACATAGTTGTTAGAGTCCGGCCTAGTGCCTGTACGATAGCAAAGTCTTCACTGGTGCCTATCTGATTACGAAGGTCCTAACTGGTTGCTATCTCCGTTCCAAGTGACGATGTCGTTCAGCGGTGGCCACGAGCGGAGTTGTCGCAGAGGGCGCTCGTGGCTGTCGTCGTGAGAACGCCGCGCCGTGCGTGCATGGCGGCGCGCGGCGAAAGTAGGTGGCGCGCACTTTGTACTTGTGCGACACCACACCCCTCCCCCCCAAACCGCCGCGCCGTCGTGGCGTAGGGCTGAGGGCCACGGCGACGGCACTGGGAGGAGGGCCTGGGCGGGGGCGTTACTGGTGGGACGGGCGTCGTAGCTGAGGCTGGGATCGAGACGCCGTCCGCGCCCCGGCATCCGCCTTGCGATCCTCCAGGGAACCCACCGAAACCTGGGGAATGGCGCACTCCCCCGCCCAGAGGGAGCAGGTCATCTTCTTCTGAGGTGCGTGGCCCAGGCGGCGGCGGCACGCACGGTCCCGGAGTCCCTCTCGGTGACGCTGTCATCTGCGGCGGCGACAGCGGCGGCGTCGCGTCGATCTCCATCGGGACGATCTCGTAGTCCGGGGACGCTGGACCCGTTGACGAACGATGTGTTTGTGCTCCCTGGCGGTGAACTGGGTCTGTAATCAAGAAACCGGAGACAGGATCGCGCGGCCTGTGCAAGCGCAATTGGTTTGCTTGGCGCCGCAGCTCCGACCCTGTGGAAGAACGTACAACATACATATTGCGACCGAGCACGCGCTGAATGATGCCCGGCATCCATAGTTTCTTCTTGTTTCCAGCAAACACCCTGTACAGCACCGGCGTGGAAACCTGAAAACGCGTAGCGCCATACGAACCGACTCGGTGCGTGGGAGGCTGCAGCAGGTGAAGGAGAGTGCGGTGACGGCGGCCGTGTAGCAGCTCGGCAGGAGACGGGCCGTCACGTGGCATGCACCGATACGTAGACAGGAAAATTTGAAGAGCTTGCTGCCTGGAGTGCTGACCTTTCATCTTCTCCATGTGAGACTTGAATGTTCGAACGAAACGTTCTGCTTCACCATTGGACTGAGGGTGAAATGGTGCGGTGGTGATATGCTGAATGCCATTCACACGACAAAACTGTTGAAATTCCGCACTAACAAACTGAGGTCCATTGTCACTGACGATAGTTTCAGGCAAGCCTTCGATGCAAAACACTGATGTTAAGGCACTGATTGTACTAGAAGCTGTCGTTGAGTTCATGGCAATCACAAAAGGAAACTTGCTGAAAGCGTCTACAACAATTAACCAGCGCGTATTCCAGAAAGGTCCGGCAAAGTCAATGTGTAAACGTTGCCATGGTCCCTTGGGGCGTGGCCAGTCTGAGAAACGCTGTGGAGGAGCCGCCTGATGCTCCGCACAAACAGTACACTGTGACGTCATGTTCTCTATCTGAGCGTCCATACCAACCCAGGTACAATGACGTCTGGCCAGTTGCTTTGTCCTAACAATACCCCAATGTCCTTGATGCAGGAGGCGTAACACTTCACGTTGCAGGCAACGAGGAACAATCACTCTTGTTTGGTCGTTGTCCGTATGTAACAACAGTACACCCTGACTTAAAGATAATGCATGACGTTGTGCAAAATAACGTCGAACCAGAGGCCGATCAATGTCTTTGGCTCTGGCAGGCCACCCTGAGCGAACAAAACGTGCTACCACACTTAGGTCTGCATCCGCAGCTGTTTCCTGTGCAACCCGACGAGAGTTCAAAGGAAAGTCTGCGACAGCGGAAGCATCTCTGGAGTCTATCTGACAACATGCCATTTCTGAAGAATCAAATGATACATCCTGGCCAACCGGAAGTCGGGAAAGTGTGTCCGCGTTAGCATGTTTAGTGGTAGGTCGGTACAAAATCTCATACTGATAATTAGACAATATCAAGGACCATCTCTGAAGCTTTTGTGCCGTACGGGGCGGAATCGGCTTTGTGGGTGAGAGCAACGACGTGAGAGGCTTGTGGTCTGTCAACAAATAGAATTTTCTGCCATAGAGATAATGATGAAACTTTGTGACGCCGTAAATGATTGCTAAGGCCTCCTTTTCTATCTGACTGTAATTCTGTTGCGTTGGCGTCAGTAGCTTGGATGCAAAGGCAATAGGACGATCGTAAGAACCAATACGATGCGACAGAACGGCACCCAGACCGTACGACGAGGCGTCAACTGCTAACACTACAGGCTTCTGTGGGTCAAAGGGAATCAAACATGCATCACTGAGTAGTGCAGACTTTAGTTTTTCAAAGGCAACCTGACAATCTTTAGACCATACAAAAGGAACATTCTTCCTACGTAAGTGATGCAGTGGAGCTGCAATCTGAGAGGCATTGGGAATAAATCTGAAATAATAGTTCAGCTTCCCCATTACTGCTTGCAATTCGTGCACATTCTTAGGAGGAGGCAAGTCTTTGATTGCTCGAAGATGTGACTGTAAGGGATGAATTCCTTGGGCATTAATCACATGGCCTAGGTACTCTATTTCAGTTTGAAAAAACGAACACTTTGCTTTATTACAACGTAGATCTGCTGCAGTCAACACTTTGAAAAGGCACTCCAGGTTTGATAAATGTTCTTCAACTTTACGTCCGGATACCACAATATCATCTAAGTAGTTCGAGCAACACGGTACAGAAACTGTCAGCTGTTCCAAAAAACGCTGAAAAATAGCGGGAGCGGAAGAACTGCCAAAGGGTAGGCGTTGAAATTGAAAGAGGCCCATGTGAGTATTAATGACGAAAAACTTTTTTGACTCGTCATCAAGTGGAATTTGTAAGTATGCCTCTGCTAAATCAATCTTAGAAAAGAAGCGAGCCTGTCCTAATTTGTCCATTAGTTCGTCAGGTCTGGGCAGGGGATAAGTGTCTACAATTGTTTGACTGTTCACTATTGATTTGAAGTCCGCACAGAGACGAAGTTTTCCTGACGGCTTGGTTATAATCACTATAGGCGAGGTCCACTGACTCGCAGAAACAGGAGAAATCACCCCACTATCTTGCCAACGTTTAAGTTCTTCGGCAACTGTATCACGCAAGGCGATAGGCACTGGTCTAGCTTTACGAAATTTTGGAACTGCAGATTCTTTTAAAGTTACATGTGCCACGAAGTCTTTTGCACAACCTAGTTCCGGCAAAAACAAGTCACTATATTTGTCACACAATGCATTGATTTTATCCTGAGGCACTATTGACGAAATTTGAAGCACATCTCTTTGAATTGATAAACCAAACAAGTCAAAAGCATCTAGTCCAAAAATGTTCTGTGTCGATTTGGCCTGAAGAACTACAAAAGCAACTGTTTTTGTTACACCTTGAAAAGAGGCAGGCAGGCTACACGTTCCTAGCACGGGAATATGTTGACCTGTATAAGCTGTTAACACTTGTTGACACAGCGATAATTTTGGAGAACCCAGAAGCTCATAAGTATCTTTATTAATTAAATTTTCAAATTCATTATAAAAGTCGGTGATTGAATCTTCGCAAACAGATCACGCCGCAATGAATAACGTCTTTCTTTTAATGATTTTCCCCCCAATTCGTGCAACATTTCCGTGACGCTCCCCCCCCCCCCCCCCCCGTAACGTGATAAAACAAAACGAGCGGCCCTTCTCTGAACCTTCGACCTTAAGGTTTGACTGATTTCTCGCGTGATTGAAGTTCAGTGGATTTCTTTTAGTGGTCATGTGTATTACTTCACACTTTTCTTTATTTAGTGTCAATTGCCAATTTTCGCACCAAGTAGAAATTTTGTCTAAATCGCTTTGCAGTTGCTTTTGAGTCTCTGTTGACTTCACTAACCGATAAACGACAGCATCATCCGCGAACAATCTAAGGGAACTATTCAGATTGTCTCCCAAATCGTTTATAAACACGAGGAAGAGTAGGGTACCTATAGCGCTTCCCTGTGGAACGCCAGATATCATTTCTGTTTTACTCGATGACTTACCGTCAATTACAACGAACTGTGTCCTTTCTGATAGGAAATCGTGAATCCAATCGCACAATTGGGAAGATATTCCATAAGCACGCAATTTCATTAGAAGCCGCTTGTGGGGTACAGTGTCAAAAGCCTTCCGGAAATCCAGAAATATGGAATCGATTTGAGATCCCTTGTCAATGGCACTTAACACTTCATGTGAATAAAGGGCAAGCTGTGTTTCGCAAGAGCGATACTTTCTGAATCCGTGTTAACTATTGGTTAACAGTTCGTTCTCTTCGAGGTAGTTCATAATATTCGAACAAAGTATATGTTCCAAAATCCTACTGCAAATCGACGTCAATGAGATAGGCCTGTAATTTTGGGGATCACTCATATTGCCTTTCTGGAATATTGGAGTAACTTGGGCAACTTTCCAGTCTTTGGGTACAGATCTTTCGCTGAGTGATCGGTTGTAAATTATAGCTAAGTACGGGGCAATTGCATCATCATACTCTGAGAGGAATCTAGTTGGTATACAATCGGGCCCGGAAGATTTGTTTTTGTTTAGTGACTTAAGTTGTTTTACTACTCCAGGAACATATACTTATCTAAGTTTCGCATGCTGGCATCTGTTCTTGGATTGAATACTGGAGTGTTCACATCGTCTTCTTTGGTGAACAAGGTGTAATCTAATACCTTGGAGTAAATATTATTTTGTGCACCCCTGTACCTTGTCTGTTGTACGCCGTTACAGACCGCCCCAAACACATGCTGCGCATCACCACTTTCATGTGAGGTGTAGTATCGACGAACAACGTCAATTTGTTTCCCCACAAGCGAAGTGACTTGTAAATGGAATTAAACCAGCCAATTCAGGTACCAATCAGTCTAGTATTATACACCGTTTATTAATATATGTTAAGAGGGGTAGCAAAAACTTAAGAATAAGCCAGTCTTCTTCAGATGCGATAGCATAGCACAATGCCATGCAGCAGCGTTGTTAAAATTCTGCCGAAGTACCGCATATTCATCGAGCGGTACAGTCCCTGTTACACTAATTTTGGCCGTGAAAAATTTCGCTTTAAAATTCATTTACTTGTAATGTGGTACCTACACACTGACGCTTTCCATCTACACCACACGTCTCAGATAGACGACCCCGGCTACACATAGCCAAAAACAAATGCAACACCAGAGAACACGAGCGCAACCACCCTCAGCGTAGGCACACTGTCTGCGTTAACGACTGCACCGCACTCTACGTTCCTCGGTTATCAGAGATAAACCGGCTGAGGCACATAGATAACCGATGAATTCACTGTCTAAAGTCGCCTTTCAAGAGGAAGGCTGAGAACAGTTGCGATACACGAAACACAGTGGCTGACATTCCACGACGTATCAGTACTTCCAGGAAGATTCTGCTTTCTCTTCTTGCTGAAGTGGGCACTTAACTGATAAGTGTGCCTTACTACTCTGCTGACAGGCCAGAGAGCGTTATTTAAGGGACTGAAGTGGCGACACGTACAATTACATGTTCTACTGAGTCACAGCCGTTCATCAGTCATCACCTAAACGAGAGCAGTAGAAATGCTCTCAAGAAGACGACACTCCAGTAATCTACAAACAACACAAGTACCACATCCTTTCTTCCAGGAATGCTAGTCCTGCATGTTTCGTAGGAGAACTACTGTGAAGTTTGGATAGTGCGAGGCGAGGTACTGGCAGAATTGAAGTAGAGCGCTTGCAAAGGTCCCAGGTTGGAGTCCCGGTTTCGGTACACACTTTTAATCTGTCACTAAGTTTCAACATAATTATTTATGCCGCTCACTTCTTCGTCAAATTTTATGATACGGAAAAAGTATCTATCTGACAAGACACCTCTAACCTTTGCAGTAGTGCGCGCTTTTTTACATTGTGGATTTTGTACGTCCACACGTGTCTCTAATGGAAAAAAAAAAAAAAAAAAAAACAACGCTGACTTGTTTTACCGCCCACTTAAGATTTTCCTGTAGTTTTATGATTTTTGCTAATTTTTCAGACAAAAATGATAATAATTTAAATAATAAAAAATATTGGAGATACGATTACGACACCATTATTGTGATAATACCTATGCACCCAACATGTAATATTTTTTCTGACCGTGTTTTAAGAAATTGCCAAAATTATTTGATATTTGAGTTAAGCTTTGACAAATATACTCTTTTTTGTACTTTTTCCGCTTTCAACTATTATTTTAATATCTCTCCCACATTTTCATTATATTTTTCCGTTAAATCCGTTAAACTATTATGACCTGGTAATTTGTTCAAACTTAATTTTCTTTGCCTGTACTGGTTACGAATCACTGTAGCTTTGGTGGAACACAGCGTACATTTGTCGTTCGAAAATCAGTCACGTCACATCCTTCGCCAGAAAGTCTCAATTGCATACGCCATCTTGCTTTCTGTATTAAACGATTTAGTTATTATAACTCAAGCGTTGTCATTTCAAAGCAATGGCGCAATAAAAATTATAAAAAACATGTCGTTCTTAGGACAATGATTTATAATCTAATGTCTAAAAATTCCATGTTAGCAGTAAACATCTGCCATCGATGGTACGAGAATTACGGATTAGTCGCGCAGCTGTTAGCCGTAGCGTAATGGGCGACGAATTTGTGATGCACGAACGTGTTAGCTGGTGGTTCGAAACTTGCTAGGGCGCTGCGGCTCAGCGCGCTCGGTCAGAATGTTGCCGGCATGGTAGCTCGACGCCCTCTGTAACGAAACGCCTGAGTCAACGAAGAAATGATCAACACGCAACAAAACGAAACAACGTCCACCGATCAAACCAAAGAACCAATGAAAACACAGAAGAAGAAAGGTGGTTCAACACCATCTGCAATAAAAATAAACTGAGCAAAATTTTCAACGAACAACCAAGAACGATATTGGAGGAGCTATACGTAAACCTACCACTCATAGTGTAAGAAATAGCAAACGGGAACGTAGTATAAACTAAAACAGAAGAGCTTCTATAAACCACACGTCATACCTCGCAGTCAAACAAAGACTTAATCAATGGAAAGCTATTCCTATGAGATTTCCCACACATGGAAGAGAAAGCGGCTTTCGTATATAGGAATTACGAAGGAATACTCTGGCTGCGTTGTTCTCAAATCCACCTCTGTACTTTATTACCCACATTGGAGCAGCGGAACATTTGTCTTCAAAGCCACCAATGTTATCGAATCCTAAATGTTGTCGATTTTCCAATATTGCCCACACATATCAGAGATAAAGATACTACCCAAAATGACAGCAGCAAAATGTTTGGCGTCCTTCTTACGAAACTGACTCTCACTTTTTGAAATTCATTCTGATTCTGAATTTCCCAACTATTTTTGAAATTACCACCAGTACAACTGAATTTTTATAAACAATATCGATTCAAAAAACAATTTCTGTCGTCATTTAGTCCTCTGCATCTAGAACTTAATTACACCTTATCCTGTGTTAATATTAGTATCCAATAACCCTGCCCACACTGATATATTTTCCCGAAATTTCATGATGGGCTGAGTTTGAGGGAGGGAAGAACGGAAGTATGGGCGATGGGCGAGAAGGAGGTGAAATTCCCACGTGGGATTTCGCCAGAGGCTCAGGGATGGGGGAAAGGAGCGACTAATTTGTCTATTTACTTAAACATCAGTCAAATTCATTCAATATTTTCACAGGATGAACATTGCCCTGATACACCCTAGCGTGAAACAAAACCTTGACTCAGTTGTTCCTCTGATTTCTTCCACGCTCAACGGAATTCTGCCATTTTTATCATCACAGCTTCTGCGTGCACTCTAAAAGGAAAAAGGGGAAAATAAGTTAAGAACGCAGAACATTTTTATCTCATATGAAACCCTGTAGATGCTCGGTCATTTACAAATAAACAAATGATGAAAATTAAAAGAAATCCATGATTATGAATGAAACACACAAGATAACTGTGATACATTTTGAAAAATTATTGGTTTAGGAACCGATTTTCGGCTGTTACGTCATCATCAGGTGAACATTAACTTGCTATATATATATAACTTTCAAAGGAGACTAGTGTTTCGGTTTATAACTAACCTGCGGGAAATTATTACAATTCAAGTTGCGGTGTAAATTCCTGACATTGATAAAATACGTGACAATATAACAGATTATGACGTTATCCTAACAAATATAAAGTGAAACAATAGAAATTAGCTGAAAAATATTGATCAAAACGTATCTTATCTTCAACAGGTGTCATGTCTAGAAACATGGAAGCGTTGTGAATATATGTTAAACTTTTAACCGGTTAAATTAAACTTGAACAACCCAGGAAAATGACCAAACAGCCACAGAAAACAGAGTTTTTCAATAACTTTGTAAAGGCACTCTCACTACAAGAATGGTGGTGGAATGTGTTAAGTACTGGGATGTAAAGTGAGATGTAAGACATACAAGGTATGTAGTGAGAGTGCCTTTACAAAGTTATTGAAAAAGTCTGTTTTCTGTGGCTGTTTGGTCATTTTCCTGGGTGAGTGTCGGGTCTTCCATCTCACTTTACATACCACAACATAATACATTCAACCACCATACAGTCATTTTTGCCCTGAATATATATAAAACATTCCCGTTTCACAGAATTATAATTTTGATTTTGTCGCTACTCCAGTTTGCTTAGATCAAAATGAAATATACTATAACTTATTTTATCATAGAACATAAAATAATTTAAAAATACGTTTGTAATGTTGGCAACACTACAATGAACACTATGCAGATCTAGTCACAATCAAAACGAACACGTCTGATCAGTAAAAACAATTATGTACAGTGCAAGAGTTAAAGTGAAATTAGTGAAGAAAACAATGATGCAGCAAGAAGTGTGGTGTCGCACAAGTACAAAGTGCGCGCCACTTACTTTCGCCGCGCGCCGCCATGCACGCACGGCGCGGCGTTCTCACGACGACAGCCACGAGCGCCCTCTGCGACAACGCCGCTCGTGGCCACCACTGAAGGACATCGGCCACTTCGGACTGAGATAGCAACGAGTTAGGACCTTCGTAATCAGATAGGCACCATTGAAGACTTTGCTATCGTACAGGCACTAGGCAGGCCTCTAACAACTATGTATCAACATTCTGCAGTACTATGTAAAAGTTAAGTATTGTTACATTCTGTGCAATATATATCTCTTTCTAATTTACTCTAGTGTTTATAGTTTCTGGCTGCTCCCCTCCGTACCTGCACCAGCGTGCTATTTTTGTTACTGTGTCGGTCTCGTTCCACTCGGCCACCGACACCTACGACGAGGCTGGGACACAAAAGCGGCGACGAAGTTGGGACACAAAAAGAAGAATTAGCGGTACTGCATATAACATACCGGCATTTCATGATGTGAGGCGAAAAGAAGACTAAAACATCAGTAAGTAACAAAACAGTAGGCCTACTTCACATGTTTCATTAACGAACTGTTTTCGATCCAAAAGAAACTGTAGATTTTAATTATTACAGACCACTGGAGAGGTTTTATTGTCTTTAAAACGAAACGCGTCTGGTGAGAATAATCGCATTTTTTGTGGTTGCATAGAGGGACAAAGACTACCATTCATACTTACATTATCTTAAAGTAACTTATGCTAAGGACAATACACACACCCATGCCCCAGGGAGGACTCGAACCTCCGGCGGCGAGCAACCACGCGCTCCGCAGCAAGGCGCCTTAGAACACTCGGCCACTCCTCGCGCTTTCACACGCAAATTACAACTGTAAGCAATATCTCGGTACAATAGTTGCCGTATGTATATTGTGTACGGCATCTCACCTGATCCCGTAATTGTTTTGGGGTAATAATGTTTGGATTCAGGAGGAACATAGGAACCCGGGAGGCAATACTCACTTTACGTCTTATCTTAGAAGATAGATTAAGGAAAGGTAAACCTACATTTTTAGCTTTTGTAGATTTGGAGAAAGCATTTGACAATGTTGACTGGAATACACTTTTTCAAATTCTGAAGTCAGCAGGGGTAAAATACAGGGAAAGGAGAGTTATTTACAACTTGTACAAAAGCCAGTTGTAGCCTTTATCCGATATTATTCAATTTGTACATCGAGCAGGCTGTGAAGGAAAGCAAGGAAAAATTTGGAATAGGGATTAAAGTTCAGGGGGAAGAAATAAAACATTGCGTTTTGCTGATGACATTGTAATTTGCTAACATCGAATATTAATTTAAATGTAAGGAAGTCTTTTCTGAAGGCATTTGTGTGGAGTGTTGCATTGTACGGGAGTGAAACATGGACGATAAGCAGTGCGAATAGGAAGAGAATAGAGGTATTTGAAATGTGGTGTTACAGAAGAATGCTGAAGATTAGGTGGGTAGATCGCATAAGTAATGAAGAGGTACTGAACAGAATTGGTGAGAAAAGGAATTTTTGGCATACCCTGACTAAAAGAAGGGATCGCTTGGTAGGACACATTCTTAGACATTTAGCATTGGAGGGAAGTGTGTGGGGTAAAAATCGCAGAGGGAGACCACGAGACGCGTTTAGTAAGCGGATTCAAGTGGATGCGGGTTGCCGTTCTTATGAGGAGATGTAAAGGTTTGCTCAGGATAGAGTAGGGTGGAGAGCTGCAACAAACCAGTCTCCGGACTGAAGACCATAAAAACAACAACATTCTCAAAATTTCTCCATTCCCTTTATCGGTGTCTTAAAGTTTCTTGATCTAGGGTTTACAAGCCCGACTAATCCATCCTCAAATACATGTGAGAAAGTAGAAACTTGTAACGGAATACACAGTGATCGGCTCAGTGTGGACACAGGAGCATTCCCTAAAAAAATAAGCCGTCAGCGTTGTGTAGCCGCCGGCATCTTGCGTAGTATCCTGCTGGATTCATGGACCCGTGTCTTCCAACACCGCCATCAGATCTTACCAGCTGGAATCGCAACTCATCTGACCAACCAGGGATTTCCAGTGGTGTACGGCCCAGCCGACGTGATCGCTACCTTGGTATCAGCCTGTGTTAAGTCGCACTGTGCTAGCGGATGCGCTCGTCTTGGGTACGGTACGTTTCCTGTGGCTATTTTATGCACCGCTGTTAGGCGGCTATGCTAAGGGCTAATGCTAGAATGCTGATATTCGTAGCACACTCTTCGACAGTGAACTCCCTATGTCGGAATTGCAATGTCCCATTCGTTCAGGTCGAACTATTAATGCCCGTTGCGCAGCCATAATCATGTCGGAAGCCTATCCACATGACTCACCGAAATAGCTCTGCAAACACACCGCCATTTTATACCACCGTCATATCGCGACCACGAAGTTTTTCAAACATGTCCAAATGTTTGTAAACGTATTGGACCAAACTACTATTGTCGTCAGTTCCTAGACTTAGACATTAATTTATGTTAACGGCAACACATAGACCCATGCCCGAGGGGGGACACGAACGTCCGGCGGGAGCGGCCGACCAATTCCTAGCATGACTCTTTAGACCACGCAGCACCACGTTTTTCATGTAACTGTGTTTGGGCGTACACTTTGTAGCCAGAATAATTTACTAATCCCATAAAAACGCAAACATGAAATTAAATTAATAGTCTCGCAACGAGGGCGCTTGTATTCGACAAGTAAAGTAAATAGTGTGAAGCGTTATGGTTTCAAAGTAATATTCACACAAATAGTTGGATAACTTCAGCATTCAGTATGAAAAGAGACAATATAGTTTTTATTATATATTTATGACGACGTTACAGCGTTCAATCACTGAAATAAATTGCAATTTTCGGAATCTCCTGCTTTCTAGGCAGACGCGTTGACCAGCCCGACTGCAGAGAACTCTTCCCTGTACGTCTCCCGCCACGCCCAAACCTGATGCGGGAATTCAGTATTGTGGCTGCAAGCATTACAGAACAAATAGGCTGTGGAAATAGGAAACAGACAGCGTGGCGAACGGAGATTTGGGTGTGGCGGGAGACGTACAGGGAAGAGTCCTCTGCAGTCGGGCTGGTCACTGTGTCCTCGGTGGCGGAGTGGTCAACGCGTCTGCCTCGTAAGTTGGAGATCCCGGGTTCGCATCCCGTCTGGACACAAATTTTCATTCGCCGCACTTTGATATTCCATCTGAACCTAGTACAGTGAAGCCATAACTTATCGCAAATTGCGATTTCAGTTCAATATAGTCTTTAGACAACTCATTCAGGTTTCGTACAAAGCATGATAACCTTGTTAACCATTCCTTGGGGTTGGAACACTTGCGCGGAGTGACACTTGCGCGGAGTGACACTTGCGCGGAACCGGGGGCCCTTGGGGCGGCTAATGGCTTTTCCTGGGTACAAGCACACCAAGAAGTCTAGCACTGCTGTTGTCAAGTTTCTACACTGTCAACATAACACGAAAATCAGTGAAATTGCACACCAAGAAGTCTAGCACTGCTGTTGTCAAGTTTCTACACTGTCAACATAACACGAAAATCAGTGAAATTGCAAAAAAAATGTTCAAATGTTTGTTAAGCTTATGGGACTTAACTACGGGGTCATCAGTCCCTACACTTACAAACTACTTACGAACTACCTTATACTAAGGACGGCACAAATATCCATGCCCGAGGGGGGATTCGAACCCCCGACCGTAGTGGCCGTGCAGACCGTGACTGGAGCGCCTTAGTCTCCTCGGCCACCGCGGCCGGCGTGTGTAAACACTTAGAGGTTATGAGTGCCACTGGAAAAAATGCATAAGTAACACCTGTTGTTTGAGACTTGAAGATGACCTGAAATTAGCCGAAATCGATATCTCATAATAAACATAAGGTGTAGCTGTCTATATTTCATAATGCTATTCCTAACATATTTAAAAGCTGCTCAAAACCACCTACAAAAAAAACCTTTATAATGAGATTGTATATAATTCCACGATCAAATTGTGTTTAAGTTATTTGTAGTAATACACCAAAAGATCTGCCCTTGCTTTTAGTGCCTTGATCAGCTGTTTATTTTTAGAGGTATTACTAGGGACAAGAAAAATTCGCATTTGCGATAAATGCGAATATAGATGCGAATTCTGACTCAAAATGCAGTAAATCCGAAATTGTAGTTAGCAACGGTTGCGCTCAATTCCGATTTCATCACATTCCTCTTCACATGGTGCTGTATTGTAAATCGAGTGAGATTTGTATGACTACCTCCCTGTTGATGAGGCTGTGATATCTCCGGTCCGTTACTACAACTCCACCTCGCTCGGTGGGCCTTTCCCTGAATACGGCACAGGTAGCGGCTGGAGGGCGAGGAGTAGGGGTGGTGTATCCCTACTTCTGGAACACCCTATTCACTACGTGCAGCGTCCGCGTCTCCGCGCAAGTGTCTACACATTCCCTTTCCGCGCAAGTGTCACTCCCCGCAAGTGTCACAAACTCCCATTCCTTACCCGTGTACAGTCACCGCTAAGAAAACAGTTTCAATTACTACTCACTAAAATATGGTGGCAGACAGACGTCCGTCAGCCAGCCCCTCGTCGTCGTCGTCGTTGTTGTTGTTGTTGTTACTTGAGCTTTAGGGCGCTCAACGTCGCGGTCATCAGCCTTCTCTGTAAGTGTCTGCCTTTCGTGTCATTTTATAGCTGTGCTCTGGTTTCTACGCAACTTATAAAGTTCTACTCCAGCTATTTTACCAAGAATCCACCTGTCTTTTATAAATGAAGAGTGGAATTGCTAAAGGTGCTAAGTGCCGAAAATGAAATTGTTGAGGAAACGAAGAAAACTGCACATCTCTGTGATAAATGCATATTTATTTCTAACAAAACACAAATTAACTCTTTACATGGTTATACAAATGTTGACAAAGGTTTTTCTACTTATGTTGAAAAATCAAAAAGTTACATAGCGTTTTGTGCAGAAACGTGTAAGTGCAATAGGTTTTGTCATAGCTAATAGATCGAAGTGCCATGAGACAACATTGACTTTATGGAGGTAACAGCTGTCGGGAAAAGTCCTATCAATAATAATGGAAAAATAGTTTTCTTATTTGGTGCCAGCGGAACAGTAGCTGAAAGTTTTATCAATTCCACAGCTGCAGTGTCTTCCTCTGCGATTTTTACTCCACACACTTCCCTCCAATGCTAAATTTACGATTTCCCGATGTCTAAGAATGTGTCCTATAAGCGATCCCTTCTTTTAGTCAGGGTATGCCAAAAATTCCTTTTCTCACCAATTCTGTTCAGTACCTCTTCATTAGTTATGCAATCTACCCACCTAATCTTCAGCATTCTTCTGTTGCACAACATTTCAAAAGCCTCTATCCTCTTCCTGTCCGCACTGCTTATCGTCCATGTTTCACTCCCGTACAAAGCAACACTCCACACAAATGCCTAGAGGAAAGATTTCATTACTCTTAAATTAATATTCGATGTTAGCAAATTTCTCTTTTTCAAAAATGCTTTTCTTCCCATTGCCATTCTGCATTTTATATCCTCTGTACTGCGACCATCGCCTGTTATTTTACTACCCAAGTAACAAAACTCATCTACCAACCTTCATTGTTTCGTTACCTAATCTGATTCCTTCAGCATCGCCTGATTTTCTGAGACCGCATTCCATTATTTTTGTTTTGCTCTTGTTAATATTCATTTTATACGTTCTCTTCAATACACTGTCCATTCCATTCAACTGCTCTTCCAGGTCCTTTGCTGTCTCTGACAGAATTACAATGTCATCAGCAAAACGCAATGTTTTTATTTCTTCCCCCTGAACTTTAAACCCTATTCCAAATTTTTCCTTGCTTTCCTTCACCGCCTGCTCGATGTACAAATTGAATAACATCGGAGAAAGGCTACAACCCTGTCTTACTCCCTTCCCAACTGATGCTTCCCTTTCATGCCCTTCGAGTCTAATAACTGCGGTCTGGCTTTTCTACAAGTTGTAAATAACTCTCCTTTCCCTGTATTTTACCCCTGCTGACTTCAGAATTTGAAAGAGCGTATTCCAGTTAACATTGTCAAATGCTTTCTCCAGATCTACAAAAGCTAAAAATGTAGGTTTGCCTTTCCTTAATCTATCTTCTAAGATAAGACGTAAAGTGAGTATTGCCTACCGGGTTCCTATGTTCCTCCTGAATCCAAACTGATCTTCCCCAAGGTCAGCTTCTACCAGCTTTTCCATTCTCCTACAGATAATTCGTGTTAAAATTTTGCAACCACGACTTATCAAACTGATGGTTCTGTAATTTTCACACCTGTCTGCGCCTGATTTCTTTGGAATGGGGATTATTACATTTTTCTTAAAGTCTGAGGGTATTTCGCCTGTCTCATACATCCTACACACCAGTTCAAATAGTCTTGTCATGGCTGGCTCTCCCAGAGGCTTTAGTAGCTCTGAGGGTATGTCATCTACTCCTGCGGCCTTGTTCCGACCTAGGTCTTTCAGGGCTCTGTCAAATTCATCTCTTAGTATAGTATCTCCTATTTCATCTTGATCTACTTCCTCTTCCCTTCCTAGAACATCGTCTCTGTTCAATTCCTTTATAGAGCTGCTTTATGAACTCTTTCCACCTTTCAGCTTTCCCTTCTTTGCTGAGAACTGGTTTCCCATCTGAGTTCTTGATATTCGTAGAGTTCTTTTCTTGTCCCCAAATGTCTCTTTTATTTTCCTGTAGGCGGTATCTACTTTTCCCCTTCTTATACATTCTTCCACAGATTTGCATTTGGCTTCTAGCCACTCCTGCGTAGCCAGTTTGCACTTCCTGTCAATCTCATTTTTTAGTCGTCTGTACTCCATTTTGCCTGTTTCATTTACTGCATTTTTATATTTTCTCCTTTCATCAATTAAATTTAGTATCTCCTGTGATATCCAAGGATTTTTTGTAGGTCTTGCCTTTCTACCTATTTTCTCCTCTGCTGCCTTCACTATTTCATCTCTCAATGCTACCCATTTCTCTTCTACTGTTTTATTTCCCCCTGTTTCTGTCAATCGATGCCTAAATCTCCCTCTGAAATTCTCCAGAACTTCCCTCTCCTTCAATTTATCTAAGTCCCATCTCCTTATTTTCCTCCCTTTCTGAAGTTTTTTCAGTTTCAGCCTACAGTTCATAACCAACAAGTTATGGTCAGAGTCTATATCTGCCCCTGGGTACGTCTTGCAGTTTATAACCTGGTTCCGGAATCTATGTCTTACCATTATAAAATCTATCTGATACCTTCCGGTGTCTCCTGGCCTCTTCCACGTATACAACCTTCTTTTGTGATTCTTAAACCACGTGTTTGTTACGATTAAATCATGTTCCGTGCAAAATTCTACCAGGCGACTTCCTCTTTCATTCCTCCTGCCCAGTCCATATTCACCTACTATTTTTCCTTCTCTTCCTTTTCCTACAACCGAATTCCAGTCTCCCATCACAATTAAGTTTTCCTCTCCCTTAACTGTCTTAATAATTTCCTTTAGCTCATCATATATTTCTTCGATTTCCTCATCATCGGCAGAGCTAGTTGGCATATAAACCTGTACTACTGTTGTCGGTGTTGGCTTTGTATCTATCTTGACAATGATAATGCGATCACTGTGCTGGTCATAGTAGTTTACCCGCATTCCTATTTTCTTATTCATTATCAATCCTACTCCTGTGATACCCCCAATTGATTTTGTATTTATAATCCTGTACTCACCTGACCAGAAATCCTGTTCATCCTGCCACCGAACTTCACTAATCTCCACTATATCTAACTTCAACCTATCCATTCCCCTTTTTAAATTTTCTTATTTTCCTACCCTGTTAAGGGATCTAACATTCCACGCTCCGATCTGTAGAATGCCAGTATTATCTTTCCTGATGACAACATCCTCCTGAGTAGTCCCCGCCCGGAGATCCGAATGGGGGACTATTTTACCTCCGGAATATTTTACCCGAGAGGATGCCATCATCATATTTTCATACAGTAGAGCTGCATGTCCTTGGGAAAGGTAACGGCTGTAGTTTCCCCTTGATTTCAGCCGTTCGCAGTAGCTGTGTGGCAAAGCCACATTAGCTGATGTTACAAGGCCAGCTCAGTCAATCATCCAGACTGTTGCCCCTGTAACTACTGAAAAGGCTGCTGCCCCTCTTCAGGAACCACACGTTTGTCTGGCCTCTCCACAGATACCCCTCCGCTGTGGTTGCACCTACGGTACGGCTATCTGCATCGTTGAGGCACGCAAGCCACCCCACCTCGGCAATGTCTGTGGTTCATGGGGGTGGATAGATCGGTTAGTAGTGAAAATCCCCGAAAGTCAAAACATGGCACTTACATCCTTTAGCATTTCCACTCTTCAAATGTTTGTGTTCACAATAAAGCAAACAGTTCATCTTCTACGAAAACAAAAACGCGAACATATTACTCATTAGAAAAAGTTCACTGGCTGAAGGCAATATTCGTTAAGTCAAGGTAATCACACAGTGTAGATAAAACTGTTGTGGAGAGTTTAGAATCAGAGTTAAACACAAGAAGTCCTTACATACTGGAATATGGGTTGATTTGCAAACTTTTTGTGCGAAATTTGTAGAATAATTACGCAAATCTGGCGTACGCACCTTCTGCAGCGCGGTGACCTTGTTGCGGAGTGCGGCCTGCTGCCCTGGTTCGGTGCCAACTGCCGATGCGCTGAGTCAAACACCGTGGATAATGTGGATCACTGAAGACAGGAGGTGAAATAAATCGCAATTTGCGATGAGTTATGGCTTCACTGTACTAGGAAGGAATACCAAAGTGCGGCGAATGAAAAGTTGTGCCCGGCCGGGATTCGAACCCGGGATCTCCTGCTTTACTAGGCAGACGCGGAGACCACTCCGCCACCGAGGACGCAGTGACCAACCCCACTGCAGAGGACTCTTCCCTGCACGTCTCCCGCCACACCCAAGTCTCCATTCACCACGCTGTCTCTTTCCTATTCCCACAGCCTATTTGTTCCGTAATGATCGCAACCTGAATACTGTATTCGCCGCACTTTGGTACTCCATCTAAACCTAGTGCAATAGAGCCATAATATCGCAAATTGCGATTTATTTCATTCATTGAACGCTGTAATATCGTCAAAAATATATAATTGAAGACAGTAGGTGGCTGTGAGTCTAGGCGGACCTGTGGCAGTGCTGGTGATGCCTGTGCTTGGAAGCTCCAAAATGAGCTTTCCGGTTAGCAGTGGCCGCCTGATTGGCGGGTAACCCCGTCGCTTGGATGTAGGATGTGTTGTCGCCCCAGCAGGCGTAACAAACGTCACAGAACGGTTACGAAGACAACGTTTCGGGATCGGATGAAAACTCTCCCTGGCATACGCCACTTTGATGGTTGCATTTGATGATTTTCTTATTGTAACTCACTAATGATATTAAAGCATTGGTGCTATGAAGAAATATCAATCACACGTCGTTCTTAGCACGCTTAATTATAATGCGTTACCCAAAAAATGCCATATTAGCAGTTAACATACACCTAGGAACATTTGGGGCGAGTTACTGAGCTGTTTCAAGTAGTGTAGTGTACAGCGCATTTTAGTCACCAAATTCAGTTATCATAGAAGAACGACGTGTGTTCGATAATTATTCAGTGCGTCATTGCTCTGAAATGCCAAACCATGGGTTATGATAAGTAATTCATCAGATGCAAAATCGAGATGCGTACGTCACGGAGAGTTTCCACCCATTCCCGAAGCGTCGGCTATGTTGCAGTTCGGTGACTCTCTCGAATATTCGAAGGCAAACCTCTAGCAGGCGCTCTCCCTGTAAATGCCCAGTCATTGTATCCTTGATAACTGCAGAATTCATACAGTATATATATCGGAGTAAAACTTTAGGTCTATGTTGTAGTCTGTAGGTGAAGCACCCTCCGGCATGCAACAGACGATATTTCATGTAGACAGTTACATTCCTCTTGCTTTCAAGGTCTAGTGTGCAAATTTCCATCAATACCGGAATGTTAATGTAGAGGAGTAGCAGAGCGACCCTTTTCTACTTACATCTGCAATTGTCAATGCCGGATTGCCTCTCGACGGGACAAAATGAGTCGGCTTTTAGATTGAGATATTTCAACACTTGATTTAGATTTTCCCTCTTCTTTTTTCGGGCGGGTTAATTTTTTTTTTAAGACTTAACGATTTATTTAAATCGGGCAGACCATTTCTGAGTTTTAGGAGGACTAACGCAGAGCTGTTAACTTTTGTATATAAAGACGTTCTACCTCTTCCTATTATACATTGTATCCAAGAATATTGAAAATTTTAATCATGTATACTACGGACAGAGCGACACGACAGGCATATGGACTGTCCCACTCATTTAGAGTTACCGTCATATCCCTAAATCACTGATTTCTTCCTCCAAGTCATTTACTTTTCCTACACTAAACAGGGTCAAACAACTCAATGTGAAACTTGACGTGATGACGTTGACGTCGCGGCCAACGAGAGAGACAAGTGTCGCCGTGTGTGTGACGTCATGTGGTCAGAGCAGTGCTGAGCCAGCGCGATCACTACCTGAGTGGCTGGCCTCTTTTAGGCAGTGGGCTGTGCACCGACGGCCGACCAACCAGCTAGCGACCTCGCCGGCTCGGGACTATCTCACTTACGTGACGCGACGTGCACGCCGGGGCCCACCTTCCTCGCCGGCCACGGCTCTGGACGAGGCCAACGAGAGACAGGCCACGACACGCCTGTCACTTGACGTAAGCAAGGTAGGCCTGAGCCGGCGCGATCGCTAGCCGAGTGGCTAGCCGCTTTGAGGCAGTGGGCTGTGCACTGACGGCCGGCCAACCGGTTAGTGACCTCGCGGCCTCAGGACTCCCTCATTTAGGTGACATGACGTGCGTGCCTGGGCCCACCTTCCTCACTGGCCAACGAGAGAGACAGGTCACGGCGCGCCTGTCACATGACGTAAGCAAGTTAGGCCTGAGACGGCGCGATCGCTAGCTGAGTGGCTAGCTGCTTTGAGGCAGTGGGCTGTGCACCGACGGCCGGCCAACTGGTTAGTGACCTCGCCGGCTCAGGACTCCCTCACTTAGGTGACATGACGTGCGCGCCTGGGCCCACCTTCCTCGCTGGCCAACGAGAGAGACAGGCCGCGGCGCGCCTGTCACATGACGTAAGCAAGGTAGGCCTGAGCCGGCGCGATCGCTAGCTGAGTGGCTAGCCGCTTTGAGGCAGTGGGCTGTGCACTGACGGCCGGCCAACCGGCTAGCGACCTCGACGGCTCGGGACTCCCTCACTTACGTGACACAACGTGCGCACCTGGGCCCACCTTCCTCGCCGGCCACATCGTTGGCCACGCCAACAAGACAGGCCGTGGCGCGCCTGTCAGATGACGTAACCAAGGTAGGCCTGAGCCGGCGCGATCGCTAGCTGAGGCAGTGGGCTATGTCCCAGCGGCCGGACAATCCGCTAGCCTTTGTGCTGGCACAGGCCTACCTTGGTTACGTTATCTGACAGGCGCGCCACGGCCTCTCTCTCTCGTTGGCCTTGGCCAGAGCCGTGGCCGGCGAGGAAGGTGGGCCCCAGCGCACACGTCGCATCACATAAGTGAGGGAGTCCCGAGCCGTCGAGATCGCTAGCCGGTTGGCCGGCTGTCGGTGCACAGCCCACTGCCTCAAAGCGGCTAGCCACTCGGCTAGCGATCGCGCCGGCTCAGGCCTACCTTGGTTACGTCATCTGACAGGCGCGCCACGGCCTGTCTCTCTCGTTGGCCGGCGAGGAAGGTGGGCCCAGGCACGCACGTCACGTCACCTAAGTGAGGGAGTCCCGAGCCGGCGAGGTCGCTAACCGGTTGGCCGGCTGTCGGTGCACAGCCCACTGCCTCAAAGCGGCTAGTACTCGGCTAGCGATCGCGCCGGCTCAGGCCTACCTTGGTTACGTCAACTGACAGGCGCGCTGCGGCCTGTCTCTCTCGTTGGCCTCAGCTCTGGCCATGTGACGTCACGCCGGCTCGTCGTGTGAACTCGGCCCCGCTCGCCCCTGGCGCGCCGGCAGCCCGCAGCACGCTCGGGACCGGGGTCACGGCGCATGCGCGGCGCGGCACCTGTTAATTATTTTAACGCCCACGCCACGGCGCTGGGAGCGGCACGCGGCGGCGTGACGGCCGCACAGTTATTTACGAGCGCCGCTGCTTGGCCGCGGGTCGCGCGATGACCCCGGGCCAGGGGCAGGGGCAGGGGCAGGGGCACAGGGCAGGGCCCAGGAGGCAGCGGCCGCGAGGGAGCCGTGAGAGGCAGACGAGTGTTTGAACTGCAGTCGCCACAAGACACGGGTAAAAAGATGTTGCTACACCACGACTGTAGGGTCTCATGGCCCTTTGATGAAAATGGAAGTCTGTGCGGGAGTGGAACTGCACTCTAAGGAACCTTGCTGCAGGCTGCACGGCTGCTCCACATCGGACATTCGAGTCCACCCTAACACCTGTGTGTGTGTTTTGCCTGTAGCATAAGTCAGTTGATGCCAAGGATAACACACAAATCCCTACCCAAAGGAGTAAGCCAACCTCCAACAGGGACTCTAGCGACTGATGACCCTAGCACTTTGGACCCATAGCTTTACAAACATTAGATCATTTTTTTTCTGACTGGAATAGAGATAAAGAAAAACAAAAGTTCAGTTCTCTTGATTGCTCATGAAACCAGTAATTCACAAATTATGCGACAATAACCCAGACGTCGTATATTTGTGGTCTCCACATTGCAACACACTCCAGTACCCTAATACCTGGCATCACGTCCTCACGCCCATTCATCACGGCATGCTGTGCATGCTGTAGATTGTCAAGTAGTTGGGCCAGATTGTCCCACTCCTGAAGACCTACTCGGCGTAAATCTCTCCGGTTGATTGATGGATCGTGTTGGGCAAAACCAGACGTTTGCACTGTATCCCAGCATGTTCGACGGATGACTGAAGAACATGCTGGCGATTCCAGTCCTTCGATACCGTTATCATGAAGGAACGCGTTCAAGAGATTAGCGCAAGACTTGTCGCCCATTAAGAGGAATTTCTCACCGAAATACTGCCGATACGGTCGCGCGTATGCGTTATAACCCGTTGATTGGCTTCTGCGACCACCAGTGGCGAATGGTTGACGAATACAACGCCAGCGCCAAACGGCAGCGCACCACAACTTTGCTGCACCGCTGGACGGTGTAGCTAAGGCGTTCAGACTAACCGTGACAGTTTGAAACAGTATCGCCTCATTTAAGACAGGCAGTGGCAGGCACCAGGGTGGGGCGAGCGACCACCGGAGTGTGGCTGCGGTGGCACGGGGCGGGTCTGCAGCGCCTCACAGCTGGGCTGCCGTGGTGACCTGCTCTGACGAGTCCCCACCCAACTGGCTAGCAGCCCATGGTAGGTGTCGGTGCAGGCCCCAAGAAGCCAGGGGTCAAGTAGTCAGATGATGTTTGTTCAGATGTTTGTAGAGTCTATGGGACTTAACTATGGGGTCATCAGTCCCTGAACTTACAAACTACTAATTCTAAGGACGTCACAAATACCCATGCACGAGGGGGGATTCGAAGCCCCGACCGTAGTGGCCGTGCAGACCGTGACTGGAGCGCCTCAGTCCCCTCGGCCACCGCGGCCGGCTCAAGTAGTCAACACGGCGCTGTTATGACACTGGTTGTTCTTAACCCTTTGCTCCACAGTGGTATTCTCAAAATACCACTATTAATGTATACATATTTAAGAAATTTCCACACAGTTAAAAATTAGGTGTTAAAATTGTAAGAGTCTGATTGAAAATCCTTGGTCCACTTGAGCTGTTATTTTTATTGGAGTCGTGAAGACCCGCACAACCGGTTTCGCAACCTACAGTTGCATCTTCAGGCGCTTTTTACTGTACAAAATGATAATTGTTTAAATAATTGCATATTTAGAATGAAAATTACATATTGACGGCCGCGGTGGCCGAGGGGACTAAGGCGCTCCAGTCACGGTCTGCACGGTCACTACGGTCGGGGGTTCGAATCCCCCCTCGGGCATAGATATTTGTGCCGTCCTAGTTCGTAAGTAGATCATAAGTAGTTTGTAAGTTTAGGGACTGATGACCCGTAGTTAAGTCACATAGACTATACAGAAATTTGAATTACATATTAAAAACAAAATCCGAATTAGTATGTATGAGAAAGTTACATGCAAAAAAATTTTTATATAGAAGCCAGTAGGCTATTGATTGCAATAAGTATTTTTTTATGTTACAAAGTTTTCCATATAAGTGATTTATGATGGATGACGGGGTTAATGGTTAGGTAGTACCGCAAGCACCTCGGCCCTTTTCGTCAAAAAGATTAAAAAGAAGTCCACCGTTAGGTTCTTGTCATTTTTGTTAAAAGAATAGAAAAGTCGGCAATTGGTAAAATTTGTTTGGCCTGTGACAAAAAGCGACGTGATGGGTAGCCCTACAATAGACAACATTATAAAGATTAGTGAGAATCACGGATGTTGTTGGGAAATCAGATTTTTGCATAGAATAAAGATATATAATTGTTTAAACTTACAGATTGTTGTCAGTGTAGTGAGGATCATCAGATACATCCAGGATGTGAAAGTTTCTTAAATATGTATAAATATTTTAGCTGTGGTTGCCCGTCATACAAAGTTCTTTGCACTATTAATGTCTTAGTTGTATTGTACGAATAACACCCATAATTTTGTAATTATCTGAAACAAATTTCTGAAAACAAATGTATATCTATAAATGCAAATGTCTGTTCGGTGTACGTTTATCACGTCTGAACCACAAGACATAAATAGCTAAAAATTTGTACAGTTACTAATGTCTACCCGGGGAAGGCTTTAGGCACGGTTTTATGGCGATCGAATAGCCATTTACCTATATATATATATATTAATGTGAATGTCTATTCGGTGTACGCTTATCACGTCCAAACAACAAGACGCAGAGACTTAAATATTTGTATATTTGAGGGAGGTTTTAGGCACGATTTTATAGTGATCTGATAGATATTTACTAATTTGAAGAATATAACGCGAAATGCGGAACAATAATTAGTCTTTGAAAATTATATTTACTCTTTGAAAATGGTTTTATTGGTTTCATTGTTGCTTGAGGGTTGATAATGATAAAAGGGTGAAGTATATTGGTATGGAAAGTTATCGGTGTATATAAAATTCTACATGTGTGTGTATGTTAATATTTCGCTCTGCAGCGAAAACTACAGAACGCAAACAAATGGTCTGTGTGTAATTGTTGTCCGAATTCTCCCGTTGTACACCATAGCAGTTCCATGCCGATAGCTATAAGGGTGTGGAAGATATGGTGGTTGAAAGTCGTCAAATTATAAAAAAAAAATTCGGACTAAAGGCCATCGATGACGTTTGCGACTCTGTAGCAAGGAGGTTATATGCAGCGAAAAGTGATGCCACAGACCATACTTTGGTCTATGCGTGCTACAATGCCTTCAGCTCTTTCTCTGTAAGGATAAGCATACGAATAAGGAAATATAAGAATAAATAAATAAAGCAGTAAAAAAGAAATTTCTTTAAAAAAATCGATTTGACGTTTCAAGCACTCTACTCGTATTATAATCAACTAACACGCGAGCGGAGCCGCGGGCTTAAGCTAGTTTACATATAAACATTAGTGGTCTGTTTTGTTACTTTGTGTGGAACAATTGCTGATGTTGAGGAAAATTTAATTTCATGTGCTGCGAAGGGACTATACTGAGTCTTCTGCTCAAACTGAGCCGACCGTTCACTACGTCGAGACCTCTTTCAGTCGTCCACGGACTTCGTTAACAACGTTGTAATTTTCGTCGATGAGATAGAACCATGTCATCTGGCTCCACGGTTTGAAGAAATTGAGAACAATTCCAGTGAATGAGACTGATTTGACTATTCTTCCGTGGAAGAATTGTGGGACACAATACAGTGGTGAGATCCTCTACAAATTCTTACAATGTCAAGAATTTCGCAACTGTGGGCCTGTATTCATATTTCAGTCTATATAGGCGCAGTACTATTAATGAATATAGCAGAACAACACACAATTGGCTAAAGGAAAGTGGGATACCTGGAAAAGCAGGACCAAGACATCCATTTAGACGATTTTGGTCTGCTCTCTGAGAAACTCTGCATCAATAGATGAGAAGTCCGTGATGTGAAAGAGATTCCCAGTGACGAATGCAGCGTCAACAGATGATGCAGATCACCGCTCTGGCTGCCTGGTTATCGACCATCGAGGGAGTGATGGCGATGGCGAACCAAAAGCAGCACGCACAGTTTTAACAAATTACTCGTCATCGGAAAAAACGCAGGAAAACTCGCTTTTGTTCCTTTGACAGTGACTGGGTAACCGCTGAAACCATAAGATCCTGAAGAAGACTATCAGTGAGGTCGAAACGTCCACCGTGTGAAATAATCAGGACAGGGGCGAACAACCGAGAAGGTCTTACATTTGAGGTTATCAATATCTTTCTGCGTTTTCTTTTTATCGGTGAAGATGAAGGTGTTGACTGAAAGATATAAGTTTCAATATAGTCAAATTATTTATTGCTTGATAACATTTCTGTAATTAAAGTTTTAGTGATGTTGATCGCAAATGCAGCAATATTGTACGCATTAACATAACGTTGTTCCAAGCTCGATGGATTCTCTATTCATTTAACAACAAAGGGGAGTTCGATATAAGGAAATTACCATCTACAACAGTCCTGTAATTTGAACAATAGCATCTTGCACCATTCACTCCCTAAACTTAAAACAATAATTCAAATGTTCAAATGTTTGTTAAGCTTATGGGACTTAACTACGGGGTCATCAGTTCCTAAACTTACAAACTACTTATGAACTACTTTATACTAAAGACGACACAAACATCCATGCCCGAGGGTGGATTCGAACCCCCGGCCGTAGCGGTCGTGCAGACTGTGATTGGCGCGTCGCAGACCGCTCGGCCACTGCGGCCGGCAATATAATTACGAGTCTATTTTTTAAGTGGGCTACTGTTTGCTGTTAATGCATTGTAGGTTTTATCTTGCTGTAACACGAACTTGTTTCACACTCAGTTCTCTATAGTGACGAAAGATTGTGTACTCACTTCGGTTAACAACTAAGCTTCTTGTGAGGCATTGAGTGTATGAGTGCCGTCCTTGGAAGATGACCTGTACGTATCAAGACAAGTTTTTTTTCTGATAAACATAGTGAAAATTTCATATATCTCATTATGAGTGCAAACATCCTACACTGGTCAAACATTTTGGGGCTCAATTCACACACACACACACACATACACATTCTGCCGATGAAAAAAATAAATTATTGTCATCGGCAGAACGTATAAAATGATTGGACGTATTTCCGTCGGTTCTACGGAGTGGAGAAACCAAGGTAGAGACAGTGGTCATGACAGAAAGTTGCTGCAGAGGGGGTTACTGTTGACTTCTGTTTACCAAAGGAATTACACAAGCAGTTGCGTTCAGGTAGTGTAGTGAACAGGTAGCGCAGTGCAACAACACGAAGCTGTGGCATGGGCAGCCATAGGGAGGTTTGAACCGGACAGCTGTTCAGAAGTGCGTCTTTCAGTACCTGGCCGCGATTTCAGACAACGTGAATCGCTAAAAGAAGCCGAGGCCGAGGTGCCCATGGGTAACATCAGCGAGAGGTGGCCGCTATCTTCGGTTAACAGACCGTCCAGACACCAGGCTGAATGCAACACAGCTCCATCCAGGCACCAACATGACGCCAAATATCAACACAAACATGCCGAAATCTGGAATGTGGCCTCTTGGCCTCTACGCGCGGAGGCCTACTGTAGCCCGCAGAAATTGGGCGGAGGAACATTAGTAGGATTGGAGTCATAACGAATGGCGTCAGGTTCTGTTGAGAGATGAGTCAAGATTTTGTGTTCAGCCGGACACTCATCGTTCCCTCATCTGGAGAGAATGTGGACCTGGGAACAATCTTGCTTGTATGCAAGCAACATTACCGTATTGTGGTGGTGGACAAATAGTGTTGGCATTTGACGGACATACGGGGTTCTACGTCGTTCAGTATCGCGCTGCCCATAGACAACATCCTGCGACTTACGCTGGAGCCACAGGAGGTGGGTTCCTTCTGGTGGACGACAACGCCCGTCACCACAGAGCTGCTCTGGTGGACAGCATGACTGAAGCTGAGGGAACTGAACGAATGGCTAGGCCAGCTTATTCACCGGACTCAAACCCGATTGAGCATGCCCGGGATGCACTTGGAAGACGCATTGTAGCTAAATCGGCACATTCCACAACGGTTGCAGAGCTGAATATTGACTCATGGAAGAATGGCCACATATCCCTCCATAGCTGATTGATAACCTCATACTGTCCACGTCACGCAAGTGTGCAACTGTACCATATTAGAGGGCAACGAGAATGAATTTTCCACTATTATGGTAGCCTCAGGACGCCTTGCTCTAAATAAACGCCATGTACAGTATTATCGTACTGTATGAGACACAAATTACAACTGCAACCAATATCTCAACAAAATACGTCACCATATGTAGCCTATATTATGTATGATATCTCAACTGGTCCCCTAAGTTTTTTGAGCAGTAAATTTCCAGTATGTAATTGATTAAGACCTAAGGAACCCATTGTCTTGTTTAATGATGTATTCGATACACTTTATGTCAATGTCTGTAAAACTAGAAAAGCCACCAATGTGTAGTTATTTCCTAAATCTTTAGGCTCCACATATTCAGATACTATAATTTTGTACATTTCATTTTTACTGAGGCAATTCTTTACCTTTCAGTACTATATTTACATTCAAAATCTGCCGAAAATATAAATAATAATACAGTAATTTATCATCATATTGTCGCGTTGCAATGGAAGCAGGCTTGACTTCGAAGGCAACTGAATACAGCACTTATACTGAAAGCACGTTTATTACGAACTCAACATACACGCAGCACCGACTGCCTCTCGGGCAGAGTGCTCTGCTATTTATATACAGACAGAATATACCAGAAATTGGAAGAATAGTTAACATAAGAAACAAATAGAATTTACAAGTGAACATAAGAAAGATATAGAACCCTGTGACGCTCTCCCCTGCGCTACGCCGGCAGTCGGTTTACATAGTGTCTCGCGGCATTGCTCCCTCTCCTGAAAAAACAGCGACCCGCTGTTATGTTCCCTGTGGAACCAGCTGCAACGTCCTGAATCTTGACCTTGTCATGGGTCCTCTGTAGGGCAGTCTAGAGAATCCTTCCCTTCTCCACCATTATCGACAACAGACGTTCCAGTCATGGCTTCATCAGTAACAGTACTATCCTTAGAGTCATTGAACAAGAAGCCATTGTCGCCTACCTCCTCTTCAGGATCGAGTAAGGCTCCATGCGCAGGACGTAAACAATGTCTCTTCGTTTTTGACGTTTCGACGACGGCTCATAATCCTCAACTTCGTATGTGACGTCTGACAGGCGGCGTATGACACGATACGGACCAAAGTATCGCTTCAATAACTTTTCTGACAGTCCAACCTTCCGTACAGGGGTAAAAACCTACACCAGATCTCCTGGGACGTACACAACAGGTCGGTGCTTGTCGTTATACCGCTGACGGTCCTTCTCCTGGGCGTCGAGTGTCCGTATTCGAGCCAGCTGTCTTGCTTCTTCGACCCTGGTGATTAGCTGTTTAACATAATCATCCCGAGTGTCGTCCGGTTGGAACGGGAACAGCGTATCCATTGTCGTCTCAGCTTCACGGCCATGGAGGAGGACCGTCAGCGGTATAACGCGACTGTCTCGCGGCAATATTTTTCGCTACATTTTTGAGTTAGCATTTCGAAATGCATTGTTCGGTTTCCTCGGTCACATACATGCATATTTATTTACCTTATGGTATTGGCAGCGTGGAAAATCCTCAGCGTAAGTTAGCAGACATTCTTAAGTTGCTAAGCATAAACAATTTCCTTCATTGGCGCCTGAAGTAAAACTCAGGGCTGCGTGTTGGTCATCAACGTGGGCCCGAACGGAAGATCCACCGTCTTGCAAATCGTCTACCCAAAAATCTGCGTACTCTGTGACCAACGTGATGCGGAGCACCTCGTGGGGCAACCACACGTCGTGAGGTTTGCCTAAAGGAATGTCTTCTAACAACGTTGGTAGCAATGTTTCCTCTATAAACGTTCCTTAATAGTTACCAGTCAAACGTGCAGTTAAAACATAAGGCCCAATAATCTAATCGTCGAGCATACCATCCCACACATTAACACAAAATCGTCACTGAAAATGTGGTGTCGCACGAGTACAAAGTGCGCGCCACTTACTTTCGCCGCGCGCCGCCATGCACGCACGGCGCGGCGTTCTCACGACGACAGCCACGAGCGCCCTCTGCGACAACGCCGCTCGTGGCCACCACTGAAGGACACCGGTCACTTCGGACTGAGATAGCAACGAGTTAGGACCTTCGTAATCCGATAGACACGAGTGAAGACTTTGCTATCGTACAGGCACTAGGCAGGCCTCTAACAACTATGTATCAACATTCTGCAGTACTATGTAAAAGTTAAGTATTGTTACATTCTGTGCAATATATCTCTTTCTAATTTACTCGAGTGTTTATAGTTTCTGGCTGCTCCCCTCCGTACCTGCATCAGCGTGTCGGTCTCATTCCACTCGGCCACCGACACCTACGACGAGGCTGGGACACAAAAGCGGCGACGAAGTCGGGACACAAAAGTGGCGACGAGGAGTGATACACGAACCGTGGACCAGCCCGCTTGCAGCAGCCAGACAGCAGCAGTCGGAGCACGCAAAAATTGTTCCCGCCCACCCACCCTTATTATAAGATTTTTGGGGGAACATATTCTGTTACGTATTTTGTGGACTTTTTTGTTGCAGAGCGTCCTCATTTATCTTGCATTTGTGTTTTGTTATAATTTACTTGTATGCGCTGCGCCTAATCGGTCAGCATGGCCACTACCCCGAACCCAAACTTAATGGAAATTATTCAGTTACAGACGGCGCAAATCACCCAGTTGCTCCAGGCGGTGGCCGAGCTGACAGCGCAAGCAGCCAACCAACAACAACAACAGCCGCCGCTTCAGCAGCCCACACCTGCCGCCGTAACGCTTCCTACGTTCCGCCAGTACAACGAACGTGAGGAAGAATGGAGCGACTATTTCGCACAGTTTCAAGAACTCGTCGCGGCTCATCAACTTACAGGTCAGACTGTTAAGCATCTTTTATTGTCTGTGGTAGGCCCCAAAACTTTCGTGTTACTGAAAAAATTTTTCCCGCACGCATCTCCTCGTGATGTAGACTTTGAACAAATAGTAGAGGCACTAAATGCTCATTATGAGAGAAAAGTTCTCGTAGCTGCGGCACGGTATCGATTTTTCAGACTTAAAAAATTACCAGAACAGTCACACCAAGAGTGGATTACGGAATTGAAGGGCTTAACCCGCCAATGTAAATTTACTTGCTCTTGTGGACTTTCTTATAGTGACGTGATGTTGAGGGATGCGATTACGCAGAACATTCAGGACCCCAGAATTAGGGCAGCAATTCTAAAACAGTCAGACCCTTCATTAGACAGTGTACTGCAGCTTATAGAAGCGCATGATACTTTTGACTTAGCAGATGTAGAAATGCAAAGCCACAGTGTTAATTCAGTGCGCCGCAACGGACGCTTTCCTAGCCGTAGTTCTCAGTATAGCACTAGTGATTCTTATTTTTCTACCGGCCGTGCTGAACAGACAGTGAACAGTAGCCAGTGTAAAAGTGCGACGCAAAGGTCGCCCCGTCGTGTTAGAAACAGTAATTTGAATAACGGGCGCCAACGCTCATTTCAGAAAAATGTACGTAAATCTTGCCCCCAGTGTGTGTCTCGCCACAAGCGTGCTCATTGCCCTAGTCGCAACGCAACCTGTTATCAATGTGGCAAATCGGGACATGTGCAGTCTGTGTGTATGCAGATTAAAAACTCAAAGAACAGTAACGTTGGACACGGTGCTTCGCACAGGGCGAGAACAGTTCATTCTGTAAATGTTATACGGGCTGCGGAATTGAACAGTGCTTTCCTTGGATCTCAATTACAAGAAAGTAGTTCTGCGCCTATGGCAAAACTATATAGTGCACCACGTAGCAAGCGCCGACGAGCGCGTAAAACAGTGCAACGGACAGGGGTTCGGGACAAGCAAAATGACTATGAACAGTGCATTCCTGTAGCGAAAATAGTGCCTTCTGCAACTGCTCCTTGTAATAGTGCCCAGTACTGTGTAGCTAGTGACAGTAGACATCAAGTAGCTACTCAAAAGTGTAGTGCAGTAGTTAATACATCTGGAGTAGCTTCGCATTGCGCGGACGCCGATCCGGCGGTAGTGTCATCTAGTGACAGTGTTGTTAATCCGCTGCGTGCCGAGTCTGCGCCGCTTCCTTCACTACGCGGCCCGCGCATACGCAGCACACAAACCGTAGCAGACGTTGCCCACATTCGCGCACCTGTCGAGCGCCGCAAGCAAAAACTTGTTGTGAATCTTTCCATTGACAATAAGACTGTGCAATTTCAGCTCGACACTGGTTCCGCTGTTACCTTAATTAATAAAGATACTTATGAACTTCTGGGTTCTCCAAAATTATCGCTGTGTCAACAAGTGTTAACAGCTTATACAGGTGCAAATATTCCCGTGCTAGGAACGTGTAGCCTGCCCGCCTCTTTTCAAGGTGTAACAAAAACAGTTGCTTTTGTAGTTCTTCAGGCCAAATCAACACAGAACATTTTTGGACTAGATGCTTTTGACTTGTTTGGTTTATCAATTCAAAGAGATGTGCTTCAAATTTCGTCAATAGTGCCTCAGGATAAAATCAATGCATTGTGTGAGAAATATAGTGACTTGTTTTCGCCGGAACTAGGTTGTGCAAAAGACTTCGTGGCACATGTAACTTTAAAAGAATCTGCAGTTCCAAAATTTCGTAAAGCTAGACCAGTGCCTATCGCATTGCGTGATTCAGTTGCCGAAGAACTTAAACGTTGGCAAGGTAGTGGGGTGATTTCTCCTGTTTCTGCGAGTCAGTGGGCCTCGCCTATAGTAATTATACCCAAGCCGTCAGGAAAACTTCGTCTCTGTGCGGACTTCAAATCAACAGTAAACAGTCAAACAATTGTAGACACTTATCCCCTGCCCAGACCTGAGGAACTGATGGACAAATTAGGACAGTCTCGCTTCTTTTCTAAGATTGATTTAGCAGAGGCATACTTACAGATTCCACTTGATGACGAGTCAAAAAAGTTTTTCGTCATTAATACTCACATGGGCCTTTTTCAATTTCAACGCCTACCCTTTGGCAGTTCTTCCGCTCCCGCTATTTTTCAGCGTTTTTTTGGAACAGCTGACAGTTTCTGTACCGTGTTGCTCGAACTATTTAGATGACATTGTGGTATCCGGACGTACAGTTGAAGAACATTTAGCAAATCTGGAGTGCCTTTTCAAAGTTTTGACTGCAGCAGGTCTACGTTGTAATAAAGCAAAGTGTTCGTTTTTTCAAACTGAAATAGAGTACCTAGGCCATGTGATTAATGCCCAAGGAATTCATCCCTTACAGTCACATCTTCGAGCAATCAAAGACTTGCCTCCTCCTAAGAATGTGCATGAATTGCAAGCAGTGATGGGAAAGCTTAACTATTATTTCAGGTTTATTCCCAATGCCTCTCAGATTGCAGCTCCACTGCATCACTTACGTAGGAAGAATGTTCCTTTTGTATGGTCTAAAGATTGTCAGGTTGCCTTTGACAAACTAAAGTCTGCACTACTCAGTGATGCATGTTTGATTCCCTTTGACCCACAGAAGCCTGTAGTGTTAGCAGTTGACGCCTCATCGTACGGTCTGGGCGCTGTAATCTCACATCGTATTGGATGTCACGATCGTCCTATTGCCTTTGCATCCAAGCTACTGACGCCGACGCAACAGAATTACAGTCAGATAGAAAAGGAGGCCTTAGCAATCATTTACGGCGTCACAAAGTTTCATCATTATCTCTATGGCAGAAAATTCTATTTGTTGACAGACCACAAGCCTCTCACGTCGTTGTTCTCACCCACAAAGCCCATTCCGCCACGAACGGCACAAAAGCTTCAGAGATGGTCCTTGATATTGTCTAATTATCAGTATGAGATTTTGTACCGACCTACCACTAAACATGCCAACGCGGACACACTTTCCCGACTTCCGGTTGGCCAGGATGTATCATTTGATTCTTCAGAAATGGCATGTTGTCAGATAGACTCCAGAGATGCTTCCGCTGTCGCAGACTTTCCTTTGAACTCTCGTCGGGTTGCACAGGAAACAGCTGCGGATGCAGACCTAAGTGTGGTAGCACGTTTTGTTCACTTTGGTTGGCCTGCCAGAGCCAAAGACATTGAGCGGCCTCTGGTTCGACGTTATTTTGCACATCGTCATGCATTATCTTTAAGTAAGGGTGTACTGTTGTTGCATACCGACAACGACCAAGCAAGAGTGATTGTTCCTCGTTCCCTGCAACGAGAAGTGTTACGCCTCCTGCATCAAGGACATTGGGGTATTGTTAGGACAAAGCAATTGGCCAGACGTCATTGTACCTGGGTTGGTATGGACGCTCAGATAGAGAGCATGACGTCACAGTGTACAGTTTGTGCGGAGCATCAGGCGGCTCCTCCACAGCGGTTCTCAGACTGGCCACGCCCCAAGGGACCATGGCAACGTTTACATATTGACTTTGCCGGACCTTTCTGGAATACGCGCTGGTTAATTGTTGTAGACGCTCTCAGCAAGTTTCCTTTCGTGATTGCCATGAACTCAACGACGGCGTCTAGTACAATCAGTGCCTTAACATCAGTGTTTTGCATCGAAGGCTTGCCTGAAACTATCGTCAGTGACAATGGACCTCAGTTTGTTAGTGCGGAATTTCAACAGTTTTGTCGTGTGAATGGCATTCAGCATATCACCACCGCACCTTTTCACCCTCAGTCCAATGGTGAAGCAGAACGTTTCGTTCGAACATTCAAGTCTCACATGGAGAAGATGAAAGGTCAGCACTCCAGGCAGCAAGCTCTTCAAATTTTCCTGTCTACGTATCGGTGCATGCCACGTGACGGCCCGTCTCCTGCCGAGCTGCTACACGGCCGCCGTCACCGCACTCTCCTTCACCTGCTGCAGCCTCCCACGCACCGAGTCGGTTCGTATGGCGCTACGCGTTTTCAGGTTTCTACGCCGGTGCTGTACAGGGTGTTTGCTGGAAACAAGAAGAAATGGATGCCGGGCATCATTCAGCGCGTGCTCGGGCGCAATATGTTTGTTGTACGTTCTTCTACAGGGTCGGAGCTGCGGCGCCACGCAAACCAATTGCGCCTGCACAGGCCGCGCGATCCTGTCTCCGGTTTCTTGATTCCAGACCCAGTTCATCGCCAGGGAGCACAACCACATCGATCGTCCCCGGACTACGTGATCGTCCCGATGGAGATCGACGCGACGCCGCCGCTGTCGCCGCCGCAGATGACAGCGTCACCGAGAGGGACTCCGGGACCGTGCGTGCCGCCGTCGCCTGGGCCACGCACCTCAGAAGAAGATGACCTGCTCCCTCTGGGCGGGGGGGTGCGCCCTTCCCCAGGTTTCGGTGGGTTCCCTGGAGGATCGCAAGGCGGATGCCGGGGCGCGGACGGCGTCTCGATCCCAGCCTCAGCTACGACGCCCGTCCCACCAGTAACGCCCCCGCCCAGGCCCTCCTCCCAGTGCCGTCGCCGTGGCCCTCAGCCCTACGCCACGACGGCGCGGCGGTTTGGGGGGGAGGGGTGTGGTGTCGCACGAGTACAAAGTGCGCGCCACTTACTTTCGCCGCGCGCCGCCATGCACGCACGGCGCGGCGTTCTCACGACGACAGCCACGAGCGTCCTCTGCGACAACGCCGCTCGTGGCCACCACTGAAGGACACCGGTCACTTCGGACTGAGATAGCAACGAGTTAGGACCTTCGTAATCCGATAGACACGAGTGAAGACTTTGCTATCGTACAGGCACTAGGCAGGCCTCTAACAACTATGTATCAACATTCTGCAGTACTATGTAAAAGTTAAGTATTGTTACATTCTGTGCAATATATCTCTTTCTAATTTACTCGAGTGTTTATAGTTTCTGGCTGCTCCCCTCCGTACCTGCATCAGCGTGTCGGTCTCATTCCACTCGGCCACCGACACCTACGACGAGGCTGGGACACAAAAGCGGCGACGAAGTCGGGACACAAAAGAAAATGTGTACAATCCATGTGTGCATGTTATGGAAAGTAGTTATTCCGTCACGACTGAAACACGTTTCATCTGTGACGAGTATTATGTTGTCAAAATCAGGCTGCGCATTGTTTAACAAAAATCACTCTGATAATTTACGTCGTGGAGGGAAATCTTGTTGTTGCAATGCTTGTACTTATCGAATGTGGTAAGGCCGCACACATTCGTCTTTCAACCCCCACTTGGTGGGCGATGCTTCTGGTACTCTGAGTAGGATCCTCCTGGATGCGGTCCAGAAGTCTCTCCTCGACTTCCAGTGTACGATTGGCGCTTTATGGACCTCTGTCTTTCGCGCGGTGCAGTAAAGAGCCAGTATCTCCAAGGAAAATAAATACGTACTTATAAAATTTATTCTGTCGTGATGTAACGTAAAAGGAAAGCATAACAGAACCGAAAACACGTTTCTCATAGAGACGAAAATTTAAAAAGCTACATATAACAATTGTGTTTTATTAAGAAGTAAATACAAAATAATCGTGTACAAGCAGAGAACTACAATGACACAAACTTTTGATGAACGGTAGGAACTGTCTCTCGTGCAGAAAGTCGTCGTTGTGGGAAACGTTCTCGATAAATTCGTACAGCAACCCTAGCCATAAATATCGCATAGTTCAGCAACAGTAAATCTAACAGAGTTACCATACGACAGTCATTACTACAGTGACGTAGCCACTCAGGCCGTAGCTCCCTGTGTGTTTACGATCGATGCGCGTTCTGTCAATATGCGCAGCAGGAACCGATGGCTGGCGTACGTACGCTGCCAAGTGCGTACTTTTCCAAAAACATTAACCTGTGACGAACTGTTTTTTCTGGGACAATGGTAGGAATTACACAAAAATGTCATAGACTTTTTTGTCAAGCTCACGGAGATGTACCATCTGTATAATTCTTAGTTTCGACGCGAGTAATCATTAGGTAATATCTCCTACCTCCTTTCTTCTCATATTCTCTTCATACGCTCACTGTGTTCTTTCTTGCACTCCTGTGACTATTTATTTTATTTTTTTCTATTAAATGTACGTTTATTTATGATGTTTCTGAACTCCTCTTCATTGTTTATGTTGTCGTTTATTATACCCGTTTCTTTAATGTTTTCTTCTGTTTCAGTTATCCATTTGCTCTCGTCTTTAGTAGTTTTAACTTTTTCAAATATTTGCCTTGTAAGCCTATTCTTGCCAATCCTGCTGACAACTCCATAAAGTTTCAGCCCTATTTTTCTAAGGACGTTAGTTATTGTGTATATGTTAGTAAATCTCTCTTGTCGGGTCGGTGTCTTTAGCTAAATTCCTTCACGAAGAACTGGTCTGAGTATTTCTCTTGGAATTTTCTTTTTCTACTTTAAAATTTCTCTTATTTTCGTGTGACCCTGAATCGCTGTAATTTCTGCGGCGTAGGGTGCTTCAGGTAGAACTACTGTTTTGTAATGTATTATTTTCGCGTGGACCGAAATCGATTTTTATTGCAGTGGTTCCAAGTAAGCATATATACTTTTCGTAATTTGGAGATTCTTTCTTACCTGGTTAATGTATTCAGTCCTGATGGTTGAATGATCTCTCCTAGATATTTCAAGTGCGTAAATTGTGCCACTTTGCTGTACCAGCTTGTGATGTTTAGACTGTTTGTTGCCTTACTACCCATGTACTTAGTTTTGGCACAGGGAAATTGTAGACCATTTTCTATGATATTTCGTGAAGCTTATCAGTGCGAGTTTGGCATCTGTTGTTTGTTAAGATGGCAAGATATACTACGAAAAAACTATGTTAAATAAAAGCGGAGAGACAGAGACTATCTCCTTGGCGAACACCAGTATGAATATGAAATGCTTCTCACGTTTTTCCCATGAATTTAACTGTGGCTGTTGGATCTGTTAATGTCTGTTGGGTAATTGACCTTTTTTCTATACATCTTGTGTTACTCTAAATTATGGAATAGTATTTGTCTGTCTAAGGAATTATAAGCCCTTGTAAAGTATACAAAAGTGAGCACAGTACTTCTGCGATTTCGTATTTGCAAAAGTGTCTTTAGGTTCCATATCAATTCTATAGAAGATCGATCTTTGTGAAATCCTGTCTGATACTCTCCTATTAAAGTACTTGCCTTTTCTTCTACATCTACATTTACATCTATATGGGATACTTTGCAAAACACATTTAACTGCCTCGCAGAGGGTTCATCCAACCACCTTTATCTATTATCTATTGCATTCTCAAATAGAGCGCGGGAAGAAAGAACATCTGAATCTCTTCGTTCAAGCTCTGATTTCTCGTATTTTATTATGATGATCATTTCTACCTATGTAAGTGGGAGTCAACAATACATTTTCGCATTCGGAGGACAATGTAGGCGATTGGACATTCGTAAGTAGACCATGCCGCAGGGATAAACACCATTGTTTTAATGATTCTCATCCCAGATCCTGTATCATTTTCGTAACGCTGTCTCACCTGTATCGTGAAAATACAAATTCGAGCTGCCCTTCCTTGGACTATTTCTATCGCTTCCGTCAAACCCACTTGATAAGGATCCCACACTGGGCAGCAATACTCCAAAAAAGGACTGACAAGCATAGTATATTTAGTCTCTTTAGTAGTCCTGTTGCATCTTTTAAGTGTTCTGCCTATGAACTCGCCTTTCCTACGACATTATCTACGTGTTGTTTCAAAATGTTCAAATGTTCACATGTTTGTAGAGCTTATGGGACTTAACTACGGAGTCATCAGTCCCTAAACTTACAAACTACTTATGAACTAGCTTATCCTAAGGACGGCACAAATATCCATGCCCGAGGGGGGATTCGAGCCCACGACCGTAGTGGCCGAGCAGACCGTGACTGACGCGCCGCAGTCATCTCGGCCAACGCGGCCGGCCCGTGTTTTTTTTTTTTTTTTTTTTTTTTTTTTAAGTCTGATGTAATAATAATTCCTAGGTATTTAGTGGAGATTACGCCCTTCACATTTGAATGATTTATCTTGAGTTAAACGGATTTCTTTTCGTACTCATGTAGACGACTTCACACTTCTCATTATTTCGAGGCAATTGCCGATTTTTACACCATACTGATATCTTATTTAGATCGTTCTGCAGTTGGTTATGAAATTCAGATGATTTTACTAGATGATAAATGACGGCGTCATCTGCAAACAACGTAAGTTAGCTGATCAGGTTTTCTCCCAGATCATTCATGAAGATAAGGAACAGCAGAGGACCAAGAACACTACCCTGTGGAACGCCGGATATCACCTACGTTGTAATCGATGCCTTACGATCCATTAGTATAAACTGTGTCCTCTCTGACAGGAAATCCCCTATCCAGTCACAAATCTGGGGCGATATTCCATAACCACGCAATTTGATTACAAACCATTTGTGAGGTACGGTGTCGAAAGCCTTCTGCAAATCTAGAAATACGGAATCAATTTGAGAATCCTTGTCGATAGCACTCATCACTTCGTGTGAGTAAAGAGCTAGTTGTGTTTCTAGCCGACCTGACAGTGCTTTTGAGGGGATTTTGTAAACTCTCTCTCTCTCTCTCTCTCTCTCTCTCTCTCTCTATATATATATATATATATATATATATATATATATATGGTGTTCAGAAATGAACTCCTTGATTTCAAAATTAAATATCTCGAAAACAAAGATAGATAGAGGAATGCAGTAAACAGTAGGTTTATTGTGAAACCTGTAAGAAGTTTATACAGCAGTTTGAAATAATAGTTACAAAAGCTGCTAACAGATGGCGCTGTAATCGCCATACGTAATGCCTAGTATAAGTAGTGATCCGACGCCCAGAGCGATCAGTTCCACTATTGAAACGTGAAAGGAGGTTAGCGTACCGAAGGAAGAGATTAAAACCATGTACTCCATGGAACAACGCGTTTTTCTGGTGCTAGAGTACCACAGGTTAGAAGAGAGTCCTACGGCAACAAGGCGAAGTTTTCAAGCACGATTTAATGTTCCAAAAGGACCCGATGCGAAACGCATTCGTACGCTCTTCGCAAAATTTCAAAGAACAGGCAACGTAACTGATGTTCTATTGGGACATGTTGACCCCAAGCAAACCGCAGTTACGCCTGAAAATACCGCCACAGTTTCTGGAATTATTCAGCGAAATCCAATGCCATCCGTCCGTAGAATTGCATCTGAGACTGGTTTGAAGCGTTCCAGCACAAATGTTCAAATGTTTGTTAAGCTTAAGGGACTTAACTACGGGGTCATCAGTCCCTAAACTTACAAACTACTTATGAACTACCTACAACTAAGGACGGCACAAATATCCATGCCCGAGGGGGGATTCGAACCCCGACCGTAGTGGCCGTGCAGACCGTGACTGAAGTGCCTTAGTCCCCGCGGCCACCGCGGCCGGCGTTCCAGCACACATAAAATACTGAGAAAGAGCCTACACATGTTTCCATTCAAAATTCAAACGCACCAGGCCATACCCGTACGAGCTGTGCAACAAAGGGTTGTCTTTGCTAATCAGATGCTCACAGTGATTGATAGTGAAGGACCGGCCGCGGTGGTCGAGGGGACTGAGGCGCTTCAGTCACGGTCCGCACGGCCACTACTGTCGGGGGTTCGAATCCCACCTGGGGCATGTATATTTGTGCCGTCCTAGTTCGTAAGTAGTTTTTAAGTTTAGGGACTGATGACCCCGCCGTTAAGTCCCATAAGACTTACAAACATTTGAACATTTGATAGTGAAGGATTTGATGTTGGCTGCATCTGGTTTACAGATGAAGCACACTTCCACCTGAATGGATACGTAAATAAGCAGAACTGGCGATTTTGGGGTTCCTAAAAGCCATATTGGTGTGAAGCGAAACCCCTGTATTCTCCTAAAGTTGCTGTGTGGGCTGCAGTATGCAGCAGAGGCATTATTGGCCCTTTTTTCATTCGAGAAACGGTCACTGGTGCACATTACGTTGCAATTTTGGAACAATTTGTCGCCACACAGCAAGCGTTATAAGATCGACCAGGTACTGAATGGTTTATGCAAGATGGAGTCCGACCACATCGGACCGAACAAGTGTTTCGCTTTTTTTAGGAATACTTCGGGAATCGAGTCATTGCTTTGGAATATCCCAAATTTACTGGTGCAGGCATGGATTGGCCTCCACATTCGCCGGGTTTGACTCCCTGTGGCATCCCGCCACGCTGGACGAGCTTGAATTGGCGATTTCTGTGGCATGTGAATCCATTTCGGTTGAGACACTACGAAATGTGATGCCGAATTTCATTCTTCGTTTGCGCCACCTCTGTAGTGCCAATGGTGATCATTTTGAAAACATTGTGATGTGATTGTTTGCAAAGAGTGTTTTCATACGATTATTTTACTTATGTATACTGATATGAGCTGTACAGCGTACAGCGCCATCTGTTAGCAGCTTTTGTAACTATTATTTCTAACTGCTGTATAAACTTCTTACAGATTTCACAATAAACATACCGTTTACTACATTCCTCTATCGATCTTTATTTACGAGATATTTAATTTTGAAATCAGGGAGCCCTTTTCTGGACACCCTATATATGCAGCGGCCGCACCATCAGTGGTATGGGGCTTCAGACTGTGCGGACAACCGGAATCTGATGCGCGATTTACGCAATTGTTACTTCTACGGAAGATGATATAAATCATGACTTTCTTACCGTAAGCATAGTGTCTACAAAAGAATGTACACATGTTTATGGCAAGGAAATTTTTTAAATTTTTTTCATTGCTTTGGACGTTTCGCTTATGCCTTAAGCCGTATCTGCACACACAATGAGGTACGTGGAGGACTTTTTTTTTCTTTTGGAAGGAAACGAACGACAGCCTTATCTGATTCTTTTGGGGAATACTTATCACGGTTCATTTCAATTAAAGTTTATCCCATGGTTCAAAAACCGATGAATTGTAGGAGTGTTACAATTGTTTGAGGGCAAATTTTGTGGATCGGATTTCCTCATTCCCGCTGCCTCTGTTTCGGGGTGGTTGTGGGTCCATCAGATTGACTGATAGGGCAGCCAGCTGACTCGCACGGCCGCATTAGTAAAATATTAACAGATATACATAACACGGTCATCACTGTAAAAATAGCCGAATTTAACTGATTCTCAGGGGTAATGAACAACTTCGTCATGGACAAATACTTACGAACATGTGTTATTTTGCATCTTATTCCGCTGAAAGTAAGTGGAATATAAATTTCTATTATGGTGTGTTCTTACTACGACAAGAGTTTTTTCACGCGTATCGATTCGGTGTGTAGTCTAATGATTCGCACATTTTTAGACTTTACTCGCCTTTCTGATACGCGCATATTCGTATGAGTGTCATTACTTTAGCTTAAGAAAACAATGTCTTGAAGGTTCTTGCCGTTTGTGGTTCAGTTGTAGCAACAATTGTGGATTTGTATTCTTCTTTTTCGACAACAGTTTTTATTGCTTTCTCCGTTTTCTTGTCAGGTCTGTTTGTTTTTCCGTCAGCTGCAGCTGTGGTGGCTGTATTGGTACGTTAAATACTGTAATTATTGCATTCTATGCGCATTTCCTACGTTCCACCCTCACCGATTTAACTGGAATTGTAGTGAAGAAACCTTAACGTTCCTGAATAGGAAAGAAACATCTTTTTGCCAAAGGCAGGTTTTTCGGTGTTTCTTAGTCATTTCTTATTTTTAATAGAAAATATCAGTCAGCAAAAGACTGTATATTACAAGATAATCTATATCTACAAATTTGAATGTCTGTTAGGTGTACGTTTATCACGTCTGAAACACCAGACATAAAGAGGTAAAAATTTGTACAGCTACTAATGTCTCCCCGGGGAAGGTTTTAGGCACGGTTTTATGGCGATCGGATGGCTATTTATTTATATATATTAATGTGAATTTCTGTTCCGTGTACGCTTATTACCTCCGAACGACAAGACGCAGAAACTTAAATATTTGTACAGTTACTAATTTACATCTCAGGAAGGTTTTAGGCACGGTTTTATAGCAATCTGATAGACACTTAGTAATTTGAAGAATATAACGCGAAATGCGGAACAATAATTACTCTTTGAAAATGGTTTTATTAGTCGCATTTTGCTTGAGGGTTGATAATGATAAAAGGGTGGAGTATATTGCGATGGAAAGTTATCGGTGTATATAAAATTCTACGTGTGTGTATGTGTTAATATTTCGCTCTACAGCGAAAACTACAGAACGCAAACGAATGGTTTGTGTGTAATTGTTGTCCATAGTGTCCCGTTGTACACCGTTGCAGTTCCATGCCGATAGCTATAAGGGGGTGGAAGATATGATGGTTGAAAGTCGTCAAAATATAAAAAATTTCGGACTGCAGGCTAGCGATGACGTTTGCGACTTTATAGCAAGGAGGTTACATACAGCCAAACGTGATGCCACAGACCATATCTTTGGTGTATGCGTGCTACAACGTCTTCAGCTCTTTCTCTCTAACGATAAGCATACGAATAAGGAAATACCACAATAAATAAATAATCTCTTTAAAAAAATCGATTTGACGTTTCGCGCATTACATCAACTCATCGATCTGTGGTATTATTACAATCATTATTGTTGAATTTCGTGATTGGATTCTTCACAACGAGTGCATTTTTACGTGTGGTTTGATATACACTACTTACTTTCCTGATAATGTTGATTACAAATGTTTGTTTCTAAAGAAGATATCGTATTTCATTTCATCCTTCAAAACCAGTCTCTTAGCACGCTACTGAAAGATAGCTTATCTCTCATAATCAACCAACACGCGAGCAGAGCCGCGGGTTTAACCTAGTTGTAAATAAAACTGCCCTGCAATGTACCGTTTCGTACCTTATCAGGGATCTCAGAAAACCTAATAAAGACAAAGGTAGAGCTAATTTTAAATTATTACCTATTTTTATGGCACTACATACTTTCCCTAGTGTGAAAAGTCTGTAAAAATCAATATAAACGATAGTAATCGCACTCATTCAATACCGTATTCAGAAATGTAGCTTTCCGGCCGCTTGGAACGCTGCAGTCGTAGTGTATAACAAAAATCTGCGGTAGTGTCGTGACTGTATTAGTTAGACTGTGGCTGCGGCATTCCATTTCGCGGGCGCGGCGCCTACAGCCCGCAACGTCCGCCATTAAAAAATGGCCGCCATTAAGGTGATGACAGACGAGTCGTAAAAACAGCCGTTCCTCATATCGGCATCTAATTGATAACCCCCAGTTCTTTATGACTTCGGTTACGGTGAGAATGTAGTCCAACATTTCGCTGTTCGACACGAATCGTGTTGTCGCTGCGCATTTGCATAATACAATGCCTCGCCGGCGCGAGGCGCGCGCTGCCTGGCGGCGCGCCGCGGCACTAATTGGGGATAACTTAACTGTCTCTGGTTTAACGGCGGCGGTTGCGCCACGCGGTAACGGCCGCTCCCTGCCCGACACCGCCGACATATTGCGCTTTTTACGTTACCGTTTATATAATTGAGTTTATGCGGCGTTTACTGCCGTTAATTATTGAACTAGTTCCCGGGGACAGCATTATAAGCGACGTATTTACTATAGCTGTAAACTATTAATTAACAGAATTCTGCTTTCAAAAAAAGAGGAAAGGCACTGCTTTAATGAAGCGAACGCGAGGTGACAACGAGAAGGCCGGTCGGAGCCGCGATAAAACTGAAATATTGTCCCGATGAAGGGAAATATTGTATGAGCGAGATGCCGAGAAACGGATTCGATTAATGTCTTCTAAGCGATAGATACACGACATTCATTCCACCGCTACATGGAGCCCGACGGGAGGACACACATTTAGTACACTTCATTTATCACGGAAATTTATCAACAGGCTCGTATATTACCATTTTAATTTTCAACCTACAATTCCGTGATTAATAAGTTACAGGTATTTAAAGAACTGAAAATCAAAAAATGTTCAAATGTTTGTAAAGCTTATGGGACTTAACTACGGGGTCAACAGTCCCTAAACTTACAAACTACTTATGAACTAACTACCACTAAGGACGGCACAAATATCCATGCCCGAGGGGGATTCGAACCCCCGACCGTTGTGGCCGTGCAGACCGTGACTGGAGCGCCTCAGTCTCCTCGGCCACCGCGGCCAGCAACTGAAAATCAATTAAAATTTATATCAGTATTTATATAACATAACAATTTCCTCCAAGATTTTAGTCGCGACGATACAAGATTATTCTAAAATATATAAGACACGTGTAGAATTCAGAAACGTCTTTTCAATGATGCAGTGAAGCACAGGATGAATGAGTCAAAAATTGCAGTACACCATATCATCTCTTAAACTCAGCGAGAATTCGGAAACAGTATTCCAGTAATGTATGCGAGAGGAGGTCTGTCTTGATCGGTATGTATCAATCATGGGTGCCATCTTGAAATTGACCATACTCAATGCTAGTCATAAAAAAAAGAAAAAAAATTAAAAATGAAAGTAGTCGAAAAAGTTTTCAAATATTTGTATAGTCTATGGGACTTAACTACGGAGTCATCAGTCCCTAAACTTACAAACTACTTATGGACTACTTACGAACTAGGACGGCACAAATATCCATGCCCGAGGGGGGATTCGAACCCCCGACCGTAGTGGCCGTGCAGACCGTGACTGGAGAGCCTCAGTACCCTCGGCCACCGCGGCCGACGAGATTAGTCGAGTAATAATTGAGTAACATCAGCATTTTCCGAAAAGTACATACCTGTTAACAGATTCGATGTAGCATTTATGACTCGTAAGTTACAAGAGGAGCCCGCCCCCCCCCCCACCCCCCTTTGAACAAGGTACCTTGTTGAGTGATGAGGCAACAGTTTTACTTAGCGGAGGATCACAATCCACACTGGATGGAACCTTGGAGGTTAGTCGGTGACGTAAAGGTTGTGGCTTGGTTTGCAATTTGGCGTACCCGTGTAAATGGCCATATGTTCATTGATAGGAATCAGAATAGTCTAAGCTGCCTGGAAATGCTGCAAGAAGTGGTGCGTCCTTTAGTTTCGCTGAACATGGCAAATTAACCTCTCGCTTTCAACACCACTACAGTTCACTAGTTTGTCAGTGGTTATAAAGCCAATTTCCTGCTCACTAGTTCGCATATCAACCTATCTACCTTCTAAGAACTCTTAGGAAAGCCCCCATAAAACCCGGAACCCAACATGAATATTGGGACGTCGCAGTACGTCTTTCCACCTCATGTATAAAGGAAGATACCTGAAGATGCACCTTTAATGGTGCGAAACAGGTCGTGACGTAATAAAGGCATAAAAGACAGCTAAGGCAGTTTACGATGATTCATGGAAAGGAATTCTGGCTTAACTGTCTGTATTACCTTCTAGAATTTTTTGAAACATATCAAAATCAAGAACCAATAGAAAACTAGGAAATATTGATTAAAATTTTCTTGCTTCTCACCGGAATCGAACACATTACCTTCAGATTAGGAACTCAATGTGCACCTCTTACGCCACGTGAGAATTTCACTGCCGGCCGCGGGGGCCTAGGGGACCGAGGCGCTCCAATCACGGTCTGCACGGCCACTACGGTCGGGGGTTCGAATCCCCCCTCGGGCATGGATATTTGTGCCGTCCTTAGTCTTAGCTAGTTCATAAGCAGTTTGTAAGTTTAGGGACTGATGACCCCGTAGTTAAGTCCCATAAGCTATGCAAACATTTGATTTAGAACTTCACTAATAGCAATTTATTTACCAACTTCTATGAAAGTCTTTGTTGCATGGGGAGGGGGGGGGGGCGAAGAAAAATCAAAAAACAATTTCTTCTCTCAGAAAGGAATAATTGGTTGTTTTCCATCAGCCGCCTAGCCCTTCCCGCTTTCGGTTTACTTCAAGTGCACATTTAATGTTGAAGTTGCCGCCGAGTTCCAAAATTATCGTCACAGACCGACCAGTAGCATGTCACTGACAAAAGTCGATTTACGTAAACGGAGCCACCAGGAACGTGTTAACGTGCAGCAGTGCCTACCTGTAAACAGCTGTAGAGTTAAGTAGCAGCCACAAGTGTTTATCACGCTCCACAGCGCACAGACGCAGACAGTAGCTATTCACTCATACGCGAAGCCCGCCAAGTTTGGTAAAAACATGGCGTCCTGGGCTCTCAGCCAATGAGCAGCGACATTTCTCTCTCCGTATATAGGCTCTCTAGCCATAATGCGGTTACATCAACAATCGGCATTTTTTAGAATTACTTAGACTCTTCTTTTCATCGTTAACTCACGAAGTGAGTTTTGTGTATCTTATCCTACAAAGTTTGGCCTCTGGGACACCTATGTTTGAATCATTGTTTAAGGGGTAAATAACTGGAAATTTTAATTTCAGTCGTGTAACATTAACATTTACTTGAGTTTTGTTTAACTAGGCCTACTCTTGTTTATTTTATTTATTGCATAAAGCCTGCAATAATTTCCTTTTTTCTGACACAAATCGCGTATTTTAGGCGTTGTGTTTAAAATGGTATACATAAATGGAGTGTTGAGATTGTTATAGCACTGTATTTTGATTTCTAAAATATTATACTGTAAATGTAGAACGTAAATTTTCACGTAAGACTAAATTTTAGGTTGTTGTAGTTTGGAGGGACGAACTACTAAGCTAATCGGCCCTTCTTTGGTTAAGGATGGGGAAGGAAATCGCCCGTGCCCTTTTAAAGGAACCATCCCAGCATTTGCCAGTAATGATTTAGGGAAATCACGGGAAACGTAAATCTGCGTTGCCGGAGGTGGATTTGAACCACCGTCCTCCCGAATGGGAGTCCAGTGTGTTACCACTGCTGTAGCCGCCTAGCTGAGGACACTCGATAGATGTAAGGACTTAAGAAGTGTTGGAATCTAGGTTTTTCTACTACCAACCAGAACGAATTTGATTTGAATAAACACTTTTAATGATTTTATTATAGACACAAGATCTCCATCACTGATATTCATTTGAATAGTTATTGGCTACTACGAAGTTCGTCTTTTTTTTCCATCTATATCACTGACTTGTTCCACCACCCACCCACCAGCCTAAAGATCTTTTAAGCTGATATGCAAATACCTTTTGTGCTATAATGAAAACAGAAACAACAATGTAATTCAGGAGAAATGGTCTAGGACACCCCAGCAAGTCTCACTTTGCTTTTTCGAGTCGGGATTCTCCATCAACCTAAATTTTTGGCCCAATATCAGGCCACGTCAACCGCCGCAATGCTGACCAACCATAGATCATCGAGGGTACAGGACTGTGGGCAACTACAACATTGAAGCAAATGTGGTCATAACCTGTGGTTTTCCACATTCGCACAGAAGATCCTCAGCGTCCGCCAGTCGACACTTAGCTTTAATAGTTTTCACAGGTGCAACTTCCATTCTCATCTCACTCAGGATTCGCCAGGCCTTCCAGTCCAATTCGCTTCCGGTTGGGCGTGCTTGTTGCAGTGGGTAGTTTTTAGGTGGTTCAATTGGTACATTCCTCAAATAGTTTTTCCTTGATTTGAGTTTTCCTGGTGGAACTTAGACGTTGTAGAGAACTTGGCACTCGTCCAAAGTTTGCTTGTCAACAACACGTGTCAAAAACGAATAAAGAATGTGTTAATGGAAATGAGTGTGAAACAATGTAGGGTCGTCGAACAAAATAGGGTAGTAAGAGTATAGAAGCGTTACGACAGGACTACCCTTGGAGAATGAGTTCAAAAATTGTCCTGGGGTCTGAGAGATGACACCTCGTGAGTTAAGGGTTAACGTGTGTGGACAGTTCTTATAACTTTCACAATACAGTAATGCAACTCTCGATCTTCATTCTGGAGAAAACTTACTGAATTTTGTCAAGGTGGAGTGACCAAGCTCTCTAAGGCGCCTTGCTGCAGAGCCCATGGTTGCTCTCGTTGTCAGAGGTTCGAGCCCTTCCTCAGAAACTCCTTAGGTTAGTTTAATTAGTTCAAGTAGTTTGTACGTATAGTGCGAGCGTGAAGGTCGGGGTGAGAGTTTAAAATAGGGAAAGTTTAATTTTTAAAACTCACAACCACCAACTGCGAACCAAATTCCTAAACACGCAAAAACACTGGAACTGTGATTACTGGTGTTTGACTCGTATTTTAGGGGATGATATCACACGTTCGCAGCTTTCCTTCCCTGCATATGATTAACAAAAAAATTCATAATAAAATCAAGTTCATGAGACAAAAGGGTGTACTAACTACTATTTTTGAAAACACGTGAAAGTTCACTTTATGTTGTTTATTTCACAATATTAGAACCCTGTGGCTGATACATCTGTCGCAGCGCATTAATTATTAGATGATATCTTTGTATGATTCATTGTATTTTTTCTCTTTGGTGTAAAATAAAAGACTGTTGTTGTTGTTGAAGTGTAACCAAGGGCAATGCGTGTACTTATTTACTTGGAGTTATTCCCGCACATTTTTTTGGTGCCGAAACCCGGGAAAGGAGCGAAGAAAACGCCGCAGCCGCAAGAGGGAGGATTTCTGCACGCTACACTTCCGCTTTTGATAATAAGGAGGAGCAGCTAAGCTGTTGTATTGAGGTATGATAAGCAACATTACGCTGCAGCAATCACGCTCGCGGAAACAGACTTCAACGCTTACTAAGTAATTCGCCTTGATCTGCCTTTCACGTAAAACTGCAGCTTCTTGAATTACGGCTGATAAGACTGCTGTGAAGTATTGACTGTTCATTTTCAATTATTGAAGACCGGGAATAGCTCGCAACTGTTATTATCTTTGGCTGTTTGCGCGCCGCTTTTGTCACTATCAGCTGTCTACTTTGTTTACTCATTGCTGCCATAATATTTATTTGTGCACGATAACTAGTGTTTTGTCAGAAGATCAAGTTCCGACAGTTCTCCTAATATGTCGACAGAAAAATTGCAGATTTTGAAAAGAAAGCGAACACATCAGAGATCTAATATTACTCGATTCGTCACAGCGATCGGAGAATTCTCAGCTGAGACACCGCTATCCGAATTTAAACACTACAAGGCTCGTCTGGAGGAAACATTATCAATCGTTATACAGTTGGACGACGAAATACATGACCTTCTGTCAGTGGAGGATTACAAAAATGATGTAATTGCATGTGAAGACTATATTGACAAGGCGAAGCGCGCCATTTTAATCGCGGCCGACGGCACTGAAAGAAAACTCTCTGAATCAATGACAACTTCAAGCGCTAGTCACGCGACCCTACCGGCCAATGCTGTTACTACGACAGTCAGATTACCGTCCATTAAATTAGAGCCCTTCTCAGGAGACGTGGAAAGTTGGCCTAGATTTTGGGAACAATTTGAAAGTTCAGTGGATAGCTCCCCCTCATTGCCTACTGTTAATAAGCACGTCTTCCTGCGAGGCTATCTCGAAGGTGAACCGAAAATGCTCGTCGACGGTATCGCCGCAACAGCTTCCAATTACGAGGATACAAAGAGAATTTTGCGGGAACGGTACGGAGATCGTAACAGAATTGTGCAGGCGCACCTAGATTATTTAGATGCGATTACGCCTATTCAGTTCGCTTCTCCAGAGAATCTCAACTTAACATTCATAGAATGTAACCGAAGAATACAGGCATTAAAATCATTGGGAGAAGACGTCAATGCCTATGGCAGAGTGTTAGTTCCGAAGATATTGCGTGCCTTCCCAGAAGAAATATGTCGCCGCTGGATAATACACGTAAAAAGACACAACTTCTCTGAAGGAGACGTTTTAAAGTTAATGGAGTTTTTATCGGAAGAAATAGACGGAGCGCTTATTTCTCAGAAGATCCGCGGAGAAGTACAACCAATTTCAAACGTGCTACCATGAGCTTCGGCTCTTAACATACAGTCTAAGCAAACTCGCTCTAAACGCAACAATAAGCGGAAGCCAGAGCCGTATTGCGTGTTCTGCGCTCAGCGAGGTCATTGGGCTCAGGACTGCCAAACCGTATTAGAGTTACAGGAGCGCCTAAAGATACTGAAATTGTGTAACCGCTGTTTCCTTTGCCTCAAGCAAGGACATACTGTCAAAAATTGCGCAAAGAAAGGCGTGGCTCTCTGCTCTTTTTGTAAAGGCAACCATCACATATCTATTTGTGACCGCAAAGAATCTAAATCTTGTGTAGCGGAAACGAATGCTAGTTCAGTGGGTAATGTAAACACAGGACACACCAGTTTCACGCACCTACAGACAGCTTATGTTTATATTACAGGACTCAAAGGCGAGGAAAAACTTATACGTTGTATTCTGGACGCTGGCAGTCAGTCCACCTTTGTCAACAGATCCTTGATTGCCAATCTGAATTTACAAGTGATTGACACTCGTGTCTTAAAGGTCGACACTTTTGAGTCCACAGCTACCACATCTGAAACACGCCGATGCGTCCGTCTGAATCTAAGAAGTATGTGGAATAACAAGCACGTTAGTATCAACGCCTTTGAGAGTTCGCACTCCTTTGTCAACCATCCTTCTGTACCACGAGATGCCACAATTATGCAACACGCATGTAATCTATCACTGGCGGATCCCATGCACGAACACATGGACGTTCCTATTGATCTTCTAATAGGAGCCGACCAATACTGGCAAATTGTTCACGACACTTCGCCTATACGAATATCTCCGTTTCTAGTCTTAATATCTTCAGAGTTTGGCTGGATACTTAGCGGAAGTCGACCAGGCGTTTCAGCAGTCCATACTACAGTTAACTTCATTAGCCACACATCAGAGCCAACAGACAATAACATCAGGAGTTTCTGGGATTTGGAATCGATAGGTATTACTTCAGAACCAGAATCTGCAATGAGCACGAAGGAGTCCGCGGTTTTGGAAGAGTTTCATGCATCTTACCTTATCCAAGATGAACGGCGGGTAGTTCGTCTCCCACGTAAGCCCACATTTGCTCTTCCTCATAACTTACGAAATGCTGAAAATCGTTTCGCTGCTTTGCAAAGGCGTCTACTAAAAAACAACGAGCTGAGACATGCCTATGACACGCAGATGTTGCAGTACATCAAACAAGACTATGTTGAGTTAGCTCCATCTGAATCACATACCGACACTTTGTATCTGCCACATCACATAGTCAAAAGGGAAAAACAAGGATCTATAAAATGACGCATTGTTTTTGACGGGTCCGCCCATGAAGAAGGAGCACCATCTCTTAACGACGTTTTAGAAATTGGTCCTAACCTACTACCAGAAGTAATGGCTGTACTTCTACGATTCCGCTTACAACGTTTCGCCATTATAGCCGATATCAATCAAGCTTTCCTTCAGCTTGCTCTTCACTCAGATGACCGAGATCTCATGAGATTCCTGTGGTACAAAGTCCCTGTCAGTGGAAACTTACAACCGATTCAAACAAGGGAGACGACTGTTTACCGCTTCAAACGCCTTCCTTTCGGTCTCGCATGCAGCCCCTTCTTGTTATCAGCCACTCTCAGAGAACTGGCAACTATTTACAAGCCACAATTCCCCACGGCCGCAGCCGTCATACATAAGAATACATGCATGGATGATACTGCAGCGGGAACTGAAGAACAAGACGAATTAGTGAATCTCTATTGCGAGATGACCTCGCTGATGCAACAAATACACTTGCCATTGTCGAAATGGGCAACAAATTCACCACATCTGATCGAAATATGGAAGTCCCAAGGACAAGACATAAAAAGGAACGCTACAGTATTGGGTGTATTATGGGACACCGCTAACGACGTGCTTTGTTTTACTCAAACGTCTATCATTGACAAAACGCTAGACATGATAGCAACTAAACGGAATTTGTTACGAGTTACTGCAAGCTTCTATGATCCTCTGGGTTTAGTATCGCCACCGTCCATCACCGGAAAAATTTTATTCCAAGACACATGGCTACTAGGATTGGGTTGAGATGAAATATTGCCTCACCAGCTTGCTTCGAAATGGCGGACATGGTTATCGTCGCTTCCGGATCTATCCAATATATTTGTACCGAGGTGGATCTCTGTCTCAGGGAACAAAGGCTCGTGCGTTCACGTTTTTTGCGATGCTTCTGAGCGAGTTTACGGTGCCGCCTTGTACGTCGTGTGTGAGGTCAATGGAAATACTTACACACACCTAGCATGCAGCAAAAATCGTTTAGCGCCAGTCAAGAGAGTAACAATCCCCCGTCTTGAATTGCTAGCTGCATTGTTGGGAACGAGACTGCTGCGTTATTACTACAATGCTACCAACTGTGACATTGGCAATGCAACGCTCTGGACTGACTCTTCGATAGTTCTAACCTGGATACGATCAAATCCTAATTCCTGGAAGACATTTGTTTGTAATAGAGTGACCGAAATTCAAACACACACTTCGCCGTCTCAGTGGAGACACTGTCCCGGAAAGGACAACCCTGCTGATTATCTTTCCAGAGGTGTCTGTCCGAAAACACTACAGGGATTACCTGTCTGGTGGAGGGGACCGACGCGGTTATCTCAGCACCCATCTCAATGGCCAGAAGATCTTCACGGAGTTACTACCTCTCCTTTCTCTTTAGAATATAAGAAATCATACATACCTTCGCAAATTTCACTTGTCCAGATTATAAAACCAGTAATAGATCCCACTAGATTCAGTTCTTACTGGAAGCTTTTACGCACAAATGCATTTGTTCTTCGCTTCCAAAGGAAACTTGCAAACAAAGAAAGGATCCACGGAGAATTCACTGCAGAAGAAATGACAGCAGCTCGTGCATTTTGGATTAAATCAGTACAGACAGAATGCTTCCTACCAGAAATCAGAGCTTTAATGGATAACGTACCGTTGCCCAACAATTCAAAAATCAAGAATTTAAATCCATACCTAGATAAAGGACTACTGCGTCTAGGAGGTCGTCTACAGTACTCGGAATTGACTCAAGAAGAGCAGCATCCATTCATACTGGAAGGGAATCATCATTTCACAAAGCTATTGATAATGTATACTCATATTAGATTGCATTACCTTGGGGTTCGGATTGTACACCTCAAACTTAGATCATTATTTTGGATTGTACATGCCCGTCGTGTCATAAAGACTGTCCTCCACGACTGTTTACCCTGCAAAATAGCTCATCACGCTGCAGGTCAAGCAATAGAGGCCCCACTACCTACAGATAGAGTGACGCCACACAAACCCTTCGAAGTCTCTGGAATTGATTTTGAAGGACCTTTATTCGCTAAAACTGGAAGAACAAGTACCAAGTGTTACATTGTTCTGTTTACCTGTGCAGTAACTAGAGCCATCCACCTTGAACTTGTTAGTGCCACCACGGCCAATAAATTCTTATTAGCCATGCAAAGATTTGTTAGCAGATGGGGTGTTCCACATACAATTTATAGTGACAACGCTAAGACATTTCATGCAGCTAACCGAGAAATATCTGAACTGTGGAAAACCCTCACGTCTAATCAAACCTACCAGTACACTGCCCAAATGAATATCACCTGGAAGTTCATCGCTCCACGTGCGGCTTGGTGGGGAGGCTTTTGGGAAAGGATGATTGGTTCTGTAAAGCGATGCCTTCGCAAAGTACTCGGGCGCAGCTGTCTGGATGAAGAGAGACTTCAAACTGTCCTTATAAGTATTGAAGCTGCACTCAATTCGAGACCTATCTCACAGGCCGATGACGAAGTGCTCACTCCAGCACACTTCTTGGTGGGGGGCAGACTTTCTTCTTTACCGAAAGGTCCCGAGCCCTCAAAGTCAACGGACTTAGTAAAAGAATTCAAACTCCAGCAGACATTATTGAAGCTGCACTCAATTCGAGACCTATCTCACAGGCCGATGACGAAGTGCTCACTCCAGCACACTTCTTGGTGGGGGGCAGACTTTCTTCTTTACCGAAAGGTCTCGAGCCCTCAAAGTCAACGGACTTAGTAAAAGAATTCAAACTCCAGCAGAAATTAACAGAAGACTTCTGGAATCGTTGGACGAAAGACTACTTACAGCTACTCAGGAGTTTTCATGAAGTTAAGAACGTCAGGAGAAATCAGAAGATAAGAGTCGGCGACATTGTCCTTCTGCAGGAAGACACCTTGCCCCGACATATGTGGAGAAGGGCGAGAGTAAAGGACTTATGGATAGGTCGGGATGGAGTTCATCGGACTGTTGTTCTCACTACGCCAGATCAAAGAGAGATTACTAGGCCAATCCAACTGGTTATACCACTGGAGATTGTCCAGGGTGGGGAGGATGTCGCAGCGCATTAATTATTAGATGATATCTTTGTATGACTCATTGTATTTTTTCTCTTTGGTGTAAAATAAAAGACTGTTGTTGTTGTTGAAGTGTAACCAAGGGCAGTGCGTGTACTTATTTACTTGGAGCTATTCCTGCACAACATCTGTACGTCGACACATTTATCAAATAAAGTTATAGTCGTGAGCCCCCAGACAAAAATGAATATTTGTCGCAAATTGTTTTCACACCATGTGGCTGTCTCAAACACCTTTTATGTTCGTGCCTATGCGACGACACGTGTTACATTAACAAATCACAGTCACTTTAATTCAATGCGATGCACACCTTGTTCCACCAGCTAAATATTCACAACACACAGTAGCACTCGATTCAGCTTGGTGCAGTCTACGACGAGCAACCACACGTGGCGATTGCCACACACCAAAAATCTAAAGTCTCCACCTGGAGATACACGTGCTGACTCTTGCCGAGCGACGCCGGCCGGCCAGCTACCCCACGTGCTCCCACCTCGTCACTTCCTGCCATCGCGCGCGCGCGCATGCGCCAAAAGCTCAACTGCCGGGGTTTTTTCTCCTACGTCATCAACTTACCCAAGTGAGCTGTTCTAACCGATTTGCCAACGTACAGCGCTCAGCCAATACATTTCTAAAACTTTACTTAATATCAAAATAATTACACTACACATCAAACAAATATCTTCTTACGTTTTTATATTAATATAAACATCCTTTGTACTATTTATTATAATCGTGCAATTTCTTATATCACAGATCAGTGATTTAACTGAATATTTCAAGGTAAAATACACAAGATTAATTGAAAATAAAATGAGAAATAGTTAATATATTATTTTTATAAACAAACATTGCCATGCTAGTTGTGTAACTGTCTTGTATTCATTGGTAATTTATTACTTTTCATTGTCAATTAAACATATTACGTCAGATGTGACTATATCCGCTAATGTACTGTTTATTTGTCAACAGGCTATTTTGTAATGAGGGCCTTAAAGGTTCCTAACTGCACCGTATTACTTCAAATGCAAGTAGTATTAGAACATTTTATTTCACGCTGTGCACTGCACTGCACCTGGCACTCGCCATTGTTCCTCTCTCCCCTCACCGGAAACGAAAACTGGAAAATCCTAAGCTGGAACAAGCCACAAACGTCGGTCTGCTCGCTGACTTCCCGTCAGCTACAAGCACACAGCAAATCTCTAACTATAAATGTTGTCACCCAACTGCGTACATACATTGCTACCATAATTAATAAGATTAAAATTGTGTTACATTTAGTGCTTTGGCATGGTCATTGTTTGCAGTGAACTTCATACTGTTTAATTATCAAATGCTATTAATTACCAGTATTTATATTGGGCGGTAATCTCACAATAGGGACTGATAACTTTAGAAATTAAGTTCCATAGATTTACACAAACATTTGAATATTTTATCCAATATTGAAATCAGGGACTCCTTCGCTGTTCTGCTGCGATTTATGTACCTGCTGTAGGCAAGGATTTCGGAACCGTAGCTGTAGAGTGTGGTGAAGTAGACTGGGCTCGACTGGGGACAGCTCGCTAGCCAGACAGCTGCAGTACGGGCGCTGCTGTGCAGGCGGAGCAATTGAGCGGGCGTCCGCCGCTGCTGGTCCGGCGCTGCCGTCGCGGCCTCCGCTACTGGCTCGGCGCTGCCGTCGCCGTGGCTGCCGCCATCCTCCCCGTCTGCCCAGCGTCGGACGTGAGCGCCGTTTCAAAGCGGCGGCCGCGCGCGCAGCAGCGAATCGCGATGAGCCAAAGCGAGTAAAACCTTCGGTCTTAGTGGACACGGCGACAGCGAAGAGAAACAGCCGCGTCACTTTGTAGCGCCGCGTCTCCCTCTCCGCCGTCGAGTCGTGTAGCAAGGCGAGCGGGGAAGCAGCGAACACCGCGGGGGTTTTACGTCTGAGGTGACGCTTCTTGTCGCTGTTGCACATCGCACACGTCTGCGTTACTGCTGAAGTAGGATCCGTGTAGAGTCTAGCATTGCGAAGACGTACCAGAACATTAAAAGATGACTTATAAGGGACCTTCAGGTATGAGACTTCGTATATTTAGTAGTATAGGGTGTCTGCTCATAGAAATTTTCAAGTGTACTATTGCATTATGCAGGAAATTGCGAGAAGAAGATCTCCAAAGTTAAAGCGCATCTCAAATACATCATGCCGTGATCAAATACATCAGGACATGATACGATACTCCTGGTTCGCTTCCAGGCTTTCTAACCAAAGAAGACGTTTTTGTGAATGTCAAAGAAGTATGTTTTTCCTCGGCTATTTAAAAAAAAAAAAAAAAAACAAAAAAAAAACAAAAAAAAAACCTTGTTCCTGTGGAGCCGTGAGCCCGTTCTGGTCGAAATCCGCGCCCCTATTGGTGTTTGTTTCTCCTGCTAACCGTGGTGGCGCTACCTCCGTTGGTGTTTCCGCCGTCCGCCGGGACGCGACAGCCAAGTGGGTGGGTCTGTGACAGCCGATGCGGACGCTTCGGCCGGGTCCGTGAACGTTCTCCGCTCGGGCGTGGACGCCGATCTGGCTTTGTCTGGCGTCGCCGGATGTTTGCTGCTTTGGAGTTCAGTTTGACTTCGCTGTTGCGTTAGTTACGTGTTTTGAAATGTCTCGCCTACCATGCGAGAACGATCTTGAACTGGTATATTGAGGGACACGATCGGACTTTATATGGCGTTTCGCACTTCTGCGGCTCGGTTGCCACACCCAGGCGTAGTCGGAACTTAGGGTTTGGCCGTCGTCGCTCGTCGTCGTTGCTGCCGTCGGCGAGTTGTAGTTCGCAGCCTTCTTTTCGTGTTTTTTTTTTTTTTTTTTTCTGAGCGGTGTGGTGACTATCCGTACTTGTGGCAGTGACGCTAGCCCACAGCCTTTCAGGAAGTTTGGTTTTAACTGTTTTTCGTCTCCTCCCCTATGTCAGTCGTGGCGGTCCTCTCTCTATAAAGGTGATCATGTGTTATGATTATTGATACAGAGATTATTCTTGTATCACTGTTCAGCAAACTCGTAGCAGACGCTTTACCCGATGTGCGCAATGTGCTCTGGCCAGTATTTAAAAGGGTACTGTTCAATTACGCTGCTGACGTTGATGATTGTATATTGTCTATTGTTTTTATCATCTCGTTTGGTCAATGTATTGTGTAAAATGGTATCTTTATTGTGAAGTTCCAAACTTCACTTGAGCCAAATGGCTACGAAAAGAAATTGCCTAAATAGCATTCGAAAAGGGCATTGTTAATAATATATCTAGCGTTATTGCCTTCCCTTCCTTTGAGCGCCAGCTGATGTTTAGTGTAAGTCGTCGAGTTGAAGCGGACATTTATGTAAAGGTTTAAGCCTTCTCTCTGTTGCGCAAAGTGTTATGGCCAATATTTAAAGGGCGTTGTTCAATTATTCTGTTGATGGTTTTGGTAAAATTGTATATTAATTCAAAGGGGTACCTTTTCAAAATTTAAGCTGAGCAATATGTGTTAAAATAAAGGGGGGGGGCGTTAGTTTAATCTATCTATGCTTGCTATGTGCCTCTTTCGGGCCAATGCATTGTAATTGTTTATTGCAAATGGTCATTTATGTTATGTGGCGAAGTTTCATTCCAAATTGCACAGGGTGCTGTGCCCAGTGTTTAAGAGGCACGGTTCAATTACACTTTTGGTGTTTGCCTGCATAATTAACTAAGCTAAACTTGTTGACGCCACTGTTAACACGGCCGCGGTGCAGTAGCCGAGCGGTCTAAGGCGCCTTGCTGCGGAATGCGCGGTTGACAAACATTTGATTTTTGAACTGTTAATAGGGTCTAAGCTTCCTCTCTTTGCTTAAACATGCTCTGCCTATATTTTAAAAGGCGCTATTTAATTACCTTGTTCATTGTGACTAAACAGAATCATAACAAGCCCATTATTTTAATGTGTTAGAGTTATTGTTCGCATCTTTCGGGCCAGTAGATTGCTTTGTGCTCTGGCCAATGTTAGAAGCACGGTTCAGTTACACTGCTAGTATTTCTATACTTGCCCAGGCAAGCCCTGTATCGGCCACTGTTAATTATATCTAGTGTTACTGCCTTTGCTATACCTTGCTCTATCTTACTTTTAAAAATGGTATCCTTGTTGTAATATTGATTTTTTTTTAAATCTCACCTTTTATTTGTCAAAGGCAAATGATTGCTCCCTTCTTCCTTTAAATTTAGAGGATCTTTCTTATTGTATTGTGCTGAGCATCTGTATGTTTATCTATTCATGCCAGCGTGATGTTAAATTTTGCCCTTACTAATAAATGGGTGTGCAGTGATTTAGGGAAACCACAGAAAATCTGTGGAGTCGAGTTTGAACCGGCGTCCTCCCGAATGCTCGCCCGGTCAGCCGTCTTGCCAGGGAATCTCCCCATCGCACCAGCCTGAGATTTAGTGTGTGGCCCATCAGTGAGACCGTCCTGTGCCCAGTATCCGTGTCCTTTTATTAAAGGGATTAAAATCCCGATTTTCACCTGTAAACAATCGTCCCCCATTAATTGCAGTTCAAATACATAAATATGTTTTTTTTTTAATGTTTTTATGACAATTATCATTGAGGAGGTTGCACACAAAACACAAAATAGACTAATGAAAACGACATTTCTTATTATTCAACTTACTAAACAGGAAACGTGAGTCTAATTGTCATTTTAAGTAGCTGTGACAGCCATTTCAGAAACCAAATATTATTTATGTTTTTATTGGTAATACTTTAGTTAATAAACTTTAAAGTAAATTGATTATAACCTATAGAACAAATAATAAAGAAGCGTGCTTTTTGGGGGTAGGTTCGAATACGGATTGTTCACACGACAGGTAATGCCGCAGACTCCTGAGCTATCCGACCACGCTGAAATACCGCCTCTGCTGCTAAACCAGTTTGTCATACATGTGCTGCGCTTAACACATTGCAGATGTTGCGCTTTAAAAGCTTTCGAGTGGACGCCGCCGGGCACGCTGGCTCAGTGCGAGTGGTCAGAGGGTTCAACGCTATCTGTTAAAAAAAAAAAAAAAAAGAAAAAAAAAAAAAAAAAAAAAGAAAACCTGAGACAAAAACAGAATGAACATGAACAAAGCATCGATCTACCTGAAGGTCTCCTTCTAAGGGCAACACTATTTTTGTCCACTACGTACAAACGCCAAGTTCCCATACAGCAACAGCCACACGTTACGTGGTGTGTCTGAAATGTTTAGTGAACGCAGTCATGTGTGAATCTTTGCGTGCATGCGCATGGCTCTTCAGGGACGTGAGGAGGGTCGATACTCAGCATGCGCTTCAGGTGACTGGCAGTGTAAACAGACCGCAGCGAGCTGAACGCAGTCTCTGTGAGAGGAAGTGTCGCCGGGGATGAGACCTGGAACTGAAACGGGAATTGATATCGTGGTGGTCACCGTCTTCCTCAAAAAAAAAAAAAAAAAAAAAAAAAAAAAAAAAAAAAAAAAAAAAAAAAAAAAAAAAAAAAAAAAGCCGTCCGAGAAAATCCAAGGTGAGAAAACTGTCAATCACCTTCTTGGACAAGAGGGTCATCATCGACAAGGAACTTGTTACTGCAGGTCAAACGGCTGAGCCGCGGTGGAGTAGCCGAGCGGTCTAAAGCGTATCACTGCGGAGCGCGCGGTTGCTCGCCGTGGAGGTTCGAGTCCTCCCTGGGGCATGGGTGTGTGTGTGTTGTCCTTAGGTTAGTTCACCTAGGTTTAAGTAGTTTGAAAGCTACGGACTGATGACCGCGCAGTTTGGTCCGATAGATTTACAAACATTTCAGACGGCTGATGCTGCATTTCACCAATCCAATGTTTGTAGAACTTGTGGGACCTAACTACGGGGTCATCAGTCCCTAAGCTTACAAACTACTTATGAACTAGCTAAGATTAAAGACGGCAAATATCCATGCCCGAGGTGGGATTCGAATCCCCGACCGTAGTGGCCGTGCAGACCGTGACTGGAGCGCCTCAATCTCCTCGGCCACCGCGGCCGGCCTGCATTTCACCAGTCCGTTTTGTACCGACTGTTACAGTATATGCGGCGGGTCCAGTCAGAGTCGCACAGACCTAGAAAATGGACGCTTTTCGCTCTACACAGCTTTACAGAGGCCAACCCGTGCCGGCCGCGGTGGCCGAGGGGGCTAAGGCGCTCCAGTCACGGTCTTCACGTCACTACGGTCGGGGGTTCGAATCCCCCCTCGGGCATGGATATTTGTGGCGTCCTAGTTCGTAAATAGTTCATAAGTAGTTTGTAAGTTTAGGGACTGATGACCCCGTAGTTAAGTCCCGTAAGATTTACAAACATTTGAACATTTGAGCCAACCCGCTCTTCCTAACGCTGCACTGTTAATCATCTATGTACACAATTTCACAATCTTCGTGGCCTGACACGAACCATTTGAGAGGAACGTTTAGCGTTGACTTAGTGAATACGGAGGTTCTGTATTCTCGGATGCGATAATTCAAAGAAGCTAGCAGCGAATATGGCAGGTTATTTTATTTAATTCTTATTTATTTATTTATTGGGTAGGAAGGTGTAAGGGTGAGATTAATTAAATGTAAGTAATTCCAAGTGAAACCACATGGTATTTTGTATCAGTTTTGCTGCTAATTTTATTTAACCGAGATCAAGTTGTTTTATTGTTTGCATTACACCATAAAAATATAACTTTGCATTCATTACGTCGAAGAGGGAGGGTAGGGCCCCCTGTCCCTTCGCCCTTTTATAGGATCCTGAAAGAAACATTTTCACAGGTGGTGTGGTGCGTGTTCTTTCCAATGCGTCCGAAAGAACAGCCCCGCATATTCCATGTGAACTATTTTAATAATATGGCAGATTTACATAATCGAAACTACTTATCACGCTTTAAATGTCTAATAGAAATACAATGTAGAACATAAAACAATTCAACGTTTTTTGTTTTAACAAATTAAGAGTGATAATCAGTAAGCCGAGATGGAGTAGTCGAGCGCTCTAAGGCGCGCGGTCGCTCGCCTTCGGAGGTTCGAGTTCTCCTTCGACCATGGGTATGTGCGTTGTCGTTAGCATAAGTTAGTTTAAATAGTTTGCAAATGTTCAAATGTTTGTATAGTCTATGGGACTTAACTACGGGGTCATCAGTCCCTAAACTCACAAACTACTTATGAACTACTTACGAACTAGGACGGCACAAATATCCATGCCCGAGGGGGGATTCGAACCCCCGACCGTAGTGGCCGTGCAGACTGTGACTGAAGCGCCTTAGTCCCATCGGCCACCGCGCCCGGCTAAATAGTTTGCAAGGGACTGATAATCGCAGCAGTTATGTCCCTCAGAGTTACAAACATTAGATTTTTTTCTTATTTTTTTTTTAAGCTTTGGTTTTATTGATGAGTTGGCAGACGTGCACCTCATGTAAGGGTTTACTGAAAATAATGAATCAGCGACGAAACAACGGCATGCTAAGCTGTTGTTACAGCGGCAGAAGCCGTAACACAGAGGTTTACCATCTGTTGGTTATTGAGTTACGTTGTGTCTTTTTTCTTAGTTAAAAGAAAAGGCTTTCTCATATCTGAAAAGGTATTTTCGCAAAAACCCGGAGGTGACTTAGACAACAAACGGAGTAACATTGTTAGTTTGTAAGGACAACTGCAGAAAAGTGAATTATTTACAAAGACGTAATCAGAAAATTTCCTTGGCCAACCTCCGGTCGATAAAGTTCCGGTTCATATTGTGTATGCAACTGAAATTGTTCCTACCACAGATGGAAAAGTACATTCATGTTCAGGGGGGGGGGGGGGGGAAGAAAAGAATACGTTGAAAGGCTGGAGATAGGAATTTCCTATTCACGGGACGTGTACATTAGTGTGTCCTGCAGATATGATTGCCATCTGGAGCGTGTCGGAGCGCGGGCTGAAGGTCGACATGGACACCGCGGCCGACCGCCTCCTGCCGGCAGAGCAGAGCGTGGCGGTCGCTGCCGCTGTAGGACTGATGATGATGATCGTGTGGCATTTATGACCGTTAGACCCCAACTGGGGTCGTGTTCAGCCTGCCTGGTGCAAGTCTCTTTATCTGACGCCACTTCGGCGACTTGCATTTCAATGATGATGGAATGATGATGAGGACGACACAACACCCAGTCCCCGAGTGGAGAAAACCTCCTACCCGACCGGGAATCAAACCCGGGCCCCCTGCGTGGCAACCAACCACGCTGTCCACTGGACTACGGAGGCGGACGCTGTAGGACTAAAAGGCAGCGGACCAGCGAGGCCCCAGCAGGCGAGGGGACGCCCGGCAGGCTTACTAAATAAAAACTAGACCTCTCGCTGGCGCTAGTGTCGCGTCCCCACACTGAACGTGACAGAAGCCGCCATTTGCAGGGAAATCGTGCATAAACATGGTCCGTTGGTGTCCAGCTTTTAATTGTAACAGTGAGAACGGAAGCAAAGAGGAAAACGGAAACAATGTTACATTTCACAGGTCAGTCATTACTTGTATACCGTATAGTATTTTCATGGAGAAATAACGAATCATGAGCGTTTGTTTTTGTTTAGGTTTCCTCTTAAAAATGATTCTCTAAAACTGAGAAACGTACTTTGGTGCATGTAAAGTACTTATATTTTATTTACATATAAATTACTAAAAATACTAATTTGAGCTGAATGAATAACTAGGCGTATAAGAGGTATTTATCATATAGTAGCTTAAACCCACGGCTCCGCTCGCGTGTGATTACACGTAAAAAATGCACTTGTTTCAAAGAATCCAATTATGAAATTCAACAATAATGATTGTAATAATATCACAGATCGATAATTTGATGTAATGCGCGAAACGTCAAATCGATTTTTTTAAAGAGGTGTATTAAAAGAAATTTCTTTCTTACTGCTTTATTTATTTATTCTTATATTTCCTTATTGGTATGCTTATCGTTACAGAGAAAGAGATGAAGGCATTGTAGCACGCATAGACCAAAGATATGGTCTGTGGCATCACGTTTCGCTGTATGTAACCTCATTGCTACAGAGTCGCAAACGTCATCGCTGGCCTTCAGTCCGAATTTTTTTAATAATTTGACGACTTTCAACCACCATATCTTCCACCCCCTTATAGCTACCGGTATGGAACTGCTATCGTGTACAACGGGAGACGTCGGACGACAATTACACACACGCCATTCGCTTGCGATCTGTTTTCGCTGCAGAGCGAAATATTAACACACACACACGTAGAATTTTATATACACTGATAACTTTCCATCCCAATATACTCCACCCTTTTATTATTATCAACCCTCAAGCAACAATGCAACCAATAAAACCATTTTCAAAGAGTAAATATAATTTTCAAAGCGTAATTATTGTTACGCATTCCGCGTGATATTCTTCAAATTACTAAATATCGCTATAAAACCGTGCCTAAAACCTTCCTCAAGTATAAATTGGTAACTGTACAAACATTTAAGTCTCTGCCTCTTGTCGTTAGGACGTGATAAGCGCACACCGAACAGACATTCACGTTAATATATATATAGTTATCCGATCGCCATAAAACCGTGCCTAAGACATTAGTAACTGTACAAATTTTTAGCTCTTTACGTCTTGTGGTTCAGACGTGATAAACGTACACCGAACAGACATTTACATTTATAGATATAGATAAGTATGATGCAGAATTAGGTCGAATAATTGTTTTTAGACACTTAACATGTGGTGATTGTACTTCGCACATGGTCAAATATTTGGTCGAATGTTGCATACTCAACCACTTTGAGAGCTACTATGTTAAAAAGTAATGTGCGAATGAATTGCGTATTTAAAATTTTATGAGTTATTACAATTATTCATACCAAAATTCGAGAAACTTGAAAGAAAAATTCTATGTAATATGGAAAGGAATGTAGACAAAAATGTGATGTACAAAAATAAGCGTGCAAAACGTACAGAGTAGTCGGCGAAAAGTAAACAGAACCTGACAGAAAATTACGTAAAATAAAAAATAATCACACTCTCTGCTAATTTACAAGTTTCATGGAATCATCTTATGCAAATATCTCGATGAAAAGTGCTCCACCTTATCAGAAAAGAGCCTTAGATTCTTAAATTTCGTGTTTCTATGCAGACGTAATTTCGAAAATTAGGAGACTTCATTCATTTAAGAATACTTTTTAAACAGACTCCAATAACCAGTAATTTTTGTAACATACATGCGATTATTTTGTGCTTTATTTTACTTATTGTGCTTGTTGTGTCTCATACACTTCAAATTACAGCCCCAGTACTAGGATTGTTCCCTGCAAATGGCGGCGATCAGCCGCTTCAATTCGGGGACAGTTGCCTCGCTTCTACGCTACGGCGTGGTAGGGGCGCGTACCCTGCCGTCAGACCAGCGAGGCCGAAGTGGGCGTGTTACTGGCACCACACAGTGTGATGCGTCGATCCCGGAAACTGCTGCTCGTGAGAGGCGGGGATTCTGAAAAGGTGGGCGGGAGAATGAAGAAGGGACCCGGCAGGCCGCAGAACAGGACGTGGTGGGGCAGGTCTGGGTTCTGAACGAACTGGTTCAGTTGAACTATTCCGTGAAATGAACAATGGTTCATTTTAGTTCACTCTGAGGAACTACACTCCTTTATCTAGTAGATCTGCTGGAAATTGGAAGGCGCATGCTCAAATATCCCTACCCCTGATACTGAGTACATCCCACCCGCAGCACTTAAAAGTATGTATTTCAGCAGTCCTAGCTTATAACTGGGTAAACTGCATCAGATTCGATGACCGCAATAATTCACTTACTTCATTTGATGAATTGCGGAACTAAGTCGTATCAAAAGACTGAAATAGTTCAGTTTGTTGACCGAGTTCAGTTGATGAACAAGTCAAACTGCGGGACTACGTCAAATCGGATGTTATGTTAGTTCACTTGCAAGGAGAGTGTATGTCAGTCCGATTTTTTTTATTATTTTTTATTATTACTTTCAATTAATCATCGTGCATAAATGAGGTGAAAAGTATCGCCAGTAACGAAATTTTACATCTAGAACTAAGAAAATTTGTGTATGGTTTTTCAATCAGACATTAAGAAATCCGTATTTCAAAGATTGTGGTAATTCAACGTTTAGGAGAGTGAAATAATTGGTGAAAGATTTTTTTCTGAAAATAAGTAGTTAAAGAACAATAGTCTTTTCCCATTGTAAGAGCTAATTGTTGTGACCTTTTAGATACGAACTAGTTTCCCTGTCTCCACAGCACATGTGATAAGAGACAAGCTGAAGAAATACGAAGGGGAGGAAGAAACAAACAATTATTTTGGTGGCTAATTTGAAATCCTAAGGGTTTTTCTAAGTGTTTTTATTTATTGGTACTTTAACGCCACAAATAAAGTATGTAGGTCGTGTGAACTAGTTGATTGAACTAATTAAACGAGTTATTGAATTAAATTTTGTGCAATGGCCGGGATTCGAACCTGTGAAGTCCTGCTTAGTATGCAGGTGCTGTAACCAGTAGGCCACCTCAGTGGATACAGTGACTGCATGGTCTGTCTTACGCCAAGTCTCCCTCCGCAACACGAACTTCAATTCTGCATCATGTTCCCCTGTAAAGGAGGAAGGCATGGCTTAAGACACTCTGTACAGTCGCTGTGTACATCAAGACATGGTGGCTTAATGGAATAGTGTCTGCCTAGTGAGCAGGAGGTTTCAGTTTCGAAAAAACTTATTTCAATGCCTCTCCTTCCGATTAATGTCTATGACATATACCGTGACAAAATTCGTCTCCGAATATCGATTTATTGTTTGATATTAATTACATTTGACCTAGTTCATTGAACTACTGAAAGTGACTATGTAGTTCATTTGACTAGTTAACTGAACTACTTCAGTAAGCAGACCGATTCCTAAATAAACTGCTCTGTAAAAGGAAGTACTTTTGCTACCTCCAGTCCGCTCACAGCATGCAGACCAAAGTTCAAAATAAAATGACGTCATCTGCATGGTGCTGCAGGAAAAAGTTGTGCCCTCACGGTGTAGTGCACCACTGAAGCCGCGCGTCGCACTAGTCTCGTCACTATAAGGCACAGCGGGCCTTACCGATCTGGGGCACTGTGAGGAAAAGCGAGTCTTACTAGTCTGGTGCACTGTTAAGAACAGCGCGTCCTGCTGGCCTGTTGAACTGTGACCCACAGCATGTCCTACTGATCTGGTGCAATGTGAGGAACAGCGCGTCTTACTTGTATGCTACACTGTCAGGAACAGTGAATCTTACTGGTTTAGTGCACTCTGAGCAACACTGAATCTTACTGGTTTGGTGCACTGTGAGGAACAGCGCGTCTTACTGCTCTGGCGCACTGTGAGGAACAGCGCGTCTTACTTGTATGCTACACTGTCAGGAACAGTGAATCTTACTGGTTTAGTGCACTCTGAGCAACACTGAATCTTACTGGTTTGGTGCACTGTGAGGAACAGCGCGTCTTACTGCTCTGGCGCACTGTGAGGAACAGCGCGTCTTACTTGTATGCTACACTGTCAGGAACAGTGAATCTTACTGGTTTAGTGCACTCTGAGCAACACTGAATCTTACTGGTTTGGTGCACTGTGAGGAACAGCGCGTCTTACTGCTCTGGCGCACTGTGAGGAACAGCGCGTCTTACTTGTATGCTACACTGTCAGGAACAGTGAATCTTACTGGTTTAGTGCACTCTGAGCAACACTGAATCTTACTGGTTTGGTGCACTGTGAGGAACAGCGCGTCTTACTGCTCTGGCGCACTGTGAGGAACAGCGCGTCTTACTTGTATGCTACACTGTCAGGAACAGTGAATCTTACTGGTTTAGTGCACTCTGAGCAACACTGAATCTTACTGGTTTGGTGCACTGTGAGGAACAGCGCGTCTTACTGCTCTGGCGCACTGTGAGGAACAGCGCGTCTTACTTGTATGCTACACTGTCAGGAACAGTGAATCTTACTGGTTTAGTGCACTCTGAGCAACACTGAATCTTACTGGTTTGGTGCACTGTGAGGAACAGCGCGTCTTACTGCTCTGGCGCACTGTGAGGAACAGCGCGTCTTACTTGTATGCTACACTGTCAGGAACAGTGAATCTTACTGGTTTAGTGCACTCTGAGCAACACTGAATCTTACTGGTTTGGTGCACTGTGAGGAACAGCGCGTCTTACTGCTCTGGCGCACTGTGAGGAACAGCGCGTCTTACTTGTATGCTACACTGTCAGGAACAGTGAATCTTACTGGTTTAGTGCACTCTGAGCAACACTGAATCTTACTGGTTTGGTGCACTGTGAGGAACAGCGCGTCTTACTGCTCTGGCGCACTGTGAGGAACAGCGCGTCTTACTTGTATGCTACACTGTCAGGAACAGTGAATCTTACTGGTTTAGTGCACTCTGAGCAACACTGAATCTTACTGGTTTGGTGCACTGTGAGGAACAGCGCGTCTTACTGCTCTGGCGCACTGTGAGGAACAGCGCGTCTTACTTGTATGCTACACTGTCAGGAACAGTGAATCTTACTGGTTTAGTGCACTCTGAGCAACACTGAATCTTACTGGTTTGGTGCACTGTGAGGAACAGCGCGTCTTACTGCTCTGGCGCACTGTGAGGAACAGCGCGTCTTACTTGTATGCTACACTGTCAGGAACAGTGAATCTTACTGGTTTAGTGCACTCTGAGCAACACTGAATCTTACTGGTTTGGTGCACTGTGAGGAACAGCGCGTCTTACTGCTCTGGCGCACTGTGAGGAACAGCGCGTCTTACTTGTATGCTACACTGTCAGGAACAGTGAATCTTACTGGTTTAGTGCACTCTGAGCAACACTGAATCTTACTGGTTTGGTGCACTGTGAGGAACAGCGCGTCTTACTGCTCTGGCGCACTGTGAGGAACAGCGCGTCTTACTTGTATGCTACACTGTCAGGAACAGTGAATCTTACTGGTTTAGTGCACTCTGAGCAACACTGAATCTTACTGGTTTGGTGCACTGTGAGGAACAGCGCGTCTTACTGCTCTGGCGCACTGTGAGGAACAGCGCGTCTTACTTGTATGCTACACTGTCAGGAACAGTGAATCTTACTGGTTTAGTGCACTCTGAGCAACACTGAATCTTACTGGTTTGGTGCACTGTGAGGAACAGCGCGTCTTACTGCTCTGGCGCACTGTGAGGAACAGCGCGTCTTACTTGTATGCTACACTGTCAGGAACAGTGAATCTTACTGGTTTAGTGCACTCTGAGCAACACTGAATCTTACTGGTTTGGTGCACTGTGAGGAACAGCGCGTCTTACTGCTCTGGCGCACTGTGAGGAACAGCGCGTCTTACTTGTATGCTACACTGTCAGGAACAGTGAATCTTACTGGTTTAGTGCACTCTGAGCAACACTGAATCTTACTGGTTTGGTGCACTGTGAGGAACAGCGCGTCTTACTGCTCTGGCGCACTGTGAGGAACAGCGCGTCTTACTTGTATGCTACACTGTCAGGAACAGTGAATCTTACTGGTTTAGTGCACTCTGAGCAACACTGAATCTTACTGGTTTGGTGCACTGTGAGGAACAGCGCGTCTTACTGCTCTGGCGCACTGTGAGGAACAGCGCGTCTTACTTGTATGCTACACTGTCAGGAACAGTGAATCTTACTGGTTTAGTGCACTCTGAGCAACACTGAATCTTACTGGTTTGGTGCACTGTGAGGAACAGCGCGTCTTACTGCTCTGGCGCACTGTGAGGAACAGCGCGTCTTACTTGTATGCTACACTGTCAGGAACAGTGAATCTTACTGGTTTAGTGCACTCTGAGCAACACTGAATCTTACTGGTTTGGTGCACTGTGAGGAACAGCGCGTCTTACTGCTCTGGCGCACTGTGAGGAACAGCGCGTCTTACTTGTATGCTACACTGTCAGGAACAGTGAATCTTACTGGTTTAGTGCACTCTGAGCAACACTGAATCTTACTGGTTTGGTGCACTGTGAGGAACAGCGCGTCTTACTGCTCTGGCGCACTGTGAGGAACAGCGCGTCTTACTTGTATGCTACACTGTCAGGAACAGTGAATCTTACTGGTTTAGTGCACTCTGAGCAACACTGAATCTTACTGGTTTGGTGCACTGTGAGGAACAGCGCGTCTTACTGCTCTGGCGCACTGTGAGGAACAGCGCGTCTTACTTGTATGCTACACTGTCAGGAACAGTGAATCTTACTGGTTTAGTGCACTCTGAGCAACACTGAATCTTACTGGTTTGGTGCACTGTGAGGAACAGCGCGTCTTACTGCTCTGGCGCACTGTGAGAAACAGCGCGTCTTACTTGTATGCTACACTGTCAGGAACAGTGAATCTTACTGGTTTAGTGCACTCTGAGCAACACTGAATCTTACTGGTTTGGTGCACTGTGAGGAACAGCGCGTCTTACTGCTCTGGCGCACTGTGAGGAACAGCGCGTCTTACTTGTATGCTACACTGTCAGGAACAGTGAATCTTACTGGTTTAGTGCACTCTGAGCAACACTGAATCTTACTGGTTTGGTGCACTGTGAGGAACAGCGCGTCTTACTGCTCTGGCGCACTGTGAGGAACAGCGCGTCTTACTTGTATGCTACACTGTCAGGAACAGTGAATCTTACTGGTTTAGTGCACTCTGAGCAACACTGAATCTTACTGGTTTGGTGCACTGTGAGGAACAGCGCGTCTTACTGCTCTGGCGCACTGTGAGGAACAGCGCGTCTTACTTGTATGCTACACTGTCAGGAACAGTGAATCTTACTGGTTTAGTGCACTCTGAGCAACACTGAATCTTACTGGTTTGGTGCACTGTGAGGAACAGCGCGTCTTACTGCTCTGGCGCACTGTGAGGAACAGCGCGTCTTACTTGTATGCTACACTGTCAGGAACAGTGAATCTTACTGGTTTAGTGCACTCTGAGCAACACTGAATCTTACTGGTTTGGTGCACTGTGAGGAACAGCGCGTCTTACTGCTCTGGCGCACTGTGAGGAACAGCGCGTCTTACTTGTATGCTACACTGTCAGGAACAGTGAATCTTACTGGTTTAGTGCACTCTGAGCAACACTGAATCTTACTGGTTTGGTGCACTGTGAGGAACAGCGCGTCTTACTGCTCTGGCGCACTGTGAGGAACAGCGCGTCTTACTTGTATGCTACACTGTCAGGAACAGTGAATCTTACTGGTTTAGTGCACTCTGAGCAACACTGAATCTTACTGGTTTGGTGCACTGTGAGGAACAGCGCGTCTTACTGCTCTGGCGCACTGTGAGGAACAGCGCGTCTTACTTGTATGCTACACTGTCAGGAACAGTGAATCTTACTGGTTTAGTGCACTCTGAGCAACACTGAATCTTACTGGTTTGGTGCACTGTGAGGAACAGCGCGTCTTACTGCTCTGGCGCACTGTGAGGAACAGCGCGTCTTACTTGTATGCTACACTGTCAGGAACAGTGAATCTTACTGGTTTAGTGCACTCTGAGCAACACTGAATCTTACTGGTTTGGTGCACTGTGAGGAACAGCGCGTCTTACTGCTCTGGCGCACTGTGAGGAACAGCGCGTCTTACTTGTATGCTACACTGTCAGGAACAGTGAATCTTACTGGTTTAGTGCACTCTGAGCAACACTGAATCTTACTGGTTTGGTGCACTGTGAGGAACAGCGCGTCTTACTGCTCTGGCGCACTGTGAGGAACAGCGCGTCTTACTTGTATGCTACACTGTCAGGAACAGTGAATCTTACTGGTTTAGTGCACTCTGAGCAACACTGAATCTTACTGGTTTGGTGCACTGTGAGGAACAGCGCGTCTTACTGCTCTGGCGCACTGTGAGGAACAGCGCGTCTTACTTGTATGCTACACTGTCAGGAACAGTGAATCTTACTGGTTTAGTGCACTCTGAGCAACACTGAATCTTACTGGTTTGGTGCACTGTGAGAAACAGCGCGTCTTACTGCTCTGGCGCACTGTGAGGAACAGCGCGTCTTACTTGTATGCTACACTGTCAGGAACAGTGAATCTTACTGGTTTAGTGCACTCTGAGCAACACTGAATCTTACTGGTTTGGTGCACTGTGAGGAACAGCGCGTCTTACTGCTCTGGCGCACTGTGAGGAACAGCGCGTCTTACTTGTTTGCTACACTGTCAGGAACAGTGAATCTTACTGGTTTAGTGCACTCTGAGCAACACTGAATCTTACTGGTTTGGTGCACTGTGAGGAACAGCGCGTCTTACTGCTCTGGCGCACTGTGAGGAACAGCGCGTCTTACTTGTATGCTACACTGTCAGGAACAGTGAATCTTACTGGTTTAGTGCACTCTGAGCAACACTGAATCTTACTGGTTTGGTGCACTGTGAGGAACAGCGCGTCTTACTGCTCTGGCGCACTGTGAGGAACAGCGCGTCTTACTTGTATGCTACACTGTCAGGAACAGTGAATCTTACTGGTTTAGTGCACTCTGAGCAACACTGAATCTTACTGGTTTGGTGCACTGTGAGGAACAGCGCGTCTTACTGCTCTGGCGCACTGTGAGGAACAGCGCGTCTTACTTGTATGCTACACTGTCAGGAACAGTGAATCTTACTGGTTTAGTGCACTCTGAGCAACACTGAATCTTACTGGTTTGGTGCACTGTGAGGAACAGCGCGTCTTACTGCTCTGGCGCACTGTGAGGAACAGCGCGTCTTACTTGTATGCTACACTGTCAGGAACAGTGAATCTTACTGGTTTAGTGCACTCTGAGCAACACTGAATCTTACTGGTTTGGTGCACTGTGAGGAACAGCGCGTCTTACTGCTCTGGCGCACTGTGAGGAACAGCGCGTCTTACTTGTATGCTACACTGTCAGGAACAGTGAATCTTACTGGTTTAGTGCACTCTGAGCAACACTGAATCTTACTGGTTTGGTGCACTGTGAGGAACAGCGCGTCTTACTGCTCTGGCGCACTGTGAGGAACAGCGCGTCTTACTTGTATGCTACACTGTCAGGAACAGTGAATCTTACTGGTTTAGTGCACTCTGAGCAACACTGAATCTTACTGGTTTGGTGCACTGTGAGGAACAGCGCGTCTTACTGCTCTGGCGCACTGTGAGGAACAGCGCGTCTTACTTGTATGCTACACTGTCAGGAACAGTGAATCTTACTGGTTTAGTGCACTCTGAGCAACACTGAATCTTACTGGTTTGGTGCACTGTGAGGAACAGCGCGTCTTACTGCTCTGGCGCACTGTGAGGAACAGCGCGTCTTACTTGTATGCTACACTGTCAGGAACAGTGAATCTTACTGGTTTAGTGCACTCTGAGCAACACTGAATCTTACTGGTTTGGTGCACTGTGAGGAACAGCGCGTCTTACTGCTCTGGCGCACTGTGAGGAACAGCGCGTCTTACTTGTATGCTACACTGTCAGGAACAGTGAATCTTACTGGTTTAGTGCACTCTGAGCAACACTGAATCTTACTGGTTTGGTGCACTGTGAGGAACAGCGCGTCTTACTGCTCTGGCGCACTGTGAGGAACAGCGCGTCTTACTTGTATGCTACACTGTCAGGAACAGTGAATCTTACTGGTTTAGTGCACTCTGAGCAACACTGAATCTTACTGGTTTGGTGCACTGTGAGGAACAGCGCGTCTTACTGCTCTGGCGCACTGTGAGGAACAGCGCGTCTTACTTGTATGCTACACTGTCAGGAACAGTGAATCTTACTGGTTTAGTGCACTCTGAGCAACACTGAATCTTACTGGTTTGGTGCACTGTGAGGAACAGCGCGTCTTACTGCTCTGGCGCACTGTGAGGAACAGCGCGTCTTACTTGTATGCTACACTGTCAGGAACAGTGAATCTTACTGGTTTAGTGCACTCTGAGCAACACTGAATCTTACTGGTTTGGTGCACTGTGAGGAACAGCGCGTCTTACTGCTCTGGCGCACTGTGAGGAACAGCGCGTCTTACTTGTATGCTACACTGTCAGGAACAGTGAATCTTACTGGTTTAGTGCACTCTGAGCAACACTGAATCTTACTGGTTTAGTGCACAGTGAAAACAGTGTGTTCCACTGGCCTGGTGTACTGTGGAGAACAGCGTGTCCTACTGGTCTGGTGCACCGTGCGGAACACTGCATACTGCTTGTCTGGTTAACTGTGAGGAATAGTGCGTCCTACTAATCTGGTGCACAGTGAGGTACAGTGCGTCTTACTGGCCTGGTGCACTGTGAAGATTATTGCATCCTGCTGGTCTGGTGCACTGAGAGTAATGGTGCGTCCTACTGGTCTTATGCACTGAGAGGAACAGCGGGTCTAACTGATATGGTGCACTGAGAGGAAAAGCGCGTGCTACTGGTCTAGTGAACAGTGTGAGGCCGCGGTGGAGTGGCCGAGCGGTCTAAGGCGCCTCGCTGTGGAGCGCGCGGTTACTCGCCGTCGGAGGTTCGAGTCCTCCCTGGGGCATGGGTGTGTGTGTTGTCCTTAGGTTAGTTTAACTCAGTTTAAGTAGTTTGTAAGCTACGGACTAATGACCACGCAGTTTGTTCCGATAGATTTACAAACATTTCAATTTTTTTTAACAGTGTGGAACATCAGGTCTTACTGGTCTGGTGCTTTGTGAGGAATAGTGGGACAACTGGTATGGTACACTGTGAGGAAAAGCGCGTCTTACTGGTCTAGTGAACTGCGAGGAACTTCGCGCCTCACTGGTCTGGTGCGTTGTGAGGAATAGCAGGTCTTCCTGGTCTGATGCACTGTGAGGAAAAGCGCGTCTTACTGGTCTGGTGCAGTGTGAGGAACAACGCGTGCTACTGATCTGGTGCACTGTGAGGAACAGCGCGTCCTATTTTCCTGTTGCACTAAAAGGAACAGCGCATCCTAATTGTCTGGTGCACTGTGAGGAATAACAGGTCGTACTGATCTGATACACGATGAGGGAAATCGCCTGTTACTGATCTGGTGAACTGTGTGGAACAGCACATAGAACTGGTCTGGTGCACTGTGAGGAACAGCGTCTCTTACTGGTCTTGTGCACTGTGAGGAATAACACATCTTTATGGTCTGAAGCATTGTGAGGAATAGTGGGTCTTACTGGTCTGACGTACTGTGAGGAAAAGCGTGTCCTACTAGTCTGGTGCACTGTGGGGAACAGTACGTCCTATTGGTCTGGTGTTCTGTGAGGAACAGTGCGTACCACTGGTTTAGTGCCCTGTGAGCAACAGCAGGTCTAACTGGTCTCGTGCACTGTGAAGAAAAGCACGTTTAAGTGATGTGGTGAACTGTGAGGAACGGAGCATCTTACTGGTCTCGTTTACTATGAGGAAAAGCGTGTCTTAGTGGTCTGGTGAACTGTGAAGAACAGCACATCCTACTGGCCTTTGTCAGTGTGAGATCCACCGTGTCCTACTGGTCTGATGCACTTTGGGGTAAAGCACGTCGTACTGGTCTGGTGCAGTGTGATGTATCGGGCGTCGACACCCTACTGGTCTTGTTCACGGTGAGTGTCAGCGCGTCCTACTAACTTGGTGCACTGTGTGAGACAGTGCGTCCTACTAGGTTTGGTGATTTTGAGGAACAGCTGGTCTAACTGGTTTCGTGCACTGTGAGGAATAGGGTGTCCTCGTAGTCTGGATCACTGTAATGAGCAGCATGTCCAACTGGCCTGGTGCACTGTGAGGAACTCCGTATCCTACTTGTTGGGGAGTGCCGTTGTGGCACAACGCAACCGACGCAGGTGGGCTTTGGAAGCAGGTGGCTGCAGCGTGGGCTTCACTCGCGCCTTGCATGCGCCGATGTAGTCACGCAGGGCGCAAGTTATCAGGATCCATGGATAGTCTGTGCCTACTAGATACGGAGGTGACTGAAATGCTACTCTTCTACTCTTTTCTTCAGAAATTTGTAGTAATGATCATGTTGCATGAATATGCATTCTAGTATCTTAAAGTGCTTTTTACTGTCATTGGTTGTTTCCAGTTCTGCCTTTTCCTTGTAGACTGTTTAGAGAATGAAAACATACTAAAGTCTTTCAGTGATGTTCTTCAAGTCATTGCATTATGTTTGTCAGCTGAACAGAGAAGACGTTATTTATGGTATAATATTTTAAATGTAGACTTTGTTGATATGTTGAATATTTATGAAGTTACATTGTTGTTTCACTAATAAATTTTTCATAGATAGAAGAGACTGAAAGCTATTATTGTTCAAATAATAACATATTATTCTTGTAAATTCTAGAAATTACGATGTTACAATATTTCTGCTACGTGTTAAAAACACGTTACCACCAGAATTAAGGAAATAACAAATGATCTTGAAACATAACGGACTGGAACGAATACTGATTTATACGAAAATATTAAATTCACCATTCTACACATACTTACAACATAGTTGTTTTTCGAAGAGTCTTGAAACACATTGGCAGATAGCTAACTTCATTAGAATTTCTGTGGATAAGTTAGCATATCGGCGCACTCACTCAGTAAGTCGTTAATTAAATCTATAAAGGAGTAATTGTTGGAAAACTACATTTTCAGAACTTTGAATTACATTTAAATACTTGTTCATGGCGTTTAAGAACCCCGATTACAGCACCATTTATTTCTGCAATCTTCGAGTTTAATCTGTAATGCCTAGTGCTATTACAATTATTTCCAAACTACTTAATTGCTAAGAATCTATATAAAACCAGCTATCAAGACTTTGACTCAGTGATGATGCCAGTTGAATCGCGTTCTGAGTTTCGTGTCATCCAGTTGCCGTGTGGAAGCTTTGTAAGCGTGTACAGAGTGAGCAGTAAGTGTGGAAGTGGCCGATAGAGGTGGCGCAGTGGTAGCTCATTGGACTTGCATTCGAAAGGACGCTGGTTCAATTGCACCTCCGACAATCCAGAATTAGGTTTTCCATGATTTCCCTAAATCACTCCAGGCAAATGCGAGGAGGGTCCCATCCAAAATGCAGGGCCGATTCCCTGCTCCGTTCTTAAGTCAACCATCTGAGAATGAGCTCCGTCTTTAAGAACCTCGCTGTCGATAAGTCGTTAAATTCTAAACTTGGTTCCTAAATAAGCAAGAGGTCTGAAACGACGTGTATTGATTTACAACTATCAGCTACTTATTAAAAAATCCTACATCTGTAGACGCTCCAATATAGGATTTACCCCTGCTATAGGAAGTTACATAGTAACGCCTACCTACTACGACTTAAATTGGTAATGTCAACAAGGTTTTGATGATGTCGCCGGAGAGAGTGACTGTGCCTGCTTCACTTCGAGCTAAAAGTCGTGTTTTACTCGATATAAAGTGTGTCGAGTGTAATAAAATTGTGCGGAACGGAATTCTGTGCGACGTTCGCGACAAATGAAGCGGTAAACAGGTACTTCCGGCCAATATGTATGTCGAGAAGGTCTAGAGTCCAGCTGCACGCAGTGATCCACAGGATGTAAATAACTGCAGAAAATTCATCTCACTGCAACAGGAAGACATTAAAGCTCTCCAGTTATAGAATTCTAAACAACGTGAACAGGTTGCACAAATGGATATTATACCTAATAATCTGCACTTTAACAACAGTCCTCAATTGAACACTCAATCAAGTAACGATGCTAGGCGCTGGGAAACTGTTTCCAGGAAGAGACGTATCACTAAAAAGCTCAAAGACTGTGATATCAGTTTGCCCCCTCTTCATAATAAATCTGAAGCGCTGAGAAATTCTGGAATATATAACGCAACTGTGGCTACTGATGATGGAAAAAACTTAATATCAGACGAAGGGTTGATTCCAACATTCTCAGTGTAACTATCCCTGTGCCAATCCCTGTAAGGAAGAGTAAAATAAGGATCATTTCCGACAGACGTGGCCGAGGTATGTCTAGCTTTCTAAGTTCTGTGCTAAATGACAAGAGAAATTATAAAGGTGAGGGGTTTACGAAACGTGGTGCCTCAATGAGTAATGCTGTGGGTAAAAGTGACTTTTCTGAATTTTCAACTTACGATTTTGTTGCGGTAATAGGAGGTTAGCAAAAATAAAGAATCTGATGCATCATCTGCCCTCAAAAGAACATTAGCCAACTTCTCTACCACAAAGTCTATTATAGTAAACTTACCCCACCCTTACGACATAATGGAAACTTCATCGGTAAACAAAGAAATATCTGAAACGAACTTCAAGTACAAATAGATCTGTGATCACTTCAGCTTTTTTTTACCTTCCTATCGGTTCTCACCAATAAGAATTGGGCAATACATAAGGTTTATGGCTCGTCTCTCTTCATAGGGGTGACTTATGTACGTCAGCTTCTATGCCCTAAACAGCTACCCAATTTGTTTAAACAAGATCTGTAGTTTAGCCAGTCTATCAATCTGCATATATTGACGTGAAAATATATTTAAATAAACATAAATTTAACCTCTGAATAACCCACAAAATGGAGTCTAAGATAAAGAAGTGATTCATCACGAAGAAATTCTTTATAAATGAAGTTTTTTACTGTTTTTGGACATGAAATGTTGAGGTGGTCCTACTTTATACATCGGTAAATAATTAAATATTTATCCTACTATTGTTCATGAGAGGCACAATAAGTATCACACGCACTCGAGAATAAAACTTCCAAATGATCACTCGTAAATTTTCACCAGAGACTTCAGTCACAGTCCCGCAAATTTTCTGAGTCCACACATGCCTATCTCTTGAAATCACAAGTCGCAACGCGGCTTCAGACCGCCCAGCGTCACAACCTTTCACCACCACGTCCAAGTTACAAGTCCCTGCCCAAACGTTCGAAAGCGTGCTCTCCCTGCTCCCTAAATTGTATCCTTCCGCATCCTAACGCATCTTTTAAAATACAGTTTCATTCCAAAATATTACACATTTGAATATCACAGAATTAAATGCTTTGACCACCTCCCTACAAATGTTGTTTACATTTAACAAACAAATATATATTTAAAAATACTAAAAACGGTTGAGGCTGAAGCTCTTTGCTCAGGTAGAGTCTTACTGTTAAAATATACTGCCCCTGTCGAAATATAGTTACAGAATTAATATTTAATTTTTCGTGGCTTTTTATGCTAATATATTCAGTTCTTGCCCACAAATACATATAATTGTTTATATATAAATTACCTGCTGCATATCTACTATTTTTAGTCGGCCATGAAATATTTAAGTGGCAGTCTACAACATAATACAAACTTTACTAAGAATAATATTGTGTTATGGTCTTCAGTCCGGAGACTGGTTTGATGTAGCTCTCCACCCTACTCTTTCCTGAGCAAGCCTTTTCATCTCCTCATAAGAACGGCAACCCACATCCACTTGAATCTGCTTACTATACGCATCTCTTGGTCTCCCTCTGCGATTTTTACCCCATACACTTCCCTCCAATGCTAAATTTACGATTCCCCGATGTCTAAGAATGTGTCCTACCAAGCGTTCCCTTCTTTTAGTCAGGGTATGCCAAATATTCCTTTTCTCACCAATTCTGTTCAGTGCCACTTCATTATTTATGCGATCTACCCACCTAATCTTCAGCATTCTTCTGTAGCACCACATTTCAAAAGCCTCTATTCTCTTCCTGTCCGCACTGCTTATCGTCCATGTTTCACTCCCGTACAAGGCAACACTCCACACAAATGCCTTCAGAAAAGACTTCCTTACCCTTAAATTGATATTCGATGTTAGCAAATTTCTCTTTTTCAAAAATGATTTTCTTCCCATTGCCATTCTGCATTTTATATCCTCTGTACTGCGACCATCGCATGTTATTTTACTACCCAAGTAACAAAACTCATCTACCACCTTCATTGTTTCGTTACCTAATCTAATTCCTTCAGCATCGCCTGATTTTCTAAGACCACATTCCATTATTTTTGTTTTACTCTTGTTAATGTTCATTTTATACGCTCTCTTAAACACACTGTCCATTCCATTCAACTGCTCTTCCAGGTCCTTTGCTGTCTCTGACAGAATTACAATGTCATCAGCAAAACGCAATGTTTTTTTTCTTCCCCCTGAACTTTAATCACTATTCCAAATTTTTCCTTGCTTTCCTTCACCGCCTGCTCGATGTACAAATTGAATAACATCGGAGGAAGGCTACAACCCTGTCTTACTCCCTTCCCAACTGATGCTTCCCTTTCATGCCCTTCAAGTCTAATAACTGCGGTCTGGCTTTTGTACAAGTTGTAAATAACTCTCCTTTCCCTGTATTTTACCCCTGCTGATTTCAACATTGTCAAATGCTTTCTCCAAATCTACAAAAGCTAAAAATGTAGGTTTGCCTTTCCTTAAACTATCTTCTAAGATAAGACGTAAAGTGAGTATTGTCTCCCGGGTTCCTATGTTCCTCCTGAATCCAAACTGATCTTCCCCAAGGTCAGCTTCTACCAGCTTTTCCATTCTCCTGTAGATAATTCGTGTTAAAATTTTGCAACCATGACTTATCAAACTGATGGTTCTGTAATTTTCACACCTGTCTGCGCCTGATTTCTTTGGAATGGGGATTATTACATTTTTCTTAAAGTCTGGGGGTATTTCGCCTGTCTCATACATCCTACACACCAGTTCATATAGTCTTGTCATCGCTGGCTCTCCCAGAGACTTTAGTAGCTCTGAGGGTATGTCATCTACTCCTGGGGTCTTGTTCCGACCTAGGTCTTTCAAGGCTCTGTCAAATTCATCTCTCAGTATAGTATCTCCTATTTCATCTTGATCTACTTCCTCTTCCCTTCCTACAACATCGTCTCTAAGTTCATTTCCTTTGTAGAGCTGCTCTATGTACTCTTTCCACCTTTCAGCTTTCCCTTCTTTGCTGAGAACTGGTTTCCCATCTGTGTTCTTGATATTCGAAGAGTTGATTTTTTTGTCCCCAAATGTCTCTTTTATTTTCCTGTAGGCGTTATCTACTTTTCTCCTTGCTATACATTCTTCTACAGATTTGCATTTGGCTTCTATCCACTCCTGCTTAGCCATTTTGCACTTCCTGTCAATCTCATTTTTTAGTCGTCTGTACTCCATTTTGCCTGTTTCATTTACTGCATTTTTATATTTTCTCCTTTCATCAATTAAATTTAGTGTTTCCTGTGATATCCAAGGATTTTTTTGTAGGCCTTGCATTTCTACCTATTTTGTCCTCTGCTGCCTTGACTATTTCATCTCTCAATGCTACCCATTCCTCTTCTACTGCTTTATTTCCCCCTGTTTCTGTCAGTTGTTGCCTAAATCTCCCTCTGAAATTCTCCAGAACTTCACTTTTCTTCAATTTATCCAACTCCCATCTCCTTATTGTCCTACCTTTCTGCAGTTTTTTCAGCTTCAGCCTACAGTTCATGACTAACAAGTTATGGTCAGAGTCTATATCTGCCCCTGGGTATGTCCTGCAGTTTATAACCTGGTTCGGGTATCTATGTCTTACCATTATAAAATCAGAATAATATTAAATATAATAAATACATATATAAATGTAAGACGCTTTGCTGGGTACATGTTTTGTGTTTCTGTGGTGGAATCTGTGTTCTGACACAAGAATATTACTACCTCAACAAAAAGCAGAACAAGATAGTAAAATTAAGTTTATTGAAAGAATACGGAAATAACGTGGTGCGTCTTTTAAGATAGGTAGCTTGGTGCAATGCTGCCCATTTCCTTCATAAATTTATAACCCTACCCGTCCTACACCACCAGTTAGAATATGATAATTAGAAAAATGACCCGTGTGCCTACTTATCATAATTGGCTCGAAAAGCTATCGGTAATGAAGCCGATGATGTAGTGGAGGCTATAACCGGAACGTTGCTGTACCTCTTTGGTAGACAACAACGATCGATAAGAATAAAGAAAGTGGAAGGTAAAATTTGGAATAAAATTTTGAATGTTTAAATGAAAAAAATTGCGGAACAAACGGAACACAGGGATTAATTTGGAAAAAGTGAATAACTTATTGATTTACGGTCGCCAGCTCGATGTACGAGCAAATAATTTGGTGGGATGTCAATAATAGCAAAGTTAATTAACAAACATGAAAAACTACGTAAAATTTTGGTGGGCCGTGAATCACAGTATGTGCATCAAATCCGGTACAAAAGACACTGACAATATACTAATTACTGAGAAATAGTTCACTAACACAGGGTTCAATGTAAGACAGCGAAATGCAAACCATAGCCGCGCAAATGCAACATGCAGCAAATCATGAAAAACTCTCACCTTAATACTTGCTATTTACAGCTTCAAATAATTAATTGTTTATATAAGTACCAGAAATTATTCTACAGTGAGTATACCATGCGCTTTAGCAATAATCAAGTTGTAACTGAACTATTAACTGTACTAATGGCAAGCTCAAAAATTAATTAATGACTTGTCATGATAACACTGAATATTTAGAAAAGATCCATTTAACCTTCTGATTAACTTTTTCTTTAACCAGGAATTATTAGCATTCAAACACTTGCAAACAATTACTATTCTCACTAGTCAGTACTTGCGAGTTAAAACAAACTTTACCTCAAAATAATATGAAGTGAAGTTCGGTGGCAGGATGAACAGAATTTCTGGTCAGGTGAGTACAGGATTATAAATACAAAATCAATTGGGGGTATCACAGGAGTAGGATTGATAATGAATAAGAAAATAGGAATGCGGGTAAAATACTATGACCAGCACAGTGATGGCATTATCATTGTCAAGATAGATACGAAGCCAACATCGACAACAGTAGTACAGGTTTATATGCCAACTAGCTCTGCCGATGATGAGGAAATCGAAGAAATATATGATGAGCTAAAGGAAATTATTCAGACAATTAAAGGAGAGGAAAACTTAATTGTTATGGGGGACTGGAATTCGGTAGTAGGACAAGGAAGGGAAGGGAAGATAGTAGGCGAATATGGTGGGCAAAAGGAATGAAAGAGGAAGCCGCCTGGTAGAATTTTGCACAGAACATAAATTAGTTATAACAAACACCTGGTTCAAGAATCACAAAAGAAGGTTGTATACGAAGAAGAGACCAGGAGACACCGGAAGGTATCAGATAGATTTTATAATGGTAAGACATAGATTCCGGAACCAGGTTTTAAACTGTAAAACATACCCAGGGGCAGATATAGACTCTGACCATAACTTGTTGGTTATGAACTGTAGGCTGAAACTAAAGAAACTACAAAAAGGTAGGAAAATAAGGAGATGGGACCTGAATAAATTGAAGGAACCTGAGGTTCTTAAGAATTTCAGAGGGAGCATTAGGCAACAATTGACAGAAACAGGTGAAAATGAAACAGTAGAAGAGGAATGGGTAAAATTCAGAGATGAAATAGTGAAGGTAGCAGAGGACAAAATAGGTAGGAAGGCAAGACCTACAAAAAATCCTTGGATATCACAGGAGATACTAAATTTAATCGATGAAAGGAGAAAATATAAAAATGCAGTAAATGAAACGGGCAAAATGGAGTACAGACGACTAAGAAATGAGATTGACAGGAAGTGCAAAATGGCTAAGCAGCAGTGGCTAGAAGGCAAATGCAAGGATGTAGAAGAATGTATAAATAGGGGAAAAATAGATACAGCCTACAGGAAAATAAAAGAAACATTTGTAGATAAGAAAAACAGATCTATGAATATCAAGGACACTGATGGAAAACCAGTTCTCAGCAAAGAAGGGAAAGCTGAAAGGTGGAAAGAGTATATAGAGGGGCTCTACAAAGTAAATGAACTCCGAGACAATATTGTAGGAAGGGAGGAGGATGTAGATGAAGATGAAATAGGAGATACTGTATTGAGAGAAGAATTTGACAGAGCCCTGAAAGACCTAAGTCGAAACAAGGCCCCTGGAGTAGACGATATTCCCTCAGAGCTACTGAAGTCTCTGGGAGAACCAGTCATGACAAACCTGTTTCACCTGGTGCGTAAGATGTATGAGACAGGAGAAGTACCCTCAGACTTTAAGAAAAATGTTATAATCCCCATTCCAAAGAAAGCAGGTGCAGACAGGTGTGAAAACTACAGAACCATCAGTCTAATAAGTCATGGTTGCAAAATATTAACACGAATTATATACAGAAGGATGGAAAAGGTGGTAGAAGCCGACCTCGGAGAAGATCAGTTTGGGTTCAGGAGAAATGTAGGAACACGGGAGGCAATACTCACTTTACGGCTTATCCTAGAAGATAGATTAAGAAAAGGCAAACCTACATTTCTAGCTTTTGTAGATTTGGAGAAGGCTTTTGACAATGTTGATTGGAATAAACTCTTTTAAGTTCTGAAGCAAGCAGGAGTAAAATATAGGGAACGTAAGGTTATTTATAACTTGTACAAAAAACAGACAGCGGTTATCAGAGTTGAAGGGCATGAAAGGGATGCAGTGGTTGGAAAGGGAGTAAGACAGGGTTGTAGTCTTTCTCCATTGTTATTCAATTTGTACATTGAGCAAGCTATAAAAGAAAGCAAGGAGAAATTTGGAGAAGGAATTAAAGTTCAGGGTGAAGAATTAAAAACATTGCGTTTTGCCGACGACATTGTAATAATCTCAGAGACAGCAAAAGACCTGGAAGAGCAGTTGAAGGGAATGGGCATTGTGCTGAAAGGTGCATATAAGATGAACATTAACAAGAGCAAAACTAGGGTAATGGAGTGCAGTGTAAGGAAATCAGGTGATGCTGAAGGGATTAGATTGGGAAACGAAGCAATAAAGGAGGTAGATGAGTTTTGTTATTTGGGCAGTAAAATAACAAATGATGGTCGCAGTACAGAGGATATAAAATGCAGAATGGCAATGGGTAGAAAAGCGTTCTTGAAAAAGAGAAATTTGTTAACATCGAATATTGATTTAAGACTAAGGAAGTCTTTTCTGAAGGCATTTGTATGGAGTGTTGCCTTGTATGGGAGTGAGACATGGACGATAAACAGTGCAGACAGGAAGAGGATTGAGGCTTTTGAAATATGGTGCTATAGAAGAATGCTGAAGATTAGGTGGGTGGATCGCGTAACTAATGAGGAGGTATTGAACAGAATTGGAGAGAAAAGAAATTTCTGGCATACCTTGACTAAAAGAAGGGATAGATTTGTAGGACATATTCTTAGACATCAAGGAATTGTGAATTTAGCATTGGAGGGAAGTGTGTGAGGTAAAAATCGCAGAGGAAGACCAAGAGATGGATACAGTAAGCAGATTCAGACAGATGTAGGTTGCCGTTCTTATGTGGAGATGAAGAGGCTGGCTCAGGATAGGGTATTGTGGAGAGCTGCATCAAATCAGTCTCCGGACTGAAGACCACAACAACAACAACAACAATATGCAGTGGAAAACAATTAATCTTTTACACTGTTATTGAAATATCTCTTGAAATTGAAAGTTAGTCTAGCAGTTTCGTTCAATTTAGCAAACCTATTGATCAGCAACACTGGCATAAGCTACATTTAGTAATACTTTTCTGAACACATTTTTTATTAACGACTTTCACATTGTCTTTAATGACTCTGATTTTTAGTTTTCTGTAACTTTGTGAATATTCTAGGAAAAACAATGGATGAGGGAGGGTAATGATTTTTAAACATAGGTTCACAAATAACAGTGATCGCTATTGAACAATCATCACTAATACGATGGTTATCTGTACATACTAAGACAAACTGGACAGATCTTACTGAATTTGGTCTGCGACGTGGTGCTGCTGATTGGATACTGAGGGCGCTTAACAATTGGCAAACACAGGCTCTTCTTGGCGACGAATGTTAATTACTATTTAGGGCCCACAGCATTCCTCTTGATGCATTTATTAATTATTTGAGCTGTGGCCGTATGAATAAATAATATTGCCTCTTCGCCGTCTCCTCCACTAGTGCCAATCCAACATGCATTCTCCTTCACGCACTTTTGCCGTACACCACTGAGCGCACCCTGTCACGAATCCGTCTCTCCGTCTCCCTCTCGCTGTGCGCCTCTGCGCTACAAGCGATAAAACTCCCTACTCAAAGATGATTCTATACAATAGCAAAGCGCTTGCTAACCCAGCGTGTCTACTACATTTACAATATTTTTTGGCATATATGGAAATTAGCAGTACAATGAAAATATATTACTGAAACAAAATATACAAATACATAATAAATTACAAAAAATACAAATAATGAGGAAAAATACATAAAGCATCGTTTTATATATTACTCTGTACGCACACATGACTGGAAAGCACCGTTGGTCACTGTGTTGTTGTGTCACAAACTGTTACTGATAAACACTACGTATCTATAATTGTAAATAAAGTCTTATAATATTATTGTTATAGTACTGAAATTAATCGGCTTTGTATCTGTAAGGAATATTGAAATTGTAATTACGGCGTTTGATTCTCACAAGTGTTCCGAATCCGGTCATATAATTATATTTGCTGTTATGATCATTCCCTGATTTTATATGGATGTTTAGAATAATGTGTGTGGCTATATTGTATTTCAGTTGCAATCTGGAATAGCCGCCCTCGCTCAGCCAAGACCGCCGTTTCCGGTTTCCGAGCAGATTAGGAAAATCCTAACTACCTGTATTCCATTCGCTAGGTTCATACTGTTAACCGGCCGGCTTGGGAACCCAACACCCTGACAAAACCCACTTTTCACATGGAAACAGTTTCCCCCTGTATCTGGAATGTCACACTTTCAAATGGGCTAGTTTACTAAACATTGTCAGCACTTCAGTTACTCTGGTAAAAAACCGTTATGCCAAGCTGTTACTAAAGTTGTACATGGCAAGTTTAAATCTCAGAATACAATAATCCAGGGAAACTTGCAGTGATGACCAAGTCAACAAGTATGAGCTCTTGTACTGATAAATCTGTGCCTGAATTAAAAGTTAGGGATTATTCACTATCTTTCCTTCTTTCATTCAGCATACAGTCAGTGAAGAACAAACTCCAAGAACTTGAATTATTTCTAGATGAATTTCAGTGTGATATTTTGTGCCTTAATGAACACGCTTGAGGTAGATGAATGCCAGATTTATCTCCCAGTTGGCTTTTAATTCCTAACTGGTTACTTTATATCCCATATAGTAAATGGTGGGCTATCGATACTCATCGAAAGTGATATGTGCCACATAACCAAATTAATGCATTTAAATCATTTAGTGCATTAAGGACTGAATGAAATGGCTGCTATTCATTTACATGAAACTAAGATTGTTATAGTGTATTTGTACTGTGCACCTAAAACTGATACCGAAGTTCGGGTCCACCATATAGATGAACTGTTAATGTATTTACTTAAATTTAAGAAACATAAAATTTTAATATTTGGTGACATTAATACCGATGTGATCATAAAGGACTCTAAAAGTAGGCTGTTGCTTGATACTCTTAAGACACACAATTTTACTTGTGTTAACAATAAACCTACCAGACTGAATGCTTGCCTGGATAATTTCATCTCAAATATTTATAAACAGGATGCTGTTTTAAATGTAATCAGTACTTTTTAATTAATGGTGACTGAAAGAGAATATAAATAATCTACAGAACCTAGAACACTGAGTCACTTAAACCCAGTAAATGCAATAAGTCTCGATCAAAAACTTCTGAACGTTGATTGGAGTTCTACTGTCATGATTCATTAGGTGATGCTTTTGATTATTTCTTACACACCATTGCAAGTAACTTTAATGAACATTACCTCCTCATCACTAAGCACAATAGGGTTAATGAAAAGAAAAAGCTGATGAGAAATTTAACTAATTGGTGCACACCTTATTTGAATAATTTAAGAATACCGTTATTAATTTGCCATGATAAATCTCACAGTAGTAATGAGTTTACATTTCTGTATGTCAAGTTAAAGAAGCTTTACAGAACAGAAATCATTTCTTCAATGGAAACAGCAAATGATAATTATATTTCTCAATCCAGCAATAAATGCAAAGCAGCATGGGATACAGTTGAATCAGAATCTGTACTAATTGCTGATAAATCTCCTATTACTCTCAGTCCAGCTGAGCGTAACTATAGTTACAGATGAAAACAATTTAGATGGAAGTGCAGATCAAATCTTTGATTTACAGAAAACAGAAATAACAGATAACTTCCCTAAATTTGAATGGAAAATCGTCTCTCCCAAGGATATACTTCGTGTGCTTAGGTCACTGAGCAGTTCTAGAACAGTAGACATACTGGTTTATCTAATTTTATTCTGCAAAAAATAATACACCCTATTTGTATTCCACTATCCTATTTGATTAATAGGATGTTTATGGAGGGAACCTATCCAGATTGCTTAAAACGGACAATTATCTTGCCCAGTCACAAAAAAGGTGATAGAAACTCCCCACCAGAAGTACAGACCCATAGCGTTTGTACCCATAGTTCCGAAAATTATTGAACCTTAATGAAACCAAAATAAATGATATTTTTGAATGACACAACTTACTTAACAAGGCCCAGTATGGTTTCAGAACTGAGCTGTCAACTATTCAGGCAGTTCAAAAAGTTGTGTCATCAGTATAACTTGGTTTTTAAAATAGGGAGCACACCAATGCCACTAGTTCATCTATCAAAGGCATTCGAGACTGTTTCACACAGCTTATTAATAAAGAAACTTGAAAACTATGGAATTGTTGATACTGATCTAACTGTATTGAATTCAAATTAACCAACAGATACCAAATGGTTGTTGTTAATTCCAACAAAAATGGACCTTCTTAAGGTAAAATACAGTGTCCCAAAGGGATCTGTGCTGGACTATTTCTTTTTCATTGTTTATGTGAATAAACTACCCAACATACTATCATGCACAAACGCGATGTACGCTGGTGACACTACTCTTCTTACATCACATATGAAGGTTGTCTAACTGATGAACGTTTCCATTATGGAATTGGCTACTCAATGGTTCCATGATAACACATCCTATTCTCCCTCAGAGACATTAATAATGAACAGTCACTCTGTAAAATTATTAGGCATACACCTAGATACTAAAAGATCTTGGAATACCCACAAGGAGAAGCTCAGCAGCAAGCTGGCAAAAGCTTTATATCTCCTTAGGAAAATGAATGCCTCTGTGAGCACTGAAGTCTTACATATGGCATACCATTTATTCTTTCATTGTCCTCTAGACTATGGAGTACTTCTGTGGGGAAACTCTGTTGGTGCAAAAGAGTTCTTTCTCTGGCAAAAGAAAGCGATGAGATGTATTTTTGGCTTGAGTAAATTAACTTCACGCCAGCAATATTTCATTAAACACAGAATACTTACTGTCCCCTGTCTATACATATTTCAAGCTCTCCTACATACAAAACTGAATGTACACATGTACGAACACAGGTCAGACGTACACACATACCAAACTACACACAGGAATTTACTGCACAACCCATGGACTCGTTTAAGAAAAGTCCAGAATAATTTCTTACTCACCGGAAAAGTGTTTCTCAAGTACCTTCTAATACAAGATCTATACATCAAAATAAATTTAATAGGGTAGTGGAGACTTGGCTGAAGTCAAAAGCATTCTATGATATTAAAGAATTATTAGATAATGAAGAAAAAGGTGATTTTTTTTTACATTCAGTGTGAATTAGTTAACATTTGTTCAGTAATATTAACAATCCTATTTGTGGTTTATTTTAATTTGTTAATGAATTTTTAGATAATGATGAAAGTAGGTGATCTTTTCCCCACTGTGTGACTAAGCTAGCATATTGTTTAGTAACGTTAACTACCTTATCTGTTGTATATTTAAATGTGCTTTAAACTTTGTAAAGCTAGGTACAAAATACCTTTTTAAAAATACTTTTGTCAAAAATGCTATAATCATTTGTATATATGTTAATTATGTGTAATACAATTTGTATGCATTCACTGACGATGCCTCATACAACAACAGTTGTTCAATAAGTCAAATATTTGTTCAGTAATATTAGCGTTCCTATTTGTGGTTTATTTTAATGAATTTTAATGAATTTTTAAATAATGATGAAAGTTGGTGATCTTTTCCCTACTGTGTGACAAATCTAGCATATTGTTTATTAATGTTAACAACCTTAAATCTGTTGTATATTTAAATGTTCTTTGTAAAGCTAGGTACAAAATACCTTTGTAAAAATACTTACTTTTGTCAAAAATGCTATAATCATTTGTATTGTAGCGTTACCGTAGGGGTAGGAGGAAAAAGTATGCATTAACAGTGGTAGAAGAATTAATGTCTTCTTACAATATTTATTTATTTACTTTCTTCACAATTGATGTAAAGAGTGTACATTTTTTATGTTCTGTATATTCATGTATACATTAATTCACGATAAAGAAGCAAATGGGAATGTATTTTCTTCAAAGAGGTTTCATTTATAAATGAAACAGTGTAAGAATCACTTTCAGATGTTAACGAATACAACAAGCGGAGAAAGCTTAAGTAGAGGCAGTGTGTTTTTTGCACTCGCCAAGAGTAGTATGTTTTTTCGTAGTCAAGTGCAAGTGTTTAAAAAATGTATAATTTTCTTTCTTAAAAAATATATCTGAAGTTCTAAATGGAATTGTGCCAATTTATTTCTTAATCAAAAAGAACTAACCTACGTATTTTGGAATGTTGGCCTTAAATATGGACTTACGCCTGGGAATTTCTACGTCTACTACAGCATCAACAATACAATGTCGATAGAAAATGTATAAAAATGATTTCTTTAAAAGTATTAACACCTTTTTAATGAATCTTTTACATAATCTGTTAAAGGAGTAAGCCGAAGCTGAAAATATATATGTAAAACAAGAACAATAGTGACTGAACTTCGTAACCATAAAAAAACAATTTCTCCATTAATTAACTTACAGACAAAAAAACTTGAATGAATATTGTAGGAATTTTAATTAGTTATTTATCATTCAATTTACTACTACCACTAAATGCTGAAATTAAGTACTTTATTTTTTTTCATTTATTCAAATGGTAATTGTTCAGTATATATGTTAATTATGTGTATTACAGTTTGTTTGCATTCACTGACGATGCCTCATACAACAGTTATTCAAAAAATCAAATATCTGTTGAATGATCAGTGACTGATATTTTCGTAAATTTCCATAAAATCAGTAGTTGGGGTATTGGAACCAGAGTTCAGTTTGGACTCGTCGCAAGTGATGGTTGAGCGAACGCACGCCAGCAGACGACACGACTGCCCCCTCTCGTTGCCCCTCGGGAACAAAAACGAAATAAAACGCAGACAACTTAGTTTAAAAAAAGAAAGAAAGAACGTGGCTGCGCCCATTCACTTGCGAAACGAACGGAGGTGAAATATTGTAGCTCTGACGTTTCTAGGCACGGCATACATTTCAATTAACGACTCGGTGAGATTCCTGTCCGTGATTCCACACCACACATCTGTTGCGAAAAGTGTGGAGAGAAAAAGAGAGAGTGGGGAAGGCTTCTCTCGCGGCGGCCGGCCACGCGCTGCCGGCGGTAAAAAGAAAAGGAAGACGTGGGAGAGAGAGAAACAGAGAGAGAGAGAGAGAGAGAGAGAGCGCAAATGAAGCGACCGCAGCCACCTGCTACGCTGTCCGCCGAAACCGCCCGCCTACTGCAGCCGTGGCGTCCAGTTATCAACAGCCGGCACTTTACGGTATCTTTCTGGTCTCGATTGTATCAGCGTTCTTGCTTACACTGTTTACTACGAGGCTACTATTAATAAAATTTGATTTAATCGTCATAATCATCACCACTGCACACTAATTGTGCCTAACAGTGTGGTGCACAGTACCCCTAACAAAATTCCTCTGTGACCTCTATTCAGTACTAACATTTATACCTCTCCTGATGTTAAGCCTGTTGCTTCACAATCATTCTTGACTGTACTGTAACCAAATTAGTTTATATTACTGATGTAGCTTATAATTTTGGCATATATTTTATTTTATCTGGCTCTTAGTTTTAAGGCAAGGGCCCTGAGAACCAAACACTTTATCACAAAGATTTCTATTACAGATTTAATACATTCATATGTACCAGCAAACTGGTGTTTATTTTACTTCTGACATACTGCCAACAATATTTTAATCTATAACCTGATAATGGTAAAATAGTACCTTCGATTTCTACTTTTCAAATGATAACAGAACCACCACATGGTTTTCTATGTTTCCACATGCTACATATGTCTTTGGGTTGTGGAGTGTTTGAATGGGACTAAACTACTGGCTTATCAGTCCATATGTCTTTTATCTCTATACTTCTAATACGCATTTGTTGTCTGTCTGTCTGTTCTCTTATAACTCAAAATCCAGACAACCAAATAACGTGAAATTTGTACACGTACAAAAAATTACATGGCGAAGGTACTTAAACAGGTTTAGTTCCATTTTTTTTTTTTTTTTGTTTTGTTTTTGTTTTGGAAAACCAACCGGAAAAGTTGAGAAAAAGTGAAAGTGCGTTTTCAGTGTGTCCGTGCAAATCTATATCTTCGCACTGATCTTGATGAAGTTTTGCACAACTGACCTTGAAAACAAGAGGAAGGGCATTGTCTACATAAAATTTCGTTCGGTGCACGGGGGACAGTACTTTACTTACAGACTTCGATTGTAATCTCAAAAATGTTCAAATGTTTGTAGAGTCTATGGGACTTAACTACGGGGTCGTCAGTCCCTAAACTTACAAACTACTTATGAACTAGCTAATCCTAAGGACGGCACAAATATCCATGCCCGAGGGGGGATTCGAACCCCCGACCTTACTGGCCGTGCAGACCGTGACTGGAGCGCCTCAGTCCCCTCGGCCACCACGGCCGGCGATTGTAATCTCTATACATATAAAACGCATTTCTTGTCTGTTTGTCTGTTCCCTTACAATTCAAGATCCAGTCAACCAAATAACGTGAAATTTGGTACAAGTACACAAAATTACATGGGGGAGGTTCTTAAATATGTTTCGTTCCATCCCAATCTCACTCTGGCTATGTGCCTGTTTTAAGCCGTCTGATAATGAACCCTTTTATTACATGCAAATAAACGGTTTTGTACGCTTCTACAGAAAACCTTATTTTAAAGTCGGGTAATTGTACCTAGTATGACCATATACAAGATGTCCCAGCTATCTTGCTCACCAAAAATATCTCTGGAACAACAACAGCTATTGTAAAACGACTTTCACCGGTATCAATGTACAGCTGGAGCTCATGAATGTACATATTTTGAAACATTCTATAACGAAAGCATGTGTTTTTAACACAAACTTATGTTTATTTAAAAGGACACCCTATATTATTTTTTCAACAATCTATAGCATGACAAATCGCATAAACAATGGTGTTGATTACATCGCAATACGCCAATTACATCCGGAGTTACTGCGACGGGACTCTTGAAATCCGCGTAACGCGCGGCTAGCGCGCGTCGTGAGCAGCGTGGGGTTCTCGCCGGAATCCCAAGACGTGCGCTAGCCGCGCATTTCGCGTTTTTCAAGCGTCAATCAACGCATTGTTTATGTGATTTGTCATGCTTTAGATTGATGAAGAAATAATATATGGTGTCCATTTAAAAAACGTAAGTTGTGGTAAAAAACACATATGCCTTCGTTTTAGAATGTTTCAAAATATGTACATTCATGAGCGCCAACCTAGATTAGATTAGATTAATACTTGTTCCATAGATCATGAATACGACACTTCGTAATGATGTGGAACGTGTCAGTTAAATGAAATGTGTCAATACATAATATTACATGACACTCAATTTTTGTATATTTTATTTTAATTTATATTTTTTTTATTTTTTTTAAATTTTTTTATTTTCCCAAAGTACTAACTTTTATCTAGAAATTCATCTAATGTGTAGAAGGAATTGCCATTCAGAAATTCTCTTAATTTATTTTTAAATGCTAGTTGGCTATCTGTCAGAATTTTGGATCTACTTGGTAAGTGACCAAAGACTTTTGTGGCAGAATAATTAACCCCTTTCTGTGACAGAGCTAAATTTAACCTTGAATAGTGTATGTCACCCTTTCTCCTAGTGTTGTAGCTATGCGCACAGCTGTTACATTTGAATTCAGTTGGATTGTTAATAACAAATTTCATAAGTGAATATATATATTGTGAAGCTACTGTGAAGATTCCTAGATCCTTAAATAAATGTCTGCAGGATGATCTTGGGTGGGCTCCAGCAATTATTCTGATGACCCGCTTTTGGGCAATGAATACTTTCTTACTAAATGATGAATTACCCCATTAATACCGGTGAGAGTCGTTTAACAATAGCTGTTGTTGTTCCAGAGATATTTTGGGTGAGTAAGATAGCTGGGGTACCCTGTTTAATGTACTTTTAAATCCTTTTCCATTTTTCGCCCTGATTAACCAGTCTATATAATGATTTGGTTTGTTGCATATTGAAATCAGTTGTTGTATAACTTCTTTTAGAACTTACACCCGATTGGCCAACATTGGAATTAGAGGGTGGAGCTTACAGTATTTAAAGGATGACTACACCTACTTGTACAGCAGTCAACATTAAACCTTTAGGCAGCTCCAGCTGAAAATAACCGGTGGCCAACATTAAGGGTATATTTTATTCTTATTTTAAATACTCAATTTAGAAATAACCTATCCCTCTATAATGTATTATGTATCATTACTGTTGTGGTCTGATGATGGCCATGTAAGTGATCGAAACTGGTTACCAGAGAAATAAAACAAATTGCGATCTAGATAGCCTTCTTACACGAATTAATAACTCCAGACCTAATCTAAATATTTTCTCCTTGGCCTACCTCGACTCCTCTTACCCTCTACATCCGACCCCATGGTTCTAGTAACTTGACACCACCATCTCAGCCTGTTCACTCTAACAGCTTCGTCTATGATGTACATTCCCAGTTATCCTTGATTCCCTTATTGGCAACGTTCCCATCCACTAGTACATCAATCAACCTTGCTACTTTAATATCTGTAACATCAATGTTATAAGTTATCCTGTATAGCGTTAATAGAGCGTTATACTGCTTAGTCTTGCTACTGACTTTCTTCTAGCAGAGCACTGCCTGTTTTAGCATTGCAACACCTTGATTTCAGTTCCTTCACTATGTTGTCATCCTGTGGTAAAATACACCCTAAGTACTTAGAATTGTCCACCTGTTCTAACTTTGTTCATCCTATTTCGCACTCAGTCTGTTTAAATCTCTTTCTCACAGACATTACTTTTGTTTTGGAGATTCTGATCTACATACCATAACCGTTACACCTCTGGTATAGTTCTGAAGAATAAGATTGTAACATTTTAATCGAATCTGCCGTCACATCGAAATCGTCTGCATATGCGAGATTGCTTATTTTGTTTTCACCTCTTTTAATATCACACTGCCAGTCTGTTGTTTTCATCATGTGATCCATAAATAGTATGAACAACAGTGATAACAAGTTGCAGCCTTGTCTTACCCCTGAAACTACCCAGAAACATGAAATCAATTTACCATCAACTTTAACTGCTACCTCACAGTCTATGCAAAGATATTTAAATGCCTGGAGACGTTTGCCTCGTATTTCATAATCTTCCAGAATTGACAACACGGTCATTAGCCTATTATAGATCTATAAAATATAATGCAATTATTGATATAGTAACCGACAATTTCAATACGTATGTGCTCAAACGCTCGATCCCTTGCGGGAGTCCAATATAGACTGCGAGCAAGAGGAATCAGTGGGCAGCGGTTCGAGTCCCGACGTCCAACATCGCTGTTGAATTTATTTCAACCCCCAAAAAGGTCGAAATGTTTAAATATTTCTTATTGGATACGGCTTGACCTATAGTGTCCTACTTATTTCCAAAGGCTTTCCATGAGTTCTTCTTGGATAATGGAATTATCTGTGCGGTTTTGTTTCTTTTAAACTAATAAAACACATAGTAGACAAAGACAAACCTCTCCCACCCTCAAAAACCACCACATAATACGACCACATAAAACAACAAATCCCTACCCACACATACAAACCTGCAGAAAATCAGAACCCCCCCCCCCCCCTCTCTCTCTCTCTCACACACACACACACACACACAGAAAGTCGCTAGTTGAACTAAAATCATATTTATAAAGACACACACAATACAGTCGAAACATCACACACAAAGTTGCTAGCAGACGCCTGTTTTAACAGAAACGAAACAAAGACTCATCTCACAGCACGAACCATAGAACTCGAAAGCAAATGACACACACACTGACAATAAACATAAACAAAACAAACGACATACAGAGCCTGCCAGGCCACAGAAATGGCTATTTTTCAAAAACTTTTGTAAGAAGTGTTACTGTAAAAAAGTGTTAATAGTGTAAATATAAGCAGTGACAGCAAGTGGCAATGTGCTACAAATCACACATGAAGAGAAAAATATAAAAATTCGTGTGTAATATTAGTAGTCCAATTTATTCAGAATCAAAACAATCCAATTGCATGAGAACTGTTACCGGTCGAATTTAGTAAAAAATCAAACAAATAATGTAATACAAACCATTTCTTGTACAGCTGACCACTGAAGATGCTTTAGAATAAAACGAAACGCGTTATTTGTACAGTTTCCAGTCTCTACTTTTATGTCACTTAAAATTATAGTGAAAGTATAAGTTAACAGCCAAAATTTAGAAACATGGTCTGACTCACTACCCATTCCAAAACCAGGAAACCAATTGTCACAGTGATATATGACGATTTTAAACATATCTTGTAAAAATTGCAGACTCCGTACTAAATTTACAATAACTGTAGAAACAGCCCAACAAGTTGCACTTTTTAGATACTTGATCTAGATTTCGGCACCAACTAAGGGTGCCTTCATCAGAAGATTAAAATTATTGCATGAGACGTAAACCTATGAGCGAAATGCTCAAGTCCAAAAGAAAAGTTGCAAGCAGTTGGCTGGCGAACAGTACGGAAACCCGACAACGGCTAGACGCTCTTTTTCGTAAAATTTGACTTACTAGCTTCTGGCTAATATGTTTTCCAATGTTATTTATCTTTTGGACTTGAGCATTTCGCTCATAAGTTTACGGCTCGTGTAATAATTTTAATCTTCTGATGAAGGCACCCTTAGTTGGTGCCGAAATATAGATCAAGTATCTAAAAATGAAAAGGAAAGAGTAGAATGTTTCGTCACATTGTGCTATCATCAGTGCCGATTTCTTTATTGTGTTTATGAAAACATAGAACTACTGTACAAATATAACTTTGAGATACAGCAAAATTTTTTTACATGTTTGTTTCCCTGTGCAATTAAATTAAATTGGCAAGCAACATTATTTGTTTTTGTTTTGTCGAAATTAGGCCTAGGGTATGAGTTTTCTCAAATTTTGGTACATACATTAGTTACGTTAAAAGGCGTTATAAGCACGGAATATAGTAGTTGCTAATGGTTTTTCTAACCGTTTAGGAGAGCTTCTCATCTGCAAGACAGAACAAACGGTTTCTATTTCTTGTTATTCAATTTTTGATCGAAAATGGTGTATTTGTGTTATTACCCAAGATTCATTTTCTATGTCTTAGCTCTTTGTCTTTTTTTCTTTATTATTAGCGTAACGTACTATCACCGAAAACACGCGAAAAGCTTATAATAATCACATCGTAAAGAAAATACAAGAAATCAGGTGCTACGAAGGGAAAAAGAAATCCTAAGTAATAACACAAATAGTACCTTTTCGACCAAAAATTGAATAATATGAAATTCAAATTATTTGTTTCGTCGTGTACATTTCAAGGTATACTACTCAAGTACAACAACCATTAATAAGTAGTATATCCAATGCTTTTATCTATATGCTTAATTTCGACAAAACTAAAACAAATTCTTTTTCTAGCCAATTTAAGTAAACTAAAGAGTGAAACCAAAATTTTAAAACAATTAGAGTATCTCAAAATGACATAATTTCCCGAAACACAGTAAAGAAAACCTCACGTGATAGGACAAATGTGCTGAATTATGTATGGGAAAATATAAATTGAAGTGTCATGCATACAGTATCATTTTCCATATTTTTCCACAGGATCTCTCTCTTGCTCTTGTCAAGTGATTTTCCAAAATGTATGATGAATTCTGTTCTCTGTGGCACATTATGTATCATTGTACTATCTTCCTCTTAAGAACACGCTTCCTTTATAAAGAAGTAATACTTCATTAATAATATTTAATGTGTTATTTTATAAATACGAATATTTTTGTTGGTAGAGTTTAACATAAAGATAACGATAGTTTTATCCTGACAGTTCCTTGGTATTTCTTATATTTTTAAAATAAATTTTTCCTGTTTTCTAAGTTTATTAAATCTGTAATGAGATATAACTTAATAATGACTGCCGGCCGCGGTGGCCGAGGAGACTGAGGCGCTTCAGTCACGGTCTGCACGGCCACTACGGTCGGGGGTTCGAATCCCCCCTCGGGCATGGATATTTGTGCCGTCCGTAGTTGCAGCTAGTTCATAAGTAGTTTGTAAGTTTAGGGACTGATGACCCAGTAGTTAAGTCCCATAAGCTTAACAAACATTTGAACATTTTTGGAATAATGACTACTTTGTCTTAAATTATATGCTAAATTATTGTTATGTTTGCTGTATCTTTCTCAGACGTATTAATATTTTGAAAGCGAAGTTTTTTCTGCCGTTTAAGGACATGTTCTATCTCTGGAACAAATTCATATCAGGTAACTCGTGGAGTCTTTATTAATAGTGATGTTGCTGTATTTTCCATTAACCCCTCGTTTCCTCTCAGTTGGCCATTTGGCGGTATGTAATTTTGTTTTAATTTTTTTCTCTTGTATGTCAATTTCCAAATTATAAGATAGTTTTTTCTCTGGAATTATGATGGATTTTTTTTTCCATAAGCATAATTATTTATACAATTTATGCTGTACATTTGTTCCAAACTAATATGAATTTTGGGTGCTTAATTTCGTACGTAAATTGTTTATCTGACAGATGCTTTATCGATATATGATGCTCAATTTTTGATTTTTGATCATGGTTTCGAATAACTGTTAGTCATTTTGATTCTATGCAGATGCCTGAGGATGCTGGTCGTGGAACAGAAACCGCAGAATCAATTTTATTAAGACACACATCTGTTGTAGCAAATATCCTTTGGAAATGAGTTTGAAAAACTGATGTGTTTGAAGTAAGAATTACGGGAGCTTCCATTCAGTTTAATGGATTTGCCAACAAGTACATGAAAGATTAGAAGTACAGGTGTAATCTAGTCTTAAAACTGCAACAAAGCCTTTCAATATCACACTACAGTTTGTCTCGAAGTTACGTATTAATATGAATGCTGACCCTTGTAAATTGGTGCATACCGACATGTATTATTAAGCACCACCAGGGAACAAGTAGACAGAGTTTTTCATTAACTTCTTCATTTGTTTATATTCTTGTTTTTTTTTCGTTTATTGATAACTCCTTACTTACGAAACGACTGTGTAGTATATAAATCATAATTTGCTACTCATCGATTTTTACTGTTCTTCAGATTTAGAATTCCACGGGTCTCTACTATATTCATTAGTGCACAGTGAAGACCAAATCTAAACTTAAAAAGTTCACTTAAGTAATGTCTGAGTGGACGACGTATCTCTGTTGGATTATCCAGTGTAACGTTATAAAAAGAAATCGTGTTTCATTAAAGCGGAGGACTGTTTTTTTAGTAATGGCCGAGCCAAGAAGCAACACTTTCTCCGCCGTTAGTGGCGGAAAGCTGCAGGAAGACTTAGTGAGCACTTTTAATGTCACCACTACTGTAGACACGCGAATGCTGCCTGGAGTTACTCGGCAGTCGACAGGTTTACAGCTGAGCCGCGAGATAACCCTGCCCAAACGACGTCGCGCTCGGGAACTCGTAACGCGGAAATTTTCGTAAAGAGTGTCGGGCGGTTCGTTATCTTTGCCCGCTCCTAAGTGCGTAAGTCAGCCTCTCTTATGGAGAAGTGCGACAGCGCGGTACGCCTGGAACATACATTCCACTTAAGCGCCACAAATCTGCGCAGTGTAGCTCAACGGTCTCAGGCCTGGGATTAAGCCGGGGCATCGCGTTCCCTGGGAGCCTCTAATCCGCCCTGGTGGAAGATAGCGCGCGGTCGACGACCATTCCACGCCGTACCTGTTCCACAAGTAGGCCTAGGGACCGCCCACGTCGCAGGTTGCGAAAATACAAAATTAAGGTTGCAATGGTCTCCAGTAGAGTGCTACGGCGTACATGTCATTGTACGACAGCTGACTAAATGGTAACGCCTCAGGCATCCCTTGCGTAGAATATGTGAATCACATTTCACGTTTGTGTTCTCTAACTACAATTTATCGCACATTAAACTGTCATTATTTACCATCAATAGAAGATTAAAAAAGAAAAAGAAAAAACTACACAATGCTTTACAAAACTCTTAACAATAACTGCCACCTGATTCGCTCTTTTTTCAATTGAAACTAAACAGGACTTGTGTCGATGAATCTTATAAATGAGCAGAATCTTCTGTAGTCGTCTGATATTCTTTAAATAAAGAGATAATGTACCCGTTTTTAAAAGACCTGTATCAAAGCCGTGCTGTAATTGCTGACCACTGATGTACACGCGGACGCGACATATCAGTAGACATTATAAACGAGACACATAGTGACTGAAGTGACTAAAATTCTGTAAAATGACTTCCCAATTTAATAATAAAATTGTTTATCACTAAGAACGACAGATTAACCCCGTAAGAGTTCACACCAAGACGACAATGGACAGATCCCGTAATAAAACATTAACAGGAAAATCGATATAAATTACCTAATTGACACAGTGTTTTCAAACGAAATTCGAATGTCTCCTTCTCAGTGATTCAGAATCTGAAAGCTTTTAATTATTTAAAGAACATTACAGCTAAAGCTAATTTAAAATCAGTTATGGAATCTTTTTTTGAACAACTATTAAGGGATTTCTGGAATTCTTTTATGACAGATTACAAAAAAATGTTCAAATGTTTGTATAGCTTATGGGACTTAACTACGGGGTCATCAGTCACTAAACTTACAAACGACTTATCAACTACCTTATACTAAGGACGGCACAAATATCCATACTCGAGGGGGGATTCGAACCCCCGACCGTAGTGGCAGTGCAGATCGTGACTGGACGGCCTCAGTCTCCTTGGCCACCGCGGCCGGCTACAGATTACAACGTAACGATTAACAAACGGTAGATCACTGTGGAAGGCATCGAGAACTGCACGCCACTTTATTTCAATTTTTTTCTTGATTTTAATATTTTTCGTTCCGTTGAGTTCGACGTGCAGACCGAGCCAGTGAATCCTGTCTGTTTCTAAACCGCTTCTGGGTGGCATCAGAGGGAGAGAGAGAGAGAGAGAGAGAGGCGCCGAATCTCTGTGAGACGGAAGGTGGGCCTTCGTGGAAGGAACCACAGGCAATATATGTTACTCTGTGAAGAAACCCACACATTACGAGGTCTGTGGGCCGCTTTCGCCGCCTCACCCCACCCTCCAGAGGGTGGCAGTCGGCGAGGACGCCGTTGCGCGATACCTGCCTGAAGGGTAGGCGGACCGGATGCGAGCCGCTGTACTGGTGTCTTCGTAACGCACAGCAAAGATCTTGTAAAAAATAAATAGGCTCACTAACGGCGCTGCTGTCGCGGAATAATTTGAAGCTTCGGTCGGCCGCCATGATTGTGGTAAGCGTCAGATAAATGCGAGTGTTGTTAGTAGATAAGTCGTGTGTTACATCTTACTGCACTATATGTACTCAGTTGGTAGTCACGTCTATGTTATTTTACTATTGCAATATGTGAGATTACCGCCCAATAGAAATATTGGTAATTAATAGCATTTGATAATTAAACAGTATGAAGTTCACTGCAAACATTGACCATGCCCGTGCACTAAATGTTAGACAATTTTAATCTTATTAATTATGGTAGCAATGTATGTACACAGTTGGGTGACAACATTTATAATTAGGCCATAGGTAGAAATTCTCCACGTTGAGATTTGCTGTGTGCTTGTAGCTGATGGGAGGCCAGCGAGCAGGCCGACGTTGGTGGCTTCTTCCAGCTTAGGATTTTCCAGTTTTCGTTTCCGGTGAGGGGAGAGAGGAACAATGGCGAGTGCCAGGCACAGTGCAGTGCACAGCGTGAAATAAAATATTCTAATACTACTGGCATTTGAAGTAATACGATGCAGTTAGGAACCTTTAAGGCCCTCATTACAAAATAGCCTGTTGATAAATAAACAATACATTAGCTGATATAGTCACATCTGGCGTAATATGTTTAATTGACAATGAAAAGTAATAAATTACCAATGAATACAAGACAGTTACACAACTAGCATGGCAATGTTTATTTATAAAAATAATATTTTAACTATCTCTTATTTTATTTTCAATTAATCTTGTGTATTTTATCTTGAAGTATTCAGTTAAATCACTTGTCTGTGATATAAGAAATTGCACGATTATGATAAATAGTACAAAGGAGTTTATACCAATATAAAAACCTAAGAAGACGTTTATTTAATGTGTAGTGTAATTATTTTGATTTTAAGTGAAGTTTTAGAAATGTATTGGCTGAGCGCTGTACGTCGGCAAATCGGTTAGAAGTTGATGACGTAGGGAAAAAACCCGGCAGTTGAGCTTTTGGCGTGTGCGCATGGGCAGGAAGTGACGAGTCGGGAGCAAGTGGGGTAGCTGGCCGGGCGGGTCGCTCGGCATCAGTCGGCATGTGAATCTCCAGGTGAAGACTTTAGATTTTTGTGGGGCAATTGCCAAGTGTGGTTGCTCGTGGTAGACTGTACCAAGTTATATCGAGTGCTACTGTATGTTGTTGAATAATTAGCCGGTGGAACAAGGTGTGCATCGCACTAAAAGTGACTGTGTTTGTTAATGTAACACGTGTCATCGCATAGGCATGAACATAAACGGTGTTTGAGACAGTCACATGGTGTGAAAACAATTTGCGACAAATATTCATTTTGTCTGGGGGCTCACGAGCTATAATTTTTTTGATAAATGTGTCGACGTACAGACGTATCGGCCGCAGGGTTCTAATATTGTGAAATAAACAACATAAAGTGAACTTTGACGTGTTTTCAAAAATAGTAGTTAGTAACCCTTTTCTCTCATGAACTTGACTTTATTATGAATTTTTTTGTTAATCATATGCAGGGAAGGAAAGCTGCAAACGTGTGATATCATCCCCTAGAAAACGAGTCAAACAGCAGCAATCACAGTTCCAGTGTTTTTGCATGTTCAGGAATATGGTTCGCAGTTGGTGGATGTGAGTTTTTAAAAACTTAATCTTTCCCTATTTTAAACTCTCACACCGACCTTCACTCTCGCAAGTATACGTAAATCGCGATGGTGAAGAGCTGCTCAGCGTGTAAGTGCATAAATCCATTTAAGAAAGAATAAAAAGAACGAATACTGTCTTGGCATTAGTACCTCTCAGGAATACAAGTGGCCCTACTACTTGTGTTCAGAAATAGTTACTCTTGCTTAACAGGCTCTTAGTCAAGACAATATAGGATTTTGAATGAAATAAATGACGGGCTTTTACGATACTTGTAGCTCTTAAAAACGAGCTACTTTAGGCAGTACTGGTGGACAGGAAGTTTAAAAAGTTTCATTTTATGATAGTGTCAAATAACGATTTCGATCAATAGATGAGTTGCCTCACTGCAGTTCGAATGTTTGTTAATGAAATTAATATTATCAATATGTAACACAGAATTTAAAGGCCATCCGCTTTACATATAGGTGTAACAACTTAAAGGAGTTTGCAGAACTGTGTATATTTCCATATTTCCATACAAGAATGACACATAGCCACACTGGATGCACATTGTGAAGTTGAACCCTATGACAATAGTTGCTGACTTTGAGCAGTTTACGCGACAGTAAGGTATTTGGCTTAAGCATTAAAAATACTAACATTCGGGCTACATACTCTAATGCTGATGTTTGATGCGCTTAGTTAAGAATGTTATGGCAAACTTCGTGTTCTTAAAAGAATTTGGTAGTTGCTGGTTGCTGTATTGACAACGTAAGACGCTATTTTACAGTGATATATGTGATGGGATATTTCGTTTTCACAGTCGATTTTTAACATTTGTCGTTTCAGGCAGCCCTGTTTAATTTTTTGATGCTATAAAATATCTATAAATATTGGAGAATACAGTAGGCACTCAAGCCAAGACGTAAAGTGTTGTGAAACTCTTCCGAAAGTAATGTTTATACAAAAGTTTCACCATCGTAAAATATACCGAGAATGTGCCAAATAACGTCTCTGACGATAAATTCCGTTCGTATGCTGCACTTAGAACGCTGAAAAAAACTTAATTTTATAATTCTTTTTAATTAGAAAGAATAAACGCTGTTGGCCGATTTCTAAACCGTATGTGTAATAAATTTACACACAACCGATAGTTGCTGTATATTCAAAGAGTCTGAAGCTCTTCTGTAGTTATATATTTAAATGAAACATAGTTTTGGCGACTTAACTCGAATGAATACACACGCTAATAAAAAGAGTGTGAAACATGTCCATAAAGAAAAATTGTAAGAAAATGTCTAATATTGTGCCTCGTGTTTTGTGTCGAGTAACTTGTTTGCATGAAAATGTATAATATCGCTTCTACTGTGTGTATCGATATGTGTACTTAAGTCTGTGAAGTTTCATCTTTGGCAAAGATTATCCATTGCATAGCATTGTAGCTTGCGCAGAGAGAGAGTGGGACTTCTGGTTTAGCTCGCTAAGAGAGCGGTTGAGTTGTGTGTATGGCTCCGATGTAGAGCAGAGGCTGCTGTGCCAGCAAGTTGATTTGATTGTATTTGGAATATATATTGTAATTTTTATTACTATGAAAACGTTGTACCACCGCTGGAATGAAGGTAATTGCATTTCATGTCATTAGGAAAAAGTTGTATTATGTAGGTAATGTGATGGTGATTATTAATAATAAGTAACAAAGTTGACCTTTCTTTCCTGTTCCATTTACGTAGTTAGAAGATTAACCCACTTCCTTTATTTGATAATTAGTTATTTGTGGATTTAAAGTGCAGTATTGATTTTGGTAATCATGTTGAACAGATTTCGTTATTTGTGTCATAGTAAATGATTGTTATGCAACGCTGGAGTTAATTGATTATGATACTGAATTTTGATAATCAGGTACTGATCTGCATAAAATTCTCACAGTCAAACATTAAGAAAGTGGTTTGTGGTTTTTAATATCTTTCTCGCAGTCAAATTTTTTTTAGTATAGTCAATGTCTGTTTCATATTGTGACTTGCCACACTTGTTTTGTTAAAAGATCCGTTGCGCACATAATCAGTTTAATGCACTGTTTCTTATTTAACAGTATATATATATCAATATCAGGGCCACAATTAAACCAAATTGCTGCGTTAAAGAACAATTTGTTGTCTGATTTAACGATAGGTTCAACATCATACAACTACCACATACAAAACGCAATAGCACAAGGAAAAACTGTACTCAATGAATACACCTCACTCTGCAACAAAACACTATTTACCGCAATAGAAGAGATGTACAAATAGTCTTCATAATAGTACTCTGATCACTCACTCCTATCCCTAATCCCTGTCAGACACACACAAAATCCCACATAAACCCTCCACTAACACTCATCACATCCGCCTCAGAAACAAAATTAAAACGTAAACACCAACACACACACACACGCACACACAGCCAGATGTATATGTACACACGAAATGCAAACAAGAAGAAAACACATCCACAATACTGTTTTCACGCCAACATTCCCCATCAACAGACGAATATAACACGACACAAACAGTAAACACTCGTATTTCGCGCGCAACTCTTCAAAAACAAAACACCAAAAGAACAAATGAACAGCTTCTAGCTGTATTCATACGCCAAATATTACCACTGGCGTAATGCATAGCACGAAAAACGTGGAAAATGAGTGACATACACATTCAAACCAACAGCAACAACCAAATTATAACAGAAAAGGAAAAGAATCGTAAGTAATATACCGAAATAACGCGTTTTTCTCGGACCGAAAAATAGAAAGCAAGAAAATCGTTAACTGTTTGTTATGTTTGCAGATGACAAGTTTGTACCAAAACATCAAATAAGTAGGCAACTTAAGGAGTTTTATGTAGCCTAATGTAAAAAGGTATGTAAGAAATGTGATACTCATATATCTAGGCCTAATATTCACTAATCTGAAATAGTTATATAGTCAGATAACCTAAGTAAAATTTAAAAAAAAACGAATGAACCTAGAAGTAACTGAAAAGACTATTACATTTCGCGTAAAGATCACAAAGACCAGATAAGAGAAATTACGGCTCGTACGGAGGCATATAGGCATTCTGTTTTTCATCGTTCAATTTGGGAGTGGAATAGGAAAGGAAATGCCTAGTAGTGGTACAGTGTACCCTCCGCCACGCACCTTACGGTGAATTGCGGAGTATGTATGTAGATGTACTTTCCGCGCAGACGGCTGTGTGGACGTATCGCGCGGGAACTGGTGTCATCGGACTGCGCCAGTGACGTCCTTTAAATTAATATGGATGCTAACACCTAAGACACAAGAAAGAAAAAACAATATAAAGAAAGGAGACTAATATCAGCAAAACCATGGAAACTGTGCTGGGCGATCGGTGGCTTGAGGGAAGCATTCCAAGGTACTCAACGCCCAGCACAGTACAATGTACCTAGCCATAAGAACAGAAAAGTCCCTTATTTTTGATATAATTCCTTTCTTTCCTATTGAATTGTTTTAGCCCATAATTACAATTAACAAATTTCAGAATACGTTGAATTTCCACATGTGTATAACAACCATTTAAGTAATCACGTTTTTATCTTCTCCAGTCCATCTAATTTATTGTAAAATTCACGAATCGCAATTTGTTATAATTGTAGCAACAAATGTAAGCAATTGTGTATATATGTTTTCTCTTTGTTTTTATTTTTCTTCTTATCTCTATCTATTTCAAATACTTAGAATATGTAACATCAATGAACTTATGTATAATATAATATGTAAAACTATAAATGTACGTCTTGCTTTATATTAAAAGGTAGCAGGATTATAAATCTCTATATATAAAAATGTTGTGTTGGTATATATATGGCACTTTTGCGATTTTTGGCATCAACGTTTCCACATTACAAAATTTATATAATTCGTATGTGATATATATTTAAATAATAGGTATGTAAAAAAATCCGCGTAATCCATTAGTACGTTGTGTCAATATTTCAAAGAATTAGGTCAAGAACTTTCGGAGATAACAGACTTTGAATGTCAGACTAAATACCGTTCTAAGTTAGATTTCTCAGACGAGATGACTAGGTAGTACTGCTGTGAAGCTGGTTAGGTCGCAAGCTATTTATTATTGGTCACACTTGATGTACAGCGTGCCCTCAAAATGACGCGTTTCGGAATAACCATCATCAGATTAGAATCGTGCCATGTGCACACGTGAACAGATGGAAGATGTTCTTCAATATACATACAAATGCAGACTACCTAGTAGTCTACATCAAGTGTGACCAATAATAAATAGCTTGCGACCTAACCAGCTTCACAGCAGTACTACCTAGTCATTTCATCATGGTCGCCTACCTCCTCAGTGACTTTATGTCGCATTTACAATATTTCTCAGACGAGATACGAGAAGGGTAGGCAATGACGAAGAGGGGAGGGAAGATAAACACGTACTTTTTAAATTGTAACCAAGACTCCAAATACCAATTTTTGTAGTTCAGGTTGCAAAACTAGCTTAATAGCAGCATTTTTCAAATAACTTTTCAGCCCCTATTTCACCCCCTTAGGGACGGAATATCGAGAAATCGCTTCTTAAACATCGACAACAGTGTAAAATGAACACCCTCTGCAAATTTCAAGTTTTTATCATCAGTGGTTTTGGCTGGGAGATGATGAGTGCCTCGGAACATTGCCTTTTATGAATGTTTGTCTGTATGTCCTCTATTTGTTCATAAACCATTCATTCAATTGGAATGAAACTTTGGATAATTGTTCACCATACGCCCTCGTAGGATCCTTTCCCAAAAACAAAAAAACATGAGACATAGCTTGGGATATATGACGTCATAAATAATGAGAGGCCACCGCGTGAAAATAACCAGATTTATGCGTCAATTATTGGAAAATGGGAGTAGTTAGGGACCTGCTACAAAGTTTGCATGTAATGTCGGATGTTTATGAAGCGTTTTGTATCTGACCTCGCCCTCCCCCCCACCGACAAAAAAATAATAATAATGATGAAACGAAAAGAAGTGTACCGTTCACAAGTTTCGCTGCAGACGCCGTAAGACTGTTGCATCAGGCATACCGAACATTCGATTGCGATAAAACTATGTCAACTGATTACTTGCACTCGCGCGAAAGTTGTAGGGATACTAACATTAAGTTCGTATGGTGCATGGCGGAGGGTACTTCAGAATTATTTTATTCGTTTCTCACACCTTCGCGCTGAAGTGACTGGATGGATAAGTGGTAGCTTATACCTGGCATTAATACATGGACTACCCTTCGTAAACTATCGTAAGGTGCGTGACGGAGGGTACCTAACAGTGGGTTAATAGGTTTGTTACTATTCACGCTGAAACGGCTGGACGGAATTGAATGAAGTGTGGCATGAATATAGCTTATACCCCGAATTAATACACGGGTCAGCTTTCGTAAGTCTCTGTAAGTGCATGGCGGAGGGTACGATACATCAACATCCAAATTGATTGACTGGTCGACGTGAAAGCACATAAATGTATGATTTCATGAAGGAGATGCAAGCTAGAGAATTTAGCATGGCAGACGGTACCGTTGGACCAGTCACCATCAAACTTTGCTCATATACGTATGTTTTTGTATGTAGGAGTAGGTGGAGGAGGAAACAGACAGAAAAGGTGAGGAAGGAGGCGGACAGAGAGAGGGGAGAGGAGGAGAATGGGAGAGGGGAGATGGTGACAGACAGGGGAAAGGAGATTAACAGAGGAGAGGAGGAGGAAAAGGGCAGAGAAAGGACAGGGGGAGGCGGGGGAGGAGCGGGTAAACAGAGAGAAGGGAAACGAGGAGACGAACTAATATGTGTAGTTAAATTTCACTAAATGTTCATCAAAATATCCACGGGTGTACTGCCGGTCTATAGTGTCCAACTGGCACAATATTTCGGCGATCATACATGTCGCCATCATCAGGTGAACTGACGGACTGAGCTCCTGGAAACGCGCCGGCACGGAGATCCGCACGCTACGGCTGCTCGAAGGGAATTGTGTTCTAGCCCGGTGGCGGGCCATTTAAATACCCTCGGCCCGCGGAGCGACCCCTCCGCGGTCCGCGCCCCCCGCCGCGGCCGCGCAGTGGAACCGATTGCGACGGCGTCTGAGATGACGTCGATGTGAGAGCTCTGTCGGCCGTGGTCGTCACTTCGTTACGTCTGCTAGATTTACTCTTAATTAACCCAATCGCTGGTTACCAAGCTTTGCTAAGATTATAGCCACAGTCACGGTTTATGAGTCGTCAGTTGTGCGAATTTCAATGGCCTCTCTAACGACGCAGTCCCAGTATCTCGACGTCTGTACCAGAATCCTAGTGTGTTTATACTCCATCGCATGATTCTCCGACAAACAATGTTCAGCGACCGCCGACTTGCTCGGATACATCAATAGTGTGTGCCTCTGGTGTTCAACGCATCGATCCTCGACGGTACGCATCGTCTGTCCAATATACGACTTTCCACACTGACACGGAATCTGGTACACGCCGGCCTTCCTCAAACCGAGATCATCTTTGGCGCTCCCCACCAGTGCACGAATTTTATTCGACGGACAAAAAACAGTTCCAACCTGGTGTTTTTTCAAAATGCGGGCGACCTTCCCCGAGAGTGCGCCGGTATATGGAATGAACGCAGTGCCTACATCCTCCCTCGTGTTTTCATCAGTTTCCACAGGTTGTGATATAGTTGTTGGGCGTAGAGCCCGCTGAATCTGCCATTCTGAGTACCCATTTTTTTCGAAATACAGTTCTCAGGTGTTCCAATTCCTGGGGTAGAATCTCTGCGTCGGAGATAGTGCGCGCCCTATGTACTAGAGTTTTAAGTACCCCATTCCTCTGTGAAGGGTGGTGACAGCTGTCTGCGTGTAAATACAGATCAGTGTGCGTTGTCTTCCGATATACACTATGACCCAGGGTGCCATCAGCTCTTCTCTTGACCAAGACGTCAAGGAACGGCAATTTACCCTCCGTTTCAGTATCCATAGTGAATTTGATGTTGGGGTGTATGGAGTTCAGATGTGTAAGGAAGTCAAGGAGTTTATCCATACCATGTGGCCAGCTGACGAAAGTATCGTCCACGTAACGGAAAAAGCAAGTAGGTTTCCATTCAGATGATGCCAGGGTTTCCTCCTCGAAATTCTCCATGTACAAATTTGCGACCACAAGGGAGAGTGGGCTACCCATAGCGACTCCCTCCGTTTGTTCGTAGTATTCGCCATTGAAAAGAAAATATGTGGAGGTCAAGACATGCCTAAAAAGTTCGGTGGTCTTCTCGTCAAACTTCTGACCAATCAAATCTAGTGACTCTCGAAGGGGCACCCACGTAAACAATGAAACGACGTCAAAACTCACCATGATATCTGACTCATCCAGCCTGAAGCTGTTAAGGCGTTTAACAAAATCCACGGAATTACGGATGTGATGAGAGCATTTACTAACATAAGGACTTAATATTCCCGTCAAGTATTTGGCCAACAAATATGTAGGTGCCCTGATGTTACCGACAATGATGGCGACATGTATGATCGCCGAAATATTGTGCCCGTTGGACACTATAGACCGGCAGTACACCCGTGGATATTTTGATTATCAAATACGCCGGGAGAAAATGAAGAATCACTTCACTAAATGTATTTATTATCGACTATAAAATCAATATTTGTTTACATCATTCGTAATTAAACAAGCTAACACTTTCAAAGTTCACACGTTATTTTCCCAATAATTTCTTCTGCGGCAGCAAAGCGCCGGGTACCAGCTAGTGAGAAATAGATAAATACTAATGAACAAGTGCAGCTGCGATAAGGGGAGTGGCGCGGTAACAGCCAACGCCACCTAGATACAAGACCTGTGCGCTACCTGCCAAGAGTAGTTATAACACAGCAAAATACTTGTCTTACGCAGCGTTGTGCTGAGTTTGGGAATACGTACATGTTGCATACTGTTTTTCAAAATGTTTTTCATGTTATCTGTGTCATTCTCAGTGCAGAATTTTGCTGGTATTAAACAAAATGCCTAATATGAATCGTCCGATTCCAATATCGGTACGATATTTTACTAATCTATATCTATAAATGTGAATGTCTGTTCGGTGTACGTTTATGACGTCTGAACCACAATACATAAAGAGCTAAAAATTTGTACAGTTACTAATGTCTACCCGAGGAAGGCTTTAGCCATGGTTTTATAGCGATCGGATCTATTCATCTATATATATTAATGTGAATGTCTGTTCGGTGTACGCTTATCACGACAAGACGCAGAGACTTAAGTATTTGTACAGTTACTAATTTATGCCTGAGGAAGGTTTTAGGCACGGTTTTATAGCGAGCTGATAGATATTTAGTAATTTGAAGAATATAACGCGAAATGTGGAACAATAATTACTCTTTGAAAATTATATTTACTCTTTGAAAATGGTTTTATTGGTTGAATTGTTGCTTGAGGATTGATAATGATAAAAGGGTGGAGTATATTCTTATCGGAAGTTATCAGTGTATATAAAATTCTACTTGAGTTTGTGTTAATATTTCACACTGCAGCGAAAACTACAGAAGGCAAACGAATGGTCTGTTTGTAATTGTTGTCCGAAGTCTCCCGTTATACACCGTAGCAGTTCCATGCCGATAGCTATAAAGGGGTGGAAGATGTGGAGGTGCCGATAGATATAAGGGGGTGGAAGATATGTTGGTTGAAACTCATCAAATTATAAAAAAAAATTCGGACTCAAGGCTAGCGATAACGTTTGCGACTCTATAACAAGGAAGTTACATACAGCAAAACGTGATGCCACAGACGATATCTTTGGTGTAAGGATAAGCATACGAATAAGGAAATATAAGAATAAATAAATAATTAAAAAAGAAATTTCTTTTAATACACCTCTTAAAAAATCGATTTGACGTGTCGCGCATTACATCAAGTGATCGATCTGTGATATTATTACAGTCATTATTGTTGAATTTCGTGATTGGATTATTCGAAATAGTGCGTTTTTACGTGTGATTTGATCTACCAACACGCGAGTGGAGCAGCGGGTTTAAGCTAGTAGCTCATAAATATCTTGTACCAAAACAAATATGTCTGTGAATCACATAAATAACATTCAGAGCATTCTGAAACACTATGTGCAACGTGTACGTACTCCCAAACTGATCACAGCACTACATAAGACGAACAGTTCGCTTGTGTTGTGACTACTCTTGGCAGGCAGCGCACAGGCCTGGTACCTAGGTGGCGTTGCAACAGCGCGCCTGCACCCACTGCGCCGTGGCGGCGGCGTCTCGTCAGTCGTCAGTGAGGGAGTCAGTGGCAGACGCGGCAGCTGCATGCGTCGGCGGAGCTCAAAAGAGGCTGATGACGTAGCCGCAGCCGCCGCCTGTCCGCCTGTCACTAGCCGCCACCGCCACCGCTATGAGGCGATGCGCATGCGCGCGGCGTCGGCATTAGCACAGCGCTACGGACGCCGTAAACTCGGCGCTAGCCAGAACAGGTGGCGCGGTGCGGCTTTGGCTTTCTTGTGTCCACCGCGGCACGTGTCCCTGACTCCCTGCCGCCGCTGCCGGGGTAGACGACCTGTGCCTGCACTGAGCCACGGTGATCGCGATTTAGGTGGCTTGCCAATTTCCGGGCTGCACTACGCATAACCGTAGCCACTTCTGATTACACCATGTCTTGCCTACCCTCCTGGTCGAACAGCGCGACCGATAAAGTACTATGGGAAAGGAGGTGTGTTTGACAGAGATAACCCTCGTCCAGAATGAAACTTTCACTCTGCAGCGGAGTGTGCGCTGATATGAAACTTCCTGGCAGATTAAAACTGTGTACCGGAACCGGGACTCGAACCTGGGACTTTTGCCTTTCGCGCTTGCCCGTGAAAGGCAAAGGCCCCAGGTTCGAGTCCCGCGTATAAAAGGAACACAGTTTTAATCTGCCAGGAAGTTTCATATCAGCGCACACTACGCTGCAGAGTGAAAGTTTCATTCTGGAAACATCCCTTAGGCTGTGGCTAAGCCATGTCTCCACCATATCCTTTCTTCCAGGAGTGCTAGTCTTGCATGGTTCGCAGGAGAGCTTCTGTGAAGTTTGGAAAGTAGGAGGCGAGGTACTGGCGGAAGTAAAGTTGTGAGGCGGCATCGTTAGTCGTGTCGGGATAGCACAGTCGGTAATGTGCTTGCCCGCGAAAGGCAAAGGTCCCAGGTTCGAGTCCCGGTTCCGGCACACAATTTTAATCTGCCAGGAAGGTTCATATCAGCGTACACTCCGCTGCAGTGTGAAAGTTTCATTCTGGAAACATCCCTTAGGCTGTGGCTAAGCCATGTCTCCACCATATCCTTTCTTCCAGGAGTGCTAGTCTTGCATGGTTCGCAGGAGAGCTTCTGTGAAGTTTGGAAGGTAGGAGGCAAGGTACTGGTGGAAGTAAAGTTGTGAGGCGGCATTGTGACTCGTGTCGGGATAGCACAGTCAGTAGTGCGCTTGCCCGCCAAAGGCAATGATCCCAGGTTCGAGTCCCGCGTATAAACGGCACACAGTTTCAATCTGCCAGGAAGTTTCATATCAGCGCACACTCCGTTGCAGAGTGAAAGTTTCATTCTGGAAACATCCCTTAGGCTGTGGCTAAGCCATGTCTCCACCATATCCTTTCTTCCAGTAGTGCTAGTCCTTGCATGGTTCGCAGGAGAGCTTCTGTGAAGTTTGGAAAGTAGGAGGCGAGGTACTGGCGGAAGTAAAGTTATGAGGCGGCGTCGTGAGTCGTGTCGGGATAGCACAGTCGGTAGTGCGCTTGCCCGTGAAAGGCGAAGATCCCAGGTTCGAGTCCCGGTTCCGGCACACAGTTTTAATCTGCCAGGAAGTTTCAACCCTCGTCAATTCTGTAGAGTTACAGAGTCACTCAAAACACACGGTTCACCATTTTAGTTCAGAAACTCACCAGAAATTTAGGAATCTATCCCAGATACTTCTGGTTGATGTGGTCTATGTTTTATGAAATGTAGCCGATTGGACGCCATCCTGAAAACTGCCACCTACAACTTAAGTCAAGTTTTGAAATGGAAAAGAGTGATATACACTTGTGACGTTACTGCTGTATTGTCACTTTGCTTTCTCAGTCAATAGCCGCTCAATTTTCATTATGATTGCACTTTAAGTAATTTGAAATCTTTGTGAATTCAAGTAATGTTGAGCCCTGGGAAATGTAGGCACTCTTCTTCTGAATTACAATTAATTTTTCGATGTGGTATGACATGGAAGGGGACACGGTACAGGTGTGTTGATTTATTTCATCCTACAATACAAGAGTTCATGTCACACGCTTTTCCTTTTCCTTCCTCTGAGTGTGAGAATGGCTGAGTGCAAGTAGTAACAGCTTACAGGTAGTCCAAGGTAAGGTTTGCATGTTTGCAGCAGTAGTATAGAGATCGTCTGCTTCTGCTGGCAAAGATGAGATAGTTAGCCAGTGGGAGGTTCAAAGATGTTCAGTTTGTGGGTGGCTGGTCGATATTGGACGAGTAGGGAGTGCGGAACCGAAAAAAGGAATTCGCCCTCTGGGGCCACCGCGTTTCGCCAATCAGAGCGCGAGTTCAGGGGAAAGTTGGGACGTTGGCGGTTGGTTGGCGAGGGTGTAAGAAAGAGTCGTTGCCTGCCTACCACGATGTCCAGACGCGTTTCTGAGGGTGCTGTTCAGCTTTGCAGTTAAGCGGTAAGAAATTGCGCAAAAATGCTATATTAGGGAGAAATGTCGCGTGTATCAGGGGTAACCAAATTGCAACAGCAGAAATTTTATCGATTGGCAAATTTCGCTAGGAATGGGGGGCGACGGACTTTGAAGATTTCCGTTAGTCAAATTAGGTCATCTTGCTCCAATTCTTTCAGTGGGTAACTACGGTGATAATTCATAGATCATCAAGAGCGTTTTCCAATGTATTTCTGTTTCATGTATAGTTTGGGGGAAAAAATTCTTAAATTTGGAAAAATTCCTTTTGCTGCTGGACTTAGATGTTGGCGTGGTGTGGGCCACACAATAGCACCTCCTCGAAATTAAGCCCTCACGCTCTTGATGTTGCTATGATTTCATTCTAAATTATATTCGCGTCAGTTTAATGTATGCTTCGCCAACGAACTTTACGTAGATTTTAAATGGGGTTTGTAACGGTTTTGGACTTAGTTTCTGGCGTGGCTGAGGCCACACAATGGACTGTGACAGATAACGGGGCCCTAAGCCTCTTCTATTACCTGCAACTGCTGTAGGATAAGAAATGCTTTAATTTTATGTTTATTTTTGTTAAGGAATTTCTTCAGGCTTCGCTATTTTTCTTGTACCATTGTGAACAAAAAATGTTCAAATGTTTGTAGAACTTATGGGACTTAACTACGGGGTCATCAGTCCCTAAGCTTACAAACTACTTATGAACTAGCTAAGACTAAGGACGGCACAAATATCCATGCCCGAGGGGGGATTCGAACCCCCAACCGTAGTGGCCGTGCAGACCCTGACTGGAGCGCCTCAGTCCCCTCGGCCACCGCGGCCGGCATTGTGAACATAGTTTCAGAGTGAGCAGTAATTAACATTCCACACTGTGCATGGGGCCTTCTGACTCGCTTGAGTTAGTAAATGTAAGAAGTAAAGTTTGTTTGTTGTAGCTTAGGAAATGCTTGTGCACTGCATGCTTAATTTTGTCTCACTGCCGCTTGTGGGAAGTAATATTTCCAGTGTGAAAGAAACCAGTCCTTCCCGTGCTTCTAAGTGTGGTAATGAACTCACACAGAACATTTAATAATGAGACCAAGACCTAATTTTTACTAAATATTTAGTTAGTTGTCAAGAAGAGATAATTGGTAGTGTATTGATCAGCTGTTCTAAGTAATGTTTAAATGGACAACTTGTTTTAGCTATATATATAGATGATAAATTTTGCTCATTTTTTAACTGCCCTTAAGACTCTCTTTTTGGATGGGGAAAGTAAAAAAAAATCTACTTGCTCTGGAATTAAATCAGTTAACCTTCCCTTCTTGTTAGTTGGCCATACTGGTTCCGTTGCCTCAATATTGTCAGTTGCGTTATCCGTTGCTTTAAATTAATTATCAGTGGCTATATAGTTCGGTTTATTAATCAAGTGGTTAATACCTATATTTTCGGGACAAATATGAGCAGCTAGAGAAGATAAAGCCTACGTGTAAGCCAACCATTCCACAGTATTCTATTAATTTTTGGGGTTTGTGGGAGCCCGCTGTTTAGACAGCGTTGGTGTAGGCGTTCCAGGGGCAAGAAATAATTGAAAGAAATACTGCCAATGTCAACCAATAGTTCTGCAAAGGCAAGAAACAAAAAAAAAATATTAAGGGGGAGGTTACACACTATGTGATCAAAAGTATCAGCACACCTGGCTGAAAATCACTTACAAGTTCGTGGCACCCTCCATCAGTAATGCAGGAATTTAATATGGCATTCGCCCACTCGTTAATCTTTACGGCAGTTTGCACTCTCGCAGGCCGGCGTTCCGTCAGGTGCTGGAAGTTTTCTTGTGGAATGGCAGCCCATACTTCACGGAGTGCTGCACTGTGGAGAGGTATCCATGTAAGTCGGTCAGGGCTGGCACAAAATATCCCAAAAGTGTGCGGGCAGTCCATCGCTGTTGTTGTGGTCTTCAGTCCGCAGACTGGTTTGACGCATCTCTCCACGCTATCCTATAGTGTGCAAGTCTCTTCATTTGATAATACGAACAGCATGCAACCTACATGCTTTTGAATCTCATTACTGTATTCGTCCCTCGGACTCCCTCTACGATTTTCACCCCACACACTCCCTTCTAATGCCCTTCCTTGGTGTCTCAGAATGTGCCCCACCAACCGATCCCTTCTCTTACTCGGGATATTCCAGAAACTCCTTTTCTCCCCAATTCTACGATTTTCACCCCACACACTCCCTTCTAATGCTAAGTTGACGATTCCTTGGTGTCTCAGAATGTGTCCCACGAACCGATCCCTTCTCTTAGTCGGGATATTCCAGAAACTCCTTTTCTCCCCAATTCTGTTCAGCACCTTCTCATTACTTACGTGATCACCCATCTAATCTTCAACAATCGTCTGCAGCACCACATTTCGAAAGCTTTTGTCATCTTTCTGTTTGTACTTCCAATCGTCCACGTTTCGTTCCCATAAAGTGCTACACTCCAGACAAATACTTTCAGAAAGGACATTTCAACTAATATTGGATGTCAGCAAATTTCGCTTTTCTTCCCATAGTCAACATGCATTTTAAATCTTCTCTTCTTCGACCATCAGTAGTTATCTTGCTATCCAAATAACGAAACTCATCTACTACTTTTATGGCCTAATTATCTAAACTAATTCCTTCAACATCGCCTGATTTTCTGACGTTCCATTTCCCTCGTTCTACTCTTGTTAATGGGCACCAATGTCATATGTTGGCAAAACGTCAGAAAGGCTTGTCAACAAACGTCAGTCAAGAAAATACACCCCAGCCTTTTATTATAGAAATACTATTGCCAACTTGCTCTTCAATAGTAATGACAACATTCCACCCTCGGAAAGGAGTGGCGTAAATAGGATCTCTTGCAATCTTTGTGACAAAGTATATGTAGGTCAGTCAGGTAGGGCTATAACTACTAGACTGGCTGAACAGGAGAGGAGCAGGAGACTAAAAAAGACAGATTCCACCTTTGCAGAACATACCTTAAATGAATGTCATGCCTTTGACATTAAATGTGATGTTCTCCACAGAGCAAATAAGGACAGAAAGCTAACATTGCTTGAAATTCTCTCTCTATCAACAAACATTAAGCTCAGAAACCAAACCTAATTCTCAATGATCAAACCCAATTTCAGTATTCATCATTATTAAAGTAACAGCGATTACGTATAATTTTGCCACCATGCTAGTTGAAATTGTGTAATGTCTCTCACCCACATTCCAATGTTTTTCCTTCCTTATGTTACACCATTCCCGTGAAAACCAACGAATTTTAATATAGGCTATATTCTTCAATATGCTCCTTTATTCCATATTCACATACTCCAAACTTACGTGATTGTCCTCCATCAACATTTCATTTTTATCCTCACTCACCTGTTTCCCTCCTGCTTCTGTTCGTATATATAAGTTTATTTAATACACAGATCTACTTACTTGTACACTCAATGGGCTATATGTTTGTTTCAGCTTATTTCTTGAAAATTAATGTATAGTTATTATCTTAGTTACAGTTTTGTTTTAATTAGTTGGGCGTCTCTGATTGTTTAAAATTCTTAAACGCTACATAGTCTGACTGGCAATTAACTTTGTAAAATCTTTGTACTCGAAACACAGCAGCTGCAGTATAAAGTTGTCTGAAGATGGCCTAAGAAGCCGCAAGATAGTTCACAACAAAATAAATATTATTGTTGAAGAAATATACAGTGTATATTCTTTTAAGATTACACTGAACTTATTGCTTATATTTATCATTCATTTTTAAGAGGGATGTATACAAAAGCAAAGTACAGTTCAAAATTTATTGTCTCTACAGTTACCACATCGAATTGAAATTTCAGTACTTGAATATCACATTTCAATTGCACTCATTCACTTTGTGAATTGTATAATAGCTGAAAGTGATTTTAATAAGAAATAGTGTTTCTAGCAGATTGCGTTTAATGAATAAACTCCGCTGCAATAGATAAATAAATGTGTAAACAGTACGGATTCGAGTCGTGTGTATTTATGTTTTCCTTTCCTATTGTTTATCACGCTACCTGCAGAATGCAATCAACATTGTGACTGAGGCGTTTCTAGCTAACAGAACGCACCAGGTCATTCTCAATGGAAAGAAGTATTCAGACAATGTGATGATAGGCGTAGCCCATGAGAGTGTTATAGGACCGTTGATTTTCACAATATATACAGGGTGAATCATCTAACACTTGCATCGCAAATATTGCAGAAACGGAAAGTGCGATCGATGTGCGGTTTTTACAGAATAGATTGGTAGTCAGGGGCTCGTACTTTTAGCCAACAAACAGATTGAAATATTACTTAAAAGTGTATTTTTATGCAAACATACAGTCTTTAAATGGAAAAATGGCTGTTTCTATCATGGACTGGAAGTTTTGAGTGAATGATTTTTTATTGAGAATTAGGCCTATGCAAGAAGACCCTAATAAATACATTTCTGATATATAACCATAACATTATTTTCAGTGCATTACCTGCGGAAGTAAGATGCCTTTCTCTTCTGTCGAAGTGAACTTCACGAAGAGAAACAATAATTGTGAGGGCGAATTACGTCTATCAAATAATTTAGAATAGTTACTGTCATTGTATAAAAATATAAGTCCGTGTAAGGTGCGACTTAAAACAGAAGATTCTCGTGGTTTCTGTGGATAATTATTAAGCAAGAAGTTGTTTCTATGACAGTTACATTGTCAAATTTTCTGGACCGATGTGACTTGCTTATTTCATTCCATACACTACCATTTCATTATTACTGTATCTACCTGTTCTCTAATAAACAAATGTTACGAGATCAAATAGTTTCTTTGGAAGTAAAGCATCTCTCTTCCTCTATGATAAAAAGTGCACACCGAAGATCGACTGCCATAAAATAAGATTTTATAGCTCCACCACAATTTTTCGATTACGATGCTGCCTAATGAATACGTCGTCATCAAACCTTAACCGCATAAGTTCGTTTTTTGCATCGTTACATTTTTGTCTCCACGGGGTACAGAGTGTCGAAACCTATTAGCACTGACATTAAGGATTAGAGCCGTAAAATAGTCTGCAGTTTGTCAGTTTTATTGCGTCTCCATTAGGAACCGGTAATTTAATGCCTCGTACAGTTAATTCTGAAAGGTGTGCCGTTAAAAACGTAAACGCAGAAATACGCAGAAAGGAATGAGTTTTGTAAGAGACGATGTGCAATCGAAGAACCTGTAAAGAAAAGTCTGTATAATCTGCTTTCAGTACAAAAAATTAAGTAAAAAATATTTTCGACTCCTTTATCAAACCAAGGTGTATTTTCAATTGATGGCTCCAGTATTTATTATCGTAAATGAGACTGAATACACTCAATGCCGTATTACGTGATTAACTAATCCACTTACCAGATACTAAAAGCATATAAACGAAATTACTCCGAATTTTTTGTTGCAGACGAACTTAACCCACAACATATCAAAGACTGCGGCCTACTAAAGCGGCAGTGTACAGCCTTTTCAGTACATTTAGCAACACCTGATGCCATAGAAATAGGCCTGCTGTCGTCTAAAAAATCCCTTTCCTCTTCTTTATGAAGCGGTTTCACTACTGAGTACTTGAATTCTGTCAGGAAGCTGACCATATGAAAAGAAAAAAGTCCAAATATTGATATTTACTGGTCTAAAAGAGGCGGAAAAATACTTAAGGTTAGTGCTAGAGAGCTGACTATCGCCATAAGACTCTTTAGTATATAGCGATTTAATTATTGACCCATTTCTCCCTTGTCACTATCATGGAATATTTTAAGTAACAATCTAAGAATGCTATTTTCTAAGATAGTTATATGATTAGCTGTAGGTGTTAAGGTTTTGAATAGTTCACCTGCGATAATCCAAAAGTGGTTATTAAATACTTGTTGGTGCTGACCCAGTACTTTCTTCGCACTGAGCGTACGGTTTTAATTTTATCCTGGGAATTAATTATTCTTTTTGCATGCCAAGTAATTTTTGCCTTCTATACTAAATTTTTCAGAACCATACACTACAGTTTGTAATGGGCTACTGCAGGTTGATTGTGACTGCTTCTAACCTTTTCCTGCCTTTGTTCTAGAAGGTATTGTTTCAGCCATACAGTCTGTCTATTAGTGGTAGTGTCTTGTTTTGAGCGATCTACCAGAAAGCAGCTTTCAAAGAGCACGAGAATTGTCTTCAGGAAAGCATTATAAGGAGTGCAGCAATATAGGTACGACCCAAGAGAGACTCGACCGTCTTTTGTTTGTCATCAGGATCAGGTACCGTTACCCCCACCCCTCCACCCTCAGACAATAGACCTCGCTGCTGATGAACAGGACGCCGCCATGGAGGACGGGGATCGAACTTGTACTTGCTCTTAGTAGAACAATGACGATCTTCAGGACGAATGACAGATAACATGCACTTAGGGCGGTAGAGATCAAAAGATAAAACAATGACTGACATCATCAACACTGCGCTTAACACAGGAGTTTGAAATCTTCTAAACAACAACAGCTTGATAATCTAGCGACATTAAATAAATTATAACTTTATATAAATATACCAAAAATATATGGAAGACGACAGATGGTCGTCTTTCAATGTTTAAAGTAAGCTTTTAACTGGCTCCTCTCAGAAAGAGTTAATTATACAATTAACAGTGGTCTTTCACATTGACGAAGCTTCGGCTTACCTACGGCAGTCCACCATTCTAAAGTGGTAGAGAATCACCAAAGGAACCAAAGACAAGGCTCCCAAACGCCGTGTGTCACATTATCGAGAGAAGGATCTGCCAAATGTGCGACACTAAGCATCCATGGTGAACGAAAAAGTTTCTCTTGCTGCTTATCAAGTTGGAGGGTAACGGCTACGCCACAGTGGTTAGAGAATAGTTAAAATTAGAAGAGTGAGCAACAGTACGCATAACATAATTAAAATAACCACCTAACAAAAGACTCCGAGGAATTTTATGTAAAAGATAAATATGCTCCTCTTTATAGAAACGCAAACGTTCTACTGTGCGACAAGAAGCAGTCGGAGCGTATAAAACAACTAAGGTGAGGTCAAGAAGTCTACAGCCTATTCCTCTGCCTGACTCTAGTCCTATCGAAAATTCTGGTGCCACGGAGAAAGAAACTGGTAAATGAAACTTCCTGAAGAAACACAATATCTGCACAAGAGTCATAAATAAAATGGCGTAGGGAAGCTAGGCGCATCTTTGATGTCACTCTGTTAACAGTTAACGTAGCACTTGTATATGCTTGAGCCATCAGTCAAGATAAACCCTGAAGTTCAAACAAGACTATCATTCCAAATCTTCCGCTCCCCGCCACAGTCCATCTCGGAATCCAATGATGAATCCGAAAGCGGGGGCTAGTCCCTGCCACAGCTGCATCTTTGTACGAGCTTTCTTGTTTTGCGCGCCTTTTTCTGTTTACGCCGGTTGCGTGGCATAGTAGTCTCTACAGTCGGCAAGGCAAGTGGATCTCGTATAGCTTCCATAGCAATCTGTGACATACCAGTATCAGACGTCTGGCTCACAGAAGTGTTATTCTGCAAGACGTCCCGATTCTGAGCACAAATGGAAACAGAGTAGGTTTAGCAACATCGGGATACAACTCAGTAGGTACAATTTCTCTAATGGGAGTCGGAATATACTGCAAGCCACGATACTGCCAATTAAACCTGACACAGGAATAGAAGCGTGTTGCTGTAGTTCTGACTATTCTTGCGCTGAAGGCTGCGAATGAGACGTCTCTGGCACAGACTGGCTTCGGAACGGTTCAGCAGGAGTCACCTCCGTAGCAGCAGAAAGACGCCGGCCGCAGTAGCCGAGCGGTCTGCGGCGCGTCAGTCATAGTCTGCACGGCCGCTACGGTCGGGGGTTCGAATCCCCCCCTCGGGCATGGATGTTTGTGTCGTCTTTAGCATAAGGTAGTTCAAAAGTATTTTGTAAGTTTAGGGACTGATGACGCCGCAGTTAAGTCCCAAAAGCTTAACAAGCATTTGGACATTTGAGCAGATAGACCAGAAACTGGCTGCCTGCTCGTCACCTCGCCAGGGTTTTGGCGGCACCACACTACTTGCGGGTGTAACAGACTAACACGACTCAGGGAAAGACTGTTACCTTCTCACCATCCCGAGTGCGGCGACGCTTATTATGAATTGCTTGCGCTGTCGGTTCAAAATGTTCAAATGTTTGTATAGTCTATGGGACTTAACTACGGGGTCATCGGTCCCTAAACTTACAAACTACTTATGAACTACTTACGAACTAGGACAGCACAAATATCCATGCCCGAGGGGGGATTCGAACCCCCGACCGTAGTGGCCGTGCAGACCGTGACTGGAGCGCCTCAGTCTCCTCGGCCACCGCGGCCGGCTCGCTGTCGGTCTAGCAGTAATAGAAATGGGGCCAGTCTTTACGGCAACGGCGGAAATCACTCGCGGCGCTACTGGAAGCCTTCGTCTGATCACTAGCGAAGAGAGAAGAGGTAGTCTCGAGTCTGTTACCAGGGAGGAAAAGATCAGCAATCGTTAACCTATGGCGCTGTTCACAGGAAGACCGTAAAATAAAGACTTTACGCGAGCAGATGTTTCGAAGATGACCACTTTCTTTGCACGGAAAACATGTCCCCTCTCTTGTCCATTGTATGTAACACGAATACGATACCCGCAACCCTGCAAATGGGGTGGAGTGCTCCTTTTGATGTGCGTTTCCACGGAACGTATTCCATTATCCTAATTGTTGGGCCTGCAGCATCATATATGTCGTGGAAAGACATTGCAATAAAGTTCCGGATTGCTGCTTATATTTTATTTAATAGTGCTACAGCTGTTTCGACAGTTTGTCATTCCCAAGCGCCTGCGTATATAAGAATTACATTAATTACAAATCAAATAATAGGAAAATATACATAAATTTGTTGGTTATAAATTTTCCTTATAACTCACGTCTATGATGTTTGGACGTTATATGCTGACATCTGGCGTAACTGTTGCATGGAAATATACACGTATTTAGTGCAGCTATATACGCTAAAACATTAAATTAAAGAAAAGTTTTATATTTTTCGTAATTACCAACAGCTTTGTCAAAGATGTTTACATATATAGTAATCAACTAAGTTATCAGATACTTTTTTAACGTTAACATTGGTCAGAGAGGTTTATTTCGTTTTTTCCTCTGCTCATTTAGTATATCTTTGCTTTTCAGCCTTTTTCATCGATAAAGTCAATAAAATTTAAAAAAAAGCAAAGATATACTAAATGAGCAGAGGAAAAAACGAAATAAGCCTTTCTGACCAATGTTAACGTTAACAAAGTATCTGATAACTTAGTTGATTACTATATATGTAAACATCTTTGACAAAGCTGTTGGTAATTACGAAAAATATAAAAGTTTTCTTTAATTTAACGTTGTAGCGTAAAAAGCTGCATAATACCTGACAGCTAAAAACCGTATACAACAACTAAATACGTGTATATTTCCATATAGTTTATGCAACAGTTACGCCAGATGTCAGCATATAATGTCCGAACATCGTAGACGTAAGTTATAAGGAAAATTTATAACAAACAAATTTATGTATATTTTCCTATTGTTTGATTTGTAATTAATGTAATTCTTATATATGCAGGCGCTTGAGAATGACAATCTGTCGAAACAGCTGTAGCACTATTAAATAAAATATAAGCAGCAATCCGGAACTTTATGGCTATTGGAGCTTGTGTTTACCAGCGTTAACGACGAATGCCTTTTACGTCACCGAATTGAGCCATAATTTCCTCAGTATCAATATCTTCTGCCTCCGGAGGAAGATCGTATATGCGAACATTAGTATATTCAATGTCCGCATTTCCAAGCAGCACATTACTAACAGAACCATCTCCATGCCTGAAAGGAACCTGATTAGCATGTCTTCTTGCAATGGATCCACAAATTGCCCGTTCACTCGTCCCAACTTTGGACGCTCTCCGCTGTAAAACCAGCGCGCTTTGCGCTCCGAACGGTGTTGTGCGTTGTTGTAACGTCACACCTATAGGCTAGAGAACTGTATAGTACAAGCAGAATAATCCGCCATTTTGAATCCCGCTTTAAAGGCGCGCATTTAAAGACTACAGAACAATTACACTTCTTAATATATTCGTAAGTCCATACATATATTTTCCTTACGCAGAAAATACTGCAGCACAGTAAATTTATTGACTGTAAGAGGCAAGCAACTTAAAAGTTCGTGATTAGATATATATTTAGAGATATGAAACATTCTCTTACATTTCACATTAAGGGAAATGTTGCCGTTCTAAATACTGACTAAATACAATTAAAATACTTAAAAATTATCGTATTTTCTGGTTTATATATGATACATCCTCATACGTTTACGGAAACTAAGAGTTGCATTCGAAAACAGTTAATAATAATGTTAAATTGTGATATTGTACTACCCGTGTTTTCCCCTTCATGTCTCGCATATTTTACACACACCATAATTTAGAAGATTTTACAGAAAAAATGTGTTCAATAACTTCAAACGTCTGGTTTCGTTAGGTAACTACTAAATAAAGTCTCTATTGTAGCATGCACTTTGAAATAAAGTCATTGTTGCATGCTAAGATTTGAAATCAACGCCTTTGATTTACGACTTCTCTCCTGTTCTCTATCGTTGCGAAGTTCAATTTATTACTATTTCAGACCTCCTGTTCACAGCTTGGGTTACACCTACATATTCCAGTGTTGAGAGTCACAGTTAAACCCAGAACTAATGCGAAATAATATAATTAAAAAACCACGAGCTGGGCAAGCCAGCTGCACTCATGAATCACTTAAAATACTATTAACTGCCTTTAGAAAAAGTCCTTAGTTTCTCCAATAAAGATCAAGAAATGTAGCGGATTTTCAACACACTGAATTTCGTGTTAAGAATCTTTAGCAAAATTAAAATAAACCATTGCTTACAAGTGTAGGTCAATATTTTCATTACTACCTCTCTGTGAGCATAACTCTTTCTAGTACAAATAAAAAAAGTTTTGTTCTTAACTTTACACAGATTTTACTCGATTTTAGCGTCCAAACGTGGCGTCTGGAATTTTTAAAAAAAAGTTCAAATTCTTGTAAAGCTTATGGGACTTACTGGCTACTTATCAGTCCCTAACCTAACAAACTACTTATGAACTACCTTATACCAAAGACAGCACAAACATCCATGCCCGAGGGGGTATTCGAACTCCCGCCGGGAACGACCTCGCGCATCGTAGCATAGCGCCTCAATGCGCTCGGCCGCTCCGCCGCGTTCTGGAATTCACAAGCTACCTTTTACTCCTATCTATAATTTGAAGGAAACCGATAAAACTTGTAGCAACCATATCTGCTATTATTTGAGCAGTCTGAAGCTGCACAACCGACCATTTTACACCGTGAAACAATAAAATCAGAAGCGCTGATTCACTTCGCTACACCACACAAAGCATACAACACTGTCGCCGGACTGGGATTCAATATGGTGGATTGTTCAGCTCGGTGTATCTAGTGCTTTACTATAGGCCACATCCTACTTTGCTGAGCCATTCTGAGTTCCGCAAGAAATCGAGCGACAGTACAGCGCTAGCAGTGAATAAATCAACCATGCGCCTTTGTTACGTAGCCACTGTATAAGCAACGAACGAGTTTTGCTACTTAGGCAGCAGAATTTGGTGGCTGGCTGAAGTAAAGGGGATATATAATTCAGAATTCCAATGGTATAAAAGTCGTTTCTGAAGCTGATAAAAATGTTAACATCGAACATAAGTTCAAGCGTTATGAAGAATCTTCTAAAGGCAGTTGTCTGGGGTACAGAATTATAAGGAAGCGAGTTATAGATGATTAGCATTTCAGACGAGAAGATCATAGATGGTTTTGAAATGTGAGACTGTGTAAGAATATGGAATGTCAGGTTGGCAGATCGCCTAACTATGGACACACTCAACAGGAAACTGGAGAAAACAAGTATATGGTATAGATGGACTAGAATAATGCATCAGTTGATTGGTCACATCAAGTAATCGTCAGTTTATTATTTCAGTACAGTGTACTGATGGAAGGGGAAGGGCTTAACATTGCAGAGGGTACCACCAAGAGACGTGCAGGTTGAAATGGATGTGGATAGGGGAAGTTATCACAAATGAAGAAATTTCCAGAGGATAGAGTAGCATGGAAACCTACGCGAAACCACTCTTCGAATAAGACCACGAGGACAACACAGGAGATAAAAATTCTTGAAATGTTACTCTATTGTTTCGTGTTATTGGTAAGAAAGATAGGTTCGTAGGAATGGTCGATCGACGATGGGGATAACAATATCGGTTGCTTGATTTTCAAACGGATCAGCCAGGAACTTCCGTTAAACGGCAAGGAAATCAATGAAAACGTAAATGTTACTGACTAGACAGAAACTCGGACCGTTCCCTCTGTTGGTTATGTCATGCTTTTTAGTTACACTTCGCTGAATTTTTTTCTCCTTTTGGTCTATCAACCAGTCTAACATTAGTCACATCTGCTTCTCTAACATCGTGTTACCGGAATTCTTAGCACGTGTTTTGATTGTCAACGAAGGCTTCCGTGGCCGTTGCCATTGTTGATAAAACTCTTATGGGTATTGGACCGCATCGTCAATACATCAAATATTTCACCAACGTTTCGGTCACTATTGCAAGCGGCCATCTTCTGGGTGTTACGTTTACTGCTGGATTAGGGAAAGCTGGTGTCTTAAATATTAAATGTTGCCAGTTATGGTTGGTGGTTTCAGCTCTCTTTCATTGAGAGCTCTTTCATTGAAAGAGAGCTGAAACCACCAATCATAACTGGCAACATTTAATATTTAAGACACCAGTTTTCCCTCATCCAGCAGTAAACGTGACACCCAGGAGATTGCCTCTTGCAATAGTGGCCGAAACGTCGGTGAAATATTTGATATATTGACGATGAGGTCCAATACCCAGAAGAGTTTTATCAACACGTGTTTTGGTGTTCAGATGTTTGTAGAGCTTATGCGACTTAACTACGGGGTCATCAGTCCTTAAACTTACAAACTACTTATGAACTACCTTATACTAAAGGCAATACAAACATTCATGCCGGAGGGGAGATTCGAACCTCCGACGGGGAACGGCCTCGCGCATCGTAGCATAGCGCCTGAAAGCGCTCGCCCGCTCCGCCGCGGCACACCTGTTTTGTTGCTACAGAAAGGAGCATTCCACACCATTAGTTGAAATTGAAGTATTAGAAGTTAAATCATCAATAGTAAAAAAGTACATCTGGTGATTTTGCCCTTCTTGCAGTTTCGACAATTGTATAATCTTGTTTTGCGTGTTTGTGTGTGTGTGTTGTTGAATTTGCTCACGACATTAAAATTAAGTGTACTTTGCGATTTAGTCTGCATCAAACATTTAACCAAATGACGTGAATTCATTCTACAACAGATACTGTGCAATAAACGAGCTGCGATCGTTACCTGACAGGTACTTTCCTTTTTCTGGCGTTCCTCGGTGCCGTAACAAAACTTGTGCCGTCACTCTGCCAGCAGTGTTTTACGATGGACGCGACGTGACGGCTACTGGACTGCCGGTGACCTCGGCACTGTTCACCTGCCGTGGCTCCGTTGTGAATGCGGCAATTACGCTCAATTCCGGCTGGGAGACAAGCGTGCGATGTGATCGCACACACCGCGACCCGGATGCTCGAGAACCGCGCAAGAGAGCGTCCACTAGCGCAGACGGAGGGGGGGGGGGGAAGAGGGGAGGGGGAGGCGACTGTCCGAAGGGAAGGTCCACCGCCTCCCACCTACACCCGCCGACCACTTTGCGCAACCGCCGCTGCCTCCCACCTAGGAATGGACCTGTCTGTCTGTGCCTCCGCAGTACAGTAGGCCAGCATGAGGGATCCACAGCCCGCGAGCGACCTTGCCGCTCACGTACAGCTCTGACACTCACCGCTCCCCGACCAAATAAAACTCTACCTGCTATTTCCGGCAGCAGCAGGAGCAGCACTGCGTACACGAATAAACAAGATGCCGGCTGGGGTTTCTGAGTCCCACACTCAGGTGTCAGCCAGTCAGAGGGCTGCCAAACGCTGTTTATCGATTTAGTAACAACCAAAACTCCAACCAATAGTCAACACGTATTCAGAAAGTATCGCTCTTGCGAAATACAACTTGCCCTTTATTCACATGAAGTGTTAATTGCCATCGACAAGGGATCACAAATCGATTCCATATTTCTGGATTTCAGGAAGGCTTTTGACACTGTACCCCAGCAAGCGGCTTCTAATGAAATTGCGTGTTTATGGAATATCTCCACAATTGTGCGATTGGATTCACGATTTCCTATCAGAAAGGACACATTTCGTGGTAATTGACGGTAATTTATCGAGTAAAACAGAAGTGATATCTGGCGTTCCACAGGAAAGCGTTATAGGTCCCCTACTCTTTCTTGTGTTTATAAACATTTTAGAAGACAATCTGAATAGCTCCCTTAGACTGTTCGCGGATGATGCTGTCGTTTATCGGTTAGTGAAGTCAACAGCGGATCAAAAGCAACTGCAAAGCGATCTAGACAAAATTTCTACATGGGACCCTCACCAGGTGGGACTGACGAAAGACATTGAGAAGGTTCAGAGAAGAGCAGCTCGTATTGTTTTATAACGTTGCGGGGGGGGGGGGCGGGGTAAGCGTCACGAAATGTTGAACGAATTGAGGTGGAAATCATTAGAAGAAAGACGTTATTCATTGCGGCGTGATCTGTTTGCGAAGTTTCAGTTACCGACTTTTACTTCTGAATATGAAAATATTTTGCTAGCACTTAGGGAGACATGAGACCATCCCAGTATAATAAGAGAAATCACATCGAAAACGGAACGATTTAGGTTTTCTTTCTTCCCGCACCGCTATTAGACAATGGAACGGTAGAGAAAAGTTATGAAAGTGGTTAATGAACCCTCTGCCAGGCACTTAAATATGATTTGCAGAGTATATATTTAGATGTAGATGTAGATATACTTGGTGCTTTTTGCTGTTGTTCATGAGAACGTACTTAAAATGTAATAGCCTGCCGCAGTGGCCGAGCGGTCTGCGGCGCGCCAGTCAAAGTCTGCACGGTCACTACGGTCGGGAGTTAGAATCCCCCCCCCCTCGGGCATGGATGTTTGTGTCGTCTTTGGTATAAGGTAGTTCATAAGTAGTTTGTAAGTTTAGGGACTGATGACCCCACAGTTAAATTCCTTAAACTTGACAAATATTTGAACATTTAAAATATAATAATAAGTAACAGCCGAATGAAACTCACTCTGCAGCGGAGTGTGCGCTAATATGAAACTTCCTGGCGGACTAAATTTGTGTGCCGGGACCGGGATTCAGCCTGCGACCTTTGCCTTCCGCGGGCAAAGGCGAATTTCCAGAATGAAACTTTGGAAACACTCCTTAGACTGTGGATAGGCCATGTCTCCACCAAATCCTTTCTGCCAGGAGTGCTATTCCTGCAAGATTCGCAGGAGAACTTCTGTGAAGTTTGGAAAGTAGGATGCGAGGTACTGGCGGAAGTAAAGTTGAGAGGACGGACTATGAAGCGTGCCGGGATAGTTCGTATGGTAGAGCTTTCGCCTGCGAAAGGCAACGGTTCAAGGTTCGAACCTCAGTTTCGACACACAATTTTAATCTTTCAGGAACTTACGGAGTACGAAGAAAGCGTGGCTGTGAGAGCACACTGCGTCGATCTCCTGTGGCAAGTTGATGGATCGTCAGTTTAACATAAATTTGAAATGATGTCCAGATGGAGGTATGCAGCCTGTATAGCAACTACCAGTAGTACAAAAATGACTTTAAAAACAGCCGTTGAGCTGCAGTAATGACCAAGATCCAGATGGAGGAGAAATCTTTATTCCTCTTAAGCGTTTCGGGCGAAGCCCATCATCCGAGTATCTCTGGTCATAAATGAAATTAAGAAACAGGGCGTTATAACCCATTTGTAACAGTTTACGACTGAACATAAAGCATAGCGTGGAACGTTAAACGTGACAGTCCACGTATGCAAGAAATACGTCAGAGGTACGCAAGAAAGAAACTGCTCCAGAGGGCAGCACTTACGTTCTGGTTACCGTTAGCCCAATAAATAAGATTATAAAGGAAACGTATACAAAACATGGCACGATGTCAAGTTAATACAGTATTCGAAGAACACAAAATGTGTGTGACATACGAAATGCATTTGTATCCAGGTGACCAAATATAGAATCACAGTTAATTTAACTAAGTTCGTTTACTAGAATGTCATTAAAAAATTCAAAAAATCACTTACGGCTTCGTTCAAAAATGTTCAAATGTTTGTAGAATTTATGGGACTTAACTACGGGGTCATCAGTCCCTAAGCTTACAAACTACTTATGATCTAGCTAAGACTAAGGACGGCACAAATATCCATGCCCCAGGGGGATTCGAACTCCCGACCGTAGTGGCCGTGCAGACCGTGACTGGAGCGCCTCAGTCTCCTCGGCCACCGCGGCCGGCTACGGCTTCGTGTTCTGTTCATTAATTACTAGACACTGCTTCTTTTGAAAACTTACATATACTTCAACCTCTTCTAAAATATTCAAAACACTACCCTTGTTAGAAAAATGTAGATTTTATGTGCTGTGTCATTAGTGAAATGACACTGGTTGCTGGGGTCTCGTGGACCTAGTCACATCTGTAAACTATGTCATCGACGTCCACGCAGCAATAGCGTCTGCCACGTCCTCTATTGTAGGAGCAGCGACAGATGGCACAGTTCCTGAAACACAGGTAACGGCGTTTGCAAATTCAAATGTTCAAATGTTTGTAGAACTTATGGGACTTAACTACGAGGTCATCAGTCCCTAAACTTAAAAACTACCTATAAACTAGCTAATACTAAGGACGGCACAAATATCCATGCCCGAGGGGGGATTCGAACCCCCGACCGTAGTGGCCGTGCAGACCGTGACTGAAGCGCCTCAGTCCCCTCGGCCACCGCGGCCGGCCTAACGGCGTTTGCGAGTCGAGCAGAATCACCACGGGGAAGTGCTGCCGACCGGTCGTGGCAGTGGGCCTGTGCTCCCGTCTTCCACCCACACCAAGCCAGCGACGAGTCTCGACTGGTGCCGTCAGCAGACCACGCTGAACATGGAATGGGGGCGGTGGTCTTCAGCGATGAAAGCAGATTCTAAGTGCAAGCAAGTAATCGTCACTTGCGTGTTGTTGTTGTTGTTATGGTCTTCAGTCCGGAGACTGGTTTTTATGCAGCTCTCCACCCTACTCTATCCTGAGCAAGCCTTTTCATCTCCTCATAAGAACGGCAACCCACATCCACTTGAATCTGCTTACTATACGCGTCTCTTGGTCTCCCTCTGCGATTTTTACCCCCCACACTTCCCTCCAATGCTAATTTTACGATTCCCTGATGTCTAAGAATGTGTCCTACCAAGCGATCCCTTCTTTTAGTCAGGATATGCCAAAAATTCCTTTTCTCACCAATTCTGTTCAGTACCTCTTCATTAGTTATGCGATCTACCCACCTAATCTTCAGCATTCTTCTGTAGCACCACATTTCAAAAGCCTCTATTCTCGTCCTGTCCACACTGCTTATCATCCATGTTTCACTTCCGTAAAAGGCAACACTCCACACAAATGCCTTCAGAAAAGATTCCCTTACACTTAATATTCGATGTTAACAAATTTCTCTTTTTCAAAAATGCATTTCTTCCCATTGCCATTCTGCATTTTATATCCTCTGTACCGCGACCATCGCATGTTATTTTACTACCCAAGTAACAAAACTCATCTACCACCTTCATTGTTTCGTTACCTAATCTAATTCCTTCAGCATCACCCGATTTTCGAAGACCGCATTCCATTATTTTTGTTTTGCTCTTGTTAATGTTCATTTTATACGATCTCTTCAACACACTGTCCATTCCATTCAACTGCTCTTCCAGGTCCTTTGCTGTCTCTGACAGAATTACAATGTCATCAGCAAAACGCAATATTTTTATTTCTTCCCCCTGAACTTTAATTCCTATTCCAAATTTTTCCTTGCTTTCCTTCACCGCCTGCTCGATGTACAAATTGAATAACATCGGAGAAAGGCTACAACCCTGTCTTACTCCCTTCCCAACTGATGCTTCCCTTTCATGCCCTTCGAGTCTAATAACTGCGGTCTGGCTTTTGTACAAGTTGTAAATAACTCTCCTTTCCCTATATTTTACCCCTTCTGACTTCAGAATTTGAAAGAGTATATTCCAGTCAACATTGTCAAATGCTTTCTCCAAATCTACAAAAGCTAGAAATGTAGGTTTGCCTTTCCTTAATCTATCTTCTAGGATAAGACGTAAAGTGAGTATTGCCTCCCGGGTTCCTATGTTCCTCCTGAATCCAAACTGATCTTCCCCGAGGTCAGCTTCTACCAGCTTTTCCATTCTCCTGTAGTACGACGTAATACTAGCGAGCGCAGCGTCATACCGTGTGTCAGGCCCACACCCTATTCCTTAGGTCTGGGATTTGATAAACTATAGTTGACGTTATATAAGAAGGCGCTTCGGCGCATAGAGGTGGAGCGATAGGGGAAGCGTGGAGGGGAGGAGCTACGGCCGAGCGCCAACAGTGGAGCCTGATGCCATACGTTCCGTAACTAGCGGCCAGCCATGGGTATTTATTTTATTTTTATTTATTTTGCTGTCTTTTACAATGACCCGTTATCTACATGCTAAAACGGGTCGTATTTTCCATAGGTAATTGATGTTTTTACACTTAATAATTTCTTCTTGTAACTAGTTAAATTTAACAATTTACAGCTTAACTAACTTATGAAATAAAACTATAATACATATCCATTTAAGAAGAAGAAGTAAAGACTAGAGCAAGTACAGACGTTTATGTTGAAAAACACAGTGAAAGAATAACATGATTTTATTTAATAGAAGAAGATGATAGAAGAGAGAGAGATGGAGAAGATGGAGTCCGACACTTTGTGACGCTTGAGGTCGAGGACTTGGTATTCCCATTAAGTCGTCAACACTCAACCATCGTTAGTATTACCTTTAACAGTTTTATAGTGCTGTTTTGCCGGTGACAAATAGCGGCAATTTCATATTTGTCCTTACTACTTCAGTTACACTAATTATTGTCTATTAAATTGCGATCACTGTCCGCTTCCGTATCTGTTTTGGGGCCCGTGTCGTTGTCCCTTTCGTGTTCGCAATTTCGGTTCCTTTGCTGGTAAACTTTATGCACTGTGTTTCCTCGCTGCATATGTTGTTGCCTTGTGTATGATCTATTTCGATAGTATTCGTCATATGTCGCGTGCGAGATTTTATCTGTTAGTATGATGAGTGTTGTCCATTGGTCCTCTTGTCTTGTGGCCTCGTATATTTGTTGTTCTGTGTGAGCATGTGGTGCTGGTGATGTGTCTCTGAGGTGATTGTAGGTCCCGGAGAATAGGACGTGTTCGGGAGATCCCCTCTCCCAACACATGTGCAGATGGTGTTTCCCTAAGATTGACGCGGTGTAGGTACGTAGGATAAGAGCGGTGTCCTGTCAAGAAGTGGACCATGCCGCGGCTGGGATCGACTCGTTTCATTCTTAGTCCCTCCGCTATGTCGGGGAAGAATGAATAGAACCTCCTACCCTTATCACTTGCCTCCCATTCCTGCTGGCAGGAGTCAATTCTCCAGTGTCAAGCTGTTTTTTCCAGAGCCGAACCAGTCATGGGTATAGGGAATGAATATTATTGGCTGCCAGTGCGCTAATGGAGGGGGATGCACAGAACGGCTGAAAACTGGGCCGCCTTCCTACGTGACGCGGACTATAGCACTCAAGTTTGGTGGTTGTGACCAGCACTCGGTACTGGCAGAATGTTGCAAGACCCTTACTTTTGCCATACTTTCAACAGGAAGCTGATGTGATCTTCCAACCGGACAATGGCAGGCCACACACTGCGCGCGGAACTCGACGAGGCGTGCAGCAGCTCCACTGACCAGCACCGTCTGCAGTCTTGTGTCCAATCGAGAGCGACTGGAGTACGATGGGGCCACAACTGAATCTTGCAAGTCATCAACTTACTACTCTTGTAGAACGACGATGGTTGGAACTTACATAATTGAATCACGGCCACTCAATTAGTCAAAAGCTAATATTCTGAAAAGTAAAAACTTGAAACTTCCTGGCAGATTAAAATTCTGTGCCGGAACCGAGACTCGAACCTGGGACCTTTGCCTTTCGCGGGCTAGCGCTCTACCAACTAAGCTATCCCGACACGACTCACGATGCCGCCTCACAACTTCCGCCAGTACCTCGCCTCCTACTTTCCAAACTTCACAGAAGCTCTCCTGCGAACCTTGCAAGACTAGCACTCCTGGAAGAAAGGATATGGTGGAGACATGGCTTAGCCACAGCCTAAGGGATTTGAAGTTTGGAAAGTAGGAGATGAGGTACTGGCGGAAGTAAAGTTGGGAGGCGGCATCGTGAGTCGTGTCGGGATTGCTCGGTCGGTAGAGCGCCTGCCCGCGAAAGGCAATGGTCCCAGGATCGAGTCCCGGTTCCGTCACACAATTTTAATCTGCCAGGAAGTTTCATATTAGCGCACACACCGCTGCAGAGTGAAAGTGTCATTAAGTAAAAACGTCTCAGGCAAGACCAAGTATGCTTAGCAGCAATATCGAAACACAGTCGGTAGCACTGCTGGCAGACACAAGACGGGGTTGAAACAGTGCCTCGCACCAGCAGTTGTAAACGGCAGGAAGACACGACAGCCCCGCACGGAGCTAGCGTACAAACGGGAGAGACGTCCTGGCTAGGGGGATTTCTAGAATCATACTAGGAATGGACAAAGTGTATGTTAGGCTACGTCCACTCGAGCAAACTTCCATCAAAGCAGAATTTTGATGGGGAAGCAATTGAAAGGTAGGTTTATGGTAGGTGGGTTGGAAAGTAAAGGTTAAGGTAGTGGAGAGGAAGGACGGTATGCAAATGGTTTGTTCACTTGATATTAAAGGATAGGCTTGGCTGACCTACCATCGAATATTTAATTAATTTATCCTCTAGTTTCCAACTAATAAAACCCATCCAAAATTATGTACAGGAGGTTAACTAATTTGAATGATTTGAGTAGAGAAATTTGTTTTGGCTCGTTTTATTTCCTGAACTCAAATGAACGTCAGAGTTGAAAGCAAGATACACATACAATTGAGCACAGAACAAATCATACGAATTTACAAAACAATATGAACACTCCTTCAGCATGTGACTGGCAAGTCGAAGAAAATTGTATTTGATTCTGAGCACTTGTGACAGTACACAGTTAACTGGAAACCGTGGCGTAATCGTGAGGAATATTTCGATACCACATTACTGTGAAATTAACAAACGTTTTCAACAGTCCGAAACGTAAATACCCCTTGAAACACAAGCAAATGCACGCGATACTGCAACAAAACTGTGCTGGCTGGCGCTGTCAGCAACAGGACGTCTGGGCGGCTGCTGCGAGTGTCGATAGCTTCGTATTCCAGAAGCAATGTATAACTAATATCAGCCAACTTCGACCCCGGCGGATCTCAGTGCCTACGATCTCACTCGTTCGGCTATGTCGTATCACTACAGACAACTTACGTGTGGAACACGAATGTACTGTAGGCAGAGATGACACCAGAACTGTGACAATCGCAATTAGCGCGTCGGTGCGTCTAATATCAGGCAGGCTGACCTGAAGCAACTTGAAAAGTTGTACCACAACTTTAAGTATAGCTGGTCGACGACAAGAATAAACTGAGAGCAGAAGAGAAGTGTTTGCTCTCCTTAGCTGCTCCGAAACCAGTCTTCTTTTGTCTACTTCTGAAATCTCCGTCTCCTCTCTGCAAGGCCTCCAGGCTCCGCATATCTCTACTGAAACACCAGTCCACAGCTAGGCGCCAAATTACGGCCAATCACGTCTTGCGTTCGGGAGTCGGACAGCCGAACCCTTACTATAAAACAGCAGCCAATGACCAGCACAGGAGTCTTGAGAACTTTGGTTAGAAGAGTTTATGCCATATCGGGTGCAGATATCTTAACACAGGAACTAGAGCATCAGAAATTGGTGGTTAAGGAAAATGGGTACACAGAGAGACAGATCCGTCATGCCATGCAGATTGGGCCATCACCAGATCGAGAAGAGGACCAATGCAGATCAACTGCTTTCCTTCCATACGCCGGAAGTGTGTCTTCAAAAAGTTTAATATCAAAAGTGTGTTTCGGCCAACTGCTAAGACTAGGGCTCTTCTTGGCTCAGTTAAAGACGATTTGGGGCTGAGAAAACCCGTTGTTTATAAGATTCCTTGCCATTGCGGGAAAGCATATATAGGACAAACGATTCGCACCGTTAATGATGGATGCACCGAGCACCCAGACATACACGTCTGTTGCAACCTGACAAGTCTGCAGTAGCGGAGCATTGTCTAACCGAAGGACACGGAATGAAGTATGACGAAACACGTGTACTTGCTTCTGCGTCTCGCTATTGGGAAAGGAATCGATTAAGATTAGGTTGGCGGACGATTTAATAAATCGAGACAGTGGATTCCCTCTAAGTAACATGTGGAATCCGGTTCTGTCTAATCTTAAAAAACAGAGCACTCTTTTCTCCACCTGTGACTACTAGCGCATGTAAGCGACATATCGTTCCTGCCAGTCTTCTCCACTAGGGCGCTGCACCGGCTGCTTGCGGCAGAGGACGCAACCACGACTCTCTGGCGCACGCGAAGTTAGTACTTCGCGGCATATATAAGGCCATTTATGAATAAAGAACAGTCTAGAATCTTCAGGAATTTCGACTCCATCGATGTTGTGGAGCTGGTACGTAGCTGGGAGCCTTCCAGTGACGCACTGGAAGGCTCCCAGCCACCTGCCAGCTTCACAACATCGATGGAGTCAAAATTCCTGAAGATGGTCTAAATAAGACTGAAACTAGTTCAATGAAATAAATTATTGCATTCTAGACTGTTCCAGGTTCGAGTCCCGCGTATAAACAGCACACAGTTTCAATCTGCCAGGAAGTTTCGTATCAGTGCACACTCCGCTGCAGAGTGAAAGTTTCATTCTGGAAACATCCCTTAGGCTGTGGCTAAGCCATGTCTCCACCATATCATTTCTTCCAGGAGTGCTAGTCTTGCATGGTTCGCAGGAGAGCTTCTGTGAAGTTTGGAAAGTAGGAGGCGAGGTAGTGGCGGAAGTAAAGTTGTGAGGCGGCATCGTGAGTCGTGTCGGGATAGCACAGTCGATAGTGCGCTTGCCTGCGAAAGTCAAATGTCCCAGGTTCGAGTCCCGGTTCCGGCACACAATTTTATTCTGCCAGGAAGTTTCTGTTCTTTATTCATAAATTCAAATAAGAGTGCTGTTGACCCAAACATAGTGAAACGAAAATGTTTCCAAAAATATATATAAGGCCGCCGATCACGAGGCAAGACTTCAGTTTCCTACGAGACCCAGCAGCATCCATATCACCCGAAGATGGCGGCCAGGCGGTCCGCAGAAATATTGTGTCAAGATGATTCTACGATCCGGCTAGAAACCCGACATGAATATCAAGGAGACTTTAAAGATGGGCACCAATATAGGCCTACAATGGGCAGTGAAAATAACACGGATTAAGGCCACTGAAGTATGTACCCTGAACTGATGTCGACTACCACCGTCTCCAAAACCAATGCTAACGGACAACACAGATAACCAGTACATAGACAGAGACATGTAAGACGGTCCTCTGGTAGGCTGCACAGCGCACCGCGTTAAGAGGTTTTGCTCGGTGGCTCCTCCAGCCCGCCAGCTGGCTGACCAGCCGGCCGATGCGAGACTCGGCGGACCGCCACCTGTCCGGCCCGGCGCTGCCGTCGTCCATCTCCGTCTGCCAGCAGCAGAGTGACACCAGCAGCAGCGGCGGACAACTTGTCAGCGCGTCGGCGTCAGTCAGCGTCGCCTTTCTGGTGCTCCAAGCCTCAGCCTGCCCAGCCCGCCAGTGCAGGAAACCCTAGGCAGCAGCGGCAGTCAGCGAGCTGCTAAACTGTCAGCCACTTCAGCAGAAATTATTGACACGGTAGCAGTCTTTATATATTTAAAAATCCTATGTCACGATGTTCGTTCGCGATGTACTCCGAAACTACTAAACTGCTATTAATATAATTTTGCAACACTGAACAACATTGACATACAGAGCTATTAGACACAATAAATCCCTTGCCAACACTCTTATAAAACTTGGACTTAACCAGAAAACACGTAAGCTCATTGAACAGACACTCTCTAAAGTAAAATTCATGGGGGAAATCTCGGGATGTTTTGAGATCAGAACTGGAGTAAGACAAGGAGACGGACTATTTCCAATTCTGTTCAATATAATTTCGGATAAGGTCAAAAGGAAATGAGAAGTGAGCTTAGAAAATCTGGCCTACGGAAACCAGTGAACATTGGAAATAAAGCTGAAGTCACCTGCATAGCGTTTGTCGATGACCTTGCAATAGTGTGAGACAATGAACAAAATGCAATACGTCAGACAGAAATATTCAAGGAATGCGCCGATAAGGTTGGCTTGCAAAGTTCTTTTGAAAAAAAAACCAAAAAAACAAAAACAACGCAATTTATGTGTACGCTCTTAAACATAGAGCATCTCACCACAAAATATGGACGGATAAACAGAGTACCACATTGGAAATACCTAGCGGAAATTTTGGAACCCACTGGACTAGAAAAAAAAATCCCAGGAAACTCGAACACAGAAACTAAAGAGAGCCTGCGGTCGCACACACCAACTTTATAAATTAAAGTGCATGTCCGTGCAAGCAAAAATCAGGCGTTATGGCTCTGTCATTAAACCCGAGGTGCTATACGCAGCAGAAACCTTGTCACTCCATGACTAGATGCTCCTGCAAAAGCTACAAAAAGAAGACGGAAAGATCATAAGGAAAGTGCTTGGACCACGAAAACCTGAAACTGGATATAGACTACAAACCAATAAAAGTACATAGAAATTTTCAAATATTGCTGCTGACATTAGAAAAAGATGCCTAAAATTCTGTGGACACATACACAGACTCCTTGAGTATAGACTCTCACACCAGATTCTCACAGCCACTGAAACCTTAAAGGTATGACATGGGTCGAACAAGTACGAAGCTTACTGATGCTCAACTCACCATTCAGGACACTGCAGACCGTAACATCTACAGAAGCAAAGTAGACAAGTGGATAGTCCAGCCAGAGATAAGAGCCAAAAAAACCGGCACAAAGTGGACGGAAGGAAGAAAGAAAGCCATGAGCGAGAAAATGGAGGTCTCATGAGTAAATCGCAGGAAGAACTGTGGAAACTTCACGTGATCCACAAACGGTCTGCTACGTGTATAATAATAATAAAATTTTGCAAGTTTGCGTGGTCCAACTTAAAAGACAGAATAGATTTTATCACGATTATTAACCTCGTACCATTTTATTGCTAATTAAAAGTTTATATCTAATTCATTAACTACGTAACAATCGCTACTGCTCTTCAAAATGGAAGTCCGAGCTAGTGACAAAGTGCACGGTTTGAGAGCAAAAGGTCACGGGATCGAAACTTGTTAGAATCGCTGATTTTCTTTCTCTTTCACATTTAACGTGATTCGCATTCCACGTTGAAGTGTAGGTCCCCTTTCCCCTTTTCCCAATTGGGTTAGGGACATGTTGGGCGACGAAGTGGCGTCCAAATCGAAATATATATATATACATATATATATATATATATATATATATATCGATTTAGGGCGTTTCCTTGATGCTACTATTTATTTCACACCATCATCATTAAACACTATGTCATTCAGAGTTCAGTATGGAGCATAGTCCCCCTAATAAAATTCCTCTATGATTCACTATTCAATGCTGACATTGATGTAAAATCTGATGTTAAGCCTGTGACTTCACGATCAAGCTTGACCGAATCCAATCCTTGGTCTACCTCGACTCGTCTCACCCTCTACTTCCTAAGCCATAAATCTATTAGGTAACCTTGCTTCTTCCATAAACATCACAACAAGAACTCAGCCTGTTCGCTGTAACTGCTTCATTTATGGTGTTCATTCCCAATTTTTGTTTGATATCCTGCCGGCCGCTGTGGCCGAGGGGACTGCGGCGCGCCAGTCACGGTCTGCACGGCCACTACGTTTGGGGGTTCGAATCCCCCCCTCGGGCATGGATATTTGTGCTGTCCTTAGTATAAGGTAGTTCATAAGTAGTTTGTAAGTTTAGGGACTGATGACCTCGTAGTTAAGTCCCATACGCTATACAAACATTTGAACATTTTGATATCCTGCGATTGGTCTTATCTATTATTAATTGCAATCATCCTTGCTGCTTTAATGTCTGTTATTAATCATGTATGCTGTGTCCACCTAGCTTTCACTCCTGTACAACAAATTTGTCCAAAGATAGAACGATGGAATGCTAGCAGAAGAGGGTAGATCGTAGCTGACCACTAACAGCGTTAGCTTTGCTACACCTTGATTCCAGTTCTTTCACTACGTGAGAAAATATATCCTAACTACTTGAAACTGTTCACCCGTTCTAACGTTGTTCCACTTATTTGGCAGTTAATCTGTTTAAATCTCTTTCCTTCATATATTACATTCGTTTTGGAGAACCTGATCTTCATACCATAACCCCTACATATCTAATATAGCTCTGAAATATTACATTCTAAACTTTCAATCGAATTTGGCAGCACTACTAAGTCGTCCGCAGATGTTTTTACCTATTTTAATCTCACCCTGCCAATGTACCTACTGTTTTCAACTTACGATCCATAAACTGTACAAACGACAATGGTGACAGGTTACAGCCATGTCTTACGCCTGAAACTACAGCGTACCATGATCTCGTTTGCTGTCAGCTCAACGTAGGGACCTTTAATTGCTTGCATAAGTTTGCCTGCCATTCCGTAATCGCCGTATATCTAAATGAATTGTTCTGCGTTAGTCTTACTAAAATTGAGAAATGGCATCATCGATTAAAATAATATTTTTTTTCATTTGTTTCGTTCGCTATAATACAGGGATAGAAAAAAAAAGGAAATCCGATTGGAACAACTGAGAAGTCGAAAACTCTGAATCCATACCGTTCATCCGACTGAGACAAAATTACGGACATGTAAACTTCAAAACACAGGAAAGGCACTGTCTACATAATAATATATGAGGTAGATGGCGGAGGGTATTTTACAATACAATTTTGACACTAATAGGTGTGGGAGTTGGATTCTAAGAATAATGAATATGGGCGCCTAGTCAGGTTTACCAAAGATAGTCATCACTTGCTGGGTAACAATGTTTATACTAAATTTTTTTAAAGATATTAAAATGACAAATAAATTGCACAAATTTATTGCAATTAAAATGCTTAAGAAGAAAGTTTTTTAAACCTCTTACAATGAAAATAAAATCTACACATTTAACAGACAACTAATTTTAAACAAGCAAGAGCCGGATGTGGTGTGACCAACTACAAATTACAACACAGGAGCGGCTTCAGCCTTACACCGGAAAAGGAGAACTGTGAACGGGCTGCACTTCGTAGCGCCAACAAACAGGAAGCTATTTTTAATTTTTTTCTTTTCTTTAAAAATTTTAAAGATACAGCTGACGTCAGCAAAACGAAAAGAATTCAGGGCATAATAAAATTACAAGATACACAGGCAAGGTGAGAGAGGTAAAACAATAAATATGGGTGTAGCAGATTACAAATTAAGAATTATACATCATTAGAACCACCTACAATAATCACATTAAATCGGTAACCACATTTATTTCCTTCAACAGCGAAGTTAAATCACAAACACACTCATAAATGGGCAAAACATAAGAGGAAGAGACATTATGACGTAAGACTTCTGTCACGAAAGCAAACAATATCCAGACCAGGCACAGGAAGAATTAATTACACCTCAAGACAGCAAGGCTAATGCGCTTACGCGTAAAGCAAACAAGAGGTGTAACCACCTCGAATAAATTAATTATACATCAACGCTCCCACGAAAAAGGTAACAAGGGAGCGATAATTTGTTTTCCTTTCTTAAATCAATCTCAATCCAATCACAACAGCAATGACTCGTTCAATCAGGAACTGAAGTAAATGCTAACGGCAGCAGGAATGGATTACGGGAGGAAGAATAGACAGAACAGAACAGATGGAAATCAAATTATCAAAGGGACTCAAATGTTCAATTTTTTTTTAATTTTTTTTTTTTTTTATTTTATTTTTTTTAATTTTTTTTTTTTTTTTTTTTTTTTTTTGGAATAATTGATGCTGCAGCAGTCACTATTTACTAATATTTTTATTGGCACGACGCGTTTCGGCAGCACGCTGCCATATCGGGTGCATTTTTACAGTTACTGGTTCATTATTGACTTATTATGTTTTGTGTTGAGAATGCCAGTGAGGTTATGCTTGTACATTTTAACCTGTTCAGGAAGATGTAGCTATTTTTAGTATTATGTTTCATCATTATAGTTTTTGGATTATTGTAGTGTTGTATTTACTTACAGTTTTGATACTCTTATTGTCTGGCAAACACAACACAAGAACATAGTTACATATACACTTACAGCACATGTGGACATTTTGTATTTGAAGGATACTGCCAAAGAACCTTAAAAGCTAAGATAAACTACTTACATCAGTATTTATAGTGAATATGCCATAAAAAGTGCATATGTATGCAGCTACATATGCACTATGCAGTTTGACGTCGGTTGTCACTCCCATAGTATACGCCCAGGGCGAAAAAAATATATTTGTGCCATTTAATATTAATGATGGTTGAGATTCGCGTTATTTCTGCCTAATAAGCCTAGAATGACCTAACAGAATCGGTTGTGTTTTATTTGGATGGAGCTTTAATCCTATATTCTGTGTCCATTTGGTAGTACACATAGGTCAATATTGAGATTCTCGATTGCTGTCTTGAAGTTCCTTGGTTTTGCACTTACATACAACTGGAGGTCATCGGCATATGTGTGGTATTTATAAAAGGACATATCAGACGTCACGTCTAGAAAGAGTAGGTATTGCCAGATATTTCCCGAAAAAAAAAGAAAAAAAGAAAAGAAAAAAAAAAAAAAAAAGAAAAAGGTGAAAGTTGCTTCTCGAACTGACTGTTCAGTTAGGCACAAACTTAAACACAAAGAAAATTTACACAAGGATAAATACAATTCGGGAGTAAATAAATTAGAGTGTCAAAATTGTCAGAGCACGTACATTGGCCAAACGGGAAGAGCGTTTAATATACGTTATAAAGGACACAGTAATTTAAATTTATACCATTGAGCACTGGGTGAGCATTTGCGTAGGTCTGGGCATACATTGAGCAATATTCAAGACAGCATGAGGGTTATCAACATCCTTTGTTAGATATTTTAGAACAACTCGAAATTTTCGTAGATACAAAGAAAAACCTCTAGAATTTATTAAACGAGAAAAATTAATTTCATTTAATTGTATTCTTTCAACTATTTGACGAAATCCTGTAAGCTGATTACTAATAAGACGCTAACCTGTCGTATTACCCTAACAAAGTTCTTTGTATTACGATAATTTTGAACGCATGTATACAGGAACGATTTTGTAAATGTTTTTTTGCTGCTTTCAGCAATGTATTTTTGAATTTATTTCAATAGTTTACGCCTATTTGTAATTTTAATGTGATAAAAAAAATTGTACACACGCCCGTAATATATGAGATCTAAATATAAATTACGTTCAAAGATAACGTGTGCAGACGATACCATGGATCTTATAAATACTAAGCAATTATATCTTTGCCGCTGTCAATGTCAGCTGTTAAAATTCATCCAGCTGTCCAGCTGTCGTGTTACAGCTATTGTAAATTACTATACTGAAATATGACTATATAAATCGACAGCTATCAATTATTATCAAACGTAAGTCTCCAAATTAGAAATGTAATTCGTCATTAATGTAATATTAACGTAAAAATTGATATCTGTGTGTGTGTGTGTGTGTGTGTGTGTGTGTGTGTGTGTGTGTGTGTGTACATTATGAATATGCTCTTGTTCATACCAGCAACATTCAATAAATATTTGCAGCGACTTGCGGCTGTTTTATAAAATCAAAAAGATGACACGTCATTCACGTAGAATGAAAAAAGCATTGGACCTAATACAGAGCCCTGTGGTAAGCCTGATAGTACGTTTTCCCACTGTGACTTTGTGGTGCCGGGCATGACGCAGTGAAGGCGCAGTGTCAAGTACGAGCGAAACCACTACCTCGAACCTTGAGAGAGATTTAGGCTAGCAGTCTAATTTTAGGAAGTAATATATGCACGCAGGCACGAAAGGAGCTCTCACTTCGGGTAGCGGACTTTGTCCGGAGAGTGGTGGGTGCAAGACGGGCGCCGTTCCGCAGCCACAAATCGCGGCTGGAAGGGTGCAGGAGACCAGGAGACGAGGAGAGCAGGAGACGGGCTGTTAGCAGGTGGCGCGGCGAAAGGCGGCGGCCTTGCGGCGAGGCCGCGCCTGATGGATGCCCGGCCGCCTGTCAGCACGGGCGCTGCTGTAGCCGCCGCTGAGGGCGTGGCGGATGTGCAGGTCTGCCTCTGCCTCTGCAGACGCCGACGCGGGGAATCCCCAGGCACCCGCGGAAGGGACGCCCCGGCCATACCAGGGGCGCGCTGGGTGCTAACATTAGCGGCCTTTACACGGACAGTTCTGCCGGCAGGATTTGTGCCGCGCCGCGCCACGCAGGTACCGACCCGGGCTCAGCCGGTCCCAGGGGGATTTGGCCACTGCGTCCCTCGCGCAGAACCGACACGCGGAGCGTCCTCACGTTTACACGGCCGCACTTGCAGTACGGCTTTAGACGGCCACGCCTGCAGTCCAGAACCGTGGCAGACTCACGCTGTTGGACGAAGGAATTCCTGAGTGAATTTATTGACTTATACTGGCAACAGCCTTGTTTGTGGCGAATTCGCAGTAAGGAGTACACAAATAAAAACCTAAAAAACGAGGCATACGTTAGACCTGTAACTTTATGCAAACTAATTTTTCATAACGCTGGTAGGGAATTTGTTGCAAAAATAATAATAATAATAATTCAAGGTTTACGTGGTCCGTTCCGAAAAGAAATGAAAAAGGTTTTGGACAGCAATCGATCTGGTAGGTCGAGTGATGAAGTTTATGTGCCCAACCTATGGTATTATGACCTAACATTCATAACGGATCAGGAGCTTCCGTCGTCAAGCATATCAAATATGGATGGAGAATATGAAAGACATGTGGGTGACGCTGATAAGTGTGCTGTAAATGAAGAGCATCTCGATGACAGTATCGCCGCAGAAGAGGTTTTTGTAATTGAGGAGCAACAACTTACAGAAGGAAATGAACAGGTCAGTGTCTCTGGGATAACAGCACATGGTGATGGTGCTGAAATTCCTGTGCTGAATTTTAAGTCCTCAAAAGAGCGACCAGTTGCTAAAAACGTGAGTGTCGCCGTTAGGCGTTCTTCTGCTGAAATGCTTTTTCTCATCACTGTGTCTGTCTTGGTAATTTTGTGCTCAATCAGATCCAGCAAAATGTTAAAAGAGGCACAATCCATCCGTAAATAGTTTTTAAAATCGTCGGGGAAATTATCGCGCAGTTCAGTAATTAAAGGCAAATGACTGTAGCGGTGGCTGTATTCTTTCACCCAAACACGGCGCTTTGACTTCTTTCGGTTCATTACAAGTGCCACGCAGCGATCGCACGGACACGGTGTCCCTGCAGCTGCGACTCGCTGGCCTGACGGCGCGCCGCGCAGAACTTTCGGACTCGTCCGAAACGCCAGGCGGGCCGTTCCTGCACGTTCCTGCCGGCCGGAAGGAGCGGCCGGGCAGGCGCGCCCGTGTAAACGCCGCTATTGGGGATGACGGCGTTCCCGACCCAACTCCGGCCATCCAGGCTGCGTTCACACTGCCGGCCGGGCCGGGCCGGGCCGAGCCGAGACGGGATGTGCCGAGCCGGCTGCCGCCTAGTCGGTGCGCGCCGCCGGCCTGGGTGTTCACACTACGGGCCGGGCCGAGCCGATGCGGGAAACAGGGGGAAAATCAACTTTTCTTTAGATTTTCTAGTTTAAAAGAAATTGACGGTATATAAGACCACGCCAGATCGTTTTATCAGCTTTTTCCTTACATGTTTTGCCTTGCCTGTGAAAAAAATAAAAACTCTACTATTCATTCCGTGCGAGTTTTTAGTTTCGTAACGCTATCCGCTAGATTTTGATGAAAGTATGCGGTTCAAAATTCTAATTTTTAGACACATAGTAGTACAAAATCTTACCTTTCGAATAAAACATTCATCTTTTCGTAATTCCTAACAGCCGTTTTCAAATTACGCTATTTGTCAACTATGCGCACTTGATTTACAAATCGAGTTTTGAAAAAAAGTCGATAGCGGGCAAATTACTGTTCTTTGCAGTTTAGAGGATACATAGCAGTGAGTGAAATTGACCTAAAAGTACAGAAAAGTTTATGAAATAAGAGAGTCATCCGAGAAAATAGATGAGTTTTTCTATTTGGGTAGCAAGGTAACTTCTGATGGCGGAAGTGAAGAAGATATAAAATGCAGAATGGCTATGGGAAGAAAAGCGTTTCTGAAGATGCGAAATTTGAAGGTAATTGTTAGGAAGTCCTTTCTTAAAGCATTTGTCTGAAGTGTAGTACTGTATGAGAGTGAAACGTGGACGATAAGAAGTACAGATAAAAAGATGATAGAAGCTTTTGAAATGTGGTGCTACAGACGAATGATGAAGATTAGGTGGGTAGATGACGCGACTAATGAGGAGGTGCTTAACCGAATCGGGGAGAATAGGAGTTTCTGGCATATCCTGACCAAGAGAAGGGATAGATTGGTTAGACACATTCTGAGATATCATGGAATATTAAACTTAGCATTAGAGGGAAGTGTGTGGGGTAAAAATCGTAGAGGGATACCGAGGGACGAATACAGTAAGCAGATTCAAAAGGATGTAGGTTGTCGTACGTATTCTGAGATGAAGAGACTTGCACAGGACAGGGTAGCGTGGAGAGCTGCATCACACCAGTCCGCGGACTGAAGACCACAACAACAAGGCAAATATCAAACTAAAAATAAATTTAAAAAATGTATCCAGAGGCGGCATATCACTTTGAGCAGTGGGTTGCCTTAGGATAGTTACAGTTTCTTTCGCCACCTTCTGGGACGAGTCATTTAGCTACCTTACGAGTCATAGTTTCTCTGATCACATGCTCTGACTATGAAAAGTGAGAATACTACAACATTAACAATATACACTTGTATGTTGACAAGGAGATGTATATAAATACACTCGTCTCTTGACGACGACAACAAAAACACACACACACACACACACACATATATATATATATATATATATATATATATATATATATATATATATATATCCCGTCTCATTACCAGTTGATAATACAATTATGATCCAGTGATGTTATTACACTTTTTTCGAAGATGTGTTACTGTAAGATGGTGCAGGTCATAAAAATTTGAAAAATTTGTAGAGAAGGCTCAAAACAGAAAACTGTGTGGATACAAAATTTTTGAAAATAATTTTCTTTTCTTTTTTGTAATGAATTACTGTGTGTCTTTTGTATCTTAAACGTCGCTCTCTATCTTAATGTCAAATCACCTACAACCTTGGGTCTGAAAGGGTTAACAGCAGGACATACTAGGGGAGAACGGAAAAAGTAAGCAGATTATTTTAGTTGACACTTTCTTGTTATCACTAATGGGAAGTAATCTAAGCTGTATACCACGATATAGACGGACATGTGCATGCCCTGATAAACGAGATATAGCCGACAGGCTAAATGGAGAAAATTTTCGAGATTATACTTAGAACCCGTTGTTTAAAACAAATCTTGCATTACCGCGAATTTTTAATTCAGGGCAAAGTTCCTAATGATTGGAAAAAAAGTGTAGATGATTCCCGATTATAAGAAAGGAAAGAGAACTGACACACATAATTACAGGACAATATCGCTGACAACAGTTTCCTGTAGAATTTTGGAGCATATTCTCAGTTCGAATATTGTAAATTTCTTTGAGACGGAAAAGCTTCTTTCTGCGAATCAGCACGTGTTTAGGAAACGTCGTTCATGTGAAACTCAGCTTGCCCTTTTCTCACATGACATCTTGCGAGCCATGGATGAAGGGCAACAAGCGGATAGTGTTTTTCTCGACTTCAAAAAGGCGTTCGACGCGGTGCCACAGTGCAGACTGCTAACGAAGATACGAGCTTATGGAATAGGTCCAGAAACTTGTGACTGGCTGGAAGACTTTCTAAGTAATATAATGCAGTACGTTGTTCTCGACGGCGAGTGTTCATCAGGCGTGCCCCAGGGGAGTTTGATAGAACCGCTATTATTTTCTATCTATATAAATGATCTGATGGACAGAGTAAGTAGTAATTTGCGGCTGTTTGCTGATGATGCAGTGGTGTATGGGAGGCTGTCGTCTTTGATTGATTGTAATAGCATACAGGATGTCTTAGACAAAATTTCTAGTTGGTGCGAAGAATAGCAGCTAGCTCTTAATGTAGAAAAATGTAAGGTGATGCGCATGAGTAGGAAAAACAATCCCACAATGTTCGAATCAGCATTAGTAGTGAGCTTCTTGGTGCAGTCGCGTCATTCAAATATCTAGGCGTAACACTGCAGAGCGATATGAAATGGAACGAACATGTAAGGGCACTTGTGAGTAAGGCGGACAGCCTACTTCGGTTTGCTGAGAAAATTGTGGAAAGATGTACTTCATCTGTAAAGGAGACCGCGTATAAAACGCGTGTACGACCAAGTCTTGAGTATTGCTCAAGTGTTTGGGACCCGCAGCAGATCAATTTACAGGAAGACATTGAAGCGGTTCAGAAGCGAACAGCTAGGTTTGTTACTGGTAGATTCGATCAATGCGCGAGTGTCACGGGAATGCTCCGGGAACTCAATTGAGGATCGCTGGAGTAAAGGGGACGTTCATTTCGTGAATTTCTGTTGAGGAAGTTTAGAGGGCTGGAATTTGAAGCTGAGTGTAAACGATCTTCCTGCCGCCTACTTATATTTCGCGTAGTGATCACAAAGACAAGATAAGAGAAATTAGGGCTCGTACGGAGGCATATAGGCATTCTTTTTTTCCTCGTTCTATTTGGGAGTGGAATAGGAAAGGAAATGCCTAGTAGTGGTACAGTGTACCCTCCGCCACGCATCTTACGGTGGATTGCGGAGTATGTATGTAGATGTATTGTTTTCATTATAAGGATATCGCTCCAAAGACCTGAATCTGAGAAAATTACGTTCAAAAAATTATCTCTTATTAGAAGTTATGTTACAGGTTTCTAATATTGTAACTTCGGGATTTCGTGTATGGAGAGGGAAGAGTGTACCACTGAAAGTGGACCTAAGATTTTAGAAAATCAGCGCCGGATACAGAGAGAAAATTCAAATGTTTGTTAAGCTTATGGGACTTAACTACGGGGTCATCAGTCCCTAAACTTACAAACTACTTATGAACTACTTACGAACTAGGACGGCACAAATATCCATGCCCGAGGGGGGATTTGAACCCCCGACCGTAGTGGCCGTGCTGACCGTGACTGGAGCGCCTCAGTCACCTCGGCCACCGCGGCCGGCGATACGGAGAGAGATTTACACTGATCGTGGATACGTGGAGCCCGTCTTCACTTTGCCAGTAAGTAGCCCTTCCCTCCCAAAATGTTGCTGACCTCTGCTCTAAGTGATTCAGATCCGGAGAGAAGCAGGTCGCACAGCTTTCGCGCATGAACTTCGAGGAACTGCCTGGTTATGAGGCCGAGCATTATCGTCCGTCAATACGAAGCCCGGACCCACGGCACCTCGCAACAGCTGCACATTTGGCCGTCAGATCTCGTCACAATATTTGACAGCGGCTAAGACTTGCCGACTGACACGAAGTTATGTCAGAGTGGTCAACATAATCTCTGGATTGATTTCTGAAAGGAACTTTAGACTATTATTCGACCGGCAGGGTGCTACGTTGACGGTTCCATTGGCAACGTTTCCTTCTGTGAGGATCCGTCAACAGTAGACGTATAGCAGGTATCCGACTGACGCGCGGTTTGCCTATTCCGGAAAGTTGTATCTGTGAGATGCTACGCGACCATTGTAGTGCTAGTCAGTTAGCATGTTCCTCAGTTCCAAGAACAAATCTGGATTTGTCGGTATTCTTTGCTGATTTAACAGGCCTCTTAAACGATTTAAATACGTCATTCCCAGGAAAAGGCCTCCCCATACCAGACATATACTACATAATTAAAGCCTTAAAAATGGCACTGATGGGTCAGCGGCAGACTGTTAAGCAAATCTGTTGGTGGTTCTTTTCCAGCTTCAAAGTACTCTTTAAAAACTTTATATGAGTACTCTTTTGTTGATTCTCCAATTGCCCTCAATATTTCTGCTGGGATGTTATCTGTGCCTGTCGCTTTGCCATTACTTAGATCATTCAAGGCACTGTTGAATTCCTCTTCGGATATAGGTGGTCCTATCATGTCGATATCCGCACTGTTCTCTTCTTCCAGAATTTCCCCATCATTAGCAGTATCTTCTCCTTCATATAGTTCTTCAATATACTCTTTCCATCTTTCACATACATCCTCTAATTCGAAAAGTAGGCCACCGTTTTTATTCTTGACCATATTTGTTTTTGTTTTATCTTTGTCTGCATTGTTTTAATTTTTGAGTAGACTTTCTTAGTTTGACCTCCACTTAGATCTTGTTGAATTTCCTTATGTTTGTCGTGCAGCCACTTTTCTTTTTCCACTCTACATTTCTGTGTTATTGCATTTTTTACTCTTTTGTACTTATCGAAATCTTTTTTCCTTAGCCTGATTCGTTCTTCAATAAGGTCTAGTATTTCCTTGATTATCCATGGTTGCCTTGGTTCTAGTTTCCTTAATCCTACTGGTTATTTAGTAGCTACTTCTACAGTTTCTTTGATTCCTTCCCATCCTTCCCTGTTACCTATCAGGTTATCGGTCAATTCTTTCATGTCCGCAGCTACTTGCTTTTCCTTAAGTTTTTCTACACGCCATCTGCATTGGTTATTTCTTTTATATTTCTTAAATTTGCTGTTATAGTCTGCTACCACTAGAAAATGGTCACTGTCTGTTTCATATGCAGGGTATGAGTGCCTAGACTTTATTTGATTAATAAATTTCCTCTTGAGTAGGATATAATCTATATGATACCTTTTGACATCTACTGGACTTTTCCACGTATATATTTTTCTCTTGGGCATTTCGAACAAGTGTTGGTGACTATCATCTCATACTTTTCACAGAAATCTAGCAAGCGTTCTCCTCTAAAATTCATTTTTCTTAGCCAGAACTTGCCATTCCACAATCCTTTGTTATCTTCAACAATCGATGCTTAGAAATCTCCAATTACGATAAGATTGTCCTTCTCTTTAACTAGTTACGTTAGGTCATCAGTTTGCTCATATACTACTTCTACTTCATCATCCTTACTATTTGTTGTTGGTAAGTAAATTACAGTCACGCAAAATGCATATGTTGTGCTTTAATTTTTTTTAATCTTCATTATCCTATCACTGCAATGGTATGTGTTCAACACGTTGTTCTACCATTTTCCTCTTAAAATTATAGCGACGCCATTTCTTCCTGATCGAGCACTAACACTGTGAATGATCTTGAAATCCCCTGACATAAAATCACCGTTTCCGCCTGATCTAGTTCCACAGATTCCTAATACTTCCAGCTGTGACCTTTCCATCAACATCTTAACCTCTTCTAGGTTCCCAGCTTTTAATAGGGTTCTGACATACCATTTTCCAATTATCATCTGTTCTTTTATTCCTTTACTGCTTACAGCCTTGCCCAAGGCATTCACCATCCCTTCCCTCCCCCTACCGGAGATCCAAATGGGGGAATTGAAACTCTGTAAAATTTTGAATTGGACGTAGCCATATTTCTATTCGGGAATTCTGTATGGGATCGTTAATGCAGTGGTTTCCCGTTGTCTAATGCATTCTCTTGCCATTGACCATGTTAATGGTTCCTCAGTGTTTAGGGGCAATTTCTCATCCCTGGGACTAGGGGGTGCCCCTTCCTTACCCGCTCATCCATCCCTTACTGGCCGTTGGCACTTGATAAGGTTGGTCTCCTTATACCGGGAGCCATTCGGTTAACAGCCACGTGTTAGAAAAGAAAAAATGAAAATGAAATACACCCTTGAGACTCGCAACCTGATATCGTCGGGGTCGAAGCAGCAACAGTGGACCAAGAGAGGCAGTTAGGAAGGAAGAAAGCAGAAGTTTGACACAATTGAGTGGAAGCAATTCCAAACTTAGTTGAGGCCACTCTGTGGTTCCCACCCATATACTCCCAAGAAGGGAGCTCCCGGCGGGAAGAGAGGAAAAAAAATGAGAAAATAATTTTTAAAAAATTCAAAAAGAATAGCTGAATTTTTCCTGAAATAGAGATTGGCTATTGGGTAGGGACGGGAAATCCAAAGAGCTTCGGAAAATGAAAATTCCACTTAGGAAACGATCATATTCTTATCATACAATGAAGGCTTTCACGACGATCTGATTTTTCATCAGGCTCTTGCGAGCCTCTGCTTAAGTACTTTGGTGATGACCTGGGTACCAACGACGGAGCTAAACTGTGCGATGCAACCTGTACCTCTGGCACTGAAAAGTTCTTTAAGAGTATCTACGGAACAGTATCATGCACAGGTTGATAAATAAGCTAACACATTTTAAGATCCCAACAAATTCCATATTAGTTTCCTTTGATGTACATAGCCTTTCTCAAGCACACCTGTGAACGACTGTGTAGATGTGTTGTCACGTTCAGTGAGTGTACACATTATTACTCCTGAGTAACACCAGAGCATATGGTCATCACATTGGAATTTAGTCAAAACTAAAATTATTTCTCTTTTCTGATTTCAAGGGAAGTATTACAAACAAGCAGATGGTTTGGCAACTGGCTCTCCATTGTCCCTACTGCTGGCAGAATTGTTGACAAATAAGTGCGGGACAGTGTGAAGTATACTGATTATGTTGTGTTGATGATTATCCTTTGCATGTGGGATGGTCCCACTTAACGACTCCAGAAATTCAAGCAAAATATGAACAAGTGGCATTTTGGAAAAAAAAAAAAAAAGTGATTGACATGGAGTTAGCAGGTCTCACCATTAATTTACTAGACATTGACTTACAGCTAGAAAACAGGAGCCACTAACTGAAAATCTAGTGGAAAGACACCCTCACTGATAGTTCCATCCCAGCTTCCTCTCGACGAACAACAGCTCACAAACGTGCAGCATTCTACATCATAACACACCGGCTCCCAACACTCGGGAATGGCCGTGCGATCTGGGAGGGATCGCGGGTGCGATTGCGTCGGAGGTTCGAGTCCTCCTTCGAGCTTGGTCGTGTGTGATGCCATTAGTATAGGTTAATTTGAGTAGTTTGTAAGTCTAGGGATCGATGACCAGAGTAGTTTTATCCCTTAGAATATTTAAACATTTGAATTTTTACACCAACTCCTGTCCATTCTCATGATTCGACAAGACTACGAGCAAGAACTCACCACAACAACAACTGTAGCAAAAAATAATGAATTTCAATCCAGCGTGACAGACAATGTTATTGACAAGAAATGGAAAAAACAAGAGATATTTCTACTCTCTCCAGTTAATACTACAGAAAGATAAAAGAAAATAGTGAAGGATGCTTTGATAGGTAAAATTTACAATCGGATTAGCAACATTTCGAAGGCAAAGGATTCGCTATTTTTCTATGTCCTACATACTTGAGGTAAAGGCATTTTGAAGTCATCGGAAAAATAGCCAGGCATTATGAATAGTGGGGTTCATATAATCAATTATAAAGTGTCACATCTGCTATAAAGGACTGACAGATCGAGCAGTCTGTACTGGGCTCAGTCAACATCAAAGGACTGGATATTAAAAATGGGAGATTCTGCCTTTGCTGAACATTGCTTAGCCAGGAGTACAAAATGCGATAGATGTAGAAGTCTTACATGTACAAGGTAAAGGTGTAAAGCTAACCCATTTAGAAATATTGGAAATTAAAGCACAGATGCGCTCAGTCCCAAATTTTATACTGAACTAGCAGACGGAGTCAAGTTATTCATCTCTTTTAGATTACGAGTAACTACTAAACAGAAGTTCATAAGATTATTTGTAATCTGAGACTATCATCTCTAAGCCATGACATAAAATATGCAAGCAAATTCACAATTCTCGGAGTACAATAATTAGTTAACTGTCACAGTACAATGTGCGCAAAAACATCATCTGTAAGATACACTAGGTTAGTTACTAACAATATTACGAACAATATTTATAAAATACACAACGCAGATCTAATAGATTCATAAATTACTTAGTAAACAGTAAAAGCTTCCAGTATTCAAGTCGAAAAAACAGAAAACTGTAGTATTGTTATGGCTTGTCTTTACTTGTGTAACAACTTTGGATCAGTAAGGTAGTAGAAAATTGGCTTATAAACCTAGATCATACAAAAATAAATTAATATTTCATGAAACAGGCAATACGTGTTGTTTAATTTATTTAATTGGAAATGTTACACCAAGAACCGATTGGAATCGGTCAGTATTTCAAATATTTGGTTCATGTAATTATGTTGCTTAAATTATGGAATAGTCTAATTATTGTCAGTGTTAAGAAGTTTTACTTCACCATTGCCATAATATGATCACTGTAATTATTCGACAGGTACAACTATTCAACTATTTTAAAAATGTTTCAGAACGATAACCTATAACCAAACATTTGGTATTCAGTGACAGTTTTCGAACAGTGATAATCAGATTCTCGGATTCTGTTATATAGATGATCATTAAGTAAATCAATAAGTTTCAAAGTACAGTTCCTTATTTTTGACTCTCTATGCCACATGTGTGTGCTCAGTGAAACTCAGTTACAAGCGTATATTTTGAATTTACTACAGTTTGTTGATCAGCTTAAAATTAATTAACAACTTTTATAGTGAGTGTCGATAATCTAGCGCAATTCAAACTACGTTGTGCATAGTGTAACTGAGTATACCAGTTTCAGGGTCACCTTTTAGTTCGAAAACCAGTTAACAGTTTAGTGTCCAGTTTTCACTACAGACAACAACAGAACAGCGTTATAATCACTTTCTGGACCAGCCAGACAACATTATCAAGTAGTAAGGTGAAACCCACAACTTTCATTATAAACTACTTTTTAACTGATTGTTTAAAATTGTTGACTAAACAAGCTGTTCTCTGTAGTCTAGTCTACTGTTTTGAAGTGATGCAACCAAAGTTGATTAAAAGTTTATGTAACTTTTTTGGGTAGAGAACATATTTGTACCTGACTTTTTAGTGCTATTTTGCAAGCTTTTCGGCATTCTCCATTTTCGAATAGAAATAATTGACACTACTCATTATTTTAGAATGACTTGAATGGGTTGTTAATGAACGTAAAAAAAATCTATGAATTTCCTAAAAGAAAATACATTTAAGTGAAAAGCAAAAGTGGGTACCCATATTTACACCGTTTCCAATATTAAAAAGATTTTCATTCTACGAATAAGTCTATTCATACACTTGTTGAACAAAAAATTCAATCCCTAACATTTCACTAACCTTTGGTGGTTTATGTAAATAAATTTAATAATATAGTTACATTAATATGCACACAAGTAATTAGTACGGAAAATAATTGAATGAGAACTATAGTCAGTTAAGAATGTGGTAGCGGATGCCGATAATGGAATGGTGCTGCTTAATAGAGTTTATAATTTTAGAATACTTTTCTGGAGAAACATAGATTGTTAATGAAATTATATTTTACAAAACACAGTCTCGATCGCAAGAGAATTTTTATTGAAACCGGTTGCCTAAGAACAATAAAAATTCTCTTGCGATCGAGACTGTTTTTTTTTTTTATTATTTATTTATTTTTTAATATATTTTAATAGAGTATTGAGTTCAAAAGCACAAATGTTAAAAAAATTTTCACGGTTATCATCGCAAAGTTAAAATAATCTAATTTTTACTGAGATGTGTGTTAATAGCCGTAATATACTTTAAGAAAAGTACATATTGTCAACCATCCCTAGGTAACTATAATGAAGCATGGCATTGTTTTATTTATCATCAGGACCTAATGTCTGGTGATACTTTACGTATCGTTTGACATAGATATGGAGACAGAAAATGCACCAATGTAATCACTCTGTTTAATTTTACGTTTCTGCTGATGTATAAAATACGAAACCAGTAAAGTTATTAATACAATAATCTGCTGATGGTTGATAATATTCATTTTTTAAAAAAATAATCTGCTCTGAGACAAAAATTAACCATAACTCACACAGTTGATCAGAACATCCGTTAACGGAAAATGATTACAGAGAGAGAGTGACATGTTTACGGTGTTGCTACAGGCGACACGGTCCAGGATACGGCTGAAGTGATAAATCATGCCATTTCCATTACAAGTGAGTGGAATCTAGCGACACGATGTCGAACAACCGCCGCCACCTGTCTGGGCAGTGACAGGGCTGGGACACGGCAGCCGAGCGCTGGCAGGAATCAATCAGCAGGGTTAGCTGAAAGCAGCCGGCGTTGTTGTCGGTGCGTTATCCACATCTGGCCTTGCCGCGCGCCGCGTAATGAGGCAGGCAGGCTGGCGGCCGCGCGGTACAAACCAGCCACCCAAACCAACACCACATCTCCTAGTTCATTCAGGCAAGAGACGTAGCCCTAAAAGTATCGGGAGAGGGTCACTAGAAAAGAGGGAAACGAAGACGACTGTTTAATTATTTGGGTGTTCCACATACTTTCCCATCACTTGGCAGAGATATGTGGAACTGTCACAAAAGTCGACTGGGTTATTTTTCATCCCGTGCGTCTCATTCGCGCGTTCTCGATGTTGCATAAACATCAAAGACGCATTTTACACTTTCTGGTTTTGTTGTGGGGTCATACGCACAAGTCTCGCCATTTGATTTATTTAAATCCAGAAAAGAAATCTTGACGTTCTTATTGCCATCAAGCAGTGGCAGATGTCGATGAGCTCCCAGGCACCTCGCTGCGGAGCGCGCAGTTGCTCGCCATCGGAGGTTCGAGTCCTACTCGAACATGAGTGTGTGTGTGTAGTCCTTAGAGTAAGTTTGTTTAAGAAGTTTGTAATCCTAGGGACTGATAACCACTGTAGTTAAGTCTCTCAGATTTACAAAGGTTGTTTCATGTTCATAACGAGATCCTTTTTAAGAGGACAACGCGCTAATTTTTTACTGTCTACGTTTTGGCAGGCAACCTAACTTAATAGTTAGCACATCATGAAGGACTAACCAATACTACTGACACAAGTGCAACTTCGACGTTCCATACCTTGTAGCTAATCCCGCCAAAATACTGTAGTTAATAGTTTAGCAGTACTCGAGTTCAAAAAAAATGTTCAAATTTTTGAAAAGCTTATGGGACTTAACTGCTCGGACACTCCCCCGTGGCGACTAGTAAAAAATCGAGTACTGCCTCGGAGCATAGCGCCTCAATGCGCTCGGCCACTCCGCTGCGGCGCCAGTACTGCCGCGCGGGAGTAGCCGAGCGGGCTGGAGCGCCACGTTGCGGATCGCGCGGCCTCCTGCGTCGGAGGTGCGAATCCTCCCTATGGCATGGATGTTTGTGTTGTCTTTACTATAAGTTAGTTTATAAGTAATTTAGGGAATGATGACCCCGAAGTTAAGTCTTATAACCGTAACAAACATTTGAACATTTATATTACAAGTCACGAGCAAGATGGTCCGTACGACCCTAGTCAGTCTCGCCCAGCACCGAAGTTTATACATTTACACCCTCTGGAAGAAGATCGACAATTTGTACTTCGTCTGTTTACAGTTGTTAACGTCAGTTCCCCAACGGATAACTCTGTCGCGTGCAACCCTCTCACTCGCGGAGTTCTCGTTATGAGAGCCCAAGTTGGGACTCTACATGTTCCATTGCGGAAATAATATTCCAATATTAATTTTTGAACAGAAATTTTTCGCTTTCAGGCATCGTGGCTTTTTCAGGCACGATAATTTTACTCACCACCATTAAATTCCGTTGATTTGTCTGTTTGATAAGGAAGAGCGTTCCTCTACTCCGCAGGCTACCGTTTGGTGCATGGCGGTGGGTTCCTTGCAGTAAATGTTTTATGTGTAAAAAACGTACAAGCAGAGTTTAAGGCTACACATGTTTCTATCCTGTCGTTTTAAGATCATTTCAATCAAAATATCGCTGAAACTTCCTGGCAGATTAAAACTGTGTGCCCTGGAACCGGCACTCGAACCTGAGATCTTTGCGTTTCGCGTGCAAGCGCTCTACGCCGTTGTTGTAATGATTCCCATCCCAGATCCTGCATCATTTCCGTGACGCTGTCTCCCCCTGTATCGTGACAATACAAAACGGGCTGCCCTTCTTTGAACTCTTTCGATGGCTTCCGTCAAACCCACGTGATAAAGAATCCACACTGGGCAGCAATACTCCAAATAAGGACCGATAAGCGTGGTGTATACGGTCTCTTTAGTAGTTATGTTGCTTCTTTTAAGTGTACTGCCAAAAACGCAATCTCTGGTTCGCCTTTCCGACGACATTATCTACGTGTTCTTTCCAGTTTAGGTTTAATGTAATATTAATTCCTAGGTACTTAGTGGAGTTTACGGCCTTCACATTCGACTAATTTATCTTGTAAACGAATTTTAACGGATATCTTTTCATACTCATGTGGGCGACTTCACACTTCTCATTATTTAGAGTGAGTTGCCAATTTTTACACTAAACTGATATCTTATTTAGACTGTTCTGCAGTTGGATTTGATCTTCAGATGATTTTACTGGACGGTAAATGACGGCGTCATCTGCAAACAACCTAAGAGAGCTGCTTACATTTTCTGCCAAATCGTTTTGTAAACAAGGAACAGCAGACGACCAATGACACTACCCTCTGGAACGCCCGGCGTCACCTCTGTTTTAGTCGATGCCTTACCATCGATAACTACAAACTGTATCCTTTCTGACAGGAAAGCCCCTATCCAGTCACAAATCTGGGGCGATATTCCACAACCACGCAATTTGATCAAAATCCGTTTGTGAGGTACGGTAATAATAGCCTTCTGGAAATCTAGAAATACGGAATAGATTTGAGATCCCTTGTAGATAGCACTCATCACATCATGTGAGTAAAGAGATAATTGTATTTCACACGAACGATATTTTCTAAATCAGTGTTGACCTTGGGTCAATAGATCATTCTGTTCGAAGTAATTCATAACATTTGAATATAGGTTATGTTCCAGAACCCTGATGCAAACTGACATCAGTGAAATAGGCCTGTAGTTTAGTGGGTTACTCCTACTGCTTTTCTTGAATATGACCTGTGCAACTTTCCAGTCTTTTGGTACAGCTCCTTCGCTGAGAGAGCTGTTGTATATGGTTATTCAGTAAGGAGCTATCGCTTCAGCATTATCAGATAGAAATCTAATGGGTATTCAATCCGGACCAGAAGACTTGTTCTTGTCAAGTGATTTTAGTTGCTCCACAACTCCGATGATATCTAATACTATTTTATTCATTCTGGCCTCTGTTCGAAATTTGAAATCTGGAATATTGGTTTCGTCTTCTTTGGTGAATGAGTTTCTAAAAGCTATGTTTAGTAACTCTGCTTTAGTAGCCTATCATCGGCGGGTTCGCCATTTCTATCACGTAGTGAGGGTATTGTTTGTTTAATAATGATTTTGCACCCAAGATCGCATAAATCAAAAATGCGATCTTGGCTGCAAAATCATTATTAAAAAATTATAGATCGCCCCATCGAACTATGAGTTCCTTATATAGCTATTGTTTGTGTTATCCTCTAGTATATTTGACATATAAGCAAAATCTATTTCGGTTCTCAGTCAAATTTCGAGAAAAGGTTACATTGTGGAAAGTATTGTAAGCATCTCGAATTGAAGTCCTCGCTAAATTTCGAGCTTCTGTGTAGGATCGCCAATCCTGAGGTTTTTGTGTTCGTTTAAAGGAACCAATTATTAACTTCTTACGATTTCCAGGTACAACTTCTACCCATAATAGCTCACATGAACTATCAACTTCAACTTCGCTACGCGAAAGACTACTTTTGACGGCGACATACACGACTCCACCTATTTTGTTTAATCTATCCTTTCTGAACACAGTTGATCTTTTGCAAAAACTTCGGCTGAACATATTTCCGGCTTGTACGAACATTCACTGCCTATAAGGATGTGTGTTTCGGTGTTTTCTACCTTTACCTTAGTTTAAGTAGTTTGTAAGCTACGGACTAGTGACCAAGCATATGAGTCCGATAAGTTTACAAACATTTGAACATCGAAAACGGTACCTCTGTTCTGAATTTCGATCCTCTTCTATTACTCTGGTTTGTAGAAGGAGAGCGTTGTTCAACTTTCGTGATCCTTCTGTATTCGTTTTTCTAACTGTAAACAAGGCCTGTACCACCTCGTCTGGATTTCATAAAAATTGTAAGTGTGAGGTATTTTAGTTTTTATTCAATAAACCCCCATTCCGTCCAGAGCTTAAAATGGTCGTTATCATTGTAGTTTACTTCTCCCTCCACGTCAAATATTTTTAATAAGTTGTTTTCATCAAATGACCAATCGCAATAACGAATGATTTAGATGCCAATGTGTTTAGATTATATACATTTTGTAGTCATTCTCTTTACATTTAAATTCCATTCAACATTTGCTAAAAAAATTTCGCAATAGAACTTGCAATATTTTAAAGAAATTCCATTATCATCACTGTAACTTCAATACAATTTTCCACAAGGTTAGCTACACACGTGTATGCACTATAAGAATATCTGGAGGAAAAATTTTCAAGAAAGATTTCAAAAATTAACAACAATAGAGCAGCCTGGATACATCGTAACAGGGCTCAGGTAAGAACAGACTGAAATTTTACGCTTGTTAGACGCTTCTGTAGTTTCTTTATACTGTCGCCCGTGTATAGTGTAACTTCAACCACTATACAACATTTTGCTAATTAAAAACAAATCTATCAGAATTTTCAGTAATTTCAATATTAAATTCGAATAGCGGTTAATATGACTTCCGCGAGCGTGTTTAAAGAAAACGTTCCTCACTTGTTTACCGCGGCGGTCTTGCTTCCTTGTGCCGTTATGTGATAGAAACATCTCTGAGTTTATATCGACAAACGCCATTACGTATGACAGAGCTAGTATGTACATTTTTCAAGTAGAATGACTGACGACCGAATAGAAAACATTTCATTCGTCACGGACGCAAATGAAGCGTCGATAGCAAACGGAGCTACATAGACACCAACACATACTGTAATCGGCATGCAGGAAATATTGCTTAGAAGATTTTAAGTTTTGTTTAGCAACCTAAGTCAGCAAGTAGCTGCCATGTCCCAACAAATAGATAACAAATTTGAGACACAATGACAAAATACCAAACTGGAACTTGAAAACTAACGTCAAACCATTAAGCACGAATTCAGGAATTTCAAGGTCAACATCAATACTTCATCCGATTGGAGCAACAACAACAGAAAATAGCAGAACAGAGGGTGACACGAGACGAAATAGAAGCTAGGTTTGAACAATTAGAACAGGCACAAAAGAACCTACCCACATTAATATCTGACGAAATGACGCCGGTATTTGAACAGGTCAATAGTTTCACGCAAACCACAAAACCATTACCGGCTGTCATTGACAGTATTACGCGTGACGTATCACCGCATCGAACAGGAAAGTTTAAAATACACAGTAACACACAGGCAGAGGAAATAGTTAACGAAAATCAAAACCAAATGCTGGAATTTCTACAAAGTACTGAAGTTCAGATAAATGATAGTGTTGACACTGAATTAGCAAATGTCATACAGAGTGTTGGTACAAAGGTATTCGAACAATATGGTACCACAGTTAAATCATTGCAACACGATGTTTCAAAGGTAAATACGTCTCTTCGAAGTGAAATTACGCATTTAAAAAAGAAAGTAAATATGCAGGCAACCGATTCACAAAAAGAATGGGGAAACATAAAACCAAAGTTAGGCAATACGTCAACAAAGTTCACCATTGGCATCATAGCCTATCGAAAATAAATCACACGAAAAACTGGGTACTGATTATGAACCGCGTGTTACTGACGGACATGTTTGCATCAAACAACGACAAAAACCTGAAACGAGTGTCGTAGTTATCTTAATAAAGGAGAGCCTTATCCAATAACAGCAGTTCCAAACGTTTGTTTAAGAAAATAAACCAGTACAGCCCGTAATATTTATTCAATCGTTCGAAGAAGTTTTGCCAACTTCATGGTCTGAAAAACGTAAAATCCGATTTGTTGAAGGCTACATTCAAGGCGACGCGGCAATCTGGGCCAATGACGACTACAACTTTTGTGAAAATTTTGAGGAGATTGAAACTGCATTTCTTGGAAATATTGGTCAATCAGCATTCAAGAGAGACTTAAGAACGAAATATAATCCACAGCCTTTCAATGAAAGGAATGGTAGCTTACGCCAATACTTTGAGAAGTACCTCAACAAAGCGCGATTTTTCGATGAACCACTATCACATCAAGAAATTCTGAGAGTTCTCATTGGCAAATTACATACACAGTGTAGACTACAACTTGCACATGTATACTCGATTTGATTTACGAGGAAGGCCGTGCCCGCCACCACAACAGTTACGGTAACGGAAGAAAATTTATTAACGGCTTCAGAAATCAGCTGATGCCGATGCAACAAATGAATAACGGGCCGCCGCGCCGAGGCAAAATACTTCACAAGCAGTTCACAACGCAAGCTCACAGACATATCGTTTTGCACACGGATGGAAAGCATTTATCTCGTTACCAGCCAAACGGTAAAGACGCAGAAGTGACAATAGGCACAGTCCTGGCTATAACAACAACAGGGATCAGTGGAGTAATGAAGATCGCAACGGTAATAACAACACACAAAATGATAGGAATTTCCAACGGTCTAGGCAAAACAATAGGATGGATGGTTAAACACTGATTGCACACATTTCCATTGAATGTCCGAATCAAAGAAGATGGGGGCAAAATGAGTTGACAGTAACAATTACGCAGGTGACAGAGGACACACAACAAACTACAGGGACTCAAACAAACTGAATATGCTCAACGCTGGCCCTCCGACGTTGAGCGATGGCTATAGTGAGGGCACATCTCTTGAGTATGTTAATTTATTGCGCTACAACGATGGTATAGATATTCAAGAGGAGCTACTGCAAGAGTATACTCCATCTATAAGCTAAAAGAACGAGGTATATCAAGCTCATGTACGTATCACAGTACGAAGCATTCCTTTTACCATATTGGTTGACACTGGTGCTGCTATTATTCTACTGTCATACACGGTCTTCCAGAGGACAAATAGTATACAGAGTTTACCTACATTTCCTGTGCAAAATTGTAGAATTATTGGTGCTGCTAGGGGCAGGTCAAACCACAGGTATCCATTCAGATTAATGATATTACAGATTTTTGCACTTTTCTAGTGGCTGACACACACATTGAAGATTGTATTTTAGGGCTTGAATATCTGACAAACAGTCTACGATAGATTTTAAAGAAGGAAAGTGTCACTTAACTGTATCCCATAAAACTTCACATTTAGTTCAATCAATCCGGCGCCTAGAGCAAGATTTTATCCTCTTTGTTGGCAAACCAACAACTTTGCTTTCTGGTAATGCAACCCCTCTCACCTGCAGAACATGGAAAGATTTAATTAGTGCCAATGACATCAAGCATATCCTAATTTCGAGATTTCATTCATCTGCAAACTCCATGGAGAGAATTTTTAGGGACCTGAATCGTTTCATGAGAACCTATGTACATAACAAGCAAACACAGTGGATAGAGTACTTTGGTTTGTTTGAGCAGGTAATAAACAACTTACCAATATACTCTACACCATACACACCATCAGAGCTAATGCTTAAGACGAGGGACTCTAACGAATCCAGAGGAAAACATATTATGACAGTCAGCTTAAGAAAGTACAGAGATTTAAGGTCAATGATTTAGTTTTGTTATGTAATCATCCTAAGTCATCACTAATTCTAAGAAAGAAAATAAGTGGCAACATTTATATTTTGGACCCTATCGTATTGTTCAAATCCCACATCCAGGAAGTTATTTACTAGCTATAATCAGTTCTGGTAAAATTAATGGCATTTACCCACACAAAGAACTTAAGAGATTTCGTACTTAAATGACACATGCAGTCACATCACACCAATAGGTTAGTTTATAATGTACAGTTAAGTTTATGTCATGCAACACTGATGTATTAGCATAAGATCTGGTAAGTTCGCCTTGAGCAAATGTCAGTTGATTTAGAAGGTAAACATGATCACAAACCGTAAGATAAAAGGCTTGACACAATAAGCAGCCGGGTGATTTATAGTAACAGTAATGGTTTGTTCTGGTCCGTGGATGGGATTTTTATGAATATTATTAATGGTTCTGGAGCGTACAAAGCACAGCCAACACTTTATTTTGGTCCCTTGCTTACTCAGAATAAGCATTTATGCAGTAGTTGATGATGTATAGGTACAGAGTAAGGAGGAGAGGATTCGAGATTATTTTATCCGACAGAATAAGTTGATCAAAATGCACTTTCAAACCACCTAGAAGTTCACATAGTATTGAATAAGAGAGAGAGGTAATATTTAGTCAGCCTGTATTTCATAAATCAGATGTTTCAGACGCAAGATAACACACGATTTATTAGCATGACACACAATTTGAAGGTAAGCTAACGAAGTTATTGTGTCCAGATTGGTAGCCAATCACGCATATACCAGAGGAATATTTATCATTATTTTTTAGTTAAAGATGAAAACATTCCTTTGTTTAAGCGAGGGCCAGAAAGATAAGCAATTGACACATACTCGCTATATTTTCTTCGTCACTTACTAGTCTGCGCTTGAAAACAATAGGTAAAAGTGTAAAAACATCAGTTAGACGTGACGTGACGTTGCTCTGATAATGCCACAGATAGTATCTACATGAATTTATAATTTTGAAATGAACCATTTACATGCAACTTTTAAGTAGATTCATAAGTTATTCAACGCTCAAACGTCGTAGTCTTAAGCTTTGGCGGTAAGAGAAATTCCTTTTCAGCCATCAAGATCGCCGAGGTATGTGCTGCTGTCATCGCCGGATTTATTCTACGAAAGAGTATATCAACGTTTGGAGGAGGAATTATTAGAGCGATGACCTAGACACACACAAACACACCCTTAGGATGCGCACGCTATCTGTGACAGTAAGGTTCGAGAAAAGTTAAATCCTGAGATAGGAGATTATTTACCATTTTTGCTGAATGTTATCGTGTGTGTTAGATCAGACCTCACAAATGTGTTTAGTTTCGTAGCTGGTAGTCGCTGGTAATGTTTTGTAGTAGCAGATTATACGCTGAATTTAATACTGTATATTAATTTTTGCTCGAATTTCTCAGACTATCTTTCAGTCCTCTCCTTATCTTTGATCCTTATCTTGCCGCACCTCTTCGTGTGATATTGTATACCTTATTTTCATTTTATCTACCAATCTGTATGTGTTTCATCGACTTTAAAATGTCTATTGAAGTGTTTAGCAATATTTACATTTTATCGTTAAAACAAGTAATTTAATCAGAGACAACGAGTAGGAGTCACACCTAAATATTGACTGATGTAAAACGTGAGAAGCTATCATAGTTTAAATGAGAATTTATTGAACCGAACGGGTAGTTTTTATTTCTATACGAGTATGTAAGGAATTGCTGAAAAACACTTATTCCTGCCATCTGACATGAGCATAAGCTCTGTTAGATATAGCCTATTTAATTTTAAAAAATCCAGGCGACACTTAAACTTAACTGAGTCTAAGAGAGACAAATTGCACAAAAATTAAATGATTATCGGAGTTATGACACAGATAGTGAGATTCTCATTTAAGCGAGTGCTGAAATGTCATTACTAGTGACTAAAGACAAAAACAGTGTATGAATAAAGTGTAGATTTCAACACAGTGTAGGAAAGGACGCCAATCAGTGCCTTAGACAATGTGGATATTTACGTCTTTAAGAGGAACATTAACCAGTGAAGTGATTATGACTCGTTAAAGTGCGAACCACTTGTTGTACTATTAATGAGTTCTACGATTTTGGACTGCCATATAACGAAGCGAAGAAAAGAGACAGTAAAGCACCACTTCAAATACCAAGAAACGTATATAAATATGTGTACTATTCAAATATGGACGCTTATTATAGTGCGAACTTAAAAGACAATAATCAGTTAACGACGGTATTTTTTATTCGGTGTTTCACGTATCAGACACTTCAATAAAAAGACACCAAGCATCTGAAGCGAGTAATGAGACAACGTGAACAAACTCTTTAGTGGTGGTTATAATAGGCTTTGTGGACGCTTAAACAGTGCTGCAAAGGACGCTATGCGCGCAAATTGGCTTAACGGCTGAATAAATGTTATAAAAACCGGTACGTACCAAACGCCTTGTAGACCACTGCCGCCTGCTGGGGTGAAGAATCTTCTCAATGATCCACTGACGTGTAATCCAAAGTATGGCATAACACAATAATCGCGTGAATAAGCCGACATTAGCGAGTGTATCGGACGCCATGCGTAGACTCAAGACTGTACTGGTACTAGAGTTGTGGCGATTCGTCAATAAGTCGTTCATTCGAACGAATACAAATAAAGAATCGTGATCCGGACGAATCGTCGTTCAAAAGAATCGTCTGTCTCGTGACGATTCTAAGTTCCAATGAATCACGATTCGAAGGCGACTGCCGAATCTTGCCGAATCGTGCCGATTGCCGGAGAGAAGAGGGGGACGAATCGTTGTTCAAAAGAATCGCCTGTCTCGTGACGATTCCAAGATCCAACGATTCATGATTCTAAAGCAAGTGGCGAATCGTGCCGAATAATTACAAAAGTCAGAAAGCGTGTGAACAAAGGAAGCACAAAACGAAGATCGTGAGCTGTTAATTATTAGCCTATTCACGAATTACAGATGACAGAAACAAAACACAGCGAAACAAACAGCTGCCAATACATACAAATATAGTCTTTTATACAGTTTACATATTGTGTATTTAAAAGAGCAGTCCTTACACATTTATATTTCGCGTATTCCAGAAATGGCTGTAACGATTTGGATTATATTTTGTGTTTAGAGAGGTTTACGCTTTTCGAGTTCATCTGCCTAGTTGTAGTTTTTATAAATATTCAGTTGTACAAAAATATTCTATTTATATAAAAACGCAATTTTAAATGTTTTTAAAGTCATCTCAAAAATCTTTTTACCACTTTGGTTCTTACGTTATCAGATTTCCAGCAAGAAACCGATTTTACAAAAAAGAAACATTTTAATAAATGTGAATTTCTTGCATCTCGAAAGAAATTTAATATTTAGAGATGGATTTTTATTTTTAATGTTTATTTCGTGTTTCCTTAATCTAATTGATTTTACATAATAAGTATTTGATAATGATTAGATATCTGTTAATTACCATCGATTTAATTAAATTTATATTTAAATGGCCGAAGTATTCAAACAGAACGAAAAAAAATTTTAAGGTTACAGCAGGATTCGAAATAAGTGACCTACGTTTCCTCAATTTCTTGCATCTCGAAAGAAATTTAATATTTAGAGACGGATTTTTATTTTTAATGTCTATTTCGTGTTTCCTTAAACTAATTGATTTTACATAATAAGTATTTTATGATGATTAGATATCGTTAATTATCATAGATTAATTAAATCTATATTTAAATGGCCGAAGTATTCAAACAGAACGAAAAAAATTTTAAGGTTACAGCAGGATTCGAAATAAGTGACCTACGTTTCCTCAATTTCTTGCATCTCGAAAGAAATTTAATATTTAGAGACGGATTTTTATTTTTAATGTCTATTTCGTGTTTCCTTAAACTAACTGATTTTACATAATAAGAATTTTATGATGATTAGATATCGTTAATTATCATAGATTAATTAAATCTATATTTAAATGGCCGAAGTATTCAAACAGAACGGAAAAAAAATTATAAGATTACAGCAGGATTCGAAATAAGTGACCTACATTCACTAAACCTACAACGCTACTAAATGAGCTATGATGACAGCAGAAATAGTTGGTAGTGTAATATGTATTTATAACCGCTCGCAAAACTTCAGACTATTTTCTCGAGAATTTTTGAGAGGTGAATCGAATGGCATTGCCTCTTTATTATTTTAAGTCTGAACCTTACGCACCATAAATATTAAAAAATCCGATACCCATATTTTCACCTTTTCGGCATTTTGTAAGAATCGTGCTGTCGCGGACCAGAAAGAATCGTGAACGAATCGTAGGAACAGATGCAAAAGGTTGAGATTCCAACATCCATGACACAGACATATATTACCATCTATAAGCAAGATGTAGATGTAAGAATCGCGCCAAAGCAGACTAAAGAATCGCGAAAGAATCGTAGGAATCGATTCACAATCTGGGATTGAATCGCAAGAATCGATTCCTAAAAAAGAATCGTAATGCTCAACTCTAACTGGTACTGGCCAGTGGACGGGGCGATTCAGCCTTGCTGGTATTGTTGCGTATTTATTGTTGACGACTGTTTACGGCAGAAATGCCAACGGACTTAAGTTGAAACACAAAATAAACTTGGTATGAACTCAAAGATACAAACAGTGGCGGCGCTAGACGGAATCTGAGCGTCGGCGAGCTCGTCTTTGCCAGGTCCCATTCATTTTTTTTTTTTTTTTTTTTTTTTTTTTTTTGGGGAGAAAATGTTAAATAAAATGAGCTGAATGATGCTCCAATAGTCATTTTATTAGTATAATATACAAGTATTATTGCAATAACAAAATGTACAATAAACAAACACAAATTAAAATAGAGAAACTTTTCGGCTTTTCGCCTCACAGAATTGCTTTTATTTTTTTTTTTTTTTTAATGCTCACATTATAAGTAATATTAGCCGCTATTTCGGCTTCAGTTGATAGTATTGACAACGCAGATGGTCTTTCTTGGCTCATTGTACTTCTCAAGTCAGTCTTAGTCAATTTTAACTTTGAGAAGCTTCTCTCGACAGAAGCTGTACTGACTGGAACTCGGAGCATGATCCTGATTGTTATATAAATATACTTCTTCCAAATTGTTTTCTAAAATGTACTGAAGAAGTTGTTTTGCGTCTTTGATTGAGTCTAGTGGATTGGATTTTAAAAGCTGCAGTTCCTCGTGAAGTTCTAAAGGCTGTATGTCACTGTTTCGCCTTCTCGGAGTAGCATGTCTAAATCATTACCATGCTTGAGAAGGTCCTCCTTGGATAGAGATTTCAAATAATTGAAACCCAATACACATTTGTAACATGTTTTATTCACTTGTATTCACTATGATTTCAAACGTTGATTGTACAGTATTTTGTAAGTCGCATAACGAGTTACTGTCTATTTAAGCATTTTTTCGAATTTTCCTTACCCTTGATGGATCAACCATATTGAATTTTGAGAATCTAATTTCAGATTAGGATTTAGCGACTTTAAATACCGGTATATTGAAGAATGAAACAGTTCAAAAATATAGATTCACAAGGTGTTTCACGGGCAGTATCAAACGAGCGCAGCAACATAAGGGTTGTTTACCCCTCGCCCCCCCCCCCCCCCCCAGTATTGATATATAAAACAAACAAAGAAAAAAAAAAACCTTATTCCTTAATTCGCCTTCCTTTAGAAGTTTTCATAGATTCTACTTCGATTAAATCAAAACAATTTTTTGAGCACAAAAACCTGGTCACTCCCCCTGCAATACACCTGGGCTGATGTTCATCTCTTATCAAAAGATACTTTCATATCAAAAATCATTAAAATCGATTCACTAATCTCTAATTTATCGCGATTTTTCCATTTTAGCCCCAATTTTGGAAGGAAATTTCACCCCTTAAATATGTTTTTCCGCCTCTAAAAAATACGTATTCCATAGTTTCTTATGTATTATAACATATCCAAATTTCATAAAAATCGGAGAGTGGCACTTGGATAGGTTTTCTTGTAAGAGTCATACAACGGAGCGCGAGGTCGCTAGTGTAAATTAGTTGTACGTCGTCGCTTCATAACGTAGTAGTTGAAAAGCGCCGTTAAGCATCAAATTAAAAAAAGAAACACAGCTAAAATGTTAACGATGTTTTGCGAGGCTCCGACAGGCGCGAGGCCGTCGGCGGTCGCCGCCACTGGACACAAAACGAGTTCCACAAAACTGAGAGACTGCCTGAATGGCTTAATTACAGAAATAACCTAGTGCAACTTTACGTAGTTATAAGAAACTTGATTTCCGAATACTTCATTCACTGAAAAAGTGTATATGCGACTAGCCTTAAATGTTTCATCATTTATGCTCAAAGGAACTAGTATTAAGAGGAAATCAGATCAATTTTCATTTCAAACATAGTTAATTTCAAATAGTTTCATAATTAAATAATCTTGTACATAGTTAATTTAAAGACTGCACTGATCAAACGCAATTATAAATATTTAACCCGGAGTTTGCATTGTACAGGCATATATGTTCATGTCAGACTGGCTTTCGTTTTTTTTTTTTTTTTTTTTTTTTTTTTTTTTTTCACATTTTAAGTCTCACACTCGCATCTCGAAAACAAAAAAGTATTTTTAATTTTGACTTCGACTGTAGAGTCCATGTCTCCCCAAAGACAGGGGGAATACGTAAGGAATATTCAAAGATAATTTCTCTTGTCACAGATTAGCAACGGTCTCCTTCTAAAACGGTACCTCTGTTCTGAATTTCGATCCTCTTTTATTATCCTGGCTTCTAGAGGGAGAGCGTTGTTCAACTTTTCGTGTTCTTTCTGTATTCGTTTTTCGCACTGTTAACAAGACCTGTACCACCTTGTCTGGATTTCATAAAAGATGTAAGTGTGAGATAGTTTTGTTTTTATTCAGTAAACCTCCATCCAGTTCAGAGCTTAAAATGTTGGTTATCATTGTAGTTTACTTCTCCCTCCACGTCAAATATTTGTAATAAGTAGTTTTCATCAAATGACCAATCGCAATAATGAATTATTTGGATTTCAATGTGTTTAGATAGTATGCATTGTGTAGGCATTCCCTTTACAATTAAATTCAATTCAACATATGCTACATTTTTTCGGAATAGAACCTATAATCTCTTTTAAATATTCCGCGAATCCGAATTTCAGTGGTTTTAAAATTTCCATTACCATCACTGTAACTTCAATAGCATTTTGCACAAGTTGAGCTACACACGTTTAAATTACTAATTACACGTCCACACCATTCACTACGGCGAGCGGTTCCCAAAACTTTCGCTGATTTTTTACTGCCATACGACGTTACAACGACGCAATGAGAGAATCAAGGTAACAACTCGCAATTTCTTAATACTCTGTCTGTTGAAATATTCCCACCTTTGTCATAGTACATTCATGCCTTTATGTTAGTTTCCTTCATCAAAATTAATTCCGATCTCTTTTTCCATCTATCGTGTTTCAATATTGTTCCCATTTTGTATCTTTCGTAATTTTCCGACATCTAACTAAAACAGGTAGCAATATTAAACAACGGAGATTACTTTGAAGGCCAGGAAAGATATTTTGTTCCTAGGTCTTGTTTCTTCTGTTTCCTGAGACCATACTCAGACGTTCGAGACACCCTTTGTATAAATACGCGAACATTGCTGGATTTTCAAGTAGTAGCAATAAAAGGTTCGTTCCAGCAGCTGCCAGACTGCTTGACGCGCATGCGCGATGCTGAAATTGTGTTCCAGCAGCGCCTTCTCCTGCTTCTGGCTACTTGGAGTGTGGCTGTTTGGTGTTCCAGCAGTTGCCGCAAGCAGCTAGACGCTACCCGGAAAAATATTTTTGGGGCGTTCAAGCTGCCAATTTGCGCATGCACAGAAAGGTCTGAGTTAGAGAGAGGGTAGCCATCAAGTGATACTAGTGTGTGTTTGTAGCGTGTTTTTCGATTATTTCGGGCCGGCCGCGGTGGCCGAGGAGACTGAGGCGCTCGAGTCACGGTCTGCACGGTCACTACGGTCGGGGGTTCGAATCCCCCCTCGGGCATGGATATTTGTGCCGTCCTTAGTCTTAGTTAGTTCATAAGTAGTTTGTAAGTTTAGGAAATGATAACCCCGTAGACTTTACAAACATTTGTCGATTATTTCGAAGTCACTGCAATCCCACCTAAGATCTGATATTTCTCGTTTACACTTCTTCGTTATTAGGAAGGAAAGTATTTTAATTATTTCTTTAAACTCACCTTCGCCAGCAGCCAGAAACAGTGCAAAAAGCGTTCTAGCAGTGCAATATCAAACAAGGGTTTTTACGTCATAGTAGCTGCGCATGCGTAGTAATACCTGTTTCTTAACGCTTGAAACTAACCGTCTGGCAGCTGCTGGAACGAACCTAAAGTTACAAGGAGTCGTCGTTCTGGTGCCTGTGAGACGAAGTCAGTGAGGTTTCCCTCGCAGTCGGATGCGCCTACTTCCAGCTACCACCCCCCCCCCCCCTCCACGTGTGCCTCAGTCGTCCCGGCGCTGCCCCGTAATTGGAAGATGCGCCGCGATTGTTGTCCGCTCGGCCCGTAACTCAGCGCCCGCCGACAGATGGCAGCGGCGTCGCCCCCGGCGCCCGCCCTTTGCGACGTCACAGTTAATTGCGCGCGTTCGCTGCGCCGCCGCCGTTCGCGAGTGGCGCTGCCGGCGGATCGGTTTTCGATAGGCGGCGCATTGTGCGTGCTCTATCGACTATCGGCGGCCTCTCTCTCGCGATATTTACGGCCAGCCATCGGTATTCCGCGCCTCCGCTGCCGCAGATGCCCATCGCCGCCCCCGGGCGTTCGCCAGTTCCCTTCCTCCCCCCCCCCCCTGCCCACCATCTTGATATCTGCGCCACGTACCGCCGGCATCGTCTGCGCTCGCTCGGCCGACGCGCGCGTTTATCTGCAAATATTTGCGGCGAGATTCGCGGCGAGCGAGTTAAGAGCGTGAACCGGCAATAAGTAGTCTCGGGTACAGCCTGTAACGTCGACAACAATCTAGTGTGTGTGCGTAGCGAGTTAGAACGAGAAAAAGGTCACGCTAGTTCTACACCTACGGACGTGTTCTGCAAGCCACTTTACGTTGCACGGGGCAGTGCATCGGCTTGCACTGTTAGCCGTCCGTTGCCCGTTAAGCGGTCGGCACTCGCAACATGTATCTCAGCGAGTGTGGCCAACGTGCCGAGTTTCTGAAGTCAGAACGTGCGAACCGCAAGTTGGCGAGACTTTCCCAACGCGAAGGCCAGTGGCGCAGCTGTGTGGTGGGAGAGGGGGAGGAAGGCTAAGGCGGCTGAACTCTCCCTCCCCCTCCGCCGCGCATCACAAATATTTTTAATTTCATTATTATTTATTTTTTCATTTTTATTATTTTCTTTATAAAGGTCGGCACCGGAAATTTGAAGTAGAACAATAAATCACATCGTAGCCGGCCGCGGTGGCCGAGGGGACTAAGGCGCTGCAGTCACGGTCTCCACGGCCACTACGCTCGGGGGTTTGAATGCCCCCTCGGGCATGGATATTTGTGCCGCCCTAGTTCGTAAGTAGTTGATAAGTAGTTTGTAAATATAGGGACTGATGACCTCGTAGTTAAGTCCCATAGACTATACAAACATTTGAACTTTTTTTTCACATCGTAAATATAATTTGTCTAGCACAAGTGAACGTGACAGTGGGTTGCCAACGCGATGCCGCCACTGAGAACGTGTGCTGCTGTCACTGTGAGCGGTTTAATTCCGCCGCGACCAGCTTTGATGCTGCCGCTGTTGTTACTGCTATGCTGAAGTTACGAGCCGATTGTTCAGATGCGGCGACCCACTTCTTAGCAGGTCAGCGGCGCCACAGAGTGGAATCTTATGAACAGCAATAGTGTTATTTTAATTCAACTTTTACGCATGTTAATTAAACTGCAAAGACCTTTCTCTTTGGCTAGTAACATAGAAGCTGCTTAATTATTTTATGACCTGATTATATACACTCCATTTCCACCACTTTGCTGCTCTTCTACTTCCAAATTAATGCAAGCCTACTCATTTTATTTCTTGTGCAATTGTTTTCGTAATATAATTGGTTAAATTATAAAAAGTGTAAAAATAAGTCATAGATTAATAAATTATTTAAAAAAATTAGCACCCCCAGAACCAATTCCTTACTGCGCGATTGGTGTCAAACAAATACCCAACGTGCGTCTCAGCGATCACCAATACGACGTCACACCACGTGACCATCCGCGGGAGGGGAGGGGCAGCTCATTTCGGTAGAGATAGGGTTGCCAGATTGAACTCGAGGCAGATCCGGAGACCAGACGTGCCCCCCTCCCCCTTGACCAATGACTCCCCCCCCCCCCCACTGCGACCAACTCCCCCCCAACCAGGATTACAAGTGAATTCCAAAAAAAAAAAAAAAAAAAAAAAAAACCTAATTATCTCCTCCCTCCCAGCAAGTACCCCCCCCCCCCCCGGTGCAACATTGCTAGGGGTGGCTTTCACATGCCGCAGCTGACCGGCCAGGCCGCCAGTTGCTGTGGATCAACAATCGGCACACTTCAGTCGGCGTGGCAGCAGAAGAGGCGGCAACATCAAAGCTGCTCACATCAACAGCTGCGCCTTCGAAGAGTTGCCGCTTGCGGCTCCGCAAACTGGTCACCAAGAAGAGCGCCAAATACCTAATAAACTTTTGTAGCCACTCTTTATAATTTTCTTCCTGCAACCAATCTTCACGGAACGAACTTAGATATCGTCTCTTCATATCACTGTTATTACTCACTAATCTGAGTTAATGTAAGCTTGTCTGTTCATACAAGATCCGAGTATTCCAAAAATTGCCGGTAAACTGATAACAAACAATGAACGAACGAACACAAATAATAGACGTCGCCAGTTGACACGATGTCGCAACAGTGTTTGCTTAATAATTCGCTAGCCGATTACTACCGACGCAACAGCGAAAAGTTTTCAGAGGAAGAATAGAAAAGTAGCGTTTTGTTGCAATAAGAAATTGACATTTATATAAAGTTATTCATAATTACTAGAGAGAAGCCGGCCGGGAATGGCCGAGCGCACTGAGGCGTCTTGCCACGGTGCGCGAGTCTGCTCCCGCCAGAGGTTCGAATCCCTCCCCCCTTGGGCATGGATGTTGTGTTCGTCCTTAGTTTAAGTTACGTTAAGTTCGATGTAGATCGTCGCTACATGAGCATAGTACTTAAAAAGCGTAGTAAAAAAAATAGTTAAGATGAAGGTTACATTCAGGCCGGAGATGAGAGTCATTGGCCCATAGACCCGGAGAATTCATTCCAAACCCGGGCACTACGCGCGGCGCCCGGAGATCTGGCAACTCTAGGTAGAGAGATGAAGGTGCCATATTGGTCGTTTGTAGAAGCTCGTATTTGATGGGTACTATATATACATATGTTACGATTTATGAATATATGTCATTTCAAAGGAAGTCAAAGAAATTAAGAAAACTGAGAAATCCCGAGAACCGGCCATTATAGGTACGATTAGTTGGAATAAATGACTGGAAACGTCTTAGCGTCGTTAAAGAATAACCGTATTTATGGACTCTTCCGTCGGTTCTCGATGGAACATACTCTTATTAAATAACTGAATACACAATATATTTTTTCCACAATAATATTAATTTTTGTTATGAACTAGCTTTCGGCTTCTTAGGCCTTCTTCAGACAACTTAATACTGCACATTATCCACATCACACTAGCTGCTGTGTTTCGAGTACAAAGATTTTACAAAGATAACTGTCAGTCATAGACTATGTAACCTTTAAGTATTTTTTAAACAGAGACGCCCTACCAATTAAAAACAAAACTGTAACTAAGACATAAATATATATTAATTTTCAACAAATAAGTTGAAACAAACAATGGTTCACTGAATACTAGTAAGTACAATTATATATTAAATTAACTTCTATATACGAACAAAAGTAGGAGGGGAACAGGTGAGTGAGGAAGACATAAAATGAAATGTTGGTGGGGGACAATTACGTAAGTTTGGAGTATGTAGCATATTGGAATACACTCTTTCAAATTCTGAAGTCAGCAGGGGTAACATACAGGGAAAGGAGAATTATTTACAACTTGTACGAAAGTCAGACTGCAGTTATTAGAATCGAAGGGCATGAAAGGGAAGCATCAGTTAGGAAGGGAGTAAGACAGGGTTGTAGCCTTTCTCCGATGCTATTCAATTTCTACATCGAGCAGACGGTGAAGGAAAGAAAGGAAAATTTTGGGATAGGGATTAAAGTTCCGGGGGAAGAAATAAAAACATTGCGTTTTGCTGATGACATTGTAATTCTGTCAGAGACAGCAAATGACCTGGAAGAACAGTTGAATGGAATGGACAGTGTGTTGAAGAAAGCGTATAAAATGAACATTAACAAGAGCAAAACAAAGATAATGGAATGCAGTCTTAGAAAATGCGGCGATGCTGAAGGAATTATATTAGGTAATGAAACAATGAAGGTGGTTGATGCGTTTTTTTACTTGGGTAGTAAAATAACATATGACGGTCGCAATACAGAGGATATAAAATGCAGAATGGCAATGGGAAGAAAAGCATTTTTGAAAAAGAGAAATTTGCTAACATCGAATTTTAATTTAAGCGGAAGGAAGTCTTTTCTGAAGGCATTTGTGTGGATTGTTGCCTTGTACGGGAGTGAAACATGGACGATAAACAGTGCGGATAGGAAGAGAACAGAGGCTTTTGAAAAGTGGTGCTACAAAAGAATGCTGAAGGTTAGGTGGGTAGATCGCATAACTAATGAAGAGGTACTGAACAGAATTGGTGAGAAAAGGAATTTTTGGCATACCTTGACTAAAAAAAGGAATCGCTTGGTAGGACACATTCTTAGACATCGGGGAATCGTAAATTTAGCATTGGAGGGAAGTGTGTGGGGTAAAAATCGCAGAGGGAGACCAAGAGACGCATATAGTAAGCAGATTCAAATGGATGTGGGTTGCCGTTCTTATGAGGAGATGAAGAAGCTTGCTCAGGATAGAGTAGGGTGGAGAGCTGCATCAAACCATTCTCCGGACTGAAGACCATAACAACAACAGCATATTGAAGTATATAGCCTATATTAAAATTCACTGCTTTTCAAGAGAGTGGTGTAACACATGAAAGGAAAAACATTGGAATGTGGGTGAGAGACATTACACAATTTCGACAAGCATGGCGGCAGAATTATACGTAATAGGTTACTTTAATGATGGTGAATACTGGAATTGTGTCTGATCATTGAGAATTAGGTTTGGTTTCTGAGCTTGATGTTTGTTGATAGGATTTCAACAATGTTAGCTTTCTGCCTTTGTTTGCTCTGTGGAAAACATCACATTTAATGTCAAACGCATGGCATTCATTTAAGGGATGTTCTGCAAAGGTGGAATCTCTGTTTTTAGGCTCCAACTCCCCTCATGTTCAGCCACTCTAGCAGCCAGTGTTAAGTTGTCCGAAGATGGCCTAAGAAGCCGAAAGCTAGTTCACAACAAAAATAAATATTATTGTGGAACAAATATACAGTGTATACAGTTTTTTTTTTTTAATAAACGTATTACTGAAATCTGCTGTTTCTACGGATCGGTGCACTGTATATCCGTCAAAACGAATTGTATTTATGTAATTTGCCGTACTTACCTGTCAGTAAGCGACGTACCTGTGACGAGTACCGTATTTTCTGCACAGCTAACACAGCTTGCAGACGCGCACCTGACATGCCGCAGGCAGCGAAAGGCAGCGAAGGCGGCGATAGCTCGATACTCTCCATGTGTAAAATTATTTTGTCTCGCATTCGTGTTTTCGAATACACTTCTTATTAATTTGATAGACGTACACTGTCTTATATTCTGTGCTATGTAAATATTAGTGGCTTCCTCTGAGGAGTGAATTTGTTGGGATCGTTTTATGAACCGGACAGTTGCCACCTTACTTAGAGCAAAACACATTCTTTATTGTTTCACGTCTTGTATTCTACACGTTCTAAAGATTCAAATGTTCAAATGTTTGTAAAGTCTATGGGACTTAACTACGGGGTCATCAGTCCCTAAACTTACAAACGCCGGCCGCGGTGGCCGAGGACACTAAGGCGCTCCAGTCACGGTCTGCACGGCCACTACGGTCGGGGGTTCGAATCCCCCCTCGGGCCGTCCTAGTTCGTAAGTAGTTCATAAGTAGTTTGTAAGTTTAGGGACTGATGACCCCGTAGTTAAGTCCCATAAGCTATACAAACATTTGAACATTTTGAACAGAAATTCCACTCTTTTCATTCCGTAAACAGTGCGATTCCAGGACGTGAAGCCAGCCAACGCGTGTAGCTCGTTGAGGCACACGCCTCGTATGCACAAGTCGTGCCGTCTCCGAGCGTTCAGCGTTGACAACACACGTTGAGACTCACGCTCCGCTTTAAGCTTCCAAATGGGGCGACAGAACGCGACTGTCCGTATCCTTCCGCAGGCACCCACATTTCTGGTGAGCCTAACCGAGCTATGGCACAACTCATCCAATGTAACCGGGCTCCACTATCAAACACGGAATCAACTGCTACCTGTCACGGCAGTCCAATTAACGAAATACGAGCAAACGGAGTTAAAGAGTCAAGTGTTTATAAACCTAAGGGACCAAACCATTAAGGTCATAGGTCCCAAGACGACAAATAAATAAACTAACGTATGTTGAGGACAATATGCAGACACACTCCCGAGAGAGGTCTCGACGGTCCGACGGGAAGCGGCCGCACAGTCTCTATCATGTAGCCCAGAACAACGCGGCCACTCCCGAGCTGGCCTACGAGATACTGTGTGACTGGATCGGAGAGGTGCTGGCGAACAGAACACTGCGATATGAGTGGACAGTTTCGCGGCGACTTTTGCTGATAAAGTTCTCTCGGACTTCCATCCGCGTGATGTGGTTTGACATCCACAAGCCTTCGACCGAGATCTCGGTCACTGTCAAGAACCATTGTTGCTGCCGTCCTTTGTGCTGGTCCCTGTGACGTCACTGGTGCTGGAGACATCACCACACGTGGCACTGTTTCGGTCGCGTGTCTACCGCGCCCACTTCCTACTTCCGATCGTCGGATCCCAAGCAGGGCTTAGCTCAGAACCGTCGTCTTTATTACAAGTTTTGCGACATAGTTTGATCGGCTCTCTCATTACGGTATCCTAGAAAATATTTGTTCTCTCTGCCGTTTCAGGAGCAGGTTTCGCAGTTGCTGATTTTTCGGAATAAGGTAAAAGAAAACATCTTTACAATTTGCGATTGGATAGGGGATTTCCTATCAGAAAGGACACAGTTCGTAGTAATCGATGGTAAGGCATCGACTAAAACAGAGGTGACATCGGGCGTTCCACAGGGTAGTGTTATTGGTCCTCTGCTGTTCCTTATTTACATAAACGATTTAGGGGAAATCTAAGTAGCTCTCTTAGGTTGTTTGCAGATGACGCCGTCATTTACCATCTAGTAAAATCATCTGAAGATCAAAACCAACTGCAGAACGATCTAAATAAGATATCAGTTTGGTTTAAAAATTGACAGTTGACTCTAAATAATGAGAAGTGTGATGTCGTCCACATGAGTACGAAAAGAAATCCGTTAAACTTCGTTTACAAGATAAATCAATCGTATGTGAAGGCCGTAAACTCCACTGAGTACCTTGGAATTAATATTACAACAGACAAACTGGAAAGAACACGTAGATAATGCCCTAGGAAAGGCGAACCAGAGACTGCATTTTATTGCCATACACTACGCTTTTCCGTCCATATTTGCAGTATTGCTGTCCAGTGTGGGATCCTTATCAGGTGGGTTTGACGAAGGACATCGAACGAGTCCACAGAAGGGCAGCTCGTTTCGTATTGTCACGATACAAGGGAGACAACGTTACGGAAATGATACAGGATCTGGGATGGGAATCATTACAACAACGGCGTTTATCGCTGCGGCGTGGGCTACTTACGAAAGTCCAATCGCCAACATTCTCCTTACATAGGTAGAAATGATCATCAGAATAAAACAAGAGAAATCGGAGCTCGGAAGGAGCGATTCAGATGTTCTTTCTTCCCGCGCGCTATTCGAGAATGGAATGGGAGATAAATTGTATAATGGCGGTTCGATGAACCCTCTGCCAGGTACTTAAATGTGATTTGCAGAGTATCCCATGTAGATGTAGATATGTAAAACTGTCCCACCCACATGCGATTGTACTTCCACCTGGCGTCCTAAGGCCTACATCATCTTTCACAAGTCTCATAAGCTCTCGTATTGTAGGAGGCTTGAGTATCCAGTTTTTAAGGACTTGGGTGCTTTTTCCCGTTACAGAGCCACAACACAGCAGAAACGCAGGCTTCACTTCCTCGGAAAAGGGGGGGGGGGATGTTGGGCTTGCGTGTCTTCGAGAAGATAGCTCGCGAAATCTTGCTGTTGCTGTAGGCATTTACCTAAATAGTTTCAACTTTCCGCGAGTGGCTCGGTTCTTTCTGTTGAGTACTCGTCCCGGTCTAGTTTTCAATAAAGGTACTGGTGTAGTGATTCAAGTCACTGTTAACAACTATTCAGATTAATGATACAAGTTTTATTGACTGAAAATTTATAGTACTCAACTTTAAAACATTGTTTCTTCTCTCTTCTTGCTTCTCGCGGTGTCTTTCGTATGATAGTAGCTGCGCTGAGACGTAGTGACTGCTTGGTTCGTAGCCGAGTTCTGACTTCGTAGCTGCCTAGTAACTGACTGAGTTCTGAATAGTAACTGACGAGTTCTCACTAGTAACTGACGGTCTTCCTGGCATATGTCGGCCTAGATGTAGCCGTTTGTAGATGGCGCGCATCTTCAGTTACTGCCTCCAGGATGCGCGGCGCCTGCTTGCGATTGGCTTTGGGTCGATCGCTGCCTTCTACACGATCGTTCTCTTACGTCTGGCGTATGGCGCTAACTTTACGCCACAACACTTTCTGTAGATTTCCAGCGTATGAGATTGCTTCCGCTGTATGCATCATGCTCCTCAGAACAGACCGTTTCTGCATTGAGTGACGGTGGCTCGCAGCGTGCAGACACTGGTCCATGTGAGCGGGTCCCAAGTGAACACCACGGGTGAGGCACCCATCTGCTTTACGACTGACGAGTACGTGAAGAAAAGGCAAGGCACCGAACGTCCCTACCTCCATCCTGAATTTGATTTTGTAGTGGGTACTGGGGGTTGATGGGGTCCAAGAACTCACTCCATACCATCATCGAGGTTTTGAAGCAGCCAAGTCCAGAGGGATGCCCTCAAAGTACTCCTTAAACAGGTTGGCTTTAACTGGAGCTCTTGAGTTTCCACTTACAATGCCGTCCGTCTGATTAAGTTATTTTCTACCATAAAAAATACGATAATGACAGAGTATGCTTAAAGAAATCCACAACAGTGAAATGTTTGTAAACCAACTGGACCAAAACTGCTATGATCATCAGTCCTAGACTTACAAATTACTTAAACTAGCTAATACTGAAGACACCACACACACTCCCATGACGTCTGGAGCGACCGGCCAGTCCGTAGGATGATGCCTTAGAACACGCCGCCACTTGCTCGCGGTATCCACAACAGTCCTGTCGCATAACTGGAAGAGCAGATCTGTACAATATTCGATGGGTACGTTGTTTCAAGAATGATACCTCATCAAAGCTGACAATCATATCATCTTCTCCAAGAGACGGCGGCTAGCAGCTAAGCCCAGCTTGGTACCCGGCCATCGGAAGGACAAAGCGGGCGCGGCAGGCCTGTGAGAGAAGCAGCACCACTGGCGGCGGCGTCGCGAGCACCAGTGACGTCACAGCTATATGAGGGCGGCAGCTGCAGTGGTGACGCAGTCGCCACTACACAATGGCCGAGGAGAACTCGCCAGGTAGCTCGTGGATTTCAAACCACATTCTCAATGGAGTGAAGTGTTTCGACGTTTTGGTGTAACCCAAATGAGTAAGTATCTTTGGTTTTCAAAAAGCATATACTTGGCGTGGCAGATGATTTTCGTGATATTTCGCAGTTGATGTTGTGCTACAAGCAGTCGCAAACCTGAATAATTGTAACGAAATACAGGGTAATCTGCTGAATATAAACGAATGACTTCTATAGCGAATACATACAGAATAAGACTGCTGAATTGTAGAACAGGCATTAGTAAAGTTAGTCAGACAAAATAACTGGGAGCGTGGGTACGGAATGATCTGAAGTGAGTAAGGCAAACGTGAGACTGAGATTCAGTGAAGATTTGCCAGGAAGTATAGCATGTAGCCAATTAATAAAGAATGTGCAAGACCCATTCAGAAATTATATCTCCCTTTTAAGAAAATAATAAAGAAATGGAAAACATAGTTATTTTATTGCCAACAGGTGTATAAATGTTTAGGTTATTTTTCAACATAGTCATCAAACGAATTGAGTCACCTATCGTGTCGTGGGATGGACTTTAGTATCGCCGTGTCGGAGAGGTCTGCCACTATAACCAGCGTGTGGCGGTCGTCTGAAGCGCTTCGTTGTTTTCAAAACGCTGGTCGGAGGACACGAATTACTCGAGATGCATGGACAGATAGAAATCCCGGGAAGGAAGATAACTACTGTATGCTGGATGATCAAACAGCTTCCAGACGAACTTCAGCACAACAGTCGCTGTGCATCGAGCCGCCGCGGTGGAGTAGCCGCGCGCTCTAAGGCGCCTTGCTGCGGAGCGCGCGGTCGATCGCCGTTATTCATTGCGGCGACTTTTACTTATGAATGTAAAAATATTTTGCTAGCACCCACCTACTTAGGGAGACATGACCATCCCAATAAAATAAGAGAAATCAGATCGAAAACGGAACGATTTAGGTGTTCTTTCTTCCCGCGCGCTATTAGAGAATGGAACGGTAGAGAAAAGTTATGAAAGTGGTTAATGAACCCTCTGCCAGGCACTTAAATGTGATTTGCAGAGTATCTATGTAGATGTAGATGTGCGTTGACCTTAGCATAAGTTGGTGTAAGTAGTTTGTAATGCTAGGGACTCATGACCACAACAGGTAAGCAGCCTCTTAGATTTACAAACGTTTTCCCGCGAGCCGTCTAGACTGGGGCTTTGTCACGGGCCAGCACACACGTGCGGCGGGCAGACCATGTGTCTCGTTCTGGACGGCGCGACGCGGGTTCCACATACACTACGTTTAAATGTAACACATCTTCCGGAAGACGAAAATCAATTTTCGTAAACCGTTTTTCGCTGTCGTGTTTACATGGCACAACCTGAATCGGATATCCTAATCCACTTAACATGGCAGCTGATAAACAGCCGATTCAATTCATCATTTAGTCACCACAATCGCTATTTTTCTTTACTTAAATACACAGATTCATGCTCACTCTAATATTCATACCTTTTTTCACATTAGAAAATATCACTCTGTCCATAATGTTTGTATAGTCCATGGGACTTAACTACGGGGTCATCAGTCCCTAAACTTACAAACTACTTATGAACTACTTACGAACTAGGACGGCACAAATATCCATGCCCGAGGGGGGATTCGAACCCCCGACCGTAGTGGCCGTGCAGACCGTGACTGGAGCGCCTTAGTCCCCTCGGCCACCGCGGCCGGCACTCTGTCCATATGTACCAATAATTCTTACCAAAGAAACATAATCTAACAAGCCAAGAACGCTTCAAAAACGGTTGCGTTTACATGGGCACGAAAATCGATTGTGGAACTGGAAAACCGCTTCACAGAAGTGGATTTCCAGAATCGATTTTGGGGTGTTTACATAACGAACCTAAAGCGGAGTCGGGAAATCGGTTTACGAAATCCGGTTTTGGGAGCCGATGTAAACGGGGTGATTATGTCACAGCAACGGTCGGCTTCCACTGTTTCATCTCTCGATAGGAAGTCAGTGAGCAGAATGCCCCTCCTGTTTCGGAACACCGTGCGCATTGCTTTCTGCACCGACAATGTTTTTGAACTTCGTTTTGGCAGATCCACTGCGACGCCAGTACATTGACTGCTGGGTTGAGAATAAAATCCGCTACGAGTCACATTACAGATCGTATTATTTATTTGATACGACCGGTTTCGGGCTTGTGCCTGTCTTAAGGTGCTTAAAACATTCAGAATGTGTAGCATATTGGTGGAGTTCACTGTTTGAAAACAAATTATTCGATATTAATAACAGCCAAACCAACTGCAGGTGGCGAGATGACATGACCAAAAACACTGTTCACTTACATTCAATATTGTATCCAAATCGTGATGGTGTGTGAAAAGTGCGTCACACGGACAATTGAGATTTGGATACAATATTGAATGTAAGTGAACAGTGTTTTTGGTCATGTCATCTCGCCACCTACAGTCAGTTTGGCTGTTATTAATACCAAATAAATTTGTTTTCAATCAGTGAACGCCACCAACATGCTACACATTCTAAATGTTTTAAGCACCTGAAGATGGGCACAAGCCAGAAACCGGTCGTCTCATAAATGAATAATAGGATCTTTAAGGTGGCTGGTAGCGGTGTTTATTCTCAACCCTATATTAGGAACAGTCACGCAATTCAAACTCATCCATCGTGGATAAAACACGCATCGACTGCTGTTTGCCTTCATCGTCTCATCTTCCGCGCTGATTCTCTCGGAGGACTGATAGCGCTGCGGAAATCTCCAGAGCGTTTCGTTTTTTTTTTTCTCGGCTTTCAGGTTTTTCAAACCAACTCAACCAGGTGATCATAGGTGAGGCAGGATTACGCACGGCGCGGCGGTCCGCATCATGTACACATTGACGATCTTTTTTTTTTTTTTTAAAAAAATAATAATTGAAAGAAAACAATACAACAACAGCGATGCAGCATCTATTTGCCCAAGATGTTCTGCACGTAAACCTGACAGAGATGACGATGTGTTTCGATGGGCGCTGTGTTTTGTGCATTGTGGACCATTTTATCACTGACTGAACCTCGCAGGCGGCTGGAGGAAGAATGAGAGGCGCTCGGCATTTGCTTGCCACGTCGCAGATCTGTGACGCATGCGGATTGTTTCCGGACTAAATACGTCTACTTAAAAGGAAACAACATGTGGAAACTTAGTTCCTGGACGGGCCTCGTAGCTTACAAAACATTCTTTCGATCGTGACCTTAATATTGTTGGTACGTGTGCGACCCGTACCACATGGAATGACAGACGAGTTAAAGAAGGGGCGAAGACTTCATGGCAAATTATCAACCAATCCGACTGACCATTATATTGTTGAAATTATTGCCCATAGGAGGCTTACTGGCATTCTCGAGAACCATACATAACGGGAAAAGAAGCGGGTGACAGAGTTACATGAAGTGCCCTCCACCACACACCACAGAAGTAACACGTCCATATCGGACATGTAAACCTCTGCAGTTCTTCGTATTTGAAGGCACAATTGTGCGAAAAAGAGTGTTTGTTATACAATGTGCAACATTTAGCCTTGACCAGACGGAGGAAATAGAAGATAGTTGAAGAGACAACGAATATATCCCCCTGAATATGCCTTTAAAATAAGAGGCGAAACGCGTCTGGGAGAAATAAAGTCAACTGCAGTAAACACAAGGCTTGCATCAGCTCAAGGGCTCACTTTCATTTCAATAGCGCTGCCAGCAATCCATTCATCTAGCGCAGTGAGTGAAGGAGTTAAAACGGTCCAGTGGACAAGCAGATCCAGATAACCCACATTTATAGTCATTTCTAAGAGATGCTTGAAATTATGTGTTACCAATCACGCATCACGCTCAGGCATTAGATACAACAGTTGGGATCAGCGAATGCCTGAATCATTGCTGGCTATTATCTGTATGTAGTATGGACAAGAGTTGTTCCTATGGTCAGGATTATTTCCATGATTGTGGTGTGGTCTCATTGTTACTCATAGGAAAGCTATAAATAACGGAGAATGTGATCATATTTCATAGCGATATTTACAGCAGAGGAACAGCTGGTAGGCGACGGTTATGTGAATACGAATCGCACTCAATAACATTTCTCATTCCCGGTCTGAAACCAATGGACAATATTTGGGATGAATTACTATGACGATTTTCCTGCTGACACCATTGTGTAACTTGACTATCTTCTCTAATATCGGCTATTGCTGACAAAGGAGCTGCCATTCATTCATATTCGTACACTTCATAGAGGTGTAGAGGAATTGAAGTCATCGTAAAGGGTGAGGGTGAATACAGCCCACTTCAACTTCCAGTATTACGTAGCGTGCATAAGGTGGCAGACCTTCATTCTGCATTCTAACGCAACTCAAAGAATCACAAAATCTGCGCATCGAGAAAAATGTTCTGTATTTTTTTTTCTGAGGGCCTGTTACAATGTCAGTCCTTTTAAAAAGTGTTTTTTTTTAATTATTTTTTATTTTCGTCTAGAATCTGTTTGTCGGTTTTGAGTTAACTTTTGTAATTTTATTTTGTGCGATAAATTATTGTTCTTTTTTTCATTGTAATGTATTTTCGCTAACAGAACTTTTGTATCATGCTTGTCTGCTTTTAGAATGATCACATTTTCATCTTAAAATTCCTTCATAAATTTTATGTGTGTTACAGATTCTGTGTTTCGGGTGTCATTGAATTTTGTTTCCATAATATTTGTAATATTAAGCATTTTTCTTTTTTATTGGTTTGTAACACAACACAGTGAATAACGTAGGGTTCTTTTGCTTTTCGTTCTCACGAATGCAGTGATACATGTTTACGCAAATACTTATGTGAATTGTATTCTGTATATACGTTTCAATTTATTTCCGTGGTTGTATTTTGGCCGGCCGCGGTGGCCGAGGGGACTGAAGCGCTCCAGTCACGGTCTGCACGGCCACTACGGTCGGGGGTTCGAATCCCCCCTCGGGCATGGATATTTGTGCCGTCCTAGTTCGTAAGTAGTTCATAAGTAGTTTGTAAGTTTAGGGACTGATGACCCCGTAGTTAAGTCCCATAGACTATACAAACATTTGAACATTTGTTGTATTTTGTATATAATATTAATTTTGTATCTCATTGTCAATATTGCAAACGAAATAGTATTTATATTGATGTAGTAGACGCGTCAGCCTGGTCAGGGACTTTGAGGTTCTAAAAATAACACCAATTTTGGTTTCGAGCTATGGCCGCTGAAAGTCTGAGGCGCGGCCGTTGGAGTTGAGTGGTAGCGTTGCAGTGGTCTTCGGACTTGAGAGTCGGTGTGAAGTAGTTGTGGTGTTGGCACAGGGCAACAGGAATTTATTAATCAGGCCTAATCAAATGGTTTTGGGTACCGTACAAGCAATGAAGAAGAGGCACGTAAGAAAAAAAGGGTACCGTGGAACCAGTTTATCGCAAATATTCCACCACGACGAAGAGCCTGTTATGCCAATTATTGAGTGCCAATAATGACTGACTACGACGCATGCCGCATCACTAAAGTAAGATCCAGCCAACTAGCCTTCTATTAGCATATACTGCTAGCCGGCGTATCAGAACCGTTCTTGTCGTTAGCGATAGGGTTACCAGATTGAACTCGAGGCAGGCCCCCTGGCCAGTGACTCACCCCCCCCCCCTCAACTGCGACCAACTCCCCCCCCCAACCAGGATTACACGTGAATTCTAAAATAAATAAATAAATAAATAAAAATAAAAAAACTGCTAATCATCTCCTCCCTCCTAGCAAGTATCCCCCCCCCCCGGTCCTCCAGTGGAACATTGCTAGGGGTGGCTTTCACATGCCGCAGCTTACCGGCCAGGCCGCCAGTAGCTGTGGATCAACAATCGGCACACTTCAGTTGGCGTGGCAGCAGAAGAGGCGGCGACATCAAAGCTGCTCACATCAACGGCTGCGCCTTGAAAGAGTTGCCGCTTGCGGCTCCGCAAACTGGTCACCAAGAAGAGCGCCAAATACCTAATAAACTTTTGTAGCCACTCTTTATAATTTTCTTCCTGCAACCAATCTTCACGGAACGAACTTAGATATCGTCTCTTCATATCACTGTTATTACTCACTAATCTGAGTTAATGTAAGCTTGTCTGTTCATACAAGATCCGAGTATTCCAAAAATTGCCGGTAAACTGATAACAAACAATGAACGAACGAACACAAATAATAGACGTCGCCAGTTGACACGATACCGCAACACAGCGTTTGCTTAATAATTCGCTAGCCGATTACTACCGACGCAACAGCGAAAAGTTTTCAGAGGAAGAATAGGAAAGTAGCGTTTTGTTGCAATAAGAAATTGACATTTATATAAAGTTATTCATAATTACTAGAGAGAAGCCGGCCGGGAATGGCCGAGCGCACTGAGGCGTCTTGCCACGGTGCGCGAGTCTGCTCCCGCCAGAGGTTCGAATCCCCCCCCCCCCCTTGGACATGGATGTTGTGTTCGTCCTTAGTTTAAGTTACGTTAAGTTCGATGTAGATCGTCGCTACATGAGCATAGTACTTAAAAAGCGTAGTAAAAAAAAAATAGTTAAGATGAAGGTTACATTCAAGCCCAGAGATGAGAGTCATTGGCCCGTAGACCCGGAGAATTCATCCCAAACCCGGGCACTCCGGGCGGCGTCCGGAGATCTGGCAACCCTAGTTAGCGAACCAGAATTAGTGAAAGCAGTGTTAACGATTTTTCACCTAAAACAGGTACCAGATAGGTTCCTATCACCACCATTGTCATTCCGAGGCCAAATCATAGATTGTTAACAGTGATATAGAGAAGTATTTATTATGCTAATTAGGAATGAAAATTGCAATTATAAAAAACGTCAGTAAATTTAACACTTTGCAAATCAGTGAATTTTTGGTTGTGCAATATTGAACTGCCTTTTATTGATTGTACAGTTGCTTTGATTCAGACTTACTCAGTTATCATTGTGTAATTAAGGGCAGGATTGTTAAATCGGTATGGAGAAACACAATAAATAGTTAAAACACTAAGGTAAAGCAGTCAACAATCCGAAGATTGGTTTGAACACCACATTGCTTTACTAGGCATGGTCCTGTTTGGAGGTGGTATGCCGTTGCCTACCTCCGACCTTCGAACTGACTTACCCAGCCAGTTATAGGAGGACCTACAGTTTAACGTGGGTTCCGAACCACGGTGCTACTCGGTATTTTTCAAATTAGCAATACTGCCAGAGATGAAAGAAGTGGAAAGTGACAGATAAAAATCCTAGGACCTGGCAGGGATCGAACCCGCGACCTTTGGATTTGTAGTCTGGCACTCTACCACTGTGCAACCGAAGCGCAAAGTTAAAACATTACAGCTAATTTTTTTTTTCATTTGATTACTGCAATTATGGTATCGTTGAGAATAATAAGTTTTCTCAGATAACAGTGTTCATTATCCAGTCGAGTCACAGTTCACTTAATTAGCAAGAATTTTCATAATACTGACCAAGTTCAAATTTTACAGATACGTAGACAAAAAAGAGGATGTAATTTTGATCATGTAACTACTACGCTATGACAATTAAGCTCTCCAAAAACGGAAGTCTTGTCTGTGGGAAAGAGATTTAAACAGATTGAGTGCCAAGTTGGAGGGTCCACATTAGAACAGGTGGACAGTTTCAAGTACTTAGGATGTATTTTCTCAGAGGATGGCAATATTGAGAAAGAACTTGAATCGAGGTGTAGCAAAGTGAGTGCTCAGCTAAGATCTACTCTCTTCTGCAAGAAGTAAGTCAGTAGCAGTTAGCAGTGCACCGCTCTATCTTCCGACATGTTTTGTTGTACGGGAGTGACAGCTGGTTGAATACAGGTTACCTTATTAATAACTTTCAAGTTACAGATACGAAAGTATCAAGGGTGTATTGCGGGTACTAATAGATAGGAACAATGGGAAGAGACTGTCAATAATAAGGAAATGAAAGAAAAACTGGGAATCAGTACCATAGAAGAAGCAGTTAGAGCAAACAGGCTGAGATGGTGGGATCATGTTCCACGCATGGGAAAAGCAAAGTTGCGTGAGAGACATATGGGCTCAGCAGTAGAGGGTAAGAGGAGTCGAAGTAAACCAAGGAGAATTTGGATTCAGTCAAAATTGATTTTGAAGGCTGATCATCAGACGAAGCATCAATGCTGGCATTCAATAGGGGATCATGGAGGACTTTTATTGGGGGGCTATGCACCATACAGAACGCTGAAAGGCATTATCAGTGTCTAATGATGATGATGATGATGATGAGTGATTTTTTAATTGTCCTTGAGTGTACTTCGAAGTAACATTATTACACTTCAACAGTGGGCATCTATAAACCGTTCTTTATGATGAAGTCGTTACTGAAAAAGTAAAATAAAATAAAAAAAAAACACATACATTACGACGTAATAAAAAGGTTTTCTGGGGTAGCTTAATAAACGAAGCGATAGGGACTGGGATCCGTTGATTAGTGAGTTGAAGCGGTCACGCCATCAAACCTTGACTTACGTGGTGCAGAGCTGAGGACCTGTGACGTCACTGGTTGCGAATCAGCTGTATTAGCACTACAGCGGCGTCCTCTTGACAATCTCTTGGCAATGTTAGACAATATATCGCCCGAAACCACTAGGCAGACTGAGAGACTATTAATAATTTTTCATATTCACAGAATATATGACTTCAACTGCGAATGGGCAAAGCTGAAAATGTGTATCCAGCCGAGATTCGAACCTGGGTCTCCTGCTTTTGAGTCTGACGGGAGGCGTGCTTAGGTAGTCCTTGCAGGTGCGCCGGTCACTGTGCTCCAGTGGTATAGGGGACACCGCAACTGCCTAGAAAGCAGGAGACCCGGGTTCGAATCCTGGATGGGTACACATTTTCAGCTTTGCCCATTTGCAATTGAAGTCATATATTCTGTGAATAATAACAACTGCAGGATCAGAAGTGACATCTGTTCTTTCGGAATAGACGCCACATGTATATATACTATTAATAATGGATTTAGCCGTAAGACCATGCCTTCATGCATTGGTAAACCTTGTTCCCGTTTTTTTCAGTTCTGACTGTGAAATTTTTCATGACTTATAACAGATAAGCGCAATTTATGTCTCAGTAACCGACTATTTTGACAAAACTTTAACATTTCATTCATTCAAAGGAAATTTTCTCCCACTAACGTTGCGCTTTCGTTACCTACAGTATTAAACCAGCGGAAATAAAGATAGAAGAAACTGTTATTTCACACTTAAATTTACGATGTATTCGTTTCCACCTAATCCTGTACACTGTACAGCTAACAGATCAGATTGTGTGACATCTTTTGGAGCACCTTACCTACACGTTTATTATCAGGAAGGGTTAGTATATCTCAGATTTCAGGTGCTACTGAAGCATTTAATCGCTGACCTACTTCATAAATTAATATGAAAATATGAATGTCACGTATCTTACATATCCAACAGTCTACACTGAAAGCACTACTTCAAGCAATAAGTTTTGCGTCCGGGGATAGATAATTTCAGAAATGCTGACATCCCCTTATAGAAACATACTGAGAGTTGCAAGACAGGTCAGAAAGTTTTTCGACACTCATTATCCAACCATTAGAGTTGCGTGACACAAGTCTGCCTGCTGTAGATCAGCAACAGTGCACTGTCTTGGACCGACTGCAGAGAAGAAAATGTAAATAACACAGCAGGGTGGAAAGTTCACCAAGGAGAGAGATCAGCTGACTATACATTATCCTGAAATGGAAGTAAATGGAACATACTGGGCAAATTTGTGCCTTCCAGAATGGGAGAACATTACGATAAAGAAAGTCGTTACCAAACTTCGATTTGTGGGCAGAATATTGCGTGCTAGCCAGTCAAACGACGGCGAGATTTTCAGAAGAATAGATAAGAAGCAGAGCTAACTGGGAGAAACTTTAATGTGTGTCATATTAATCTCAGGAGAAATTTCTGACACAAAGTTGTAATGTTTATTGTTATATGTGTGTGTGTGTGTGTGTGTGTGTGTGTGTGTGTGTGTGGACTACAAACGGACAGCTACAGCCGTGCACAGATCAGCCCCTTGTTACACAACGAGGTGGCAGCACAGTCGTCGGGTCACACACACTGACTGCTGGTGGTATGCACCAAGCCAGAAAAAATTCATCCGCCACTGTTCCGTTTGTCTCGGAGTAATGAATAGCGCCCAGAAAAGTAACCACGATATTATGAATCAAGAACAAGGCGTGTTACAGCTATCACTAAATCATATTTTGCTGTATGAAGGTGTCAACTGTTTGTTTCAAATTCATAGAGTACGTTATTAAGACAAATTGGAAAGAACAATAAGAATCAATTTAGCCAAGCTCCAAAGTACAATTACTTCGCAGAAATAAAGATTTTTTACTATCTCTCAATTAACACTTAGAGTGCCATGCCCGTAATATTACGTTACTGTCGTTTGTTAGAAGATTGCCGCGCCCGTAATATTACGTTCTCTGTGTCTTTGCGAGAACTGCCGCGCCCGTAATAAGAAAAATGTTCAAATGTTTGTAGAGTCTATGGGACTTAACTACGGGATCATCAGTCCCTAAACTTACAAACTACTTATGAACTAGCTAATCCTAAGGACAGCACAAATATCCATGCGCGAGGGGGGATTCGAACCCCCGACCGTAGTGGCCGTGCAGACCTTGACTGGAGCACCTCAGTCCCCTCGGCCACCGCGGCCGGTGCGCCCGTAGTATTACGGACGGCTGTTCTCAAACGAATTCTAGCTTTCGCGCGCATCATTATCCGTACGGCAGTTATCAGAAGGGAGGCAAGACCTTTTAGTAGACATCTCTGCCACTAGGATGCGCCACTAAACTGTTCACTTTACGAAACAAGGGTTTGTCAGTTGACTGTGAGACATCAGGGCGAGCGTTAGACGCAACATGTCAAGCAGCAGGCCTTTGAGCGACGCCGAGATTCGCCGCATTTTTGATGAATCGGAAGATGATCTGAGTGTTTTTGATGGCGATGACACGGATGAAGATCCAACTTATGCTGAATCAGGATCACGTAATATAATTGCTTTCACGACTGGATGGAACATATTTCCTGGAAAGAATGCCCATTCCAATAGGAAGAAGAAGGCACAAAAGACTTGTAGAGTGTGCTCATACAGTGGCAAGAAAGAAGCAGGAGTCGCTAGAAGGAAGGATACTTCATTCCAGTGTGCAGTATGCAAATTGGGGATTTGTGTCCAGGCCTGCTTCCAGCTATACCACTCAAAAAAGAACTATTTGTACTAAAAGCCGTTTGCTGATGTTTAATATTCATGATATTTGCATGTAATCACATAAAAATTGTCATGTTTATTAATAAATAGTTTATAATAAGAAAAAAAAACAATTTTTTACCTACCGGAAAACAGCGTTTCTTGTTTTGATTGCTGTGATGAAGGTTTACAAAGCAGGAAATGTACGAGGCAAGTATTTGAACAGGAAATAATCAGGTTTATTCCTGACCAAGAAAAATATATTAATGATTATTCCTGAATCTGTACGAACAGGACGAAATACTGTAAAAATGGCCGGCACTGGGGGAAGGAGAAAAGAAAATGTGCTGGCACTATGGGAAGTCGGTTCGCATATATGGCTGGGGCACTCAAAGTGTTAAAGTGCTGAAGCTGACACACTCGACTCTTTTTCTTCTATCGGACCAAACATCGTGGTCATCAGTCCGTAGCTTACAAACTACTGAAACTAAGGTAAACTAACCTAGGGACAACACACACACCCATGCCCTAGGGAGGACTCGAAATTCCGACGGAGAGCAACCGCGCGCTCCGCAGTCGGACCAACAGAAGAGACTCAAAATCACAATGATAATTGGCTTCTCAGGTTGGGACTAACGCAAGTATCATCTTAAAACTATGGCCGTGTTTTCAGGCAATTAGTGATCTCTGGTCTTCTTCTTTGTATATAAAGCAGTGTGTCCGTATGTTTGTATACAAATTTACAGTTTTCTTCCAATGTTTATGAAATTTTGCACACGTAAACTTCAATCCATGAGGACGGTCGCCGTAAGTGTTAGGATCACGTACAATAAATTGTTCACTAGATATGACGTCACAAACAATTATGTGAGGAAAAAACTGCTGCTTCAAACGACAGTGTTGCACATTTCCTCCTAAACCACTGGACCGATTTCAACCAAATTTGGTGCTTTCCATGAGGCAAGAATGCTGTCGGGATAAGAAGCACATACTACACACCAGATACAACACCAATAACAATATAGTTGCAAGACTCTGCCACAGCGGTGGCCGAGGAGACTGAGGCGCTCCAGTCACGATCTGCACGGCCACTACGGTCGGGGGTTCGAATCCTCCCTCGGGCATGGATATTTGTGCCGTCCTTAGGATTAGCTAGTTCATAAGTAGTTTGTAAGTTTAGGGACTGATGACCCCGTAGTTAAGGCCCATAACTATACAAACATTTTTGAACTCTGCCACATAATGCGAAGAGCCTTATTTACACACTGTATGAGAATGACAGTACTTAGCGAGTTGCACCCAACATAATTTCAAACCTTAATTGAATTTTCCTCTCTTACAACCATAGAAAAATTATGAAAGGAAAAAAAAATTCCCGCTTACTACTTTTCCGCCGTTTATGGACTAAAACTACGGCATTTGGTATGACGTTACTATTTATAATTTCTACACTACAAATTGTAGCCACAGGAAATTATACAGACAGTATACACAAATATAGCTGAATCTACCTTTGAAATTGAATCACAGTACGACACATCGTTCATGAGATATGAGAAGAATGTTCAAATGTTTGTTAAGCTTATCGGACTTAACTACGGGGTTATCAGTCCCTAAACTTACAAACTACTTATGGACTACTTACGAACTAGGACGGCACAAATATCCATGCCCGAGGGGGGATTCGAACCCCCGACCGTAGTGGCCGTGCTGACCGTGACTGGAGCGCCTCAGTCACCTCGGCCACCGCGGCCGGCTATGAGAAGATGTAGCCAATTTTCGATAACGCTCTTTCTTTCCATATTCGGCGGCTCACCAAATATTTATAAAAAAAAAAAAAAAAAAAAATTTTCTTATTTTTTCAGACAGGTACTATTGACATACCGCGAGATATACTTGCAGTAAATAGAAAGTTTGGTAACGTAAAGGTTAAAAATTTCTAAATATTCCGGTTTCTTGCGTTTGTAGCGGTTCTTTGCGATATATCCCGAAAGCTCAATACCAATAGATACTTCAAAAGTGATCGGTTAAAGTACTGGAACGTTCTAATTTAACAGCTTTCTACCGGACCTATAGAATTTTATTCGTGCGCCTCGGTTGCGCAGTGGCAGAGTGACAGACTATGGATTGACAGGTCGCGGGTTCGATCTTCGTCAGGTCCTCGGGTTTTTATTTGTCACTTCTTTTACCTCTATTGCTCATGTGAAAAATACCGAGTAGCACCGTGGTTCGGTACCCACGTTATACTGTAGGTCCCCCTATAACTGGCTAGGTAAGTCAGAAGGTCGGAGGAAGGTAATGGCATACTACCTCCGAAGAGGACCATGCCTAGTAAAGCACTGTGGTGTTCAAACCAATCTTCGGATTGTTGACTGCTTTGTGTTTTGTGAAAAAAAAAAGATTTTTTCGAAAAAAAATATCTTCGCCATATTCGCCTGCTTAGAGCGAGTTTCATGAAATGGAGACTGTTTTACAATTTAATATCAAACACGGTCAATTTTTTGTTTTCGGGTAATAATTTTTGCATTCATTACTCCATAATGCTAGAACTATACTGTTAGTTCATTAGGTTGGCAGCAGTGGAAAGGAAGACATCGTAGTGTATAATTTCGATCTCAATGGTGAACCTAATATTCTCGTGTCTAGAGTTGAGACGTGTGAGAAAGCTCGCCAGTTTAAGTCTTCCATGTGGCCGGATAACGAAGGTAATATCCACGGATCTAAAGAAACAAGTAGGTTTTACATGTGCTGACTCAAGAGCTTCCTCCTCGAAATGTTCCATGCACATATTTGCAACAAAGGGTGAGAGTGGACTTCCCATGGCTACTCCTTCTGTCTGCTCGCAGTATTCCCCGTCAAGTAAGAAAAATGTTGTCAGAACATGTCTGAAAATATTGGTAATCTCTTCGTCAAATTTCTGTCTGGTGAGTTTCACGGAACCTTAGTGAATACAGGGACCATGTCGACGTTCACGAGTATCTCATATTCCTTAAGCGTAAGGTCGTTGATACGTCCCAGGGAATCCATGGAGTTATGGATATAGGTAGTGAGTACATCTCCCACTTATCCTGTGAAAAAAGTTCACTTTTTTTAAATGAAACAATGCCTAACGACAGTAAAAAACTAAAAGTGAGGTAAATTAGAATTTCAGTTGTGGTTTCTGCAGGATTCTAGTAAAATTTGTTTCCAATCTGAAACTTGTTTTACTCTTACAACCTGGTAGTTGCTAGGTATGAAGTTATAGTGATTGCTTACATCATGCGTGTGTGTGTGTTCTTTGAGTGCATTGAGACTTGCTGGTCAGTTAATGTTTGGCAGTCTAATGTTGAGAGTGGACGTTGACATTTACCGATGCAGAAAAGGCCGACTTGCTCACGGTGTATGGTCAGTGTAGGAAGAATGCAGTTCGCGATTGTACGGTGTATGGATAAACACATCCCAATAGACGCCACTATCTCTGTAATTATTTATCAGCCATTGTAACACCTAGACAACATAACATAAGTAAACAAGTGACGACAAAAGTGGGGAAAATTGTTTGGCTGTTGTTCCATTTGATCCGCTCGTCAGTTCCCGTTCAATCGCACGAGGAAGTGTCATGAGACAGGCAAGTATCCTTCGCATTCTCCATCGCCATTGGTTACATCCGTATCACACGTCTCTCCGCAAACGGTTACGCGAATCGTTTTACCTTCTGTACGTGGGCGTTACGACAGGATACTCAAGATGCATCATTTATCTTAGTTATGAAGCCACATTTTCCAATCACGGCCACGTAAACTTCCAAAACTTGTGTGAGGGATGTGTTGAGAATTCCATTTGTCGTCATCAGATGGGACGTTAACCGTCAGCTCATAGGCCTATTTTTCATAGACAATGTGCCGAACACGCACGGGTGTCACAGTCTCCTAACAAGTCATCTTTCACGGTTACTAGAACACGTTCCTCCGCAGACTATGAGACATCAGTAGTACCAGCATGATGGCTGTTCAGCCCTTGGTACATGCATTACCCCAGCATGTCTTCACGGATCGTTTCCCAATCCTTGGATTGGACGCAGAGGACCCGGATTTGACTATTGTGGCCTTTTGTTTCTTGTCGAGGAAGATGAAAGACGTTGACTACAGAGACATACCGACTACAACAGATCATTTGCAACTTTGTATCACTGCAGCTTGTTCGGATATATCCGCTGAAATGTAACGTGTGTGCAGCAGTCTTAGCATACCAGATTGAAAGCATGGGAACAAAATTTGTGATTGTCAGTTGTCACTTTACCGGTCAGAATACACATTATTGTTTGCACTACCACACGTATTGTACAAGTGTCGGGTTTGTTCGAATCCTATAGATTGTACTTGCACTAGTACCCTACTAATGTACCCTACTTATAGTATATTACCTATTCAAAAACTTCATGTTGTACAAAAAAATACTTTTTGTGTATTATCTGTTTATTGCCTACAAAGACGAGCCAATACTTGCGGTTCAATTTTAATGGTTCACCCTCTGGGGCCGCCGGTTGTAGGCCTTGAATGTTTCTAAAAAAACAAAACAAAAAGCAAAAAGGAGAAAAATCTGATAATGAAATATTCCTGCTGGGTTAATGTATTACCAGGTTCTTGCAACCGCTGTGTAACGATCTCAGTTTCTTCCAGCGTTGTCCGGAGGCGTCCTTTAGGTTACCCATGCCACACTTCCAAATACGTACCACTTGTTTCAACAACATGCTTCGATGTCGAAAGATATTCGAGGCACTTAAATGTGATTTGTAGAATATCCCATGTAGATATGCTGTTTTGTTATTCCGAACTGAACCGTGTTCTTTTCCAACGTATTTTCAACGTTCTGCCTGTCCGACCTATGCACATAATTGATCTGCCTCCACATCTACATCTACATCTACATACATACTCCGCAATTCGCCGTAAGGTGCGTGGCGGAGGGAACACTGTACCACTACTAGGCATTTCCTTTCCTATTCCACTCCCAAATTGAACGAGGAAAAAAAGAATGTCTATATGACTCCGGACGAGACCTAATTTCTCTTATCTTGTCTTTGTGATCTTTACGCGAAATGTAAGTAGGCGGCAGCAAGATCGTACTACACTCAGCTTCAAATTCCGGCCCTCTAAATTTACTTAACAGAAATTCACGAAAAGAATGTCGTCTTTCTTCCAGCGATGCCCAATTGAGTTGCCGGAGCATTTCCGTGACACTCGCGCATTGGTCGAACCTACCGGTAACAAATCTAGCTGATCGTCTCTGAACCGCCTCTATGTCTTCCTTTAAACTGATCTGCTCCGGGTCCCAAACACTTGAGAAATACTCAAGACGTGGTCGTACAAGCGTTTTATACGCGGTCTCCTTTACAGATGAAGTACATCTTCCCAAAATTCTCCCAATAAACCGAAGTCGGCTGTCCGCCTTACTCACAACTGTCCTTACATGCTCGTTCCATTTCATATCGCTCTGCAATGTTACGCCTAGATATTTGAACGACGCGACAGCATCAAGAAGCTCACTACTAATGCTGTATTCGAACATTATGGGATTGTTTTTTCTACTCATGCGCATCACCTTAAATTTTTCTACATTGAGAGCTAGCTGCCAATCTTCGCACCAACTAGAAATTTTGTCTAAGTCATCCTGTATGCTATTACAGTCAGTTACAGACGACACCCTCCCATACACCACAGCATCATCAGCAAACAGCCGCAAATTACAACTTACTCTGTCTATCAGATCATTTATATAGATAGAAAATAATAGCGGTCCTATCACACTCCCCTAGGGCACGCCTGACGATACACTCGTCTCTGATGAACACTCGCCGTAGAGAACAACGTACTGCGTTCTATTACTTAGGAAGTCTCCCAGCCAGTCACAAATCTGTGAATCTATTCCATAAGCTCGTATCTTCGTTAGCAGTCTGTAGTGTGGCACGGCGTCGAACGCCTTTTTGAAATCGAGAAAAACACAATCCGCCTGTTGCCCTTCGTCCATGGCTCGCAAGATGTCATGTGAGAAAAGGGCAAGCTGAATTTCACATGAACGATGTTTCCTAAACCCGTGCTGATTCATGGAAAGAAGCTTTTCCGTTTCAAGGAAATTTACTATGTTCGAACTGAGAATAAGCTGTAAAATTCTACATGAAACTGATGTCAACGATATTGGCCTGTAATTATATGGGTCAGTTCTCTTTCCTTTCTTATACACGGGAGTCACCTGCGCTTTTTTCCAATCACTAGGAACTTTGCGCTGAATTAAAGATTTGCTATAAATGCAAGCTAAGTAGGGGGCCAACGCCGCAGAAATGTCTTTGTATAACCGAACTGGTATTCCATCCGGACCAGAAGACGTTTTCGTATTTACAGATACATCATACTTTACAAATACCTGCTGCCGGGAATTGAGAGGTTTTAATGCTAACGCCCTATATTCGTCTGAAGCGACTAATGTCGTCGGTCTTAACCATAAGCGATATAACTTGGGATTTAATTTACTCACTTATCCGTGGCTTGGGCCTTAGCGAACGTGTGCCTGCTCCACACTTCTCCTCCACCGCTCCAGGTTGTGATCCTCCCACCACCTTCGCCGGCTCCTAGTCCCATGTCCTCAGCATCCTTGACGTTGTTGTCCTTCCACCTTGTCCGGGGTCGTCCCGGCCCGTCCTTCCAGCTACAGCTTCCAGAAAGACATCACGGAGGGACTTTCCTTCACTCATCCTGGCTACATGTTCAGCCCATGTCAGCCTTCTTTTCATCATTTGTATGACGTCAGGTTGAGCGTAAAGCTCTGTTGATTCCTGGTTGTTCCGAATTTTCCATTCTCCTGTTTGTGTGTCCATCACGGGGCCAGAGATTCTTCGTAGGATTTTACGTTCATAAACATGTAGTTTTTGCTCATCTGTACTCCTAAAGGTGAGGGTTTCACATCCGTACATTACGACCGATATAATCATACTTTGATAAATCCTGATCTTAAATCTTCTCGACGGGGCTCTTTAATTAGTTCTAACGAAACCGCAACCTTTGGGCGATTGTATCCCTCGTGGTCGTCAGGGTCGGAGCTTGACTATCTATAACTGGGCGACCCTCCCACAGGGTACGGCGCCTGGCTGCAGGAAGTCACGATGAGAACAGGGAACTGATGCTCACTGAGGTAGCGCCCATACGGATTTTTCTCGTTCTCTGTGTAGCGCAGGAACTCAGTGAAAAGGGAAGTAGTGGAAACGATGTAAGTAGAAACATAGCCGATGCACTTAGCAGCGCGTGGAAACCCGAACTTGATAAACAACGAGCTGAGACGAAGACTGGCTGATGACGAGGGATGACGCATCAGGCAACCTGCTTGTTGAGAGCGGGCAGCAGAGGGCAGCGCATCGGAGTGCGCCATTGCTGTTTTATTGGGAGTAACGATACTTTAGTCATCTGTTTTCCGAAGAATGCTTTTCTTCCTTTGCAGGTTCAAAATAATAAAGGACGTACTGGTATGAATTTCAATTGTATCTATGTGTTTTGATGATCAAAACTGTCGATCTGCATTACTTTTTATTACGATAACACTGGATGTTCGCATCCGTATCCAAGGCAATCCAGAGATAGCCTTTGATATAAACAAACTGTCAATACCTCAAGTGCGATAGTTATATCTTTGGTTAATGTAATGTAGCCACTACAAATACTGACACTTTTCACTTTTAATACTTCTGACAGGTTAACTTAACACCCGTAAATACACTCTCACTCACATACAAAACAATTAAATAGTCAGGTAATAATGAAGATTGAAAGATTTACACTAGCAGAGTAAATCAATTTTAACGTCATTATTTTCATTCTTCTTCTTTTTTTATTTTATTTCAATTTTTTAACATACTTCGCCAGTAATCCACATCAGTATAATACACACCAGTCTGTTCCAACAAATTGGTTATTTGTAGTGTTGTGACCTCATCGCCTTTTGCTTAGTACTCGTCCCGGTCTATTTGTCAATAAAGATACTGGTGCAGGGTTCTTTGACACCTAAAACATCGATATAGTTAGTATTTCAAGATATTTATTAACTGACAAGTATAATACTCAACTTTAGAACATAAGTCTGTTTCTCTTCTCGATTCTTGCGGCGTCGTTCGTATGATGCTAGCTGCGTTGTGATATAGTTACTGCTAAGTTCGTAGCCGCGTTCTGACTTAGTACTGTCCTAGTTCTGACTTCGTAGCTGTCTAGTAACTTCCTGAGTTCTGAATCGTAACTGACTAGTTCTCACTAGTAACTGATGAGTCCTGGAAAGTAACTGCCGGGCGTCCAGACGCATGTCGGCCTAGGTATAGCCGCTTGTACAGGGCGCGCATCTTCGGTCGCTCCCTCCGGGATGCGCGGCGCCTGCTTGCGATCGCTGCCTTCTCCACGATCGTTCTCTTACGTCTGGTGTATGGCGCTGACTTTACGGCACAACATGTAGTATAAAATGTTCAAATGTTTGTAAAGCTTATGGGACTTAACTACGGGGTCATCAGTCCCTAAACTTACAAACTACTTATGAACTACTTACGAACTAGGACGGCACAAATATCCATGCCCGAGGGGGGATTCTAACCCCCGACCGTAGTGGCCGTGCAGACCGTGACTGAAGCGCCTGTCTCCTCGGCCACCGCGGCCGGCATGTAGTATAATTTAAAATCGTAATGAACATGTAGCCTTCGCCACACTAACAACATCAGTATCACCAGAGATGTATTATTTTTATTTAGAATCCGCTGGCTCAACGACGTGTCCCTCTGGCGAGGCACGGCTGACGGCTGGAAGCGCGTAGCGGCCACGTTCCTCCACTGCCACAACTTGCTGCTGCCAGTCGTCGTCGCTGACTCAGCCTTCTCGATCACATGGAACAAAGAAACAAACGAACAAGAGACACGCGACATCAAATATAATAATAATTATTATTATAAAAATTAATGTCTCAATTCCTAGTATGTAGAACAACAATCATAGATCGAACGGCTTAGAGGAGAATAGTGCTACATACCTTAATGTTTGACACTCGTTCAAGACTATCAGCGCACTGTCTGGTCACTGCCGTGTACTCCAACCAATCAGATCGCGTCGTCTGCCAGTTGACGACGTACATAGCCACGACGATTGTGGCGGCAGTCGTCGTAACCTTAGAATTTTACCCAATTTTGTCGTGACAAGTAAACGACGAAATTTTAATGCACTGATTCAATTACGAACGTCTTTGTAGCCATAGTCAGAAATAAACTGAACGCAAGACGGAGAGGTCATGAGGCGCGACCAGAAAGGAAGTTTCCCAATTTTCTAACAAAGACACTATAGTTACATGAAACACTCTGTTGGCAACATGTACAGCAATGTTTTCGCTATTTTTCAACACCCGTCCTGTCGTGGGACGGACTCCTGTACCCCTGTGTGGTGGATGCCTGTCCTGTGGCAGTCGCCTTCAGCTGTTGGTCATCGTCAAAACGCTGCACGCAGACGCGCCAATCACATTCAGTTGACCTACCAGCATAAAGTCCTGATCCTGCACCTCACGAAATTCCTCTTCCCCCTGCCAAGGTTTCCACAACTTATATATATAACCTGTAACTTCCGGGATTCTCAGAGTGCATAGATCGTATAAAACTTCCCCTATTTCAAGAATGCCGATAATTTACATATCATGCTACACCTTTTATACTACATCAGTCTTAGAATAATTATTCAAGCAAAAAAATGTTCAAAAGTTTGTATAGCTTATGGGACTCAACTACGGGGTCATCAGTCCCTAAACTTACAAACTACTTATGAACTACCTACAACTAAGGACGGCACAAATATCCATGCCCGAGGGGGGGATTCGAACCCCCGACCGTAGTGGCCGTGCAGACCGTGACTGGAGCGCCTCAGTCTCCTCGGCCACCGTGGCCGGCTTTCAAGCAATGACTGTACTCACCATTAATAGACACTTTTCACGTATGTGTGAGAAAAGGTTCAGTTCAAACACGGAACTAAATTACGCTGCTAAAACGATTATCCTATGAGAGAGATCTAGAAACAGTTCTGCTGCTCCTGAAATGCTCCGGCAACTCAATTGGGGATCGCTGGAAGAAAGACGGCGTTCTTTTCGTGAATTTCTGTTAAGTAAATTTAGAGGGCCGGAATTTGAAGCTGAGTGTAGTACGATCTTGTTGCCGCCTACTTACATTTCGCGTAAAGGTCACAAAGACAAGATAAGAGAAATTAGGGCTCGTACGGAGGCATATAGGCATTCTTTCTTTCCTCGTTCAATTTGGGAGTGGAATAGGAAAGGAAATGCCTAGTAGTGGTACAGTGTACCCTCCGCCACGCACCTTACGGTGAATTGCGGAGTATGTATGTAGATGTGGATGCTATGAATCGTACTAAGGAAAATGAACAAAAAGTATTAAATTATAAGGTAAATACCAAACAATTTGGGTCGAGGGTTCGAATCCCCCCTCGGGCATGGATATTTGTGCCGTCCTTAATATTAGCTAGTTCATAAGTAGTTTGTAAGTTTAGGGACTGATGACCCCGTAGTTAAGTCCCTTAAGCTTAACAAACATTTGAACCAAACAATTTGCTCGGCCGAGCACTCTAAGGAATCTTGCTGCGGAGCACGCGACTGCTCCCCGTGGGAGGTTCGAGTCCACCCTCGAGCATGTGTGTTTGTGTCTCTGTGTATGGGTATGGGTGTGGCGGGTAGGAGGGTGTTGTCCTTAGGTTAATTTAGGTATTTTGTAAGCCTAGGGACACCCAAGGTAGCTAAAAGGTAAAGCAATCAACAATCCGAAAATTGATTAGAACACCACAGTTCTTTACTAGGCAGGGTCCTGTTTGGAGGTGGTATTCCGTTGCCTTCCTCTGACCTTCGAAACTGACTTATCCTGCCAGTTATAGGGGGACCTACAGTTTAACGTGGGTTCCGAACTACGCTGCTACTCGGTATTTTTCACATCAGCAACACTGCCACAGGTGAAAGAAGTGGAAAGTGACAGATAAAAATCCTAGGACCTGGCGGGGATCGAACACGCGACCTTTGAATTTATAGTGTGGCACTCTACCATTGTGCAACCGAGGCGCACTAAGGCCATAAATTTACAACTCTTTACTCTGAAATCAAATGTTGAAATGTTTAAATCTATGGCAGTTAACTACTCTGGTTATCAGTCCCTAGGCTTCCAAACCACTTAAACTAACTAACTGTGGTGTCGCACAAGTCCAAAGTGCGCGCCATCTACTTTCGCCGCGCGCCGCCATGCACGGACGGCGCGGCGTTCTTACGACGTCAGCCACGAGCGCCCTCTGCTACAACTCCGCTCGTGTCCACCACTGAACGACATCGTTCACTTGGAACTGAGATAGGAACCAGTTAACACTTCGGAATCAGATAGGCACCAGTGAAGACTTGGCTATCGGATAGGCACTAAGTAGGCCTCTAGCTCAACTATCTATCAGCATTCTGCAGTACTGAAATATGTAAAAGTTAAGTATTGTATAAATTCTGTGCAATATATATCTCGTTCTAATTTACTCTAGTGTTTCTAGTTTCTGCTGTCCCACTGGCTGCTCCCCTCCGTACCTGCACAAGCGTGCTACCTTTTATTCCTGTGTCGGTCTTCCTACTCGGCCACCGACACCTACGACGGAAACGAGACACAAAAGCGGCGACGAGGCTGGGACACAAAAACAACAAATACACCCATGCCCGAGGTAGGACTCGAACCTCCGACGGCGACCAGATAGGCGCCTTAGAACACTCCACCACTCCACCGAGGCCTGTATCACTCAGCCGGGATGCTCAAATAAAAAAAAAAAAAAAAAAAAAAAAAAAAAAAAAAAAAAAAAAAAAAAAAAAAAAAATCTCATAAAAGCTAAAGCAATTTTCTTAACATAACTACATGAACATAGGTATAAACTCTCGAGTTAGATGTGACGTGTTACAGAGCCTTACGGACGATAAATCAGATAACCTGTTAGACGTAAAGACGCAATGGAACAAGGCGCCAAACTTTTCTACATTATATATAACGTTCACAAGTTTGAGTATAAAAACAGACGTTGTTTTTTTGTCTCATTTGTAGCTGGTTCCCAATGGAGTAACACTGCGTTGAAAGCGCTCTGCCGAGTCAATATATTCAGCGGATGGATCTCAGACCGACTGTGACTGTTAGCTGAGAAATTAAATTACACTGCGGGGACTGTGTCCTCAACAGCAGCAGAGGTCAACGGCCCTCAGGACATCCGCTGCAACTGCCGTCGCATTACAGGTATTCAACACACGCAGCGCTCACAGGCTTTCCGTTTCAATCTCAGATAAGGTCATCGTAATAAAAGCAAACTCGTGTCTGGCGGTAATTCGATTACCAGTAGCCGCAGCCCCGGCGACTTGTACAAGCGCCTCAGACAAACTGGAATGGCCGCACTCGGTCTCAGCGGAGCAGCGGCTTGTATCGGAGATTCACGTCCAGATAAATTCACTGCAGGGCACCGATAAACTTTGAGCCAAACCTACTGAACTCTAGTGTTAGAGGGAGTGATGGGAATAATTGTACGAAGTACACGTGTTAATGGCAATTAATTTCCTTCAGAATTACGACAAATGATCTAATAGCAGCAACATAATTATGTATAACATTCCACAACCGGTTTCACGCTTATGCCTATTGCTGGGCAAAGTTACTGGCATCATTATTATTTAAAAACAGTTAAGTATAACCTTTTCCTGCAACCATATGATTTTAAAACTTTTTAAATTTCTGAAACTGAATTATAATTACTAATGATTTAATGATTTGCTGAAAGGAGAAAATATAAATAGGCAGTAAATGTACCAGGTAAAATATAGTACAAAAAAAAATAATAATAAGGCTGGAAATGCTGGTGGGCAAATGCAAGTCTGTAGAAGTATGTATAACTAAGGAAAAAATAGATTGCGCCTACAGGAAAATAAAAGAAATATTTAGACACAAGGAAAGCTACTGTATGAATATCGAGAAATCCGATGGAAAACCAGTTCTGAGCAAGGGAAAGCTGAAAGATGGAAATAATATTTAGAGTGGCTGTATAAAGGAAATGTACTTCGAGACAATATTGTACGAAGCGAAGAGGAAGTAGATGAAGATGAGATAAGAGGTATTATACTGAGAAATGAATTTGAAAGATCTCTGAAAGACCAAAGTCGTAACAAGGACCAAGGAGTAGATGACATTCCGTCAGAGCTACCGAAGTTCTGGGAGAGCCAGCAATGACAAAATCATTCCACCTGGTGGCAAGATGTGTGAGACAGGCGAAATATCCTGAGGCTACTGCAATAATGAAATAATCCAATTCCAGAGAAAGTAGGAGCAGACGGTTGTGTAAAGCCTTTCATAATGATGAGTGGAATACACTATTTCAAATTTCTGAAGTTATTAGGGGTGGAACGTAGGTAACGGTGGATTATTTACGATTTGTACAGAAAACAGCTGGCCTTGTAACATCAGCTAATGTGGCTTTGCCACACAGCTACTGCGAACTGCTGAAAGCAAGAGGAAACTACAGCCGTTACTTTTCCCGAGGACATGCAGCTCTACTGTATGTAAATATGATGATGGCATCCTCTCGGGTAAAATATTCCGGAGGTAAAATAGTCCCCCATTCGGATCTCCGGGCCGGGACTACTCAGGAGGATGTTGTCATCAGGAAAGACAATACTGGCATTCTACGGATCGGAGCGTGGAATGTTAGATTCCTTAATCGGGTAGGAAAATTAGAAAATTTAAAAAGGGAAATGGATAGGTTGAAGTTAGATATAGTGGGGATTAGTGAAGTTCGGTGGCAGGATGAACAGGATTTCTGGTCAGGTGAGTACAGGATTATAAATACAAAATCAGTTGGGGGTATCACAGGAGTAAGATTGATAATGAATAAGGAAATAGGAATGCCGGTAAACTACTATGACCAGCACAGTGATCGCATTATCATTGTCAAGATATACACGAAGCCAACACCGACAACAGTAGTACAGGTTTATATGCCGACTAGATCTGCCGATGATGAGGAGATCGAAGAAATATATGAGGAGCTAAAGGAACTTATTCAGACAGTTAAGGGAGAGGAAAACTTAATTGTGATGGGAGACTGGAATTCGGTAGTAGGAAAAGGAAGAGAAGGAAAAATAGTAGGTGAATATGGGCAGGAGGAATGAAAGAGGAAGTCGCCTGGTAGAATTCTGCACGGAACATGATTTAATCGTAACAAACACGTGGTTTAAGAATCACAAAAGAAGGTTGTATACGTGGAAGAGACCAGGAGACACCGGAAGGTATCAGATAGATTTTATAATGGTAAGACATAGATTCCGGAACCAGGTTATAAACTGCAAGACATACCCAGGGGCAGATATAGACTCTGACCATAACTTGTTGGTTATGAACTGTAGGCTGAAACTGAAGAAACTACAAAAAGGTAGGAAAATAAGGAGATGGGACCTGGATAAATTGAAGGAACCTGAAGTTCTTAAAAATTTCAGAGGGAGCTTTAGGCAACAATTGACAGAAACAGTGGAAAATAAAACAGTAGAGGAGGAATGGGTAAAATTGAGAGATGAAATAGTGAAGGCAGCAGAGGACAAAATAGGTAGGAAGGCAAGACCTGCAAAAAATCCTTGGATATCACAGGAGATACTAAATTTAATTTATGAAAGGAGAAAATATAAAAATGCAGTAAATGAAACAGGCAAAATGGAGTACAGACGACTAAAAAATGAGATTGACAGGAAGTGGAAAATGGCTAAGCAGGAGTGGCTAGAAGCCAAATGCAAGTCTGTAGAAGAATGTATAGCAAGGGGAAAAGTAGATACCGCCTACAGGAAAATAAAAGAGACATTTGGGGACAAGAAAAGCAACTCTACGAATATCAAGAGCTCCGGTGGGAAACCAGTTCTCAGCAAAGAAGGGAAAGATGAAAGGTGGAAAGAGTACATAGAGCAGCTCTACAAAGGAAACGAACTTAGAGACAATGTTGTAGGAAGGGAAGAGGAAGTAGATCAAGATGAAATAGGAGATACTATACTGAGAGATGAATTTGACAGAGCCTTGAAAGACCTAGGTCGGAGCAAGGCCCCAGGAGTAGATGACATACCCTCAGAGCTACTAAAGTCTCTGGGAGAGCCAGCCATGACAAGACTATTTGGACTTGTGTGTAGGATGTATTAGACAGGCGAAATGCCCTCAGACTTTAAGAAAAATGTAATAATCCCCATTCCAAAGAAATCAGGCGCAGACAGGTGTGAAAATTACAGAACCATCAGTTTGATAAGTCATGGTTGCAAAATTTTAACACGAATTATCTACAGGAGAATGGAAAAGCTGGTAGAAGCTGACCTCGGGGAAGATCAGTATGGATTCAGGAGGAACATAGGAACCCGGGAGGCAATACTTACCTTACGTCTTATCTTAGAAGATAGATTAAGGAAAGGCAAACCCACATTTTTACCTTTTGTAGATTTGGAGAAAGCATTTGACGATGTTGACTGGAATACACTATTTCCAATTCTGAAGTCAGCAGGGGTAAAATACAGGGAAAGGAGAGTTATTTACAACTTGTACAAAAGCCAGACCGCAGTTATTAGACTCGAAGGGCAGGAAAGGAAAGCATCAGTTGGGAAGGGAGTAAGACAGGGTCGTAGCCTTTCTCCGATGTTATTCAATTATTACATCGGGCAGGCGGTGAAGGAAAGCAAGGAAAAATTTGGAATAGGGATTAAAGTTCAGGGGGAAGAAATAAAAACATTGCGTTTTGCTGATGACCTTGTAATTCTGTCAGAGACAGCAAAGGACCTGGAAGAGCAGTTGAATGGAATGGATAGTGTGTTGAAGAAAGCGTATAAAATGAACATTAACAAGAGCAAAACAAAGATAATGGAATGCGGTCTTAGAAAATCTGGCGATGCTGAAGGAATTAGATTAGGTAATGAAACAATGAAGGTGGTGGTAGATGAGTTTTGTTACTTGGGTAGTAAAATAACATATGACGGTCGCAATACAGAGGATATAAAATGCAGAATGGCAATGGGAAGAAAAGCATTTTTGAAAAAGAGAAATTTGCTAACATCGAATATTAATTTAAGGGTAAGAAAGTCTTTTCTGAAGGCATTTGTGTGGAGTGTTGCCTTGTACGGGAGTGAAACATGGACGATAAGCAGTGCGGACAGGAAGAGAATAGAGGCTTTTGAAATGTGGTGCTACAGAAGAATGCTGAAGATTAGGTGGGTAGATCACATAACTAATGAAGAGGTACTGAACAGAATTGGTGAGAAAAGGCATTTTTGGCATACCCTGACTAAAAGAAGGGATCGTTTGGTAGGACACATTCTTAGACATCGAGGAATCGTAAATTTAGCATTGGAGGGAAGTGTGTGAGGTATAAATCGCAGAGGGAGACCAAGAGACGCGTATAGTAAGCAGATTCAAATAGATGTGGGTTGCCGTTCTTATGAGGAGATGAAAAGGCTTGCTCAGGATAGAGTAGGGTGGAGAGCTGCATCAAACCAGACTCCGGACTGAAGACCATAACAACAACAGAAAACAGAGAGCAGATAGAAGAGGCATGAAAGGGAAGCATTCGTTGGGAACTGAGAAAGACAGGGTGGTAGTCTGTTATTCATGCAAACTATGAAGGAAAGCAAGGAGAAATTTGAAGATGCGATTAACGTTCTAGGAGAGTAAATTAAGCCGACCGGAATGGCAGCGTGGTCTTAAGCGTCATGCTACGGACTGGCCGGTTGTTATCTGAGGAGGACCGATTCATCTATCAGGCTTTGTGCGCGTGTGTTTTGTCCTTAGTGTAAGCTAGTTTAAGCAGTTTATAAGTCTAGGGACTGATGACAATAGCAGTTTGGTCCAATAGGCTTACAAACATTTGAACAGTTGAAGAAATAGAAACCTTGCAGTTTGCCGATGACATAATTCACTCAGAGACTGCAAAGAAACCGGAAGAGCATTTGAACAGAATGGACAAATTCTTGTAAGGAACTTATAAGATGAACAGTGACAATAAGAAAACAAGGATAATGGAATGTAGTCTAACAAAATCAGGCGATGCTGAAGGACTTACATTAGGCAACGAAACAGTTAAGATGGTAGATCAGTTTTGTTACTTGTGCAGTAAAATAACATACGACAGCTGTAATACAGAATATATAAAATTCAGAATGGTATTGGGAAGAAAAGTGTTTCTTGTAAACGGAAATTCCGAAAAATTATTTTATATGTATGGGAGTCTTTTATAGAAGCATTTGTGTGGATTGTTGCTTCGTACGTTTGGACGATAACTAGTTCAGACTGGCAGAGGAAACATGATTTTGTAATGTTGTGCTACAGAGGAATGCTGAAAATTATGTGGATAGATCACAAAACTATTGTGGGTGTACTGAACATAGTTAAGGAAATAGGCAATTTCTGGCAGTTGCGCCTCGGTTGCACAGTGGTAGAGTACCAGACGACAAATCCAAAGGTCGCGGGTTCGATCCCTGCCAGGTCCCTTTCCACTTCTTTCACCTCTGGCAGTATTGCTCATGTGAAAAATACGGAGTAGCACCGTGGTTCGGAACCCACGTTAAGCTGTAGGTCCCCCTATAACTGGCTGGGTAAGTCAGTTCGAAGGTCGGAGGAAGGCAACGGCATACCATCTCCAAACAAGACCATGCCTAGTAAAGCACTGTGGTGTTCAAACCAATCTTCGGATTGTTGACTGCTTTACCTTTACACATTCTGAGACATCAAGGAGTCATGAATTTAGCATTGGAGGGTGGTGCGTGGGGTGAAAATTGCAGAGGAAGACCAAGAGATGGATACAGCAGGCAGATTCAAATGAATGTCGGTTGCCGTTCTTATTTGGATTCGACGTTTACGATAATGATTCCTAAGCAAGTGAGACCTGGTAGCCAGGAACCGCTCTCACACGGCTCTGTGCCCTTGTTAGTATGCGTGAGACCTACAGGGATGGCTAAATTATGGTGGTAAATCTGCAGAAGCAACGAACGTTTCAATTGCATCTGGCATAATCAACCCAGGTAAAGTTGTTGTTAGGCAAATACGGTGTGCACATTTTTTAGAGTCTATGGATTGTAAAGGTCGGCCAGAATGACTAAAATATGCCAACAGTCGAAAAACAGGGTGCGTTTTAGCAGTCTTACATGCACTACCTAATGCGAATTTTGTGTGTGTTGTGCTGTTTATTGCGAATAATTGTGATCCGTACTTGTTTAAACTGTGTGTAACGGCTTCAGTACACTATTTGGAATAAATGCAATGTAATACATCAGTGGCTAAATGAGTCATTTACTTCATTTCGAGATATGCACCTTAGGCTATAGGTAGTAAGGAAAACATTCCAAGAAAGACGGTGCCTAATGTTCTGACACTTCGTGCAGTTACATAAAGCATCGAATTAGTTCCACAATTCCATCACAACGCTACTACAAGTATACAACTGTGTGCATTTGGAGGGTTATGTAAGTAAGGCTGTGAGGATGGGCCATGAAGCATGCGCAGGTAGCACTGTCGGTAAACCTTATTCCCGCGAAGTGTAATCGACCTGGGTTCAAGCCTCGATTAATCCCGATATGGATGGTTTCATTTTGGACGATCTCGGTGGCCAAATATTCCCTGGAAACTTTCAGAAAGTTCTCCAAACCAGTCGCAAATTTAACCGACGACATGGAGCGTTGTCATATAAAATTCCGGTTGAAGTAAAATGTTCTTTGCCTGTGTCAAAAAATAATGTTTTGAGGGATCTTTGTTGATGAATGTGATATGTAGTACAAAAGAGTAATGAATTTCATGTGGTTCTTAAAAAAAAAAATTATATGATGGCACTTAATGAAAGTATACTCGTGGATAAAGGAACACCTTTGATGAGACGACATAAAAGAGATCACAAGATGATACATGCAAAGAAAGTTTATTTTCATTTATTGTGTAAGTTGTGCTTCTTTGTGAGATTTTTTTATCAACTGTTCTGAGAGTGTCTTCAAAGTGAGGTAACACCTTCAATACATTCCGCACTTTCATATATATATATATATATATATATATATATATATATATATATATATATATATATATATATATATACCAATTATTAAATCTGGCTCAGCACCATGTTTCACAAAAAATTAAATAAGGAATTATTGACTATATAGCCATCATGCTTATGATGTGGTGATAGGTATCTTTAAAACAAGTAAATAAAAATATAAATTCCTACTCTGAGCAAGTTATGAGCTATACTATGAGAGAAATTATTTGAGTATTAAGTGGTACACAGTGAATTTAACTAATCTACTTATTCCTCCAAAATAGTGAGAAGGGATGTTTTGAAGGAAAGAAGATGTGCTCAAAAACTAATTTATTGCAACCAACAATCGAATATCCTAAGTCATCACAAATTTAATAAACATTTTTTACAGCTCTGTACTTTAAAGCAAATGACATTCCCTACCATACCAACCTGACAATAGTATGCAAAAGCAATGAAATACTTTTTATATAGATTTTACAATTTCGTAAGATAACAAAAGTAGTTTTTATATAGATTTTTCAATGTTCGTAAGTTAACAAAAGATGACTGTCTGAGTCAAGGGATCAGGAAAATCAAGAAACAGGATGTTAACAGATTAACCACACAGAAATCTGAAGTTATCTATGGCAATTAAGATACCCAGAATGGAAAGACAAACATAAATGAAATAATACTTTAAGAAAAATCTTAGACAGTGGAATTACACCTGGCGATGGTGTATGCAGTTCTTCACCCAATCCAAATTACAGGTGATGGCTCCGTAGCAGGCTCGGCAGCAACAAGCGATGGAAGCATGAGAGCTGGAAAATAATCGCGACCGTATTCTCGCTGCGATCTGTTAGAATCGGCATGTAACTCCACTAAGTATCAAGAGGTCGGTACGGCACGGAAGCCTCCGTCTTCCTCACTGCTGCTGCCCACGGCCAGTGCTGCAGCGGCCACGCCCTCACACCTCAGGCGCACCAGTCTGCAAGAACGGCTAACTGCCTATTCAATGGAATGGCGTAGCGCTGTTGACAAATTAACTCGCTGTCACCCTACAAAATTCTGGCGAATCAGAACGCATTTTCCACGGCCGCAAAAGAAGCTCCGCCCACAGAATTTACCGTCGCCAAGGTGATTGCTCTCTAGAAATTTCAGGGCGCTCTCACTCCTGGTCCCCCGACCAAAAAGTTACGCCATTTATGGCCTCTGTATCCTAACTCCCGCTGTCCTAGACAGATGGAAATCGTCCAGAACGTTCCAACATTCATTACAGTAAAACATTTCTTCCTCTGCTGCCTTCGGAGAAATTCTACAGATAACAGCCAGCACATTCGTCACCATAAATGACCTAGCGACCAGAGGGTCCTGCTATTTTATGCGGAACGACTGATTGTCTCGATAACAGCGCCGTGCTGGCGTCCACCGGAGACCGTCTACGAGGCATTGTGTGGTACATCCCACATGTTCCCGAAAAATTTTCACAGGTAAAAAGCCACCTGCATCCCGGCGACCACCTCGCACCACTTCCCTGAGCTGGAGGCTGCGGATGCCACCCAACAGGACACTGGCCGGCAAGATGCCTTCTGAGAGTTACGGCGGAGGGTGTGAGTGACAGCCAGGAAAGCTCTTCCCTGCCCTACGTCTCCACCGATGTGTTTCGCTCTGCAGCGGTTCCAGCAAAGCACAGGCCATACAAGCAAAACAGTAAACATATCCAGAAAAATAATATTAAAAACAAAAGTACTGAAATTCCAGGAACCTATCTCCCCTGATATGTTCCCAAATGCACAGGAATCAAAATAATCTCATAACATTTACAGAAGAATAGTAAATAAACTAAGAATTAGCACACAGAGAGTGGTAGAGTACATAAAGGTCAGAATAAAATAGTCTAACTACATCCCCCATCTTACAACTGAAGCCGGCCGCGGTGGCCGAGAGGACTGAGGCGCTCCAGTCACGGTCTACACGGCCACTACGGTCGGGGGTTCGAATCCCCCCTCGGGCATGGATATTTGTGCCGTCCTTAGTCGTAGCTAGTTCATAAGTAGTTTCTAATTTTAGGGACTGATGACCCCGTAGTTAAGTCCCATAAGCTACACAAACATTTGAAAATTTTTTGTACAACTGAACTAATTTTTTCCTCAATCCATGTTTGTTCTTTAAACTATTAACAGTAATAGAAGTACACGTAATATCACGTTAGTATAAAATGTTTCGTTAAATGACAAATGAGGGAAAATGTTGGTTCATCTGTTTTACCATTAAAAGAGTTGACCCTTTCTATGATGACGCACCAGTAGGGATGGGAAAAACAGACCGGTTAAAACCGATACCGCATTTTAGTTTTGAATAACCGATTTTTTCGGTGTTTATTTGGTGTCAGTTCTAACTGCTTTTTTTAGTTATTCCCAAGAACCGGGTAAAAAAACCGGCACGACTACTTCTTGTAGTAGTGGTTCAAAATGTGTTTTTTTTGTAAATAATTTAAAAGAATTAAAACTAATACACCCTAATATTTAGGGTTATTCCTAAAATTTCCACTGCTGTGAAATATTAGGTCATCGCAGAAAGTAAAGAAAAGCGATCAGTGATAATTTAAGAACAATCCCGGCAGTCAGGAACGCGCAACAAACGCGTGGCATAAGAACTTAAGGACCGGTGCAGCTATTGAGGCATCGATGCACCTATTGCCGTGTGGCGTGGCCTATTAGACGACGCGCGTGCACCGGGATGGTACGAGACTCGCCTCCGTCTGGTCATGCGGCAGTTCCTTGCTGTCGTCGCCAGACATCGGTTGTGTCTTTAAATGGCACAAATTCAAATGTTCAAATGTTTGTAAATCTATCGGACCAAACTGTGTGGTCATCAGTCCGTATCTTACAAACTACTTAAACCTAGGTAAACTAACCTAAGGACAAACACACACACCCATGCCCCAGAGAGGACTCGAACCTCCACGGCGAGCAACCGCGCGCTCCGCAGCGAGACGCTTTAGACAGCTCGGCTACTCCACCGCGGCTTTAAATGGCACCATCCCGAGTGTGGAAGAACTTCACGAAGTACGGGATCAGTGAGGTACAATGCTCCATTTGCTTTAAAAAGGTGGAAACGGGTGAAGGTACTACAAACATGCTGTGTCATTTAAGGAGAAAGCATCCGAAATGTTCCTTGGAAGAGAAGTTAAATTCGATTCATATACCTATTATGTAAGTGATGTACTATAAGCTTGGAATAATAACCGAGCCCTTAAATTTTGTGGCTGCTTCAGGGTGCAAAATTGAAAACAACTGAAAGTGACGATGTAGGACCTTGTGACCGTACGCTCTCGCCATCGCCGTGCCCGTCACCTTCACCTTCGTCATCTTTGCTGGAAACGACGACACCGATTTCCACTACAGCCTCACCTCCGTTGCGATCCAGATCTCCTACTCCTTCACCTTCATTAAGGCAGATCACCCTGTTCGAAAACCAAGAAAGAACTTCTAGCTATCAGAGTAAGTCATAATTTTGTCAATACGATGAGAACAAAAATTATAGACAGACTTTAACCAAATGTTTCAAACTTAAATATCTGAAGATAGTAAAAGTATGCAATGCGTAATATATACAAAGTTCTTTGTAGAGGGTGGTAAACGTGACGCTGAGCTTACCAATGCATTGGTTTTTATGGTCTGCAAAGACAACTTGCCTCACTCTCTTGTGGAGAAAGAGAAGTTTTCTCATTTCACCGAAGCTGCAGTGCCCATGTATAAGCTGCCCAGTAGAAAAACTGTAAGTACTTACAATTTTATTTACGCCACTTAAAACTTAAATCTAAAGGAAAAGTATTATTATATTTATTTTTATTTTTCGGTTCTGAGCAAATTAAATTTGTTGCATGTTGCCACCCAAGCTACGCTCAAGTTACCTGTGAAAATCCCAGGCAAATTTACCAAGCCGTTTTGGAGATTTGTGTGCAGACTAAAGACACAAGACGGTTTTACAGTTTTCTTATTAGTATAGAAAAAGAAATAGATTTAGAACGGGAAGTTTGTCTCTTTGTCTACTCACAAATTTTTTACTTTGCATAGAACTGTCTTTCACTAACAATACTGAACGTCTTCCAGGTAATCCAGATGGTTAGCAATAAGTATACGGCAGCCATCCAGATAGATCCACACTGGCTAATGTGTTGAACTTTTCGTTATCTGCGGACTGTTGTACTCTGAATAATTCGTCAAAGGCATTATTCGTGGTTACAGCACACTTTAAAGATGAGTATATGTTGTTACCTTTGTAAAAAAGGCCCGTCGCATTTAAATTAAATGACGAAGATGGGCTTAATCATACTTCGTTGTTACAGTTTCTTGCGAAAACAATAACAAGCCGCACTCAGTAATGTTGGGCGTTCGTCGTCTTAGACATACTGGCGACTATATTGCTGCAGAAATAAAAGATCTCCTTCAAGTATTCAGCATACTAAGTAAAAAATGGTGTATGCACAGACGGTGTGAGCAACATGGTCGCAGCGGTAAGAAAAATGTCGGGTGAGGGGAATAACATCCATTGTTTTGCCCATCTTCTGCACTTAATTGTAACGGATGGCTTGGAGGACATTAATAATGAAATTTTAAGAAGCCTAATAAGCGAAATAAAATCCATCGTCACATTTGCAAGGCAGAGTAATGTATTTGTGGAGAAGTTGAGGGTGGAGCAAGAACGAGAGGGCACAGTAGAGGGGTTCAGTCAGTACCAACAAGGTGGAATTCCACGTACCTTACGTTGAAAAGATTTTTAAAAATGTCACAATTAATTGCTTAGGTGCTAGCCAGTCCCTCCATAAAAAACGCACCAAGGATGATGTCTGGCGCAGATATAGAATTGTCCGAAATACTGGATATTCTAATGCCTTTTGACGAGGCCACAAAGGAAATCTCTTGCAGTGAGTACATTACAGGAAGTCTTGTTATTCCTCTAGTGACCATTCTTGAAAATGCATTAAGGAATCCTAACCTTCAACACAGAGCAGCCAAAGTCCTATCTCAAAAGCTGCGGAGCAGCCTTAAAGACAGAAATGCGAAAGTACTACAGAACCCTCTGCTGTGTAATTCTACACTTTTAGATCCACGGTTTAGAAACATTTACATTGAACCCAGCATTGTCAGCAAAGCCCTTACAAATTTGACCCCAGAAGTAGATAATTACTTGAAAGAAATCGGCAGTTTCGCCCTTAGTACAAACGGACCAGGTCAGAACAGCAGCAAACCCTCTTTGGTCTTCACATGATCTGGAAGTAGCAAAGCGTGGGCTAGTGGAGCCTGAAAGTTTCTTTGCGAACGAAATAGAGGTTTACATTCAGCAGCCGTTACTACCAAGAAGCAGTGATCCTTTCGTTTTTTAGGAGCAGAGTGAAAGGTGTATGCCAGGCTTGTCACCTGTAGCCTAAAAATATTTATCTTTGGTAGGAAGTTCTGTGGTTCCTGAAAGATTGGTATCGTCACTGACTGATATAGTCTCTGAGGAAAGGAGATGAAAAGGACCGGTATAGCCGAAAACCGGTTGTTTCAGCGATGACTGCCATCCCTACGCACCAGTAGCTGGACGCCGATGCCTTCGCAGTGTGTGCCGGAAACACAGGCGTGGACGCCTCGTTTGAATCCACAGCTGCTATCTGTGTGTGCTCCGTCACACTCAGCTGCTACTTTGATCCCTGACGACTCATCCTCAGAAGTCACTGCTACTGGTAGAAGTGTGGTCACGTAGGTGGCCGATCTTCTCCGTGTGGCTATGAGTCATTACTCTCAGATGCCTGGCGTTGAACAAGGACGGGGTTCCGAATGTCTTGCTATCGACTTCCGTGTTAAGGATAGGGTGACCAATCCTTCATGATGCTGTGGTTTTAGAAGACGCCGCATTATCGGCATACAACCAGGTTCTCCATCACGGAGGGTCAAGAAACAGCAGCATCTGCCCTCTCGACTAGTGACCAGTATCTCCGAGATCCTGCCAGTTACACTAGCCTGTGCTGGATCTTCTAGGACCTAGCCTCACTATAGTGTCATAATGATAGAACCGAGGGCAGTATAAGCACCTGCCATCGCTCCCTATTGTCAAGTGCTCGTAACTGCAAGAGCTGGACTGTTTAAAGAAACTAGCAACCAGGCTCTGACCTGAGATGTGTACTAGTCATTCTGGTGTATCTGCTTAACAGATTCTTTACTGCTAAATTATGTTTCCACTAGATGTTCTTGTAAAAGGGTTATGTGAAGTTATAAAATGTCTGGCGAGGTAATTAATACCATTGTTTGGCTTCCTTTGGTTTCTCGTTGCTGAGTTTGACTTTTGTCACCCGTGTGTAGTTTTGAAAAGTGACAGCGCCGGCCGCAGTGGCCGAGCGGTCCGCGGCGCGCCAGTCACGGTCTGCACGGCCACTAAGGTCGGAGGTTCGAATCCCCTCTCGGGCATGGATGTTTGTGTTGTCCTTAGTATAAGCTAGTTCGTAAGTAGTTTGTAAGTTTAGGGACTGATGACCCCGCAGTCAAGTCTCTTAAGCTCTACAAACATTTGATTTGAAAGTGACAGCGGCCTGTCTTGCAGATCATCAGAATGCTTTCTGCTTCCGCCTTCATGTCTACCTGTCTATCTTTTGTGCCGATATGACTGAACTTCTAATAAAAGTTTATATTTTCTTACACTTTACTAATCTGTGCTATCACACTGTGGTTGTCCTGACAGACGCTGCGTACATTCGACCGTGACCGTCCACCAAGAACGTAGACCTTTCATTGAGAAGCGGATAGAGAGATGTAAGAACGATTGATGCCTCCTTCCACGTTTCATCTACGTGGTGCTTTCAAGTCAAGTCAGCTAACGATGAAGGTTTACCGCTAAGTATTTGCACTTTTGTATCCAGACGATAGAGCTACAATGTAGCGTGAGTTTGTCCAGTAACATGCCCCATCTTCTTGTAGGCAGGAGAGTCTCGCTCTTGGCAGCATTAAATTTAACCCCCAGCTAGACGCCCAATCTTCAGTATCATGGCAGGCAAGTTGAAGACGGCGATGATTTCGGTGCCGACACATGTGGGCTGTGACATCAACATGTTATACCGGGTGATCAAAAAGTCAGTATAAATTTCAAAACTTAATAAATCACTGAATAATGTAGATAGAGAGGTAAAAATTGACAGACATGCTTGGAATGACATGGGGTTTTATTACAACAACAAAAAAGTTAAAAAAAAACTCCGATAAATGGCGCTTCATCTGATCAGAAAAGCAATTATTAGCATAACAAATTAAGACAAAGCAAAGATGATGTTCTTCACAGGAAATGCTCAATATGTTCACCATCATTCTCCAACAACAGCTGTAGTCGAGGAATAATGTTGTGAACAGCACTGTAAAGCATGTCCGGAGTTATGGTGAGGTATTGGCGTCGGATGTTGTTTTTAAGCATCCGTAGAGATGTCGGTCGATCACGATACACTTGCAACTTCAGCTAACTTAAGCCAACACAAGGACAAAAACATGAGTTATCTGACAAAAAGACAGTTACTGTGGAAGACGTTCTAAAACTCCCAGTGTGCCAAAAGAGCTTAAAGAAGTAAGAGGTGATCCTTCTGCAAAAATAATTTCACCTAACCACAACAAGCCATCGACATCAGGATCAGGAATATCGAAGAAAACAATAAAGAACACTACTCCTAGGTCTTTATCGAGACCACAGAAAACTGATGATATGATGCATGTGGTGGTACATGTACAGATGATGTCAAGAAGAAAAATGGAGCCGATTGGATCGAGTGCCAGTTTCGTTATGTCTGGCATCATGTGAAGTGCCAGAAGTTTCTGACAGTGTCTGTTTTGTGTGTGATGGGTGTGAGGAATCAGGTAGTGACTAACTACGCCTCAGTAGACTTGAAACAAGAGCTGAAATTTTGCTTCTTCATATTTTCTGGGTTTGTTACTATTTTCTACAGTAGAATGTTTCAAAATAGCCAATAAAAGATGACATATACTTATATATATATATATATATATATATATATATATATATATATATATATATATATATAATCAGACATGCTTTGTAGGACATCCCTTTTTCAAATAATACAAATCAAAATAACCATTCTCTAAAGCTCTTGAATTTCTGACACAGAAAGCTTACTATCAGGGAATTACTTGACCTTATCCTACACAACTCTGAGCTCTTGAGTCGTCGAGGAGGATCACGCCGCAGAGCTCCCCGCTATAGTCCTGGATGGCGTTCTCGACCATCTGCAGCAGCAGGAGACGTGTGGAGCAACTTTCCCGGAGCTAAACTTTTCGTCAAACAATCCCGCTTCACTAGTGAGCCATCAACTCATTCGAACCGCGTCGCAGTGGCCGAGCGCATTGAGGCGCTATGCGTGGTTATGGTATGTCGCCCCAAATTTGGGACTGGATAGGGGATTTCCTGTCAGAGAGGACACAGTTCGTAGCAATCGATGGTAAGGCATCAACTAAAACATAGGTGATACTGGGCGTTCCACAGGGTAGTGTTCTTGGTCTTCTGCTGTTCCTTATTTACATAAACGATTTAGAGGAAAATCTAAGTTGCTCTCTTAGGTTGTTTGCAGATGACGCCGTCATTTACCGTCTAGTAAAATCATCTGAAGATCAAAACCAACTGCAGAACGATCTGAATCAGATATCAGTATGGTGTAAAAATTGGCAATTGGCTCTAAATGATGAGAAGTGTGAAGTCGTCCAAATGAGTGCGAAAAGAAATCCGTTAAACTTTGTTTACAAGATAAATCAATCAAAAGTGAAGGCCGTAAACTCTACAAAATACATAGGAATTAATATTACTTCAGACTTAAACTGAAAAGAACACGTAGATAATGTCGTGGGAAAGGAGAACCAGAGACCGCGTTTTATTGGCAGAACTCTTAAAAGATGCAACAGAACTACAAAAGAAACTGCATCCATTACCCTTGCCCGTCCATTTTTTGGAGTATTGTTACCCAGTGTGGTATCCTTATCAGGTAGGTTTGACGGAGGACATCGAAAGATCCCAAAGAAGGGCAGCTCGTTTCGTATTGTCATGATACAGGGGAGACAGCGTTAAGGAAATGATACAGGATCCGGGATGGGAATCATTTTTACAACGGCGCTTATCGCTGCGGCGTGGGCTACTTACGAAACTCCAATCGCCAACATTCCGAATGCGAAAATATATTGTTGACTCCCACTTACATCGGTCGAAATGATCATCAGAATAAAAAAAGAGAAATCAGAGTTCGAACGGAGAGATTCAGGTGTTCTTTCTTCCCGCGCTCTAGTCGAGAATGGAATGGGAGATAAATAGTATAACCTTGGTCCCATGAACCCTCTGCCAGGCACTTGAATGTGATTTGCAGAGTATACCAATTAGATGTAGAGGCCGTTCCCCATCAGAGTCTCGAATCCTCCCTAGGGCATAGATATTTTTGCTGTCTTTGGTATAAGTTAGTTCATGAGTAGTTAGTATGTTTAGGGATTGATGACCCGCAGTTAAGTCGCATAAGCTCTACAAACATTTGATTTCGTGTGATTCGAGGTGTCAGAACTCTCCCGAATGCCGTCTCGAGAGTTGAGAGAAGTCTGGTGAGCCAGTAGCTTGTTGTGTTGTGTACAAGACAGAGTCGCCATCTGTACCTGTTGGTTTCTCTGTCTCGTGGCTTTTGTCGCATTAGTGTAGAAGGGCCCGCTGTCGCCGCTATCTCCTTGCAGAGTAATTGGATTTCTGTTCATTTGTTACTTCCAGTGAACTTTTACTGCGCTAGAAGTATCTGAACGACGGTGAGGGCGTCAGGAGAGGGCGGTGTGCGTCTTGTTTCGAAACGAACCCCGTCCGCTCACTCTCGGGCCTTTCTCCTAGCAGCGGTAGTGTCCGCTTTACTAATAGTCTCCAGAGTGGCATTCAGCGCCACTCCACTCCATCTCGCGTTTATTCGAGCGTTAACAGCTTTACACTGCAGCTGGGACACACTTACTGCTGAAGCACTGTCCGCTACGTCGCTCGTGTGTGGGTTCCGTGAGAATAACGCAAGAGCGCCTCGACACCGCTATGTTGAGCTCTGCTCTAGCCGCAGCTACGAAGCCACTTAGAGCACAGAAGAGTACCTTCTTTCCGACTACGACGGAACGGATCCTCCCATTTTTACAGTAATTCCAGATCGGCATTACCCTACACCGTTAATCTTTCACAAAAAAATTCGATATTGTCACGTTACAATGGAAGTAGGCTTGACTTCGAAGGCAACTAAACACAGCACTTATACTGAAAGCACATTTATTACGAACTCAACACACACACAGCACTGACTGCCTCTCAGGCAGAGTGCTCTGCTATTTATACACAGGCAGAATGTACCAGAAGAACAGTTAACATAAGAAACAAGTAGAATTTACAAGTGAACATAAGAAAGATGTAGAACCTTCTGGAATTGTAAATTACAAAGAAATAAGTTATTGCCGGTGGGCGGGATTGAACCGGCGACCTTCTTCTCCGCAGTCCGCGCGCTACCCCCTGCGCGATGCCGGCAGTTGGTGTTCGTGGTCTCTCGCGGCAATATATAGCATGAACGTCAAGGCGAGAAGCTTTCGAAAACGAAACCCTGTCTCGAAATTTGGGGGAAAAAAGATAAATTCTGATTATCTGTAAAGTAATACTAGCGGGTAAACACAATCAGTACTTTAACTATGCGATGACAGTGCTGGTGTAACAAAATTGCGAAACACAGCTTTCCGAAGTTCCTTCACGAAAGAAAACGAAGCCAATACTCCAGAATTCGAATCAAGAACAGCTGACAGCATTAGAATTAGATATCCCTGGAGTATTAGAGCTACTTAAATCACTTAACAAAAGTTTGTCTCTCGGTCCACTTTGTATATCAATTAGGTACTTATTGGAGTATACTGAGGCAATAGCTGCATATCTAAGTTTCTTCGCTCTCTCAGCGAAAGATCGGTACCTAAAGACTGGAAAGTTGGACAGGTAACTCTATGATTCTAGAACGTCGATATGAATAATCCCCAAAATTACAGGTGTATATCAGTGATATTCGTTTTAACATACTGTTTTTGAAGAGAACGACCTACTGACCCATACTCAACACCGATTCAGAAATTATCGTTCCTGTGAACCACAGATAGCTTTTTACTCGCATGAGGTGATAAGAATCTCAAACCGATTCCATCTTACTAAATATCCGGAACTGTTTTGACACTCTACATCACAAGGAAAATCAAATAAAATTGCATGTTTATGGAATATCGCCACACTTGTGCGATTAGAATCGGGATTTCCTGCCCGAAATGACATAGTATGTCAGGACGGACGAGAACTCATCGACTGAAACCGAAGTGATTCTGGCGTTCCCCAGAGAAGTGTTATATTGTCCTATTTCACTGTCTTTATAAATGATTTAGGAGACAATCGGAGCTGCTTTCTTAGACTGGTCGCGCATCATGCTGTCGTTTATCTGTTACTTAAGTCACTAGACGATCAAAAGCAACTGTACAAACATTTAAGTAAAATATCTGCATCGTGCGAAAACTGGATATTAATCATAAATAATGATAAGTGTGAAGTCGTCCATACGATCACTAAAATAAATTCTTTCATTTTACACTATAAATCAGTTAAAACTAAACGCCGGAAATTCAAATAAATACGTACGACAGTTAAGGGAAAGCAAAACTTGATTGTCACGAGTGATCTCATTAGTAGGAAAAGGAAGTCAAGGAAGAATAGTAGGTGAATATGAATTGAGAAAAAGAATGAAAGAGGAGGTCGCCTACTAAAATTTTTCGCAGGACACAATTGTATCATCACAAATACCTCGTTTTAGCACCATGCAAGAAGGCTGTATGCACAGGAGATACCGGATTGATTGCAATGGTAAGACATAGATTTCATATTTTAAAATAGGTTAGGAAAAATTACAGCATCCAAATTTACTCACAACCGGTTCCGAGCAATTTTTGCCTTTCTTCAGGTATCTGCACAGGAAACAGTTAAGAATAATATACAAATACATTAACATTACATAAAATTCGTACTAGAATCACAGAATTAAAGGATCAAGAAGTATACTGTGTATAAAGCTTCCTCGAAAAGTAACAAAAAGTGAAATATTAGTACACTATTCTGATACATATCGAGAAAATAAGGAACAATACATTGTATTAAGTTCATATAAAACACAGTTGCTGCAGTGCATAAAACATTTATGTTTTAAAATGTAAGACACATCCAGGGGCAGATATAGACTCTGATCATACCTTATTGTTTAAGAAGTGTAGATTAAAACTTAAGAGATGGAGGAAAAGTAGGGACCTGGAACAGTGGTTGTTGAGTGATTCATAGAGAGTATTTGACAAAGATTGAAACGGGGGAAAATAATACAGTAGAAGAAGATTGGGTTGCTCTGAGGGACACAATAATGAAGGCCGCAGAGGATCATACACGTAGAGGACAAGGCATAATAGAAATTCTCGGATAACACAGAAGGTAATGAACTTAATAGGTGAAAGCATAAAATATAAAAATGCAGCTAGTGAAGCAGCCGAAAGGAAGTACAGTCAACTGAACAAAAATGAGATTGGCAGGAAGTGCACATTGGCTAAGAAGGAGTGGCTAGAGAATAAGTGCAAGTCCATAGGAGATTGTACAACTAACGGAAAATAAATCCCGCCTTACAGGGAAATAAAAGAGGCGAGACGAGAAAAGCAGCTGGATGAATGTCAAGGGTAAAGAAGGGAAAGCTGAAAAGAGGAAAAAGATGAAGATGAGATAGGAGATACGATACTGCAAAAGAATTTGACAGAGCACTGAAAGATCTGAGACGAAGGCTCCTGAAGTAGATGATATACATCTGAACTGCTGGCATTGTTCCACCTGGGTGCAAAATGTATGAGAGAGAGGACTTCACTACCGATATAATAATTCCAATTCCCTAGAAAGCAAGTGCAGACCAGTGTGAAAATTACCGAACTATCAACTGAATAAGTCATGCTTGAAAAGTACTGAAACTAATTATTTCCAGAAGAATGGAAATACTTGGCAGAATCAGATCTTGGTGAAGCTCAGTTTGGATTTAGGAAAAATGTAAGAACGCGAGAGGCCATACTCGCTTTAAGAGTTATCTTAAAAGACAGGTTAAGGAAAGGCAAGCCTACGTTTTTAATTTTGTGGATTTGGAGAAGGCTTTTGACAATATTGATTGGAATGCATTCTTTCAAATTCTGAAGATATCAGTAGTAAAATACAGGGAACGAAAAGTTATGTACGATTTGTACAAAAGTCAGACAGCAGTTACAACAGTCAAAGGACATGATAGGAACATAGTGGTTGGGAAGGCAGCTAGACGGGGTTATATCCTTTCCCGTATGTTACTCAATCTGTATTCTGTGCAACCTGTAAAGGAATGTAGGAAGAAATTTGAAGAAGTAATTAAACTTCACGGGAAAAAATTTTAAAAAAAAAAATGAGGTTTGCCGACGACATTTTAATTCTGTTTAGAGTCAGCACAGGACCTAGAAGGACAACTGATCGGAATGGACTGTGTCTTGAAAAGAGTTTATAAGCTTAACATTAACAAGAGATAAAGGAAGGTAAGGCAGTGTAGTCTAAGAGAATCAGGCGATGCCGAAGGAATTAGATTAGGTAATAAGACAATAACTTCTGATGGCGAAGTAAAGAAGATATAGACTACAGAACGGCTATGGGAAAAAAGCAATTAATGAAAAAGTGAAATTTGTTGACATCTACAGTTAATTTCAATATTAGGAAGTCTTTTTTAGATAGCAGTTTTGCGGAGTGTAGCAACGTATGGGAGTGAAAGGTGGACGATCAAGAGTTCAGTCATAAAGGTGATAGAAGCATCTGAAATGTGGTGCTACAGGAAAATGCTGAAAATTAGGTGTGTAGGCCTTGTAACTAACAAGGAATTGCTGCACAGAATTGAGGAGAAAATAAATTTCTTAACTAAGAGAAGGGATCGATTAGTGGAATCGCAGAGGGAGACCTAGAGAGAAATATAGTAAGCAGGTTGAAAAGGAAGTAGGTTGCCGTTCTTCTTCTTCTTTTTTTTTCTAAGTAGATCTATGGTTTGCGTTTGTTAGTGTGGGTTGTTTGGTTGTTGGTTGGATATTTGGCTCTTTTTTTAATTATCACAGAGGGCGTTAGCCCCCTGACCGGGCTCGCTGAGCCACGGCGCCCTGCAATTCAGAGATGGAGGGACTTGCACAGGACAGGGTAGCGCGCAGAAACGGGGAGCTGCATCAAACTAGTCTCAGGACTGAAGACCACAACAACAACAGATAGGAACTACAGTTAGGGATAACATTAATCGGGCAGTACACAAAGTAAATACTGTCGCGAATGTTAACAAAAGGGTACGTTTCATTGGCAGAACGCTCCGAGGATTAAACATTTCTGCTAAAGAAACTGCCTGCACTTCATTTGTCCATCCTAATTTGGAGTACTGCTGTGCATTAAAAAAATTTCACGAAGTGGAAATGATGGAGGACATAGCGAAAGTTCAGTGAAGGACAACTCGTTTTGTCATACCACTATAAAGGGGAAAAGGAGTCACGGAAATGATCACGGGATGTGGTGGAAATCGTTGAATAAATGGGTCACTCGTAGAGGTGGGATGTAATTGCGAAATTTCCTTCACCAAATTTCTCGTCCAATTGCGAACATGTTTCGTTAGCACCCACTTACGTAGGGAGACATGATAGTCATAATACATTAAGAAAAATGAGATCAAAACAGAAAGATTTAGGTGATCCTTTTTCCCGTTCATTATTAGAGAATGGAACGATAGAGAAATATTACTAAAGCAGTTCGATAAACCCTCAATCTGAGAATTCAATGTTATTTGCAGAGAAAATATGTAGATGTAGATTTCCTTTGTCTTCAACTAGCCAACACAGGCCACAGATATATTACATCACCACCTGAAATTAACTAAATTAATTTGCTTATCCGATAAATTACATAAAATGAATGTGTAACATGGAGAAATGGAAACAGTAGTGGAATTACAGTAATTCCTATATGAAGTCATATAGTACTAAGACAACAACGCAAAAGAAAGTTGTAGCAACACATATGGCAGATATAAAACTACTAAAACCTATTGGATTTCATACTCATATTACACAAAAGCCGTACACTGTAAGTTTTAGTTTAAACAGTAATAACTTTCCGTGCAAGGATATAAAATAACGACTGAAAGGTATACATTGCCAATACAAAGAATACAAAATAGCGATTGAAGTAAAGCGGCAAAATAATTACATTTCTAATCCACTGCTGTGATCTTACAATGTTAATAATCACAACGTTTACATGAAACACATCTTCCGGAAAACGAAAACCAAATTTCGTAAACCGCTTTTGGCTGTCGTGTTTACACGTCACAGGCTGAATCTGATTTCCTAGCCCACTTAATATGGCGGCTGAAACTCATCTAATTCAGTTCCTCATTTAGTCAGCAGAAAATGTTCAAATGTTCGTTAAGCCTATGGGACTTAACTGCGGGGTGATCATTCCCTAAACTTACGAACTACTTATAAACTACCTTATATTGAAGACAGCACAAACATCTACGACCGAGGGAGGATTCGAACCCCCGACGGGGATGACCTCGCGCATCGGAGCATAGCGCCTCACTACGTTCGGTCGCGGCATTTAATCAGCACAATCGCTATTTTTCTTTCAGCAAATACACGGATTCATGCTCAGTCTAATAGTTATACTTTTATTTCACAGTAGAAAATGTCAGTCTGTCAATACGTGCCGAAAATTCAATTACATATGCCAAGAACGCTTCAAAAACGGTAGCGTTTACACGGGCACGAAAATCGATTGTGGAACTGGGAAACCGATGTACAGAAGTGGATTTCTAGAATCGATTTTGGAGTGTTTACATAACCAACCAAAAGCGGAATTGGAAAATCGGCTTATGAAATCCGGTTTTGGGAGTCCATGTAGACGGGATGAATTGGAAAAATCTAGCCTGGTTATGCAGTCCATAGTAATCTGATGCAGCGGTAAATTTTTTGTCTTGCCTTTCACTCCGCTCATCACGAGGAAAAACCACACAGAGGAGAAGAATGAGCACGTAGGGTCCAGAGATACCTGTGCTCTGTGTTATAGTTCTTGTCTTCCACTCTTTTTTTGTGTTCTAACACATGTTTTATCACGGCATTGGCGTCTATTCTGTTACGTTGGAATTAATAACTAGATCTAGAGAATTAAGGATTGAGTCATCAAGTGAATTTGTAAGGTAGGATAGGTTTTGAGTTGGAAATATTCCCCTGCGACCATCTGATGCATTAATCTTTCAAATGTTCAAATGTTTGTTAAGCTTATGGGACTTAACTACGGGGTCATCAGTCCCTAAACTTACAAACTACTTACGAACTACCTTACACTAAGGACGGCACAAATATCCATGCCCGAGGGGGAATTCGAACCCCCGACCGTAGTGGCCGTGCAGACCGTGACTGGAGCGCCTCAGTCCCCGCGGCCACCACGGCCGGCGTTAATCTTTGTGTAGCTGGTTATGATCACAGGTAAGTGGATTTTTTCTCCAGTGATTGGACACAACTAACTTGCTTACTTTACGCGATTATGCCCAATGGACCGCGCGCTGCTTTGAGAGATTGCCTAGACTTCAGCCTGTCTTCGCATCATTTCTGCCATTCTTCCAGCAGACATGCTCTCTGAAGGTCTTTGGCTACGCATCGGTTGTCCCGCATTCCAGTCGTCGTGTCTTCATTATAGCCACGGTGTTCTGCTCTCTGTAAATATCATATAACTCTGTATTGTGACGTATCCTGAATTTTTCACTCTCATTATCATAAACTGGTCCAAAAATCTCCCGAAGGACTTTCAAATATCATCAGTCTGTTCAGATCTTCCTTGGTTGTACTCCAGGCGGCACATCCATGTAGTACTACTGGCTGTAGGAGTGTTTTGTAGATGTTTATTTTGAAATGTACTGACAAACGTCTGGTTTTGAGGAGAGCTTAAGGCCGTGTTAACAGCGATTAGCTGCCTGTAGTCTTGCCTGTATTTCAATTTTACTGGGTGGTTCACCTCTGAATACTGCGCCCAGGTATTTGAAATCCCTCACTTGACGATAAGAGCCTTCATTTGTCGTAAGGATGCGAGAGGTTCTTGAGTTCCATTATGTCTACGGTGTAGAACTATGTATTCCGCCTTGTCACGGTTGATGTCCCATTAATTATCAATAAAGTTCCACGAACTGTGAAATTGTGGAAGCTACCCCATCATTAAAATACTAAGCATAAATCTGTTCCGTGTTCAATTGTATATAGCCAATAGCCCTACAACAGTCTAACTGTTCAAAAAAGCTGTAGAGGTTAGTATTTGTCGTGGTCAACTGGAAGTATCCGCGTGTCCCAAAAAATAAATGCGACTCACAGTAGTTACTGTTCAAGTTGATCGCACGGGATGGACCTTGTATAACTAGTTATTCAAATACGTAATGGCGTAACTCGGCAGTTGTCATACTGCGCTGGAATTCGTTATTGGGGAGACCGAGAATACTTGCTGAGTTTCAAACTGTATCAACTTACTCGGTTTGTTCCACTTTATCGCGAATGAGAGCACCATGTATCTGTCATAGGTGGTCGTTTTATCCGCTACTGGGAAAGAAACATGCACTTGCAATTTAGAATTACCTGTATTTACGATTGGTATGGCTAGGAGATAATATTGCGGCAAGTCGGAAATATTAATTCTAGCGTTTGCGGTAACTGCTGTTTAACCCTGAGCAGCGTCGACATGAGTATGGTTGGCGGCAATAACGCATCTGATAAGTGTCCCTGTACTGCGTGGTGAACGGCGGCCTGTCATTCCCCTGTGGATAACCTCGCCTCTACTGGACTACCTGGTCAGCAAGCAGTCGAAGAGATCTTCCTCGTGTCAGCTGCACATCCACCGTATCGAGTCTTCATTAAAGTGCCGTTAAGCCAGCGTTTAATGTGTTGGTAGTCGCCAAGAGGTATTTATTTCACTCCTGCGTAACATTTCTTATGTCCCTCGTGTGGTAAAGGATTGTTTTTGCTCTAGGTACCCATTCGCGTTGTATGCCATACCACAGTGGCTTTAGTTAGCTCTACCGTATTTCCTGTATCCTGCTAAGAAGTGTTTAGCTGTGTAAAGTCCTCATTATCTGCCGTGCACAAAGACTGCTTTTAAAACTTTATCCCCAGCGTCTACCCAACCCCGTTTGGTTTTTCTAACTGTTTGCGGAACTTCTTAATGTATATAGCTCAAACTACCCCTTAATCGCTAGTACAAGTACTGTAAGGTTTTAATTTCGCTTACAATTTCCTGGAATATTTCTGGTTTGCGTGCTATCTCTTGTGGTGTACGAAGTTCTGCCATCTCCCGGTTCACAGTAACCATAAATTGCACTCTAACATAATAGTCCACTTATGGCTGCTCATTACCACTGATCCCTATTACGCAAAAATAACTCCACTGTTTAACTGGTGCAGTTGGAATCCGTAGCTTAGATTAGTCAAACACGCTGTTTTGATTAGTAGCACTGTCACAGCGTAACGTTCCACTTTGCTCGTCCGCACTACCAGGAAAAGAAACACTAATGTTACGTACCTAACTGCTACGGCATATGACCAACAAAGAATTTTGGAAAAAACCGAACCCAATCTGTTACTTCAGGGATGGTCACTTCTTTTAGGTCTGGGGCCGCATTGTAGATGCAGAGGTAAGCGAAGGGCCGCCCTTTCAAAAATGAATTAGTTAATTCGTGGCTTTGCATTCCACCATAACAATAAGTTCAAGCTGCAGCTCCTCCGGAGCTGTGTAACATCACCGGTAATGACATACAACAGCAGATTCAAATTCATATCTCCACTCCTCACATCCTATTTTTGTAACGTGATGCTGAGTTATTTACTGCATCCTGCAGTGCCCTTTTTGTCGGAAAGTTTATAGCCAAATTAGCTGTGTTTTGTTTCGTGGTGTCATTTCACATTTCACTCCTCGAATACGGCTATTGTTTCGTGACATATTGCTTATTTCTTAAAGCCTGAGGGTGTTTGGCATGTCTCTTACATCTTACTCAACCAGGTGAAATAATTTTGTCGTGTTTTTTGTCTGGTTTTCCCAAGTACTTCAGCAGCTCTGAGGGAATGTCATCTACTTTTTTCGGCTTAGGTCTTTCAGTACTCTGTCAAATTAATCTCTCAGTATAGTATCTCCTATATCATATTCATCTACTTCCTCTTCCCTTCTTACAACATGTCTGAAAGTTCATTTCCTTTATAGATCCCCTCTTACATAACCTTTCCACTTTTCAGCTTTTCCTTCTTTACTCGGAACGTGTTTTCCATCTGAGTTCTTGATAGCCTTGGTGCAGTAGCCTAGCGGTCTAAGGCACCTCGCTGCGGAGCGCGCGGTTGCTCGCCGTCGGAGGTTCGAGTTCTCCCTAGGGCATGGGTGTGTGTGTTCTCCTTAGGTCCTTAGGTTAGTTTACCTTAGTGTAAGTAGTTTGTAAGCTGCGGACTGATGAACACGCAGTTTGGTCGGATAGATCTACAAACATTTGAACATTTGATTTGAGTTCTTGATATTCATACAGGTATTTATCTAGTCTCCAAATGTCTCTTTTATTTTCTTGCAGTCGGTGTCTATTTTTCCCCCAGTTATACATCGTTCTACAGATTTCTATTTGGTTTCCAGCCTCTTCTGGTTAGCTATTTTTGCATTTCCTGTCAATCGCATATCTTAGTCATCTGCACTCCTATTTACGTGCTTCATTGACTGTATTTTTATATCTTTTTCCTTTGTTCAATTAAATGTAGTATATCCTGTGAAATCGAAGGATTTTTTGTAGGCCTTACGTTTCTGTCTATTTGGTCCTCTGCTGCCGTGACTATTTTATTTCTTAAATCGACTCATTCCTCTTCTACTGTTTTACTATCCACCGATTCTGTCAATTGTTGCCTAAAATGTTCAAATGTTTGTGCAGCTTATGGAACCTAAGTGCGAGGTCATCAGTCCATAAACTTACAAACTACTTATGAACTAGCTTATACTAAAGACAACACAAGCATCTCTGCCCGAGGGGGGGTTCGAACCCCCGACTGGTAACGGCCTCGCGCACCTTAGCGTAGCTCCTCAATGCGCTCGGCCAGTCGGCCGCGGGAATTGTTGCCTAAATCTCGCTCTTAAATTCTCAAGAACGTCTGGTTCCTTCAATTTATCCAGGTCCCATCTTATATTCGTTTTTCTTTCGGTGGGTCTTTCCCATCCTTTTTGTCGGCAAATATTCCTTGAGTGGGACGCTAACAGTTGCTCTGTCTAGCACAAATACTCTCCTAGTCTTCTTGGCTGACTTATTAACTGTGGTCGCCATTGTCGCTTTGACGACATGTTCAGTAACCCCAGTCTGTCTGCCATCAGGGCGTGTGTGGAGGAGAATTTGCGTAGGTACTACAAATATTGTAGCATCTAAATCTGTTAAGACAGCCAGGCAGCCCTGAGATCACTGGCAGCTCCTGCAACAAGGTCTAAAATTGTTGCAGAATGTCACAGGGTTCTGGTGGAGCTAGGGGAAAGCAATAGAGTAAACCTATTGTGGGTCCCTGGCCACTCGGGGATCAGTGGCAACGAACATGCCGACAGATTAGCCAGGGTGGGGGCAGAGACTCCATTTATTGGACCGGAACCTGTCCTGACAATCACCAAGGCAATGATCAAATTGGAGCTACGTAACTGGCTCAGAAGACAGCACGTAGAATATTGAGCCAAAGTCCATCAACAAAAACATGGCAAGGTAATGATGCCAAAGCCTTGTTTTAAAAGAAGCTCTGCAGTCCTGGGTCTGAACAGGAGAGAGATTAGACTCATGGTTGGATTGCTGACAGGCCATGGGAATTTCAAAAAACACCTACATACAATGGGAATAACAGAAGAGGACCCTAAATGAAGGCTCTGTGATGACGGTGATGAAACTGCATCACATCTAATCTTCGAATGCATTGCATTGGAGAGTAAAAGGCACAGAACATTTGGGACAACCAGACCCGAAGAAATTGTGTCTAATAAAGAACTGGTAAAGGGACTCCTTGCACTGTTCAAGGGCATTGGTTGGCTTTACTAGACATACAGGGAGAGATACCGCACAATAAACTTAGTTTCGGTGCGGGCAGTGGCGGGTTAGACCAAGACTGTTTTGGCTTCCCTGAAAAGATCAAATCAAACCCCTGTCTGTACTTTGACATCATTGACATTGGCTTGCTGGTAGATATAACGTCAAAAGTATTTCCGTTGCGTGCAGGCTAACGATTCAGCTGCTCAACACTTGTTCACGAGACTGCTTGTCTGTACGCCCTGTAATGAAACCATTGACGTCCCAGTCTATACTCGGCAGGTTGAAGTCGCTCACAATGCATGATGTGGATACCTTCGCGCTGCTGAGCGTAATCTTTCTTTGAATGATTCTAGCACTGTGACAGCGGAACAGGTTGGGCGGTAGAAATATGCCACCATTATCTTGAATTCGCCTTAGCGGTTATAGTGTCCACACAGCCTCACAGTTGACCTCTTACCTGGCCTTTGTCAGTTGTACGATTTCTCCCTGCTGCCCTTGCAGCACGACGGTGTGGGCAGGCGACTTCCAGGCCCTCGCCTAAGGTTGGAACCACTGTCACAACAGGTACTAGCCCCCAGGTGACACCTGCCATCATCGGATCTCTCCAGCTGTACTGCTTTCCTTTCCGGCAGGTGTTTAGTTCATCAGCAGGGGCACGCAGTGCGTTACAATATGGCTGTCCCGTTGCATGCAATCTGAAAACCGTATGGTATGTATGTGCGACTTCTACGCCAAAAAAGTAATAAATAAATACATTTTTCGAGTAATAATTGAAAGGATATAAAAATTGAGAATGCTGTCATATGCTACTCATTAGGCGGAATAACAATATGTCACAAATTTGACATGTTATCACTGGTATTACAATTGTCAACTGTCTGTTTTTCTTGAGGCTGTGTGAGTGAGCTGGGGCAGAATAGGCGTGCGCACTCAGGCGCCCTAATACGCCGTCGGGGGTTCGAGTCCTCCCTCGAGCATGGGTGTTAGTATTGTCTTTAGGATAAGTTAGTTTAAGTAGTTTGTAAGGTTAGGGACTGATGACCAACGTAGTTAAGTCCCTTAAATTTACGAACATTTGAACATTAGAATGTGTTTATTTAAAGGATCGGGATTTATCTAGTATACAGGTACGCATAGAGTGCGAAATACTACAGAATTCTGCCTTTTCTAAAGGGGAATTTGTGAAAGCTATTTGGCCTTGCGCAATAGTGTGTGACATTTTTTCAGTAAGTCATCTTAATGTCAATATAAGGGTAATACTGAAAACTTGTGGTCAACGTGTAACAGTGTCTACATCTACATGGATACTCTGCAACACACACTGAAGTGAATGGCAGGGGGTTCATCGAAGAGCACCGCGGTGGAGTAGCCGAGCTGTCTAAGGCGCCTCGTTGCGGAACGCGCGGTTGTTCGCCGTAGGAGGTTCGAGTCCTCCCTGGGGCATGGGTGTGTGTGTTTGTCCTTAGGTTAGTTTAAGTAGTTTGTAAGCTACGGACTGATGGCCACGCAGTTTGGTCCGATAGATTTACAAGCATTTGATCATCGAACAGCTGTTATGATATTCTGTAATTGCTCGCGGGGAAAAGGAACACCGTAATTATCTGTGTTTGATGTCATTTACGTCATTTTATGGTCATTATGTCTCCCTACGAAGGTGGGTGCTAACAAAATATGTTCGCGTTAGGAAGAGAAAGTTGGTGAGAATAATTCCGAAAATAGATATCGCCGCAACGAATAAATCCTTCTCTTAATGATTTCAACCCCAACTCATGCCTCATTTCCGTGACGCTCTCTCCCCTACATCGTGATAACACAAAACTAGCTGCCCTCCTCTGAACTTTCTCCACATCGTTCGTCGGTCCCACCTGGTGTGGATCCCACAATGTGCGTGTTACAATATTGGACGCACAAGTGTGTTATCCTCGCACTTTTACCTGAGTCCTGAGCGGAGACTGCCAAGAACGGATGTTTACATTCGGCTCGTAGCGTATTTTCTGTGAGGTTACGCCCCGCCTCCTTCTCCCAGTGCAGCCAACTCATACAGTATAGCTTGCAGCTTTTAAATGGAAGTGTAATGGCTTAATGTGTCGTAGGGATCTCAAATCGATTCCATATTTCTGGATTTCAGGAAGGCTTTTGACACTGTACCCCACAAGCGGCTTCTTATGAAATTGCGTGCCTATGGAATATCTCCCCAATTGTGCGGTTGGATTCACGATTTCCTATCAGAAAGAACACAGTTCGTTGTAATTGACGGTAAGTCATCGAGTAAAACAGAAGTGATATATGGCGTTCCACAGGGGAGCGTTATAGGTCCCCTACTCTTCCTCGTGTTTATAAACGATTTAGGAGACAATCTGAATAGCCCCCTTAGACTGTTCGCGGATGATGCTGTCGTTTATCGGTTAGTGAAGTCAATTGAGGATCGAAAGAAACTGCAAAGCGATTTAGACAAAATTTCTGCATGGTGCGAAAATTGGCAATTGACACTAAATAAAGACAAGTGTTAAGTAATACACATGACCACTAAAAGAAATCTGCTGGACTTCAATTACGCGATAAATCAGTCAAACCTTAAGGTCGTAAATTCTACCAAATACCTAGGAGTTACAATTACGAACAACTTTGACTGGAGAGAACACATAGAAAATATTGTGGAGAAGCCGAACCAAAGGTTACGTTTCATTGGCAGAACGCTTCGAAGATGCACCAGCTCCACCAAAGAGACTGCCTACATCACACTTGTGCGTCCTCTCCTGGAGTACTGTTGCCCCTTGTGGGACCCTCACCAGGTGGGATTGACGGAAGACATTGAGAAGGTTCAGAGAAGGGCAGCTCGTTTTGTTTTATCACGTTACGGGGGGGAAAGCGTCACGGAAATGTTGCACGAATTGGGGTGGAAATCATTAAAAGAAAGACGTTATTAATTGCGGCGTGATCTGTTTGCGAAGTTTCAATCACCGACTTTTACTTCTGAATGTGAAAATATTTTGCTACTTAGGGAGACATGACCATCACAATAAAATAAGAGAAATCAGATCGAAAACGGAACGCTTGTTCTTTCTTCCCGCGCGCTATTAGAGAATGGAACGGTAGAGAAAAGTTATGAAAGTGGTTAATAAACCCTCTGCCAGGCACTTAAATGTGATTTGCAGAGTATCGATGTAGATGTAGATGTAGATGTTGATACAAACTGAGTATGCTTAACTTTCGCCCTCCGGCGCTGAGCAATGACACGAAATTAAGCACTAATTTAATTTACGACTAATCGAAAACATTAACTTACGCTGCTAATTACGAACACTTTAAGTAAAAATTTACCGAAATTACGAGCTCATTCCACGGCTTATCGTCCGCGGCTTTCTGTGCTGGGTCCCTCCATTCTGTTTGAGTAATCAAAAACGGAAACTGCTACAAAATAACTGTTACTTATGAAACTACAATGACGAACAACACTCACGAATCAACAATAAAGACACAATGGCTACCGCGCATACTGCAGTTTACCTCTGTGAGGTTGGTAGAGAGCATAAACGTTCCGGAGCTGCACGAACGCAGCCGACTTCCACCGATCGTCCAGGGCTCAGGTAGCAGTGCGGGGATAATACCGTAGGCAGTTTGTTTAGTACTCGTAGAACTGTTCCACCTTCTAAGAGTTCTGATAGCGAAACGTAGCCTTTGGTTCACCTACAATAATTTCTATGTATTTTTCCAATTTAAGTTGTTCGTAATTGTTATTCCTGCGTATTTAGTTGAACTGACGGCCTGCAGGTTAAACTGATTTATCGCGCAACTGAAGATTAACGGATTTCTTTTGGTTGTCATGTGAATTACAGTACTTCATACTTATCATTATTCAGGGTTACTTGCCAATTTTTGCATTTTGCAGCTATCTTGTATAAATCATTTTTCAGTTGCTTTGGATCTCTGGTGACTTTACTAACAAATTAGTGAGAGCATCATGCGCAAACAGTCTCAGAGAACCGCCCACATTGTCATCTAAACCGTTTATAAATATAAGCAACAGTAGGAGACCGATAACACTTCCATGTGGAACGCAAGATATCAGTTGTATTTTACTCGATGAGTTACCGTAAGTTACAACGTACTGTGTCTTTTCTGACAGGAAATCACGAATCCAATCGCATAACTGTCTCGATATTCCATAAGCACGCAATTTGATTATAAGGCTCTTGTGAGGTACAGTGTCAAAAGCCTTTTCGAAAATCTAGAAATACGGAATCTATTTGATATCCCTTGTCGATATCTCACCACATCATGTGAGTAAAGGACGATACTTTCTGAATCCCATTTGACTATGGGTCACTAGGTCGTCCTCTTTGAGGTACTTGATAATATTTGTCTCTGTATGCCAGAACGATGAATAAATGGTAGAAAATGTTATACGTGGCTGCGGTGCATTTCCTGGCCTTTCTTACGTTTCGTTATCAGGAGACATGCATCTTGCAGGGCAGCTGTGGCGCCGCCTATCGCAGGACACGGGAAGGCTCTCAGTCTGTGGGCAGGTGGCGGCCACGAGGGACCAGGAGAGACTCCACTGTCCACTGGCCACTGGCCATGTCCACTGGCAGCTGCGGGCACGCCAAGTCCTGGCGTATGACTGCCGGCATACAAATCAAAATAGTACTATGCCAAGATTAAGGAAAGGCAAACCTACATTTTTAGCTTTTGTAGATTTGGAGAAAGCATTTGACAATGTTGACTGGAATACACTCTTTCAAATTCTGAAGTCAGCAGGGGTAAAATATAGGGAAAGGAGAGTTATTTATAACTTGTACAAAAGCCAGACCACAGTTATTAGACTCGAAGTGCATGAAAGGGAAGCATCAGTTGGGAAGGGAGTAAGACAGGGTTGTAGCCTTTCTCCGATGTTATTCAATTTTTACATCGAGCAGGCGGTGAAGGAAAGCAAGGGAAAATTTGGAATAGGGATTAAAGTTCAAGGGGAAGAAATAAAAACATTGTGTTTTGCTGATGACATTGTAATTCTGTCAGACACAGCAAAGGACCTGGAAGAGCAGTTGAATGGAATGGACAGTGTGTTGAAGAGAGCGTATAAAATGAACATTAACAAGAGCAAAACAAAAATAATGGAATGCAGTCTTAGAAAATCAGGCGATGCTGAAGGAATTAGATTAGGTAACGAAACAATGAAGGTGGTAGATGAGCTTTGTTACTTGGTTAGTAAAATAACATGTGATGTTCGCAGTACAGAGGATATAAAATGCAGAATGGCAATGGGAAGAAAAGCATTTTTGAAAAAGAGAAATTTGCTAACATCGAATATTAATCTAAGTGTACGGAAGTCTTTTCTGAAGGCATTTGTGTGGAGTGTTGCCTTGTACGGGAGTGAAACATGAACGATAAGCAGTGCTGACAGGAAGAGAATAGAGGCTTTTGAAATGTGGTGCTACAGAAGAATGCTGAAGATTAGGTGGGTAGATCGCATAACCAATGAAGAAGTACTGAACAGAATTGGTGAGAAAAGGAAGTTTTGGCATACCCTGGCTAAAAGAAGGGATCGCTTGGTAGGACACATTCTTAGACATCGGGGAATCGTAAATTTAGCATTGGAGGGAAGTGTGTGGGGGTAAAAATCGCAGAGGGAGGCCAAGAGACGCGTATAGTAAGCAGATTCAAATGGATGTGGGTTGCCGTTCTTATGTGGAGATGAAGAGGCTTGCTCAGGATAGAGTAGGGTGGAGAGCTGCATCAAAACAGTCTCCAGACTGAAGACCATAACAACAACACAACGGGGAAATTTTTATTTATTTTGACGACCTGTTTCGGCACACTGAGCTACCATCTTCTGGTCTACGTGGAAAGGAAGTAAATCTATACAGATGTCTAAACCACACTTCACATACCAAGCACAAAATTGGTATCTTATAGCATTTATGTCGTCACAGAAATGCTCCACATTATAACTGTAAGTACTGCAAATGGCAAGTCAAGCTTAAAATAAATAAAAATTTGAACACTAAATATACCATTAAAGCTGATATATAAAAATTAATATTGTTCGTTTCTTTGTTTGTCTTTTTGTTCGTATTTTATGCACGGTCATATTGTGCATCGGATTGCGATGAAAACTTTGTTAACTCATTACTTGCACCCTCACGAAGGTTATAGCCATACTAAAATTAACTTCGTATGGTGCAGCACGGAGGGTTCTTTACAATTAGATAATACGTTTCTTACGCCTTCACGCTGAAATATTAGACGGATATGAATGAAATTTGGAATGGAGATAGCTTATACCCTGATTAACACATGGGCTGCCTTTCGTAAGCCAACGTACGCTGCGTGGCAAAGGGTACCTTACAATGTCGTAATATGTTTACTTCTCAATCATGCTGAAAGAGATGTACAGATCTGAAAGAAATTTGGCATAGAGATACGTTATATCCTGCATTAATACATGGACTACCTTACAAAACCGTACAGTACGAGGCGGAGGGTACCTTACGATGTGTTAATACGTTTGTTTATCTTTTCGCTCAAATACATGGACGGACTTGAATGAAGTCTGGAATTCAGATTGCTCATACCTTGAATAAACGCATGGGCTACCTTTAGGAAACCTCCGTATTGTGCATGGCGGAGAGTACCTTCAGTGGGGTGACATGTTTGTTACTGTTCACGCTGAAACGGCTGGACGGGATTGAATGACATGCGGAATGAAGATAGCTTATATTCCGAATTAATACATGGGCTACCTTTCGTAAGGCTCGGTAGGTGCACGGCGGTACGATACAACAAACTTCCAAATGGTTTGACTGGTCACCAGGGAAGTCTATGGAATTTATGTAGCATGGCGGAGGGTACCTTGTGACTTTGGACACCGTTTGACTAGTCACTATGAAACTTGGGGCATATATGTATGTCTTCATGTATATGTATAGTATAGGAGGGAGAGAAGTCGGTGGAGGGGGAGACGGATGGAGAGAAGGGAGAGGAGGAGAATGAGAGGGGAGACGCTGACAGGTGAAAGGAGATGAACAGAGGGAGGAAATGCATAGAGAAAGGGACTTTCAAATTCCAAACGTTTTGTGCACAGTTATTCGTTCCGCGGTAGCAACGCGCCGGGTACAGCTAGTACACAATAAAATACAACATGGTATATTTATTGTTCACTATGAGAGCGAGTTCATAAGACTGGGTAACGGCGGTACAATTGCTGCACGATAGCTACATTCACAGTTAACTGCCGCGGTGGTCTGGGTGTAGTCCTTCCCATAAGTAAAGTGTAAGTATGAAACTTCTTGGCAGATTAAAATAATGTGCCGGAACCGGGACTCGAACCTGGGACCTTTGCCTTTGCTCAGTGGTACAGCGCTTGCCCGCGAATCAGCGCACAATCCGCTGCAGAGTGAAAGTTTCATTCTGGAAACGTCCCTTAGGCTGTGGCTAAGCCATGTCTCCACCATATCCTTTCTTCCAGGAGTGCTAGTCTTGCATGGTTCTGTGAAGTTTGAAAAGTAGGAGGCGAGGTACTGGCGGAAGTAAAGTTGTGAGGCGGCATCGTGAGTCGTGTCGGGATAGCACAGTCGGTAGTGCGCTTGCCCGCGAAAGGCAAAGGTCCCAGGTTCGAGTCCCGGTTCCGACACACAATTTTAATATGCCGGGAAGTTTCATATCAGCGCACACTCCGCTGCAGAGTGAAAGTTTCATTCTGGAAAGTGTAAGTAGTTTGTAAGCCTGGGGTCTGAAAACCGCAGCAGTTAAGTCCCTTAGACTTACAAACATCAGAACATATTTCACCGCTAGTAGCGTACTTTAGCGCTAAATGTAGGTGTCTTATCTTTTATTGCAACGCCGTTAGCTAGTGTTATGAAGTCGCTCTGACAGTGAACAGTACTGGTGTATTTTATTGTATGTATATTTGTTTATTTTATGTTAGACCTATCATTTTCACTGACTACAAATGTTATATAGAGCACTTCCGTAAAGTCATAAATGCTCTAAAATTAAATGTTAGTGATTGGTATGTGAAATGTCGTGATCATTGTTGTATTTTAGACATTTGAATAGATTGTACTTCCCTTCCAGATAGACCAGGAGATGGTACATCACAGTATCGAAACCGGTCGTTAAAATAAATAGAAACAAATATCTTGGCATAATATATATTGTAATCCCAAAAATCAGCAAATTGAGGTCAGTTGTGACGTACTGCAGACCACATTTTACTCGACGCGATGCATGTGTCAGTTCCCTGGTCGTACTACCACGCCCTTCGGTTGCACATATCTACATTCCCAAAATCACCTCTATTTCTCTTAAATGTTTGATTATAAGCTACATTTTTGAAATCGGTATAAATACCTGTGGAAGCATCACGATGTGGGTCATCTTGACAGCATTAATTAATTTTGTAGTTGCCTTCCAAACGAACCAAACAAGCACGACATTCAAATCACACAAATTCATCCATTCAAATTGAAAAATGGTGTTTATGCAGTCGTGTAATTAAAAGCAGACCATCGAAACTAAATTGTCTTACGCACAACGAGGTGGCTAGGTAGTCATGATTTAGTTACAAAGAACCTGAGTGACAAAGGAATCGCGGATCACCATCTTAAGTTTGTTTATTTTGTCCTGTTATACGGAAGAAGATCGGATGTAGCACTAATTGTCTTGAGAAAGTGGGATCTGAAAATGAGCTGTTTATAGTAGCTGGTTTTTTGTGACGTTACAACAAGGTACATCGTCCATTTGGAGCGCAAAGCGCGCTGGTTTGACAGCGGAGAGCGTTGAAATTTGCGACGACTGAACAGATATCAGCCGATGTGAGGAGGTGAGCCTTGGCCAGCATGGAGAGCACGCTGCCGGAAGTGACGTCATGGTCAACTGCAGTTTTCCCGCCGGAAAGCGGAGTTGTCTTTACTTTTAAATACTACGCTAAGACAGAGTTACAGACTAGCACATAGTAGCAAATGAAAGAGGAGAACTGCGCGATTCAGATGATGTGTTGACATCATTTATATTAATTTTATATCAAAAGCTATTTGGAAAACTAATATTTATTCACTTGGAAAAGTCGAGAGGCTAAACTAATTGAACTACAGTAACGAGCGAGGGCTCAAATGAAAGCTCCCATCGAGACGGAAAGTTTGGTGTAGCCATATGATCCGCAACATTTATATTGCGCATAATAATGCACTTTTAAGGAGGAACAATAGTGATTTGCTAATAACAATTAATACAAGACAGATACTCAAACAGCGAGGCAGTGATAAGTTGTAGGTGTCGTAAACACACATCATGACTTGTTTAGAACATATTATTTTTGTTTATTTTAATATTTTGTCTTTGTGTAAACTAAATTAATTTGTTTATCGACCTTAATTTGTTTAAATTTATGAGCACAGTAATAATGAACAGTGCATTGGAATGAGGACTGGAAAAATCTACCTGAAAAACACTTCACCTAAGTGATTACTTAAATATTTATTGTGCGACGGTCGAAAAACTTATATATAGGTCATTCAGAAAATGTTTATTTGTTAAATCTTAAGATTTTGGGGGTATTATCAGTGTTAGAAACTGAAGCATCTATTTGCATTAGAATCTTAGCGCAGATATAATGATGCCCTCATATCAACATTTCAGTCATTATTTACAAAGTTTTGTACACTACTGCGAGAATCGCTAGGGGTCATTAGGGAACGTGTTACTTGAATGACGTCACAAATCGTATTTAGAGCTGCTAAATACCCAGGCTGAATCGTCCGCCATGTTTTCCCCAACATGGTTGGAATCGCGCTGCACTAACACAAACAATTTCGCAAAAACTAATTTGTAGAAATATTTAATTTTTCCGCTACTTAAATCATTATATGTCAGCATTGTGACGAAATGCTCGTCGTTTCGTTAATAATCATAGTTAATAAGATATTGGCTTCGAAATAACATTAGGAAAAGTTTGCAGTAAAACAAAGAGGTGCTATCATATTCCATTTGGTGCTTGTTGCACCATATGTTGCTGCGGATGAAACTTTCCTAATTGACTGAATTTTCGACTTATCTTTACCTTTCACTCACACCGCTAAACTTTATTTTATTTAGCGCACTCATTTCCGATGGCGATAAGGCCACAATGAATCATTGCGTATCTCATACACGGTTAGAGGTTTCAAAATGATATTTTGAATGATAACATGCAAAGAGAAGAGTATTTTGCCACATGGTTACTACGCAAAACTTCATTAATTGTCGCGTAATTCAAGGAAATACATTGTTATAGAATGAAAAAGAGTAAAGTTGGTGATTTATTATTCGATTTGCAGATATTCCTTCGTCCCTAACAAATGTTTATTTCTTTGCTTCTTGTCCAATGTGTTTCACAGCCACTACTCCGTTTCCAAAACCTAATAGGAGTTACATTTCCTTCAGTTTAACGCCTTGCAATAACAGAACGGAAATTAATAGATCTAATGAGGATTTTATGTGAGAATACTTGAAAATGACAGATAGTAAGGATTTCTTCACTTGCTTCACTAGCCACTACTCCGTTTCCAAAACGTAATAGGAGTTACATTTCCTTCGGTTTAACGCCTTACAGTAACAGAACGGAAGTTAATAGATCTAATGAGAATTTTATATGAGAATACTTGAAAATGACAGATAACAAGGATCTCTTCACTAGCTAACGAACTGACATTTCCTCACATAATAAAGTACTCTGTATTTAGATACTTAGAATAGCCTGAAAAATTGAAATTGCATATTACACAGAGACACAGCACTTTTGTAGTGTGCAACTAATAAATTCAATGGGTTAAAAGAAGTCAGTACCAGTATCTTCAAGTATGGATGTTATGCAGTAACAACATGAGCCTAATTATTAGGAGCTCTAATACGGAAGACCTGTTACTACTAGACGGGCGGGCGCATCCCAGTGCGCCATATTTAACTGACATTATCTAAAGTTATACGTTTCTCACAGAGTTTCTCTTTGGAGAGGATGAAAATTTGATGTATTTCGAACATTTCATTCTCGTAATGAGTTCACCTAACTTCAAAAGAAAAAAAGTTCCTCGCATGTCGAAAATTCCGAAACGTCGTCAGAAAGTGCATCTTCGTATACTATCAGTATATGCTGTTTACAAATTATTGCCATAAATAAAACTAAAATGAACATGTAGTGTAGTTCTTAACGAACACGTTGATGACAGTTTCACGTTGATACAGTGAGTAGTTTGCGAGTTGAATGAAACGCGAGGTAACGCATGAGCTTCGTCTGGAATGTGGTAACTTCTACAGCTTGGGGAAAACATGGCTTATAGTTCGGCTAGGGTTTATAGGAGCCTTAGGTCGTATTTAAGTGACTGCGAGAAGCGGCCCAGGATCAGTCTACGGCAGTTCAGTCTTGATGGCAGAAAACGTGTGTTGCGAGTGCAGTGGAATCCAGTGAGACGATAGGTGACGAACATAGCCGCAGAATCCGCCACGCTGGACTGTGAAATATTTTGAACGTGTGTGGACTTCAGTTTTGAACAGTAGTCAGAGTTCATAAATTGTTCATCGCTGATCTGACGGTTTTTTTTGAACAATGAAATTTAATAGCAGTCATTTTAGGAACATTGTTGAAATGATTAAATATTCATATAGCTATTTTGTTAGCAATATTGGGGGTTCTAGATAATCATGGCGTGTAAAAAGGCAACCCACGTGTTGTAATCAGTTATTTAGTAGATGCCGCCCAAGTTAAACATTCCCTGACTTTAAAATTGAAAGTTTAATTTTACAAATAAATGTATACATGCACGGACAATAACGAGCAAAAGGTGACAGGCATAAGTCATCCCCTAAGACAAAGTTAGTTGAATTAAACGTCCGTATCGTTACAGTGTACATGTCATTTTGCCCAAATTGTTTATCTTGCTCATGATACGGACACAATAAGCCGAGACGAATGTTACTGGTATGTCTGTGTGTCTACTTGAATAACGGGCTATACAATTCTAAACCATTTGTTTACTTGAGGTATGGAGAACGCGTTTTGCTTTTTACGACATAATCACTCTCAGTTCGCTTCTTGACAAAACAATATAGATTCCTAGAGTTTAGATTCCGCTGCCATTCAGCGCGACTGAGGCAGTTGATATTCTGCGGAGCGGCGGCCAGTAAATCACGTCATTTATTAATTCAGTCATTTGTCTTGCCGCAGACCCGCCCGCCGGCCGATATTTATGGGAAATATAATGGCGCGGCGCCCATTACGCCGGCTACAGCTACATTCTGCGCGGCCGCAAAAACGCCCCTGCCGTCGGTCGCGGCAAATTGCCGCCATGATGGCGTCGCAGGCCGCACATTTCATCGCGGCTGTCCGCCGCTGATTAATTGCAGCAAAAAGCCGCACAATGCGCCGGACGCGCCGCGCATGCGCACTGCGCGAGGGGCGCGCCTCTGCCGGCCACAGTCGGAAACTCGTCTAAAAGGTTACTCGTTCTCGTGTTCTATTTCTGTGAGTCCTTTGTCGTACACGAAGGTAGAAGAATTATAAGAGTCCAAAGTACGTCGATATGTTGTTATTAACCGTTCTGACGTTCCAACAGCTGCCGCTTTGAAATAGGGTTACCAGATGTCCGTCTTCAGAAAAGAGGAAATTTGTAGATTCATAAAAGTTCTTTCTCTCTCTCTCTCTCTCTCTCTCTCTCTCTCTCTCGTATTGACAGTCAAGTATTAGTGATGTCTCTACTGTATTATCAGAGTCTTGTTTGTAATACATATTTCTCATCTTACGAAATTTGTTCATCTTCTTACATTCTAAGAAGCTTGAAATGCTGAGACCTATAGAACGAATTAGATGACTACATAGCAGTTAAGCCCTAATATTTCATCGCTTCACCACTTGTAATCATCGTCTTAAGTCCTAAATATATTCTTCCATACTTATAAGATACCTTGCCGATCACCCATGTTTCCACCTGAAATTTTTTATGATGCGTCATTTACGGAAGCCATAGTTCTGTTGACTGTAAAATCGTCACGAACAAAGTACCTGTAAAATTATCTAAGCGTTCCTTGATATAGCATTTCCCATTTCGGATCAGACCGACGTGACTATATACATGATTAGCATCTAAATTCTAGTGAGTGAATGGAATATGTAAGGCCTAGGTGAAAAAACAGTGAATATAATAAACCTTTAATTTAGAGTACAAAGGCTCGCAATTAATTATTAAAAACTACTCAGTTTTTAGAACAATAGCTTTAAATCGATGTTTTCACAACACTGTCTTGCATTGTTGGAGACGTATGTTTTTAATTGGCCACCTCGAAGCTCGTACTCCGCGAAAATTGTCACGCCAATATTATTTCAGTTGTTCAGAAGTACCTTGACCTCAGAGCAGCAGCGCCGCAGAAACGAGAAAATTCAAATTCACATTGTTTCAACAAAGGTTAAATTTTCTAGACTTAGTGATTGTGACAGTTCAGAGGCTTGTATTTACACAGTTTCAAGTTGAAGCAGTTGCACAACGCAAAAAAGAGGACATTTCCCCATTTTGGTAACACCCCGGCCGGACCATTTTTAGGGTCCTAAAAAGAGGACATGTACGGGAAAAAGAGGACGTCTGGTAACCCTACTTTGAAATAGCCTTCCGGATGGATGCCACACTTTCTAATGGCACCCTTTAACCCTTTCCTGCCCGACGGGACATAAGTCCCTACCCCAGTGGCGGCTGGTGATAATGTGCTAATGTGCTGCAGTACACTGTAAGTATATTACTAAAATTATGCCATTTCTCTTCGAATGCAAGCGAGAAATCGTTGTAAAATTACATCCTTTCTCTTGGAATACGAGCCAGATATCACAATAAAATTATGCCAATTCCCTTCCAATGCGTATTAGAATGCTAGTAATAAGGATGAAAACGCATTTTGGAGCGCTCTCGCGGCGATAGCTGGAAACCAGCTCCGTGTGCGGAAGTGGGATTCAGCCGCGCTGGTACGTGCGCAGAGAGGCGGCGCAGTCGTCTGTTCGCTAGTGCGCATGCGCAGACGTGACGTCAGGCCTGGCGACTCATGTGTTCTGAGACCGACTGCAGCACCAGACCTAAATTTCTCTACGCGCTGCGTGTAACGGCTGCGGAAGAATAGTATATGATGTATATTGCAGCATACAGAGTCAAATACGCGCTGGCTCAGACGTCTTGTGCATTGTCTCTCAAACCTACCTGTGTGAGGCTCGTATTCAAATACCTTCGAGTCTAAATGTTTAATTTCTGTAAATAAAATTAATATTTTTTAAACGTTATATTTACTACCTGCAGTGAATACATGCAGTTGGCGGCGCTGTTATAGATTCCCCTGAAGGTCTTATTGTCAATACAGTATTAGTTGATATTTAATTAAAGGCAATCATACAAAGGTTGACTTTTTATTTTAGTATGTTTTGTTACCTGTTTATTTTTGTAATATTGTAGCACACTGGTCAAACTTTGTACGAGCCGCCACTGCCCCACCCATTTCCAGCGCCATAAAACAAAGTGAAAGCGATATCTTACTTGTGTTCCTAACGGGACATGAGTGTTCTTCTGATGTTTCATATGACTCGCTGACCGAAATTCTACATCTACATCCATACTCCGCAAGCCACCCGACGGTGTGTGGCGGAGAGTACCTTGAGTATCACTATCGGTTCTCCCTCCTATTCCAGTCACGTATTGTTCGCGGAAAGAAAGATTGTCGTTATGCCTCTGTGTGGGCTCTAATTTCTCTGATTTTATCCTCATGATCTCTTCGCGAGATATTCGTAGGGGGGAGCAATATTCAGTTAGACTCCTCGGTAAAGGTATGTTCTCGAAACGTCGACAAGAGCTCGTACCGAGCTACAGAGCGTCTCTCCTGCAGAGTCTTCCACTGGAGTTTATCGATCATTTCCGTAACGCTTTCTCGATTACCAAATGATCCTGTAACAAAGCGCGCTGCTCTCCGTTGGTTCTTCTCCACTTCCTCTATCAACCTCACCTAGTATGGATCCCACACCAGTGAGCGGTATTCAAGCAGTGGGCGAACTACTTCCTTTGTTTTCGGACTGCATTTCTTTAGGATTCTTCCAACGAATCTAAGTCTGGCATCTGCTTTACCGACGACTGACTTTATATGGTCGTTCCATTTTAAATCACTCCTAATGCCTACTCCCAGATAATTTATGGAATTAACTGCTTCCACTTCCTGCCCTGTTAGAGTGTAGCTAAATGATAAACGATCTTTCTATGTATTCGCAGCATATTATATTTGTCTACATTGAGATTCAATTGCCATTCCCTGCACCACGCATCACTTCGATGCATATCCTCCTGCATTTCAAAACAATTTTCCATTGTTACATCCTCTCTATATACTACAGCATCATCTGCAAAAAGCCTCAATGAACTTCCGATGTTATCCGCAAGGTCATTCATATATATTGTGAATACGGACCCACGACACTCCCCTGTGGCATCACTCTTACTTCGCAAGAATTCTCTCCATTGAGAATGACAAGCTGCATTCGGTTATCAAGGAACTCCTCAATCCAATCACACAGTTGGTCTGATAGACCATATGTTCTTACTTTGTTCATTAAAGTCAGTGGGGAAATGTATCAAACGCTTTCCGGTAGTCAAGAAACACAGCATCTACCTGCGAACCCATGTCTATGGCCCTCTTAAGTCTCGTGGACGAATAGCGCGAGCTGGGTTTCACACGATCGCCTTTTTCGAAACCCATGATTATTCCTACAGAGCATATTCCTAGTCCCCAGAAATGTCATTATACTCGAACATAATACATGTTCCAAAATTCTACAACTGACAGACGTTAGAGATATAGGCCTATAGATCTGCATATCTGTTCGACGTCCCTTCTTGAAAACGGTGATTACCTGCGCCATTTTCCAATCTTTCGGAACTCTAAGCTCTTCTAGAGACCTACGGAACACCACTACAAGAAGGGGGCCAAGTTCCTTCGCGTACTCTGTGTAAAAACGAACTGGTATCCCATCAGGTCCTGCGGCCTTTCCTCTTTTGAGCGATTTTAATTGTTTTGCTATCCCTCTGTCAATTATTTCGATAACTGCCATTTTGTAATCAGTGCGGCAGTCTAGAGAAGGAATTACAGTGGAATCTTCCTCTGAGAAACAGCTTTGGAAAAAGACATTTACTATTTCAGCCTTTAGAGTGTCATCCTCTGTTTCAATGCCATTTTCGTCACAGAGTGTCTGGACATTTTGTTTTGATCCACCTACCGCTTTGACACAAGACAAAAATTTCTTAGGATTTTCAGCCAAGTCAGTAGATAGAACTTTACTTTCGAACTCTTTGAACGCCTCTCGCATAGCCCTCCTCACGCTACATTTCGCTTCGTTTATTTTTTGTTTGTCTACAATGATTTGGCTATGTTTATGTTTGCAGTGAAGCTCCCTTTGCTTCCGTAGCAGTTTTGTAATTCAGTTGTTGTACCACGGTGGCTCCTTTCCATCTCTTACTATCTTGCTTGGTACATACTCATCTAATGTATATTGTAGGATGCCTTTGAACTTCGTCCACTGTTCCTCAACACTATCTGTACTTGCGTTAGAACTTCTGTGTTGAACCGTCAAGTACTCTGAAATACGCTTTTTGTCACTTTTACCGAATAGAAAAATGTTCCTACATTTTTTAAATATTTCTATTTACGGCTGAAATTATATTTGCTGTAACCGCTTTATAATCGCTGATTCCCTGTTCTGCGTTAACTGTTTCGGATAGTTCGGGTCTGTTTCTCACCAGAAGGTCTAATATGTTGTCGCCACGAGTCGGTTCTCTTTTTATATCTGAGCAGGTTGTTTTTGATTAATGATATTGTTTCTTCTACTGGTATAGCCGGCCGCGGGAGCCGCGGAGACTGAGGGCTCCAGTCACGGTCTGCACGGCCACTACGGTCGGGGGTTCGATTCCCCCCTCGGGCGTGGATATTTGTGCCGTCCTTAGTTAGTTCATAAGTAGTTTGTAAGTTTAGGGACTGATGACCGCGAAGTTAAGTCCCATAGACTATACGAACGTTTGAACATTTTATGACAGCAGCTGTGTATGAGCATATGGCTTTCTTGGCCGGGAGAACCCTTGCGGGTTTGTTCGGCCTCCTGAGTCCAAGTCTTTTTATTTGACGCCGCGTGGGCGACGTACGTGCCAGTGATGATGAGATGATGATGATTAGGAGAACACACAACATCCAGTCCCCTGCCGAGAATCGAACCCGGACCTCCTGCGTGGTAGTTAGCGTCGCTACCGCTGAGCCACGGAGGCGGACACAGCAGCTGTAACAGGACAGAACAAAGCTTCAGCACAAACACCAAACTGAAGTGTGCAGTAATGAACCCACTTACATAAAGTTCAGGAGGCTTTAAAAAATGTTCAAATGTTTGTAAATCTATTGGACCAAACTGCGTGGACATCAGTCCGTAGTTTACAAGCTACTTAAACTAAGGTAAACTAACCTAAGGGCAACACATACACCCATACCCCAGGGAGGACTCGAACCTCTGACGGTGAGCAACCGCGCGCTATGCAGCGAGACGCCTTAGACCGCTCGGCTACTCCACCACGGCTCAGGAGGCTTTAGATTCAGATCGACACCTCCCACCCGTCCCTCCTCCACCCATTTTTATATTCAGGTTTCTCACAGTTTACTTCAATACCTCACAGTAAATGTCGATGGATTCTTACAAACGATACATTTGATTTGTTCCCAGTTTCGAATGATCCCAACACCGACAAGTCGTTGAACGATACTCTTCTTTCGTTCCTTCAATAGGAACGCTGCGTGAACTCCCTCCAGTGGCGTAGCAACCCGGAACGCCGCCAGGGAAAGCCCCACAGACAATGCCTGCGGGACTGCGGTCGACCCCATGCAGCGACCTCAATCTTAGTTCGCCCCCGACAATAGAGGATGCACCTCCATCGACGCCAGCCAATCACGTTGGTGAAATGCCAGAGAAACAATTCAAAGAACCGTCTCGATCATAGCTCTCTAGCGTACTTCACTTTTTTGTCAATACCCTACAGTTCCTGATGGAAAGTCATTTTTCATTCGCCACTAAGTACTGCGAATGTCATACTTGGGTCAGAGCTCAAGAATGAGTCCGACCACAGCCGTAATGGTGCGGTCGAACCGTTCGGCAGCATCGGACTTCAGTCAGACACGGTGACACGTGGTCTAGTTAAGTAGATTTCCTGCGCACCATTTACAAAACCGCATTTCTCCTCTATCAGTCGTCAAGAACGTTGCAATAGATGTCAAAAAATTATATACTGTACCATTTTTAATTGTTGCCATATTCTCTTCAGAACCGAAGGAGTAATGAGGTGATATTTGCATCAGATTATTATCAGCGACTATAAATGTGTAGACCTACCATCACGAAAAACTTTTTTGTAGTACGATGCACAGTAGGGTAATAGTACCATAACTACGTTCCCATGAGTGTTACCTTTTGGAAGCCATCATATAACCACAAGATGAAGAAGCAATTTAACTAGTGACACAATTACTGTAAATATAGCGCATTTTACTTTTTCGCACAATAACGTTAAAGAATTCTATTTGTTGCCATTACTAGATCTTTTTATTAATTGTCATACCCTCTGAGAGCCTTTACATTTCTTTTCAAATGGACAGACGTACTATTATGTAACAGTGTTTGGAATACGTACTATACGGGAATGTACAGATCAAGTTGGACTCTTGGATCACACACAAACTCGTTGTAAAGGTGTTACCACGTTTAATTAAAAACGGAAATATTGGAAGTAAAACATTTAATGCTTTTCGAATGTGTGGTATTCTTATGTATAAAACGCGAAAATGCTATTCCTATTTCCGATTCTATTCATCGGAGGGCTAAAGGGTGAAGTGTTCTGGATAGCCTTTTAATAATGAGCATTTATGTACCTACGAGAACGACTGGAATAGTGTAGCTACCCTCCAGTACAGGGTCAAAATGTAAAGATTACATACACACTTTCTAGGGTCCATCCAAATTGAGCAAATCTATAGGCTTTTGTACATCACGTCTAGTCGAGCCTGGAATTTATGTGCATTTGGGATATAAAGCACTATACATTCATGGGTGGTTCCGGAAAAAACATGTTTTTTTTAGGGTGCCGGGGGGGGGGGGGGGGCGCAGTAACAAAACTACGAATTTTAGGAACGTCTGTACGTTTTTCTCTTAGTAAATCTCAAAACTGTTTTTACGTGCGTTCTTAAGGTAACACTTTCAAACCAATTTTTAAAAACATTTCTATATACACTACTGACCATTAAAATTGCTACACCATGAAGAACGCAGATAATAAACGAGTATTCATTGGACGAATATATTATACTAGAACTGACATGTGATTACATTTCCACGCAATTTGGGTGCATACAACCTGAGAAATCAGTACCCAGAACAACCACCTCTGGCCGCAATAACGGCCTTCATACGCCCGGGCATTGAGTCAAACAGAGCTTGGATGGCGTGTACATGTACAGATGCCCATGCAGCTTCAAACACGATATCACAGTTCATCAGAAGTAGTGACTGGCGTATTGTGACGAGCTAGCTGCTCGGCCACCATTGACCAGACGTTTTCAATTGGTCAAATATGTACGGCAATGGCTGTTTTAGATACTCTGTCTATATGCAGCACGTTTGTGCCGCTGAGCCGGCCGCGGTGGCCGAGGTGACTGAGGCGCTCCAGTCACGGTCTGCACGGCCACTACGGTCGGGGGTTCGAATCCCCCCTCGGGCATTGATATTTGTGCCGTCCTAATTCGTAAGTAGTTCATAAGTATTTTGTAAGTTTAGGGACTGATGACCCCGTAGTTAAGTCCCATAAGCTTGACAAATATTTGAACATTTTTTGTGCCGCTGAATTTCACTTTGTGGTCGGCATTACTGCATCGTGCTCTGCCACGGACGGTTCTTCTTATATTGATTGATGTATGCTTTTTACAATACTGACCTAAAACATAATTAACTTGATACGCACGTTTGTAGCGAAACTCTTGTTCCGTGTGTTCTTAAGGTACACTATCAAACCACTTTTTAAAAATATTTCTATACATTTAACCTTTGCCGAGATCCAGAGGTTCAGGCTAACGTATTTTTTTTAATATATAATATTAACCCTTAACTACTAATATATAATATTAACCCTTAACTACTAAAAATGTTCAAATGTTTGTACAGCTTATGGGACTTAACTACGGGGTCATCAGTCCCTAAACTTACAAACTACTTATGAACTACTTACGAACTAGGACGGCACAAATATCCATACCCAAGGGGGGATTCGAACCCCCGACCGTAGTGGCCGTGCAGACCGTGACTGGAGCGCCTCAGTCCCCTCGGCCACCGCGGCCGGCCCTTAACTACTATCTGCGGTCTCTCAGGCCGCTACGACTTTTTGTGTCGAGATATTTCACACACCCCTGCCAAGCTAAAAGGACTTCCTAGTACCTTCCTGGTGCCCGAAAAGGTCCACGTGCCAGCATTCTTGCAGTGTTGCTGCTCTTTGTTCCGTATGTATGAGCCTTGCGCGGCCTCACTGACCGACCATAGTGTTTGCGTGCCGCTGGCGCAGGCTTCGTGAGCGTGGCCTGCTAAGCGTCAAGTCGGCGGACGAGAAGACGGCCTTTGGCAATTTTCTACACTTCAGAGGATGTTGCATGTGGTGTAAATTCTTATGTGCTACATCAAGCGTATCCAAAGGCACAAGTAATGACAAGAATGAGCTTCATAAAGACCCTAGCAAGAGATCTACTTGAGCCTCATATGAAGCGTAGATTTTCTATTGGACACTTGCCATGAGAGGTGAGTGGAACCATTCTAAGATTACTGAGTATACGTGATGAGCCTCATACACCAAAATAGTTTGAAAATCTAAGAACGTGTGCCTTTTGTCTTCCTCATCTGAAGAGGAAAACACGATTTCCGTGACAATAGTGTGGTGTTCCAATTTGTTTGGGGTGTTGTAGAAGATCTGCGTGACGTGTATGCGGGGTCAAAGCGACTAAAAGAGTATTTAGTGGAACACAGAAGTTTGTACTTTTTATAAGGAAAATGTGGCAACCTTTCTAGGAGAATCGTAAATGGAAAGGAGATTTCGCGTAAAATTTACTATAATTCATATGGGATTTTATTATCTAATCTTTGGGTGTGTAAAGAAATAATTACTTGCTGTTCCTTTCGTAGCACAAAAAAATAAAAATGTACTGCAAATTGCGCTGTGTTTTACTTGTCGTATAGTTACTCATACTACATTGTAAAAAAAAAAAAAAGTCAAATTTCTGCTAATGCCACCCCTAAGAAGTGTAATAAACGACAGGAAGTCATGAAAATATATATTTAGCAAAACACTAGTTTAATATACGGAAAATAAGAAAGCGGTCTGAGAGACCCCTCCATAGTAGTTGCGTTCCTGTCAACGTCTATAGTAGTTAAGGGTTAAAGCAGCCAGTTTCTAGACGTTCTCTCACCATGGACCGCAAATGTCTTCAAAACTGTAACTCTGTCATTTTATTCCATAGACATTTGTCTAGAAACGTCACTTTTTCGTTTTAGAAAACCTTTTACCGTTATCAAGATACAACCGAAACACCATTATTTCCGCGTACCAAATGTACACTTGACAGAAAAAAGTGAATCACCCCTGAATTCCTGACTTTATGCAACTAACATAGCACAGCTGTGTCGCATATCATCAAATCATTCCACAATACAGTTATTACCTACATGCAATAGGTACTAAGTAAGACTCCTATTTCTCCTTGTGGCATTCAGGCAAGGTCCAAACCAATACTTTCGTACAACAAATATTAGAATACACATCATTACAGATGAGACAGTAACACTTGTAAATTAAATTTCGTTGCAATAAGTTAAAAGTCAGACTTATCATACTCAAGCTTAATAAACCCAACAGATACAGGACTCGCTCGTTTTCTGGAGCAGCTGCGTCACTTGACGCAGTGTTCCTGGTCGTTGATCTGCGAGACATTGTAATATTGCGTTTTCTTTCTTCCGATCAGGTGTTGGAGTAGTAGTTACTGTTCGTAGCCGCTATTAAAGTTCACTAACGGTACAATAATACAAGAAAATAATTTGGTCGATCTGACACATGTAGGTAACTTTATAGATAGAAGACTAAAAAAGGAAGCGGAACCTGACTTTAAAGTTTAGCGGCAGTAGTAATAAGGAATGAAAGCAACACCTGAGCACAATATTACACAAAGAAACTAGCAGATTCCGCGATGACCTTTCTTACCATGATGATTATGTTAAGTTGACTGGATGTAGCAGATGAAGCTGTAAAACCTCTTGCTGAATTGTGTAAAATGATGCTTGGCTGACTTGGAGCAGATTGTACTAACTGAATGACCGTTTAAAAAAAATGTAGAGTTAACTTTCGTGACACAAGGATCTTTAAATCGATCGGATTTCGTTTAATTCCGAAGATTTCTTTGCAGGCATTACTAGAAAGTCACATTCATGAAAATTACAAATAATGAGATCTCGAAGTAAATGTAGTAAATTATAGATACAAGTCCAACAATGGCTCCAAGCATCATGTTAAATAATCAAGATTACTGCTGGAAAAATAGAAACACTTCATGAATTATTAAAGGTGGCTCATTTGAAATAATTAAAAGATTTATACGTAACTTAATTATATTTTTATCATACTTCATAAGAAAAAAAAACGATATCACACACACTTACAATTAATAATGAAGAAGTCCCTGACGTGCGACTGTTCTCAATGAGGTAGTATACATGAAAGACCAAGTGCACAAAATGCGTTCTGGGCAGCTCGTAAATGATAGATGAACATCAAAAATATAAGACGAACGTAATGAGCTGTCAGAGAAAGCTGTGGTCAGCGATAAGCATCGTAAATACATTATTTATCGAATGAAAATTTTTAATGTAATACTACAACATACTTGTCAGTAAATGTCAGCAGAAGGGCTGTGCAGTACAATAAGAAATGCCAGACTGGAAGAGTGTCAGAATGTCGGGATTTTGGATTTGTCGGTAGAAATAAATCATATAAATAAAAATGTGACTTTTTACTTTTTAGATGTAGTTCCTGCACAAAGTCTGAACATTACTAGCACATGATTAGGTTGCTTTTAATTTCTGCATTCCCACTCGTACTTGGTATAGGATTTTACAGAATTAGCCACTTTGGATCCTATAATAACACACAGAAAAGATCTAAACTTCAAAGTATTTGCATCAACGAAATAAAAAAAACTTACGGGTATGCAGCCAGGTATCAAACTCTACGTCGGCCGATATTTCGGCAGGAGACCTCCCTACCATTTTCAAGGCAAAACTGTAGTGAGGAAACAATGTGCAACGATCTTTAGAACCTCGGTTTTCAGTCAGTAAACAGGAAAGACAACACACACCGAGCAAGCAAGCACACAGCGCCGACAAGATGAAAAAAGTCAGGATATCGATAATAAACATCAGTCCTCGACGGATAAGATCGAATTAGTTTTCTCCTTTTTTTTTTTTTTTTTTTTTTTTTTTTTTTTTTTTTTTTTTTTTTTTTGACAAGTGAGAGCAGGATCCCAAGCGGAATTTAAGCAAAACCCTCCATCCCTATTCATAAGTTTGTCCAGCTAGTTTTATTTCTAAACAACGTGAAAATGTGAGTTTCGTCCACCTTCTAAAATTAAGGCACTGTTGGGATCCATTAAGGATGATCTCGGTTTGCGCAAGGCGGGTGTCTATCGTATCCCATGCAGCTGTGGCGTGTCATATGTTGGTCTGACTATTAGGGCTCTTGAGGACTGTTGTATTGAGCATAAACGTCACACACGTTTACAACAGCCAAACAAATCTGATGTGACCGAACACCGTCTTGACACAGGTCATCCTATGGAATACAACATAACGAAAATTCTGGTACGCCCTTCCGCGACGAAGTAGCTTCTCTTTCCGCCATCTTCTGTGCCCGCGCGGCTGGCGCCGACGAATACAAAGAAAGGACTTGTTGCTTTATTAATACCTAATGGAACATTGCTGTGCAATAGCATGTATTGTTATATCGTCTTTTGCCCCCTTAAACTACGTTTTTCATTGAAGCTGGGTATTACTCGGTTCAGTACGACCATATTACACTCACAACATTCGGGTTCCAAGCAATGCATTCCGCCAATATTGTATTCTGCTCGCAAAATATAATCTTTTCTCACTGGATGGCGTTCGTAGGACGTCTACAAAACTGTAAAATCGGTTACAGGTAAGAAATGGGAATGCGGTTATGCACTAGATAGCAACTTCAGTGTAATCAATGATAATCAGACGAAGAAAGGAGCATTCAAGAGGAAAGCGATATGCAGTTGTGTCTTTAAGTGCAGCCATTCTCACTGTGCGACAAACAGCACAACAGCAGCACGTCAAGAACATATTTCTCTGGGACGTGTCCATTATACCTTGTAGCGACATGTAGATACTGGCCAGAGTATGGACCGACCTCGAAAGGATAGGCCAAAAATCACTTCCAAAAGTATAACCAAGTGTACAGTAAAGTAAAAGTGATCACTTGAAATCGGCGTCACTTTTAGCAGCAAACCCAACCACAATAGGAAGAAGCCGGTGAATGTGAGTAATAGGAAAATACGTCTTCAGGCAGTGAACCGTAACGGGCGTGTAGCGGCTAGGACACGTCTCACCCCACTGTGCATAAAACCCCTCACTTCGCTGTGCACAATATCCTTCCACCCTCTCTATTTCCAGATTTGTGGTAACAACTCTCCCCTTACATACAGGGGTGTTCGTAAATTCCTGTTACAATCTATGAGTATTTGTACAGGAGAATGGGTACATAATAATTTGATACGGAGCAGAGCTTGCAGTAATATAGACTTGTTCAAAGTGTCAAAAAACAGAAATGGTCATAGCGTCAGTGGATGACTTCATCAATGTTATTTTATGTTCCTTAATGGCAATCAGGGTTGCAGAAAACTTCTTTTTGACTAATGATTTGACATAAATGGGACGAAAATCAGATGGCAGACATGCTGTGGTGAACGTGATACTATAGATGGCTTTCATCAGTTTTGTTTTCTAGTTTCTGTATTAGTTCACCGCTTTGGTATCTGGCTTGGAAATTAAATTTTGATTTTTAGCTCTGAGGTGAATGTATCGAGTGAAAATGGAGTTACTATTTTACCTGTTTAAGTTTTTTGCATTTCTAACGCTGTGGGTCGACATAACCTTCCTTTCCGGGTTACTGCTTCGTGTAATTTAAAATGTAAATGAATTACATGAATTATTATAATAATTTTGTTATGTGAGCTGTATGTATCACACAGTTTCACACAAAATGAAAAAAAAACTATAATTCATTTCATAGATACATTGAATTCTGGGTGGGCAGCTCTAATTCGATAGGTTGAAATTCATGAATGTAGAAAAATGGCTGGTTATTTTAATAATCTGAGATTGTCCTCTGCTGGACTTCTGTTTTTTCTCTCTCTGGTTGTTGTTGTTGTTTTTCTTTTTCAAAAAAGTATTTTTCACTTAATATTGATTTCAAATAGTTTTTCAGTAAGTTATCAATCAATACAAAGGTATATTTCAGTTCAGATTGTTGTGATTGATTTTCTTAAGACAGGAACTCCATTAAAATCAGAAACTTAATCTTTGTGGACCACTGACCGTTTAAAACCATCATGTGACTTAATTTCATAGATACAGATTCTAGAATTTGTAGATTAAATGCAGTACGATCTGTGGATAAACTCGGTTGATCGTAACTAAAATAACACTACGTTTTATCTGGAAAGTTACACAGAGCGCGGTAAGAATTTTAAGGAAGGTGTTAAAATCTGGATTGCAAAGTCGTACTATCGGACTGAAAATCGATTGTTTTCTGCTGCTAATGTTGGCATTACTAGAGGCACTCGTAGCCGACGTCATACGAGTTCACTACAATATCGTAAGGGACTCTAATCAGTAGACAAATAAGCCACTCCTATGAACCACAGACATTGCCGAGGTGGGGTGGCTTGCGTGCCTCAACGATACAGATAGCCGTACCGCAGGTGCAACCACAGCGGAGGGGTATCTGTGGAGAGGCCAGACAAACGTGTGGTTCCTGAAGAGGGGCAGCAGCCTTTTCAGTAGTTACAGGGGCAACAGTCTGGATGATTGACTGAGCTGGCTCTGTAACATCAGCTAATGTGGCTTTGCCACACAGCTACTGCGAACGGCTGAAAGCAAGGGGAAACTACAGACGTTACCTTTCCCGAGGACATGCAGCTCTACTGTATGAACATATGATGATGGCATCCTCTCGGGTAAAATATTCCGGAGGTAAAATAGTCCCCCGTTCGGATCTCCGGGCGGGGACTACTCAGGAGGATGTGATCATCAGGAAAGACAATACTGGCATTCTACGGGTCGGAGCGTGGAATGTTAGATCCCTTAATAGAGTAGGAAAATTAGAAAATTTAAAAAGGGAAATGGATAGGTTGAAGTTAGATATAGTGGGGATTAGTGAAGTTCGGTGGCAGGATGAACAGGATTTCTGGTCAGGTGAGTACAGGATTATAAATACAAAATCAGTTGGGGGTATCACAGGAGTAGGATTGATAATGAATAAGAAAATAGGAATGCGGGTAAACTACTATGACCAGCACAGCGATCGCATTATCATTGTCAAGATAGATACGAAGCCAACACCGACAACAGTAGTACAGGTTTATATGCCAACTAGCTCTGCCGATGATGAGGAAATCGAAAAAATATATGAGGAGCTAAAGGAAATTATTCAGATAATTAAGGGAGAGGAAAACTTAATTATTATGGGAAACTGGAATTCGGTAGTAGGACAAGGAAGGGAAGGGAAGATAGTAGGTGAATATGGTCTGGGCAAAAGGAATGAAAGAGGAAGCCGCCTGGTAGAATTTTGCACGGAACATAATTTAGTTATAACAAACTCCTGGTTCAAGAATCACAAAAGAAGGTTGTATAAGTGGAATAGACCAGGAGACACCGGGAGATACCAGATAGATTTTATAATGGTGAGACATAGATTTCGGAACCAGGTTCTACAGTGTAAGACATACCCAGGGGCAGATATAGACTCTGGCCATAACTTGTTGGTTATGAACTGTAGGCTGAAACTAAAGAAATTACAAAAGGGTAGGAAAAAAGGAGATGGGACCTGGATAAATTGAAGGAACCTGAGGTTCTTAAGAATTTCAGAGTGAGCTTTAGGCAACAATTGACAGAAGCAGGGGAAAATAAAACAGTAGAGGAGGAATACGTAAAATTGAGAGATGAAATAGTGAAGGTAGCAGAGAACAAAATAGGTAGGAAGGCAAGACCTACAAAAAATCCTTGGATATCACAGGAGATACTAAATTTAATCGATGAAAGGAGAAAGTATAAAAGTGCATTAAATGAAACAGGCAAAATGGAGTACAGACGACTAAGAAATGAGATTGACAGGAAGTGCAAAATGGCTAAGCAGGGGTGGCTAGAAGGCAAATGCAAGGATGTAGAAGAATGTATAAATAGGGGAAAAATAGATACAGCCTACAGGAAAATAAAAGAAACTTTGGAGATAAGAAAAACAGCTCTATGAATATCAAGGACACTGATGGAAAACCAGTTCTCAGCAAAGAAGGGAAAGCTGAAAGGTGGAAAGAGTATATAGAGGGGCTCTACAAAGGAAATGAACTTCGAGACAATATTGTAGGAAGGGAAGAGGATGTAGATGAAGATGAAATAGGAGATACTGTACTGAGAGAAGAATTTGACAGAGCCCTGAAAGACCTAAGTCGAAACAAGGCCCCTGGAGTAGATGATATTCCCTCAGAGCTACTGAGCTCTCTGGGAGAACCAGCCATGACAAACCTGTTTCACCTGGTGTGTAAGGTGTATGAGACAGGCGAAGTACCCTCAGACTTTAAGAAAACTGTTATAATCCCCATTCCAAAGAAAGCAGGTACAGACAGGTGTGAAGACTACAGAACCATCAGTTTGATAAGTCATGGTTGCAAAATATTAACACGAATTATATACAGAAGAATGGAAAAACTGGTAGAAGCCGACCTCGGGGAAGATCAGTTTGGGTTCAGGAGAAATGTAGGAACTCGGGAGGCAATATTCACTTTACGGCTTATCCTAGAAGATAGATTAAGAAAAGGCAAACCTACATTTCTAGCTTTTGTAGATTTGGAGAAGGCTTTTGACAATGTTGATTGGAATAAACTCTTTCAACTTCTGAAGCAAGTAGGAGTAAAATATAGGGTGCGTAAGGTTATTTACAACTTGTACAAAAACCAGACAGCGGTTGTCAGAATTGAAGGGCATGAAAGGGATGCAGTGGTTGGAAATGGAGTAAGACAGGGTAGTAGTCTTTCTCCATTGTTATTCAACTTGTACATTGAGCAAGCTATAAAGGAAAGCAAGGAGAAATTTGGAGAAGGAATTAAAGATAAGGGGAAGAATTAAAAACATTGCGTTTTGCCGACGACATAGTAATTCTGTCAGATACAGCAAAGGACCTGGAAGAGCAATTGAACGGAATGGACAGTGTGCTGAAAGGTGCATATAAGATGAAGATTAACAAGAGCAAAACTAGGGTAATGGAGTGCAGTGTAAGAAAATCAGGTGAAGCTGAAGGAATTAGATTGGGAAACGAAGCAATAAAAGAGGTAGATGAGTTTTGTTACTTGGGCAGTAAAATAACAAATGATGGTCGCAGTACAGAGGATATAAAATGCAGAATGGCAATGGGTAGAAAAGCGTTCTTGAAAAAGAGAAATTTGTTAACACCGAATATTAACCCTAATGAAGTCCTTTCTGAAGGCATTTGTATGGAGTGTTGCCTTGTATGGTAGTGAGACATGGACGATAAACAGTGCGGACAGGAAGAGGATAGAGGCTTTTGAAATATGGTGCTACAGAAGAATGCTAAAGATTAGGTGGGTGGATCGCGTAACTAATGAGGAGGTACTGAACAGAATTGGGGAGAAAAGAAATTTCTGGCATACCTTGACTAAAAGAAAGGATCGATTGGTAGGACACATACCTAGACATCAAGGAATTGTGAATTTAGCATTAGAGGGAAGTGTGTGGGGTAAAAATCGCAGAGGAAGGCCAAGAGATGGATACAGTAAGCAGATTCAGACAGATGTAGGTTGCCGTTCTTATGTGGAGATGAAGAGGCTTGCTTAGGATAGGGTATTGTGGAGAGCTGCATCAAACCAGTCTCCGGACTGAAGACCACAACACAACAACATGATAAGAAGTCTTTCTTACTCCTCATTCGCAATACGCCACCCTCGTTCATGTTGGGTCCTCCCACAGTTCGCTTCAGTTTTTAGCGATGCAGCTTCGAGATGCACCACATCATCATCCGCGAAAAGCGTCATTTATTGTAAAAGAAACGGTTGCGTAACACTCTCTTGAGAACACTGAGAATAACTTCACGCCAGAAGAATTCTCTCTGTTCATTACGGAATGCTGTGTCTGTTGGCCAGAAACTCTTCAATCCAGTCACACAGTTGATCTAATATTCCGATCAGTCGTATTTTATTGCTTAGACGACATGCAGAACCGTACTGAACGCCTTTCGGATGTCAGTATGATTTGTGGACGAACAGAGCAAGCTGAGTTCCATACGATCTTTCTATTAGGAATTCATCTCGTTACGTATACAGTTTATTAACGGTCTCTAGAAATGTTATAACACATAAATATACGGCAGTATATTCCGAGTAAAGGAAGTTTTTGTCATTTGAATACACAATTACATGGAATGTGGCAACGAAATCGGTAGAAAGTGAATACAGATGTTTGAAACAAAAAACTCTAGGCATTACTGTGAATCTCTGTGAATATTCAGTTTCAATAGCAGTACTTGATGACATATACATTTTGTTCCAGTTGATCATCTGCATTCTGAAGAGTTATTTTCCTTCACTCCCAGTAGGTATACAAAACACCAGCATCGCATTGCTTGTTAGTTTCGAAAATTTGCCTAACAATACACATTTTGTTCAAGAGCTTGGCACCACAGCTTTACAGAATGGTATCTGAACTACGTTTTACAGATACGTTACTCAAGTCATCTAGGGTAAAATATACGACTTGTTCAAAATCTAAATTGTACTTTCAAGGGTTGAAGGGTACTGAAAGAGAAGCATTGGTTGGGAAGGAAGTAAGGAATGGATTTATCCTTTCCCAATTGCACATTGAGAAAACTGTGAAGGAAACAAAGAGAAATTTTGAATGGGACTTGGAAGAACAATTGAACGGAATTGGCCGGCTGCGGTGGCCGAGGAGACTGAGGCGCTTCAGTCACGGTCTGCACGGCCACTACGGTCGCGGGTTCGAATCCCCCCTCGGGCATGGATATTTGTGCCGTCCTAGTTCGTAAGTAGTTCATAAGTAGTTTGTAAGTTTAGGGACTGATGACCCCGTAGTTAAGTCCCATGAGCTTTACAAACATTTGAACATTTGAACGGAATTGGCGTATTATTGAGAGGAGGGTAAAAATGAAAATTAACAATAGAATACAACGGTCAGATTAAATGAGGGTATTATGAGAGAACTAGATTACGAAACGAGCGAATAAAGGTGGTAGATCAGTTGTGTTACTTAGGCTGTAAAATATCTTACGGTGGTCAGAGTACAGAAGCTATAATATGCAGAATTTCAGTGGAAATGAAAGAATTTCTGGAGAAGAGAAATTTATTGACATAGGAAATTAATTAATTATTGGGAAGTCCTATCGGAGGACATTTGTCTAGTTGTAGCCTTATATGGGAGTGAAACGTGGATGAGAAATAGTTCAGGCAAGATGAGGATGGAAGCTTTTGAAATGTGATGTTACAGATGAATGCTGAAGATTATATGGGTATATCACGTAACTAATGAGGAGGCTCTCAACAACAGAAAGGGGAGAAAAGAAATTTCGGTATATATTGGCTAAAATAATGGGTTGATTGTTACGACAGTTTCTGAGGCATCAAGGTATCGTCAATTCACGAGGAATTGGTGGTAACTGTGGGGTGACTGGAGGGAGGTTGGGGGGAGGGATATTGCCACTGGGGACCACGATACAAATTCTGTAAGCAGTTATAAATGGATGTGAGCTGATGTTCTTATTTGTAGATGAAGAGGTAAGTACAGGATATAGTATACAATTTCCTTCGCATAGTTCATTAAACTGTAACTTACAGTTCATCAAATCGCGGAATTGAATAATAATAATAATAATAATAATAAAATAAAGTAAGACAATATTTTTACAAACGTGATGCAAAATATGGTAATTTGGAAGAATCCGTGTTCATCGAAGGAAACGGCGTTGCAATCGATATATATCCAACGTTCGATTGTTGCTCCACATTCGATATGAAAAAAGCGAGGCAGTCGATTTAAATTGTATTTTTGATTGAGTTGAATTTGTGGCATTTTTTTTGTACTTTTCCGACTCAATATATGGTTACCATTTGAAATACCGAAAGAAATAACGGTAATTTCCAAGAATGGTGTATATCGAACTGCAACTGTACTCGATTTAGTGTTTCTGAACCGGATATTGGGGCTCTACGCGCCCTCACCTACTAAAATAAAACTTCTTGTTTGACCTATACCTAACCTTCTTAAGGCTACGCTACAGATCACTTTCTTTTAAAGTGAAAGTTAGCTTAGGTATAGGTTAAACAAGAAGTGATTTTCTTCTTAATTACGTGAAGGCGCGTAGCGCCCGAATCTCCTGTTAAGAAACACTCAATCGATTTACAGTTGTACGTCAGATATATATCATTTCAAGCCGAGATTCTTCGATTCCAAATTACCGAAATGTCGGGGTTAAAGTGCAGTTTATGCGACAGCGGCTAGCCTTCGTGCTCGCTAGGTTGGGAACGGCTGCAATCAGAAGTCGCGATGCCGCGGCAAATGAGATTGCGTGTTTCATGACGAGTAAATTTGGCGTCAATTTCGAAGTTATTCGAGGATATCGGTGCGGCGTTTGTGTGATTATAATTGATTTTCCATGTGTAAGAGGTTTTTAGATAATTGTCGTATTACGGACATAAGTGACCTATTATTAATACACCAAAGCAGTCAAACATGTTTTATTTGTTTTATGACCAGTACGAAGCATTGATCATTTTAAGTGAAAGTTAAGTTAGGTATAGGTTAAACGAGAAGTGTGTTTTTTTTTAATTTTTTATTTTATTTTTAGTAATTACAGTTGTACGCTCGATATATATATCATTTCAGTCCGAGCTACCTCGATTGCAAGCATTCTTGGAAATTATCGCAATTACTTTTACTGACCGGACAAGGGTACATACAAGATCCTGTCAACCATAGAGCAGGTATAGCATGTTTAATTTACTTTATGATATATTCGAAACAGTGATCAAGTGACATCCATACTGATAGCAACTGTAACTTGTAGATCGTCAAAAACTTTTGCATACACCGCTTCGATTTGTTTACACAGTACAATTGTAACGCTCTTTCTTATTGGCTGGGGCATCGCGACTCCTGATTGGCTGCTCTGCCGTTACCAACCTAGCGAGCGCGACGTCTAGCCGCTGCCGCATAAACTGCACTTTTACCAATATCGGCATAACTGAAGACAGGGATACTACTCGTCAGCTTTAACCTATGATGTAATCACAATCTCGGAAAACTCTTATACTCACGTATTGTAGATAATAAATAATCTGTGGTTATCTTCGTAAGTTATAATATATAACAACAGAATGCACCATCCATGAGATGCCATCGTCTACAACACAGCCACCACATAATTACTCACGCCACCTACAAATACGCACGTACACTACAACATGCCATTACCACAGGTCAAATCTAACTTGTAATATTCCAGTCTTCAGATGAGCCAAAATTTCATAGAATCATCACGTCAAAAAACAACATCGTAATTAGCTACATAAATCAGCTGTTCGCCATGTCAGTTTTCTGTCATTGGCAGGGTTGCCAACGAGATCATGTTAAAAACCACCGAAGTGACCGTAAAATCCCACCAAAAATCACCGAACTTTCCGAAGTTCCCATGCAAAAAAAAACACTATCTATTCGTTTGTTCTTGACCGATTGATTTGGAATTTGGACGCAACTATGCATTTTAAAGGAGTAGTATGTACCTGACTTACCTGTATACACACTAGATGGAAATAAAAAATAAAAAAAATAAAAAAATTGTTTATTCAAAAGCACTTCAGTAAAACATGTTGTATATAAAAACAAACAATAATTACTTTGAGCCATTGCAATGCTTGCCGGGTACAGTCAGAAAATTGTGAAATATTTGAACTTGAAAACAGAAAGTAATCCAGTCTGGAAAGGAGGTCAGCATCAGCCATACTATTGTCTTTATTTTATGTCAGAAGGTCTACATTTCAGCTATATTCCAATGTAATCACATCTGAGAAAAAAGAAAATTAACAATTAATGTGGAAAATTTCGGTCAGAGTGCAAAAATGATCCGGAAATAAAGAACTGGATTTTAGAAGTGCCAGGTGAGAACACAGTTGCTCGTTGTCGTTACTGTGGTACTAATCTGAAGGCAAGACCGTTTTAAAATCCACCAACTTTCCCACCTCCCACTGACTCAGATTTTTTCCCACCGTCGGCTTTAAAAAAACCACCAGATTCGGTGGGAAACCACTGACGTTGGCAACCCTGGTCATTAGTAGCGAAGCGAGAGTCAAACGTTCGATATATATCGATCGCAATGCCGTTTCCTTCGATGTACGTGCTCGTCCCGTCCGGTACGCGCCAGTCCCAGCCGCCGGTCGATATGTCGATACGAGGCAGCAAATGAGGACGCGGAGGCATCGCGTTCGACGTGTTTCCTCCGCCCGGGTAATTTTCCGATCCGTCGCCGGAATTCTCCGAACATCTTTGACGACAGCAGACTCGGCGCAGTAATTTCTTGCGGCGGGATCGCTGCGCGTCGTTACTGGCGCGCACGTGAGCAAACACACGTCCCGAGAGAACGCCGACCACGCGGCGATCAAACAGGGGCGCGTTCTGGCGTTTCTTCGCGGGCATTTCCAGTGATTTATTGCGGGCAGCCAGTTTAGCGTCACATTATGTTCGCTGCATTTAACGTTCCTGGCGGTGATCTAGCTGCTCAGAAGCTTTCTGTAATGGCAGAAAGAGAGGTCTGGCCTGCTAATCGCACGATCTCCAATACATCGTGCCACACAATTCTTAAAATAAAAGCACTCACATAATCACAGTACTATGTAGTTAGGAAATATCTGATACCGTTGTTCTCACCCATAAATGAAAAACACATTATTTTGTATGTTCTACAGAATAAATATGTTTTCTAAACCAGTGTTCTAGGAAAAGAAGAGTAAGGCAGACAATGGAGACAATTGGGGCTCTACAGGAATATCAACCTTAGGATGGAAGACTAAAGAAGAAGAAGAAGAAGAAGAAGGAATCACGGTACATCCCAGTTTTGGCCCACTTTAGGTTACGGTAGTAACACTAAAATTGGGCCTTTGCGATCGTCTTTTGACAGCTCGAAATTTAAATGAAAATAACGGCTTAACCATTCATCTGACACGAAAATTGAATAACCGAATTTGTAGAGGAGAAAATTCTCTACGACTTTGCTCTCTTATGTTTTTCTCATATCTCGTATCGTTTCAGAGATATTTGCAAAAATAACGGCGATTTTGGGATGTCTGTCTGCCTGTCTGTCCGTAACGTGTTCCCGAACCGTTCAACCTGTCAGAAACAAATTTTACAGACATAATTGTAGGCCGCTAGAGACCAGAACCTCCCTTTTTTCGGACAAAAATACGGTAGTAATACCAAAAAAAGCCGTTTGTAATGTAATTTAAATTTCAAATAAAACGTTCGACTGACGCGAGAATTGAATAAACGAATTTGTAGAGGAGAAAATTCTCTACAACTTTGTTCCCTTATGTTTTTTTCATATCTCCTATCGTTTGAGACATATTTGCAAAAATAACGAGTTTTGACATCCTCTATTGAATTCACGAAAACTAGCCGTTCGCAGATGTCACGTGACATTCCTCGCCCAGAACTCTCTCTGGCCTACACCATCTTGCGTTGCGTATTTGATGATTTTCTTATTGTAATTTACACGTTGTCATTGCAAAGCAATGGCGCACTGAATATTTAACAAAAACACGTCGTTCTTCGTGCGGTAAATGATAGATTGTCTACAAATGCTATATTAACATCAGTTAACAGCGGCCTACTATAGTATGAGATGAATGAATGAATTTTCTAACTATTAGCCGTAGCGTAGTGGGCAACGTGGTGAATTTTTTTTCCTAAAAGGGTTTCAGACACTCTTGTTAATTAATTTTTTATTATTCAGATTATTATTTTGGTCCAAAATGCTTACAAAAACTTATAAAACTACAAATTCAAAGTGGGCCGTAAAACATGTCAGTGCGATTTTTACCATACAATTGCAAAAAAACTAAGATGTTGCCTGCACAGGATAGGCCTATGATAACGGAAACTAAACTTGTTAAAGAACTAATTGCTGCTTTATTTGCCCTTAGAGCAGAAACTGAAATGAGTAGTACTTCAACACGGGAAGTAATTTACTTTGCTTATTTTTATTCGGTTATGACGAATGGTTTATTATTATTATTATTTTAATATCTTCTAATTCGAGCAATAGCGATTCGAAGAATGTGTGGTGTTAGTTCGCGAACCTTTTGTCGACCTGTTTTCAGTAGTGTGAGAAATTTTGATCACACCTCTCTGAAACTTTTCCACAAAGGCGTGCATCATTTTGCTTCATCCGTTTTCAATAAGCTGCCACAAGAGATCAAAAATCTTGGTAGTGTCCCATGCACTTACTTTCATATCTAAAAAGAAAAAGTTTCTCATAGCTCGATATTTCTATTCTATCGAGGAACTATTGCAAATAAAACAAGGAAGAGAAAAATAATAACACACTGAGCTTAAGTTTCTCGTCTACATAGGATTTTGTACAGTTCATAGTGTATTTTACCACTCTTCGTTACAGTTTCATGTACTGCCAGCATTGGGAGCCACTGGGATGCTGGCTGTACCGCAAAATCGAAATGCTCTATGAGACAACAGGAGATCCAATGTCCACTATACAAGACAAAGGTAAAGAAATACAAGATTCGCGATCTTAGCTCTTAGACTGACATTTTTCCGTGTACTAGAACGAATCACCCTGTGGTGTCGCACAAGTATGAAGTGCGCGCCACGTACTTGCGCCGCGCGCTGCCATGCACGCACGGCGCGGCGTTCTTACTACGTCAGCCACGAGCGCCCTCTGCTGCAACTCCGCTCGTGGCCACGACTGCTGCATCAGCCACTTGGGAATCAGATAGGCACCAGATAAGACTTGGCTATCGGATAGGCACTAGGAATCATCAGTAGGTAGGCCTCTATCTAAACTATGTACCAGCATTCTGCAGTCAAGAACTATGTAAAAGTTTAGTATTACCAAGACTCCACGAAATATATATCTCGTTCTAATTTACTCTAGTGTTTCTAGTTTCTGCTGTCCCACTGGCTGGTCACCACCGTACCTGCACACGCGTGCATCCTTTATTCCTGTGTCGGTCTCTTTCTACTCGGCCACCGACATCAAAGACAACCGGCGAAAACGAGACACAAAAGTGGCGACGAGGCTGGGACACAAAACACCCAATAATGCTTGCTTTAAAACCGTATCTGTCAATATGGAGCATTACAGCTATCTCGCGACCTTCGTTCAGAGTCATTTTGTAAGAGACAGCACAACCATCATTCGTAAGTTCATTGACATAAGTGATTACATCCGCGCGGGGATGACTGTGTGGGTTGAGGCTCCATGTCGTGGATTACGTAGCCACTCCCGTGCGAGGGTTGAGTCCTCGCTCGGACATGTGTCTGTGTGTTGTCCTCAGCATAAGATAGTTTATGTTGTGTGTGTGTCTAGGAAGCGATGACTGCAGCAGTTTGAGCCCTTGAAAAAAAAAAAAAAAAAAAAAAAAAAAAAAAAAAAAAAAAAAAAAAAAAAAAAAAAAAAAAAAAAAACAATCACACGATAATCAGTTTTGCGATGTTTCACAGTTTTGGCCGCACAGAAAAAAAATTGTAACTTGCCTTTGTAGCCAGAAGTTTATCTGCACCAGTACCGTGTTGAATTGGGACTAACAGACAAAAGTCCGCCTAAAGGTTTCACTCTAATTCTTTCGGCGTAGTATAAAACATTTTATATAAATTTGGCTGAGTAGTTTGAATATTACGACATTACAACCACTTGTAATAACTAATCTAGAAATACCGCAACGATAGTGCCGCAGTTGGTGATGTTGAAAGAACGGACCAATCGCTATTTTGCGAGTGGTTCACCAGCCTTACGTTATCATTACGAAAATAAATATGAATGACTCCTTTCACTTAGACAATTATCGATACAACAACACTTGGTTTCAATCACAAACAATTTCTTACCACCAGGGTTAGCTGGGATTCCTAATCCTAATAAAGAAGAAATCAGAGGATTCAATATTCAGTACAGTAATTTAATTATAAAGAAGAACAGTGCACAAATTCAGGAATGAATTATGATATAAAAGTAATGAATCTCTAACAAGGATGGTACAACCTCTACCTTTTACTAAAAATGGTTGATACTGAGGTGGTGTTACTTGTTTTAAAGGAAATTAAAAATCGCTATCCAACTCGGTAGAGAATACAACCAGAAGCTCAAGAACACAGCCAAGAAGTGGAAGGTACATTTATCTTTAACTGCACTATAGCAAATGCAATGTGCGTATATCACCAATCCCCAATAGTGCTCTGATAAGACGAACAGCGGCTGGCCACCGTGGATGGGTCGGCCCGACGTGAAGCTGAAGCTGTGAGTCGACGGCTAGACAGTGAACCAACTACTGCGTTCAAAAAACTCCTAAGTTGAAGTCACTCAAGTATCAAAGTCGAACAAGAGGTTCTCGCAAACTGCTTGCCTCATTGCCAGAAGCAGAAGAGAAGCTAAATTGTAAGCTTCTAAATGAGTGCTTCGAAATGCAAATACAATGCGCTTAAGAAATAATTTTGTTCCTCTGCTCACAGAGAAACAATTATGAATACTTCCAGCAATGCAATCTCCACTTATCTACTTATCTACATACATACTCCGCAATTCACCGTAAGGTGCGTGGCGGAGGCTACACTGTACCACTACTAGGCATTTCCTTTCCTATTCCACTCCCAAATTGAACGAGGAAAAAAAGAATGTCTATATGACTCCGGACGAGCCCTAATTTCTCTTGTCTTGTCTTTGTGATCTTTACGCGAAATGTAAGTAGGCGGCAGCAAGATCGTACTACACTCAGCTTCAAATTCCGGCCCTCTAAATTTACTTAACAGAAATTCACGAAAAGAACGCCGTCTTTCTTCCAGCGATCCCCAATTGAGTTGCCGGAGCATTTCCGTGACACTTGCGCATTGGTCGAACCTACCGGTAACAAATCTAGCTGCTCGCCTCTGAACCGCCTCTATGTCTTCCTTCAAACCGATCTGCTGCGGGTCCCAAATACTTGAGCAATACTCAAGACGTGGTCGTACAAGCGTTTTATACGCGGTCTCCTTTACAGGTGAAGTACATCTTCCCAAAATTCTCCCAATAAACCGAAGTCGGCTGTCCGCCTTACTCAAACTGTCCTTACATGTTCGTTCCATTTCATATCGCTCTGCAATGTTACGCCTAGATATTTGAACGACGCGACAGCATCAAGAAGCTCACTACCAATGCTGTATTCGAAAATTATGGGATTGTTTTTTCTACTCATGTGCATCACCTTACATTTTTCTACATTGAGAGCTAGCTGCCATTCTTCGCACCAACTAGAAATTTTGTCTAAGTTATCCTGTATGCTATTACAGTCAGTTACAGACGACACCCTCCCATACACCACAGCATCGTCAGCAAACAGCCGCAAATTACAACTTACACTGTCCATCAGATCATTTATATAGATAGAAAATAATAGCGGTCCTATCACACTCCCCTGGGGCACGCCTGACGATACACTTGTCTCTGATGAACACTCGCCGTCGAGAACAACGTACTGCGTTCTATTACTTAGGAAGTCTTCCAGCTAGTCACAAATCTGTGAACCTATTCCATAAGCTCGTACCTTCGTCAGCAGTCTGCAGTGTGGCACCGCGTCGAACGCCTTTTTGCAGCTAATTGTGAGAAGTCATTGTACGCTTTACCAGCAACTGCCCACCTGCGTCCTTGCACCACGAGAGCATAGCTAGCCGAATTCACGAATTACTTTTCAGCAAGCCACAAATCTCTCCAGACCGTTATCTCAAGAGCCAATCACAGCTACAGCTTCAAATCTCTGTCCCCCACCATTACTTCCTTCCAAACATATTTACTGCGGAAAAGAAGCTTCTAGAGGCTTCTAGAAATTTGTAGAACGTTTCGACCGTTTGGCGGTTGAAATCGTCTCCCAATGGTATCTTCGTCCGCGAGTTTTGGCGCTAAGCAGCAATGGCCATGAGTTGGTCAGTGACCTGTGACATCGTTCCGGTGGGTCAACACGCGGCTCCCTTTGTGATACCATTACAACTTGCTGGCCTCTCTCACTGACTTGGCAACATTACAGTTTCCAACCAAGAAAAGTACCAAATGCGAATATTGTTAATATTAAATGTTACGTCCACTCCCATGAACCACAGACATTGCCGAGGTGGGGTGGCTTGCGTGCCTCTACGATACAGATAGCCGTACCGTAGGTGCAACCACATCGGAGGGGTATCTGTGGAGAGGCCAGACAAACGTGTGGTTCCTGAAGAGGGGCAGCAGCCTTTTCAGTAGTTACAGGGGCAACAGTCTGGATGATTGACTGAGCTGGCCTTGTAACATCAGCTAATGTGGCTTTGCCTCACAGTTACTGCGAACGGCTGAAAGCAAGGGGAAACTACAGCCGTTATTTTTCCCGAGGACATGCAGCTCTACTGTATGAACATATGATGATGGCATCCTCTTGGGTAAAATATTCCGGAGGTAAAATAGTCCCCCATTCGGATCTCCGGGCGGGGACAACCCAGGAGAATGTGATCATCAGGAGAGACAGTACTGGCATTCTACGGGTCGGAGCGTGGAATGATAGATCCCTTAGTCGAGTAGGAAAATTAGAAAATTTAAAAAGGGAAATGGATAGGTTGAAGTTAGATATAGTGGGCATTAGTGAAGTTCGGCGGCAGGATGAACAGGATTTCTGGTCAGGTGAGTATAGGATTATAAATACAAAATCAATTGGAAGTATCACAGGAGTAGGATTGATAATGAATAAGAAAACAGGAATGCGGGTAAACTACTATGACCTGCACAGTGATCGCATTATCATTGTCAAGATAGATACGAAGCCAATACCGACAACAGTAGTACAGGTTTATATGCCAACTAGCTCTGCCGATGATGAGGAAATCGAAGAAATATATGAGGAGCTAAAGGGAATTATTCAGACAATTAAGGGAGAGGAAAACTTAATTGTTATGGGCGACTGGAATTCGGTAGTAGGACAAGGAAGGGAAGGTAACATAGTAGGTGAATATGGTCTGGGCAAAAGGAATGAAAGAGGAAGCCGCCTGGTAGAATTTTGCACAGAACATAATTTAGCTATTACAAACACCTGGTTTAAGAATCACAAAAGAAGGTTGTACACGTGGAAGAGACCAGGAGGCACCGGGAGATACCAGATAGATTTTATAATGGTAAGACATAGATTTCGGAACCAGGTTTTAAATTGTACGACATACCCAGGGGCAGATATAGACTCTGACCATAAGATGTTGGTTATGAACTGTAGGCTGAATCTGAAGAAACTACAAAAAAGTAGGAAAATAAGGAGATGGGACTTGGATAAATTGAAGGAACCTGAAGTTCTTAAAAATTTCAGAGGGCGCTTTAGGCAACAATTGACAGAAACAGGGGAAAATAAAACAGTAGAGGAGGAATGGGTAAAATTGAGAGATGAAATAGTGAAGGCAGCAGAGGACAAAATAGGTAGGAAGGCAAGACTTGCAAAAAATCCTTGGATATCACAGGAGATACTAAATTTAATCGATGAAAGGAGAAAATATAAAAATGCAGTAAATGAAACAGGCAGAATGGAATACAGGCGACTAAGAAATGAGACTGGCAGGAAGTGCAAAATTGCTAAGCAGGAGTGGTTAGAAGGCAAATGCAAGGATATAGAAGAATGTATAAATAGGGGAAAAATAGATACAGCCTACAGGAAAATAAAAGAAACATTTGGAGATAAGAAAAACAGCTCTATGAATATCAAACACACTGGTGGAAAACCAGTTCTCAGCAAAGAAGGGAAAGCTGAAAGGTGGAAAGAGTATATAGAGGGGCTCTATGAAGGAAATGAACTTCGAGACAATATTATAGGAAGGGAAGAGGATGTAGATGAAGATGAAATAGGAGACACTGTACTGAGAGAAGAATTTGACAGAGCCCTGAAAGACCTAAGTCGAAACAAGGCCCCTGGAGTAGATGATATTCCCTCAGAGCTACCGAAGTCTCTGGGAGAACCAGCCATGTCAAAATTGTTTCACCTGGTGTGTAAGATGTATGAGACAGGTGAAGTACCCTCAGACTTTAAGGAAAATGTTATAATCGCCATTCCAAAGAAAGCAGGTGCAGACAGGTGTGAAAACTACAGAACCATCAGTTTAATAAGTCATGGCTGCAAAATATTAACACGAATTATATACAGAAGGATGGAAAAGCTGGTAGAAGAGGACCTCGGAGAAGATCAGTTTGGGTTCAGGAGAAATGTAGGAACACGGGAGGCAATACTCACTTTACGGCTTATCCTAGAAGATAGATTAAGAAAAGGCAAACCTACATTTCTAGCTTTTGTAGATTTGGAGAAGGCTTTTGACAATGTTGATTGGAATAAACTCTTTCAAGTTCTGAAGCAAGCAGGAGTAAAATATAGGGAGCGTAAGGTTATTTACAACTTGTACAAAAACCAGACAGCGGTTGTCAGAGTTGAATGGCATGAAAGGGATGCAGTGGTTGGGAAGGGAGTAAGACAGGGTTGTAGCCTTTCTCCAGTGTTATTCAATTTGTACATTGAGCAAGCTATAAAGGAAAGCAAGGAGAAATTTGGAGAAGGAATTAAAGTTCAGGGTGAAGAATTAAAAACTTTGCGTTTTGCCGACGACATAGTAATTCTGTCAGAGACAGCAAAGGACCTGGAAGAGCAGTTAAACAGAATGGACAGTGTGTTGAAAGGTGCATATAAGATGAAGATTAACAAGAGTAAAACTAGGGTAATGGAGTGCAGTGTAAGAAAATTAGGTGATGCTGAAGGGATTAGCAATAACGAAGCAATAAAGGAGGTAGATGAATTTTGTTACTTGGGCAGTAAAATAACAAATGATGGTCGCAGTACAGAGGATGTAAAATGCAGAATGGCAATGGGTAGAAAAGCGTTCTTGAAAAAGAGAAATTTGTTAACATCGAATATTGATTTAAGCCTAAGGAAGTCCTTTCTGAAGGCATTTGTATGGAGTGTTGCCTTGTATGGGAGTGAGACATGGACGATAAACAGTGCGGACAGGAAGAGGATAGAGGCTTTTGAAATATGGTGCTACAGAAGAATGCTGAAGATTAGGTGGGTGGATCGCGTAACTAATGAGGAGGCACTGAACAGAATTGGGGAGAAAAGAAATTTCTGGCATACCTTGACTAAAAGAAGGGATCGATTGGTAGGACACATTCTTAGACATCAAGGAATTGTGAATTTAGCGATGGAGGGAAGTGTGTGGGGTAAAAACCGCAGAGGAAGACCAAGAGATGGATACATTAAGCAGATTCAGACAGATGTAGGTTGCCGTTCTTATGTGGAGATGAAGAGGCTTGCTCAGGATAGGTTATCGTGGAGAGCTGCATCAAACCAGTCTCCGGACTGAAGACCACAACAACAACAACAAATGTTACGTACAAGCATCAAGCAATTTTCTCAATCTTCCTACCTATTTTTGCTTTCAGATTATCTGGAATCAAATTGATGCTAGTAATTACATTATAAATAAATACACGTAATTTATTATTAATACATAAACATAGCATGTAAAGTGGTGAAATTTCCTGCTGTCTAGAAACGTTCTGGCAGATTAAAATTGTGTGCCGGAACCGGGACTCGAACGTGGGACCTTTGCCTTTCGCCGGCAATCGCACTACCGACTGTGATATCCCGACACGACTCATGATGCCGCCTCACAACATTACTTCCGCCAGTACCTCGCCTCCTACTTTCCAAACTTCACAGAAGCTCCCCTGCGAACCATGCAAGACTAGTACTCCTGGAAGAAAGGATATGGTGGAGACATGCCTTAGCCACAGCCTAAGGGAGTGCTAGTCTTGCGTGGTTCGCAGGAGAGCTTCTGTGAAGTTTGGAAAGTAGGAGGTGCGGTACTGGCCGAAGTAAGGTTGTGAGGCGGCATCGTGAGTCGTGTGGGGATAGCACAGTCGGTAGTGCGCTTGCCCACGAAAGGCCAAGTCCCACGTTCGAGTCCCGGTTCCGGCACACAATTTTAATCTACCAGAAAGTTTCATATCAGCGCACACTCCGCTGCAGAGTGAAAGTTTCATTCTGGAAACATCCCTTAGGCTGTGGCTAAGCCATGTCTCCACCATATCCTTTCTTCCAGGAGTGCTAGTCTTGCGGGTTTGCAGGAGAGCTTCTGTGAAGTTTGGAAAGTAGGAGGCGAGGTACTGGCGGAAGTAAGGTTGTGAGGGGGCATCGTGAGTCGTGTCGGGATAGCACAGTCGGTAGTGCGCTTGTCCGCGAAAGGCAAAGGTCTCAGGTTCGAGTCCCGGTTCCGGCACACAATTTTAATCTGCCAGAAAGTTTGATAATAGCGCACACTCCGCTGCAGAGTGAAAATTTCATTCTGAATACATCTAGAACTTCACTTATAGAATCTACTTTATGTTGTGACAATTGAAACATTTTTATGCTATAGTAGATGATTGTCAAGCCATCTGGAAGCCGCTGCAGTAAGAACGAATCATGGTGGGAATTATGTACGAAATAAAAAATAAAATGTAATGATGAAAAATCGTGGGGATGGGAATACACGAGTGGAAGGGAGGGGGCAGCTTATGCGATAGAATACGGTTTGTAAGTTTACGAGGTATCGAAACTGACAGACTTTTACACAGTTTTAATAAACAGCAAATTCAACGTGAAAGAGAATAATTATTTTACAGACTGATTTACTGTTGCCAGTTGTACTGTTGTATTTGTTTTAATGTTAAAGACGGATCAGTTAATATCAATAGACGTTACTTTGACACATTGCTCTCATCGTAGTCTCCATTACGAGCAAGCAAATAAATTTCAACTCAATTTGGGCCTCTCCACAACACGCTGCGGTCCTGTAAGTATTCTACCATCGAGTGAACCAGGTCGGGTTCACCGTGTGCACTTACGCGTTCCGCTGCGACCGAGTGTGTCAAAATTAGAATAGCACCGCGCAGCTCAGCAGAGGTGACTGGTATATGCCGAACGTCTGCAAGAGCCTCGCAGTCCATACAGGGGAAGCGGCAGCCTGCAAAGGAAAGAAAAGCGCAGGTGGCTCGGCCATCGGCAGCTGCGGCGGAACAAGGCGGCCGGCGCCATCTTGGGAGCCTGGTGTAGGCGCTAGAGTGCGCCGGCGGCCACTGCCGAATCGCGAAGTGTTTGTGGGTAGGGGCGCAGAGAAATATAATACTCTGTGGTAGGGGCGCGGCAGCCGGGGAAAGCGGCAGTGGGTGGTCAGCGCCAGAGGGGGGGGGGGGGTAAATTTGACTGGCGCGCTTTGCTTATGTGACGTCACCTGGCAGCAAGCGCCGAGCAGTTGCCGCAGTAGAAAGGTACAAGCAGGAAGTTATGTTTTGCGCTCGCTCGTTTCCTGACCTGTTAAGTAGAGGTCTGCATTATGTCTGATTTTTACCGGCGAGTCCCGCTCGACCCTCTGGCTCTCGGGTGTATGCGGCCGAGCGTCCTCTTTAACCGGTTGCGGGCAACCGATCGCCAGCGCTCGGCCGAGCGCGCCGGACGCTCGGTCGGTCACCAGTAACCGGCGCCAGCGAGCTGCACTGCGTCAGACTGCTTACATTAATACTTGTTCCATAGATCATGAATACGACACTTCGTAATGATGTGGAACTTGTCAGTGTAATAAAAGGTGTCTGTACAAGATATTACATTACACAAAATGTTATATGACACAAATATATTTTGTATTCTTTTTATTTTTATTTTTTTATTTTTTATTTTTAGTTTTACTAATTTATATCTAAAAATTCATCCATTGAGTAGAAGGAGTTGTCATTCAGTTATTCTTTTAATAAATTTTTAAATGCTCGTTAGCTATGTCAGGTTTTGATGCTGTTTGGTAGGTGACCGAAGATTTTTGTGGCAGCATAATTCACCCCTTTCTGTGCCAAAGTGAGATTTAACCCTTCATAGCAATATCATCCTTTCTCTTGGTGTAATACCTATGCACACTGCTATTACTTTTGAACTGGGTTTGCCGCGGCGGATTAGCCATGCGGGATGCGCACGGCCGTTCGCCATCTCGGGTTCGGGTCCCCTCTCAGGCATGGGTGTCTGTGTTATCCTCAGGTTAGTTTACCTCAGTTTAAGTTGTTTGCAAGCTACGGACTAATAAAGCAGTATAGTCCGATAGATTTACAAACATGTGAACATGTGTGTGAACTAGGTTGGACAATAAACAACAAATTTCATAAGTGAATATATATACTCTGAAGAAACTGTGAGGATGCCTAAATCCTTAAATAGATGTCTCCAGAACGATCTTGGGCGCGCTCCAGTAATCATTCTGATTACACGATTTTGTGCAATGAATACTTTTTTACTCAATAGTGAATTACCTCAGAATATGATGCCATACGAAAGCAGTAAATGAAAATAGGCGCAGTAAACTGTTTTACAGAGATTCTTATCGCCAAAATTTGGTAAAACCCTAACAGCATACGTAGCTGAACCCAAACGTTTTAGCAGACAATCAATGTGTTGCTTCAAGTTCAGTCTCTCATTAATTCACACATCTAAAAATTTTGAAAAACTCTGGTTTCCCTTCAAAACGAACGAATAATTTCGATGAACCTTAGCTACAGACTTCTGTTCAAAGTCTATATTTATTACTGGAGTTGTGCCATTTACTGTACGGAACTGTATATGCTGTGTTTTATCTAAAGTTAATGTTGTTGTTGTTGGGTTTCTGAAGGGACTAAACAACGACGGTTATCAGTCCCTAAAGTTAATGAGAGTCCGTTTGCTTAGAACCACTTGTGAAAAACGTTATTTACGATTACATCAGTTAGTTCTCGTTTTATGGTTGTGATTACTATACTTGTATCATCAGCAAAAAGAACTAATCTTCATTGCCGGCCGCGGTGGCCGAGGGGACTAAGGCGCCCCCGTCACGGTCTGCACGGCCACTACGGTCGGGGGTTCGAATCCCCCCTCGGGCATGGATATTTGTGCCGTCCTAGTTCGTAAGTAGTTCATAAGTAGTTTGTATGTTTAGGGACTTATGACCCCGTAGTTAAGTCCCATAGACTATACAAACATTTGGACTTTTTTTTTTTTTTTGAACTAATCTTCATCAATGTAGAATGGCAAGTCATTAATGTATTTCAGAGATGAGAGACCACCGCTGCATATTAACAACTTAGTAATTTCTTTTACAAATGTCTTTCGTTGTTTACTATCAGTTCTATAACCCACATACTACAACTGTATATGTCACATTTAATGTTTGATAGTTGTAACTTTAGGAATTGATGATCTCGCAGTTAAGTTCCATGAACTTTACAAACATTAAATTACTTTAAATATACTTTCTATGAGTTTTACCATTTTTATTTTAAGTCGTATGTATTCCAGAAAATTCCCCATTACTGTATGTGACATGGAGAATTTTCTGGAATACATAAGATTTAAAATAAAAATGGTAAAACTCATAGAAAGTATAAAATTCAAGAAGACCTGTCTCAAGAAGTAAATTTTTAAATATTTTGCAAACTACTGGAGTTTCCACCATTGAGGTGATCATGTCTTCCAGTAACTGCAACGTTAAAAACTGTAATTGCTGTATGTAGTATTTCGTTTGTTTTGGTAGACAAGCGGTAATACAGTAGTCTAATCTTGCGTTATGTGAAGCGTATCTCCTTTTGGTTATCAGACCACAGATCAGCGTTTCAAGAGCACATTTTGTTCTTTAAAGCACATATTAGCTTGGACACCATTTTCAACCGTATTTTGTCGGCCTTTTCTCTAATATGCCGCGATACAGTGGCGGGGTGCGGAAGAACATCTTCTATATTGATTTTGCCATACGTGGCGCGAACATTGATGAGCTCCTGCGAATAATTCTTGAAGCCAATCTTACTAAAAGTATTTAATGGTAGCAAACCTAATCCGCCCATATCGACCAACATATCAACAAGAACTTTCTTTATGCTAGTTGGTACTGCAAGTGGTCGGTGTAATTCTGCTCCGCATTTACTTTTGCAGTGCCGAATCATACCTGTTGTGCTTGACTGGTACGTAAGTATAGTATCGCATGTGGTACATTGCACGAAACCAGCAGAAACCTGTGTGACAGGATCCACTACAAGTGCAAAAGATTTCCAAGGTTCACTTTTCGGCTCCTCTTCCGACATGTCTTTCTTCTTCAGGACTAACGAGCCGCTCCTAATTGTCTCCACAATACTTCTTTTTGTTTCATGAATGGAGCCTTTACGACCTGTAGTTCGTTGATCCACAACGCTGTCTGCGCTGCTCAAAGCCAGGTTGGTGTAACACGATTCCACAGTGTTGAGAGCTCGGCGGTCGCGCTGTCACCGGCCGAGACTACGAGCGCGCTCGAGCGCCCGGCAGCGCTTGAGCGCCCGGCTGTGCTCGACACTTCCGCCGGTAACCGAGAGGCGGAGGGCGACCGGCCGGCCACACGGGGCATTAGACGGCCACAGCCGTGTCGCAGCGTGGACCTACCCCAGCCGTCGAGCAGCGGCACGAAACGGGAAATGCTCGAGCGGTTATTTCCATCGAAATGCAGAGCTCTACTGTTAAGTGTTCGGATACAAAGTAGCTTTCTTGTATATTTTCCATATATTCTTTCTATAATTAAGGTTTAAAAAAGTTAATTATAGGGAAGAATACTTCGTATTGTGCTGCAGCGGAGTCCATTAACAGTGGAGGCAAGACGGAAGGCATTTTGTACCAACGGTTTCCAAAAGATGAGGAACGTCAGAGCATATGGATTTCTCGCTGTAAACGACAAGACGAGATAAATGTCAAAAATGCCAGAATTTGTTCCGAACATTTTTGTGAAGCCGATTGATAAAATTGTATGTACGAAAGTAGTATCCAGTTCAATGTTCGTAGTAATTAACTGAGTAAAACAAAAGCATTAATGCGAAAATCGGCTGCTAAGTTTGCGTTGTAACGAAAGTTTTCTTTATCAAATATATAAAAATGAAGGCCACTGATTGTCCGTATGCTATGCCTGTCAATGTCATTCAGTCGATTGCGATAAACCTTCGTGAATTTATTGCATGAACTAGCGTCATGGTTTATAGGCATAGTAAACTTTCGAAATTCGCATTCTAAGGGGGTGAAATCATGATATTATATAAAACAGAAGCACATTTTCTCTCTGTGTGTCCCTCAACCTTCTATAACTCGAGAACTACTGAACGTATCGTAATGAGGTTTCTTTTAAATTGTAGATCGCACAACGGAAAAAAATAAATAAATAAATAAAAAATAAAATAAAGTAAAATAAAAAATTGTCTCCTAAGGCGCTGGCGCCGGATGGCTTCAGACTACATAAATAGTGATTGTGGTAAATCTATAAAAGTTAGACATGTGCTCTCACGGACTTTATTTTAGATCTTTATGAGCTCTACAATTTAAATAAAACCTCATCACGATACGTTCAGTGGTTCTCGAGTTAAAGACGTTTAAATATTACCCGTGTCAAGTCGCTGGGCGGGACGGGCTAGCTAGTTGTTAATAATTTTTGAAGCTTTTCTTTTCCAGTCCTTTGTATGTCAGTATACATATATATTAATCACAAGCGTGTTCCACCGCTTAAAATCAATGTTTTTGTTGAATGAGAAAACAAAAAACAGAGAAAATGTTTTCACGGCGACCTTATAATACAGCGGCTTGCTGCCGAGTGACATAATACAGCGCTAACCAATGACAGTGAAGAAGCCCAAACTGGCGTAACTTTCTAGTCGACGTACCTTGGGTCAGCGCCACAGAGGGCTGCCCCGTGGTGTCGCCTCGCTGTGCTGTCTTCATTTGCGTCTCCATTTCTGGTCGACCGCCGCGGAGAGCGGATGCGCGAGACCTTCCCCGTCGAGGGGTTCGAATCCCTCCTCGGTCATTGATGTTTGTGCTGTCTTTAGTATAAGTTAGTTCAAAAGTAGGTTGTAGGTTTACGGACTGATGTCCCCGCATAAGCTTCACAAACATTTGAACATTTCAGCCGGTCGCGGTGGCCGAGGTGGCTGAGGCGCTCCAGCCACGGTCAGCACGGCCACTACGGTCGGGGGTTCGAATCCCCCCTCGGGCATGGATATTTGTGTCGTCCTAGTTCGTAAGTAGTTCATAAGTAGTTTGTAAGTTTAGGGACTGGTGACCCCGTAGTTAAGTCCCATAGACTATACAAACAAACAAATTTTGAACATTTCATTTTACACCGCTTCATCATACAATACAGGCTGTTTCAGGAGGAATAGTAAATATTTTAGGAGGTGGTAGTATAAACGGTTTGGAAAAAATACCACATAACATGTGTTTTTAAAGGTGAAGAAGGCAAAAAAGAGGAATTAACATCGAAATAGGTTACTTAGGTGGTATATAATTAGTTGTTTCAGTTTTAATTAGTCATAATTACAAGTTTATTTGCAAGGAAGTGAAGAAAAGGATAGGTTTTAACCTATTGTTGTTATTTGGGGCTAGTTGTTACACCGTAACAACTTGCCCCTGCGCCTTTGTAACAACTGAACCCATGCTACGTCATTTTCTCTTATTGTTGAAAACAACAATATAAAATTTTTGTTTGGAAGTTTAACGTATACTACTACGTACCTGAATGTTGGACGCTGATATGTTGCAAAATTTAAAATGAAATCAGCAATTTCCTGTGAACCATGAAAAAAATTCACACAGAGTAAAAAGATTACTCCAGCACACGAAAAACACGTTTTCTGTCACTAGCGCCTTATTACCAACTGATGACTGATATAATTAGAATGGGCCAGCCGCGGTGGCCGAGGGGACTGAGGCGCTCCAGTCACGGTCTGCTCGGTCACTACGGTCGGGGGTTCGAATCCCCCCTCGGGCATGGATATTTGTGCCGTCCTTAGGATTAGCTAGTTCATAAGTAGTTTGTAGTTTAGGGACTGATGACCCCGTAGTTAAGTCCTACCATCTGGCGGAGCAACGAGTGAACTGCTCTAGTGCGGAAATTTTTATTGTCAAGTAACAACTTGCCCCGTGTAACAACTACCCCGGTCTCCCCTCCAGCATAATGAATAACGAGTGTTTCGCTGTGCTCTGAAATGCCCTCGATGCGCGAGACCGTTTCCCGTTGGGGGTTCCAATCCCATCTCGAGCATTGATGTTTGTGTCGTCTTTAGTATAAGGTAGTTCATAAGTAGTTTAGGGACTGACGACCCCGCAGTTAAATTCCGTAAGCTTTACAAACATTTGAACATTTGAAATGCCCTCGTGGCTGTCGGCAAGTTGAAACGTGTCCATAAAAAATTATTTTTATAAGAAAATGTCTAATATTGTGCCTCCTGTTTTGTATCGAGTAACTTGCTTGCAAGAAAATGTATAATATCGCTTCTACTGTATGTATCGATATGTGTAAAGTTTCATCTCTGGCAAAGATCATGTATTGCATAGCATTGTAGCTCGCACTGAGAGAGAGAGTAGCACTAGTGGTTCAGCTCGCTTAGAGAGCGGTTGGGTTGTGTGTATGGCTCCGATGTAGAGCAGAGGCTGCTTTGCCAGCAAGTCAGAAGTTGTATTATGTAGGTAATGTAATGCTGTTTATCAATAATAAGTAACTTAACCCTGTTTCATATTTCATTTACGTAGTTAGAAAATTAACCCACTTCCTTCATTTGATAATTACTTGATTTAGTGGAGTGTTGATTTGAATAACATTATTGAACATATTTCATTATTGGTGCGATAGTAAGATAATAGTTGATTTGGATTTCAATAATAACTGATCGACATTAATTCTCACAGTCAAGCATTAAGAAAGTGATTTGTGGTTTTTCTTATATCTTTCTCGCAGTCAAAATTTTTGAGTATAGTCAGTGTCTGTTTCAAAAGGTTACATGTCACAGTTGTTTACTTAAAAGATCCGTTGCGCACAAAATCAATTTAATGCACTGTTTCTTGTACATTAAGATCAGGGCCATAATTAAACCAAATAGCTAAGTTAATGAACAATTTATTGTCTGATTTAACGAAAGGTTCAACATTCCAAAACAAGCGTACAGTTTTTATCTGGCGACCTTTCTTCCAGGATAGTTCACAAACAGGATCGTGACGTAGTTAGATACGTAGTCTTATTTCAGTTAGTTTGTCTTTTCCACTAACCAACTTACCTTTTGGCTCTTAATTTAATTTTTGTAGCACCATCCTCTGTTGTAGCAACAGTAGCATAGTAATTGTTTCTGTACCATTCTTGAGATTGTGTAGTATTGTTTATAGTAGATGAATTGAATATACAAATAATTGCATTACTACTGAACAAGTCTTTCTTTTATATTGTCTGATGTTTGTTGTGATGAAAGCTATGGAAAACGTATTACCAAATGATTTCATGCAAATTTTATTGTCACAGCTCTCTAAGTTAAACGAGAATAGTCAATTACAATATCAGGAATTTCAGAAATTAAATGAAAAACTTGACAATAATCAATTACAATTTCAGAAATTAAATGAAAAACTTGAGAAATTTGAACAAACGTGCGATTCGAGGTTTGCGAGTATTCAAAGTAGTATTAATAAAATAAATGAGGACAACAATCGGTTCAGGGAACAACTGCTCAATACTTTCAAATGTGAATCTCAGCAAATAAGACAAGATATTCGCGACGAGATTAACCCGGTAGTGGAAAGCCTAACGTCACGAGTCGAAAATATAGAAACCACCGAACTCGCTCAATTGAAGCAACAGAGTAATCTATTTGATGAAAAATTGCAGAACTTCCAGTCAGGCACGACGGAACAGATCAATAAAATTAATAAACAGGTTGAGGATATTACTGTTAAGATTACCCAAATTAGTGATAACAGTGACAAAAGTTCTGATGTAACGCATCCTACCCCGTTTAATGAAACTAATGAATATCTCGCCCTTGACCGTTTCAAACAAGGTCAAATGACCATTAATCAGCAATACAAGGCTGAGGTCAGGAAATTAGATGATCGCCGGTCGCAACAAAGCCCGCCGCGAACTAAATGTTATTCAGAGCACGATGATAAACCAAAAAATAATTCTTTCACTAATGAAACTTACAAACAAAGACGCGACAATGAGAACAGTGATTTTCAAGATCGTGAAATTAACCGTGGAAATTTTCGTGACCGCAACCGAGGTGGTGGTTTTGGTCGCGGAGGACGCTACAACAATTACTATCATAACAGCAATACTTCGAATGATACTAATTGGCGTGATAGACGCAATACTGATAGTGATCGCGAGACTGAAAATAACAATAACGCTGAGAAGCGTAGTCGGGAGGGCACACGCGATAATTCTCGTGATCGCCTTCCACGATACGAAAACACGAATCGGGGCCAAAGCAGATCGCGTACCCCAGAAAGACAAGAGCAAAACATTGAAATCAGACCTGCTAATCCATGCTCTAATTCATCAAAAAGGATTTTCAAGGCATAAAATTTGGGGTAGAGAGTCCATTAATCTGTTTTGGACACACCAAGTGGCGATTGGTGCCCCGTTCTCGAGCTGAGTGTCACTATTCTTCCGCTTTTCCTTAGTGCGCTCTATCTACCTCTTTTTCTCACTGTTACTTTTCTCTAACTCTGAATACTTATGCTCTGTGCTACGCTGGGATATTGTCATACGAAACTTTGATTATCTTGCAATTTGCATATAACGAACTCTGTGGCTGTGCAAGACAAATAAAATTAATGGAAATTTTTGATTGTGTAATCTAATCAAGTTCCTATGTTTCAGAAAATATCAGATTTTTCTTCTGTGTTACTAATTGCATAACTTACGAAGTTCTGAGCAAGTGAAGAAGATTTTGAGTTGACATGAGCATTTGGTAAGCCAAGAACATTATGGAGGATGATGAGTAAGGCAATACACAATATGTCATGGTGGTCTTTAAAATGCATTATTGTTTATGGATAAATGATGGTAAGGAAGGTATTGGTAACAGTCAAAGATGTTTGATAAATGTAATTATGTGGACGAGATTATACAATGATTATGAAGCAATTATGAGGAGAATCGCTATGTTGCTAATGATGCTATGTTCTGTTCTTTTCTTATGTGCTTACTCGCACTGCCCTTTTGTGTTTTCTCTTTGTGCTTATGTGCACCATTTTGTATATTGATGCATTGTGCCTTCAATGGCATGTGTGATTGGTGAGATTCATATCCTTCTGATGATCTGTAATTATTTGTAATTATGTGTAATGAATATTTCTAATTATGCTTGCAGCTATGCGTATTGCTCTTGTAATCAAAGCTTACCGCTATGCTCACTAATTATATACCTAAGCCCTACCACTATGCTAATTAATTTTATAATGAAGCTCAATGACAATGTATGGTTATGCTTATACGTTCCACACAGCCATCTATCTTGCAAACTTGCAGCTATGCCATAAACTGCGCCTAGTTAAGTCTAGAAAGATAATGCACAGAAATATTTTGCTTTTGCTTACTACTATCTTCCAAATTTTATTGATGATCTTGTTGATGAAAATCTGCAGCTATGCCTAACGAATATTACGTCTGTGTTTATGTTATTGGATGATTTACTGTGATGTACATCTAGTACTGTGCCAAAATTTGTACTAATTGTTTTGTTTGACCCTACTGTTGACCCAGACAGACACAGACATGACCTGTTGACTTGAACCTCTTTTGATATTCTCACGAAACTACCCTGATGTGTTATACCTTAAGGTAATGAAATATGTAGCTCAGTTGAGACAAAAGCCTGGCCATGGCAACTTATGTAATTTAAGTGTTATAATTTGTGGTAATGTAATCACCATCATAGTGATATATATTAATTTAAAGAGATATGAACTAATGGTAATTGGAATGTCAATTTAAGTTATATCATGCCAAATTGATGACAAGCACCCTCAATGTATTTCATACGATTATGTGTCTGTAAAGCAATATGTACATAGTATGTAAAGCCTTGTGCTTATATGAAATAACACTAATGTTGTAGATACTCTAAAATAAGAATTAAATTACTCATTAGTATTCAAATGTATCCGTCTTCAAGACACTACTTGTAATGTAAAAATATGGTTTAATACCATGACCCCATTTGTACCACTTGAATTTGTGGGAAAATATTTCTGTAGATATGTTCTAATCAATGACTTTTCTTTCAGTCTAAACTGAAATATCATGACTATGTTACTAATTTGTGTGTAAAATGCTTTATTTCATGTACTTTGGACACGCATGGGAAGTGGCGATTTCGCACACGAGATTCCAGAATGCACACAGAACAATGGACGAGTTACTATGCACCACTGATTTTGGGCCTTTTAATGAAGATGTTTGCTGGATGATGTTTGGCCACACAGTACTGTCCATTGCAGCCTTGGCCACCCACCACCAGTTTGCTCTAATTTTGGCTATGCTGATGCAGTCTGCTAATAGCTCTGTTGGTTGGAGCACACTTGGTTGTCGAATTGCATGGAGGAATACATCAGAACCTTTTCCCCATGACTTCCACTTCAATGCAACCAGCCAGCCCGCCTACAGTGTGGTGTAATCTTACAGTGTTTTGTGTTCGTGTGCAGACCTAAAATGAATGTTAGGAGCTAATGTGCTATTCGTGTGCATATACTATTCAGTGCCTCCCATTGCAAACGTTGTCCACAGGTTCATTACCAGTGTTTAGGTATATTTCATGGTTCTTTCACAGTCAGTGACCAAAATAAAATTGTGCTCTTGATAGATACATATACTTAGTCTGAAATGTCATTGTGCCTATTCGATTGACAAACGTTATATTGAAATCCTATTGTGCTGAAGTAGTAACATTATTTTGTACATGATCAGAAGCCTATGTAGTCAAAAATTTTACATGTATGTTCTAGCATCCATGAAAGTATAGCATTTTAAATGCATCACAGAATACAAAACTGACACTTTATCTTATACTAAGTGCACTAAAAATTTACATAGACTACATTGTGCACAAGATACAAATGTTCATTTTATGTTCCCAAAATACTGATCTCTTGTACAAAATGTAAACCCATGGAACTTACACTACTGTGTGTATTACTTGTAATTACCACATTTTCCTTAAAGAATGATGACATTAGTTAAAATATCTTTTGTAAAACTTTGTATATGTTCATGTTTATTATTGTATATTTTTTTCCATTTGTATATTACTTCTAGCTATCTCATTTTCTCCACTATATCATTTGTCAAACTATGTTTTCTGAAATTCTATATATATACTTATGTTTACCATTATGTATAATTGTCATATATTCCACTTATTGCTGATGTTCTGTAAATTTTGACATTTGCTTATGCCTGTCACACCCTGTACCTCTCCATGCATGACTTTTGATGGTACTGTTCTGTAAAATGGCATGTATTTATGACTGTCACATTTTTTTTTTAATTTTCTATGTACTCCATCTGTTGTTTTGATCTTGTTAAATTTTGGATGTCATTAATGGATTTTTGGACTTGAAATTCAGTAATTTTGCTGGCTAGGCAATGCCATTGGCATCACCCACCCTACAAAATTTTAATAGGTAGGAGGGGGGTGATGAAACGTGTCCATAAAAAATTATTTTTATAAGAAAATGTCTAATATTGTGCCTCCTGTTTTGTATCGAGTAACTTGCTTGCAAGAAAATGTATAATATCGCTTCTACTGTATGTATCGATATGTGTAAAGTTTCATCTCTGGCAAAGATCATGTATTGCATAGCATTGTAGCTCGCACTGAGAGAGAGAGTAGCACTAGTGGTTCAGCTCGCTTAGAGAGCGGTTGGGTTGTGTGTATGGCTCCGATGTAGAGCAGAGGCTGCTTTGCCAGCAAGTCAGAAGTTGTATTATGTAGGTAATGTAATGCTGTTTATCAATAATAAGTAACTTAACCCTGTTTCATATTTCATTTACGTAGTTAGAAAATTAACCCACTTCCTTCATTTGATAATTACTTGATTTAGTGGAGTGTTGATTTGAATAACATTATTGAACATATTTCATTATTGGTGCGATAGTAAGATAATAGTTGATTTGGATTTCAATAATAACTGATCGACATTAATTCTCACAGTCAAGCATTAAGAAAGTGATTTGTGGTTTTTCTTATATCTTTCTCGCAGTCAAAATTTTTGAGTATAGTCAGTGTCTGTTTCAAAAGGTTACATGTCACAGTTGTTTACTTAAAAGATCCGTTGCGCACAAAATCAATTTAATGCACTGTTTCTTGTACATTAAGATCAGGGCCATAATTAAACCAAATAGCTAAGTTAATGAACAATTTATTGTCTGATTTAACGAAAGGTTCAACATTCCAAAACAAGCGTACAGCTTTTAAAGTGTACAGCGCTGTGTGATCGGTGTCCCAGAGCCAACACTCCGGTCGAGACCGATGCCCACCCATCACACATGGGAGGCGGAGACTGTGCTAGGCCGCAGCAGTTCTCTGAGCAGAGAGGAGTGTCCAGGAGTGAAAGCTCTGTCTGGTCCGGACCACGCGTGCGCCAGCGGCGGCCCCAGTCCTCCTGCCTGCTGGTGCCCAGGTACCGGCTGAGGTACCGCAGGTACTCAGGCCTCTAGCCGGCGGTGCGGACAGCGCCGGCTCGTAAAACTCCTTCTCTACGACGACTGTAAAACTATGTCCCACGCGACACGCAGAATTTATTCCGAATCTGAGCCGCTCTCGTGTTAGAATAATATTCGGTATTTATGGTCTGTCCGGCGCGGTGAATCGTAAAGCTGGGAGCCGTCTCTGTTTTTGTGGCTCGCTCCACAAAGGCGGGGCGGCAGACCGCGACTCGCAACAGGAAGAGCGCAAACTTGTTTGGACAGAAATGATAAACGTTACAAGGACGGGGCGAAAGCCGATCTTCTACTCCTCTGGCTCCGGTAATCTTGAAACCTGGAAGTATCCACTACATCATGCTTCTGCTTTACTGCCTTCGTGCACAGATTTACGGCGCATTTCGCAGGTGGCCCAGCCGAAGTAGTATATCTCGACGAGTCTTTAAACATTAGCTAAAAGTAACAGGTTCATCTTTCTTATTTGTGTGTAACTGATCGCATCTTTAAAAGGAACAAGATAGAATTGTGGGCGACGAACGCCAGCTTCCAAATGAGTACACGAAAAGTCCCACAATCTCCAAATATACCATTGACACTGTGCTGCTTGCCACTATAAACTAAATATTAAATATCTAGCCATAACGCTGCAGATCGTTATGAAATGGAAAGAGACGTTTGTTTGTATGCCATTCTTCAGCAACATTTATTCGTGGAAATAACAACGCCGTTTCCTTTTGTAAAGCATTTATTTTGCCTAGACGCGTTTCGCCTTAACACAATATCCGCCGGCCGCGGTGGCCGCGGGGACTGAGGTGCTTCAGTCACGGTCTGCACGGCCACTACGGTCGGGGGTTCGAATCCCCCCTCGGGCATTGATATTTGTGCCGTCCTAGTTAGTAAGTAGTTCATAAGTAGTTTGTAAGTTTAGGGACTGATGACCCCGTAGTTAAGTCCCATAGACTATACGAACATTTGAAACATTTTTAAACACAATATCCGAAATCAGTACTTACTGGTCGCTACATTGTATAATAACACAACCTGCTTCTTACCGGTTTCGGGCGAGACCTATCTTCAGATAATTTGTTAAAATATACAATCATGAGCACAAGCATTCAAATAAAATAAAAATTGATTTCGTATACTGTGATAAACAGATTTGTCGCACGCTTCATGTACGACTATAAGTCGATTTTTGGATCGTTTCGCCTGTTTACTTTTTACGAATCCTCAGTGGCATCTAGAAATTACAGTTTCCTTTACTGATGTAGCACGTATAGGTTATAAACAGTTTACGTCTTTTTTCCACCGTAAATACGTGGTTACTTACAATTTATCGTCTGTCGGGTTTAGATTTTACGCTTCTTCCAGTGTTGTCATAGTCTAATGTCGCACATTCGCTACACTTCCGTAATTTTTGTGTATTTTCCACATTGCGAACATAAAAATGCACAAAAATTATGTAAGTGGAACACTTGTCTGATATCGCAATATGGGAAGAACGGCAAAATCAAAACAACAAAGACATTATTTACATTATAGAAAAGGTGAACTTTTTATAATGTACGCCTGAAAACAAAAGTGTAATGTGTAGATTCTCCGTCATGCACTTAAGTCTTGCTCACCACATATGTACATATAAGTTGACAATGTCGTAAAGTAAAAAAGGCGAAACGCGCCTGGAAAAAATATGTTAATACCAGCAAGGAAACGGCATTTGTGTTTCCGAAAACGATACAAATGGAGAGATCGCATAAGGGCTGAAGAAGGTAAGGGAAATGGTTGACTTTTGTATACTGCGAGAATTTTTAGAAAGTGTGGTTTATGTTTTATAATTCCTGGTACACAACGCTGATACGACAATTTCTTGAGTAACCTACAGCTCAAATGTTTGGAATCCTCGCTAGGGTAACACCTTGACTCGGCCCGATAGATTTGTTAACGATAGGTTCGACTCACCTGCAGGCATTTATAAGTTGCTTACAGAGTCGACTGGAAATTCTTGGAAGGATGCCGACGTTCTTTTCGTGGAACAATATTGAGAAAATTTAGACTACAGCCATTTGATACTGACTGAAACATTTGGTATGATAATTACGAAAATAACATAAATTGAGGGTCGTGTGGAAGCATAAGGGCGGTTGTTATGCCCTCTCTCCAGGGCCGACGCAAGGCACGTGCGAATCGTGCGGCCGCACGGGTAGGGGCGCCACAGCAAAGGGGCGGCGCCAGGGGAGTTCTGTGACAACTCATTTCTCTCTTTAGAGACTAACTGTAGTTGTGTTTATAGGTCGCTATTTTTTCTAATTGTTTATTTTTAGGAGAACCATTCGAGCCATTGTTCCGTTATTTACGGATGAAAACTACAGAATTCGTATTGGCAGCTGGCCCATGCAGTAAATGCCGATTAGGCTCTTTACTATTGCTCTGGCTAATTCTGGTAAGAGATGCACGTCACAGTTTGTTGCAACTCGCGATTCTCGGCTATAAATAGGGAACTGTTTTTCATATCCAGTACAATTAGACCCAAATTTGAATGCATCAAAGCTCAAGATATCATATCCATATGTAATTCCAAATTATGTAAAATTATTTGCTATATATGAAAATATTTTATATTTTAATTATAATTGTAAACAACTTTTTTGCATATACTTACTGGCTGTATATGTATCTTACTGACAGGTCACCAGATGATGTGCTAAGCCCAAAACATGTTGTTTTTACAATAATTAATCTACCAACAATATCTAAGTAATTATTCAAGCAACCTCTAAGCAGATTTGGAATCATTTAAATAAATTTTATCATGAAGGTTGCATACCTCCACCAAGGCTTTCAGTGTAAAATAAACTCTGCCGTGCTGCTCGTGTATCTGTCTTTTACTTAATGGTTTTAACAAATTTATACAATGGTATTAGTGAATTAGATTTCCTGTGATCAGTATTTATCTTACGTTGATTGTAAGCATATGAGGTGATGCACCTTGTTGAAAGCTTTCATATGAGCCCTCGCTCACCTGTCTTTCTTAAATGGTTTAAAAGTTATGAATATTCAACAAAGTTCCAAATTTGCCGTATTTTCATTCTATTAATACTTTTTATATGTACTTGATAGGAAGGATGTTTGTACATCACCAGACGTGTCATACGAAACCCTTACAGAAAATGTGCCGCTCTTCTCTGTCTCAATTATGTTCTATTCTTAAATTGAACTTTATCATACACAACACAATGCCGCCTTCCCCGGCTACACAGAGGAGACCCCCTCTCTGATGTCACGGCTTTTCAAAGCCGCTCATGTCTCCGCCAGTCGGCCGTTTCCGCCTCACCCCCCCCCCCCCCCACACACACACACACGAACTCTCCGCTGGTCAGCCCACTACGAGTCCTAGACACACGGCTGCTAAACATGATTTTTCTAAATTACATTTTTGTACAGATAATGCATTCCCATCAATATCACTTGTCTATATAAATATAATGCTACCAAAATTAATAAAAGAAAAGACTGTAACAATTTTGTGCATTGGCAAGGTCAGTGATTGCAGTGGGTTTAATCTATCTCGACAAATTAAGCGGGATTATGGCTGTCAGTTTCTCCAATCATAATGACTGGTGGGTGGTACTGTCACAATCCTTAACGCTAATGGCAGATAGTTAATTTGCATTTAATTGCTTCGTTCCCAGTCGTACTTGGTAAAGAATTTTACAGAGTCAGTTAATTTGGATCCTTTAGTAGTATTAACAAAAATTAATTCAAACAATTTGCATCAAATTTCAACATAATTGTAAATTTAGTCTCTATTAAAACAAGACACAGAGGAATTTTGATTATACCTGTCACTGAACTTTCAAATAAATAAATGGGGAAACATAAAAATATATGCCAGGCCGCACTTTCCACCCAAGTTTGCTGCTCAACAGGCAGTCGCGCTGACCGCTACACCAGCTACTGGCAGTGGTCACATCTGCACCGACTTTCCTAGCGCGTCTCCCGCTAGATCCAAACTTCAGACTCATCCACACGGTACTGACGCAGTGCCACTGCCTATCATCACTCAGTTCTCACGGCATTTCAATATTTCCGTAAGAGCCACCATTGACCAGACGTTTTCAGATGGTGAGAGATCTGGAGAATGTGCTGTCCAGGGCAGCAGTCGAACATCTTCCGTATCCAGAAAGGACCGTACAGGACCTGCAACATGCGGTCGTGCATTATCCTGCTGAAATGTAGGGTTTCAAAAAATGTTCAAATGTCTGTAAATCTATCGGACCAAACTGCGTGGTCATCAGTCCATAGCTTACAAACTACTTAAACCTAGGTAAACTAACCTACGGACAAACACACACACACATGCCCCAGGGAGGACTCGAACCTCCACGGCGAGCAACCGCGCTCCGCAGCGAGGTGCTTTAGGCCGCTCGGCTACTCGGCCGCGGCCAAATGTAGGGTTTCGCTGGGATCTAATGAAGGGTAGAGCCACGGGTCGTAACACATCTGAAATGTAACGGCCACTGTTCAAAGTGCCGTCGATGCGAACAAGAGGTGACCGAGACGTGTAACCAATGGCACCCCATGCCATCACGCCGGGTGATACGCCAGTATGACGTTGACGAATACACGCTTCCAATGTGCGTTCACCGCGATGTCGCCAAACAAAGATGCGACCATCATAATGCTGCAAACAGAACCTGGAATCATTCGAAAAAAATGACGTTTTGCCATTCGTGCACCCAGGTTCGTCGTTGCATACACCATCGCAGGCACTCCTCTCTGTGATGCAGCGTCAAGGGTAACCGCAGCCATGGTCTCCGAGCTGATAGTCCATGCTGCTGCAAACGTCGTCGAACTGTTCGTGTAGATAGTTGTTGTCTTGCAAACGTCCCCATCTGTTGACGTGGCAGCATTATCCGTTACAGCCATGCGAATAAGATGCCTGCCATCTCGTCGGCTAGTGATACGAGGCCGTTGGGATCCAGCACGGCGTTCCGTATTGTCCTCCTGAACCCACCGATTCCATATTCTGCTAACAGTCATTCGATCGCCACGAATGCGAACAGCATTGTCGCGATACGATAAACCGCAAACGCGATGGAATAGAATACGACCTTCATCAAGATCGGAAACGCTCCTTGCACGAGGCATCACAACAACGTTTCACCAGGCAACGCCAATCAACTGCTGTTTGTGTGTGAGTAATCGGTTGGAAACTTTCCTCGTGTCAGCACGTTGTAGACGTCGCCACTGGCGCCAACCTCTTGTGAATGCTCTGAAAAGCTAATCATTTGCATATCACAGCATCTTCTTCTTGTCGGTTAAATTTCGCGTCTGTAGCACGTCATCTACGTGGTGTAGCAATTTTAATGGCCAGGCATGTAATTATTATATGATTCAGAGACGGGTGTTGAAATAAAATAGGACTTTTAAGAATTACTTTTCTGCTTGGACGACGATCCTGGACGGCGGTGGAATAAATTGTAATGATTCAGATCTTAATGAAATTTACATAAATAGGTCTACGGACAAAACTGAAGGGATTCATAGAAGTGTTTCTTCTGTATTCTGACATGGACAGATCTTCAGTTAACAAGAATTACAATACTGATAAGGCAATTCTCATGTTTAAAATTATTGTAGACTGAGTGTAGCCAGTGATTAGTGAAACCTTTCATTTTATTATTTTTCATTATACTACTTCATCAACTTCTTACGTAATACTAAAGAAAACATAAAGCCTTAAATATTTTATTAAAATTAGTTCTTAGGCTAAAGCACTCTATTAAAAATGAAAAAGGGTATCACCATCAGCATTTAATAGTTCAGCTATTTTCAGTTCAAGTGACAGTACACCGCAGTTCGTTTTTATTATTATTTTGTTTTATTTGCTGGGACGACAGAATGGGCAGCAGCTTTACCCATGAAATCCAAGTTTTATCACATACCACTTGATTGTCGTAGTACTTGTAGTGGATACTGATGCAGTTTGGAGTTCCTGTGTGATGGTCTGGACAGATGCTTGCCTATTACACTGTACGACCCTCTTCAACTGTCGGTGGTCTCTGTCAGTCAACAGACGAGGTCGGCCTGTACGCTTTCTTGCTGTGCGTGTCCCTTGACGTTTCCACTTCACTATCACATCAGAAACGGTGGACCTAGGAATGTTTTGTAATGTGTAAATCTCGCGTACAGACTTCTCTCACAAGTGACACCCAATCATCACCTGACCACATTCGAGTTCCTCGGAGAGCTCCATTCTGCTGTGTAATGATGTCTAATGACTGCTGAGATCAGTGATGTGGTGTACCAGGCAGTAGTGGCAGCACAATGGTTCTAACGTAAAAAAAAATAAAAATAAAAAATAAAACCGAACTATCGATACTTCCAACGTTGTCGGACTTGCTAGATTATATCGTTATATTGGCAATAATAATAACACGATAAAAGTCTTAGCCAAGATTGCGGAAGCATATAGATTGACTCAGTCAGTGTATCGTACAGACCATGAATTAAATAAATAATGCTATTCCTGCTCTATGAGAGGTTTTTGTATGTTCCGCTCAGTAAAAATAATTTCCCTCGTAAAGAGAAGATTTCATATTTAAAAAATTGTGCCAATGAGGACGTAACGTGATTCCCAGAATTCAGCATCTGTTACGAACATTATGACGCGAAGCCGTCGGGATGGTTTGTACAATTCAACCAAGTCTGGAAGGTTTGTTGTTTTTGCTAGTTTGTTATACTTTTGCGACTTTACAGCGGGCTATTCAGTTAAGTGGATGGAGTTGAATGAAGTCAACAATTTCTGTTCTGTTAGTAAGTTGTCATTACTATTGTACAATACAACCTGCCCCATTTACGTGCACAAATCCACCTACCGTGTTCTAATTTTAAATTTAAAGAAACTAATCACTTGAAACACTGATCATTTGCAATTTTTGTTAAGAAAGTCGCTGTTAGTGGTCTGAAATTCTACCTTGCAGAGGATCATTTATTTCCACACCCAGGAAAAGCTGCACAGCTTCTTGTAAACAAATCCATTCTGTTCGTTAGAACTTTTAGAAATGCCCAATATGAACGTAAATATGTAAAATAAAATACGGTGTATAAAACTGTTAGGTTAAGTGAACTGACAAAGTCTATTGCATGCAATAATGAGGAAATAAAAAGGTAGTGTGGCCCTGTTCTTTTTTTTTTTTTTTTTGATATAATAAGTATGAATGACGAACAGAAAATCTGAATTTGAACCTAAAATATCCAATAAACTACTTTTCTTACGGAAAAGGTTTATCATATTTAAAAATCGATGTTTTCCGACATCGACGTCCTTCGATGTTTTTCGTACATCGATTTCGTTGAACCGATGTTAACATCGATGTTTTTGCAATATCGATCATCCCTACTACAGTCGATTTACTGTATTTATTTTCTGGGAAATGTACCCACTTGTTTCTGAAGCAAGAATGCAGAGTGAATTTCTTCCCATCGTAGTGAGTATGTGTTGCTACTTAAATGGAAGGATTGTCCATTTCCTATAGCAACGAGGAATAGCTGGGGTAACTGCTATTGAACACGCTAAGACGTGAACAATCGCCCGCTCCTAATTGGCAGTAGGCTCGTGTGTGGAGCGAGCGCGTGGCGCGGCGCGGCGCAGCGCACGTCGCAGGCAGGCAACCTGGCGGCACTAACAATAAAAGCCGGCGGACGGGGGCTCATTAAGCAGTAGTGGCGTCCCTGCTGCGAGAACACCGCGTGACCGCGGAGGCAGGCGGGCGGGCGCCTCTTTACCGCGCGGACATGTTTATCGCGCAGCGCGGCTCCGAATTATGTCGTACAATAATTAAGCAATCATCCTGCGCCGGCGAGCGTTCTATTAGCGCTCGATACGGATCGGGGCCGCCCTTTCATTAGTACAGTCCCGCGCAAGATATATCGCTCTGTAATTGCCAGCCGCACCAGAAAAGCAGGTATGTCATCAGATTAATAATGTTGTCAGTCGCCACCGGGTGGGCGATTACCGAAATGCTGGCACATACGGCGTGGGGCCGAAGCGGCTCTAATTGGCAAAGCCCTCCCAGGTGCAAATAACGCCGAGAGATCCCGTGCAGCTGGAGTCGATGCCCGGACGTTAACCTCTCTGTGTATTTTTATGTCCTTCGTTAAGTGGCTTTTGAAATCTGGTGGCACTGTCTGGGAAATACGACAGTTTCCGTTCATCTGGCAGAGGCCAATTTACTATGTACGCCTTAATGTAATAGTTTAAAAGTTTCACAATCCAAATCAATCTGATGTTGCTGAGGGTCGCTGGGGCAGTGTTTTCCAGACTGCAAATAACTAGTTCGAATACTGGTAGCGGAAAGTCTCTTGAGAGAGAGAAAACTACAGACAGTGAGATCATAGTCTGTAGACCGTGTGTCACTGCTCTGTCACTGATCCAAACCAGCGTCTAATATCTTAGAGAACAACTGCATATGGGTGTAGCTGAATACGTTGGTTATGAAACATACGCTCAAGTTCATCTACATTACCATATACATGGGATACTCTGCAAATGACATTTATAGTGCCTGGCAGAAGGTTCATCGAACCACCGTTATACTATTTATCTCCCATTCCATTCTCGAATAGCGCGCGGGAAGAAAGAACACCTGAATCTCTCCGTTCGGGCTCTTATTTCTCGTACTTTATTGTGATAATCATTTCTACCTATGTAAGTGGGAGTCAACAATATATTTTCGCATTCGGAAGACAATGTTGGCGATTGTAGTTTCGTAAGTAGCCCACGCCGCAGCGATAAGCGCCGTTGTTGTAGTGATTGCCATCCCAGATCCTGTATCATTTCCGTAACGCTGTCTCCCCTGTATCGTGACAATACGAAACGACCTTCCCTTCTTTGGACTTTTTCGATGTCCTCCGTGAAAACCGACCTGATAAGGATCCCACACTGGGCAGCAATACTGCAAAATAAGGACGGACAAGCGTAGTGTATGCAGCCTCTTCAGTAGTTGTGTTGCATCTTTTAAGGGTTCTGCCAATGAAACGCAGACTGTGCTTCGCTTTTCCCTCGACATTATCTACGTGTTCTTTCCAGTTTATGTCTGAAGTAATAGTAATTCCTAGGTATTTTGTGGAGTTTACTGGCTTTAATTTTGACTGGTTTATCTTGTAAACAAAGTTTAACGGATTTCTTTTCGTACTCATATGGACGACTTCACATTTCTCATTATTTAGAGTTAATTGCCAATTTTTACACCATACTGATATCTTATTCAGATCGTTCTGTAGTTGGTTTTGATCTTCATATGATTTTACTAGACGGTAAATGACGGCGTCATCTGCAAAGAAACTAATTGAGTTACTTAGATTTCCCCCTAAATCGTTTATGTAAATAAGGAACAGCAGAGGACCAATAACACTGCCTGTGGCGGTCACTTGTACAGGAACTCCATTCTTCTTTCCTTCATATGAGAGAATTTTTCAGTCACTCTCTGATTGAAGTCAGGAATTCCTAAAACGAGGTCTCGTTCAACATAGCCATTCATATTTGCTGTAAGTTCGGAGTTAAATTTCCTGTTGAATTGACGACTTTTCGTTTTAACTGTCTAAGAAATTGTCAGAGGACCAATAACACTGCCTGTGGCGGTCACTTGTACAGGAACTCCATTCTTCTTTCCTTCATATGAGAGAATTTTTCAGTCACTCTCTGATTGAAGTCAGGAATTCCTAAAACGAGGTCTCGTTCAACATAGCCATTCATATTTGCTGTAAGTTCGGAGTTAAATTTCCTGTTGAATTGACGCCTTTTCGTTTTAACTGTCTAAGAAATTGTCAAAGTGGGAATCGGTCTACCTAGCCTCTTGATTTCTAATGTCTCTTCAAACCTGCGTAAGCTGATGGGTTCAGAAAGCAAGGAAATTACCTGATTCATTATTTCACCTGTTCACTTGAGCCTCGAAATTCACTAACAACGGACACAACTCACAGTTACTTCGCTCGCAGCTACACGTGAACTGGTAAGAAGGCGCGGAAAGCCCAACTCCGGTTGTCTTCGGGAGAGTTGGAACTCTGTTTCTGCGGCTGACAGTGTGGCTCGGCCGCGATGTGTATACACTCAAGGCGCCTATAGGGGAACACTGCTGCCAAGCGTTGCCCCCGCACACCCCCCTGAGACTCCCTAGTCGGCGTTTGCAGGCCGGCTGCAAACCCAGCCGCTGTCGGAGAAGTTCGGTCTACTCGGGAGCGGTCGGTGCTTAACAGCCCGGGCGTTTCAAAAGAGATAGATGGACCGCTACTCTCCTATTTCATAGAATCTTTAACAGTAAATGGAGTTTAACAATATTATTATTCCTGGGGGTAGCGCAAACCTGCAAACGTATGCAGGAGCCACCCCTGGTCAGAGGTAGGCGGAGGAGTGGACGTCTCGCACCTGACCCATGCCGTAAAAAACAGCGTCGGCCTGCCGACCCCAGTAGTGCAGAGCCTGCGCAAGTTGCCATGGCCCTTGTGCAGAAACGCGTTATCGAGTTGGGTGCAGGCGAGTCCATTTCCTTTTTTGTGAGGGGCGGCAGGCTAGTCGCCTGTTGCCTGCCGAGCCATCCGCTTCGTTTGGCAGTCGGCTGTCAACTGCGCCCCGCGACCAGGAATCCTTCAAAACAAAGCGGTGTACTCGCCCAGCACGCAACTGGAGGGAGCAGGGACGGCGACTCTGCGATCTGCTACACAGGGGAACGCAGCTCTATCCGGCAGCGGCATTTGGATGAGGAGGAGGGGTCTGTGTGCGAGGCCGCCGTCTTGTACGGCCTTCCGGGAACCGTTCAGCACACGCCCACTGCACTAGCCGAACACTCCGACGCACACGAGCAGCACTTTAGCTGATGGATGTGTCACAGTTTCATTTGTCCTGTTTCAAGCTCACTGATTTCATCCACGAAGTACCTTACACGTGTTAGTAAGTCACTCTGATCCTTAACGTTTGGTTTACACCGACGACGAGAGCTGCAGACACATTTTGTCGATAGACGGTGTAGCGTGGTGATGTCGATATTGACTTTAATCCGCCCGGTCTCCATGGTCAAAATGCTTATCATTTCTGCCGAAAATGGTAATTTACACAACCTCTCAAAATGAACTTCTTATCTTAGTCCTTTAAGATGTTCTGATTATTTATTTATTTATTTATTTATTTTTTAACTTTTTATGTCAGAGAGGACACAGGTCTTAGTAATCGATGGTAAGGCATCGACTAAAACAGAAGTGATATCGGGCGTTCCACATAAATAAAACGAGCTAACAGAACCTCCTCCGTTTGAAATGATACTAACGGCACTGAGCTTCCAAACTTCTTTAATTCCTCGGGTAGATATTGTCTCTGAAGTCGTGTGATTGTTTCTGATCCACATACACCTATGATATCTTGGCGTAATAGCACATTTTTTCCGAATGCGTTGAGCTGCCACAATGAAGAAGCTGAACTTTTTATTGGTGCAAAAAAGTGCACTACCATCTTTTCTGGTCACTAGCCGCCACTGCCTCTGACTACTGTGCAGAAGTACATTAGCCGGCAGCTGAGTACGGAATGACGTCACAGGCGGCAGGCATGACATCAGGTAGTGTTTTCGGCCGAATCGTAGTTGTGTTTGCTTGAAAACGATGGCCGAATTTTTCTTCACAGCAGACAGGTCCAGAAGCATCGCAGTGGCTGAATCTGCACGACATACAGCGCTAGCCCAAGGCTTTGTGATGTGGGGTGCTACAGGATCGACCAGAAATCACAGTTCGTGTGTGTCCACCGAGCAGTTTGACCTATGTGAATGACGTCAAGTGTTTTCCTGTCAGGCACAGTGGAGTGGCCTGGTGTTCCAAAGCGCCTAGCTGCAGAGTGCGGCGCTGTTTGCCATCAGAGGTTCGACTCCTCCTTCGGGCATGGGTGTATTTCGTGTCCTTACCATAACTTAGTTTAAATACAAACGTAAGCTTCCGCGGCAGTTGTCACTATCAATAAAATTCTTCTGGGTATTATACCGCGTCGTCATTTTGTAAACTTTGCCGACGTTTCGATCACTATTGCAGGTGGCTTTCATCAGGGTCTGTGTCTGACTGCTGACTGTACGATCGCTTGGTGTTTATATACCAGCGGATGAAGGAGAGGAAGGGGGCGTAGGTTATCCTTTATTGGTCGTTATATTATTGCACGCCATTGGTGGAAAGGGGCGTTGCTGATTGGTGTTTTAGTGGCTGGTTTTTTTCATATGATTGGATGTTGTATTCTTCTCCCTTATTGGTCAAAAAGGACGATTCCTATTGGCTTTTGCATTAGAACTTGCTATTGGTGGAATGGACCTGGGAGAACGGAACGGACAGCGGTTGCGGCGTGCCGCTGTTGACGTTGCCTGGCGCAGACGGCGGCGGGCCGGTGCTCTGCGTGTTCGTGGCCGCTGTGGTCTCCGGGGCGCCTGCGCGAGTCATTCCGCGCGCGGAGGGCCCACAGGATCAGCGATGCCAATCACCTACAGGCGGAACTACGGCACCTCAGATCCACCTTTGTGGCTAATGGCTATGGACTGGGCGAAATAAATAAAACAATGTCCAGGAGGAATGAAAACAATAGAGGGGAACAGCAGGAAGCACAAAGCATCGCCCTATTACCTTACGTGCAGGGCGTCACTGAACGTGTGGGCAAGGTTCTTCGTCGGGCAGGCATCAAGCCAGTCTTCCGCAGCACCAACAAATCCAAGGATTTCCTTGGTTCAACTAAGGACGCGGTTGACAAACTGAGTAATGCCGGCGTTTATGAAATAAGCTGCGAGTGTGGGCTGGTCTACATAGGAGAGACCGGACGAGCAATCTGCACGAGGCTTTCGGAACATGAAAGGTACATACGGCTTGGACAGCACACAAAGTCAGCGGTTTCCGAGCACCACAATCAGTGCGGAAAAAATTTATCTTTCGGTGAGGCCCGCGTGCTGGCAAAACAACCTTTCTCAACGAGGAGGAAGATTAGAGAGGCTATAGAAATAGCGAAGCGTCCCGCCAGTATGAACAGGGAGGATGGCTACAGGCTGCCGGCGTCTTGGCTGCCAGCAGTTGCAACGCTACGTGACGGCACCGCGCGCGGAATGACTCGCGCAGGCGCCCCGGAGACCACAGCGGCCACGAACACGCAGAGCACCGGCCCGCCGCCGTCTGCGCCAGGCAACGTCAACAGCGGCACGCCGCAACCGCTGTCCGTTCCGTTCTCCCAGGTCCATTCCACCAATAGCAAGTTCTAATGCAAAAGCCAATAGGAAACGTCCTTTTTGACCAATAAGGGAGAAGAATACAACATCCAATCATATGAAAAAACCAGCCACTAAAACACCAATCAGCAACGCCCCTTTCCACCAATGGCGTGCAATAATATAACCACCAATAAAGGATAACCTACGCCCCCTTCCTCTCCTTCATCCGCTGTTATATAAACACCAAGCGATCGTACAGTCAGCAGTCAGACACAGACCCTGATGAAGGCCACCTGCAATAGTGGCCGAAACGTCGGCAAAGTTTACAAAATGACGACGCGGTATAATACCCAGAAGAATTTTATTGTTAGTTTAAATAGTTAGTAACCCTAGGTTCTGATGTCCATAGATTTACAAACATTTGAACATTTATCCTGTCAGCACAACACTTTAGACGTCATTTTTCAACAGACAAAACATAGCCTGCGAAGCCCCACCCCTTTTCGCTGCCAGTAATCATTACACATCTTCGCTGGTATCCTTTAGATCCTTCAGTCTCGTACCGCTGCCATGAACTTGATGGGCATGGTCGTGGGAGATGATGTAAAAGATTTCTATATGATCCAGCAATTGCAAGAATTGCGATTGAATTCGGATTTTAATTCCTGCACGAAAAAAGAAAGAACGTCGGTATGTGACATGTAAATTATTTCGCTGTTCAAAACATTGATGCATGAGAATTATGTGAGATCACCGGTTTATTTATAATTATGTCAGTAGAAAAATCATTTCTCTCAAATTGTAATTTCTATCTGTAAATCGTTTCGCTGTTAAAAACATTACTGCACATGAGTTACGCAAGACCACCGGTTCATTTATATTCCGTCAGTAAAAATATCGTTTATCTTAAACTGTAATTTCTATCAGGAAATCCAGTTTTAATTTTGTCGGTAAAAAATCATTTTCTCTCAGCGTTTGCAAGAAATTCCGCAGCTGGAGAATTACACTCGCACTGTAAAGTGCAGCCAGAGAATGAAATGCACGTGGCTTTATCCAAGGCGGCGGTGGTCTGTGTGACATGATGCACCAGTATCAGCTGTTGGAGGCACCGGCTGTATGCACGCAGTGTTTACAAGAGATGTTTTCTGCCGGAGATTTAATTCTTTCTTTCTTACCTGTCTGCGTATTTGCTAGAAAGAAACGTTTCAAACTGGAGAATGAAATTCGCATTGCGATTATTTCTTCCTGCATATTCGAAAGAAAGAAATCTTCCAGTCAGAGAATTTTTTAATTTCGTCAGTAAAAAAAATCATTTCTCTGAAGCTGTAATTTCTATCTGGAAATCATTTCGATATTAAAAACATTACTGCATGTGAGTTATGTAAGACCATCGGTTCATTTATAATTCTGTCAGTAAAAGATAATTTCTCTCGAACTGAAATTTCTATCTGGAAATCCAGTTTTAATTTTGTCAGTAAAAATCATTTTCTCTCAGCGTTCGCAAATAATGCCACAGCCGAGGAGTTACACTCATGCTGGAAAGCGCAGTCATGGAATTAAATGCGCGTGGCTTTATCAAAGGCGGTGGCAGTCTTTGTGACATGTTGTGTCAGTATTAGCTGTCGAGGAGCTGGCTGTACGCATGCAGTGTTTTCAAGAGATATTTTCTGCCGGATAATTAATTCTTTCTTTCTTATGTAACGCGCCTGCATATAAGCTAGAAAGAAACTTTTCCAACTGCAGAATGAAATTCGTATTGCAATTAATTCTTTCTGCATATTCAAAAGAAGGAATTAAAATAATGTTGCGATTATTTGTTCCTGCGTATTAGAAAGAAAAATCTTTTCAGACAGAGAATTTAGCATTGAATTTCTACTTGTCCGTATAAACCATGAAATTGTGAATCATTTCCTCAGTGCATCGTCGTCGGTGTTGCTATATAAGAGGAACCGGAATTGCTTTTGAAAACACTAATGTCTGCAATGGGTGAATCTTGTGCAAAATGGATTAAAAACAACGATGATACACTCAAATGGGTCTGTAAAGATAGTACATTCAAATGACGCATTTGCACATGTATGATAGTGAATAATCTTGGGTTTAAGGACCCTAATGAGTCTGTTAGAGCATGTCTGCCTTTATTCGTTAGCAAGGTGCAAGAGCTCAATCAGCCATTAAAAACGATGTTTCAGTGGCATGTAAATTTGTGCTGCCCAAATTGGGCAAGAAAGAGTGATGTACATTAATACGAAGAACACTTCTCTATTCCCATTAGGTGATAGTGTTATTGATTGGAATTCGACTAATATTACTGAACGAATATAAAGAAAACTAGAAAATTTTTAAGCAAACGATTCTGGTTGGGCTCTCAAAGAGATTTTGTACCTTTGCATTAATGTAAATGTTAATAAGGGTTTTTATGTAGGAACGCATAAAAAATTACCTAAGTGATAGCAAACAAACTTGCAGTTGTTAATATCGATTCAGGATATGATGATGTTCACTGTTTCAAGTGGTCAATAATTGCTGCATTGTACCCAGCAAATGAAAATGTTTGTACTTATCTAATTATCTTCCAATACAGATTCATTGAAGTTTGAGGGTATATCTTTCCCTGCAGAATTGAAGGACGTGACAACGTTCGGAAAAAAAACAATGCTACAGTGTCTATAAATGTTTACAGTATTCTAATTTCCAAACAGCAAGGGTTAACTATAGGAGGAGACGAAGATTATAATGGGAAAAAGTTTACAGTTGTTTCATTGCACGTATCAAAAAATTATAAATGAGAGAAACACGTAAATCTGCTAATGTTCCCTACAGAAAATACTGAAATTTACCATTTCTGTTATATAAAGAACCTTTCGAGACTAGGACATAGCAGTATTACTGCTCATAATGGAAGAATTGAATTATGTGAAACTCGTCTATGTTATTTTCGTTTAAAAAAAAAAGTTGGCTGCTCACCTAGTAAATTGTTCACAATTTAAAGCAGTCAATAGTATCATGGCCAAAAGAGAAAAACAATATATAAAATTTAACAACTATAGCCACCAAATAAAGTCGGTCTTCATCATATATGTAGATATAGAATGTCCGCTACTACCCGAAACTGATAGTGACATACACAGTCACAAACCATATAGCATCACCTATTATCTTCATTGTACTTATAATTCGGAATACTCTAAATTCCAGTTATATCGAGGATCTGACTGTATACAATGGTTCAGTAAGTAATTATATCTGTTGGCAAATCAAATAAAAAATTGTTGTAAAACAAGAACGAATATTCTGAGGGGGAACAAGAATTTCAAACGGCGAATATTTGTCACATATACAAAGAGCATTTCAATAAATCAGATATAAAACATAGAGACCATTGCCATTTTACAGGCCGATTTCTAGGAGCAGCGCATGCTGCATTTAATATAAATTATAGACCAAACTTTTCTGTGTCGGTAGTTATGCACAATGTAACTAATTATGATAGCAACTTTATAATAATGAATCTGTGCGAAGACTCAGAGAGACAGGCTGTGTTTCAGTAATCGTGTAAAATATAGAAAAATGCAAAACATTTCCTAAATCAATTGCCGTGAATTACCGTCAAGACATAAAATTTAGATTTATTGATTCGTTTAACTTTTTGATTTGTTCTTTAGAAAAAAAAGGTCTCCAACTTGCATTCAGATGAAGTTAAAATTACAAGACAATTCTTCACCAAAGATGAAAAATTCAATTTGTTTAATAAGAAGGGTGTATTTCCGTATGAATATGTAAGTATTGAGTCTGTTTTAATAGGACAGTTGCCGCCAATTGATTCGTTCAAAAGCTTAGTGATTGGTGAAATAACCATTAAAAATAGTGATTACCAATGGCCATGTGATGTATGGCAATGCGAGTATTTCAATTTATATTTAAAAATAGATGTTTTACTATTGGCTGATGTATCTGAAAATTTCCGAACACTGTGTATAAAAACATATAATCTGGACCCACTTATTAGAAAACGTCACCTGGCTTAGCCTGAGAAGCTTTATTAAAAAGTACTAACATAAAATTACAACTAACTACAAATATTGATCAATTACAATTTGTTTACCGAGGCATCATTGTTCATGCAAGCATGCATGCTATTGCTAAAAATATGTTTATGTCAAATTATAGTCCGCCTCCGTATCTCAGCGGTAGCGTCGCTGACTACCACGCAGGAGGCCGGGGATCGATTCCCGGCTGTGGACTGGGTGTTGTGTGTTGTCCTAATTATCATCATTGGCACGTAAGTCGCCCACGCGGCGTCTAATAAAAAGACTTACACTAAGGCGGCCGAACAAACCCGCAAGGGTTCTCCCGGCCAAGGAAGCCATACGCTCATTTCCATGTCAAATTATAATCAAAATGAAGAAGAATCTTATATAAATTACCTTGATGTTAATAGTCTAGCTGGGCGATGAAACAGTACTTACCTATCTCCGATTTCACATGCCTGTAGATAACTTTGATGTGACAATAATAGTTGATGATTCAGAGATAAGTTATATTTTAGAACTTGACCTAAACTATCCGGAAAATATCCATGATCTATGCTCAGATCTACCTTTACGTCCTGAGAAAATGATGCCACCTACACACTCTGACAAAGCAGGCATACCTAAAAAAACTGATTTTCATATTATATAACAGAAAGAATTATGTCATTCATTATTGCAATTTGAAACAATGTTTAAACAACAACCTCATTATAAGAAAAATTCATTGAGTATTGTCATTTCGTCTGGCTCCATGGATGAAGCCTTATATAGAAATTAATGCCGGAAATCTATGCCTGCCACCAATGACTTTGACAAAAATATTTTCAAACTAACTAATAACAACGTTTTTGAAAAAAAAAATTCTATTCAAAATGTTCACTATATGGTTGACGTAAAACTCGTGATGAAATGGGATGGGCGCTATGGCGCTGCAGCTTTCACTGTGAAGCCAAATAATAAAAGAGTGTCATATTTATGGAAAATTTAGCAGCCATGGAGCTAGGCGGACTCAGTGTAGTATTTGATAAACCAATATCTGTGGGTATGGCCATTTTAGACATACCAAAGACACTTCTCGCAGATTTTCATTATCATTATATGTTAAAAGAATTTGCAGCAAACCATGTTAAAATGTGCTTTATTGACACAGATAGGCTAATTTACCACATAAAAACTGCTAATATTTATGAAGTGATTAGAAACGATGCACAAAAATGGTGTGATACATCGAGTCATCCTGTAGACAACAAATACAACATTCCACTTGTGAATAAAACGTAATAGGTTTAATGAAAGGTGAATTAAATGGAGATGTTATAATAGAATTTATGGGTCTGGGCGCAAAAACGTACGCATTAGAAACAGAAGAACAACGGATTATGTAAAGAAGGAAGACATGTATGAAAAAACACGTGACGGAGTTGGAGAAAAAGGAATGAGCTATTGAGGTTTCAATCTGTTACATACTCCATAGTGGGTACTCTAACAGTAGGTCTGCGTTGGGTAGACACGTGTGCTAGGGCAGTCCTTGGAGCTCGTGTAGCCACAGTGCCAGGGTAGTTCGGTGCTTAAAATGAACACCGTGTGAGGGGATTTGAGTTCAGAAAAAATTTCAACAACCGAGAAGAGTGACACGAGCGACATCGAGATCACATGTATAAGCGTTCCTATGGCAACTTCAATGATTTTGCATGTTCTGTTTGCAGCCACCTATGCTCTACATAGTGCACCGAAAGAATCCTTGAATTTATTTAGGAATGAACTAGTCCAACAACTGTCGTAATAGTTTTTTTATTATTATTACAAAAGCAACCAATTTCGGTGCTCTTCAAGTAAAACGCCGGTTGTGAAATTTTACATTCTATGTTAATTTCGGTGCCTCACTGACACCATGGTGAGGCCTCCATTGTAAAACTGATGTTAATCAGTATCATTACTATATGGTAGCCACTATGCAGCAGTATTTGTAGATGGTATCACGTATTTGTGTTCACATAAATCATTAAACGACCACTTGTTGTTACTGCTTCATTCATAAATATTGACCACCACCAGTCCCAGTCATGTAAATGTGGGTCGAATAAAATATGGATTTATTGGCGGAAACTTTTTCAGACGAGATTATATGTTACTGCTGTTAATAAAACACTCGGCGAGGGAAAGCTACCACGTTTGCCACAACTGTTTTGTGTACCCACTATAGCCGCACATGTACATTGTAACAATACTGCTGACCCCCTCATCTCAATGTTATCGTACGATACCGCCTGCCTGGTCCTCTCATCTCAATGTCATCCTATGATACCGTCTGCGTCGGATCCGGCATCGCGTGGTTCAGTTGTGATATATGTTGCGTGTGAAGTTAAAAACGTAATAGCCAGCCTAGGAATCAGTGTAGGACAGTGTCTCAGTGACACTGTGATTAAAACAAGTGATAGATTTCATTAATTAAGAGATTCATATAGTTTCTTTCCAGACAGTTCTGTAAACAATACTTTTTTCATTGTACATTATTTCAATAAATAGACAGACGAAGGGTAAAAACTTTTGTAAAACATAAAGAAATGAAAGTAAATAGCATTGTATATATGTTAGGCTAATAAACAAGTTGTGTAGACCAGCTAATTGTGTAATTAATGATGTACTTGTGATTTGAATATTGTATTTCTTTGTATATATTGACTCACTTGAGATTTAGAATCTATTTTGAGAATTGCCAAGATAATTGAGAGCTCAATATATGTTAGGAACATGTGTGATGTACTCGTTAAAAAATTAATTGATATTTGTTGTTGTTGTTGTTAACAGAAAGATCGGAAATTTCGTCTTAAAAAGATAGGTGCGATCTAAAATTATTGTGTGTATAGTTTTCATTTTTTATTGTGATTATTTTTGTGAACATGAAATGTTTTTCTGTTATGTTTGTTAATTGTAAATCAGTATATTCTATTGCTATGAACAATGCCTAATGTAACATCATTATTGCCGATGTTATATATTTGCCTCAGCGCCTTGCGTGAGGGAGTTCGAGTTTCAGTCGTTTGTCAAGTGCTGTCGAATCCATGTCTCTTTGTTTTGAAATGGAAGTTCTACCGTTCTGATGTTTTGTTTATGTTATTAAGTTGTAATGTTTTGGTGGAGAAGTTTTGATTCAGATTAAAGAAGAAGTGAAAATTGTACATATCGACTATTCATTTCTACCACGACGCCCCAGGAGAATAATGTTGCAGCGAGCAGAACCCCCATACAACGCAATATTAAAAAGCTGAGTATCGGTAGAATAAACAGTAATGACTTAAAATCTATTAACATATTTCAATTGACGAAATTTCCGATCTTTCTGTTGACAACAAAGTGCGATCTTAAATATCAATTAATTTGTTAACGAGTACATCACACATGTTCCTAACACATATTGAGCTATCAATTATCTTGGCAATTCTCAAAATAGATTCTAAATCTCAAGTGAGTCAATATATACAAAGAAATACAATATTCAAATCACAAGTACATCATTAATTACACAATTAGCTGGTCTACACAACTTGGTTATTATCCTAACATATATACAATGCTATTTACTTTCATTTCTTTATGTTTTACAAAAGTTTTTACCCTTTGTCTGTCTATTTATTGAAATAATGTACAATGATAAAAGTATTGTTTACAGAACTGTCTGGAAAGAAACTATATGAATCTCGTAATTAATGAAATCTATCACTTGTTTTAATCACAGTATCACTGAGACACTGTCCTACACTGATTCCTAGGCTGGCTATTACGTTTTTACCTTCACACGCAACATATATCACACTGAACCACACGAGTCCGGATCCGACGCAGACGGTATCGTAGGATGACATTGAGATGAGAGGATCAGGCAGGCGGTATCGTACGATAACATTGAGATGAGTGGGTCAGCAGTATTGTTCCAACATCCAGTGGATATTATGATGGAACCACTCTTATCACCTCACTTACTGTTTATGCAGATTTTGTGACAAAATTTGTCTCGAAATTTTTCACCTTTAAAGTCGCGTGTATGATATGTATTCCTCACAAAAGACGCATCTGTTACATATCTAACGTCTCAGTGATATATACATGACGATTTTGAAGTTTCCCTTTTGGCCTCAAAATCAGCTAAGCGTATTATTTACGTAACTTTTTCATAAACTTGCTTCCAAATCTGTATTTAAAGCTATACATTACGATCTCTTTTTGTGTTTATAACACCAAAACATGTATGTTCAAATTAATTCAAGTATTTTGACAGTTCACAGGCAAGAATACCATGTTGTTTACTAGACATAGAGTCAAAGCTCTTCAAGAAAAGATATGCCAGTATAGATGTAAATGATCTAAATTAATATTTTATCTAAACGATCTGAATTATTATTCAATGTAAAATAATGTACTTGTATTATATTAAAACTTTGTAAATTAAATGAAAATCTGTAGTAATATTATTTGTAGCTAACATAAAATGCTATGTTAAAATATGAAACTTTAATAGTATGATGAATCAGAATGCTATTGTAATTCTTTATTGTATTAAACAATTAATTTTTATTTAAATTAATAATGCATATAATCATACGTTCACATGTTGTAACTGATCACATGATATAGACTGTCCTTTGTCACAGTACATATAAGCTGGTGCACATGCAGTGCAGGGAGTTCAGTTATAGTTCTAACCTGTTATTAGCAGAGACGTTTCGATCTGTCAGGAGTTGGTAGAAGTCTGTTGTAATTGTAATACGGAGTTGTAAACTGGCCTGGATTGAGATTGATGTAACAAGAAGATTAATTTTCGATGTAAAACTTGAAAGTAATAAAATGGAAAGTACAATTCTTAGATTTTTGGAACCTGAAATGCTATTTCAAAGAAAAATTTCACAAGGAAAATTAAAACAGCAAGAATTCAGGACAACATGACTTTGGAAAAGATGTTCCCATAAAAACGAATTCTTCTTTGCTTTGAAAATATGTTTTAGTTGGATAGCAGTTGTGATGTATTTCAATTTCTCGACTTAGTTCTGTATAATTGGCAAGTTCAAAAAAATGTTCAAATGTTTGTAGAACTTATGGGACTTAACTACGGGGCCATCAGTCCCTAAGCTTACAAACTACTTACGAATTAGCTAAGACTAAGGACGGTACAAATATCCATGCCCGAGGGGGGATTCGAACCCCCGACCGTAGTGGCCGTGTAGACCGTGACTGGAGCGCCTCAGTCTCCTCGGCCACCGCGGCCGGCAAATTGGCAAGTAATCTATGTACCTATAGAAGTGAATAAAATGGTACAGGATCTACCAAGTTAACGAGAAAACGGCAACACCATCAATGTACATATGTAAATACGTAAAATAGGTTTCCATCCTTACCGATAATATTTGTTAAAATATTTTGTAGCTAAGCCTCGCCGCGGTGGAGTAGCCGAGCGGTCTAAAGCGCACGCTGCGGAGCGCGCGGTTGCTCGCGGTCGGATGTTCGAGTCCTCCCTGGGGCATGGGTGTGTGTGTTTGTCCTTAGATTAGTTTACCTAGGTTTATGTAGTTTGTAAGCTACCGACTGATGACCACGCAGTTTGGTCCGATATATTTACAGACATTTGAACATTTTGAGCTAAGCCTCTGTACAGATTGTATGGGATAAAAGAGGATGAGACATTCTTCGCTCCTAATATTCCAGGCATACCAGCAGTGGACAATGATGTACACCCAATTGAGCCTACAGCAGAATCCATTCGCATCAGTACTAGGTGTTGTAGGTTGACCGCTATAATTAAATACACTTCATTATATTGATATTCTTACATTATGAGCTTATTCGTCTTGGTGGACGTCTGCAGTTCACAAAATTACCAACAGAACGAGAACACTCAATTCTTGTTGATGGAAAGCATTATTTCACATGTTCATTGATCCAGCAGATTCAAAATCCTCTGCATCAGCTTGGACTAAACATAGTGTTAACTCAACTAAGAAGGTGTTGTCTATAAAACGTGTTGTACATTTCTTCCTACACTGTAAGATGCTGGAAACTCACTCCGTTCAACAAACAGGGACTTTATTGTCTACTGAACGGGTCTTACTATTGAAATCGTTTAAAGTCATAAGCATCGATTTTCTTGGTCCATTATACAGCAGTCAAGGACATATACGAAAGAAAGTATATATTGGACTACTCACATGTGCAGAAAACTCGTGGCTTACATCTGGAATTATGCTCACACATGTCAACCGACAGATTTCTTCAGGCTCTATACAGGTTTGTGAGAAGACCAGAAATGCCTAGCACAGTTTACATAGAAAACGCAAGTATCTTCCATTAGATCCATACAGAGATATTGGAGCTCTGAAATGCTCTCATGGTCCGAAAAAAACAAAAAAGGCTTACTCAGCAATCTGTTACATTGAGGTTGATAGGCCCTATATGCTCCCCTGGTGGGGAGTATTTTGGGAACGGATGGTGGGATCAGTCAAAAGTTGCCTAAGAAAGGTTTTGGAAGAGTCACATTTTTTGAAGAAAAAGGTCTCAGCAGAAACCTGATCAGCACTAAATTCATGCTCAGTTACACAAGAGGTAGAAGAAATTCAGTCACTGACATATCTCCACATTCCCTCGTAGGGAAGTGACTCTCAACATTGACCACAGGTAAGTACAGAACCACCAACGCGAAAGGATTTATCAGAAGAGTTCCCATGACAGCAAAAGACGGTAATACCCTTAAGGAACAGCTGGAAGTAATGTAACGAGGCCGGGGTAATAATTAATACACTGGTTTATACAATTTATTGTATAACTTGATGGGAGGTAAGCTGTTAGCGTTGATCGTTTGCTTGTTCCGCCAAATATTGCCCTGAGCCATTAATCTTTCCACTCCGCACTAGAGACAATTAAAAACTGTCCAGTGAAATTTTTGTTAGTTGAATGATGGGCTAACGTTATTAAAACACAGTTTATCAAGAAAATATATATTGCATAACACACAAATGCGTGGTTGCACTGTTCTAAAAATTCTATTGACTATTATGACGACAACTCCATCCAAAAGTGTCTAAATTGGTGTTGCAAAGTTATTGTTCCACTTCTAGAATGTTCATAGCATCCACTAATTAACATAAACACTCCACAACTAATATGTTTTTGACAGTACATGCAACTGTAGATCACAAGGTTCCAGTCCAGCAATGAAGTCACTGTCCAGATGTAGTTTTCCACAGTTCGTTAGCGACGCGGTTGCCCGATTAATTCGGTACATATAGCGATGAAAGACACGAATGGAGATATCAGCTGTCCAGATCAGTTGCACAATTCAGTCGTCTTAAGATTCAAATATACAATAATCAAACCGTAACCGTTGCGGCGCTGTTGAACAACAAACTCTGTACGACACAAGTTAACGGGTATAAAAATACTGCTTCCTCTTTTGGCACTGTAAGATTCCACGATGGTTCGTTGTTACTCTCACAATAATAAAATGTCAGAATATTAATTTTACCCTGGCGCTGCTGCCGCGCTGTTACCTTGATGCTGGTCCATTTGTTGTCCTTTCTCTCTACGACAGTGTTCTGTGTGACTCCCTCGAACAACGGCTCACTCGCAAGAGTAAGAATAGATAGTCGACTCGCTCGGCCAGTCAAAGATAATGCGTCAGTTTACAGAAAGAATCAAGAATCTTTATTCACCGTAAACCATTTTACAATGATATTGGCTTCGTCATTTTTACAATATATATACACTGTATAAAGTACATTGAATAGCATTGAACCTAAGATTAATAGGATTTAAGCAGTATATAATAATACAACTGAAAGCAACATTTTTCTAAAAACTAATAAGATCAATGGGGAAAATGAAATATTCTTTAATATTATAAAGTGGATGATTTATTAACCAGTTGTACCATTTGTTTTTAAAAGTATTTATATCCATGGTCAGAGCAGAGTTTGGTAACTTATTGAAGATTCTGATAGCATTCACTTTGTGAGAACTACCAGTCATTGTTAACCTATGCCTAGGTATATCTAACTTAGACTTAACCCTGGTGTTGTGCTCATGAACTTCCCCCCTTGTAACAAGTTCTGACATATTGTTTTTAATATAGTTCTGCAACATAGATATATACATTCACAATAGTATTTTCAGGCTGGTGAAGAGATGCGACAGTGCTCCAAATAATTTTTCTTACACATTATATGCAAAACTTTCTTTTGTATTTTTAATATTTTATCAATGTGAGAAAAATGTTCCCATATGATAAGACCATATGATATGTGGGATTGGAAAAGTCCAAAGTATGTCATCCTAAGGTACTCCAAGCTTACCATGTCTCTTAGATTCAAAAACAGGCATGACACCCGAGATATCTTTTTGCATACATTATTTATATGTCATGCCAGTTAAGTTTAGAGTCTATATAAATACCCAGAAGTTTTACCAATTTGTTTTCTATCTCCCTTGTCATGCCTATTAGAAGCTGTTGTTTTGTCAGGATTAGATAATAGTTTATTAGCAGTAAACCAGTCCAAAGCTATATCAACCGATTCTTTTGTTATGTCATTGAACTCTGTGATATTTTGATGTGATGTGAACATTGTAGTATCATCTGTGTAACATATAACAGGGTGTGGTATGTTACTGGGTAAGTCATTGATTGCTACAATGAAAACTAAAGGCCCCAGGATAGATCCCCGGGGAACACCTGTGTTAATACCTGCACAGATGATTGTATATGAACTGTAACAAATTGCTTCCTGTTCTTCAAGTAAGCGGTAATAACAGCTAAAGTGTTGCCTTGTAACCCATAATACTCTAATTTCTTAAACAAGATTTCAGTAGGAATGTAATCAAATGTCTTACTTAAGTCACATAATGTAAGAGACACTTGTTTTTTTTTTTTATTTTCAGTAACAGACAGATTTTGATCAATAATTTCTAGTACAGCAGCTGTTGTGTTCATCCCTTTGCGAAATCCAAATTGTGAGCTAAACGATTATCTTGAAAGTATGTACTTAGTTGACAGTGCATTAGTGCCTCAATATTTTTGATAATATAGGTACAATTGAAATTGGTCGATAGCTTTCGAGCAGTTTTTATCCCTCTTTTTCTAAACAGGAACAACTTTAGATATTTTGAGAGTATTAGGAAAAATTACAAGTTCTAAACATTTAGTGAATATAAAAGCTAATGGGGAAAACATTAAGTGTATTGTTTTTTTTTTTATTTTTTATTTTTTTTAATAATGAAATTGGACAACCAGTAACAGTCCATACTTTTTGAAAGTGAGAATTTAGCACCAGTTTTTAAAATGTCAGTGGGTGTGACAGGTTTCAAGTGAAACGCCTGGTTACTGGATGGAGTACCTGATCTTACCGAAAAACATAGCACTCATAAATCGTGGCCTGGTTATGGAAGAGTACAATTGGTTGATGTTTTTTACAGGAAGATGTTGGTTTATGTCACATGTAGAGCATGGACTGGATAGAAGAAGTTCACGAGGGAAGAGATGGGAAAATGCGAACTTTGGAAGGTTCATAACCGCACGTCCCACTCAACTGGTTATTCTTGAAGTTGACCAGTGTGGGCAGTATGACGCAAGTTGACTTTTACAGATACTTTGTTATATTTATGTTCTATTTCTAATGTATTCAAGAATTTATATTATTCTGTAAGGGATGAAAGTACATTATGTAATACTGGAATCGCCGTGTTGCGTATTCGTAATACTATGTGTCAGTTATTTACTCTGTTGTCCTATTTCTGGTGTGTAGGTACTTACATAATACCTCCTAACTCTTCGCTATGACTTGAATTAATTCCTGCGAGAGAAGTTGTCTCTCTAAAACATTGTAGCTGTCTTTTACTGATATTTTTTTTTTTTTTTTTTTTTTTTTTTTTTATTGGGACTTAACTACGGGGTCATCAGTCCCTAAACTTACAAACTACTTATGAACTACTTACAAACTAGGACGGCACAAATATCCATGCCCGAGGGGGGATTCGAACCCCCGACCGTAGTGGCCGTGCTGACCGTGACTGGTGCGCCTCAGTCACCTCGGCCACCGCGGCCGGCTATTCGTTTCTGTATGCGTGTTTCCGGGTAATGAAATCCTCGTATATTTGTCACAACCGAGTGATTAATATGACGATTATACTTTTAATTAATGCACCGGATGTAGTACACTGGTCATTGTCATATTTACTGGACGGGGTTACCACTTGGAAACTTTATGTCTCCCTACCGAAACCTCAGAGCTCGTAAATACAGCAGGAGCACAGTGCTTCGTGCAGAGGTGTGGCTTCGTGAGGCGGCCGGGCCGCTAATGTATTCTAACGGCCCCCTGCGCCGGTTGTTAATGAGCGTTTGACGGTGAACAAACGGCCGCGGCCGGGCGATTAACGCCTGTCGGCGGCGCGGCCACGTGGTCGCCACCTGTCAGCGACGAATGCGGCCACGTGGTCGCCACCTGTCAACGACAAATGGCCGGCCCGCGCGTTAGTCTCACGCAAAGCGGCGGCCGTGGGAAGCCGCCGGCCGCGCTGTCAGGCTCTTCATCAGCCGCTGCCCCGTCCTGTACGCCATCCCTCACCTTCGCTTCTCCTCCTTTTCTCCGGGTAACGCCTTCTGTCGTTGATAGACTGTTATTATTAATACTCCGACTACTACTACACTGCTCACTAAAATGTAACGATAAGCTTATGGTTACCCACCAACCCGCATTTCAAGGTATTTATGTCCCGCTCGAGACGTCATTTGTCCCGAAATTGTTTCGTTTTATACCTAAGAGTGTTTTCGTGTTAATGTCGTCGGTACGAGTGTTCGTAATACGAAACATTCCTGTCATTTTTATTTTTTATTTTTTTTATTTTTTAGGTCTCCTGAGAAGTACTGCCTTCTTTGAAGGCTGCACTTTATGTGTGCCAAGTCAGCTGACCACTATAACAACAGACAGTTCTACGTCAGCAGGACTTCTGAGCACTCGCTACTCAGATGGTGGTCACGTCTATTACTGGAGGTCTTGCACATACTATTACGGGGATTTTCAATAACAAGGATTCAGAAAATCAAAGCAAAAATTTTAGCTCTAAAACGGAAGCAAGCGGAAGGTTTTACAATACAGTCTAGAGTGCAGAATAATATAGACGGGGAAGAACCGTCAATGTTCCACGTTATGCGTGAAAACAAGAGAGGGAGTAGAAAAATCCTGACAGAACTTAAGTTACCTAATGGACAAATTCTTAGGAAACAAAATGAAATTAAAGATGCAATTCATAACTACATATCGGAACTAATGTCACATAAACCCACTGATGAAAGTATGCAGTATGACCTGACAAGTAACATAACAGGCTCACTGACTGTGGAGGAACGAGGACATCTCACAACGGATATCGAAGAGGAGTCCTAAAAATAAATTCCCCAGGACCTGATGGGATCCCCATAGAATTTTACCAAGTGTTCTGGCCTTTACTGAAGAGCAAATTACTACGTATGTGTAACGAACTTCTGACCGGCAATGTCGACATCCCAAAAGAATCCCCAGAGGGCGTTATAGTCCTAATTCCTAAGAACACAGCAAGCAAAGGGATTGAAAATTTACGTCCGATCACACTATTGAATAGTGACTATAAGATTATCGCATGCATTCTGGCAAGAAGAATGAAATTGATCATGAATTCAATAACTGGCCAGTACCAAAAATGTGTCGATAAAGACAGAAGTATATTACAAAATATATGCGAATACCGGGATATCATATCAACTGCGGAAGTCTGTCAAATAAAGTGTGCAATATTGTCGTTAGACTTTGAGAAGACATTTGACAGAGTTAATCATCAATACCTTCTTAATACCATGAAAGTAGTGGGGTTCTCTCCGGGTTTCCTGCGGATAATTGAACAAATATTACGTAATAGCGTAGCATGTATAATGATAAATGGACAATTAAGCCAACCGATTATGATGGATTCCTCTGTAAGACAAGGATGTCCCATGTCAATGGCGTTATTTGCCATTGCGATCGAACGTCTGCTTTCCACGCTTACACAACAACTACAAGGACTGCAGATAAATAGCCAGAAAATAGTATGTAACGCGTGTGCAGATGATGTTGTCTTCCTGGTTATGAACGAGGAAGAAGTGCCACAAGCTCTGCAGATTGTGCACAAATATGAACTGGCATCCGGAGCGAAGCTAAACGAAAGGAAGTCAGGCATTTTGAATATAGGTAAAGGGAAATGTACGCGAAGCCTAGAACAGTTACCAGAAGTAGATCAACTCAAGTGCTTAGGGATTGAATTCAGGAATAATATCCAGCGTACTGTCGCTATAAACTACAGACGCCTACTTGCTAAAATACGTGCAGTTATTAAAGAAAACAGACTGAGGCACCTTGACGAACTTCAAAAAACCACTCCTGTTAATGTATATATGACATCGAAACTTAATTATGTTGCACAAGCCTTTCCCGTACCGCACGGCATCTCCATCAGAATCATGTCGGCATTGGGGAACTTTGTCAGCCAAGGCAATATTTTTAATGTGAAGTTCAGCACACTAACACTTCCTACACAGAAAGGTGGACTGAACCTCACAGACGTCCACTATAAGTTATATGTGTGCAAGACGTACAAGCTATGGAAAACGTCGCCCAACAGCCTCACAGCCCATCTGCTAAATGAAATAGCTCCTGTCAGCATACAACCTCCAATTGATGTACATCAGATTCCTATTGGCTTTTATCATCTTAGAGACTTTTTAGTCGAATATAGCTATATATCTTCGAAAATAACAGGACAGAAGATGATGATCGTGAAGGAAGTTTACAAGGAACTCATGAAAAACAAGGAAAATAATGCCATCGAACAAAAATATCCTGTTTATGACTGGCCAATAATTTGGAAAAATATTCACGACCCTAACCTTCCTTCTAAAGTAAGAGCAACATCGTACAAAGCTGTAAACCGGAAAATAACAACTAACGACAAACTTCATGCCATACATCTCGTCAACTCTCCCTTGTGTACATCATGCCATCTTACTGATACAGAAGAACACAGGCTGGTATGTGACAGTGTCAAGGACATTTGGCAGTTGGTCACACAGAAACTAGCGACGATCAATAGGACGACGCCTAATGTCTACAAACCATCAGACTTTTTGAACCCTCAGGCAAATCCTTACTCCATGACCAAATGAAATGCCGTCAATTGGATAATAGGACACACAGTGCACTACATCATGACGTACGATAAAAAGAGCAAGGAAGATTATTGGCTCTACATCATGACCCAGCACCATACACTAAGTCTAAGAAAAAATTACAAAAAGCATTATGCATGTTTTCTGAGAAGAACAATCATCTGAAACGCTGATTGTAACAAGACATTCTTAATGAAATATTAAGCGCTGAAATTTTCGGTCGGTTGCGTAATCGGAGTTAAGAGAAGCCCCAGTTTTGCAATAAATATTGATTAGATGAGAGGATTAAAATTTTAAATTCGATTATCAACGGTAAAATACAAAATAAATTTCGAGAAGACGAACTCCGAGGGCATACGCCGTGCTGAAAAAGGAACGCCTGTATAGAATGATGTAATTGATTTATCGGCCTTCATCAAGACCCCTTTATTTCCAGCTCATGTGCATCCATAGAAGTTCAGGAGGAAGGAGAAGGATCAATTTTTATTTATTTATTTTTGGTTCTTTTTATATTTAATTTGGCTTTCGCAGAAGAACATTAAAAACAAAAACTTCGAAGAAGTTTCTATTTAGTTTCAGAAAAAAGGTTTTCTTTCACAGACTCTAGGAGTCCTCACGACAATTTAACTCTTTTACAAGAAGAAATTTTATTTGTCTCTAAAGAAGAAATTAGCTTTTTCCTTTTAGGAATACAAGTATTATATCATAGCTACTGAAGCTAGCCGATGAAGGCTATTTTGGCGAGCGGAAGGACGGGTTGAAAAAAAAAAAAAAAAAAAAGGTAAGACGTCTGCCTAGTAAGCATGGAGGTCCGGGTTCGATTCCCGGCCGCAATGTAAATTTTAATTCATTGCTTCACGTTTATCTTTAATATTAAAATTTTATTAAACAGGAACCAGTGCAGCAGAAATAATCCCCATCATTCAGAAATAAAACCCGGGACGCTAGAAAGTAGGGCATATAGGCGCGTAATGTCATTTTTATTACTTTGAAATTAAGTGCAGTGTGCATTTAACGTATTACTACTGACGTATCTGCTGTTAAATAAAATGTTCTCCAAAGAGAAATGCTTTGCCCCAAAAAAGGAAATTATCTGAATTAAGAAGTTGAACTTTTAAGAAAATTGTTTCATTTTATACTGTTAAGAAGGAAAATTATTGTTCAAAAATGTTTGTAAAGCCTATGGGACTCAACTACTGGGCTATCAGTCCCTAAACTTACAAACTACTTATGAACTACTTACTAACTAGGACGGCACAAATATCCATGCCCGAGGGGGGATTCGAACCCCCGACCGTTGTGACCGTGCAGACCGTGACTGAAGCGCCTTAGTCCCCTCGGCCACCGCGGCCGGCGAAAATTATTGTTTAGCGTCTTAGTGCACTTACGAAATTCTATAAAACAGCATCTAAAGTGTAAGTTTCAAGATGAGCAAAATTACGAAAGATATACGGAAGTGTACTTCACTATTACCTAAATCACTACAGACATAACGAGTTGCTGTGCAATTGAATGAAATTATTTTACCACTACGGTCTTGCTCAAAGCTACATCCACTGGAGGAACAACAGACAGACTGCTGGGTCTAAATAAAGAGAAACAAGCGAAACATTTCTCAGTAAACATACACACGCGATATAAAAAAGTTACGCGGGAAGAAAGATTACGGGTTAACGTCCGGTCGTTAGCGTGGTCATTAGAGACGGAGTACAAGCCAGGATTGTTTTTATAAGAACGGAGAAGGAAATCGGCCGCTCCATTTGAAGGAACCGACTCCGTGTTTGCCTGGACCAATTTAGGAGAATCACGGAAAACGTAAATGTTGAGGGAGGGGAGAGGGGTAAGCTTAGAACCTGCGCTCTCCAGAATGCGGGTCCAGTTTCCTGACACAGCAGCACCGCCCTCGGTAAACGACAGAAGAGAAGGATGTGTAAGACTTTGGCAGAATAAACACTGTGATCGCTATAGGCAAGTTTCAGTATCTGTTAGTATGGGTTAATACACTGCCAAATCAAAAATTAGTACAGCCTCTAAGAGTTTCTGATTTTTTGCTACACCTAAGGGACTTAACTGCGGGGTCATCAGTCCCTAAACTTATAAAATACTGGGTGATCAAAAAGTCATTAATTATAAATTTGAAAACTTAATAAATCACGAAATAATGTTGATAGAGAGTTGAAAATTGACACACCTCCCTGGTCCTCGGACCTCAGTCCGTGCGATTATTGGCTTTGGGGTTACCTGAAGTCGCAAGTGTATCGCGATCGTCCGACATCTCTAGGGATGCTGAAAGACAACCTCCGACGCCAATGCCTCACCATAGCTCCGGGCATGCTTTACAGTGCTGTTCACAACATTATTCTTCGACTACAGTTATTGTTGAAGGACGACGGTGAACATATTGAACATTTCCTGTAAAGAACATCATCTTTGCTTTGTCTTAATTTGTTATGCTAATTATTGCTTTTCTGACGAGATGAAGCGCCATCTCTCGGACATCTTTTGAATTTCGTTTTTTTACTGGCCACGGGTGATGCCGCACGCTTTGCAGAGCACGTCTAGTTTCATGCGCGGGGTACAAACGGCCGTTGTCGTGTTGAAACAACACCCCCTGTAATATCCCTATCCCTCTACAATCAATTATTCACTAATTTTTCCTTTAATTAATCGCACATGCAATTCTACACAAGCAAAGTTGTAAAGATGGAGATGTATTTCAAGGCCTCTTACAATCTCTTTGTGTTAATAATCTATGAAAGAAGGAGACTTGGCTATTCTATTGTAGTATTGAAGGATGAAACTGATATATCACCAATAAACTGCACGAATGAAACGAAAGCGACTTTGTAATTCATTCTCTGAGCGAGATAACTTCATTTCTTAGATACGATGTCTATGTATGTCATATTACGAAGGAACCTATCAACCTGGAACGGCTAGAACCTGTACGCGGTCCACTTTAAATTTATCTCAATATTAACATCAGAGAAAAAGCACGCAATTACTACGCCGTAAACCAGTATTGATAGTGATCGAATGTGATTGAACAATCAATGATCGACATCCAGACGTGTTACTAATGTTTATCTGAGATTGGTTTTCAGAATTGACGTGTCTGTCACTTGGACGCAGTGTACCAGAATCGGCGTCGTCGGAACATCTCATCGAGCTACGACAGAATTACAGCAAACTTTAACCTGTTCTCTTTCAGCTTACTCAGAATATTGTTTGTTTGGAAATCTATCTGACTTAACTTTTAGGTTATCAGTCCGTAGCTTACAAACTACTTAAACTAAGGTAAACTAACCTAAGTACAACACAAACACCCATGCCCTAGAGGGGACTCGAACTCAGAATATTAACGTTGACAGTTCCCTCAGATAAACACTGAACGTTACGTGATAGTTCAACTAATTTTGACTCTGAAGTTTATTAACTGACAGACTGATTTTTTAGGCCTTTGATTATTCAAACTATAAGTTACAGACACCAGAGACTTCTATTATTATTATTATTTCACAACCTCCATCCTGTTGAATGAATAGCAGAAGAACCGACCATACAACATTCTCCACGTACCAAAAGCTAATCAGAGTTCCCTCAGAAACACCAAAGGTGAACGGAATTGTACCTTATCGTGCCCCAGACCATAGGGTCGCTCTGTGCATGTCATGTTGTGGCGTGAGTGTCATACAGCATACACGCGTGCTGGTTCATATGTTTGTAAAAGGACCAAACTACTCTGTTCGTCACTCACTAGACTTACAAACTGCTTAAACTAACTTAAACCAAGGACATCAGACACACACATGCCCGAGGGAGGACTTGAATCTCTGACGCGCGATCCGTAACGTGACCTCCAAAACCGCTCTGCCATACCCGCGCGGCACTGTGCTGATCCCAAGTCGCAGTGCCAGAAACCGATTGGCAACATTTCTCGTTGACACGTATGTGTCTACAAATCATTTTATTTGTGCAGTTGTGGCTGTACGGACTGCCAAGCCCTCCCTAAACGTCTTCGCTGTTGGCTGACATCTGCGCTGCGTGCGTGCCAGGACCTCTGCAGCCAGCACTGTTGCACAACTGACGCAGCGCGTTGGACCAGTGTGCCAATATTCGGCAAATCTCCGTATGACCCTGCTGAAACTGGCTCACTTGGCGTCTGGCGCCCGCTTGATTCACTCGCTGATACCTCAAGCAGTTCCCTGTTGACAGGTTGGCACAGGTGGCGCTGTGACAGCTACGTCACTACGGTATCTGACGAGGCCTACGAGAAAGACAGGCCCCAGCGCAGTTCCGAGCCGGCGCGATCGCTAGCTCAGTGGCTGCCTGCTATAACCCAGTGGCGTGTGACCCAGCGGCTGGCCAATCGGATAGCGATCCCGCCGGTTGGGAACTACCTTGCTTACGTGGCATGACGACTGCTCTGGGGGCCTGTCTTTCTCATAGGCCTCGGATATCTGAGGCGGACCACGTTAGACCATCATCAGTAGGTGCTGTATACTATGTCCCAGGTGACATCTGCCGGACTCGAATAAAATTCCACATCGTCGTTGCATTGTACAATGTTCTTCGTCAGTGTAGTTATCAGTCAGTATTGGTGGTCAGAACAGACATCACCTCCCCACTACAGTGACAGTTGCCTAAGTTCGCTCTCATTGCGCAGGCCCGCAGGAACTCGTGCCTCACCAGGATCGCAACCAGCCACATAATCGCTGAACCGAGACACATTTTCTCTCCTGATGTGAGGAAGGACAAATTAAGGCTTGCGAACTGCTCTGTTCAAATACTGATAAAAAAAGTAGCATAGAAGTGCGATCTCCAATGCAGAGTTTTTATAGTGAAATACAACGAAGAAAATGTGCGTTTTAACCGGTGAACACTGTCCATCACACCTGATCCACATGGTTTCTCCTTGTTCTCCCAAGTAATTAATACTGTAACAAGTGATAAGCATGTGTCGCATACTATGAGACATGGTAGGAAGCACCTAAACCAGAAGAGAAGTACAATACGAATGGGTCCGAAAATGCAAAGTTTCTGTGATATACACGTGTTAATAGAATGTGTTTCACGAGCAATCCGTTTATGGCAATGGATCCCTCTGCCCTTCGTTATAAGGAATGACGCACCCGACGAAAAATGCGCGGTTGTTGCTGTTGTTGTTGTTCTAGTCGCCGCCACGCTACGAAGATGCGACCCCAAGGTGTCTGCAAATCGCTGATTGGAGTTGTGTGGATCAGTTCCTTCAAGGGCCCCAATAACCATAAAACTAGGGCGGTTGAGGTCTGGGGAATGAGTACGCCAAGGTGTGGAACCTCCCCGACCAATCTGGCGGTCCTGAGATGTCTCCGTCAGATGATCGCGCAAATTGCGACCAAAGTGTGTCGGTGCGCCGTCGTGCGTGACCACATCTGCAATCGCTGCTGATGTGGAACATCCTTGAGCATCGTATGAAACATGTTAATGAGAAAAAGTCCAGATAATGCTCCCCATTTAAACTTTGTGGTAGCACGTAGGCCCTACTATCACATCACCAACTTCGACAATATTCGAAATGAAGCGTCGGACAGCCCAATGACCATGTGTTTCATCTCAGAAAGTATGCGTTTCTGGATCCAGGTTTCTTGGTTTTATTTTCCGTGTTTCGATGAATACCACCACTTCTCAAAGTACATAGTATATAATAATTACATATACTGATTCCCCATGCAGAATGCACTGATGTGTAGTTCGTTGGGGAAGTGGTGGAAAGAAATTGAAGAGATAATTATAGCACATGAAATCTCTTTCGTCATCCCATCATACGCTTGGCTTGCGTGCTGCGTCAAAGGAAAAAAAGGAGAAAAATAGCCGAGCACGGGCGTTTGCTCATCGGGGAACGTGCCTTGCTTAACATCGAGTGAAGTGTGCGCATAGGAGAAGTGGATCATAGGTCGAAACAGAAACGTTGCTAGTTACCAGTCTGCGAGTATCTGGCCTGAGGCAAATTTATGATCGGGGTAAAAACGTCGTCAATTACGCAGCTTTAAATGAGTTCGCCAGTACGTGAAATCGAGTTGTGCGCTCTTTTTCAGGTGTCGCGTTTTATCCGCGCGCCAATAAATTGGCACCCCGCTCGCCTTTGAAGCCGCCGCGGGCGCAGTTGGAGTTGTCTTTCTTGCGGCCAGCGCCGGCTGCGTACGCCCTGCCACCAGCCAGCAGTAAAGCCACGCGCAATTTTATAGGCGCTGGGAGCGCCGGCGAGCCTCGAACCCAGGAGCAAAAGCGAAGAGAGCGGCCGAGTGCGAGAGTTACGGCGCGTTCTGACAGCGAGAAAGCCCCACGTCCTTATACTGTTGACTGGTGACAGTAAGCGCTAACCGTGCTCCTGCATCTACGAACATACTCAGCGATCCACTGTGAGGTGCGTGGCGTAGGGTACAACCTACCACTGCTGGGCATTTACTTTTCCATTCCAGGCCCGAATAGAAGGAAAGAAAAGTTAATGCACGTGTACCAGCTCTAATTTTTCATATCTTTATGGGTTTTTACGGGAAATATAACTTACATAATAGCAGAAATTCTCCTGCTGCTTACACGTGTTGTCACGTATACCATGGTATCAACGATTTTTTACAAATCTATATCTATAAATGTGAATGTCTGTTCGGTGTACGTTTATCAGGTGTGAAGCACAAGACATAAAGATCTAAAAATTTGTACAATTACTAATGTCTCCCCGGGGAAGGCTTTAGGCACGATTTTACGGCTATCAGATAGCTATATATGTTCGGTGTACCCTTACCACCTCCGGAAGACTTGACGCAGACACTTAAATATTTGTACACTTACTAATTTATACCTCACGAAGGTTTTAGGCGCGGTTTTATAGCGATCTGAGACATATATTTAGTAATTTGAAGAATACGACGCGAAATGCGGAACAATGATTGCTCTTTGAAAATGGTTTCGTTGGTTGCATTGTTGCTTTAGGATTGATAATGATAAAAGGGTGGAGTATATTAGGATGGAAAGTTATCGGTGTATGTAAAATTCTACGTGTGTGTGTGTGTTAATATTTCACTCTGTACCGAAAACTACAGAACGCAAACGAATGATCTGTGTCTAATTGTTGTCCGAAGTGTCCCGTTGTACACCATAGCAGTTCCATGCCCATAGCTATAATGGGGTGGAAGATATGGTGCTTGAAAGTCGTCAAATTATAAAAAATTCGGACTGAAGACCAGCGATGACGTTTGCGACTCTGTAGCAAGGAGGTTACATACAGCGAAACGTGATGCCACAGACAATATCTTTGGTCTATGTGTTCTACAATGTCTTCAGCTCTTTCTCTGTAAGGATAAGCATACGAATAAGGAAATATAAGAATAAATAAATAAAGCAGTCAAAACCATCAAGGGAACAGGCTCTGCTAACGGTATACTACGCCTTCCACGTCGCTTCAACGGGTTCTACCCAAATCTATAGTTTTGTTCCGATATTTATGAAATTTTGCACACTTTACCTCAAAACCAAGAGGAATGTTACTGCATAAAATTTCGTTCAGTGCATGGTGGAGGGTACTTAACTTAGGAAATTTTACAAAGTGCATAGTTTTGCTCCAATCTTTACGAATATTTACACACATGACCTTTGAACGAAGAGGAAGATCATGTTTGTATGGTACATGACAGAGGGTTGCCGAGAGCGGGAAAGATGGAAATGAACAGAGTGTTGGGATAGAAAGAGGTGGATGCAGAGAGGGGGGAAGGGGAGGTGGACTATGAGAGTGTAGGATAAATAAACGCCCGGGCAACGCCGGGTTTACAGCTAGTGTAAAATATATACGAGGTATGTCCACAAAGTAAGTTCCGTTTGGTTATATAAAACAAACGTGTACAGATACAGAAAATATTTATTGTACAAAAATATACAACTGTTAAACTACTTTTCTACATAGCTTCCGAATTTTGTAGGCATTTGTCATAGCCTGTCAGAAGTCTTTGTATGCCTTCTTCGTAGAAGGTTGCCGCCTGTGTATTCAATCATGTGGTAAGATCTTTCAGCTCGTCATCATCGCTGAAGTGTTGACCACCATGCCGGCCGCGGTGGCCGAGGGGACTGAGACGCTCCAGTCACGGTCTGCACGGCCACTACGGTCGGAGGCTCGAATCCCCCCTCGGGCATGGATATTTGTGCCGTCCTTAGTATTAGTTAGTTCATAAGTAGTTTGTAAGTATAGGGACTGATAACCCCGTAGTTAAGTCCCATAAGCTATACAAACATTTGAACATTTTGTTGACCACCATGGACAGGTTTCACGTGTACGAAGAAAGTCGCTAGGAGCGAGACTGTACGGAGGATGATCAAACACGTCCCAGTGAAATTCCCGTAAGACTTGTTTGGTCACATTCGCCTTGTGAGGTCGGGCGGCAACGTGAATGGAAGACGAAGACTCCTTTAATCTCTCCTTACACCTAAAATCTGTCCTTGGTGGTCAACACTTCAACGATGATGAACAGAAAGTACATGTTTGCCACAAGGTCGAATACACAGGCGGCAACCTTCTACGAAGAAGGCACACAAAAACTTGTCCCACATTATGACAAGGGCCTACAAAATTTCGGAAGTTATGTAGAAAAGTAGTTGAACAGTTGCAGATTTTTATACAATAAATATTTTTTCTGTATCTGTTCACGTTTGGTTTATATAACCAAACGAAACTTACTTTCTCGACATACCTCGTATTTGCATACACTGTTCATAACAATTAGGACATCTGGTGAGATACCGTACACAATACACATGTTGTAACGTATTTCATTCAGATATTGGTTACAATTGTAATTTGTGTGTGATAGAGCACGACATTTTGCTGTCTCAACTCTTTACTTGAGGTTTACTTAGGGCGAGGCATTATGGGGCTACCATAATAGTGAAAAGTTATTCTCATTGCCCTGAATTATGGTGTGTGATCAACTGGGGTTGCCACTATAGTTGCAGACCTGCGTGGTATGGACAGTTTGAGGCCACCAGTCACCTCTTGACGGATATTTGGCCATTCTTCGACTAGTGTCTTATCCAGCTCTGCCACCATTGTGGGATGTGATGGTCTGACTGAAATGCGTCTGCCAAGCGCATCCCAGACGTGCTCATTCGGGTTGAGGTCTAGTGAACAAGCTGGCCACTCTATTCGTTCAGTTCCCTCAGCTTCAAGCTTGTTGTCCACCAGTGCAGCTCTGTGCTAAGGAAGGATCTCGACTCTATACTTTTTGGCAGTCAAAACGCAATTCTGAAGAACACAAGAGATCCGTACGTTCGCCAATATTGACTGATGCCGACACCATTCATCCACCACCAGGATGTGGTAATGTTTTCTGCACATAAGCAGGTTTCGAGTTCCACGTTCTCTCCAGATAAAAGAACGATGATTGTCCAGCTGAGTACAAAGTAATGACTCATCTGTGAACACAACCCAGCAACCATTCGTTACGACTCCGTTCCTGATGTTGCTCCGTCCAGTTTCTGGGGGCTAAACGGTGTCGTGGTTTTAATGGGGCACATACCACAAGCGTCCGTGCGTAGAAGCCACATTTCCGAAGGCGATGTAGGACTGTTTGTGTTGATGTTTCGCGTCCTGTTCCAGGCTGGTGGGCGCGTTGCAGCTGAGTCACATGCAGCCTCCTATCTTGACTGGCTATTAGCCGCAGATGATGGCCATCCCTTACTGATGGTATCCACGGACGACCTTGGGCTCGCATTCCTTTCACGGTCCCTGTTGTCTGAAAATAGCGTCCACGTCCTGGGACACTCCAAAAGCTGTAGCTCTGTGTCTCTCCGCTTCCAACATTCCGTGGCTCTCCATGCCACAGCTTCAGGCAAGGGAGATTGTTGTTGCACTGCACTACCTGCTCAGGACATACTTGGATTCACCCCATAATTATTTTGAAATGTCTTAACGTCAGACGAGGCATTGAGTAGGGGATCTTGGAGGATTTTGATTAGAGGGACTATGCTCCAGACTGAACGCTGAAGCCGGCCGCGGTGGCCGAGGGGACTGCGCCGCTCCAGTCACGGTCAGCACGGCCACTACGGTCGGGGTTCGAATCCCCCCTCGGGCATAGATATTTGTGCCGTCCTAGTTCGTAAGTAGTTCATAAGTAGTTTGTAAGTTTAGGGACTGATGGCCCCGTAGTTGGGTCCCGTAAGCTTAACAAACATTTGAATGCTGAAACGCATAATCAGTCTCTAATGATGATGAGGATTATGATGATGCACACAGATATCGTCGCCTCTAAGCCACGATATTTCGGCCCAGAGACGTGCGGCCCTGTTCAGGTGAGCAGACGAGTTCTGAAGAGCTGAGGCGCCATCGCGCTGCTTTTGCTGGTCAATGTGCCTGCGCATGCGCCAGACGGTGACATCTGCGGGACAGCCAAGTTGTGTGCACTGCACTCTTGTAGTAATTGATTATTCATAACGTCGACTTCGCTGTGACTGGATAGTATCATTTGTAGGATACCAGTTTTTATCCAGTTGAAAGCCGTTGTTACAATTTATAAGATTATCCGCAAGACATATATTCGTGGGTTCTTTAATTACTGAAACCCAAAAACTGGAAACTGGAGCTAAAATTTTTATTCTGTTCCTTCACTAGAGAAGACTAAGCAAATACTCCAGTATTCGTATGAAGAACAGCTGCCAGAATGCGTAATTTAGAAGTTATTCCCGTGAGTATTAAAATAACATAAATCACTTCACAAATGTAAGTTTCCCGGTCCCCACTGTATAGCAATCAGGTTCCTTTCAGAGTACGCTGATGCCATAGTGCCGGCCGCGGTGGCCGAGGGGACTGCGGCGCGCCAGTCACGGTCTGCACGGCCACTACGGTCGGAGGTTCGAATCCCCCCTCGGGCATGGATATTTGTGCCGTCCTTAATGTTAGTTAGTTCATAAGTAGTTTGTAAGTTTAGGGACTGATTACCCCGTAGTTAAGTCCCATAAGCTATACATACATTTGAAACATTTGAATTTGATGCCATAGCCCTATTCCTAACTACTATATACAGCCGTTCGCTTAGCGAACGTTCCGTAACCAAAGGTCACTCAACAAACACAATAGGAGTGATCCACAGAATTACAGGCCTTAATCATTAACGTCGGTCTGCAGCAGGATATTAGAACATATACTTTCCGCAAATATTATGAACTACCTCAAAGAGAACGACTTGTTGATCCATAGTAAACACGGATTCAGGAAGTATCGTTCTTGTGAAACACAGTTAGCTCTTTACTCAGATGTTGTGATTAGTGCTACCGACATGAGATGTCAAATAGATTCCGTACTTATAGATATCCGGTACGCTTTTAACACTGTATCTCACAAGCGCATTCTAGTCAAATTGCGTACTTTTCCTGGCAAAAAAGGACAAAGTGTGATGTAATTGACGGTAAGTCTTCGAGTTAAATAGTTCATTAGTGATATTACCGTTCCCCAGCGAAGTGTTATAGAACCTCTACTGTTCCTTATTTTTATAATCGATTTAGGAGACAATTTGAGTAGCTCACTTAAACTGTTTCGGTTAGTGAAGTCACCAGAAGATCAAAAGCAACTGCAAAATGATTTAGATAAGATACCAGCATGGTGCAAAATTGACAATTGACCCTTAATAATGATAACTCTCAGATCCATACGACCACTGAAAGAAACCCCTTTAAATTTCAGTTACACGATAAATCAGTCAAACCTACAGGCTGTGAACTCTGCTAAATACCTAGGAATAACAACTACGAACAACTTAAATTGGAAAGAACAGATATAAAATACTGAAGGTAAGACGTGTGTGTGTTTGTAATTCTTATGGGACCACACTACGTTGGTCATCAGTCCCTAGACTTACAAACTACTTAAACTAAGTTAAACTAACCTAAGGACAACACACACACATCCATGCACGAGGCAGGATTCGAACCTAAGACGCGGGAGAGAGTGTTACGGAAATGATGCACGAATTGGCGTGAAAATCATTAAAACAAAGGCGTTATTTGTTGGGGCGAGATGTATTTGCGAAATCTCTTTCACCAACTTTCTCTTCAGAATGCGATCATATATTGTCAGCACCCACCTACGTAGGGAGACATGGTCACCACAATAAAATAACATATATGAGGCCGGAAAAAAATAGATTTAGGTGTTCCTTTTTTGCCGCGAGTTATAAGATAACGGAACTACAGGGGAACATCATGAAAGTGGTTCGATGAACCCTCTGCCATGCATTTCAGTGTGATCTGCAAAACTTCCATGTAGATGTAGATTCCATTGCGCGTGTCATGGAAAAATTAAACAGAACGGCTATCCTTTTTGCCAAATAAAAGAGGCCATGCACAACTATAATATCAAGAAGCAATGTACCGAAGATGGTGAATACCACTACAAATCAATCGCATGTCATCCTTACGCCGGAAATATGCCTTCTAAACTAGGCAGATAACGCACGAAAAATAAAATCATCGTTACGTTCCGTTCACAAGTCAAGAGCCTGGCCGTAGTCGGATTCGTTGAAGATGATTTACAATTGAGTAAAGCGTGTGTTTACAAATTTCCCTTTTAGTGTGGTTCTGCAGAAATATGCTAGACTATACGAACTGCTTAGGAGCGGCGTACAGAACACGAAAGGCACACCCGTCTTCTGCGACCGTCTAAATCAGGAGTAGCAGGAGACGGAATTGAATATAATAGATAAAAATGTAGCGACAGTCTCCAGTCTTAGGGGTTCAGTAATTAAAGAGTCTGTGGAGACATGTCTTGCTTCGAGTCTTCTAAATCGCGACAACGGGTTACAGCTGGATAAACAACTGAATCCTATAAATAATGTTATCCAGTCACGGCGGAATTGGTGTTATCAATCGATAATCAATGATTATGTGGTGGTTTAACCACAGAAGGAAGCAGAGATAACTCGACTGAATCACGCACGCCACCGCCTAACACATACGCTAAGCGACGTCGGTACATTTAACGTGTGCAAGAACCAGCACAAATACCGTGACTGCACCTGAGCTCTGTTGTAGTTGTTATTCTCCCGCAGATGACCGGACGTTTCTGGCCCGAAATATGTTGGCAGAATGTTGACGAGACCCGGCTGCACAGCCGAAAATTATTGTAAACTGGACTGAATAACATCCGTCGTATAATCATGCCGCATCGGTTGCGTCCGTGGTGCTATGCAGAAGGAATGCCTTTCCAGTTAGTGACATCGTAGCATTAGCTACGTGCGTATTGTGTTTCCCGGCCGACAGCTCTGCCATTGAGCCGCGGCACTACCGGCTGTGACAGGCCATTGTGCGGCCACGCCTTCGCCTGCCGCTGGACAGGATGGCACCCTACCCGTCGTGAGGAGCGCCGCTTGCATTGTCTCGCCGCAGACACGCCCAGAACGAGGGCCGCTCGTCTTTCCCGCGAGTGGGTAACAAGTCATCCCTGTGGATGGGCGGATAAAAAGTGGTGGGCTACGGTCAGTGGTTGTTGAGCCCACTTGGGAGAGTATTCAGTGCAGCTCCATATAAAAAATGTTCGAATGTCTGTTAACCTTAAGGGACTTAACTGCGGGGTCATCAGTCCTTAAACTTACAAGTTACTAGGTTAATCAAAAAGTCAGTATAAATTTGAAAACTTAATAAATCACGGAATAATGTAGATAGACAGGTAAAAATTAACAGACATGCTTGGAATGACATGGTGTTTTATTAGAAAAAAAAAAGTTCAAAAAATGTCCGACAGATGGCGGCGTGATTCTGGTTTTGTAACTGCTACTGTGACGGGTAAGAAGTACGCCGATATATTACAGAATCTCCAGCCTAGCTGATAAACACCTGCTAGAACGTACGATTTTTATGCAGGATGGCGCTCCATCCCATATTGCTAGACGCGTGAAAGATCTCTTGCGCGCGTCGTTTGGTGATGATTGTGTGCTGAGCCGCCACTTTCGCCATGCTTGCCCTCCCAGGTCCCCAGACCTCAGTCCGTGTGATTATTGGCTTTGGGGTTACCTGAAGTCGCAAGTGTATCGTGATCGACCGACATCTCTAGGGATGCTGAAAGACAACATCCGACGCCAATGCCTCACCATAACTCCGGACATGCTTTACACTGCTGTTCACAACTTTATTCCTCCACCACAGCTATTGTTGAGGAACATATTGAGCATTTCCTCTAAAGAACATCATCTTTGCTTTGTATTAATTTGTTATGCTAATTATTGCTTTTCTGATCAGATGAAGCGCCATCTGTTGGACTTTTTAACTTTGTTTTTTGTTCCTATAAAACCCCATTTCATTCCAAGCATGTGTTTCAATTTTTCTCTATCTACGTTATTCAGTGATTTATTAAGTTTTTAAGTTTATACTCACTTTTTTATCACTCGGTACTTATGAAGTAACGCGTACTAAAGACAACACAAACATCCATGTCCGAAGGAGGATTCGAACCCCCGACGGCATAGTGCCTCAATGCGCTCGGCCACTCCGCCGCAGCAGCACGCTATCCATGCGCCAGAGTTAGCGAACGAGAACCCAAGCGGTGAGATACCGTAGTTCAGACGGACTGGAGTCAAAGCGCAAGAGGAAACACTAGACTTATCAATTACCGGCTGCATTATCTCAGCCGAACACGGGTGTGAGCAGTTATAATTGGCAATATTTTGCCAGCTAGAGCGTTTATCGAGTTTCATAACCTGAAAACAGCTGTAGGTAATTACAAATTTAAAAAAAAAAAAAAAAAAAAAAAAAAAAAAAAAAAAAAAAAAAAAAAAACCAAACAAGTTGTACATTCACAACTTGAAATGCAACGCGTCGCTGCGAGACACAAGAGGCGACTTCCGGGCAAAAGGCCCACCTTACAGGCGTTAATTTCGATTTTGCGATACATAACCTTAGTTAGCTGGCAGGAGCAATCAGTAACTATCACCGTGAGGCACTACTGTTGAAAGTAATTTGTTAAATCGAGATTGAAAGATCTCCGGCAGTAAAGATCAGGAAAGGCAAGTTAAAACGCTCACTGCTGCTCCAAATTACTGCTACAGTTCTTGCGCAACGGAAACGTGGTGTACGAGCTAGATGAATTACATAGAATTTAAAAAAGAAATTAATTTAAAATAAACAATGAAAGTTAAAAAACATGTTGTGCAATCCGTCATACTAAGATAGGAAAGATGGAATCAATCCTGAAATTACGAGGGAGAATTAGCATGCTCGCGGAAACCGACACCACACGAAAAAGTTAGTTAAAAACAGCAAGGAATTCAACCATTCTAAGTTTACGCAAAGGCTGAAGGCCACACACATGTATTCTAACTTGACAAAATAAGACTACCAGACTGAAAATACAAATACTAAATTTTCACTAAATTACTCGAGTTCTGAAAAATATGAAAGACTTCGCCTCACATAGCGAAAGAACTACTCTCAGTATTAACCAAGAAATGGCTGACGAAATACTCACATCGGTGGTCGCAGCAACAGTGAGTCCTCAGGCCACATGCAGAGCGTTCTCTGGCCGTGGCCGACGTTAGGATGCGTTCAAAGCCTACTGTCTACCAACGCTGTCTACCTTAGCCGCGGTGGAGTAGCCGAGCGGTCTAAAGCGTCTCGCTGCGGAGCACGCGGTTGCTCGCCGTGGAGGAGGTTCGAGTCCTCCATGGGGCATGGGAGTGTGTCTGTGTGTTGCCCTTAGGTTAGTTTACCTAGGTTTAAGTAGTTTGTAAGCTACGGACTGATGACCACGCAGTTTGGTCCGATAGATTTACAAACATTTGAACATTTTTCTACCTTAGGGAGATAAAACCGTCTACTATTGTTCCAGAGAGGTCTCTTTTGTTACCTCTTTAGTCCATGATTATGTTGGTGCCACACTAAGAACAAGCCACCACGCCATCTTGCCAAGTAAGGGTGTCTCTGGTTAGTTTATCTAGGTTTAAGTAGTTTGTAAGCTACGGACTGATGACCACGCAGTTTGGTCCGATACATTTACAAACATTTCAACATTTTTCTACCTTAGGGAGATAAAACCGTCTACTATTGTTCCAGAGATGTCTCTTTTGTTCATCTTTGGTCCATGATTATGTTGGTGCCACACTAAGAACAAGCCACCTCGCCATCTTGCCAAGTAAGGGTGTCACTGGTTAGTTTATCTAGGTTTAAGTAGTTTGTAAGCTACGGACTGATGACCACGCAGTTTGGTCCGATAGATTTACAAACATTTGAACATTTTTCTACCTTAGGGAGATAAAACCGTCTACTATTGTTCCAGAGAGGTCTCTTTTGTTACCTCTTTAGTCCATGATTATGTTGGTGCCACACTAAGAACAAGCCACCTCGCCATCTTGCCAAGTAAGGGTGTCTCTGGCTACGTAGCAGACGGCAGTGCAGACGACATACGAAACAATGCGTTTTTAACTATAGTAAACGAGGCTTAACGTGCGAAGCGGCGATGTAAGCCATTGCACGACAGTCAGTCAATATTAAGAGCTACCTTCCACATTCATACAAACACACAAGTTCAATCACATGGGTGGAAACATATATAAACATGGGACACTGGTCAATAATAGAGGAATAAAAGAATTTATGTATATATAAATATAATAATATAAATAAATATATAATATAGTGATGGAGAAGCACCTTAGAATAATTAAAGTAGACCCTTTTATAGTTCAAAACTTAAAATGGAACACGACCACACATTCACTGTCAACATATAAAGCAAGGATTACCTTACGTATTAAGGTGTGTAATAAGGCCTAAGGCCCAAAAGAACAACCAAACAGCTAATCATAGTAGGCTAAGATATAACATCGTGCCTCTTTGAAAGATATCACCATCAGTTAGTTATTTATTAATGACAGGCTTTTAACAATATACAAGTGAAGCCACAAAACAATAAATTTATCAATACAGAGAAATTTACTTAACTTTATCAATGTCTGTGGTCCAACAGGTTTGACAACGAACAATAAGACAAGCAGTCCACGCGGTCATAGACAATATGGGGCTCCACACTATGGCCTTACCAAAACTCAAATACACAACACGAAATATTGGTAAGACTAACCACTGCTGAACAAGATAAGTAACACATGTAAATTATGAATTATTAAAAAAATACTCTGAGGATGATTCCAGTCCGAGCCTCAGAATCTCAGTAACCACAAGGTGACGAGGGAGAACTTCACAACAGTACTCCAATTCCATGTGCAAGGTATGTGATGTCTAGGCAGACAAGTGCAGGCCACCTCGCTCAAAATTTAAATAGCAGCCAATCCCGGCCGCCCACACTGCCAGCGACCGCATCGGCCCAAGCGCTGCCACTGCCTTCTCAGGATCTGTGTTCCTCCTGCCGGCGCCACACGGCAACCAAAACGTCTCTCACAGCCGCCGCCCGCCTCGCGTCTCGATGGGCGCGCCCTCTATCCTAGCTGCACAGCCAGGAAGCCCTCTAGTGCGGGAACGAAGATACCGGAGAGGAGAGGCGGGAATACAAAGCACGCACGCCGCGACACGGCTCAATTGTAACACACAATTAAATCTGGTGTTACTGCGGGGTAATTAACCAGTGCCCACTGCATTACAAATTATATCCGTGCTACAACCAGTTCCTTCCACCGGCATCACACACAGTATTTTTGCAGCGTCAGTTCACCCGTTCCCAGTGCATTACAAATTACACTCATGCTGCAGCCAATTCTTCAACCTGCAGTCACATTTGGTGTTTTCTGCAGCGTCAATTAATCGTTGTCCAGTGCGTTACAAGTTACCCCCGTATTACAGCCAATTCCTCGACGTAAAGTCACATTTCATATTTCTGTAGTGTCAATTAACCGAATCCCACTGTGTTAGAAATTACCCCACGCTGCAGCTAATTCTACATCTGGTAGGCGGTGTTCTTTTTTAGCAGGATTCCTCTCCCACAAGCGGCAGATAAGATGAGACGTACAGTTGACAGTGTTTAACAGCTGACCTGGACAGCAGCGGCACCATATGTATCACCAAGTGCTGAAGTAGGAATTTTGATTGAGAAACACGAAATAAATGTGAAATATTCAGAAAATTTATTGCTTAAACAAACCGGTTTTTCGCTATTACGCCATCATCAGGTAAATACTAAAGATATCAAAAAGGAACAACTTCCTGATGTTCTGCAAACTTTTTTATTGGTCACAAACCGGCTTTCGGCTTCTTAGGCCATCATCAGGTGACAACTGAATGTAGTACACATGTTTTCAAAGATGTTAAGATTTACAAAGATGTTATTACAGACAATCGATATTTCACAGGAAAGTTCATCGCAAAAACTTATTTATGAGACTTATGAAGATTTATATAAAAATATATGAAAAATATAATAACCTCTACTAAAATAAGTTTTATTCTGAACCTTCCTTTTCAACAAAAATAATCCTATTAGTTTTGATTCTTTACACATATTTATTATATTTTTATATAAACGTTAATAAGTTTCATAAATAAGTTTTTGCGATGAACTTTCCTGTGAAATATCGATTGTCTGTAATAACATCTTTGTAAATCTTAACATCTTTGAAAACATGTGTACTACATTCAGTTGTCACCTGATGATGGCCTAAGAAGCCGAAAGCCGGTTTGTGACCAATAAAAAAGTTTGCAGAACATTAGGAAGTTGTTCCTTTTTGATATTATTATCATGTTCTGTCAAGTACCGACGGAAAAATCAATTAAATACTAAAGATATATACCAAAGCAGGTTGGAAGTTTTGCGTTGAAAGATCTGAAGTTGCTGTGTAGATAATGCATGCACATCAAAGAAGAGTAGTGTTGACAGTTATTGAATGTTGATAAAATATGACACCAGACACAAAATGGAACATTTCTCCCAAGAAAATAATTTGAAGAATATGAATTGCCTGAACAAATTATCTTGTGCTTAATAGGTCAAACATTTGGCACATAGAAGGGTGAAAGTAGGAATTATACGTTCTCCTGGGTATGCAGGAACGACTTTCGTGTTGCGACAAAAGGGAAAAGTCGTCAAACGGTATATATCACAGGATGAAGATCGACACCTTGATGTTAATACTCTTCATACTTAAACTGGAAAGAACACGAAGATAATGTCGTGGGAAAGGCGAACCAAAGACTGTGTTTTATTGGCAGAACCCTTAAAAGATGCAACAGAACTACTAAAGAAGCTGCATACACTACGCTTGTTCGTCCACTTTTGGAGTATTGCTGCCCAGTGTGCGATCCTTATCAGGTGTGTTTGACGGAGGAAACCGAAAGAGTCCAAAGAAGGGCAGCTCGTTTCGTATTGCCACGGTACAGGGGAGACAGCGTTACGGAAATGATACAGGATCTGGGATGGGAATCATTACAACAACGGTGATTATCTCTGCGGCGTTGGCTACTTACGAAACATTCTCCTCCTATCGAAAAGTTAAGCAACTCGGCGCACATCTGTTTCCAAGTACCATTTATTCTTAATGCTATATGCTGCTCTTCATATATTATGTGACTATACAATTCAGGTAATCAATTTTCTTTGATGTCCTTATTACTAATTTCAATATTTAGCAGTATTTTTCATATTGATCTAAATCATTTACATCCAAGCTGTTTCTGATTATGAGCTTGACTAATCAATGACTTACTTATAGATTTTGATGTAATTTGGGTTAGTTTTCAGGGTAAAAGATATAAGTTAAGGACATTTTTCACAGAAGTGTTGTATTTTTCATTCACAGTATTAGTGTTGTACACCTGACTCCAATTGATGTCACTGAGGAACTTTTGTAACAATCTTGAATTGATATGTCAAATAAAGTTCGAAGAAGAGATTATAAGTATATGCAAAGATCTAATGTAAGCTTTCTGGAAATTAACTTTCAATTCCACAATTTCTGCTGCTTTCAGATTACAATACTTACATAGACTGCTGTTGCAAAAGCGATTTACAGAGAAACAGATTGCCGTAGTGTCGAGTAGACAAGGTATGAAATGGCGGTGCATTGGTAGAGCTATCATTTTAGCTCCGGTAATTCCTTTGGAGACTCTTTTGATGTCATTGTAGCGGCATGGCATGAAGAAACAGACTTTGAATGCATAGTGGTAGTTGAAAGTAGATGCGTGGAATATCGCAGGTCAGAAATCGTTAGGGAATTCTATACTCAGGCATCGGCAGTAATAAGAGGTGTCGATAATGTAAAATTAAAGTCACTACCGCTGAACACGGTGACAGTACGATGGCCTGCGACTTTCCAGTCCTAACAGGTAGCGTGAACTAATCGCAAAATCGATGTGAGTAGTATGTCGAACGTATGCGATAGGACAGTGGGGTGAAGTTCTATTTTAATGGATGACCGAGTGGCACGCCATTGCTGTCAGTACGACGGCAGTTGCAGCCTCTGCTGGCCTCGCCAGTGTCGGCTACACCCTGGACCACTGGCAAACAGCGGCTTGGTCAGAGGAGATGAGTTGATAAAAGCTGATGGTAGGGTTCGAGAGTGGCTTAGACCCCACAAAGTCATGGACCCAAGCTTTGTGCAAGCTTCTGACGACTCCGTAATGGTTTTGACTGTTTTAAATGCAATGGACTGAGTCCTGTTTCCCAACTGAACCGACTATTGATAACCTCCATGCCCCGTGTCACTAGCAGACAATTGCTGAAGATTGGTTTGAAGAACATTCTGGCCAATTCGAGTGGTAGATCTGGCCGCCCAGGTTGCCCGACATGCATCCCCATCTATCATTTGTTGGACATAATTGGGAAGTCAGTTCCTGTACAGATTTGTGGATATCGTGGTAATTGTGGACTGCTACGGAGCTAACAGGGCTCGATACTCCTGCAGGTGGCTCCCAGTGACTTGCTTGAGTCGCCGTCACTTCGAGTTCCTGCATTTCACCAGGCAGTGTGCTCCGAGAAGATATTAGGAGGCATCACACGACTTTTGTCTGCTCGAAGTAAATGACTCGTGCCTTCCCCAAACTGAACGAAAAGAAGATTTTTTTCCCTTAAGTTCTTGGCCATCCGAAGCTTCGACTTCTGTCACTTTCACTTCCGGCCATTCACTGCACATATCTCAAATTTGTAAGAAACCTGTAGGCGACGTCGCCTTGTTAGACAGGAAGGCAGGTGATACACTTGCAGGCACCGCCCCGAAATCAGACTCTCCAGGAAACGTAATGCCGCGGCAGAGCGGCCGAGCGCATTGAGGCGCTATGCTCCGATACGCGAGACCGTTCCCCGTCGGGCATGGATGTTTGTACTGTCTTTAGTATAAGTTAGTTCGTAAGTAAAAAATGTTCAAATGTTTGTTAAGCTTATGGGACTTAACTACGGGGTCATCAGTCCCTAAACTTACAAACTACTTATGAACTACTTACGAACTAGGACGGCACAAATATCCATGCCCGAGGGGGGATTCGAACCCCCGACCATAGTGGCCGTGCTGACCGTGACTGGAGCGCCTCAGTCACCTCGGCCACCGCGGCCGGCAGTTCGTAAGTAGTTTATAAGTTTAGGGACTGATGATCACGCATATAAGTCCCATAAGCTTTACACACATTTGAACATTTAGGAAACCTAAAAAGTCTTCTTTATTCCTGTTTTCTTATCTGGGGAAGGTCGCCTTTACGGAACGTTGTTAGCAGTGCCGGACTAAGTGTTGTGTAAGCCCTTAGGCAATCCAGATCTGGGGGCCCCAATCCAAACTCATCCTTAATAAGTTAATAATTTTCCACCAAACAACAACAATATATTGGATTGGTAATTATAATAATAATAATACTGATGAAATTGAGGTACTCCATAATAATAATAATAGTAAAATTGCGGTATTCCACAACCGAATCTTTCGTTTTAAGCAATTAACATGTTCAGCCATCATTTTAAGATAGCCACTTACGAGCTACAATAAACTCAAATTTCTATATCAGACTAATAATAACAAAGCGAAACCAGACATTTTAGTGCAACATGTAAATGTATTTATTCAACAAAACAAACAATTATCAATAGTTATATGTACGTTGATTAATAGAACAATATTCCAGATATTATTTAACAAAGTTATAGAATTTAATAATAATTAAGAAACGCATTAAACTTTTACTTTCCTCAATCCCCCCCCCACCCAGCAAAATATCTTGAAAGTCTATATCCTGCAAGATATCATATTCTATGGCCATAATGGCAAGTGAGTTCAAATGTTCTTGGGACACTGAAGACCTGTGACATTTTTTTAGAATGTGCCGTTGCCAAAGATTTACCTGGGTTGTTTCCAAATCCCAGTTTTTCTATTCAGTACATGCTGGAATGCACTACATACGTGTTTCCCTAAGTCCCGAGAGCGCCACGGTGAGGCGCCACCTGTCGCGCCGTTAGCGCGCAACACTCACCTGCAGGGATTTGTCTGCTGCAGCTTTCCTTAGGTGTGAAAAACTTCCGCTGAACACTAAGAAGGGCCCCAAGCAGTGTTGCCTGGCGTAGGGAATTTTCCCTACAAGTAGGAATTTTCATCCAAAGTCCACGAAGTGTGGGTACTTTGGTAAAATTTTACAATCGCCGACACAGGTCTAGCGGGTAACGATGGAAATGGTCAACACGCGAGAATGAAGCCGACAAATGGTAGCGAATTTGAAGTAGCCCATGATGTCTTAGACGGCGTAATTGTTTTCTGTTCATAGTAAACAATATTAACTTGAAAACTTAGTTTCAGACACATTAAAACTGATGCTAAACATGATGATTTCAAAGTATCGGTGGAATGGAGAGTTGGTTTGGAAATAGTGTTAGAAAATGTCAGCACAAGAAAAATTCATTCTTTTCATGAACGAAAGACGTTATATTACCTTGACTAGACTGTCATATATTTACATGAGGACGATATACTAATTAGTATTTGTAAGTGAGAAGATGTTGAGAAGAAAACGCTAAAACATATGCGACAGCGAACGTTATATTGAACACAAAACTAGATATTCGTTGTCAACGTAGCATTACTCTTTAAAAATCATTACTTTACAGAAAGTGAAAAGGCAATCCTTTTAAAGTTATCTACTGTACAGTTTTAGCGACAAAGTATCACAGTGCAAAAACTTTAATGACATTAAACTGTTTCAAAATATAGGTATGTTAGCTAACATTGTGCTTTGTTTGCCACATTCCAATGCTGCGGGTGAAAAAAGTTCAAACAACGAAACAGAATTTGTACAGACCCTTTAGGAGCATTAGTGAGAGTGAAATTCGGCTTGAAGAATCAAGGAAAACATTGTTGCAATTATGTCATTCCAAAAGACATATGCTCACTGTTTACTTCAAACAAAGTAAATGGTAAAACTTCGAATGAAACAACTTCAACGGCAACAGTGTCCACAGAGTCTAAGACGTATGTGGATATCAGCAGCGACGAGATGTAAACGGTTGTTCCATAGTCACGGGTGTGAAACATCGACTGTCAGAAATTGGCTTTGAAATAATCTTGAAATATCCCTTTCAAAATTTCGTCTTTTATTTCTGACAGTCCATGTTTCACACCCGTGACTATGGGAATCAACCGTTAACATCTCGTCGCTGCTGATATCCACATACGTCTTAGACTCTGTGGACACTGTTGCCGTATATATATATATATATATATATATATATATATATATATATATATATATATATATATATATATAAGGAAATTAATTACATTATTAAGTTTAAATATTCATTTTTTTATAATTGCTGAAAACATATTTTTAAGCAATAACCGTGAAACAGATGTGACAAACTTGATAAGGGAAAAATCTGTGTGATTATATTTTGTTACTGTATTCACATGCGCAACTCTTTCTTTATGACTACTTGGCTCATTTCATGTGGAATGTGACAGTTACCCGGATTTTAAATTTGTGACAGCAAAATAGCACTCAGTCGCAAAATAATAGTCACTGCTGCACATCGATCCAGAAATGGATTTATAAAAAATACAATTTTGTATTGGTGAGTAATTACGACATTCAACCTACGTTAAGTACTAACCTATTCTAAAAGTTTTTACTTTTTAGATATAATTTCCTTTCAGTTTATTATACTGTTCAAGTTTCAATGTAGGGCAGTGGCGTCTCCTGGGGACGGGGGTTGCCGGGCTGCAGCCCTCCCCCCCCCCCCCACCCAGAGACATTTTTCTCCACAAAACAAAAAAGCATTACGGAGGGAGCGTCTTCATGTATCAACTACATTTTTTACGTGTTAATCAGTTTGAGGTATGATGCCACACTCCCCTCCAGGCCAGAGACCTGGATTCAGTCCCTCCCAGACCCAAATCCATGGCTACGCCACTGATGTAGGGGCTTTAATGAGGTGGTAGGGAGAAAGTAAGGAAAACGTAGGTACATTTTTGTGAGGCTGTAGATATTCTCTCTCTCCGCCATCTGGCAACACTGGCCACATTGACCATCTTGTAGGGTTGCCAGATCTCCGGGCGCCGCCCAGAGTGCCCGGGTTTGGAATGAATTCTCCGGGTCTACGGGCCAATCACTCTCATCTCCGGGCGTGAATGTAACCCTTTTTTATGACGCTTTTTCGATCCTCTGGCGGGAGCAACCTCGCGCACCGTGGCAACTGCACTGCTAGCTGTCAGAGCTCAACTCTCGCCGTACGTAGTATACTGTAGCACTGTCGATCAATTCACTATACAATTCGCGATCGTTGTTGATATCCTGTACTTCGGTGTATAATGTTTAATTGATATTGCATTAGAACGTCGATTATCCGAACTAATTGGGGAACTTGGGTGTTCGGAAAACTGGTTTATTCGAATAATCTTATCTCTCATAGAAACGACAGCACTATTACGTTTAATCATTTTATGCCCTCAAGTATACTTCTTTACGCGGCAGCAAGTGGTGGTAACAGGGAGCAGACGGTAACTGTGCCCCTTCTTTTCACATGGAGCCAGTGAGAATCTCTTCTTGGTGGCACGCGATCCTTCACAGTGCGCGGAGCCACAAGCGGCAACTCTTGGAAGCTGTTGATGTGAGCAGCTTTGATGCTGCCACCACTTCTGCTGCCACTTTGGCTGGGAGAGAGGTTTTTTTTTTTTTTTTTTTTTTTTTTTTTTTTTTTTTTTTTTTGTATTCACGTGTAATCCTGGTTGGGGGGGGGTTGGTCGCAGTTGGGGGAGGGGGTGAGTCATTGGCCAAGGGGGAGGGGGGCACGTCTGGTCTCCGGGCCTGCCTCGAGTTCAATCTGGCAACCCTGCCGTCTTGTACTCCTCAAACTCTTCAGAACTACTAGGATCCATTTCCTATCATGTATATTTTCTTTCACTCGCCTGCAGACAAACAACGAAAAAACAATTTATTTTTTATTTTAAACCCAAAAATCTTTCTAAAAAATGCTCATTGTTATATCAGTGCACACGGGGCCCCTAAAAAGCGCGGGGCCCCTAGGCAGCAGCCCACTCTGCCTTATGGGTAATCCGGCACTGCCTGTTAGACTGTCATCACGGAAGTAGCCGCGTCGAGTAGGCTTCCTGACGCAAGCCGCCTAGTAGAGGCGCCGAGCTGGCACAGTGCTGGCGTGTGGACTGCCGCCGGCTCCTCTGGGATTCCCCTCTAATGGAGCTCCCTGGCGGACATGGCGCGTCGCATTCTCCGCTCTGAGCCCCCTGAGCTCTGTCTGCTGCCTGGAATGCGGCGCTGCCTGCTGCACCGCAAGCAGAGGTCAGGTCAGCTGCTGGGAGTCGCGGCGGCCACACGTCGTACTGAGCCATAAACCAGCTACTTGCGCTAAATACTATTTTCTGGCCAACTTCAGGTTGCGGTACGAACTCTAAAAGTGGGCCTTTGCGATCGCCTTTTGACAGCTCGGAATTTAAATCAAAACAACGGCTTAACAGTACATCTGACACGAAAAGTGAACAAGCAAATTTGTAGAGGAGAAAATTCTCTACAACTTTGCTCTCTTATGTTTTTTTATTTATTTATCTTTTTTCATATCTTGCATCGTGTAGAGATATTTGCAACAGTAATGGCGATTTGACGATGTCTGTCTGTCTGTCTGTCCATAACGTGTTCCCACTTTTTAAATGTTCAAATGTTTGTAGAGTCTATGGGACTTAACTACGGGGTCATCAGTCCCTAAACTTACAAACTACTTATGAACTACTTACAACTAAGGACGACACAAATATCCATGCCCGAGGGGGGATTCGAACCCCCGACCGTAGTGGCCGTGCAGACCGTGACTGGAGCGCCTCAGTCCCCTCGGCCACCGCGGCCGGCCCCACTTTTTAGTTGGAGCCGTTTAACTGATCGGCACCAAATTTCACTGACATAATTGTTGGCCGCCAGAGACCAGAACCTCCCTTTTTGAAATTTTTCGGATAAAAAATACTTTAGTAGCACAAAAAAAATTGTAACGTAATTGTAATTCCAAACAAAACGTTCATCTGACACGAAAATTCAATAACTGATCTTATAGAGGAGAAAATTGTTTACAACTTTCCTCTCTTATCTTTGTCGTAGCTCGCACCGTTGCATATATGTCTGCAAGAAAAACGGCGATTTGACACAATTTCTTGATGTTATGTAAACCAGACGTTAGGAAATTTCGCCGGCCACGGTGCCCGAGGGGACCGAGACGCTCCAGTCACGGTTTGCACCGCCACTCCGCCACTGCGGTCGAGGGTTCGTATCCCCCCTCGGGCATGGATATTTGTGTCGTCCTTAGTATTAACTAGTTCGTAAGTAGTTTGTAAGTTTAGGGACTGATGACCCCGTAGTTGAGTCCCATAAACTATACAAACATTTTTTTAATTTTTTTAAAATTTTATTTTTTTAGGAAACGTCTCGTGACATCCCTCCTCCCCCAGAACTCTCTCCGGCATACGCCATCTTGCTTCCTGAATTTTTGATTTTCTTATTGTAACTTACACGTTGTCATTTCAGAGCAAAGGCGCACTGAAGAATTAACAAAAGCAGTAGTTCGAAACCCACTACCGCCATTTTTTCGCCCTGGCTCCTAAAAGGGTTTCCTAATTAAATAGAGCTATCTTCCGCAATCTTTACAGTTGGGCAGATGTAAGAGTGCTCTCTGTAAAATGCACGTTTGTTCTATTTCGTGAACCACCGTCTAAGATTTTCGTACATCACAAACTATCTGCTAACATTGTCCTAACAACGACCTGTTTTTCATAATATTCAGTGTTCCATTGCTCTGAAATGCAACGCTTGAATCGAATAGAGAAAGCAAGATGGTGTACACAAAAGAGTGTTTCGGGCCAGGGATGTCACGTGACTGATTTCCGAACGCCAAACGTTGAGCACGTCTATAAAACCAACCAGATTTGTGCACTATGTTGGTTATTATTTTACGTCTTTTGGTGCGTCTTTTCTCTAAACGGCCCGTTCTTCCAAAATCTTTTATATATTTTCGGAAACATTTTTGTTTCCATTGGAAAACAGCATCCTCCTTTCTCTTCATTTTCTGTCGTCAGAAAAAAGGCCTTTTGCTTGAAAAAGATGAGGTAGAAGATTTAATTTTTTATCATGTGTTTGAGGTTGACAATGTGTAGAATACATTTATTTGTCCTTCAAACCCTCGGCGCAACCTTTTTATGGTATAAAAAAAACTGCAAATTTTAGGGGACTTTCTTGAGATTTTCGCCTATTACTCGGAAACTATGCATCCTACTGAAGATCTTATCCTTACCAAAGTAAAACAGCATTAAATTTTACGTCGAATGACCTATTCAAATGTCAAAATCGGTACAGTCATTTGACCACTATCAGTTTTCAAAGTTATTATTTTTACCAACTTACGTAAAAAGTCGGGTCCAATGTCTGAATCTCAAATACGACTGCTCGAAATGAAAATCTTTCAGATTATGCAAATTGTAAAGAATGAAATTTCACCTTAGGAAAGTATTAATTTCTTATTAGTTTTAGTTAATATTAATCGGTCATCCGCTTGAATAACAAAGTAATTCCATTTCCTTGGCTCTTTTTTTACGTATCGGTCATATTCAATGAAATGAAATTTCTTGTGGCAAGACGGGGATCTAATAACCACAGATGTTTTCTTATGTATAATTTTTTTCATTCACGTTTATTTTTATCGATACCTGGTCATACCGGACTTGAAAGTCCATTACCGCAGCAACATGTTTTCGTCACCTGTCCCTGTCTTGCGCTATTTCCTTCCAGTCGCCTTCAATACCCAGGCTTCTCAAACCGGCCTTCACGTTGTCCCCCCATCTATGCCTCGGTCTCCTCACAGGACGTTTTCCCTCTGTGTGCCCCACCAATACTCTGTGCGCTGCCCTGCTTTCATCCATTCGAGCTACGTAACCCGCCCGTCGCATCTACCTGATTTGATAACACTGATATATTAGGGCTTCAATAGAGTTCACGAACCTCTTCGTTATGCAGTCTCGCCACTCCCCATAAAGTCATCCCTTTTTGCTCCGAAAATTTTCCTCAAATTTTTATTTGAAATGCTCGAAACGGTTTTTCATTTTGCAAGGTGAGAGACAAAGTTTCACACCCATACAGTGCAACTGGAAGAATAATAGTTTTGTATATTCTCATCTTGAAATTTCTAGACAATAACCGTGATGGGAGTAATCTATTCAGTGAGAAGTAGCAAGAGTTCCCAGCCCGTAATCTCTTTCTCAGCTTGGTTTACATCTCATTACTCGATGTAATCGCCGGCCGCGGTGGCCGAGGGGACTGAGGCGCTTCAGTCACGGTCTGCACGGCCACTACGGTCGGGGGTTCGAATCCCCCCTCGGGCATGGATATTTGTGCCGTCCTAGTTCGTAAGTAGTTCATAAGTAGTTTGTAAGTTTAGGGACTGATGACCCCGTAGTTAAGTCCCATAAGCTTTACAAACATTTGAACATTTGATTTAAGTGCCTGCCAGAGGGTTCATTAACCACTTTTATAACCTTTCTCTATCGTTCTCCACACCTTAATACTTGAACACGTTCACTTTTTCAAACTGCATGCGACCAACTCTTAAATTTCCTGATCTACAGCTGTTGGCATTCTAGTAGTAACCAAGTGTTTGTTTTCACTTATTCTTAGAACTACATCTTCACAAAAAAAAAAAAAAACACCACAGCTTACAATTTTGATTGGTTGTGACTTTATAACTTGGCAAAAATACGTGCTCAAAATCAGATGCAAGCATAAAATATCGTCCGAAATTGTACTAAACATATTTTCTGAAAAATATCACGAGAAATTATTTCATGAACCCACTAGAATAATAAATGGTTCTGGAAAGAAACTAGACATACTAGAAACAAATAAACCAATAAAGAGCATGAAAACTAACACAGCGATTAGTGAACGTAGAGCTGCTGTAGCAAGGAATTTCTCAAATCCATCAAAATAAAACGAAAAATATATTTATCCAAAAATGCAGATAAAAATTACCTTAACGCTTTTTTGTGTGAGACACTCCAGTCTTTCATAGCTAACTATGTGATTGTAGATTGGATGTAGCTTACATTCAAAGAAATAATATCTTCAGCTATTGAGAGATTCAAGTCAAATAAATTTACAAAAGAGGGGGCTGACCAGCAGTGGTAGACAATACAGTTTAGATTACTCTTGCAAAAGCAAAGATAAAAGCATGCTAAATTTAAACAGATACAAAATCCTCTAGACTGGCAATCATTTACAGGAACTCGAAATTTAGTGCGAAATTCAACGTAAGAAGATTGATGGTGCGATAGATCCATACCTAGCTGTCATATACAACAGTACAACCGGCGAAAGATCCGTACGGAAAGTCTGGAAAGTTGTAAAGTCAACTCCAATAATCAAGAAAGGCAATAGCAGTAATTCGCAAAATTACAGGCGTACATCACTGACGTCGGTCTGCAGCAGAATTATAGAACATATAATTACCTCAAAACTGATGAACTACTTCGAAGAGATCGACCTATTGACCCACCGTCAACTTGGATTATCTTTGTTGTGACGGATAGCTCTTTACTCACATGAAGTGATTAGTGTTATAGAAAAGGAATCTAAAATAGATTCCATATTTTTAGATTTCTGTAAGGCTTTTGACACTGTACTTCACAAGCGGCTTCTAATTAAATTGATTCCTTATGGAAAATCGCCACAGTTGTGTGACTGTATTTTCGATTTCCTATTAGAAAAGACATGGTAACTGACAGAAAGTCATCAAACAAAATAGAAGTAATGTCTGGCGTTAACCAGGCAAATTTTATAGGGCTCCTATTGTTCCTTCCTTATTTTTATAAACGATTTAAGAGACAATGTCAGTAGTGCATGAATGATGCAGTCATTTATCGGTTAGTAAAGTCACCAGAAGATCAAACGAAACTGCAAAATGATTTAGATATCAGAATGGCGCAAACGTGGCATTTGACCCTTTGATTTGATTTGATTTTATCAGGGAAGCCAAAACAGTCTTGGTCCAACCCGCCACTGCCCGCACCGAAACTAAGTTTATTGTGCGGTATCGCTCCCTGAAAATCTAGTAAAGACAACCAATGCCCTTGAACACTGCAAGGAGTCCCTTTACCAGTTCTTTATTAGACAATTTCTTCGGATCTGGTTGTCCCAAATGTCCGATGTCTTTTACTATCCAATGCAATGCATTCGAAGATTAGATGTGATGCAGTTTCATCACCGTCATCACAGATCCTACATTTAGGGTCCTTTTCTGTTATTCCCATTGTATGTAGGTGTTTTTTGAAATTACCATGACCTGTCAGCAATCCAACCATGAGTCTAATCTCTCTCCTGTTCACACCCAGGATTGCAGAGCTTCTTTTAAAACATGGCTTTGGCATCATTACCTTGCCATGTTTTTGTTGATAGACTTTGGTCCAATATTCTACGTGCTGTCTTCTGAGCCAGTTACGTAGCTCCGATAATTGCCTTGGTGATTGTCAGGACAGGTTCCGGTCCAATAAATGGAGTCTCTGTCCCCATCCTGGCTAATCTGTCGACATGTTCGTTGCCACTGATCCCCGAGTGGCCAGGAACCCACAACAAGTTTACTCTATTACTTTCCCCTAGCTCCACCAGAACCCTGTGACATTCTGCAACAATTTTAGACCTTGTTTCAGGAGCTGCCAGTGATCTCAGGGCTGCCTGGCTGTCTGAATTGTTATAGATGCTACGGTTTCTGTAGCACCTACGCAAATTCTCCTCCACACACGCCCTGTTGGCAGTGATTTCAGCCTGGAATACTGAGGCTAGTTCCCTAGAGAGATGACGCCCTCCAGTCTTGACTGCACCCCGTATACCTCGGCCCCAAAGCCTTGGACTGATTTTGACCCGTTAGTGAACCAGACAATATCCCGCGTACGGTGTCGAACTATTTCCTCCCACTGCTCCCTACTCCCAGTTGTTATATTGAAAGGCTATTTGACCCTTAATAATGAGAGTGTGACGTCATTCATGTGGCCACTAAAAGAAATCGGTGAAATTTCATTTACTTGATAAATCAGTCAAATCTATCGGCCGTAAATTCAGTTAAATAACCAGGAGTAACAATTACGAATAACTTAAATTGTAAAGAAAACATAGAATATATATTTAGGCAAGGCTACCGTTTCACTGGCAGAACATTTAGAAGAGCAACAGTTCTACTAAAGAAAGTGTCCACACCACACTTGTACGTACTATTTTGGAGTATTGTTGCCATTGTGAGATCGACACCAAATAGATATGACGGGCGATTTAGAGAAAGTTCCGCAAAGGGCAGCTCATTTTGTATTATCGCGACATAGGGGAGAAAGTGTAACGGATATGATCCATGAGTTGGGGTGGAAATCATTAAAAGAGAAGCTTTAATCATTGCAGCAACATCTTTTTGTGAAACGTCTTTCACCAACTTTCTCTTACGAATGCGAACATATTTTTTAGCATCCACGAACATAGTCATAATCATCATAATAAAATAAGAGAAATCAGAGAGAAAACGTAAAGATTTAGGTGTTCTTTTTTCGCACAAGCTATTAGAGAATGGAACTGTAGAGAAACATCAAAACTGTCCGATGAACCCTCTGCCATGCATTTCATTGTGACCTGCAGAGTATTTATGTGGAAGTAGTTCAAAAGGTATCACCTAAGAACGGGTTTGCACCATTAACTTCTTTAGTCGTATTTAATCTCACAAGCAAACTTTTATGTGTAATGTGGCACATTATGTTAGACGCTATTATTCCCGACGTAATTTTTCAGGCTACATTGCAACTGTGTACGATATTTGTACTTCATAACATACTGTCAGTGATAGTTTACGTTTACAAATGTCGAAACTGTTTTGGATATTTAGGTGCGTCTTTGTAAAAGATTTGGAGAAGTATTTAGTATTTTACTGTATCGAATACAAATAAAATCATTTCATAAATCTTTCGGTGTTACTGTAATGTTAGAAACACCTAAATAAATTGTAAGAGTCCTATTTTGTGATTATTTTTTGTGTTGGTTTTAGTTACAGGTTCGTTCATTTTGTGGAGTATCTTTCTTTGTTTCAGTGCAGGTCTGTTTCCAGAGCAATACCTTTGTGGATATTTCAATGCATACAGTTAACGTCACTAAAAGAACTGGCAACAGGGATAGCGCCGTCGTTTACAAATTAGAAAAATTTATAGAAAGAATGAATGAAAATTTTGTGAAACCTATACTGTCCAGTATTCTTACAACCCGACCTTAACACATTTCACTCCACGAAAAGCACTGCATTAAACGATAAGAAGACTGGAAACCGGCTTTAAATGTCACGTTGCGTGCTTAGTTTACTTCTCCGTGTTCGCTCTGGTTATTTTAGAGCGTTTGTAACCGCACTGCACCCATGACCTCTGGTTTGCGCCAATAATGAGGAGAGGGACGCTTGAGTCCCCCGCTACCCTTTCGCCACACATCTTGAATCCAGCGAAAATAACTTCGTTTTATCGAATGAAATATGTAGCCTAGTGTATCGAGCGAATTCCTAGAGTATCTCCCTGTTAGCTGTGATTCCGCTGTTCGCTAGTATCGCTAGATTTACGGAGGCCGGCAAATATCTTAAGGTTGACTGTAACTGGCCCAAGGTGAGTTGGTTTGTAGCAGTTCTGACTTTTAAATTCTTTCTCCCACTCTGTAATGGATTTATCAGGGATGGAGAGCATGGGTGGCAACGCCGACGAAGGGGCGCTCCTGAAAGCGGACGTGAATGGACGTGTCAAAGCGAGAGTGACGTTATCTGGGCCCCGTCCAGCCACATTAAAGAGAGCATCTCCAGCCGCATACAGAGGCGCTAGCGACCAGTCACGCAGCTTGGACCTCCTCATCAATCAGCTTGTAAGACAGCTTGGGACCCAGTTAGCGGCTGGAAGTGAATTTCCAGTTTGTGAATGTTATCAAACAAGAAGGTAGACTGGTAAGCCTTCATATTCAGTAATTTGAATCCATTCTTTAACTGTAGCATCTCCAATTAATACAATTATTCCGAGTGACGTTAATCGTTTACTTATTCTTCATCAGTAAAATCACATTATTTCATCCACGCTTTAAACGTAACGAGACATGAAGATCTACGTCTACATCTACATAGATACTCTGCAAATCACATTTAAGTTTATATATATATAAAGAACAGTCTAGAGTGCAAAAATTAATTTTTTCCGACTAGTTTCGGTCTTCTCTTAGACCATCTTCAGGAAATATAGCTCCATGATGTTGTGGAGCTATATTTCCTGAAGATGGTCTAAGAGAAGACCGAAAATAGTCGGAAAAATTATTTTTTGCACTCTAGACTGTTCTTTATATATAAATTTAAATAAGAGTGCTGTTGCCCAATAAATGAAACTAAAATGTTTCCAAAAATATATCACATTTAACTGCCTGACAGAGGGTTCATTAACTACTTTCATAACGATGACATAAAAGTTTTCTGGGTATGGTACCGCGTCATTATGTAAGGCTATTACTTAAATAATCCAACGTTTCGGCCAACGTTACAGTGGCCTTCATCTGGGTAACTGGTGTGAGCTGGTTGTTACTGCACTTTATATTACTTTCAGTTAGACATTACGTCATAATTTTTTTAAAATAAGCGATGTTATTGGTGAATGTATTGCGGAAGAGTGGAACTTTATTTTTGATAGGATGCTGAGGTGGAAGGGGTGGGGGTTAGCCGTTTCCTATTGCTTCTTGCATAGCGAGACATGGTTGGTGTTCATCGGCGAATGGGGTGAGGGCTTCCGTTTCTCTCCTGCTGGCCGTGGGCCGCGCGGCGGCAGTAGCTTACTGGTGACGCTCGCGTGTTGTGATGTCAGTGCGGCCTATTACGCTGTGATGGCCGGTAGCCAAGAGGGGGCAAGCCTGAGTCCATCTTCTCTATTCATGTTATTGGGGTGTTTAACAATTTCGATGTCTTCCCTTATTTTACGTTTGACCATCCCTGGTTGCTTGGCGAGTATTCTGGCATCGTTAAATTTTATCTTCCTGCTGCAATCTGGTGAGAGTCCCACACTGGGCAACAGTACTCCAGGAGAGGACGCACAAGTGTGATGTAGGCAGTCTCTTTGAAGAAAGCTGTTGCATCTTCGAAGCGTTTTGCCAGTGAAACGTAACCTTTGGATCGCCTTCTCCACAATATTTTCTGTATGTTCTCTCTAGTCTAAATTGTTCGTAATTGTAACTCCTAGGTATTTGGTAGAATTTACGAGCATAAGGTTTGACTGATTTATCGCGTAATTGAAGTTCAGCGGATTTCTTTTAGTGGTCATGTGTATTACTTCACATTTTTGTTCATTTAGTGTCAATTGCCAATTTTCGCACCATGTAGAAATTTTGTTGAAATCACTTTGAACTTTCTTTTGAGACTCTGTTGACTTCACTAACACAAGGAAGAGTAGGGGACCTATAGCGCTACCCTGTGGCACGCCAGATATCACTTCTGTTTTACTCGATGACTTACCGTCAGTTACAACGAACTGTGTCCTTTTTGATAGGAAATCGTGAATCCAATCGCACAACTGGTAAGATATTCCATAAGCACGCAATTTCATTAGAAGCCGCTTGTTGCGTACAGTGTCAATAGCCTTCCGGAAATCCAGAAATATGGAATCGATTTGAGATCCCTTGTCGATGGCACTTATCACTTCATGTGAATAAAGGGCAAGCTGTGTTTCGCAAGAGCTATACTTTCTGAATCCGTGTTGACTATTGGTTAATAGGTCGTTCTCTTCTAGGTGTTCATAATATTCGAACAAAGTATATGTTCCAAAATCCTACTGCAAATCGACGCCAATGAGATGGGCCTGTAATTTTGGGGAGCACTCCTATTGCCTTTCTTGAATATTGGCGTGACCTGGGCAACTTTCCAGTCATTGGGTACGGATCTTTCGCTGAGATACGTCTGCTCCAAAGACAGCAAAAAATAAAAGTCTTTACTTCATACGGAGTTTGAGTATAAATGCGTATCACAGATAGTACACATGTAATGTGTTGATAACTTACATGTTGTGTACTCAAGTGTGAAAAAATCGTCATAAATTTTTATTTAATTTAGAAAGTGAATTTGGGGAGTAGAATTATCTAATATATTTTCTACAGTGATGCTTTAAATGGGCGACACAAAAATACAAAGATTGTATCTTAAGAAAAACACTGATTTGTAAACTTGGTTTTAAACTACACTCCTGGCCATAAAAATTGCTACACCACGAAGATGACTGCTAAAGACGCGAAATTTAAGCGACTGGAAGAGGATGCTGTGATATGCAAATGATTAGCTTTTCAGAGCATTCACACAAGGTTGGCGCCGGTGGCGACACCAACAACGTTCTGACATGAGCAGACTTTCCAATCGATTTCTCATACACAAACAGCAGTTGACTGACTTTGCCTAGTGAAACGTTGTTGTGATGCCTCGTGTAAGGAGAAGAAATGTGTACCATAACGTTTCCGACTTTGATAAAGGTCGGATTGTAGCCTATTGCGATTGCGGTTTATGGTATCGCGACATTGCTGCTCGCGTTGGTCGCGATCCAATGACTGATATCAGAATATGGAGTCATTGGGTTAAGGAGGGCAATACGGAACACCGTGCTGGATTCAAAATCAAATGTTTGTTAAGCTTATGGGACTTAACTACGGGGTCATCAGTCCCTAAACTTACAAACTACTTATCAACTACCTTATACTAAAGACGGCACAAATATCCATGCCCGAGGGGGGATTCGAATCCCCGACCGTAGTCGCCGTGCAGACCGTGACTGGAGCGCCTCAGTCTCCTCGGCCGCCGCGGACGGCGTGCTGGATTCCAACGGCCTTGTATCACTAGCAGTCGAGATGTTCAAATGTCTGTAAATCTGTCGGACCAAACTGCGTGGTCATCAGTCCGTAGCTTACAAACTACTTAAACCTAGGTAAACTAACCCACGGACAAACACACACTCCCTTGCACCAGGGAGGACTCGAACCTCCACGGCGAACAACCGCGCGCTCAGCAGCGAGGTGCGTTAGACCGCTCAGCTACTCCACCGCGGCTAGCAGTCGAGATGCCAGGCATCTTAACCGCATGTCTGTAACGGATCGTGCAGCCACGTCTCATATATGTTACACTGTTTCCTGAATCTAAAAAATGGGGACGTTTGCAAGACAACAACCATCTGAGCGAACAGTTCGATGTATACAGCAGCATGGACTATCAGTTCGGAGACCATGGCTGCGTTACCCTTGACACTGAATCACAGACAGGAGAGCCTGTGATGGTGTACCCAACGACGAACCTGGGTGCACGAATGGCAAAACGTCATTTTTTCGGATGAATCCATGTTCTGTTTACAGAATCATGATGGCTAGATCCGTCTTTGGTGACATCGCAGTGAACTCACGTTGGAAGCGTGTATTCCTCATTGCCATATTTCAGATGTGTTACGACCCGTGGCTCTACCCTTCATTTGATCCATGCCGGCCGCGGTGGCCGAGGGGACTAAGACGCTCCAGTCACGGTCCGCACGGCCACTACGGTCGGGGGTTCGAATTCCCCCTCGGGCATGGATATTTGTGCCGTCCTAGTTCGTAAGTAGTTCATAAGTAGTTAGTAAGTTTAGGGACTGTTAGCCACGTAGTTAAGTCCCATAGACTTTACAAACATTTGAACATTTTTTTGATCCATGCAAAACCCTATATTTCAGCAGGAATGCACGACCGCATGTTGCAGGTCCTGTACGGGCCTTTCTGGATACGGAAAATGTGCGACTGCTGTCCTAGGCAGCACTTTGTCCAGATCTCTCACCAATTGAAAACGTCTGGTCAATGGTGGCCGAGCAACTGTCTCGTCACAATACGCCAGTCACTACTCTTGATGAACTGTGGTATCGTGTTGAAGCTGCATGGGCCTCTGTACCTGTACACGCCACCCAAGCTCTGTTTGACTCAATGCCCAGGCTTATCAAATCCGTTATTACGGCCAGAAGTTGTTGTTCTGGGTACTGATTTCTCAGGATGTATGCACCCAAATTGCGCGAAAATGTAGTCACATATGAGTTCTATTTGTCCAATGAATACCCGTTTATTATCTGTATTTCTTCTTGGTGTAGAAATTTTAATGGGCAGTAATGTATAAGACATCTTCAGGGGCAGATACAGACTTTGACCATACTTACTTATTTATGAACCGTAGATTGCAATTTAAGAGACTGCACAAAGGTAGACCCAATAAGGAGATGGAACGTGAAGTAATTGAAGCATGCAGATGTTATCGAGAGCCGCGGTGGAGTAGCCGAGCGGTCTAAAGCGTCTCGCTGGGGAGCGCGCGGTTGCTCGCCGTGGAGGTTCGAGTCCTCCCTGGGGCATGGGTGTGTGTGTTTGTCCTTAGGTTAGTTTACTTAGGTTTAAGTAGTTTGTAAGCTATGGACTGATGACCACGCAGTTTGGTCCGATAGATTTACAAACATTTGAACATTTGTTATCGAGAATTTCAGAGGGAACTTATGCAAATATTAACTGAATCGGGGTAAGTAAAACGGTAGAAAAGAATGGGTAGCTTTGAAAGATGAAAGTGAAGGCCACGGAGGATCAAATATGTAGCAGAATAAGGGAAAGTAGATATTTTTGGACAACACAGGAGTTACTCAGTTCAATTGAAGAACGCAGAAGATATCAAAATGTAGCAAATGAAGCAGTAGAAGGGATGTACAGACGGTTAAGCAGGAGTGGCTAGAGGGCAGATGTATGTTCCTAGAAGAACGTGGAACTGGGGGTAAGGTGAAAAAACAGAACTAAGCAAAGAAGGGGAAGCTGAAAGGTGGAAGGAATATTTAGAGGTGCTGCACAAGGGAAACTTGAAGGCAGTATTTGTAGATGCAGAAGAGGAAATAGATGAAGGTGATATAGGAGAGCATAGAAATATTTCAGTCGAAACAAGGCCCCTGGAGTAAATGGTATTATGTCTGAACTGCTGATATCCTTCGGAGAGCTAGTAATGAATAACGTGTTACCACATGTGTGCAAGATGTACGAAAGAGGCGGAGTACCTGCTCTTCGACTTGAAGAAGAATATAATCGTTCCCATTCCAGATCAAACAAGACAAGTTTTGAAAATTACCTAACTGTAAGCTTAATACGTCATGCATGTAAAGTATAATACGAATTACTTACAGTAGTATGGGGAAAAAATAGAATCTTACATCCGGGATGATCAGTTTAGATTTAGGAGGAATGGTTAAGGAAGGACAAAGCTAGGTGTTTGCTTTCGCAGTTTTGTCGGTGGCGCTACTTGGCGGAAGTACAGCCAGTGAAGGAGCGGCTACGCCAGCGGAGGAAAAAGGTGCGTGCAGAACGTGTGGACGCAGAGGAGTGCGTGCTCCCGAGAAGCCGGCACAAGAGCAGACGTTCGTGGAAGCGGCAGCAGAGCGGGGAGCGTGGAGGTGCGCGATGCTGTCATTGTGAGCTGAGCGAGAATTCTGAACATGATGAAAGGGTCATCACGAAAGAGGAGAAACCGTGTTTTGACAAGTAATAAATTTATTTTTAAAAATCGCACTGACGTGTTTTACGGCCCACTTTAGATTTGTAGTTTTATAAGTTTTTGCAAACATTTTGGACCAAAATAATAATCTAAACAATAAAAAATTAATTAATAAGATGGTCTGAAACCTTTCAGGAAAAAAAAATTAGGTAGTGGCTGGTTCCGAAACACGGGCCTTTAGCGTAATAGTCCAACGCCTTGCCCAGCACGCTACGGCTATCACTCAAAAGACACATTCATTTAATCTCAGACTATTGATAGTCGTTGTTAACTGATGCTAATATGGCATTTGTAGACACTAGATTATCATTTATCGTACGAAGAACGATGTGTTTTTGTTAATTTTTCAGTGCGCCATTGCTTTGAAATGACAACGTGTGAGTTACAATAAGAAAATTATCAAATACGCAACGCAAGATGGCGTATGCCAGAGAGAGTTTTGGGCGAGGAATGTCACGTGACACCTCCGAACGGCTGGTTTTATTTAATTCAATGGAGGGTGTCAAATTTCCGTTATATTTGCAAATATGTCTCAAACGATACGAGACATGAAAAAAAAAAAAAAAAAAAAACATAAAGAGAGCAAAGTTGTAGATAATTTTCTCCTCTATATTTCCGTTATTCAATTTTCGTCTCAGATGAATAGTTAAGCCGTTATTTTCATTTAAATTTCGAGCTGTCAAAAGACGATCGCAAAGGCCCACTTTTAGTGTTACTACCGTAACCTAAAGTAGGCCAAAAATGTAGAGGTGAACTCAATGAGAATTACGGCATTTACTTGGAATCAATGTTACTTAGTATAAGTGTGTAGACTCATATTTGCTAGTTTTAGGCGTAAATCGTTTTCCTTGCATCAGAAAACGTTTCTGCAATGAAGACCCAAAGAGACTCGTACAACTGTCTAATATCGCGTAGGGCACCAGCGAGCAGCAGAGGTGTCTGATGTCTGGATTAGTGCTGGAGGGGGAGCTGACGTTCTACACGGCTGTTCATGTATCCACAAGAGTACGCGGGGTGAAGACCTGAAGGCAGCTCAGATGTGCTCCAAATATTGATATACAGAAGGAGACTGGTAGCCAGAGGAGCAATTTAAGCTCAGAAGGGTAGTTCCCAGAGTGTAGCAGTGTCCTGCTGTAATTGTCAAACTTGGTTGGAATGCGCAACGGAAGTGACTGGATGCAGGTATTCAGACAGGATACATACATACCTACGCCTCTCTTGTCAGAGTGGTACCTGCACGTATCAGGGGTCCCACATCACTCCACCTGCACACACGCACCGCGCCACTGCGGAGCTTCCATCAGCTTGAACAGTTGCCTGCTAAACTGGAGGGTCCTTGGATTCATGAGGTTGTCTCGATAACTCACCAATAAGAATTCTGCAGTACATAACTCAGGGTAGTAAAAGTTTATGGTTCGTTGTCTCTGTTCATAGGGGTGAGTTATGTAGATAAGCTTTTAAGCCCCTAAAAAACTACCCAATCTGTTTAAACAAGACCAATAATTAATCTGTAGCTTAACCAGTCTATCAATATGCATATGATGACGCGAAAATATATTTAAACAAACCTAAATTAAACCTCTGAATAAAAAAATAAATTAAAAAAAGGGATTCACTCACGAAGTAATTCCTTATAAATGGAGTTTATTGCTCTTTTTGGACATGAAAATGCGGAGGTCGTCCTACTTTATACATCGGGAAATAACTCAATATCGCTCCATTGTTCATGAGAGGCACAATAAGTATCACACGCACTCGAGAGTAAAAGTTCCAAATTATCACAAGTAAATTAATGAAGTCCACCTAACATTGCAATTCCAAATTAATCCGCGATTAATTACAGTGTTTGTTATAAAACACAGATCGTCCTCACAAGATTACACGATTACTGAATTATCACAGTTCCACAGCCCTACTACTGTCCATAGTTGATCACTTTTCACCAGAGACTGAGTTCTTCTGTCACAGTCACCTAAATTTTCTAAGATCAAACATGCCTATCTCTTAAAATCACAAGTTCATAGCGTGGCTTCAGACCGCCCAGCGTCACAACCTTCCACCACCGCGTCCAAGTTACGAGTCCCTTTCCAAGCGTTCAAAAGCGTGCTCTACCTGCTCCCAAAATTGTATCCTTCCGCGCATCCTAACACCTCATCTTTAAATTACGATTTCCCTTCCAACATATTATACATTGGAATATCACGGAATTAAATGCTTTGATCACCTCCCTAAAAACGGTGTTTACATTTAACAAACAAATATATATTCAACAATACTAAAAACGGTTGAGAGTAAAGCTCTTTGCTCAGGTAACTATTAAGCGTAGCGTCTCACTGTTCAAATATACTGACGCTGTCGAAATATAGTTACACAATTAATATTTAATTTGTCATAGCTTTTTATGCAAATATATTCAGTTATTGTTCACAATTAATACATATAACTGTTTATGTATAAATTATCTGCTGCATACCTACTATTTTTATTCGGCCATGAAATATTTAAGTGACAGTCTACAACATAAAATGAACTTTACTGAGAATAATATTAAATATAATAAAACATATATATAAACCTAATGCGCTTTGCTGGGTTAAAGTTTTGTGTTTCTGTGGTGGAATCTATGTTCTGACACCAGAATATTAGTACCTCAACGAAAAGCAGAACAAGAGATTAAAATAAAGTTTATTGAAAACATACGGAAATAACTTGGTACGTCTTTTAAGATAGGTAGCGTGGTGCAATGCTGCCCATTTGCTTATTAATCTGTTTCTGGTAAACCCCATGTATCAATAATTGTAAATATAATTCTTATAATATTATTGTTATAGTACTGAAATTCTTCGGCTTTTTATCTGTAAGGGATATTGAAATTGTAATTACGCCGTATGATTCTCTTGCCGGCCGCGGTGGCCGAGGAGCCTAAGACGCTTCACTCACGGTCTGCACGGCCACTACGGTCAGGGGTTTGAATCCCCCCTCGGGCATGGACATTTGTGCCGTTTTTAGTATAAGGTAGTTTATAAGTAGTTTGTAAGTTTAGGGACTGATGACCCTGTAGTTAAGTCCCATAAGCTTAACAAACATTTTGTATGATTCTCTCAAGTCTCCTGAATCCATTCATATAATTATATTATATCCCTGATTTTATATGAATTTTTAGAATAAGGTGTGTGGCTAAACCCAACAGCCTGGCAAAACCCGCCTTTCACATGGAAACAATCAGCTTTCCCCTGCATCTGTAATGTCACACCCGTACACGTCCTTCCGCTCGATACAACTCGAAATGAGACCCGTTAGGCCAGGCAAGTTACTCATCATTAACAGTTCATTGTCCGTTTTGACGGGCCCAGGAGAGGCGTAACGTTTTGTACAGGAGTGGGCCTTCCGCTCCGAAAGCCGATACCGATAATGTTTCGCTTGCACGCAGCCACTTGTTGATGTCCAAAATCCGCAGAAACTCGCGGAAGGACTGCACTCCTGTCACGCTGAACGGTTCTCTTCAGCCGGCATTGGTTCCCTTCTTATAGGACCTTTCTCTGGTCGCAGCGATATCGGAAATTTAATGATTTACCGGATTCCCGATATTCACAGTGCACTCGCGAAATAGTCGTTCAGGAAAATCCCGACCACACGGATACCTCGAATATGCCATATCCATCACTTCGCGTCAACTACGACACCCTTTATCTGCAGTAACCCATCTAACACTTGCGCCATACACCTGCTGTCTTTTACAGGTGTCACCGACGCAGCGCCGTCCTCTGAGTGTCGGTTCCCTCTGAACGCCTACGCCAGTTTCTTTCGCCATTCAGTGTAAATTTATTTTGAAAAAGAAAAATGAAAAAATGTTCAAATGTTTGTAGAGTCTATGGGACTTAACTACGGAGTCATCAGTCCCTAAACTTACAAACTACTTATGAACTACTTACAACTAAGGACGGCACAAATATCCATGCCCGAGGGGGGATTCGAACCCCCGACCGTAGTGGCCGTGCGGACCGTGACTGGAGCGCCTCAGTCCCCTCGGCCACCGCGGCCGGCAAGAAAAATGACCTTCGGTAGTACATGCTCGTGCGACTGCTTACGAATTCTGTTAATTAATTCAAACCTTTATTTGAATGCAGTCGGTGCTCTCCCTTTATTGCGATCCAGAATGGATTACGGTTCAGGCGTTAAAGAACTCTTTTCAAAGAAGACCCGCACGATATTTCCATTATATAGTCTTCCTCAGAATCCGACAGTTATGAGCTCATAAGATTGTCCTAAAGAAACGGGTTTGCTATCGATAACAATTCATGTAGAATTCCTAGAAAGTGACGCCTAAATCAAGAAAAAAAATTAAAGATTGTTTTTCTTTTCGCATTTTGTAAAACAAACTCAACAGACCAACGCGTAACCACAAAGAAGTGGTCGACCGTTATTGTTACTATTCGTCACTGACAAGTGAGTGAATACTGTCATGAAAATAATAAGATTTATGAGGTACACTTCCGTATTTTCTCCAGTCGACCTACTTGAATACACTCCTCGAAATTTATTCGTCAACCCAACAGAGGGAATATTTTGACCCATTCTTTAGGATGTATACTACACACCATAACAGAGACAGGGACAAACGCATGTGAGTACAGGCACCATGGCGCACGCAATGTCAACGTTTGTACCGTGCTTCTTGTGAAGCAATGCGAGCTGCAATTATCCCGTGGAGACGATCACAGGTGTGCCGAATCTAGTCTTGCGGAGTGGCCTGCCATGTAATTTCGACCTGGTGCCTCAGTGGGGCAGACTTAGTACCGGTAGTGCATGTATCTTGTGCCACCCAACACACAGTTAAAGGTGTACGTCAACTACCGAGGCCAGCACGATCCCAAGAACTGTCCCCCGCGGCTGATGTTTGGGACCGGATGTGACGTCATCGTGCGCGAGCTGTGCGACCGGCGTGAAATGTGGCCCAAGTGAGGCACGAGTCGGAAACTGCGTGGCGGGCCAAGCCGCGAGACTAGAGCGCCACCTCTGCGATCGTCTCAGTGGGAGGATTGCAACTTGCATTGTTGCAAACGTTTATACAGGGTACTAACGTCGCCATTGCGCACGTTATGATGACTCTACTCTTGTGCGTATGGTGGCTCGGTGTGATCGTATACTGCATACATCTTCAGAAAGCCGGCCGCGGTGGCCGAGGGGACTGAGGCGCTTCAGTCACGGTCTGCACGGCACTACGGTCGGGGGTTCGAATCCCCCTCGGGCATGGATATTTGTGCCGTCCTTAGGATAAGCTAGTTGATAAGTAGTTTGTAAGTTTAGGGACTGATAACCCCGTAGTTAAGTCCCATAAGCTTAACAAACATTTGAACATTTTGAACATCTTCAGAAACGAGTCAATTTACATTGTTGCGTCCATGAATTCGTGGTGTTCACTTTTCATTCTCCACAAATGTAGATCCTGCGACCCACGGTTTGGAAACAACTGACCCAGACAACTAGCGTATTCATACAGGAGAAGACGATAAATAGGAATTACTGTACGTAGTCTTTATTGTTCATTAGTGATATTCAACCAAAGGTTTGTGATATGAAAAATTATATGTACGTACTTCTTAGTGTCCTTATGTTTGACGTGAGGACAGAAAAGTCTCAGTGCATGTGTTGTTTGTGGTCATCGAGACTGACGGCCATGAAATTTTGATTACTGCATTCTGTCAGCTGATTCCTGTATGTGAGTAAGACACTATGAGAGAGTGACCCATTAGGGTGATCTCTAGAGAACATATGAGACGTCGGCGAGGTGAGAGAGAGCGCCAAGAGTATGAAGAGTTCTTATGTGAAGGACAGAAAACACGTCAAGAGGAGCAAGAAGCCTTCGCTGGCGAGATTTCAGTACCAGTAAGAAAACTGTCCAAGTCTCATACTGTCGCTGCCGACGTAAGGTTCACTAAGCGTTTCTATGACAACGGCATACGATCGATGACTTAACTTCCAGCATAGACGATGTCATTTTCAAAACTTTTTAGACATCGGGAAGAGACCAGACAGCAGTTTTATAAGAGACAGCCCGTCCACGTAGTGCGAGACGTCGCTAAATGGCTCCGCAGGGAGGCAACGGATTGTAAAAATTCCGCACTCACCGATATTAGGTCGGCTCTGACCAAAGACGTCATATCTTTCGTTATTCTATTACAGGCGATTACATTTACGCTCATTACCAGTCGCCGATAATACTGTAACTGTGGCAGATATAATATTTTTATGGGTGCGTACGTATATGTCCGCTTCTCGTGATTTTTTTATAATTAAAGAAAAAAAATGTGCATCGTTGTGAGCGGCATAAAACCTGTAGGCCTATTTGTATGCTTCTCGTATTTTTTTTAAGCACACATACGGTACCAGCTTGTCTTATTTATAGTTTATAATTAGGTAGCGGATATCGGTATCTAGATCAGACCTATAGGTTACCATACCTTCGCATTGTTTAGTTTATAAATGTGTAGTAAGTATCAGTAACTACACTTGACCTATATAGGTCGAGTTACCGATATCAGCTCTTTGAATTTTTTTTTCATATGTATGTATCGATAGCGCCTAAAATAGACTTGACCTATGTAGACTTGTAAACTTGTATCGGTAAACAGAGTTGACGTATGTAGGTCAAGTCTAGGTATAGACTAGATACCCATTAAACTTCAAACACCTTACGGGTATGCTGCCGGGTGACGTCGTCGACAACCGCCGATATTTCGGCAGGAGAACACACTGCCATTCTCAAGGCACAACTGCACTCAAGGAAGCAATGTGCAAGCGTATTTAATACCTCGGTTTGCAAAGGGCAAACAAGGAAGATACTACACACAGTACAAGTCACTGCAGAGTCAGCACAACCAAAGATGACCAAACATCAAAAATATTTATACGCTTGCACATTGCTTCCTAGTTAAGTGCAGTTGTGCCTTGTGAATGGCAGGGTGTCCTCCTGCCGAAATATCGGCGGTTGTCGACGACGTCACCCGGCAGCTTATCCTTAAGTTGTTTGAACATTCATTACGCCGGGAAAAGTTAAAGTTTCACCCATTAAACATATCTCATCGAAAAATACGAAGAAGAGGGAAATAACTCATAGAAAATCAAATGTTCAAATGTTTTTTGACCTTATGGGACTTAACTACGGGGTCATCAGTCCCTAACGTTACAAACTACTTATGAACTAGCTAAGAATAAGGACGGCAGAAATATCCATGCCGGAGGGGGGATTCGAACCCCCGACCGTAGTGGCCGTGCAGACCGTGACTGGAGCGCCTCAGTCCCCTCGGCCACCGCGGCCGGCAAATAACTCATAGAAAATTATAGTGAATGAGTAAGCTGTAATGATTACATTGTAAATTTGGTCATCACTAATTATTGCTCCTAGTTGTCCTAATGCTGCACGAATAATTATTCTTATTAATGTTACTACGATTCCGCCTCACGCACCAAATATAAGGTACCGATGTCCTTATGATTTGTTGAGAATAGTCATTTTTGCGGTAAGATGACGGAATTGATAGGAGATAGATTGTAAATCTGTTTATGGGAATTTATTTTCAACAATTATTTATGTTTCAATTTAGTATGTCCTCGCTTCACACCTCAACTTTCTCGCGGTAGTTCTATGAAAATTGTAACGCGTGATAATTAATGGAATTTGTTTTCAACAATTTTATATGTTTAAATGTAGTATGTTTAGGACAGATAGCTACAATTTCCCGCGTATTAATTAGTCTCGTACCATATTTCCTACATTTCGCATTATAATTTACTAATTATCAAGATATTCTCTGTTGTTCTTTTATCTACGTAATGTTTCGAAATTTGAAGATATTCTCTGTTGTTCTTTTATCTACGTAATGTTTCGAAATTTCATTTGAAGTATTTTAATTTAAAACATATACACATCCTTGTATTCTGACGTAAAATAGGTTCTTTCAACATTCAGTTGTTTGTTGCAATGCGTTCCTCGTAAAAAAAGTATCACGGACGTAACGTCTCTGGAGAATGTACGACCAGATTGTGGTACGACGTTATTGTTCACATCTGACAGGTGGTATCAGACACTTGACTTTATCCATTGTTCTGTGCTAAACTGACGATAAAGTTACGAAGCAGTCATAAAAGTTAATAATGTATATGTAACATTCCATTGGATGACTCAACGAGGAAGAAATGGTTATGAACAATGCATAGTAACTTTACCAAATATTTCAATACCAAGGTTAGTTCTCGTTTTGTTTATGTCAATAAAAGTGCTTAATTACTAAGAGTTGGCCTAAGATTTATCATGATCTTTTCCTTGGAGCTAATGCCCCACATCTTGTTTAATTTGGTTTCCGCAGGTGGAAGCAGTAGACATTTGTGTAAATTGATAACCGAATTTCATGCGTAGATATACTCAACAAATTAGCTTTCTTACTTTAGCATGGCTTACATTTAGTTTTATGATTATGCTAGATATAAGTCACTTCAACGAGCTGTACAGTCAATTCTCTTCTGCTGTGGGATAACGACAACGAATTTCGTGTAAATCTATCCCAAGATTGAAAACTAAATCACAAATTACTACCATAATTACACGTAGCTGTCGCTATAACATACTGGTGTTCAAAATTCATTTTAGTAACGCAGACATTTCTGCCAAACGGTTCTCCGCCCTATAGATATTCCATGGTTAGCATAATTAAACATGTTACTCAGATATTTCCGATAGCATGTGTTTTGTAATATTGTGGGCCTGTTTATTGAACCATCGTCAATGTGTACTGTATAAGTATTGCTATAGAACCACGAACATAGTGCGAGAACAGCAACTTCAGAAGATTTGATCCAGATTTCGTGGCATTTTTATATTTCCTGCGTCGGTTAAATTTTACTTACGGTCCTGGCGGCCTTACGCGATAATGTTGGCAATCGTGTGACTTTGGCATTAACCAATCGTGTGACAAAGCAAGTGTTTTGTCACGAAAACTTTGTTTTACGACAGTTACTGAGTGGATACAGCTACATACAAGAACCTCTCAAGCGTAGTGCACGACTAGCATTATTTATTTACATCGTAAAAGAAAATTAACAGAATAAAACTAAATTGAGAAGGATGAAGTTTATATACATCGCTATCGCACTGCTGCATACTTCACTAAAATAAACCGTATTTTAGATTCAATGTTTGAAAATGTCTTTAATTCGCTGTTACATTTAGAGTCCAAACTTTCATAATATGCAAGTATAAAAACGAAATTCGTCAAATACTGCACATTGTTAGATTCTTCATGTGTCATTTCGGGCTTTATTGTTTCTTATTCAAAAATAGGAAGTTGTAAGTTTAGTCGTGCGTTTTAATGTGATTACGTTAAATGGACTGATAAACCTTTATGAAACTAGTGAGAGTGTTGTTTTATTGTTATTTACGTTTATAAAGCCGACATTATGTCATTTCCGAATACAGCAGTCACATTAGAAACGAATTTTTATATCAGTAATCTTAAACTGCAGACTCAAGTTTGTCCATTAATTTTCGACACTCTTTGAACTGTTCGTATACTAGTAAGTTAAATGTCTATCAGACACGATATCATTCGCCTGTTCCGCCTTCCTGCATTATATGTCTGAAACGCCGCTGTATTCAAACAGTGAAATCTACAGGTCGAAACAGTTTCGACCGCGAATGTGATCCGAAATCGAGCAGAGTGAAACACGCTGGTTTCGAAACCGTGAAAGATAGCGTTTTTGAAACTCTGAAACAGGGCCGCGTATCGAAATACTGTTTCGAAACAATCAAACAGTGGCCAACTCTAGTTTGTACAGAGCTTTCAGCAATCATTGCCAACATCGGTACACTGCGCCGCTCATGTTGTAAGTAAAATGTTACGTTGTCTGTGTAACATAGTTTCACTCTCGCGCGCTCTCTCTCTCTTCCTCTGCCCATCTAGTGAATTTTAATGATCTAATGCGTAGCATATTTATGGACGTCATATTACCTTTACTAATGTGTAATACTAGGTCACTTTATAATACCCGTAATTAAGTATGAGAAAAATACGTTCCTTACTCTTCCAGTGGTTTTCGTTATTCTGCTGCTGTTGCCATGGTTATCTGCAATGTGCAATGTTGTGTCATAGATTTGCTTACTCTTCCCAATGTTTTACATTTTAATACTCTTCTCTCTGAACCGGGGTCTTGTGTTTTTACAGCAAAAAATTCAAATGTTTGTATAGCTCATGGGACCTAACTACGGGGTCATCAGTCCCTAAACATACAAACTACTTATGAACTAACTAATACTAAGGACGGCACAAATATCCATACCCGAGAGGGGATTCGAACCCCCGACCGTAGTGGCCGTGCAGAACATGACTGGCGCGTGCAGACCGCTCGGCCACCGCTGTCGGCTTGTTGCTTTGATGTATACATGCATATATGTGTCTTAATTAAATCCAGGTTCGAGTAACTTAAGTAAAAGTTCTTCAAAGGTTTCCAAGCATGGCATATCTAAATGATGCTTCCAACCATACATTGTTAACCTTTACAGTGATTCTTGTCTTGTAATACTTGCGTTGTAATAAAATATGCCGAACGAAGTTGGACAACATTTATTCCTACAACTTGAGCTCCCAGTCCTCCCACTGCACTGACGCCGAAGCGGTGCCAGGGTCTCACGAGTGTTCCCAAACGCATTGTGAAGCTACACAAAACCAGCCGTTTTCCGTTGTGACTACTCCTGAAGTGGCAGGCAGCGCACAGGCGTTGTAGATGGCGCTGGCCAGCCGCTGACCACGGAGGTATAGAAGGATGGGAGGGGAGGGACGGCATGACGTCACAAAAGTGAAGCCAAACTCCGCCATCTTAGTTAACCCAAAATACTAGCGGATACGGTTTACAGTTGAGTTTGGTTATTAATTTATGACGTGTGCAAGTAACAGTTGCTTCCAATACTAAATATTATTGTGCTTATGTGGGTAACATGGGGTCATGAGGACAGCTTCAAAGTGTTCCTGGTCTAGAAAGCGTATTTGATCCGTTAAGGTCATATTTGGCCTCTTTAATGTTACCTCCCTCTTTCTTCGTACATTTTTTTCCAGCTCGGTGATTGATCTCATCCCCCACCAGACCACGATCCTGGATACGCTACTGTGTCCAAGTAACACATTACCACGATACAAATGTCTGCGGTGTGCATGAAATACCTGACATAAACGATCAATAGTTCGACAAGAAATTTTGACATATTTTGATGTTTACTGCACTGTTTTAATTCAGAAAACACAGAATTTTACTTTTTACTGAGCTGATTTCACAATGTGGGACTGAAAGGGTTACGTAGTTTGCAGACCTGAACACTAAAAATGATTTGCAAAAATATTAAAGTTGAAAATGTAACAAATAGGAATCACTACCAGTAAGCAAACAAGCACCGTTTTCGTAGTTCCAGATTCATGAGGTATCAACACAGATTCAGTGAAACAGAAATGAAAATAATTTTAAAGCTTTTTTACACTCCACATACTTCTCTTCTTCGTGATCCGAATGTATGGAAAAAATAATCACATTTGAGGTGAAATTTACCGTAGCACTGAATGAAATACGCATTCAAAATAGGAAAAGCGTTTTAAATAGCTTTAATACCGCTGTATTATTGTAGTTAGCAGTTTAATATCTAGTATTTAAAACAGTTGTTGCCGGTACATGACCCGAAGTAAAGAACAAGAAAAAGTTCTAGTCCTAAACAATTCTACTGCTAGCGTAAACTAACGACCCACCGAATATTCGGTTTCAGTTTCCTTTACGGCCAGTTTCGGCAAAACTATCGGTTTCTGCCGCAGTTTCGGCCAGATATCAGCCGAATCTTCGTCTTGGCCGAAATGAGCTTTCTTGAACTTATTGATGGAGTCCGGTCGCGTTCTGCATGGATTCAGTCAACAATAACGCCTTACCGCAGATGACGGTACACCGTTTACTGCTAGGAGTCACTCCTCCCGCGTAAACATTTTTTGGGTATTTTGTAGTTATGCGCAGTATACACCAATCATATCTTACAGCGACGTAATATGTTAGTAACAATTTAACTTATTCAGTATTGTACGTAATGGAACGGTTTATCATATTGTTCTTCTGTAAAGTTTTATTAATGAGTTCCCTCGAAAGCGAGGAGCTTTGTTTAATAACTAATATGTGTTTAGAAAACGTTGATCATGTGGTACCCATCTATTCCTGTTCATTTTTCGAAACATTATACTGACAACAATAATACTGTTAGTCGGAACTGTGACTTTAGTTTTAAAATTGTTTCTGCAGCACTGGTTGAAGCTGCTATGTATTGACGAATGCCTAAAACGAGATTACAAAAAACGGAAGTGGAGATGACACTATAAAGCTAGCGCTCTGAAGAAAAAACTCATAAAGGGTACATATGGAAGTAAACAAATGATTACTTTCTGCGTATTTTGTATTGTGGTAGTCATGTTCAGGCTGTGGCATTTGGTAGTTTCTATTTGGCATGTTTATTGTGTAGGCAAAGAGTAACGACTGTGTTCCTATAAGAAGGCAAGCAGGACTGTTGAAGTTGTGGTAGGTATACAGTAGTTTCGAACTATCGAAATTTGGTGTGAAAAATAAGAAAATCGATCTTGAAAAGAATACATGCGGTCGGGGGTTCGAATTCTCCCTCGGGCATGGGTGTTTGTGTTGTCCTTAGCGTAGATTAGTTTAAGTTAGTCAAGTAATTAGTGTGTGAGTCTATAGACTGATAACCACGCAGTTTGATCGCATAAGACCTCGCACACATTAGAACATTTAAATACACGGTTAAAAAATATATAGGTTTTTGAAACAAAGGTTTTAAATAGTCACTTACATTGGCAGAGTATAGGTTTAAACTCTTTCCACTATTTACTTGCGTTATAAAGGTGGAGTGCCTTTTACTTTGAAGACAGAATCTACCTGCACTTGTTGTTTTATATATACATGTGGCGTCTGTTCCGAAGGAACAGACGTCACTTCTGATTCTGCAGCTGTTATTATTTAATATTCATAGAATATCCTATGAATATTAAATAGTTGTTGTTTTGTTTTATGACGCTGGTATGGGAAACTCGAAATTCCGAGACTCGAAATATTGAGACTACACTGTATCGAGTGCAGTCTACTTGCTGTCTACCTTCCTTTAATTTTTCTTTTTTAGGTACAAAATGTTGAGAGAAGAATCCAATTTGGAAGTACTTTAATAAAAGTACCTTCATTTCGTCTAAACCTGTTCGCCTCCCATACTATTTTCTACGGAGTGCTGATTATGCTAACACACACTCAAGAAGGCTTAGTACAAGGAGGGGATCTTGAAAAATGTGGAAAAAGCAGTGATTTGTGGTCTAACGCAGATATACAGACATTTTAACTTCATTACGAAAGTTTCAGTTAGTGTTTCGGTTTTGGCCACAAATCAGCTTTCAGACTCCAGCATGAACTAAGTCAGAAGGCTACAGGTGCGGTGGCTGATGGGAGCGGAAGGTGAATGCGTCTCCCAAGGTCACTTCAGCGCCTCGTGTCAAATTAGCTTACGTTTACAGAAGGTAGTGGGTCAACAGAGGTGTCAGGAAGCCCCGCTTCAGAACGTACAGCACGCTTCCCTCAGACACAGCGGCTATCGCGACGTGCCGGACTCGCTTCGCAGGAGGCGCTGCAGAGGCGACACCTGTCGCAGCGCAGACCGGCCCGCGCCGCGGCGCGCTTTATCCGTCATCTGCGGGCTCGTAATTAACGGCGAGATAGCGACAAATGAGATGTAAATGGAGGCGCGCGCGCCGCTTGTATTATTCATGTATCGGGCACGTCTTCATTAGGGCCGGCTGCGGCCGCGGCTGGTAGCGCGGCAGCCGCGGCCCGCGCATGCGCACTTTGTTCCCGCGGCCGCGCACGCGCACTCCGTCTTGCGCTACATGACGTATGCAAATGGCCGCCGCAGCCACTGCAGCATGGGAACCCGGCCGCAGCCTGCGCGCCGCTATGTGCGAAAGGCCGCAAAACTGCGTAGCGGAACAGCCGAACAGTAACGTGGTCACCATCACACTACAAACATTTTTAAAACTGGTGTTATACATCTACATGGGATACTCTGCAAATCACATTTAAGTGCCTGGCAGAGGGTTCATCGAACCACCATTATACTATTTATCTCCCATTCCATTCTCGAATAGCGCGCGGGAAGGGAGAACACCTGAATCTCTCCGTTCGAGCTCTGATTTCTCGTATTTTATTCCGATGATCATTTCTACCTATGTAAGTGAGAGTCAGCAATATATTTTCTCATTCGGGGGAGAATGATGGCGATTGGAATTTCGTAAGCAGCCCACGCCGCAGCGATAAGCGCTGTTGTTGTAATGATTCCCATCCCAGATCCTGTATCATTTCCGTAACGCTGTCTCCCTTGTATCGTGACAATACGAAACGAGCTGCCCTTCTCTAGACTCTTTCGATGTCCTCCGTCAAACCCACCTGGTAACGATCCTACACTGGGCAGCAATACTCCAAAAATGGACGGATGAGCGTAGTGTATGAAGTTTCTTTTGTAGTTCTGTTGCATCTTTTAAGGGTTGTGCCAATAAAACGCAGTCTCTGGTTCGCCTTTCCCACGATATTATCTACGTGTTCTTTCCAATTTAAGTCTGAGTAATAGTAGTTCTTAGGTATTTTGTGGAGTTTAAGGCCTTCACATTTGATTGATTTATCTTGTAAACAAAGTTTAACGGATTTCTTTTCGTACTCCTGTGGATGAGTTCACACTTCTCATTATTTAGAATCAATTGCCAATTTTTACACCATACTGATATCTTATTCAGATCGTTCTGCAGTTCTTTTTGATCTTCAGATGATTTTACTAGACGGTAAATGATGGCGTCGTCTGCAAACAACCCAAGACAGCTACTTAGATTTTCCCCTAAATGATTTATGTAAATAAGGAACAGCAGAGGACCAATAACACTACACTGTGGAACGCCCGATATCATCTCTGTTTTAGTCGATGCCTTACCATCGATTACTACGAACTGTGTCCTCTCTGACAGGAAATCCCCTATCCAATCGCAAATTTTGGGGGATATACCATAACCATACAATTTGATTAAAAGCTGTTTGTGAGGTTTGTTGAAGAAAGTATCTTATTTTAAGTAAGATTTGATACGGTCGTTTTAAACTTGGGCGGGTCATTGTCAAGTTACTAGAAAACAATTATATGCATGTAAGTAAGTATGTTGGGGCTGACTTGAATGGTATAGTACGATAGTCGAAGATGGTTAAGTCCACGCTGAGTGTAGGTACGTGAAATTTATTTTGATGATTGACGACTGTCTCCTAGCAACCAATGCTTTGCCTTTGCTAATATAGAGCCGGCCGCGGTGGCCGAGCGGTCTGCACGACCGCTACGGTCGGGGGTTCTAATCCCCCCTCGGGCATGGATGTTTGTATCGTCTTCAGTATAAGGTAGTTCATAAGTAGTTTCTAAGTTTAGGGAGTGATGATCCCGCAGTTAAGTCCCTTAAGCTTAACAAACATTTGAACATTTTGCTAATATTGTGTTACCCGCTCGTTGGAAGCAGCATGTAGTGGAATTTCGTCGAAAACTGACGGTTTTAGGCCGTGGCTGTGTACAGGGTAGCCCTCCACGCTCGACCCCTCTAAGGAGTATCATATTATACTGGATATAATGGCTTCAGAACTCAGCGAATATATTAGCTCACCAGATTCAATATATTATTTTAATTATAACGTAGCTATATAAGTTGCAATTGGATGTTTATTAATGTATCACTCATAATACTCAAGAAAGTTAAATATGAAAGTATGCTTACCATCACTTAAATCACTGACCCTAGACAAAACTTCGCAGTTGCCAGACAATTGAGTCGAATCGTATTATTTGCAACGGCACGCATATTCTGTAGACGATAAGTTGTCCGATTGCAGGATGTACCGTCATTGACGGGGACAGGAAAGTAAAGTAGTGGCGGACATTACATCGTCACTTGCGTTCCAGAGCGGCCACGGCAAGCCTCCTACCGACCAAAAGAGTGCAGCGGTCAGGCTTTGGTTCTGTGCGGCTAATTTTTTTAAAATAAAGCCTATTGAATTTATTAATTTATGACTTATTTTTACACTTTTTTATAATTTAACCAATTGTACTACGAAAACATTTGCACAAAAAATAATTGTACTACGCTCGCTTTAATTCTAAAGTGGATGAGGAGGAACGTGGTGGACATTGTAACATTTACATACTATTTAAGTAATTACATTTCATTCTACCACTTCCAAACAAGATACTCTTCTTTTGAACATTACGATGTATAGGGGTTCTGCTCGCTGCAACATTATTCTCCTGGGGCATCGTGGTAGAAATAAATACTCGATATATACAATTTTTCACTCCTCCTTTAATTTGAATCAAACTTCTTCTCCACCAAAACATAACAACTTCAAAACATATACAAAGCATCAGAACGTTAGTACTTCCATTTCAAAACACAGAGTGATATAGATTCCAGTGCACTTTAGAAAAGCCAAAACTCGGAACTCCCCCACGCAAGGCGGTGAGGGAAATATATAACATCGACAATAATGGCATCACTTTATGCATTGTTCATAACAATTGAATATACTAATTTACAATTACCGAACACAACAGTAACACATTTCATGTACACAAAATAATCACAATATAAAATGAAAACTATGCATACAATAATTTTATATGGCGCAGGTATTTCTAAGACGAAATTTCCGATCTTTCTGTTGACAACAAAGTGCGATGTTAAATGTCAATTAATTTGTTAATGAATACATCATACATGTTCCTAACATATATTGAACTGTCAAATGTCATGGCCATTCACAAAATATACTCCAAATCTTACGTCAGTCAATATATACAAAGAATAACAATATTCAAGTGTCGACTATTAGATTAATTACCACAATTAGCTGGCCAACACAACTTGTTTATGAGCCTAACCTATATACAATGCTATTTATTTTCATGGCTTTATGTTTTACATAAGTTTGTACCCTTCGTCTCTCTAGTTATTAAAATAATGTACAATGACAAAAGTACTGTTTATAGAACTGTCTGGAAACGTCTTATACAAATCTCTTAATAAATGAAATCTATCACTTGTTTTGATCACAGTATCACCTAGACACTGTCCTACACTGATTCCTAGACTGGCTATTTCGTTTGTAACTTCACACGCAAAATATATCACTATTACACCCCACGATTCCGGCTCCGACGCAGGCGGTATCGTACGATAACATTGACATGAGAGGGCCAGCAGTATCGTCACAACATGGAGTGTGTATAATCCATGGAGCTAAGAATAAACGGAAGCGCTCTGACGCCTTAGTTGTAAATCCAAGGGCAACCATCTTGATCCCACCAAAACACTGCTGTATTTGCCTTTTTTGCGTATGTATGTCGCTCGTTTTTCGATGGATTTTGCCTTGTTATCCTGACTTGTGTGATGGTTTGTGTCTACGAATCGTTCTGATTGTGACGCTAAATCGAAGGAAATACCATTTCCTGTGTAAATTACCTCGCTAACGTGTGATTTTACCACTTTTATTGTGAACGAACCTATACAACATCTTTACTTGTAACGTACCGGTAAGGTAGCGTATTTTTCTGTTATGATTTTCGATTTCCTAAAGATAAAAGTTTTTTTCCCCCCTTAACATACTATTTACGAATGAATAAGGAATAAGATATAAAATTGTTTTTATTAAGGCTATGCTTTCGAAAGCAAAACCAAGTTTCAATATTAATGAAACTTACTACACAAAGAAAATATATCGTCACTGTGCTCGTAAGTTTGCCTTTGGTTCACCCAATCGAATTATTTTAACTGACGATCGTCAGATTAGCTAAAGGAAAAACCCTCGTTTGTGATTTATAATATTGTAGTAACAACTATTTTTAAACAAAACCTTGAAACAAACAGTTTGAGGACGTTACATGGGTATATGACGCAATTAGCGACTGTACATACAGACACAGCTGTAACGCACTGTCAGTGGTCTGGTCCAAGTGTCATGGCGGCCATGGCTTCAAAGCGTAATAGGGCTGGGATACGTAGCGTCATCTTCCTATATTTTTACCTCCATGATATACTCAGCTCGTAAAATAATTAAGCAGCTTCTATGTTACTAGCGGAAGAGAAAGGTCTTTACAGTTTGGACATTAGATTATAATTAATTGTCCTAAGAACAAAGTGTTTTTGATAATTTTCAGTGCGCCGTGCGTCATTAAATACACAAAGCAAGATGGTGTATTCAAAACAGAGGGATGTCACGTGACTGATTTCCGAACGCCAAATGTACGCTGTGTTTCATCCAGGCTATAGTTAATGTATTCGTGCTTTCTCGTCGTCAGTCAGTTCCTATTATCGCCACTTGCAAGTGGCTGGCAAGGGCGCTGGCTGAGACACGATGTACTCAAAACAGAACACAGTTTCCTTTTACACAGAAATTCTTCCATAGGGGAAACAAAAGAACATAACAGTACTTATCTTTTCACAGTCACTGCTGTACCATGAAAATAGTAACAAAAATCAAACTTGGTACAATGTCCTGTTCATGTCTAACTGAACATTCAATAGTAGACAAGATCTCTGTGACTTGAGTATATACAATAAAACTTAAAACAGTCTGCAGCGGGCCACATACTAATACAGACAACCTTTCCAGTAGTCCACTCTTCCAAGGCACGTCTACCACTCAACTAACTTTTCACATAGCTCGCTTAGCTAACGTCGGTTGGCGGTGGCGCTGCGAACTTCAGGAGGGCGTGGCGGCCACCTTGCGATCTCATTGGAGGCCTCTGGCAGCGACCGTCACTTCTTCCGTTGTTCCGTTGTGTGGTGCCAACCTTGCCTTGGTGGTTAGGACACCACAATAGTCACTCGTCCGAACTCCAAATGTATACTACGATCCTGCCAAGCTATAGTCATTCGTAACCAGTACAGGCAAAGAAAATAAACTTTGAAGAAACTAGCAAGGCAAGACAGGTGATAATATCTTAACGGAAAAAATGAAAATGTGTAAGAGATATTAAAATAATAGTTTAAAGACGTAAAAGTTCAAAAAAGAGTATGTTTGTCAAAGCTAAACTGAAATATCAAATAGTTTATGCTGTTTGTTAAAATACGTTCAGAAAGAATTTTACATGTTGGGTGCATAGGTATTACCACAATAGGAGAGTCGTAATCTTATCACCCATAATTTTTTTATTATTTACATTTTCAATATTTTTTCTGAAATGTTTGCAAAGAATCATAAAGCTATATGCAAATATAAAGTGGGCCGTAAAACACGTAAGTGTGATTTTTTCCCCATTCTGCTGGTGAAATCTCTTGGTGCCTTGTAGTTTTGATGCTTAGCGCAGTATTTCAGGAGATTGATTTTGTATCCTTCCAATGAAAATAACTTGCTTAACGTTGGTTTTTCTGCTTTATTCTTGATTATATTCTTTAAAGCATGTCATTAACAGACTTTTTTTTATATTTATCTCTTATTAATTTTTAAGACTTCCAAAATCTAATGGTTTGCTCTGACATATCTACTCTCTTCTAACTCATGACACCAAGTAGTAGGGGCTAAATGGGGTTTTGATCAAATGTTTGTAAATCTAAGTGAGTTAACTACGTTGGTTATTATTCTCCATTCTTACAAACTACTTAAACTAACTTAAAGTAAGTTATGCTAAGGACAACCTAAACACCCATGCCCGAGGAAGGACTAGAGCTTCCGACGGCGAACGGCCGTGCGCACCGCAGCAAGGTGCCTTAGTGCATAATGGCTATTCTGCCGCGACTGGGGTTTTGAGCCATTTATCAAGATCACGTTATGGCCAAGACATAATTTCTTCTTAATCAGGAAGTGGCTAATCGGATTAATGATGTACACGTATTACGCCACTTGTTGGGATCCTCGTGCCAGAAAGTCAAGTAATTGTAATACGAAATCCGGTTAGTGGGGGTGCCACCGCAAAGGGCATAGAGAGAGACCCGCACGGAGATTCAAATTCAGGACTCTGAATTCGATGTCCTTCATCGACCCCCTCCTTCCAATTCCAGCTTAATCAGATTAGTCACTTACGATGTGGGAATGCCAGAGGCCGGAACTGGGGCTCGAATCTGGGACTCTGGATTCTATATCGTTTCTCCACTTTATGACAGCCACTTTATCACCCCTAAGTTTAGTGTAAATCATGTAATTAAAAAATCATTGTTTCAGTGTATAAAAGAAACCCATGTGACTAAGTCATAAAATTTTCAGACTTCTACGTTCACCAGTACCTGACATAATGTTCCTAGAAGTAAAGTTACGGGAAATGGCGAAAGAAGATTAAAACATTCCTTAATACCCCTTAATCTTTATAATCATATTCAAGTCTTCTCTGCATCTCTCTTGCTTTTTTTTCGCTCATGTCTTGATTATATTGTTACCATGCCTTAGTCTGTGCTGATCTAAAGTCAACATAGCACATACCGTGCGGGAACCAACACGCAAACCCAAATTTTCAAGGATCTGGCATTTAGTTTTATTCCCTAGACTGAAGGTTGCCACAGCATCATACACACTAAAATGTGGTGTCTTAATTCTGATAGGGACTGCTGACCCTGCAGTTAAGTTCCATAAGCTTCACAAACATTAATTCTGACATAAACTGTTTTGGGGAGACGATGCCATTTCACACTATTCGAGTACTCGTTGGGATTCTGGGTTTCCTCGTGATGACATTTCATGAGAAGACTTCTGTCAGCCATATCTCTGAAAGTGGCTGTACTACTTCCATGATGGCTAATGGTACACTGTGGTGGTGAATGAATTTCTCTCTTACTGTTAAGCCCCAATTGTATTTACACCAGTTCTTTTCATCTTCGGGGCACAAACCATGTTCTGGATGATCATCTGTGGATGCGATGTGGAAATACAGAGCCCATCATTTCTTCGAGATTGCCCGTACTTTGCCTGATTACAAGGCCAAAGCTACTCTGAATGTGGTCTATCATGTACTCATTCAATCTTCCTTTGCCGTCCAAGCTTTTCACATCATCTAGCTTTTCCCTTTCATATAGCACACTATTTACAAACAATCCCAAGTGACAAAGTAAAAAAGTAACGTGATGAAACCAGAGAGAAACATTTTCGGACAAATAGTGTATAAAGAGTCGCTGAAAAGCGGGATATTTGAATTCATGTTACATAAATGTACTGCCAAAAAGTTTGTAGTCAGCCATTTGAGACGTGTATAACTAAGTCTTATTGAGTTTTACTGTAATGACAGTATGTTTACTTGTTGGGGTTTTATTCATGTTCGAAGTGTTGTGAGGAACTGTTAATGGAAGAAAGGAAGCTTAGGGTTTAACGTCCCGTCGACAGCGTGGTCATTAGAGACGGAGCTAACTTTCGGATTTTCGGGGAAGGATGTGGACGGAAATCGGCCTTGCCCTTTGAAAGGAACCACTCCGGCATTTTCCTGGAGTGATTTAGGAAAATCACAACTGTTAATGCTGCCTGGGTGTAGAACATTTTATGGGGTTCAACGTCCTTGATTTAAATTGAGTTCGCCAAGAATCCCGTTTTAATTGGCGTTCGTAAGTTCCGTATCTTACCATTTTATGAATTATTCTGATTTTACGTATGGCGCTGCTCCTCATCTCAGCTAAGATACATTTGTCATAGTGGGGCAGGCCGCAGTGGCCGAGCGGTCTGCGGCGCGCCAGCCACAGTCTGCACGGCTGGTACTGTCGGGGGTTCGAATCCCCTCTCGGGCATGGATGGTTGTGTCGTCTTTAGTATAAGCTAGTTCATAAGTAGTTTGTAAGTTTAGGGACTGATGACCCCGCAGTTAAGTCCCTTAAGCTTAACAAACATTTGAATATTTGTCATAGTGGATCTTGCGGGTAATACACAACGTTTGTGATAGTTGATTTGTGGATCAACTGCGTAGTGATTCATAGGCAGTCACATGTTGATATTTAGTTTGTTACGTAGGCGAATGTTATAGACATTACGTAGGCTTGTTGAAGATGTTTACATAGGTTCCTGTCAAGAATGGTTCTTCTACATAGACACCTGTCTTAATAGGTGTTCTGCTTAGGCTAGAAGTCTGCACTGTAGTAATTTCGTTTGTTATCAGCAAATTTACATGCTACATGCCATTAGCTATAAGACACGATTTCAGTGCTGCATATACTTTTAAGACCTTTTGAGATAGGCAAGATCAGATTGTATACTTATGACTTAGTGTCTGCATCCTTATATGTTTTATCTCTCATGACACATTAGGGTACAAGGAGGGATGTTCGCCAGGGAGGCAAGTTCGCCGTGGATGTTCAAATGTCTGTTAAGCTTAAGGGACTTAACTACGGGGTCATCAGTCCCTAAACTTACAAACTACTTATGAACTACCTACAACTAAGGACGGCACAAATATCCATGCCCGAGGGGGGATTCGAACCCCCGACCGTAGTGGCCGTGCAGACCGTGACTGAAGCGCCTCAGTCCCTTCGGCCACCGCGGCCGGCCGCCATGGATGCCTTTCTATTGCAACAGATTTGTTAGCACTCACTGCCATCTGTTAGCGATCATGAGAAAACCTACTGTACGGCATATTCTTTCTATGCTGCCATCTGCTGGTAGCACAGAAAAATTACGTACGCTCTCAGAAGAAGTAACGGAACACATTTCGTGAGAAGAGATGGTGGCAATTTTTGAGATCTGTTTTGTTTACAGCAAGTATAAATAAAGTATTATTTTAACAGATATAGTTTGTTGGTGTCTGCTGCGAGTGAAACTACAGAGAATTAATCTGAACTTACTTAACAATGCCGTGATATGTTATTGTAAAAGAAAGAGTGCTTTTGGAGTGAATGTTGCTGTGGAGTAACAGTAAATTTCAAGAAATGGTAATGTGTCAACTCTTGTATCTGCAAAGACTGTGGAGAAGATTACTGCGATCCAGAAGCAAGACAATGTATAAATAGCCAGAACTGGTTTGACGAAGACTGTGACAGTCAGTCGGTGAATAGGTGTGGGTTGTGTTCTGTGTGTAATCACTTGGGCTCTGATACTGATTAATATGGACAGAAATGTCACAAAATTTATCTAAAATTGTATTTGTTTGTACTGTATAAATTCCAAGGGTCTTTTGTAAACAGCAGAATTTAGAGAAAACAAAATTTCATTGGAGGAGAAATTCCCTCCCTCGCTAGTTTGCTACATTGTACAATAAAATTTTCCTTTAATTTAATACATCACTTTTAGTAGTTAATGGACTTTTTATTTGACATATAGAAGTACATTAATCATATTTAAAAGTATTTAATTATGTTTTCACAAAAGACAACCATTTAAAATATTGTTTAGTAAATTAGTAGCAATTATCTCTCCCTGTACCCTAGTTCTTCTTTGCCATGTGACTTTTTATATTAATGGAGATTTTGTTTTTGTGACACAATAGTTCCACATTTGCTAAGTGATGACTATCAATTATATTGTTTGTCTTCTCCCTTAGATTATATGATTCATGTGGTATACTGAGAGCATGCCTAGCTTATTGGATTTTATGTATCTTTGTCAACAAGGATGATAGTGTCTTAATCACCAAAAACGACTACTTTAGTCCTATACTATAATTCCCTTTGTCAGCTTAGGAAATCAAAATATCACTAGTGTAAGATTAATAAGATTAGTATACATATATATCAATAAATAAATAAATTAAATAACAAATTGTATGGTAAGGTTGACTATGCTTGTACACATTGTTTGTGTGTTATGGAATAGTTATGTATATTAGAATACTTATAAAGTTCGAATATTATCATGCTTATATTCCAGAATAATGCTTCATAACTGCCATCAACATGTAGCACTTTCATACCTGTATTGTATTTTCAGTCTGTCAGAGTATAATACTTTTAAGTTTTTTATTATTTTTTGCCTTAATTACTAGAATAAGATTATGTTTGATACACAGGGGCCTGAAGATGGCATCATGGAATGCCGAAACTGGTAACTAAGGAGTAAATGTTTCTGTAAAACATACGGCTGGTGGTAACCTGTTTTCTATGTGTATAACCGAAGCGCAAAACAATTAAAATCGCTCAAAAGAGGAAAGCCCGCAGAACCTGATGGGATACCAGTTCGTTTTTACACAGAGTACGCAAAGGAACTTGTCCTCTTTCTTGCAGCAGTGTACCGTAGGTCTCTAGAAGAGTGTAGTGTTGCGAAAGACTGGAAAATGGCGCATGTCATCCCAGTTTTTAAGAAGGGACGTCGAAGAGATGTGCAGAACTGTAGGCCTATATCTCTAACGTCAGTCAGTTGTAGAATTTTGGAACATGTATTATGTTCGAGTATAATGACATTTCTGGGGAACACGGGTTCTCAGGTACATGCTGTGTTTCTTGACTTCCGCAAGGCGTTTGATAAAGTTCCCCACAGACGTTTAATGAACAAAGTAAGAGCATACGGTCTATCATCCAATTGTGTGATTGGATTGAGGAGTTCCTAGATAACAGAATGCAGCATGTCATTCTCAATGGAGAGAAGTCTTCCGTAGTAAGGGTGAAGTCAGGGGTGTCACAAGGGAGTGTAGTGGGTTCGTTGCTGTTCACGATTGCGGATCAGATCGGAAGTTCACTGAGGCTTTTTGCAGATGATGCTGTAGTATATAGAGAGGTTGTAACAATGGAAAATTGTATTGAAAAACAGGAGGATCTGCATCGAATTGACGCATGGTGCAGGGAATGGCAATTGAATCTCAATGTAGACAAGTGTAATGTTTTGCGAATACATAGAAAGAAAGATCCTTTATCATTTAGCTACACTATAGCAAGACAGCACCTGGAAGCAGTTAATTCCATAAATTATCTGGGAGTAGGCATTAGGAGTGATTTAAAATGGAACGACCATATGAAGTCAGTCGTCGGTAAAGCAGATGCCTGACTTAGATTCATTGGTAGAATTCTAAGGAAATGCAGTCAGAAAACAAAGGAATTAGGTTACAGTACACTTGTTCGCCCACTGCTTGAATACTGCTCACCGGTGAAGGATCCGTACCAGGTGGGGTTGATAGAGGCGGTAGAGAAGATCCAACGGAGAGCAGCGCGCTTCGTTACAGGATCATTTGGTAATCGTGAAAGCGTTACGGAGATGATCGATAAACTCCAGTGGAAGACTCTGCAGGAGAGACGCTCTGTCGCTGGGTACGGGCTTTTGTCAAAGTTTCGAGAACATACCTTTACCGAGGAGTCTAGCAGTACGTATATTGCTGCCTCCTACGTGTATCTCTCGAAGAGATCATGAGGATAAAATCAGAGAGATTAGAATCCACACAGAGGCATACCGACAATCCTTCTTTCCGCGAACAATACGTGTCTGGAATAGGAGGGAGAACCGATAGTGATACTCAAGGTACCCTCCTCCAGACACCGTCGGGTGGCTTGCGGAGTATGGATGTAGATGTAGGTCTCACAAATCTATAGAAATGAAATAGGTATAACCCTAATAGAACTATGTATGATACGAAATTTAATGAGGAAACTTCATCTACATCTATATCTACATACATACTCCGCAATTCACCGTAAGGTGCCTGGCGGAGGGTACACTGTACCACTACTAGGCATTTCCTTTCCTATTCCACTCCCAAATTGAACGAGGAAAAAAAGAATGCCTATATGCCTCCGTACGAGCCCTAATTTCTCTTATCTTGTCTTTGTGATCTTTACGCGAAATGTAAGTGGGCGGCAGCAAGATCGTACTACACTCAGCTTCAAATTCCGGCCCTCTAAATTTATTTAACAGAAATTCACGAAAAGAACGCCGTCTTTCTTCCAGCGATCCCCAATTGAGTTGCCGGAGCATTTCCGTGACACTCGCGCATTGGTCGTACCTACCGGTAACAAATCTAGCGTCTCGCCTCTGAACCACCTCTATGTCTTCCTTTAAACTGATCTGCTGCGGGTCCCAAACACTTGAGCAATACTCAAGACGTGGTCGTACAAGCGTTTTATACGCGGTCTCCTTTACAGGTGAAGTACATCTTCCCAAAATTCTCCCAATAAACCGAAGTCGGCTGTCCGCCTTACTCACAACTGTCCTTACATGCTCGTTCCATTTCATATCGCTCTGCAATATTACGCCTAGATATTTGAACGACGCGACAGCATCAAGAATCTCACTACTAATGCTGTATTCGAACATTATGGGATTGTTTTTCCTACTCAAGCGCATCACCTTACATTTTTCTACATTGAGAGCTAGCTGCCAATCTTCACACCAACTAGAAATTTTGTCTAAGTATGCTATTACAGTCAGTTACAGACGACACCCTACCATACACCACAGCATCATCAGCAAACAGCCGCAAATTACAACTTACTCTGTCCATCAGATCATTTATATAGATAGAAAATAATAGCGGTCCTCTCACACTCCCCTGGGGCGCGCCTGACGATACACTCGTCTCTGATGAACACTCGTTGTCGAGAACAACGTACTGCGTTCTATTACTTAGGAAGTCTTCCAGCCAGTCTCAAATCTGTGAACCTATTCCATAAGCTCGTATCTTCGTTAGCAGTCAGCTGTGTGGCACCGCGTCGAACGCCTTTTTGAAGTCGAGAAAAACACAATCCGCCTGTTGCCCTTCGTCCATGGCTCGCAAGATGTCATGTGAGAAAAGGGCAAGCTGAGTTTCAAATGAACAATGTTTCCTAAACCCGTGCCGATTCATGGAAAGAAGCTTTTCCGTTTCAAGGAAATTTATTATATTCGAACTGAGAATATGCTCCAAAATTCTACATGAAACTTATGTCAACGATATTGGCCTGTAATTGTGTGGGTCAGTTCTCTTTCCTTTCTTATACACGGGAGTCACCTGCGCTTTTTTCCAATCACTAGGAACTTTGCGCTGAATTAAAGATTCGCTATGAATGCAAGCTAAGTAGGGGGCCAATGCCGCAGAATAGTCTTTGTAAAACCGAACTGGTATTCCATCCGGACCAGCAGACTTTTTCGTATTTAGCTCTCTCAGCTGCTTCTCTACACCGGAAATACCTATTGCTATGTCCCCAATTTCGGAATTAGTACGTTGATCAAATGATGGTACATTTGTGCGGTCCTCCTGCGTGAAAGATTTCTTAAAGGTTAAATTTAGAACTTCAGCTTTCCGTTTGCTTTCTTCTATTACTGCCCCGGAATGATCAACGAGTGACTGGACAGTGGGCTTTGACCCGCTTATCGATTTTACATAGGACCAGAATTTTTTCGGGTTCTTGGCGGGATATAGTAAGCCAATGAAACGAAAATAGATTTTTTAAACCCAAAATACGATTCTGTATCCGCATAAACTGCGCACCATCGGCTCGGCCAGTTCTTGCAGGAAGCGGAATGCAGCCTCCGCGGCAGGCTTACAGTAGAACGGCGAGGCGCCCGCCGGGGCTAGGCGCAGCGCTTCCCGGAGGCGGGTGTTCCGCGAAAGCCCGGCGTCTTGCTGCCGCCGCTGCCGGCTGCCTGGGGCCGCATTCCGCTGCCCGCAGCCGCCGGCGCCGCCTTATCTCCCAGCCGCTGCCGGCGTAAATCTCGCGTCAAAAAATTACCGTTTCATTACTCCTCATACCCAGGTGCGTTAGCGAGGGGTGTTCCGCGTAACTCTCTCGCCCTGCAACTGAGCACAATCTGCATACACTGGACGTTTCTCGAGTGCCACATTACAGTTATCGCTCTCGAGGTCCGATTCATCATTGTGGGTGGCTAGCAGTTAGTTCAACGTTTCAGCTTGAGTATGGAAATAGACTTTCGTTTCTAGCAGCTGTATTGGAACAGCCAATTCTATTCAAAATGAAAGTTCTTCAACTTCATCACGTTGGACGTCGACCCTAGGCATTCCTATAAATTCGAAGTCTAATTGAAGTGTCAGTTTTCAATTAAAGAAAAAAATCTTAAAATGTTGCTTGCTAAGTACTTGTGCAAGATAAAACATGTTTAAACTTCGAAGTTGGTATATTCTCTCGTAGAATATATTTTTTTAAAACAACCAAATCTTGTTGAAATTCAGTCAAATGTTTTGTAAACCATAGATATTATTCAATAAGTCAGTTCTAAAATATATCGATTCATAAAGAAATTAATAAAAAAATAACATAAAAATGAACTCACTATCTTTCAATTAATAAAATTGTCGCTGAGTCCCTAAAAAAATTATAAAATCGTAGAAATTCTGTAATAAGTTCCAAAATACAGTTTCAGCACAATATATAAATGTTAGATCTTCTTAACAGGTCAAATAACTGGTTTTCACACATCGACACTTGAAGTAAGCTTTCGTCTTTTATTAACGTAAGTTAATCATACATATCACAAAGTAAGATCTTTCTCTAAAGGACTCAACATAAATACTGAAACTGTTTGTAACGTACAATTTCAAACAAATTTATTACAAAGTAAATCTTCTTTTGTGTCTCATTTATATTGCAGCAGTTGGCAACGGAGGTCCTCCAACAAGCAGGTTAAAATACGGGGAGACGGCTTTACTATGAAAAGCTTATCTGTCGATTGAAGTCAGTCCGCCATCTTGGGGAGTCAACGAAATATGATTCGGATTAAAGTACTTTGTGGTTCTTGCCCTATTAACTTACAAATATTTCAATAACTGTCATTTCTGATACATATTTGATGTAGTACACTTCTGTGGACAAATACAGACTTTCCAGAAAGGTGAACTGTGATTTATTAACACAAAATTACTGGCTCCATAATATGGCGACAACGGCTCCACTTCTGTAGCGTTAGGGGCGTCTCTTCCTATTCTAAACTCCTTGTCCTCCAACAGGAACCTCTCTGGCCGTGTGGCTGTCTACCCGCCACGGCTTGTGGCCACTTATATTATCATTGGCTTCATCACAGAAGATGCTGTTCTCGTAGGTTGCTGCGTTTTCACCAAACATGAAACATAAGAAATAACACTTACTTCTTTTAAGAATCATAACACAACATTTTTAACATACTATTATTAACAACAACATAAATAGTCATGACTTTACCTGCAAAAGTTAGCTGACGTAAGGCAGCAGCAGGGATAATATTTCGTCCCACTACACAGAGTTCTGTAAAATGAGAAGAATGGAAACAGAGGAAGAAATAGGAAACATCATTAAAAACTTCTTACATTATCTTATATATTAAAAGAATCTACGAAAACTAAAGTCAGTTGGCCAGACCTAACTACCTGGCCAATTTGCTTAACTTTTGTTTTAAACGAAAGGTATTCATCCACATACTTGTCATCAAGTATCAAAATTAACTTAAGTCTCTCAATCCTTTATTTTTATTCAAACGCAGTATCATTTTGTCCTTGCACTGAATATTTCGATCGTTTTGTTTTACGATATCTTCATTTATAATTAAGGTACGAATTCTTTCTGACCTAACAACACTCAGAGAATCAATCTCTTTCATTTGCGCTTTTAAACACTTGCAATCATTGACTCTGAAAACAGCTATGCGTGGATATTCAACTTTACTACCATTTTTTCGCAACTAACGGTGCGAAGTATTCGCACGGTGTCTCTAGTTATAGATACCATATATGTCCTTTGAAACATATCTGAAAGAAAACACCATTGTTCCACACCAAAACCCATAAATTCACTGATTCGAAATATAAAAACATGTCGACTATTCTAGAGCTCCGAAATAAATTAAATGGCGAAGATGAAAATTTCTGTTGCGGCGGTATTCCAATATGGACATCCCACTTGTGTAGGGAGATCTACAGTATTTTCCTGCATCCATTTTCAGTAAGCTCTCACAATAATTCAAAAAGGTTAGTAGTCAGCAACGCACTTTGACGTCTAAACTAAAGAGTTTCCTCATTCTTCATTCTATTCCGTCAATGAATACCTTGAAAAATATGAAAATTAGGCTAATAATCTGTTACGTTGTTCATTATTACTTCCGCTGAGAATCACAGCAAAATTATGAAAGGCAAATAGTTAATCGTTTTCTATTTTTCCGCTGCTTCTACAGTAAAGCTACATCATTCGGTGTGGCGATACAATTTATTACTTTTGCACTGATAATTGTATTCGCAAGACATTGAAGGTACCTCTAAAGCTACATCGTACTACTAATCAGATATGCGTCCCAATAAGGAGTTCGCTCCAGCATTCATAAATTCTCTATTTGTTACTCTATTCACAATATATTTTACAGACAGTGTTCACATATGCCAGTGAATATACCTTCATAACATAGTACAACACATATTCCAGGAGATATGACGCGACAAACAATGAAATGCATAACAATTTACCTCAACACGCAAGCTGTTGGGATTTATTTTGCCTTTACTATAAACTCCATCCGCACCACATAATGCAGACAAGTTTCCTGATATTCCACTGTACGAAACTCGTACTGTAGGACACATAGTTCAGGATTTGTCGTGAAGATTGAGCTGCGTGATAAGGGAGTTGGAACGGAAAGAGAGAAGGGTAGAAGGGGATGGACAGCCAGGGAATAAGGAGTTGAACTAACATGAGAAAGAACTAAATACCACGGCAACGCCAGGATCTATGGCTACTAGTGTAATAGAATAATACCAACACTGAGAAATGGCAAGGAAATCTCGTAAAAATTTAATTACTACAATTTATACAGTGGTCAATACTATCTGGGGATCAGTTGAGCCACGGCGTAGTGGCCGAATGCATTGAGACGCTATGCTCCGATGCGCGAGACCGTTCTTCGTCGGGGGTTCGAATGGCCCCCTGTGTTGCCTTTAGTATAGGGTATTTCATAAGTAGTTTAGGGACTGATGACGCCGCAGTTAAGTCTCATAAACTTAACAAACATTTGAACCTTTTTTTTTTTTTTTTTTTTTTTTTTTTGATCAGTTGAAGTTCTGGAGTATTCCATGTCTTTTTATCGGCTCTACTGAGTGGAGTGAACAATATTATGGCAACCGAGATAGTGCTAATAACAGAGAGTTGTAGCAGAGGGGGTTGGAGTTGACTTGTGTTCATTCTGCCAAACGAATTACACAAGCAGTTGGATTCAGTGTAGTGAGCAGGCAGTGCATTGCAAAAAGAACGTGACTCTTCCGAAGCTATTGACAGCCATAGAGAGGTTCGAAGCAGGGCAGACATTGGAAGTGATGACCGCAGCTATTGGAGTGTTTCAAAGTGTAATTTCCTGGACCAGAATACGAATTAAAACAACAGGAACAATTAAAATAAGGCAAGGCAAAGGTCGTCCACGGGTAAATCAGCAACGGATGACCGTCATCTGTGGTTAACAGCCCGTCGAGACAGGAGGCTGAATGTAACTCAGATGTAATGCACCCTCCAGGCAGCAACAGCAGGCTGGCCGCGGTGGCCGAGCGGGAGGGATAGATTGGTAGGGCACATTCTTAGACATCAAGGAATTGTGAATTTACTGTTGGAGGGAAGTGTGTGGTGTAAAAGCCGCAGAGGAAGACCAAGAGATGGATACAGTAAGCAGATTCAGACAGATGTGTGTTGCCGTTCTTATGTGGAGTTGAAGAGGCTTGCTCAGGTTAGGGTACTGTGGAGACCTGCTTCAAACCAGTCTCCGGACTGAAGACCACCAAAACAACAACAACATATTAGAAGTCTCTCCAATGAACCTGAAGCTGTCATAAAGAGGAATGGTGCTCACACTCGTTATTAACGTCCAGTAATATCCGTCTCTATTCTTTTCTATGAGACGATGTATTTAACGTTGGCAGGCGCAGCTGCTGGAATAGGCGAGGTGCTGGTGAACGTTCGAGCCGCACTACAGTCGGTCTGCTAGCGGTAGGCTTAACGCGGAAAAAGCGGTTTATCCCGCAGCTGTCATCGGGAAGACACCGTCATAGCGCGGAGCCGACTCTGGCGCACAATTACGGAGTCGGCACGAGTGGCTAGGCGGCGCGGTGGGGGGGATGGCCGACCGGTCGGTGCCTTTGATCAGCGACGTCGCGGAGCGGCGCAAAAATCGCGGGAGGCGACCGCGCCGGTATAAGGGCAGCGGCAAGGCAGCAGAAGCAGCAGAAGCAGCACAGTTAATTAGCCGGGACGGCGGCGGCGGCGGCAGCGGGAAGGACGAGTCGCCATTGTTTACGGCAGCGCCGGGGAGGGCGGCGAGCAGTCACCCACTACCTGCTGCCTGCAAGAGGCCACCAGTAAAACATGCTGACAATTTACCAACAAACAGCCTCTATCACTGGCGACTTTTTAATACCGTAAACACGGGCTACTTGAGCCCTGGCCGGCCGCGGTGGTCGAGGAGACTGAGGCACTCCAGTGACGGTCTGCACGGCCACTACGGTCGGGGGTTCGAATCCCCCCTCGGGCATGGATATTTGTGCCGTCCTAGTTCGTAAGTAGTTCATAAGTAGTTTGTAAGTTTAGGGACTGATGACCCCGTAGTTAAGACCCATAGACTATACAAACATTTGAACATTTGAACTTGAGCCCTGGAGGCCGATCCCAAAACAGGAAAACGTTGTTTGGTTCTCTACGCACTCTCAACATCAGTATAACGATGTAGTTTACTCGTCCGCTGGTAGCCGGCAGCACTAAGCAGACCACAGCGTGAGTCTAGGAGGTTTGGAAAGTCGCCACTGTTAGCAGAACTGGTTACGCTACGTGCACATCTCTTTGTTGTTTATTTCACTCTGCAACGTTTCGTCTGTATAGATATCAGGAATAGACTAAAACTGGAGGTAAGTGCATATGTTTCATGCTTAGTTTATCATTAAAGCCAGCTGACGACCGTTCATATTCTGACTATTTCATTAATTGTACAACATGTGGTTAAGTACAACTGGTACACTTTACCTGCAAATACGGGTTACTCGGGGCAAAACCACAATACGGAGAAAAAAAAAAAAAAAAAAAAAAAAGAAAATAAGAACAAAAAGATAAAAAAATTGAATGATTCCACATCAGACAATGACACATACAGTTTGAGACGAGGAGGTCACAGCGACAACTGCCTGCACAATAGTGATGAGGAACATATAGGACACTTGTCTATGACTTTTTGGCAAGCTGAAGCCAAATAAACACCATCACTGACGCCTGTAATTTACTTACAACGGAAGTACATGGGCTCGAACAAACATATATGTATGAAAGTTACAGGATCCCTACGTACACCTCAATGTGCTGGTAGGTGTCGTTATTATGCAAAACTCTGCAATGATGCTCTAGATGGCACTGTAGAATTGTAGACGCCATACGTAATGCAAATGTCTTAACTATAAATTATGTAATAATCATCAAACATGTTCTCTAGCGTATTGTCATCAAAAGACGTGATGATAGTTGCAACTTTAACCTTCTTCTCGGAAGACTGTTGGCATTCACTGCCACTGCTTCCATATCCTTTTCCCGCACTTACCGTAGCACTACCGATTGCAATGAGTTGTTCGTCATTATCATCCCTAATATCATCATTATGTGTTAGTGTTACAAGAGTATCTAACTTATGCTCATATTTCTGTACCATAACAGACACGAGAAAGCATGCGAATGATTCATCTTCTACACTAATACCATCTTCACGAAGAAGGTTTCATCGTAACTTCATCTCAACCAATCGCAATACATTAGCAGGACTGATTACCAATCGCCGCCCCATCTGACGCTTCACCACACAAATAAAATCACAAAACGCAACTTCGGAGGCACACTACACCGTCCCTACTGGCGAACCGACAGGTCAAAGTGCAATGCGACAAGGCACACGCAGAGGCTCTAACGGACAACTGCAGAGTTTTGCTCAAATGTTCAAATGTTTGTTAAGCTTAAGGGACTTAACTACGGGGTCATCAGTCCCTAAACTTACAAACTACTTATGAACTAGCTAATACTAAGGACGGCACAAATATCCATGTCCGAGGGGGGATTTGAACCCCCGACCGTAGTGGCCGTGCAGACCGTGACTGGAGCGCCTCAGTCCCCTCGGCCACCGCGGCCGGCCAGAGTTTTGCAGATGCGGGAGTATCACTAGTGCAATAAGGGACCTTTACATGCGATTTTGGTGTATATGTGTTTGTTCGAGACCAAGTATTTTCCTCGTTAGTACAAGCTAGCCTTTTACATCAGCAACTTCCAGAAAGCTGCTTTACTTATAAGACCAAAGATGTGACATTCACACTCACAGATTTTTCTCATACCTCTTTATAGCTATTCCTGTACCTGAACCTAATCAGCCACTTGTTCTTTTAGCTATACCTAGTTAACCACTTTACTGGTTTGATTTGATAGACACTTTAGTTTCGCTGACGGATACCCTGCCAGCTTCCTACTAACCTTACTACATCTGCACTAGCTGTTGATGCCACTTGCCTTTGGCATCACGTCATTTACTTTATTCTGTTGCATATGAGTTTATCGGTATGCCTGATTTGCATACTTCAAATTCCGTTTTGCAACTCATGTATCTTATAACATTATTTATCTCTATCTTCCTACCCCAACTACGTCATTTATCCAAAGGTATACATGTTAGGAGATCATTTTGGGAGTTATAGCATGATCTTTGCAGTTGATTTTAAGTGTTATTACTTCACGCTGAGATTGAACATATAGGGTACTATTAGTGGAAGTAACTATATTATTTATTATATGTACTTATTTCTTTATATACTTCGTTACTTTTATCAGAATACAGGTCAATAGTATAGTACAATCCTTTCAAGAGAGACTTTTTACACACTGTATCTCTTGCCCCTTTAATTGTAAGCTAGTTTGCATCTGTTGTCCTGTACAAATTCCTGAAGAAGGGCGATAGACTGAACCCGGTCGTGAATAACTCTATAACCCTGCAACTGGTTGTCTTATTTAGGCTATAAGCCACAGATAAAATACCCATTGTTACTTTTTTGACTAAACAGTTAAGTCTGAAAATGAGCTTGTAAGCCGAGAACAGGTTAAAAAATTAAAATGAAATTTATGGAACATACAGATAATAGTGATTTTAATTGAGTATGATAATATTGCCGCAAGATCAGAAGCTCCATTGCGCCACGTCGGCAGTCGGATAAGTTGTGGTCTAGCAGCGACCAGGTTAGCTAAGGAGGGGCGAACGGGCCGTGCAGGAAACTGAGCAGCCTAAACTCCCCACGGCGACTGGCGGGGGACAGCGCCGGAGAGTGGGAACTGTGGGACAGCCATTGCCACAAGAGCACAAAGGTATCCGACTGCCGGTGTGGCGCAATGGGTAGCGTCACCGACCGCGGAGCTGAATGTCGCCTGTTCAATCCCGTCCACCGGCAAAACTTTATTTCTTTGTATTTATCATTTCCAGAATATTCTACATGTTTCTTATGATAACTATTCTTCTAATTTCTGGTACATTCTGTCTATGTATAAATAGTAGATAACTCTGCCCGAGAGGCAGTCAGTGCTGCGTCTATGTTTCAGTTCGCAATAAACCTGCTTTCTGTATAAATGCTGTGTTCAGTTGATCCCTGGATATTCTTCAGCGAGTTCGATATGTCAATGTCTATATCGCATCCCGCGTTCCCCATGTCGCACAGCTTTTCCACTTACCATTTCCCATCGAATGTTAGCAGCGATGCCCTCATTCGTCAGCAATGGCTTGTTGTTCAAAGTTAATTATGAATCGCCCACTCTTCCCCGCGACCGTGGTGGGCTACGTCTGTATCACGTACCGGATAGAGCTCGTGCCCTCTTTATTAGCTCCCAGATAACGACATGGACAAGCTGCCCAACAAGCCTTACTAGTCTTCTATTGTCGACTTATACGCCGGCCTCGCTGTCATGCTGTCGGTTATTCCAGTTCATTTCCATTATATCAGATATTTTATTCTCGAGCTTAAGCATCTCAACCTCAACTTGTCCAACCCGTACTTACGTAAAACTAAAGTTGTCTATGATGTTCTACAAAGACGTCTACCATCAAACCAGATTGAACAAAAATTTCCCCAGTTTGACTGGTGCTCCATCTGGCGTCCTGTATCTGCTTCTTTTCTTGATTCTGATGTACATTCGGTCTGGCACCTTACTGTCAATCGTAAGCATGTTTCCAGATTTCGCCTTCATCGCATCCACCTCGCCGAATCACCTATCTGTCCCAGGTGTGGGGTGGCTGACACTGACGAACATCGTTTTGTTTGCGGTACTGCTGATGACGTTTGGCAAGTGATTCGCTGTATTATAGCTTTCCTAACGAGAACTATTCCAGAGTCTAAGACCAATGCTGTAAATGCCGCGGTGGAGTAGCCGAGCGGTCTAAAGCGTCTCGCTGCGGAGCGCGCGGTTGCTTGCCGTGGAGGTTCGAGTCCTCCCTGGGGCATGGGTGTGTGTGTTTGTCCTTCGTTTAGTTTACCTAGGTTTAAGTAGTTTGTAAGCTACGGGCTGATGACCACGCAGTTTGGTCCGATAGATTTACAAACATTTGAACTGAACTGAATGCTGTGAATTGGATTCGCGGACATGCCATACACTATCTTTTTAGACATAATGCAAAATCGAAACTTGATTTTTGGACTTATCTCACGGATCGCCATTACAGAGTTGTACGACATCCTAAATACAGACAATACTTTTCAAACTTCATTGGGGGTACTTTCAACGATCCTCCCCGCAGCTGGAACGTGTTCAGTCAATAGAGAAGAATTTTAAATGTTTGAACTGCTGTCCCTACTTGAAGTATTCACGGAATGCACATTCTACGAGAAGCCGTGACTAACCTTACTAGCCGCAGTGAACCGAGATCTTCTGAACTATACAACGAACATCAAGATCTATTAAATCAAAATAAATAAATAAATAAAAATAATGAAATAAAATCATTATAATGTGAATAAAGAGAATTTCTTTATTTTGTCTCTTACACATTCCCCTTCCTTTTCTTTCTTTCTGTTCCATTATATAGTTAGTTTTAGCTAGGCACCAACGCCTGAAGGGGTTGAGGTTGTTTTCTTGTTAGGGTTAAAGTGGCACTTTAGTGTCCTTTCCTTTTGTGATCCCCACCCCTCCCCTCAAAAAAAAAAAAAAAAAAAAAAAAAAAAAAAAAAAAAAAAAAAAAAAAAAAGGTTGCAAAGTGCGCGCTTTGTCAACCAGAGAGCGTGGGATCAAATCCCGTTCAGACCACAAATTTTTTCACTACGATTTGTAACCGAGCATTCACTGCTCAAAGATGTTGGAGTGAAAAAATACATAAAAAAAAAGTTGACAACTCTGCCTTCGAAGTCAAGCCTGGTTTCATTTCAACGCAACAATATTCCAACTACAAGCGTTATAGGAAAACTATTCCGTGCAGAAATTTAGACAGTGTACAGACTTATATCTTCTCTCGACTAATAACTGTTTTTATTATTCGTCATACCCTGTGAATAAATATGTCAAACCACATAAGGAATCAAATCTTTAAAGATCTAGTCATTTATTGATTATTTATTTACTTTGGCTTTCAATGTATTTACTTACGTTTCAGTGCGATAATATGTCTGCACATTTAACTTTGGTGTAGTAATCTATATGTCTTATGCTGGAATTCGAGAAACAATTAATTTCTCTGTAATGATGTACATATGCTGTAAAAATGTTAAATCAATTACTTTTGTGAACAATGTTGTACAAATTATGCAACGTTTTGCCTATGTCATACTAATGCAATTTTAGAGATATGTGTAAGAGGTGGAATATTGCACTGTGTAACGGAAAGGTGGTTCGCCTAAGGTAAAAGCTAGTGATTTGGCGGGAGTATGTTCTGGAACCGATATCGGTATGTGAGCTAGCGGCTCTGGTCTAGTAGTTAGTTCGCTGTCTCCGTTGGAAGCAAGTTAACATAACGATGAAGAGCAGTGGATTTTGGAGGCTAACTCAACCTTTTCAAGATAAAAGTAGTCTTGGACAAAGATGTGTAGCCATTCCCTTGCAAACACATCATCGCCAATAAGACGATAATTGAGCTCGTTGCCGCACTGGGCACAGGGCGTGTTACCGCCAGTTTGCTGAGCCACCAAATGTTTGAGTTCGCCACCGACGATACTGCAAGTAATGCATTCTTATTATGGTACTACATTCACGAATCAGCAGTATTGTTCTGACGATTCAATAAATACTTGACTGAAATAAGTTTTTAGAATATTCCCTTTCCCACGTCATATTTCCAAGCAGCGTCCCTTCCTAGTCATAAACTTTCCGACACCGCCGAGAAATGCAGTTGTTTTAGATGTTTGCTTAAAAGAGTGACAATAATTTTATATACTGAAGTAGTAATGTGCTTATTCGTTTCAATATTTGTTATATATTCGAAATCAATATCAGAAAAGTGAGTTACAAATGTATAACTTCTTGCTTGTTAAGTATTACTTGCTTTTATGGTCGAATTAAAGTTTCATTTGTTTTTATAATTAGCAAAAATAGTAATTACAGTTTACAATATTATTGAGAACAATCTTTTTCCTATAAGGCAGTTTTCATACATTGTTTAAAGCCAAAAAACTAAAACCTGCACTAATGTGTCACTCACATGAACTTTAAGGTAAGACATATGAATGATGTGGTGAAACAAATGCCAGTTTGATATATTTTGCTTCATGAAGTGCTTTGTTAAAGTGTTTCCTCATTGTAAAGTAAATGTACTACCTGATAGTGCATATTAAAGGCTTATTGGAATGAGAAAGAACTTGTGTCAGCCTATATTCACAATACTTTCCACTCTGACAGGAACATAAGGCTCAGAATATTTGCTTTTAGTATTTGAATTTTAAATAATAGCACAGTTTTCTTACCTTTATACTTTACAAGAGTGTTCGCATGGATTCAAGTGCTGGTTAACTATTCATCCAAACGAATTATGTTTTGTTGCGTAATACAGTCAGGATTTATGAGCAGTGTAGTCACATGTTTTATTATTTAATTGACAATATACATTACTGTAACGAACCATATTGTTTAAACAGTGTAGTTAATGAACAGTAGTGCTTTATATCAGATAATGTTGAAAATATGTACCTCCATATCAGTCTGTTTCTGCCTCCAAATGTTTTAACAGCATTAATACCCAGTGTAGGACTAAAATATTAGTGCTTACTACATAAGCTTGATATTTATTCCCTTATTCGTGGTGGCGACCATAATCATTTCTAATTACAGTTCATTTAGTGTGCAGCCTGGTCTGATCCTAGTAGCATTATTCTGAAATCTTTCACTGTCGAAACTAAATTTTCAAATGCGAAGTTGTTTATTAGTACGCGCGGCACGGTCAATGAAGTTCTGTGAAGGTGTATTATCATGCGGTGGGGTTCTGTGGTACATTTGGCTTTCATTACTGCCTGTCATGAAGGCTTATTTGACGCGTAACATCCGCCTTAGCGTTATATGGCATTCGTTAGGACGGCGGTTGAAATCCGCCTCCTGGTATCCGGATTTAGATTTTCTCTGATTTCTCTAAATCGTTCAAAGAAAATCCCGAAATGGTTCCTTTGAAAGGAGCCGTCGATTTCTGTCCCTATCCTTATCCACACAATTCAAGAATATTGATGGGACGTAAATGCTAACCTTACTTTCTTCCTTCCTTTCTTTGCAACCTTAGAGGTCTATAAGTTTTTTTTTCTTTTAGAAGAAGCACATCCGTTTGTAACAAGGAAAACGAGGGAAGCCGCTGAAAGATGTTACTGTTAGAGCACAAGAAGAGGAAAATATGCTCCTGTTTGAAAGGCTCTGAGAGAAAAGTGTGGAACTGGCTGAGCCAGACCTAATTCTCCTTTCTTCGCCAAAACGTTTGGCTTGCGAACATGTTCGCATTTTCTTGTGATGAAAGAAAATTGCAGAAACTGATTGCGAGGGAGAGAGAAGAAGTGCTAGTGGTAGGACAACTTTCCCCATTCCCTCTATCCCTGTGCTGAAGTTTCTTGGTCTATCGTTTACAGACCCCAACAACTCATATGAAGGACATATATAGAGAAAAGTAAATGCTGACTGAATCTACATATAGCAGACTACAAGATACAGGCAGTGGCAATGCGAGAGAATAAGGAAAAGACAATGGCAAGAGAGACAGGAAGGTAGCAAAGGCAGCGGTAATGAAGAGAGGGAGAAACGATTGGAAGCAGAGACAGTCAGGAGAAAGTGCCGATGAGAGAAATGGAAGACAATGGGAGGGAGACATATCTAGGCAGTGGCAGTGAAATAGCGGTGTAAACTTCATTATTGTGACAGGACGGATAAGAACCTGCTTTGTGTTAAAGAGCACGCCTAAGTTCGCATGCAAAACGTTTTGGTGAGGAGGGCGGGATGAGGACAGGCAGCTACTCCTTTACTTTTGTGTCATGGTCTCTTGAAAGAAAATATTTTATTTTTTGTGTTGTAACAGGAGCCTTTTCAGCTAGTATACATTTCTTAATATGAAATAAGCAGTTTACATAATATGCAAGAAACAGCTAATTCCTCTAACTGTGGAGCTATGAAAAACGGGGTCCCTCAAGGTTCCATCTTGTGTCCTACGCTGTTCTTAATATATACTAAGACGTGCCACTGTGTATTCACGAAGATGGTAAGCTAGTTCTTTTTTCTGAGGATAAAAGTATAACAATCACGCCTGTTCAACAGGAATTGACTGATGATATTATAAATAATGTCCTTCAGTAAATTATTAAGAGCTTCTCTACAAATGGACTCTCAATAAACTTGGATACAGTTGCATAAAATAAACGGCATGACATTAGTAAATACAGACTTTGAACATAAATTATAGCTAAATTAGAATATTCAAAATTTTTAGTTGTTCGCATTGATGAGGAATTGAATTTTAAAAAATATTGAAGTTTTCCTCAAGAGTTTCAGTTCAATTATTTATACTATAAAGGTGATTTCAACGTTTGGTGATACACATTTCAGTAAATTAGCATACTATGCCTGTTTTCCTTCACTGCTTTCATATGGGATCATAGTCTGGGACAATGCAATATTGAGTAAAAAAAATTTCATTACACAAAAACGCGCAATCAGAATAATTGCTGGAAGCCCACTCAGACATTTATTTAAGGATCCAGGAATCTTCACAGTGGCTTCACAAATATGTATTCACTTATGAAATTTGTTCTTAAAAATCAGACCCAATTCAAAAGTAATAGCAGTGTGCATAGCTAGAACGCTAGGAGAAAGGGTGATATTCACTGTTCAAGGTTAAATCTAACGTTGGCACAAGAGGGACTGAATTATGCTGCCACAAAAGTCTTTGCTCACTTACCAAGTAGCATCAAAAGTCTGACAGAGAGCCAACTAGTATTTCAAAATAATTTCTGAATGGCATCTCGTTCTACACTTTAGATGAATTTCTAGATAAGACTTGGCGATTTCAGAAAAAAAATCCCGAAAATATCGAGTGTCAAATGTGCACACCACTTATTAAGCACAAGTTCTAGATCATCGAGAAATGTCGAATTTCTGATATGTGGAACAAGTAGTAATTTAAACTACTCTAATCTGTACTGTTTTCCGTAATAACTCCCACTGCGGCTTATTCGATCCCGAAACAACCATTTCGCCTGCTACTAGTTATCAAAATGACGGCTAGATGGCAGGAGCTGTCAGAAACAATTGCTTTTTGAGTAGGTAAATATGGTTTCAAGAAAGGACGTTTGTTATCGTCTTTCTAAACCAGCATTAAAACGTTGTAAATTTTCCAGTTCTTGTATAATGGAAACAAAGTTCTTGTATGAGTCCGCGATCTTCGTTTTTTTGTGAATAAGAATACAACCATCTAGATCGCTAAATTGTATTTATTTATTATCTCTTTTCTGCATCTGCGATCATCAGATCTATAAACGTTTGTACTTCGTTATGAAAGTACAGAAGTTTTTAGATCTCATTATGGCACATGCCGAAACGACATAAGAAATAAAGACAACTTAGCGATCTGTTCAGCTGTATTGTTATATCATATAGTAGAAAAAATAATGCAATTTTATAATACATCCAGAACAATTTATTTTTGAAGATGACTTCTGCAAGTGAGCTCCTTGTTTACGCGTTCATTCCTGAAAAACTGTTCTTGGTCTGATATAACACATGAATTGGAATTTCGGTAATTGCTTCTCGGATCTTCGGTTTCGGTTCTTTCGTTGTAACACGTTGACTTTGCTTTGAAGGTGACCCCAGAAAAGGAAATAATAGCTGATGTATCATAAGATCTATGAGGCCTTCGAATGTCGGCATTTCTGGAAATTACACTCCCACAAACAATCTGTGTATTGCAGCCATATATATTCGTGTTGAAGTAATCAAGGCAGCAGAGCACCAAATAGGTAAGATAACTCAGGGAGTACTGCATTTAACTGATGAAAGGAGAAAATATAAAAGTGCAATGGTAATAGTAATGATGAGTAACTTAGGGATGTACAGATTTTGTAGTACCTTCAATTTTAGTGGATGACTAGTTGCATATTTTGTAAGATGTCGGAAAAATAATATCTTAGGTCATTTTTGTTAGTTACGAAGCACATGGATAATCACTGATTTGTGAGAGATGCTGTTCGTTAGTTCACAAGTTTCTGTCATCCCAAGAGCATGTTTCACGATCGACGACTTTAATCTGACTATGCATATATCTTCCAACTGTTTTGTCAATGACGCTGCCTAACGGCAGATGAATTGTACAGCTATCTTAGTATTTTAGATTTATGTGTTGTTGAGTCGTCGAAATCTAGCGACCTATTTTAATGTTTCTTTATTTTCATAACTTGAGAATGGGATAATTTCGTCGTAAAATATGTCGTGCTGGCATAAAATTTTACATATATCTGACAGCTGGTGCGTGAAAAAGTAAGATCGTATAACATAAATTCCACTCAAAATGTATACCTTCAAACTGTATTAATATGTAATTTTATCCGTTTTCCCTCGTTCCTAAGTTATTTGAAAATTCTAGAAGTGGTATTCCCTCTTTGCGACCAAATTAAAGGCAGTTGGTTTTTTGCCACACGCCTTTCGCTTCTTTTATTTCTTGAAAGTTCAGTGGCGATTTATAATGTTACTAATCCACGTGCGTCGTTCTGAAGATATATTTAGTCAGACTGCACACCCAGATCAGTAAACTTGCACTTTGACCTATTACTTCGGGAAAATTATTAAGAAACGAGAATTTTAATTCTTTCTGTATAAAATAAATACGTCACAGATACATTTTGACGATTTACCAAAGCAAAGATGTAATCTAGCGAAGAGATAAAGGAGAAAAAATATATCTGTATCAAAAAGTTAAAAGTCAACTTATCTGCCTTTTATCGGATTAGCAATCTATAGATTATAGAGCTGCGAGAGTGACGAAAAATATGTATGCGTATGTATCCGTTACTAAAAGAAACAGTTAGCCTACTCGTTATAAACGAATCGTTACTCGTTACTCTCGTTACCAGTGCCACCCAGGAATAGAGCCGTTACACTGTCTTTGCATTTGTGAAAAAATTTTTAACTGTTACTGTTAATACTACTTTAACATTTAAACTTCCCACGCAGGTACTGTGTGTTTGCTTTTTGAGGCATTTGTACTACCGAAGAAAGGATCAAATGCAATTGTCATACAGTTCGATTAAAATCAGCCAGGCCCACCAGCGACCTCCGTTTGAAATACTGTTCACGCACTTTACTTAGAGGCTTGGAATGTCAGAGTGGATAGGAATATTTTGTGAGGAATGCCAGTGTCACCGACCATAGTAGTAGCACTGCATTTGAGAGCAACGGGACTGTTGTGCTGTATTATGTTACATTTACAATTAAGATAATACCGTTATGATTGAAAGTCTGTAGATGGTAACTTTTGAGTAGGTACTCTTTACTTTTCTTTAAACTTTAAACTTTTCTTTATAGAAGTTAAGGTAAAAACAAATAATTAAGCATTAAACTAAAACATTTAGAGGTAAAAAATACAATAAAACGTATATTTGCGTTAAAAGCGGACGTCAGATCATCGAAGATTAACCCGCAATCACTGGCCAAGGCGCATAATCCAAAATGTTTAAAAACAAAAATAACCAGCTAAAATCGTAGAGGTACGTAATATGGACTCAAAGTTCGTCACGGATGTCTATATAAATTCCTCATATAATAAATAGTATCATAGAAAATATGGTATTCTTTCCGTTACGGAGGTCGTATCGATACGGTACATGCGAATAAATAAATGTACTCATGAGTAAGTTCTTATCGATACGGTAAATCCGAGTAACGAAATGTATTTGTGAGTAACGACTCAGTACTTCGTATCGGCCAAAGTATTCGTTACTTAGTACCGAATATATATTGTTTGCCACAACTCTAATACATTACTATGTGTTCTGAATTCGCCGTGTTCAGACGTAAGTTTCTGTATTTTTCATGACTGCGAGTCTTTTATTGAATAATTACTAATTTCATTTCAGCATCGTTTTGAAATTATTCAATGATCATTTCTCCACCCTATTTAATAATTTTCAATCATGAAATTTAATTTTCAGCTGTACGGTTTCGTGATTTTATCTAGAGTGATGCGAATTGTTTGAAAGCGACATGAACTTTGCAACTTTTGTTACATTTTCGTGTTTCATCGAATACTTTTAGCAACCCTAAGATTCGTGGCCGTGTTCATTTCATTAACAACAAATTAAATCAGCTAGCCGGGAATTTCCTTTTCAAAAATCGGTCGCGCACCTTCTATCGAAACATGCAGTGGAAGAACAGTTTGAGAAAAGGGCGATGCAACTTTCATTTGCAGCAGTACGGTAATATTAATCTATAAAATAACTTTAGAGCCGAGCTCAGGTTTCATTGCATAATTGAAATATTGCTCCAAAGATAACTTTCCATTTGCAGCAAGGCAAATCTAATTTTTAATATAAGAATGCTATAAGGGAGAAATATTTCCGCTTTTTACTGTGTTTCGAAAAATTTCATCGAAAAACGCCGAAAATCGGCATTCTGGAGTATTCAAACCGTCTAAATAAAACTACAGAATGATACATGACGATTAGCAACATCATAAATTGAACGGTTTGGTGCAAGAAGTAGACAGATCCACTATCTCCAGTTTGTGGCAAATTGAAAAACACGTTTTAAAAATTCATTTTTCACCAAAACGAAAAAATCGTCAGCCTTATTTTAGGCTATGGGGTATCTAATACTACTGACGAGAATAAACACAAATGCATGCACTCAGCTACGTGCAATAGAGTTTTGAATTTTGGAGCTGCCTCCGTTTTGCTCTGAAGTGAATGAAAAACCGTTTATAGGATCATTTTCTTCATAATGAACCATATTTCAGTTTAAAACACATATATTAATGAAGGAAGTACAACATTATTGGCATAATACATTAATTTTACAGTTCTTCTTCAGTCTTCTAGCTCCCCTTCAGTATCCTCAGGGTCGTTTGAAGCATCTGACGTCAACTGGTCGTAAAAACACATTTCGTTCTGTCCAACATACTTGCTGACCAGCTCTTTGGCATCTTCAAACTTTTGGCCTGCTGAACAATACGTAACACAAACTCCTTCCTGCTATTGTTTTCGGGAAGAGTGAGGTAGCGCCCGAAACTGCCTCTGTTTTCATGCAAACTCGAAGTACAGCCAGCTTCATCAGTTGGATTTCTCTGAAACTAGTGGGTGGAGCTGCCTCTTTCTTGCACCAAATGAAGGGGCTTTTTTTATGTGATAGAATGTTTAACTCAATAGAGCCAAAAGTAGAGCTGCCTCCTTCTTGCGCCAAACCCCTGAATTAACAATGAAGATTCTTCACAAATGAAAGAAACGAAACGTGTATGTCAACTTGGCAATAAACTAACTGCCCTTCACTTAGTTGCGTTACTATATTCGTGTTTTATACCTCTTTAAGATCATAATTATTATTATTTAACTAAATAGGGATTGTTAACTGGAGTTACTGAAGGATTTCTTCTCCATGAAAATTCACCAAAATATAAGCTATGTTTTACTCTCGGAAGCAAGGGCATTGATAGACAGCTATTAGACCAGATGAAAAAAAAAAACCCTCACTGGAGAGCAGTCTTGTACTGCATTGTTGATGCTGATGTTGTTCTAGCAAAGTGTAGAATCTGTAAGAGGAATAGAGAAGTGATGCAGATTTTGGTAATCCAGAGAGTGAGAAATTTGAAAACGCCGTTGATATAACATCACACTATAGTGTCCCCCTTGTTCAGTTCATTGATCGCCACAAGAAAGAGCAGATTATGAATTTTTTCAAAAGCAAACAAGATAAGTTTCTGGAAGCAAATCCAACAAAATAATACAAGATATAATTAAAGAAATTTTACATGTTAAATACCTTTCATTAATTAAAGTTATTTTATAACAAGTTATTTTATAATTGGGGCATCCGCAGCTGAGTAAATACATTTTCTTTTATGAATTTATCAATTGTTTTAAAAATCGATTGTATGACTTTATATAGTAAAAGAAACTATTTTCAAAATTGAGTTAAAAATGTCCTCTTATAAAACAATCAGTAAATTCTGGAGCCGCTTCAGCTGTTTTTATTATGTTTTCATTAATGTTTGATTACATTCCAGTCACATTGAGTAGAGGGCAGTCTTATGACAATGGCAGAGAGTTGGTTGCAAAGAACAAAGCGGTCCAGAGAAGAACACTTGAGAAGTATGAACTGGACAATTTGTAGCCTACCACGTGCTGCTCCTTCATTATATTTAGTAGAAGCATAAACGACAAACAAAACGTTTTCGGAATTGTGCATCGTTTGCATATATTCTACGTGGCTTCAACTTCAAGATGTAAAATCTTACAAAACATGAACTCACACAGCAAGTGTAAGTGGTCTGCAGAAGTAAAGGCGGACGTAGCGATTTACAAGCATTTTGATAAAGTTATAAAAACTCTGGGAGAAAATGAAATAATAAATTCTTAACACCACAAACAAAATCTATTAAAAGAAATATGAGAAAACAAAAGTTCATTGTTTTAAATAGACCATGTCAACCAGTTTCTGCAAAGAGAACCCCTTACAATTGATAAAGCTATTCGAAGTACTCGAGGCCTGTTGAGCTTTAATGTGCACCAGGACGCAGTAGATACCTTAAGCGCATGACGTCACAATACACTGCGATGAAATGATGAAGCAGTCACGGAGAACTATAAAGAAACACTTCAGCAAGACTGCGCGACGCAACCTTCAAAGAGTTTCAGCTCAAAGATTTGTGATGAAGTCCCTACGATTACATTCCTTCACTTCTTATTTATTTTTATTTTAACCCTACTGAAACTTTTACGGTCGTCGGTGTGGTATTCATAAAGGTGAAATACTAGTGCAACGATCAGATTTGCGCATGTGGTTGGTCATGAGACTACAGTAATTGCTATCTGTAAGCTGCCAAGTATTATTAGCGATTATTCACCTGCGCAAATAGCTTACGCATTGTCCACGGCGTACAAGCTAGTAAATTAGATCTATAAGCAGCTTTTGTGTTTATACACATACCTTGACGTAATACGAGACCACGCCATTCAGTTATGTTAATTTATGTATTTTGTATGCTAAAGAACTACTGTTGACATTCAAGAGATATTATTTATGCTCATAGTACCGTGATAAACTAGTCCAGTAAGTATTTAATTCGTTACTACTATACAATAAGGTTTATCGACACATTCAAGGTGAAAAATACTGTGTAACATACTTTTCTTTAAGCGCACTCAGAAGGTTGTTTTCCCAGAAAGAAATTGCTCTTTTTTAAAAGTCTATAAATCTTACTAGCGAACTAATATTCCGAAAAAAATTCTGATAATTATTTAACACGAACTAGGTTTCTTACAGGTCAGTAACTATATAAATCCCCACCAGTAGCTGTGTTCGATGTAATTTTGTTTCCATTAGCTATTATTGACCATCTACGCCGTCACCAGATTCAAATTTTGTCTCTTTTAGTGGACATGACAAGTACAGGAAAAAACCGTAGTCTTAATGTTCCTAATAAAAGAAAGCAGTGTCCAACATCCTGTGAAGTACCAAAAAATAAATAAATAAATAAAAAGATGCCGGAGCGAATAGAGAAGCAATTTGAGCTTGCCTGTTCCGCAGAAACAGGGCTGCCACTTTCCCTGTGCATAGAAAATAAAAATCGGATGGCCTAAAGCGGTAAACAACCAACGTCCTTTCATCTACTGTCTCGCAATCCATCCTTGAAACAGTCTGGTGAACCCAGAGATGGAAGTAAATTAGGAAGTAGAGCAGCACTTTGTATATGGGTGCATTGGAACAGCTGCATTTTTCCCCTGAATTATCAAGTGTTGCCATCATGTGGAGGCACCTGTAACTGCGTGATATCTTCACTGTGATGGAGTTGGCGCTACAAGAGGTTTTTCTTTAATCATAATTCCTCATTGGCGAGTAAATGTTTGTAGATTCAATTTCGGCTCCATAGTTTGATTTTCAGAAGCAGTAGCTAGGTTCAACAATGTAATAACTTATTTAATTTAAAGTGAGTATCGGAATGTTTACGTTTCTTGTATATCGCAGTGCGAAATGTTGCAACTTACCCGGCTTTTGATTAGGTAGACATGTTGTCTGTTGCATAATGTAGTGCTCTCATCTTCCTTCTTATATTTTACGTATACTCAGTCTAAATTTTTAATGCTTTCAGAGGGACAAAATACATAATTTGCTTTTTTCTTACTGTACCACTTAGTATCGTAGCAAAGATAGACACTAAGCCAACACCAAACACAGGCAGTACAAGCTAAAATGCCAACTAGCTCTGTCGATGACGAGGAGATCGAAGAAATGTATGAGGAGATAAAAGAAATTATTCAGACCATTAGAGGAGAAGAAAACTTATTTATGATGGGGGACTGAAAGTCGGTAGTAGAAAGGGAAAAGAAGGAAATGTAGTGAGTGAATATGGACGCAGGAATGAAAGAGGAGATCATCTGGTAGTATTTTGTGCAGAGCACAATTTAATAATCACAAACAGTTGAATTTAATCATCATGAAAGAAAGTCATATACGTGGAAGTGACCAGAAGCACTGGGAGATACCAAATTGACTTTTTAATGGTAAGGCAAAGGTTTATAAACCAGATTCTAAACTGTAAGACATATCCAGGTGTAGATACACACTCTGACCACAAATTATTGACTACGAACTGTAGATCAAAACTTAAGAGACTGCAAAAAGGTAGAAAATTAAGAAGATGGCATCTGAAAAAAATGTAGGAACCATAGGTGGTTGCGAGTTTTAGAGGGAGCATTAGGCAAGGATTGTCTGAAACGGTGGATGTTAGTTGCCCAGAAAGGAATGAAACAGGTTGGAATTTTGACTCTGCTGAACGAGAAGAAATGGAAACTGAAGCAACTGCTACAAGGGCTGAAAGTACCTTCGTTCTACCAACGACTATTTTTCTAATCAAAATTATTGAAGATCATTTTATCCTTGACAGTCAAAACAAATGCTGCCACAGGTTCGGATGGCTGGAGGAGTGATCCTTCTTAACATTCCCCGATCATTTTCTTTTGAGAAACAAGACCAACGAAAGTACATCGTGTCGTACAACAGCTCGATGTTCCGTCGTCTCACCTCAGCATAGAAGCTCTCTATGAATGTGAGAAGAATGATGCAGTACCGTACTTCTACCATTTTTCCCCAACTTTAGTCTCAGATGACAGCATTTACAGACCTTTGAAGATGATGTGCAGCATGCTTTGAAGCCAAGTGGAGGATAGACGCTAACAAATCATGATTTACTTTACATTACAAACAAAAGATTTCTCACTATTTTCACTCCAAACATCCCTTTAGGATTCTCATAATTATTCCCATTTGATCCATATATTTTCCGAATCTTTTGTGACCGATAGGCCTGTTCCAGGAGAAGAACTTTCCGATCCCCTAACAAACTACGAAAATGTGGCAAAAGTTGTTAATGCTGTTACAGAAACTTCAGCGGAGCACATTCACTCGTTCTCTAAAGCAATATCAAGGAAAGAGAATAGCTGTGGAACAAAGAAAAGGAATTGTACAGTATGAAGATACACCCAGAGACTAAAGGGAGAAGAAGGAAAGAAGTACAACTAACAGGAAAAACATTCCATTTTCTTCCATATTCCGAGAAGTAAGAAGACTGTGCACATGTGCTGGTAAGGCGTGCAGATTGTGCACATCTGCTGGTAAGGTGTGAAGAATGTGCACATGTGGTGGTAAGGCATGCAGACTATGCACATATGCTCATTAGGTGTGAAGACTGTGCATATATGCTGGTCAAGCGTGAAGACTGTGCACTTGTGCTGGTCAGGCGTGAAGACTGTGCACATGTGCTGGTGGGGTATGTGGGTTGTGGACATGTGCTGGTATTCATAAAGACTGTGCACATGTGCTGGTGAGGCATGAAGGCTGCACATGTGCTCGTAAGTCATGAAGACTGTGCATTGTGCTGGTAAGTCATGCAGACTGTGCACATATGCTGGTCAGGCGTGAAGACTGTGCACAGGTGCTGGTCAGGCGTAAAGACTGTGCACATGTGATGGGAAGATGTGAAGACTGTGCACAAGTGCTGGTAAGGAGTGAAGACTGTGCATTGTGCTGGTAAGTCATGCAGACTGTGCACATATGCTGGTTAGGTGTGAAGACCGCACATGTGCTGGTCAGCAGTGAAGACTGCACTGTGATGGTAAGGTGTGACGACTCTGCACATGTGCTGGTCAGGCATGATGACTGTGCACATGTGCTGGTTAGGCGAGAAGACTGTGCACATGTGCTGGTCAGGTGTGAGCACTGTGCACATGTGCTGGTCAGGCATGAAGGCAGTGTACATGTGCTGGTGAGGTGTGAAGACTGTGAACATGTGCTGGTCAGGCATGAAGACTATGTACATGTGCTGGTGAGGTGTGAAGACTGTGAACATGTGCTGGTTAGGCGAGAAGACTGTGTACATTTGCTGGTCAGGTGTAAAGACTGTGCACATGTGATGGGAAGATGTGAAGACTGTGCACAAGTGCTGGTAAGGAGTGAAGACAGTGCAAATGTGCTGGTCAGATGTGAAGACTGTACATTGTGCTGGTAAGGTGTGAAAACTGTACACATGTGCTGGTCAGGCATGAAGACTGTGCACATGTGCTGATCAGGCATGAAGACTGTGCACAGGTATTGGTCAGGTGTGAGCACTGTGCACATGTGCTGGTCAGGCATGAAGACTGTGTACATGTGCTGGTGAGGTGTGAAGTTGTGAACATGTGCTGGTAGACATAAAGACTGTGTACATGTGCTGGTAAGGTGTGAAGACTGTGCACATGTGATGGTCAGGCATGAAGACTGTGCACATGTGCTGGTAAGTCATGAAGACTGTGCATTGTGCTGGTAAGTCATGCAGACTGTGCACATATGCTGGTTAGGTGTGAAGACTGCATTGCAATGGTAAGGTGTGATGACTCTGCACATGTGCTGGTCAGGCATGATGACTGTGCACATGTGCTGGTTAGGTGAGAAGACTGTGCACATGTGGTGGTCAGGTCTGAGCACTGTGCGCATGTGCTGGTCAGGCATGAAGGCAGTGTACATGTGCTGGTGAGGTGTGAAGACTGTGAACTTGTGCTGGTCAGGCATGAAGACTATGTACATGTGCTGGTGAGGTGTGAAGACTGTGCACATGTGCTGGTTAGGCGAGAAGACTGTGTACATTTGCTGGTCAGGCGTAAAGACTGTGCACATGTGATGGGAAGATGTGGAGACTGTGGACAAGTGCTGGTAAGGAGTGAAGACAGTGCAAATGTGCTGGTCAGATGTGAAGACTGTACATTGTGCTGGTAAGGTGTGAAAACTGTACACATGTGCTGGTCAGGCATGAAGACTGTGCACATGTGCTGATCAGGCATGAAGACTGTGCACAGGTATTGGTCAGGTGTGAGCACTGTGCACATGTGCTGGTCAGGCATGAAGACTGTGTACATGTGCTGGTGAGGTGTGAAGACTGTGAACATGTGCTGGTCAGGCATGAAGACTGTGTACATGCGGTGGTGAGGTGTGAAGAATGTGCACATGTGCTGGTCAGGCATGAAGACTGTGTACATGTGCTGGTGAGGTGTGAAGACTGTGCACATGTGCTGGTCAGGCATGATTGCTGTGCACATGTGCTGGTCAGGTGTGAAGACTGTGCACATGTGCTGGTAAGGTGTGAAAACTGTACACATGTGCTGGTCAGGCATGAAGACTGTTGGCTGTGTAGGTGCAGCTGCTCCACCCAGTTGGAAGTAGCTGCAGGTGTTGTTCTTCTCTGATAATGGTGCCGAAAATCGTTTCATATGAACATCAACTAGTGTGGGCCAGATTTATGTTTTCCAGCTGTCATAAGTCTTGTGCAATAATGATCGATTTGCGTGTATTCAGACTGTGGAAACAAAGAAGACACTATGGATATATCACATATTTCAAACTGAGTAGGATATTTCAATGATATTTTGGAATGTTATTTGTTCCATTTGTATTTTAAGTACAAATACGTGTCAGCCTCTTTTCTGTGTTTTATGGTAGCCATTATAATGGTTTAATCAGAAATATTATTTGAAATTTCTATGAGTAAAAATAAGTAATTTCTCAATATTTTCAAATTTAACCAGTTTACACTCCTTTCTCCATTACGTATCCGGAGATTTAAGAAGTTATTTGTTAGTCTGACCTCACTAGCCATTTTTACATTAAATAAATGTCTTCAACAACGACTACGTAAATGCCGAGGAAAGTATAGTGTTGTATAATTGGCGCCTTATCGGTGAGACGAGCAGAAACATTTTAACAGAAGGATCCCGTAACTACAGTAACAAGTGAAATTTTATTACAAATACATGAATACTCATCTTAGGAAGCCAGCGAAGTGCATTGATTCCAGACTGATAAAGGCCGAACATGTGGGTCTACACTTCTGCATCTACAGCCGTTCTTGACGAGCCCCTGATAGTGTGTGGCAGAGTGTACCATTCTCACCTCCTCCTATTCCAGTCGCGTATGGTTTTAGAAGGTAAAAGACTGCCTGTACGTGTCCATGTGGGCCTTGATCTCCCTGATCTTATCCTTGCGCTCGCTTCGCGTGATATTCATAGGAGGAGTCAATATATCGGTAGTCGTACCGCGCTACAGAACGCCTCTCATGCAACGTCTGCCACTGGAGTCTCCCGATCATTTCTGTGACGCTTTCACGCTTACTAAGTGAACCCGCAATGAAGCGTTCTGCCCTCCGTTGAATCTTCTCTATGTCTTCTGTTAGCACTACCTTGATGAGCTGACCGAAAGAGAGATTTGTGACCGACTTCCTTTGTTGACAGACTACACTTCATGGAGACGCTTACAGTGAATCTGAGTAGGGCGTCTGTCATACCCCGATTGACTTTACGTGGTCGTTATAATGTTCCAGCCTGCCTACTAATGTTGCAAATTAACAAATTTACGGAAGGAAGAGGTTTGAAGTTTGAAGCTATGCGAGATCGCCGTCAGAAAATTAAGGAAAAATTTAGGAAAATCATTTACCTGCATTGAAATGAAATGGCAAGGTAATAAACGGTGGAGTGTTGTACTAGCAGAACGTTACAAAAAGAATCGACGAGCTGTTACCTTTCACAAGTAGATACATCGGTGCTTGAAATATGGCTGTAAATGAATTTTTCATAATTTATCAACCACTCGCCGAACAGTGGATGGCAGTTCGTCAATGTCAAATTACTACTTGTGTAACAGACCGTGAAATGAGAAAAGGTACATGATAAAATTCGGACATGAATATTACGTAATTCAAACATATCGGACTTCCATAAGTTTACAAAAAATAGATTGCGGCTTCTATTGCCGGTAAATAAGAAAGATGTGGCTTAAATTTATAAAAGGGGTGGCAAGCTACAAGCAAATATCACCATTCAATATTAACTAGAATGGTGCCATCCATTGTTACGGTAATGCAACAAGGCAGAAAGAAACATTATGGGTGATGGGAGGAAAAGACAAAATTATTAATAACATTTATAAATGCAAATTGAAGTGAGGGGTGAGGGTTTATTGATAAAAATGTTCAAATGTTTGTTAAGCTTATGGGACTTAACTACGGGGTCATAAGTCCCTAAACTTACAAACTACTTATCAACTACCTTATACTAAGGACGGCACAAATATCCATGCCCGAGGGGGGATTCGAACCCCCGACCGTAGTGGCCGTGCAGACCGTGACTGGAGCGCCTCAATCCCCTCGGCCACCGCGGCCGGCTATTGATAAAAGAAAGATCTGCGCACATCACATATATTTACCTTTTCTGACAAAATTCACATAACAGCGGCCACATAAAAATAATAACGAACAGCTCTCGTCTGAGAGATGATATCTGTATGGAATACTAGATATCTTGTTTTTTCACTCGATATATAAAAAAAATTAAGGTGGAGCTCTTAATCTCTTCTCTGACATAGAAAAATGTCTTATGTACAGAAATTACAAATAAAAAGAAAAAGACGTTCTTTTGATAATAGCGGGGAAGGGAAACCATGTAATTATATCGTTCCATTTCAAATTGCCTCTTATGTCTACTCCCAGATATTTTCTATATCTACATCTAAATAGATACTCTGCAAATCACATTTAAGTGCCTGGCAGAGGGTTCATTAACCACTTTCATAACTTTTCTCTACCGTTCCATTCTCTAATAGAGCGCGGGAAGAAATAACACCTAAATCGTTCCGTTTTCGATCTGATTTCTCTTATTTTATTGCGATGGTCATGTCTCCCTATTTTATGGTAGTAGCTGCTTGCAATGTTTATCTTCCTATCGCGTGATTATATAACAGAGGATCTTTCTTTCTACATAAACACCAGACTTTTTTACGTGGAGGCTCAGCCGCCACCATGCGTTCATACGCTGCACATCATCTGGTGTTTCCAAAGTTGCGACTTCTGCATAAACTGCAGCATCATCCGCAAAAGGCTCACTTAACTTCCGATGTTATGTGCGACGTCATGTATATGTACTGTGAAAACCGACGGTCGCATACCACTTCCCTGGGACACGCCCGAGATCACTTATCGTCTGAAGGGCTCGCTCTCCGTTCAGAATGACATTCTGCGTTCTGTCCAGTCAAACAATTGGGCTGATATTCCATACGCTCGTACTTTATCCATCAGGCTACGGTGCGGAACGGTATTCATCGCTTTTCTGAAGTCAACAAAGCACGCCATTTACATGGGACACCGTATTTCTTGCCCTCTGAGTCTCGTAGTTGAACAGCGCGCCATGTGTTTCAAATGATCGTTGCTTACAGAAACTATGATTAGACCTGAAAGGATTTTTCCGGTGTCCAGGAAAGGCATAATACATCGAACATGAAATGCGTTCAAGAATTCAACAACCGATGTTAGGAATATAGGCCTGAAGTTATATGCCTATGCTCTGATCGATGACCTGCTCATAAGCGGGAACGACCAATCTGTAGGTACAGATAACTCCTGTGGGGTGGGGTTTCGAGTTCCTTCCCATACTTTGTGAAAAATAGAGTTCGCATCGCACCAGGTGTAGCGGCCTCTCCTCTGTTCAGAGATTTCAATTGCTTTTGTAACACACTGACCCATATTTCAATAACTGCCATTTTGTCTTTCGTGCAGAAGGCGAACCACAGTGCAATCTTCGTCTGTGAAACAGCTTTGGAGAAAGACATTTAATGCTTTTGCTTTACGTGTATCGTCCGCTGTTTTAACAGCTTTGTGGCCAGAGAGTGGTGGACATGTGGTTTCCACCCATTTACTGATTTGACGAAAGAGCGAAATCTCTTATGATTTTCTGCTGAGCGCTGCAAAAAGCATTCCTCTCGTTGAACGCCTTTCGCATCGTAGCCCTTACGCTAATTTTGGCGTCGTTTAACTTTTGCTTGCCTGCAAGACTGGCTTGGTGCTGTAATGGCCTTACGATCACTGATTCCGTGATGTAACCTAACTGTATCGAAATGTTGCTGTATATTTGGTCTAACACCTTATCTTCAAGAGTCGGTTCTACGTTTAACTGCTCAAGATAATTTTCAGATACATCATTTCTACATAACATCAAGATGAATACTTAGCAATTCAGATTGAAGTGCATAGCTGACGGTTAATCGAATTGGCTTATGATATTTCTCTAATGTTCCATTCTCCATAACGCGCTGAAAGAGGGAACACCTAAATCTTGGTGTTTTCGATCTGCTTTTTCTTATTTTATTACGATGATTGTGCGCAAAAATAATATTTTCTCAGCGTTCACTTAGGTATTATTACGTTCGCATTCGGAAGAGCAAGTTGGAGAAAGAAATTTCGCAAATAAATGTGGCCGAAATGAATAATTAATTTTTTTAATGATTTGCGAGCGTAACACTCTGTCCTCTTTATCGCTATAATAGGAAACTAGCGGCTCTAAATCGTCTTTCGGTCCTTCCTGATGTAGACCCCACAATACGCTGCAATACTCCAAAATAGGACGTGCAAGTGTAGTGTAGGCAGTTTGTTTATTAGAACTATTGCATTTTCTTCCTGTTCTGCCAATCAAACGTCGGTTTCGGTTCACGTTCCCTGCAATATTGTCTATGTGTTCTTTCCATTTGAAGTATTAATACGAATGTAATCCAAAGTGGCCATTCCCTCTTAAAAAATCACAAATTTCGATTTTTCAGTAGTTCTATTGAGTATTCCCTATTTTTTCTACGCAACCCTGTATTAAAGCGAACAAAGCACTAATATTTAGATCGGTGATACACACCAAATTTAGAATCAAATGAAATATGGGTGAACTTATAAAAAGAAAAGTAAAAATAAACGTCACTGATACGCCTTATGTAAATTTGTCAATTTTTTAATTTAAACAGTGCTGTTAACCTGTTATTGTCCTATGTCGTTATACTATGTAGGACCTTTCCTTATTTAAACTAAAGTATTCTGAGTGACTCGAGAAATAACAATTAAGAATAATAAAATTTTAATTTTTACAGAGTGCAGCAAGTTACAGTGATTATTGCTGCATACTCATAAGTGCAGGCTAATATTCAAATCATCTCAGCCAAGAACAAACTTTTTCAGTCAGTGCTGCATTCTTAAAGTGTTTACTTAATTTTAATTAAAGAATGAATTAATTGACAGGGTCATAAAGGTTCTTGATTGCATTAGTAATGTCCATAGTTGTTAGAGTTAATTGAAAGACAGCATATCAGATTCACGTATTTCATTTTGAAAGTAGGTTTGTTTTTAAACAAAAATTGTCACACTACTGAAATATTATAATTACGATGCAAGTAACTCAGTTTAAAGCAGAATCTTTATAAAAGTCAAAGAAATAGTAAAAATACTAGTGCTTAAATATATGTTTGGAGAAGGTTTCTTAAAAGATTTGCTATTCGAGTGATTTCACAAAACTAAGAGTAGTGGGTTTTTTTAAGTTAATATGCTGTTTTTTTTTTTCAAATAGACCTAAATGAAATATTTATCATTTTACTATTTTGGTTTCACATTTTTAGCTTATTATTTACGACTTAAGTAGGTTGCTGTAGTCTAAGACCCAATAGTAAACAGATTAATGATGTTTCAATCTTGCTAGTAACTAACTTCAAGTGTAGATTGCTGTGATGCTGTCTGATAATCACAAAAGTGACAGTTTTAAGTAGTGTTACATTTCAAGTCTGTTTTAGCAATACTTTATCAGATTACTAAAGAAACATTTTTTCTTACTGCATCATTACATTCAGGCTATGAATCAAATAGTTAATTACCGGCCACAGGGACTGGCGACCGTAATTAAAACAAACAGAGCGGTTTTCCTCTTAAAGTAAAAACTCTCTCTGATTTCTCGCGGTTTCAACACTATTTATCTCTTGGTATTATTTATCTTTGGGAAACGAAGGTTATCTCCGATGCTTTCATCTAATAGGATCGCACGCGGTCAAATTTAAATCTTCTCGGATGGGCACAATTCTGTAAGCGGCTGCAAAGCTTCACTAATCGAAAGGAGTGTTGTACAGCCGGCCGCAGTGGCCGAGCGGTCTGCGGCTTGCCAGTCACGGTCTGCACGGCCGCTGCGGTCTACGATCGGGGGTTCGAATCCCCCCTCGGTCATGGATGTTTGTGCCGTCTTTAGTATAAGCTACTTAATAAGTAGTTTGTAGGGTTAGGGACTGATGACCCCGTAGATAAGTCCCATAAGCTCTACAAACATTTTTTTAATTTTTTTTTATTGTTGCACACTGTTATGACCTTGTGGTGGGAAAATGCACGAAAACGAGGAAGAAACAGCAGCCGGCCGCGGTGGCCGAGGTGACTGAGGCGCTCCAGTCACGGTCAGCACAGCCACTACGGTCGGAGGTTCTAATCCCCCCTCGGGCATGGATATTTGTGCCGTCCTAGTTTGTAAGTAGTTCATAAGTAGTTTGTAAGTTTAGGGACTGATGACCCCGTAGTTAAGTCCCATAAGCTTAACAAACATTTGATTTGAAGAAACAGCAACGATGAGCTACATGAGAAAGCAGAAGGTGCCGAATAGAAGCAGTGTTTATCCACGAGCCACGTGTGATTGGAAGAAGAGTCACGGAGGTCTCTCCGTTGCCTACAGATTCCGAACTATAGATGGAGCCACGAACGACGGCGTTCGAGCTGAGGCTCGATCTGCGCATCTACGTCACGCATTCGTCGATAGCCAGAGAGCGTTCCGTAGTAATCTGCTGTAACTGTCAAAGACGTTGCCAAAATTAAACTCGAATGCAGCGCTACTAAAGCAGAGTTACTAAACACAGCTTTTAGAAACTCATTCACCAAATGAAACGAAACCAATATTCTAGATTTCGAATTGCAGACAAATACCAGAATGAGTAACGTTGAAGTAGATATCATCGGAGTAGTGCAGCAACTAAAATCACTTAACAAGAACAGCTCTTCTGGTTCGGACTGTATACCCATTAGATTTCTATCTGATTATGCTGAAGTGATAGCTCCTTACTTAACAGCCATATACAACCGCTCTCTCAAAGAAGGATCTGTACCAAAAGACTGGAAAGTTGCACAGGTCTCAACTATATTCAAGAAAGGCAGTAGGAGTAACCCACTAAACTACAGGCCTATTTCATTGACGTCAATTTCCAGCAGGGTTTTGGAACATATCCTGTATTCAAATGTTATGAATTATCTCGAACAGAATGGTCTATTGACCCAAGGTCAACAAGGATTTAGAAAATATCGTTCATGTGACACGGCTAAATATTCAAGTTTCACCTACATCAGTTTCAGATGTTTTAAATAAATTTTTTTCATTATTCATTGATCTTTCTATAAGAAATAATTCCGCTCACTAGCTCGTTTTCAAAATATGCAAGTGACTCTGAGTTTTTGCTGGATTCTTTGATTAGCTCGCGAAGTATCCAACTTCAAAGGTTATAATTTTTCATCTTATTCGAAGATGAAGTAACGCCTGTCTCTGTTGTGATCACGTAATCCAAAAGAGAACGTTCATCCTCTACAGTCAGAAACTAGCCTGCAGTGTGGGCAGCTCCGACATCACTGCTGAAACGCAGGTAGTCTACAAACAGGCGGTACCTGTTCCAAGCAGCCGGGCGTGCAGGAGGCGTCATTCGAGAGACGTGAAACGATGGTCTGTGGTGCGGGCACAACCCCACCCTCCACCCCTCACTACGCCTCAGGGTGCTGCGACATGCTGCTCTCCACCTGTAGGTAACCAGTTCAAACCCAGAGATGTAAGATATGTTTGACCGGTACTGAAAAGGCGGAGAGATGTGTTAACATACAGTTGCTGTTACAGGCTTTCAACGGTTGTTAATGAGACTTCGTCTTTAGATTTCTTTTACTCTTTAGGGCCTGCAGCACATTATTATTAAACAGTCCAGATTTTCTGCCCAAGTGTCAATGTTTTTTACTCCGACAGATTCTTTTTCTCCAAGAATTGCTACTGTCAGATAACCTGTGGATATAGTGTAACTACTTGTAGATAACATATGTTTTCAATCGTTTCGAGGGGGGATCTATAATAATAAGAAAACAGAAATACTCGTAAAAAGCCAATGTAGCTATTTATTACTTCGCTGATAACGCCAATTATACAGACGTAAGTAACAATCTGTGTTTTACACGCAACTAAGTTTTCCATTTTAACATAAAACGTTGTATGTACAAACGATTACATTATATCTGCTGAAAATTGGCAATGGAAATTCTCGGCCAAACAGTATGTCGTGATTAAATAACATTGACAGTTCAATGGTAAATAAGGGCCATTTAATAATAATATGATTAGTCGTTAGAATTTTAATAAACATACCGTTTCGATGTAAATAAATTACATCTCTTTCAAGTCCACCGCCTCACGCCACGCACACAGCAGAGACATATAGGTGCAATTTGATGGCACATGGCACGGACAACATTCCCAGTATCTGTCAGTTTCTCTTACAACTAATGCTCCTAACTGTGAGTGTCGGAGTTTTTCGAATCGACCGTCAAACGAAGGTGTCACGAATTGTCTCAATTTAAACAGTAAGTGACAACTGTTAGGTGTTCTCAGGTTGCAAGACATATTGTACATGTTCTAATCATGAGCTGCTCACAGCGTCTTAAATTAGAATCTTCTGCCATATCGGGTGAACCATAATTATGCTAGCAATTTAATGAAATTAAGTCCTAGAAATTCAACAGTCTCTACGGCAGATTTGTGTGATCTGCCTGAATGTAAAAACTCACAATGTTGCTATGGTAACCATCCTCGGTTGTGTTAGCCTGCTGATGCGGCAGTAGGCAGTGCAAAGATTTCATAGGCCGTGTAGAGCAAGCAATTAAGTACGGACATGGTCTGTGTAAAAATAGTATTCGTCCTGTGTTCACTAGTCAAGATGGAAAAGCTTTGTCACTTCCTCCGAAATTTAGCTAAGAATATTCGAAAGCAATTCCATTACTCTCGTGATGCGTGAGCAGTCACATTCATTTATAGTGCCAGCAATTTATATATGCCAGCAATTGTTTCGGGGGGCGATCTATAGTACTACTAAGACAGAAAAACAGGTGAAAAGTCTAAAACCACTGTTTACTACTACACTGGTAGCTGGGTTCAGCAAAAATGCTCTGCTATCAGATGATCTCATACCTATACATTTCAATAAAAAATCATCATGCATCTATTCATTTTATACAGATGATGGATTTTTTCCGATGTATGGCCATAAGATCAAATGACGGGAAAGTAGTTTTACGAAAAGTCGTTATTAATGGAATCATAAACAGCGAATTCAGCTTTTTCGAACTGTACTTATTGTGCGAAAATTACTTCGCAACCCACGAAAGATCAACAGCATGTAAAAAATTTGCTGTTGCAACACACGTAAGTTTAATGAAGCGATTTGTGGTAATACCTGATTGGCCGTCGGTGAATCCTGAAACGAACTTCACAGGTGTTCACTTCGATTTTAGCTACTCGTTGCTTTATCGTTAGAAACCGTTAGAAATTGCAGTGAAAGCTAGAAAAAAGAACCGAACATTGGCCTAATAATAACAAAGATTTTACAGTTAAAGTAAATGGAGAAAATGAGAAAATACGGAAGCTTTCTGTTGCAGTCGTTATTAAAAAATTAAGAGTAACAGTCTGTTACTTGTAGTAAATTAGTGTGTGTGCACAAGTTGAAGACAAAATTAACGAACATTAGCTACTCTTCGAGCAACAGTTATTAATTTTTGTGTGAAGTGAGCTGTGACATACCTCTCCTTTCCTCGAAATTGTATTGATTACAATCCTGATCCACGAAGAGACTTAACACGAAGTATTATACATAGATAAATCGAAAAGTATAAAAAACCACAATAGTTCTTTTTTTTAATATCACAACAAAGTGTCTTAAAAAGGAGTTAATCATACGAGAAATTTGTAGAATAGAAATCAGCTTTGTTAGGAACGACGGTCAGCATTCTGAAGCTGACATGGAGGCACTGACGTGCGAGAAAAGCGACGGTCGATCCGTAGTGACCTGAACCTCACCCTTCCCTAACAGCGTGCAGCTGGGCGTTCTGGCAGTAGAGGGGGCAGCTCAGCCGACCGCAGGCCGTGATGTAAGTGCGAGGCCTAGGAGACAGACAGGCCCCAGCGCGGTCGCCTTGCCACGTAAGCGAGGTAGTTCCGAGCCGGCGCGATCGCTAGCTGATTGGTCGGCCGCTGGGGCACTGCCCACTGCGTCATAGCGGGCAGCCACTGAGCTAGAGATCGCGCCGGCTCGGAACTACCTCGCTTACCTGGCATGACGACTGCGCTGGGGCCTGACTTTCCCGTTGGCCACGGTTGAGAGTGACGTCACTGGATGCGGTGTGGAGGGGCGCGTGGTCAGCACACCAGCCCCCAATGTCTGCTATGCTGAGCAGCGGTACTCAAACGTTACACCCGAAGCTCAAGGTTAGTGATAAAATTGGTGTACCCTCTTAGTCAAGGAAATCACTCAGGATTTATTGTTGAGTACAAAGAGCGATTTCATTTACCAATCAATAGCTCAAGCGGTACTGAGGGCTCAGGTGTAGACGTATCAAGAGACACCCCTACTGGTGTGAGGTACAGCGTCTGGGGGCGTTGTTTCTGGCGTCCATTCCGTCGTACAGATAGGGAACGCTGTCGTGGGATGCGTCAGCGCTCGCTCGTGCTGTTCGCGTGGTTCTGAGAGAGTTGCAGGTGTTAGTTGCCGTCCCTTCGCACGCCGAACATGTCAGACTGAATTTGCTGCTCCGCCGGCCGCGGTGGCCGAGGTGACTGAGGCGCTCCAGCGACGGTCAGCACGGCTACTACGGTCGGGGGTTCGAATCCCCCCTCGGGCATGGATATTTGTGTCGTCTTTAGTCTTAGCTAGTTCATAAGTAGTTTGTAAGTTGTACAACATTTGAACATTTGAATTTGCTGCTCCTCTTGCAAAGCACTCTGAGTTTCACACGTAGTGTGAGGGCGAGTATTGCCTTGTTGGAAAATCACTTCCTGTTGCAAGAAAGGCAGAAGCACTGCTCCTACAACATTCTGCAGGCCCCACAACCACCAATGGTAAAAGAGAGAGAGGTAGCGTATCGAACCGGAGACAATAAGGCCTGCGATAGAGCCAGTGTGTCTCGCACGAGACAGCGGAGCGGTCGCCAGGCCCTCGTCGCACGTGCAAGCGCCACCGCTGAAGACCTCGGCCTCCCAGTCGCATCTTCCGAGCGACGCTCTGGCGCCACCAGTCGAGCTGTGCGCGCCTGTGGCGAGCAGTGACTGAACGACGGGCTGGAGGCCGGAGGAGGGAGCGCCCGCGGTCCCGCTGTTGCTAACTGCTTGGCAGGCGTCCGGGTGACTCTTCTGGGCTCATGAACGCGCTTCATATGGGCTGTAGTAGCTGTACCACCTGACACTGGCGCCATTACAATACGACGATCATGGCGGACGTCTGTGCTGCGTGGACGACCACAACCTTCTATACCAGAGGTCGGCAAGTAATCTCAGAATTTCAAAATTTTTATCGAGGTCCGGAAGTGAAAGCTCATATTCCTTCATAAATTTTTTATTTTCACTCTCAATCTAATATGAAATACAACAGGTGTAAAATAATAATGAATGAAAATCAAGAAAGGCTTATGTTATTTGGCATTTTTTTTCACTCATGAAAGTATGAAATATAATGGTCAATTTTTTATTGAAAAGTCCAGAAACAGGTCACTAAGAAAGTTAGAAATACAATGCAAAACCGAAGGGAAAAATTACATTTGCGGTCTTGAGGTTCTAGAAGTTAAGTACATATGCGGAATACTCTCTTCAAAGTGGTTAGCCGTCAGTCCTAAGCGATAATCATTCTCAAAGAAAATCATTTCTGAAAATGAAATTTCACAGATATATGTGAATCCAAACACATCAGCCAGGTAGTTCGCAAATTATTTGCAATTTTCATATTTTTACAGGACATTTTGACTCCAAAATTCTTCAATTACAAATTAATTTCCAGTGTCCTTGCAGCTCGGTGTTATCTACAGAAAAAATTAATAATTAGGGTATGTAACTTACACTTTCAAAATACTTTTGGCTGTCCAGCTTTTGGCCTTCCGCGGTCCGGACCTGAACCGCGATCCGCCAGTTGCCGACCGCTGTTCTATACCATTGCGAGAATATTCCCGTGACCATTGCAACGACCACCTTTTCACATGTGATGCGTCACATCCACATTACGTCCATCTTGTGTGGCAGTTCTCCGAAACGACCATCGCGGCGCACGGAAGGGCACAATTTGACTCCTTTCAAGTTCAGTTGGATGCAGGTTCAGACCCCGTGGGATGACGCGTTTTGCTTCTCGCGTCGATCACACGTGATCTGTGACTGTAAGGCCTCCTTGTTAATGGCCACGTGCAGATGGCGTTCCGGCAGCTCTGTCGCTGTCTGTTGGTGGAGGACACCGAAGCCTTTTCCAAGTCATCTACTATCCGCCAGATGGCGTCTGCCGTCATGGAATCGAAATCGACGCCGCGTCTCCCGGTGTGGTAATTTTTCTGGCAGTGTATGAAACTATTCATAATCGTGCCTGACTATCTGACGTTACTAAAACAAAAACCGGTAGGCCAATCATGCAAAATGGCCTTGATCGGTGGGGTATCAATGCATTATCCAATCTCAAGATGCCAGTAAGTATACCTACTGCACGAAGAATGTGCGTATTTTGTTGTTATTGTGGTCCTCAGTTCACACAAGTCTCTTCATCTGAGAATACGTACGGCAACCTACATCCTTTTCAGTCAGCTTATTGCATTCGTCCCTCGGTCTCCCTGTACGATTTTTAACCCAAAATCTTCATTCTAATGTTAAGTTGACGATTACTTGACGTCTCAGAATATGTCCCACCAATCTATCCCTTCTCTTGGTCAGCATATGCCAGAAACTCCTCCCGCCGGCCGCGGTGGCCGAGGAGACTGAGGCGCTTCAGTCACGGTCTGCACGGCCACTACGGTCGGGGGTTAGAATCCCCCCTCGGGCATGGATATTTGTGCCGTCCTTAGTCTTAGTTAGTTCATAAGTAGTTTGTAAGTTTAGGGACTGATGACTCCATAGTGAAGTCCCATAGACTATACAAACATTTGAAACATTTGAAACTCCTCCCCAATTCGGTTAAGCACCTCCTCATTAGTTACGTGATCTACCCATCTAATTTTTATCATTCGTCTTTAGCACCACATTTCGAAAGCTTCTATCATCTTTTTATCTGAACTCCTTATTGTCCACGTTTCACTCCCGTTCAATGCTAAACTCCAAACAAATGCTTTCAGAAAGGAATTCCTAACATTTAAACTAATATTGGATGTCAAAAATATCGCTTCTTCAAAACTTTTCTTCCCATAGCCATTCTGCATTTTATATCTTCTTTACTTCGGCCATGACATCTTGATACCCAAATAACAAAATTCACTACTGCTTTTATTGTCTCATCACCTAATATAATTCCTTCAGCATCGCCTGATTTTCTGACACTACATTCCGTTAACGTCTTCTTAATGCTCATGTTATACCTTCCTTTCAAGACACTGCATATGCTGTTTAATTGCTCTTCCAGGTCTTTTGCTGAATTACCTTGCAAACCGCAAGGTTTTTATTCCGTCTCCCTGCACATTAATTCCCTCTCCAAATTTCTCCTTGCTTCATTAATTGTTTGCTCAATGTACAGGCTGCAACCTTGTCTTACTCCCTTCGCAACCACTGCCACCCTTTCGTGCCCTCCGACTCTAATAACTGCTGCATGGTTGTTGTACAAGTTGAATGTAGCTCTTCGTTCCCTATATTTTATCCCTGCTACCTTTAGAATGTCAGAAAGTGTATTCCAGTCAACACTGTCAAAAGATCTCTCCAGATCCACTAGTGCTAAAAACGTAGGTTTACCTTTTCTTAATCTAGGTCGTACGTATCTAGCTTCTTAAAATCCCCACCCGACAAGAATCGTTGACCGTTGTTTTTACAGGGACGACGGCGTGATAAACTAATGAGGAGAGAAGGAGGCTGTGTCCCCACTTAATGCGGCGGTCCACCAGACTGAATGGCGTCTGCCGTTGAACCTCGACCAGCACGGGACTCGGCACACCTTCGCACAGCGCAGGTTTTCGAGAGACATACTGTGATGACATCTGCTAATTTCTCATCTTACAGCCAACAAGAGAATGACAACACACTGGTCCTGTTTGGAGGGATTTTTGTAACAACGGAGTCTTCTGAAAGTTCACGTGTCTGCGTTTAACGCACGCAAGTCGGAAATACACGAGCGCCAAACGAATTAATTTCTTGCCAACATGTCGGTGCTTCACGATGCTTGTAGCTGCTGCATCTCTTCCTCATATGGAGACTTTAGTGTGGAACGATTTCAGAACAGCGAGACTTCTGCTTGGTATAATTTCCCTCACAACTCTGCTTGAAGACGTGACATGTATGTAAATATGACATTCGTTTACATGACGAGTATACTTTCTAATAATATCCTTTACTTCCTCATTTAACTCTTACCCGATCAGCTCTGTCACTGTTGAAGGTTGCAGCTCGGCGACGGAACGTTGACCCATTTTGTGCCCTCTTTCCATTAGTGGTATGACTGGTCTGATGTGCCACGTTTCGAAATATGTGCACCAAACGTACGTCCTTTCTCTCTCACATTTAAGCCAGTGACTGATACCAATGGGATGATCTCGGCAGGGAACGCCCTCTTTGCCTGTGTCATTCTAGTTTTCAAGTTCGTGCTGCGTCCATAGTGGGCTACTTTGCTTTCAACGTAACAGATTCCACAACTTCATCTGCTTCGTGGTAACCAATTGTGACGTTAAATTGCTTGCGACTTTAATTTCTACTACTTTTCTTTGCTTTTTTCTGATTGTGTTTTACTCTCAACCTAAATTCTCTGCTTATTACACTATTCATGACACTCGACAGATACTATCATTCTTCTACCATTTTACTGATGATACTGATTTCATCAGTGAATATTATTATGAATATCCTTTCTTCTGACTATTGATACCACTTTTCAACCTTTCTTTCATGGCAGTCACTGTATTTTTTAATTAAATAATGAACAGCAGTGACGGAAGACTGCATACCTGTGTGACACCTTTTCTCAATCCGTGCACTTCTCTCTTAGTTCTTGTACACACTACACATCAGCCGTGTTTTCCTCTATTTCTTTTTCAAAATTTCGAATAGCTTGCAGAATGTTCTACTGTCGAACGCTCTTTCCAGAACAACAAATGCAACGAAAGTAGCTCGATTTTTTCTCAATCTTCCGCCATTAAGCCCAAGGCGAGAACTGTCTCTCTAGTGCGTTTTCCTGTCTAAAGTCATCGTCATCAAATTGATCTTTAACTTTCATTTTCAGAGTCTTCTGTCTTATTTTCGTCAGCAGCTTTGGTGTATGTACTGTGTGTGGTAGTGGTACAACTGTAGCAAGCTGACAAGTACTCGCGATGTGTCCCGTTATCGGGGGCACAGTGTTTTGTTTCTGCTCGTCGTGTTGCAAACAAGAGTGGGACACCTGTAATGAAAATCGTGAACATCTTGTAAGGTGGCAATATTTTGCACATTACATCACGTGTAGCCCACTAATTGTACCACCCTCTGGTGACTTTACATATGATTTGATAGTAAAAGAGATCTGTTGATACGGAGGTGGAGAAAGGCTGACATCATTACGTATTCTTTAACGCTAATAACTGAGCTTTATTTGGTGCAGGGTAGCATGTAACAAAACTGTGTAAAGCTCCGTGGAGACTTGTGAAACTGGATTTCGCTGTATCACAGCGTTGAAATTAGGAGGGGGCAGAGCGTAGCCAAAGAAGTTAGATAGTGGTAAGGATTGAAATGACGCCTCCTAGGAGGACTGAGAGATCGTTGTTACTACGATCAGGTCGACGACCTGGACAAATCAACATTCGCACTATCAAAACCGTAACGAAGTGACAGTAGCGTCACCCCATAATAGTGGGAATGCACTCCCGACTGCAGGTTGGCGGGATGGCGGAACTGTGAACGAAATGAAACTTCCTGGTGCATTAAAACTGTGTGTTTCACCGGGAGTCGAATGCAGTACTCTGATACGGTAAGCAGTTTAAAAGCTCCAGGAAGTTTCATATCGGCGCACACTCCGCCACATAGAGAATGTTTCACTCTGAAAACATCACTTCTGCCATGGCTAAGACAAATCTGCACAGTATCCATACTCGGGGAGAGCTATCCAGAAAATTTCACCGGAGAACTTCAGGGAACTTTGGACGTAGGAAACGAGAAAATGGCGGAAGAGATGCTGTGAGGATTGACGTGCAAGAGTAGCTTAGTCACTAGAGCACTTGTCCGCGAAAGGCAAAGGTCCCGTGTTCTTATTCCGGTCTGACACACAGTTTTAATCCACCAGGACTTTCATATCAGTTAACAATCTACTGGAGAGAAAATATTTTGTTCTGTGAATAACACATTAAAGAGTGACGGGTGCCTTCTGCCATCAGCTCCCTGGATCGTATTGTATTGTATTCTAGTGAGAGCGCGTCCCATTGGTAAATTACACAGTGGAGTTAGCGGAGGAGATTTGTTGTGGAAGCTGCTCTTACGTATGCCGTATTTAGTGGAGTAATAAAGACAGTTTAGTAGACTATGGACAGTGAGTTGTTGTGTACCTTTTAAAAGTGATTTATCAAAGATGGATGCCGAGTAATCTCGAAAAAGTCGTAAATACGTTACGCTGTTGAGGAAGCGATGTTGTATCAGCTCCGGCAGTCAGAGTAGATAAGGAAAATTGTTGCCATCACTGGTAAAAGTTTATGCACTGATGTTTCGCAACAATCGATTACATTCTTTTAGTTTTCGGTATGAAAGGAAGTAAGATATATCGGGGGAAGAGCATTTTAGACAGCGTTATCGCAGCTGGTGAGAATTAAGCATAGCAGAACCAATAGCAGTTTTTTAAGAACTTCATGTCCATTCTAACTTTATAACCTTGTTATTCTACACATGGTTCAGTTTCGTCTTTCAGTAAATCATATGGTAAAGGTTTGCATTTATCGTTTGACGGGCATTATTTCCCTTCAACATTCAAGTGATTAATACATTTTGTGCCTCTTAATGTCATGTAGAAGCATCTAGAAGTTGTCGCGGTGGAGTAGCCGAGCGGTCTAAGGCGCCTCGCTGCGGAGCGAACGGTTGCTCGTTGCTCGCCGTCGGAGGTTCGAGTCCTTTCTGGAGCATGGGTGTGTGTGTTCGTCCTTAGGTTCGTTTACCTTACTTTAAGTAGTTTGTTAGCTACGGACTGATGACCACGCAGTTTGGTCCGATAGATTTACAGATTTATATATGTAAAAAAAAATAAAAAAAAATAAAAAAAAAAATAACAACAACCTGCAAACAATTGGGTATATTAGAGGTTTTCAGAGAATCTCTGTTGAAATTTCCAGATCTCTTAATATCTAGTACTATATATTACATGGAGAACTTTTTGAACGTCGTTAAGACCAGTGTAGTGCGAACAGAGCGTATCAACTATAAAGGTAGAACTCGCTTTTTTAGTCAGAAACTTCTGCTTTAACGACGTAGGTTTTATAAAATTAAATCTGACTACCATAATCGAAACGAAATTCAACAGCTGAAAACCTCTGAGACATGTTGAAAGAGGCCGCTTTTTAGACTTGTTCTTAGGGCGTTATAGGCAGTAATTTAAATAAATCAAGTGATAATAAACGTCAGGGGACGCTGCTTACGAACGTATTTCTATGGTTAGAACGGTTGTGAGAATTTAATGGAAGAAGATAACTTGCGTTTCGTGAACTGATGTGCCTAAATAAAACAAACCACGCTTCGGTTCACGTAAATTGTGGGTTTACTTAAGTCCCCTAGGTGTCGGATAAACTTTTTGAAGACATTTACTTACCTCAAAAAATCAAGATTTCGGTAGTTGTCGGTGTCCCCGTTCCTGAGGAAGAAACAGTCTACCCTATATCCCCAAATTGAAGAACGTTCCAGATGTCGTCCAAAAGCGAACAGAATGGTAGAGAGCACTGGACATATGTCGTTTTCCGACAAAAAGGCAATTGTCGAAGGCATCTGGCTCAGAAACACAGAAAATGTAATTCAAACACGCTTCCATGAAAGCCAGAGCAATATTCATAAGAAGACCAAAACAAAAGCAGGCAGTGAGCAATGTATTTATGTTACGCGACAAAGATCTTCGTACAGAGAATTTTATACTAATAGAACTGAGTACGAGATGTCGTAATACAGTGTGATGTACACAATAACGGCGAGAACGACAAAATTTTAAGGTAACTTCGCGAATGAGTCGCCAGTGTAAGTACAGTAGCCGCACTGTTTTGTACATGGTAGGGCTACTGCAACGACAGTAAACTAAACCAGCAGCGGACCGGTTTAAAAGCGTTTTCCTGTTGCTCCGTCTAATGAGTTCCTATATCGACGAGGTTGGGAAACCTGATAAATACGAACTGACGAAAAATGTGTGAGATTTCTCGAGGGATTCCACACGCGTGAGTACATCGCGGTGTGGCTGGCATTAAGAAGTGAAAGTCGACGTGGAGGAGGACTAGGTGCAGGAAGACGCGGCCGGCAGGTAGGAATCCCTCCCCTCCCCCCACCACCAGTGGAAAGGAGGGCCCTCTGGTGGGCAGAGATGTCGCTCCCTAGCAGCCACGCTTTCACTGGTGAAGGCCTGCCAGTCCCGCCCAAATAGACGCCCATGTTCACGCGCACTGCGTAATCTCCACATTACGTAACACTCACGCCTACACGCGAGTGTTACAGACAACGAGAGCGTACTCGAGTTATGTAAATAAATGCGGAAAAGTACTTTTGAATGGTCACAGACATAAACTGCTGGTGGCAGGAGTTGCAAGTCGGGCAAATCTGAATCGCTCTGCGTCTACATTTACATTTTCTTACACACTGCAAAAGTCAGCATGTGATGCGTCTTGGAGGCACCTTATACCATCAACATCTAGCCGCGATGGAGTAGCCGAGCGGTATAAGGCGTCTCGCTGCGGAGCGCGCTTTTGCTCGCCTTGGAGGTTCGAGACCTCCCTGGGGCATGGGTGTGTGTGTTTGTCCTTAGGTTAGTTTACCTACGTTTAAGTAGTTTGTAAGCTACGGACTGATGACCACGCAGTTTGGTCCCATAGATTTACAAACATTAAAACATTTGATCAACATCTGCGTGGGATACTACGCAAATCAAATTTAAATGCCTGGCAGAGGGTTCATCGAACCACCCTTATACTATTCATCTAACATTCCATTCTCTAATAGGGCGCGGGAAGAAAGAACACCTGAATCTCTCCGTTCGAGCTCTGATTTCTCGTATCTTATTCTGATGATCGTTTCTATATATGTAAGTGGGAGTCAAGAATATATTTTCGCATTCCGAGAAGAAAGTTGGCGATTGCAGTTTCGTAAGTAGCCCACTCCGCAGCGATAAGCGCCGTTGTTGTAATGATTCCCATCCCAGAATCTGTATCATTTCCGTAACGCTGTCTCCCTTGTATCGTGACAATACGAAACGAGGTGCCCTTCTCTGGACTCTTTCGATGTCCTTCGTCAAACCCACCTGATAAGGATCCAACACAAGGCAGCAATACTCTAAATAAGGACAGACAAGCTTGGTGTATGCTGTCTCTTTAGTAGTTCTGTTGCATCTTTTAAGTGTTCTGCAAATAACACGAGCTCTCTGGTTGGCCCTTTCCACGACATTATCTACGTGTTCTTTCCAGTTTAAGTCTCATGTAATAGTAATTCCTAGGTATTTAGTGGAGTTTACGGCCTTCACATTCGATTGATTTATCTTGTAAACGAAGTTTAACGGATTTCTTTTCGTACTCGACTTCACACTTCTCATTAGAGTTAATTGCCAATTTTTACACCATAGTGATATCTTATTTAGATCGTTTGCAGTTGGTTTTGATCTTCAGATGACTTTACTAGACGATAAATGACGGTGTCATCTTCAAACAAGCCAAAAGAGCTACTCAAATTTTCTTCTAAATCGTTTATGTAAATAGGGACCAGCAGAGGACCAATGACGTTATCCTGTGGAACGCTGGATATCACGTCTGTTTTAGTCGATGTCTTACCATCTATTCCTAAAATCTGTGTCCTCTTTGACAGGAAATCCCCTATCCAGTCATAAATCTTGGGCGATATAGTATAACCACGCAATTTGATTAAAAGCCGTTTGCGAGGTACGGTGTCAAAAGCCTTCTGGAAATCAAGAAATACGGAATCAATTTGCGAACCCTCGTCGATTGCACTCATCACTTACAGGTGCGTAAAGTGCTACTTGGGTTTCACATGTTCCTAAATCCGTGTTGACCTTGCGTCAACAGATCAATCTATTCGAGATAATTCATAATACGAGGCGCGTCCAGAAAGTAAGTTCCCTTTGGTAATAAAATGAAATTGTACACAGATAAAGAAGAAATTTTTATTGCACAAAATTCTACAACTCTTAAACTACTTTTCCACATAACTACCGAAATTTTGCAGGCATTTGTCACAGCGTGGCACCAGGTTTTGTTACCTTCTTCATAGAAATCTGCCGCCTGTGTCTTCAACCAGTTGGAAACAGTTTCTTGCAGCTCGTCGTCATTGGTGAAGTGATGACCGCCAAGGAAAGACTTGAGATGTCCTGGATCTTGTAATCAATCGCGTGAACCAGTTCTTCTGAAGGTTGACGCCCACTTCGTTCTTCATCGTGCACATCACTACGCCCGCCATTGAACGGTCGGACCCATCTTCTCGCCATAGAATCACTCATCGCATTTGGTCCGTAAACATTGCAAATTTACCGATAAATTTCACTTGGTTTCACTGTCCTCGCATTCAGAAACCGAATCACCGACCTGATTTTACAGGCGGCGGGAATTTCAATCAGCGCCAACAATTCAAACAAGCACAACAAAGCGTACGTAACTGACAGCGATCTCCAAATGGCGCACGTTCTTCTTCTTGATACACATCGTCTACAGCGCCTGCGCGGAACTGCAGTCGCAGCGCTGCAGCGGAAATAAATTGAAGCGGAACTTACTTTCTGGACGCGCCTCGTATTTGAATACAGGATACGTTCCAAAACCCTGCTGAAAATTGACGTCAGTGAAATAGGCCTGAAGTTTAGTGGGTTGCTCGTACTGCCTTTCTTGAATATTGTTGTGACCTGTGCAAGTTTCCAATCTTTTGGTACAGATCGTTTTTTGAGCAAGCGGTTCTATATGGCTGTTAAGTAAGGAGCTGTCGCTTCAGCATAATCAGATAGAAATCTAATGGGTATATATTCCGGCCCAGAAGACTTGTTAAGTGATTTCAGCTGCTTCACTTCTCCGATTATATCTACTTCCACGTTATTCATTCTGGCCTCTGTTCGTAATGAATAGCCCTTCCCTTTCTGTTCTACATAGAGCGAGTGAAAAGCGATGAAGCGATTGTAATCGTGCACACGACCCTTAAATTATTTTCTGGCGCTAAATTTGGCGGGAGCAGAATCGTTCTTCAGTCAGCTTGAAATGTTGCTTCTCGAAATTTCTCTGTCGTGTCCCTTGCAAAGAAAGTCGTCTTCATTGCAGCCGGCCTGAGAAATGTTCCAATGTCTTCCTTTAATTAAACCCGGTGAGGAACAGTAGTCAAGACCTCTATATGTACTCCCCTTGTATGTCAACCGTCCCTACAACATTACTAACGGGCTTCTTCATTTCATATCACTTTTCAGCGTAACCACTATCTATACAATCGCCGGCCGCCGTGGCCGAGGAGACTGAGGCGCTCCAGTCACGGTCTGCACGGCCACTACGGTCGGGGGTTCGAATCCCCCCTCGGGCATGGATATTTGTGCCGTCTTTAGTATAAGGTAGTTCATAAGTAGTTTGTAAGTTTAGGGCCTGATGACTCCGTAGTTAAGTTAGATAAGCTTAACAAACATTTTTATCTGTACAATCGAAGTTACTGTTTGAAGAAGCACAAAGTACTTCTATATTAGAACGTTATGAGATTGGTTTTTCCAATGACTTGCTCACATTATTGCTACATTAATTTTTGGCAGCTGCTATTCATCGCACTGACAAATTTTGTCCAGGTCAGTTTGTAGCCTCTTACAAACGCTCAGTGACACCTCGGCATCCAAGCGCGATCAGCATACAGGTTGCGTGCCGTAGCTAATTTTCTTTATTTTTCGGAAATTGAATTTTTGTATTTTCACTGGTTTTCGGAACCACGTGGTTCCGAACTACGCCTTCAAGAGTTTATAGCTAGTCACTTGAGTTCTCGCCAATGCTCGCATACCAGTGCCTTACTATTGTGTATTATAGCTTCGTAATCTATGATTCGTTGATTTTTGTTGAAATGAATACTGCCTTTAAGCACTTCGTCTTCAGTGGGGTGCGAATATGTAATGTAGCAGACACGTGCCATGTGTTTCATTAAGTCTGCATGCTCACGGTTTGATTTAGATAGAAATTAATCTTGCTATTATCGAGTACCATCTCAAGTAAAGAAAGACAGACCTGAGCTACCTACGAAGTTTAGTTTCCTTGTGTTGTGTGGTACATCCTGGTTCGCTGAATTTCGCCTACGATAGAGGCGCCTGCTTCTGCTTCGTATCAGCACGCTGAGTTGGGTGAATTTCGCTTTGCTTCGCGCGCGTGAGTGGATGAATGCTTGTTGATTGTAAATCCTTCCCCCGACGATGTTCAGTTCAGATTACTTTAATTTAACATTCGATGGGATGCATTTTTATTGCGTAACAAAATTGGTTCCCCCATTTGCTCATGTTTGGTCGGAATAAGTAAGTTGTTATCAGTGGAATTTATCCTACTTATCGATATTTGTTAATGAATACCTTCCCCTTTTATTTAATGTTGTTTTTCAACAGTGCTGAGAACAAATTCAGTTGCATATTATCATATTTTTAATTCCGTCTCGCCATAAATGTTATCACAGCCATCTTCATGAAATGGTTTAGTTCGGGGTGGCTAGTATATTAACGATTGTATGTAATTCTCGTGATCTACGATGTGTGTTGGCCGCCGTCTCTTTGTCTTCCTGCTGCTAAAGTATATTTTGAATCAGTTCTAAATTCTGGGCCAGGGAACAAGACTCTGTTGCAGGAAGTAGTTAGTAGTTCACGCGAATCCTTTAGCTGGTCTTTCACGGCCAGAATCATATGTTTAAAGTATGCTTTTAACTGGCTCCTTTCAGTTAGAATTAATTTTACAAATAACGGTGGTCTTTCAAACTGTCGTTTATTTCCGATAAATGTGTGTAAATGAATGTTCAGTGACACAGTTATGTCACTGACTGAAGTCGCTTCATGTCTATTCTCGGTGGCGGTGAGTCTGAAATGTTTTCCACGCTCACCTACAAGGAATCCTGTGATTTTAGGGCTAGGAGCTATGGTTCTTCTCTTCAGAGGCGTCAAAAGAACGGGAATTACATGACCTTCCCAGTTTTTGACACGCCCATGGTAGTAACGAATTCACTGCCATTCCCGCACTTAACTTTCTTTGTGAGGTCTAGCCTACCTGCCGCATGTATCGACAACTTGCTGTCTGAAGGGTCGCCAAGTCTGACGGTGACTTGGTAGAGCTTCACGCTTATGCAGTGTTGCATGCGCTTACGAACAAATTTTCATATTTGTGCATCCCAATAAAACACAAATCCTTAATTTGGAAAAGTGACCCTTTAATTGCGTTGGCGATGCAGTTCTTTCAGTCTGTGTTATTATTTTCTAAATACACTCTTTGGATTTAACAATTACTGTTGGGTATCACTGTAACAAATATGTATGAAAATGTTGTGCATCGCGGTTCGATGGAAAGGGGGATAAGGGATTTGGGGTTCTGATCCTATTAGAGGTACCAAGATTTGGTAAAAAATGTTGGGTTTATCCCTCAGCAGAGTCCATTTGTATAGGCATTAGAATACCCGTATTACTGTAGCTACGGCACGACATATCAGCGACGTTAGAAAGATGAACCGGAGGTTTCGTCCAGGCGAATTGTGTGAATTAATTAACTCTTTTGTACGGAAGTCGTCAATGGGGCTGAAATTAATGCTCAGGTAATGACGTCATTTGTATGTGCACCGCCGAGGCGGAGTGGCCAAGCGCATTGAGGCACTATAGTCCGATGCGCGAGGACTTTCCCCGTCGCGGGTTCGAATCCCCCTTTGGCATGGATGTTTGTGCTGTCTTTAGTATAAGCTAGTTTGTAAGTTTAGAGACTGATGACCCCGCAGTTAAGTCTCATTTGATCATTTTTGGCCCACTTTAAGTTACGGTAGTAACACTAAAAGTGGGCCTTTGCGTTCGTCTTTTAATAGCTCGAAATTTAAATGAAAATAGCGGCTTAACCATTCATCTGACAAGAAAATTGAATAGCCGAATTTGTAGAAAAGAAAATTCTCTACAAATATTTTGTATCGTTTCAGAGATATTTGCAAAAATAACGGCGATTTTGGGATGCCTGTCTGTAACGTGTTCCCTGTGTTTAAAAAGACCCGTTCAACCAATCAGCACCAAATTTTACAGACATAATTGTAGGCCGCCAGAGACCAGAACCTCCTTTTTTCAAATTTTTCGGATACAAAATAAGGTAGTAATACAAAAAAAGGCGTTTGTAATATAATTGTAATTGCAAAGGAACCGTTCATCTGCCACGAAAATTGAATAGCCTAATTGGTAGAGGGGAAAATTCTGTACAGATTCGCTCTGTTGTGTTTTTTGATATATTGAATCGTTGCAGAGATATTTACAAAAATAACGGCGATTTGACGATGTCTGTCTGACTGTAACGTGTTCCCACTTTTTAGGTCGAACCGTTCAACCGATCGGCACCAAATTTTACAGACATAATTGTTGGATACCAGAGACCAGAACCTTGCTTTTTGAAATATTTCGGACAAGAAATCCGTTAGTAATACCAAAAAAGCCGTTTGTAATGTAATTTTAATTGCAAATAAACAGTTCATCTGACGCGAAAATTAAATAAACGAATTTGTAGAATAGAAAATTCTCTACAACTTTGTTCCCTTGTGTTTTTTTCATATCTCATATCGTTTGAGAGTTTTGACACCCTCCATTGAATTATCGAAAACCACCCGTTCGCAGATGTCACGTGACATTCCTCGCCCAGAACTCTCTGTGGTATACGCCATCTTGCGTTGCGTATTTGATGATTTTCTTATTGTAACTTACACGTTGTCATTTCAAAGCAACGGCGCACTGAAGAATTAACAAAAACACGTCGTTCTTCCTACGATAAATGATAATCTAGTGTATGCAAATGTCATATTGGTATCAGTAAACAACGGCCGTCAATAATATGAGATTAAAGAACACAAGTGATAACTGTTAGCTGTAGTGTAGTGGGCAATGTGTTGGACTGTGAGGCTGAAGGACAGTGGTTCGGAACCCGCCACTGTCTAATGTTTTTTCCTAAAACGATTTCAGACACTCTTATTAATTTATTTTAATATTTAGATTATTATTTTGGTCCAAAATGTTTGCAAAAACAACTAAAAATCTGAAATGGGCCGTAAAACACTCCAGTGATTTTTTTATTATTTTATTTATTTATTTATTTTTTATGCGTACCGTTCGGGATTTTACGTTCGAAAAACTTGTTTCTCTGGGATGTTCCACACTTGAAACGTGTACGAATCGGTTCAATCCTTGCACGATTTCAGATAAATAAATGAAGTCAAACTGACTTTTGCTTCCAGAGACACCATTGGATGTCGAGATGCGATAATTTAAAGTCGAACCAAATTTGTGCTGAGACACGTGGACACCGAACAATGATAGTATTTTGTCAGCTGTCTACCATTTCGTCCTTTATACGTTAAATGTAGTATCTTTAGAGCGAGTAGAGTACAATAACCGCAGAAACAGTACTTATTTAATTCCTCGTGAGAAAGAGTTTCTAATTCGCAAACAATGTCTACACTACAATGGTAAAATAAAAGTTAAGAAACAGAATGAAAGATGAAAACGAAACTTCCTGCAGATTAAAATTGTGTGCCGGAACCGGACTCGAATCTGAGACCTTTGCATTTCGCGGGCAAGCATTCTACCGACTGAGCTATCCCGACACGACACATGATCCCCCCTCACAACTTTACTTCCGCCAGTACCTCGCCTCCTACTTTGCAATGATGTTTCTTTCACAGCACAACAAAAGACGAAGATGTCTTGGGTGCAGTAAAAGACGTAAGAGTGTAAAACTGACCTCATTTTACCTGGGAGCCGAAAACATATTTCAAATAAAGTATTTTGAGACTTTTTCACATTTTTACTTGTTAGTACGATTAGTCATGTCGCATGTTAAATTGCGCATCGCATGCCACGTGTGAAGCCTCTTAATATCCTGACACTCCAAGACATGTCGTGCGGTGTCTGACATCAGGCGCAGGTGCATCGACTGTTACATTTTGCTACGTCACAAATGAAAGGTAAGTCACGGCACTTCGCGCCTTGCTGTGGCATTTGAATCATCTGCCTCGTAACATGTCATATAATTTTACACGTGCCATGACATGTCATGTTGTGACACATGACATGTCGTGTGGTAATGTTTGCGTTGTGAAGCGACACGTCTATGTCACATGGCGTCAAGTTATCTTGTAACCCGTGGCGTGTCATAATGTAACACGCTATGTACCATCGAGTTTAATAGATTGATACGTCACTTCGTGTCAAACAAGACATCACATTGTGCCATTTCAGGCAGTATTTTGCGTTTTGTCGTGTACCCTAACACTGTCGATGACGTCACGTCGTTTAACTTGTCATCCACTACGGCTAGACTCATGTCGGTTATATGGCACTGCATGCTTCGAAGTTCAGGATGCATGCAACTGCACAGGGGATCTTGCTGTCGCAGAAGCAGTATCTCAGGATTCGTTTTAAAGCGATGTTTTTGAAGCGGCCAGGTAAGTCGAGAAACTAGTTCTCTCCTTATACATCTTGTCTCCGACCATAACATATTTACGTTTCTAGTACTGTGATAGAAACATTTTTCATTTTGATTTAAACCGTTGTATATGCAAATTCAACAGAGGTATTACATGCAACATGCCTTTCAAAACCTTTGCCGAAGGTGAGGCCCTTCTAAAAAATACAATATAACGAGATAACCTTTAACTACAGTGTAACAAATGGCTGTTAGAATGAAATATGTGCGTTTGTATCTCCCTTGCTAATACACGCAATCTGGGTCGCAGTGATGGCCGTTGAACATGTGCTAATGTGTACAGCACTCTGAAATTATTGCACTAAAGTATTTATCACTTCTGATGCCAGTCGAAAGTAGCACTAAAATTACGCAATAGGTATTCGAAAGCATGCTGTATGCACAATAAAACAGAGATGGGGAAATTGTTTTCCGCAATAAGTAGAATCTGCAACGTCAAGAGCTGAAATGGACTTCCCAAGCGCTAGAATCCAGTCAGAACCACGACGCGGCGGCCTGCGATCCACAGCTCGCGCTGACCTGTGACGTCATCCCTGCGGACGGCCACTGCGATACATTCCTGGGCCGAGTGCAGGCGTAAACCGCTGCTGGTTCCGTTTAGGGCGAATTTTTTTCCTTTTCCTGTGAACGTGTGTGTAAATTACTGTGCAAGAAACGAGCGAATTCTGAGGCTGATCTGCTAAAGAGGCACCTCTCCAGTAGATGTTTCGAGTAAAAATTATCATCTTCGGATTGCACTATTTCCTGCTTCGTATATAAACTTTCTAGATCTTGTAGAAAGAAATAATCTCTTGTCATAATGTAAAATAGATTGCACTACTTGTTCACTACGTTATCTGAATCCAATTGCTTGCATAATTCGTTTAGTGAACTGTTATTCTATTATCTTTTTTTCTTTCTCTTTAGCCTGCAGGGTCGGCTTGATAATATGGATTTGGCATGTTAGCGATTACGGGGTGGCCGGATTCCCTTCCTGTCGGCACCCCATGCCCCCCGGGAGGAAATGTGTACCCCAAATGTCTGTGTATGGTGTTATATGTGTGAAAGTGTAAAGTGTTACGAAATGTTTGCGAATCGTGTAACTGAGGCGGGATCAGCCCGGTATTCACATAGGGGGATGTGGAAAACCGCCTAAAAACGACATCCAAGCTGGCCGGCACTCCGACCCCCTTCGTGAATCCGCCGAGCGGATTCGAACCGGGGCCGGTATGCCTCCCCGTCTCGGAAAGCGGTGCGTTAGACCACACGGCTAACGAAGAGGGTCTCTGTTAGTCCATTATTTCTGTTCCCGTAATTTTGTCTCCACTCCATAGAACCGACAGAAAGACGTTAGGACATTTCATTCTGCCGACGACAGTACTTCAGAACGTACGTATCCCAACTGATCTCCTGAATGCCAATTCAAGAGTCCACCATGTCAACGTCACGTCACGACTCCGCCACGTCGAGTTATATTCCCACCGTTTGTTACGTCAATTCGCTTATCCTAAAATCCGATGTTGAAAGTGAGGTTATGAGTGACGATATGTTATGTAGAAAGTCATATTTTAATATCGTAATTGAGGAAACAAAAATGTTTATTATTGACGGCCAAATAAAACTTTACATTATATGTTTTTGACCAAGTTAGAGTAACAAAGTGCTGCGAAATCAAATAACATTTCAGAACATAGCCATTTATTTTCAAGCTAAAATATAAAAGTACGAATAAATCAAACAATACTCATAAGATAAGAAATAGAGCCTGTTTATAAAATGTTCAAATGTTTGTAGAGCTTATGGGACTTAACTACGGGGTCATCAGTCCCTAAACTTACAAACTACTTATGAACTAGCTTATATTAAAGACGGCACAAACATCCATGCCCGAGGGGCGATTCGAAACCCCGACCGCAGCGCCCGTACAGACCGTGACTGGCGCGCCGCAGACCGCTCGGCCACCGCGGCCGGCCACTGACACTAATACCGTAGTACACAAGTGAATTTTTATACTTGATTAGCACTGACTTATTCATTTATAGTGTTATTTAATGGAAACAGCGCCATCAAATTAAGTGTTATTCAAATAAACAGTGTGCTTCGGTCTTTTCTGTTACTATATTACAAAACATAAACCATTTTTCGGTTTCAGATTTCCGACCTCGCTTTTTGGAGATCACTCAATTGAATATATATATTATCGTCATGAAACATTCGCAATTTACCGCTAAACAAAGTATAATAATAAAATAAAGAGTAATAAGACACATTTGCCTGTAAACCGCGTAATCGTCGACAAGAAAATGAAAATCACGCGAAGAAAAGATGTTAATTTCCGATTTTAGCACACGACCGTTGCACCAAAACATTCTTCTCGAGAAAGCTTGACGTGACGGTCAATGTGAACGCCGCCATTAGAAATACATTATTAAAAGTTCTGAAATACCGTGATTTGACGTGGCATGACGGACAGTGTGAATGCTGCCATTAGAAATACATTGTGGAACGTTCTCATGGACCGTGATGTGACATGATGGACAGTGTGAATGCTGCAATTAAAAATACATTGTCGAATATTCTGATGAAATGAGATGTGACGGACAGTGTGAATGCCACCATTAGAAATATGAGGCGTGCATTTTCTTTTATTCTCTATTTTTTTATTTTTTTTTTTTATTTTTAAGTAAGTACCGTTTTGAAATTAAAAAAAGACGTTCTAAGATGTCTGAATAATTTTATTTTTACACGAAAGCCTGTACCTTAAACTACTTTTCTACATAATTTTCGTCAATATTGAGGCACTTGTCATAACATTCTACCACTTTTTAATACCCTCCTCATAGAAGTCTGCTGCCTGACTTGTTAACCATTGCATCATGCATCACTGTTTTCACTTCGTCATCGTCTTGCTCGGTCACAATGACATACAAAATACTACTAGAAACATTAGTAAAGTCATCCCGCAAGGAGGAAATCGTAAAGTGTCTGTTTTCTCTCACCTTATCGTCCACTTCCAGCACCAAACTTTCAATAACGACCGATGGGCGCCCACTTCGTTGATCATCGTGCACATTTGTGCGGCCATCTTTCAATGCTCTCACCCACTTTCGTACCATTCCATCAGTCATAATGTTGTCTCCGTAAACTGCACAGATCTCACGATGTATTTCGATCGCTTTTAAGTCTTTAGCACTAAGAAATTTTATAAGAGTCCACACTTTTCAGTTGGCTGGACTCATCGATTATCGGGGGCATCTTAAACACCCAGTACACAACATAAACAAGGAAGAATCAGACTGTAATGGCGTCAGTGCGTAAAATGTTCAAATGTTTGCATGGCTTATGGGACTTAATTACGGGGTCATCAGTCCCTAAACTTACAAAATACTTATGAACTAGCTAATACTAAGGACGACACAAATATCCATGCCCGAGGGGGTATTCCAACCCCCGACCGTAGTGGCCGTGCAGACCGTGACTGACGCGTCAGTGTGTAGACAACAGATGTAGGTACCCAGTACACATAAATTTATTGAGACATCTTAGCATGTCTTTTTTTAATTTCAAAACGGTACTTACTTAAAAAAACACGCCTTGTACATTGTGGAATGTTCTGATAGACCGTGACGTGATGGACAGTGTGAATGCTACTATCGAAAATACATTGTCTAATGTTCTGATGGATCGTAATGTGACGTGAAGTGACGTGACAGACAGTGTGAGTGCCGCCATTAGAATTAAGTTGTGGAATGTTATAAAGGACTGTGACGTGACGTGATGAACAGTTTGAATGCTGCCATTAAAAATACATTGTTAAATGTTCTGATGGACTGTGACATGACGTGACGTGACAGAGTGGAGGACACCATTAGAAATACATTGTGGGATGTACTAATGGAATGTGATGTAATGTGACACGACGGACAGTGTGAATGCCAAAATCCTATACGTATTATAAATGCGAAACTTTGTATGTTTGTTACCGCATCACGCTAAAACTACAGCACTGATTTAGATGAAATTTCATATAGAGATTTCTTATGTCTTGGATTAGGACATAGGCTACTTTTCAAAATGTTTATTACAAGTTATTTATTTGAAATATATCCATAAAAATACGTAACGGTCATAAGAAGTTTCTAATACAACAGCAGAATTGCTCTGTAGGGTATGTCATGTTTAGCCGCGAGGGTTAACGCGTCATCTTATAAACATCCGTTTTTGGGCAATGGTTCGTGTCCTGCTATAGTGAAATTTTTTTCTTTGTTATTGTTATCTTTTTTACTTTCTAATATCAAATTATTTAAAAAATCGGACTGAAGGCCAGCAATCACGTTTGCGACTCTACAGCTAGAAGGTTACATACAGCGAAACGTGATACCACAGACTATATATTTGGTCTATGTGTGCTACAATGTCTTCAGCTCTTTCTCTTTAAGGATAAGCGTACGAATAAGGAAATATAAGAATAAATAAATAAAGCAATAAAAAAGACATTTATTTTGATACATCTCTTTAAAAAAATCGATTTAGCGTTTCGCGCATTACATCAAGTTATCTATCTGTGATATTATTACAATCATTATTGTTAAATTTCGTGATCGGATTCTTAGAAACGAGTGCATTTTTACCTGTGGTTGGATCTACACTACTTACGTTCCTGATAAATAGATAATCAACCAACACGCGAGCGGAGCCGCGGGTTTAAGCTAGTTAGAAATACATTGTGAAATGGTCTGAAATAACATGATGTGACGTGATGTGTCGTGACGTGACTTGATGTAACGGACAGTGTGAATGGCGCCATTAGAAATACATTGTGGAATGTTCTGAGGGGCTGTAACGTGACGTGACGTGACGGACAGCGTGAGTATGGTTGTCTGAATGCAAAAAAATTCACTCGAGGTTGGAATATAGGCGAGGCGTGACGGCTGCAGATGTTGGTGGTGTGAACCGCGCTGTAGCAGTTGCCTGTCACCTACAGCCGCAGCGGCTGGCACGGAGCCGCGGGCGAGAGAAGAGCCGCGAGGAGGAGGCGCGGTTGCGAAAGCCGCGGCCGCTAATAGCGCCAAGGCGCGGCGCGTGACTCGGCGGCACGCCTCTGGGCGCCGGCGGGCGGGCGGGGCCTCCGCACGCCGTCACGAGCGCCGCGTGTGCGAGGGGAGAGCCGAGGAGAGCCGAGGAGAGGCGAGGCGAAGCGAGGAAGGCGGCCGGCGCGTCTCCGGCCGCGAGAAAGCGCCCAGCCGAGCCCGGCGTGTAGGAGCAGCAGGTGCCACCTCTCAGCCGCCATACGTGCAACGAGCTAGAACAGGCTCAACCAAGAATTACGCCCGGCGAGCGCGGCTGCGCCACGCGGGCGCAGAGCAGTTTAGTTCAGCGCCCCGGCCGCGACCGTGTGTCGCTGGTGTCACTATGGAGCGAGAGAGATAGGCGCGGAAAGAGTGAGACTGCGCAGCATTGCTCTGCGCTGGACTGCCCCGCGGTCAGATACAACAAATAATAATAATAATAATAATGAAACTTCCTGGCACATTAAAATTGTCTGCCGGAACCGGGACTCGAATCTGGGACCTTTGCCTTTCGCGGGCAAGCGCACTACCGACTGTGCTATCCCGACACGACTCACGATGCCGCCTCACAACTTTACTTTCATTCTGGAAACATCCCTTAGGCTGTGGCTAAGCCATGTCTCCACCATATCCTTTCTTCCAGGAGTGCTAGTCTTGCGTGTTTGCAAGAGAGCTTCTGTGAAGTTTGGAAAGTAGGAGGCGAGGTACTGGCGGAAGTAAAGTTGTGAGGCGGCATCGGGGGGTCGTGTCGGGATAGCACAGTCGGTAGTGCGCTTGCCCGCGAAAGGCAAAGGTCCCAGGTTCGAGTCCCGGTTCCGGCACACAATTTTAATCTGCCAGGAAGTTTCATATCAGCGCACACTCCGCTGCAGAGTGAAGTTTCATTCTGGAAACATCCCTTAGGCTGTGGCTAAGCCAAGTCTCCACCATATCCTTTCTTCCAGGAGTGCTAGTCTTGCGTGTTTGCAAGAGAGCTTCTGTGAAGTTTGGAAAGTAGGACGCGAGGTAATGGAGGAAGTAAAGTTGTGAGGCGGCATCGTGAGTCGTGTCGGGATAGCACAGTCGGTAGTGCGCTTGCCCGCAAAAGGCAAAGGTCCCAGGTTCGAGTCCCGGTTCCGGCACACAATTTTAATCTGCCAGGAAGTTTCATATCAGCGCACACTCCGCTGCAGAGTGAAGTTTCATTCTGGAAACATCCCTTAGGCTGTGGCTAAGCCAAGTCTCCACCATATCCTTTCTTCCAGGAGTGCTAGTCTTGCGTGTTTGCAAGAGAGCTTCTGTGAAGTTTGGAAAGTAGGACGCGAGGTAATGGAGGAAGTAAAGTTGTGAGGCGGCATCGTGAGTCGTGTCGGGATAGCACAGTCGGTAGTGCGCTTGCCCGCAAAAGGCAAAGGTCCCAGGTTCGAGTCCCGGTTCCGGCACACAATTTTAATCTGCCAGGAAGTTTCATATCAGCGCACACTCCGCTGCAGAGTGAAGTTTCATTCTGGAAACATCCCTTAGGCTGTGGCTAAGCCAAGTCTCCACCATATCCTTTCTTCCAGGAGTGCTAGTCTTGCGTGTTTGCAAGAGAGCTTCTATGAAGTTTGGAAAGTAGGACGCGAGGTAATGGAGGAAGTAAAGTTGTGAGGCGGCATCGTGAGTCGTGTCGGGATAGCACAGTCGGTAGTGCGCTTGTCCGCAAAAGGCAAAGGTCCCAGGTTCGAGTCCCGGTTCCGGCACACAATTTTAATCTGCCAGGAAGTTTCATATCAGCGCACACTCCGCTGCAGAGTGAAGTTTCATTCTGGAATAATAATAATAATAATAATAATAAATAAAAAAGGAAGAGCAGCGCAGTAAATGTAGTCGATGAGCGGTATAACAAGAAACCATTCACTGTTTCGGTAAATATCAGTGTTCGCATGGAAGAATTACTAGGCAAATCTTCAGAAAAAAATTTTATATAAAAAAAAATAATCGAGGAACAATCTGGTTGTTTTCTGACCCACAGGTTTCTTCTCTTAGTACTGAACATGCACACTCGCCATATGTACAGTAGGCGTCTTCTGAAGGATATATCAATTTTTTAAATGAACCCATGTCATAAACATTCCATTTTAGCAACAGTTTTACATTACGGATATAGTCTCATTCTTGCTAGTTATAAGTATTTTTTTTGTTTGTTTTACTTCGTGTAAGATTGCAAAATTACTATAAAAAAAGAATTAAGGTTATAAAAACTTAATTCTTATATTGAATATTGTTAAAGAATACAAGTGACATTTTACAAGTTTTTCTTTCTTGAGGAAATGATTTTGTCCATTTTTGATACAATATTCCAGGAGACTGCTAACCTCTAAGAATTAGTCAAATTTTTATTACTAAGTAGTGAACGGTTCTTAGTTTTAGGAAGCTTCAAATGAGAGGAAAAGCACTCACAAACATAGGTGGAAGCAAACATTGATAGAACTTTCACCACGTGCTTCTGCAAAAGAGAATATTATTTTTTTTAAACTCTTTAAAAATTGTTTCATTTATTTAAACCCACATAAAATATTAATAAAGGTTGGTTTCAGTTGCGTTTTCCTTCATTTCTTGTGAAAAGCGATCATGGACGCTAGTAAGGACAGCGAAATGAGATCGCAAAATCTGTTTTTATCTACTGATATTTGCGTTCTAATTGAAAACTTGGATTAAACTACACATATGTTTCCCAACCGTCAAAGCACGAATACACAAAAACAAAGAATGACTCTTAATGACACTTTGCTGTCTGAGACAGCATTTATGACGGCTTTTCAGAAAGTGGTACAAAATGACGCACCTGAAACATTTTCTTGTGTCTGTGTGGCGCGATTTAATTATAGTAGAATATAAAAATTAAACGAAAGGAAATATTCCTTGTCAATGAGGACCTGATATTCTATAACTAGCACATTGCTACGCGACATATCAGATTGTAAAATATAGTTTTATTTATCATCTTAAGAAATAATAAACAGTGATACGATAGGATACACTTAATTCACTGTAATACTGCCTGAAATTTTCTTTCAGTTCTTCAAGCTTTGACTGGCGTTCCTCTTGTAACAAATTTTCGAACTGATCTTTTTGACAGCTTTAAAGTGCCGTTCAATAGAATACTTCAAGAAATACATGAAGTTCTGATGACGTATTAAACATTTGGCACGATTTTCGAAAGCGGTACAAAAAAAATCAATTTCCTAGTTGTGTTTAAACAGCACAGACGCGCCGCTCCTCTCTTCTTTGCCTGCTGCTGCTGGCCGTCCATCTGTACCGACTGTAGCCTTACGCCTGTTGACTACTGCCTTCTTCCACACGAAGCGCGCGAGCAGCGAGCGGCATGGCGGAGCGCAGCGAGCGACGCGGTAGCAGCAGGACAAGTCGCCCGTGGCGCTGGCAGCGGGCGACCGCGGGCGCTAGCGCCCCAGGGGCACAGTCTGGACGATATTCACAGAATATATGACATCAACTGCGATTGGGCAAAGCTGAAAACGTGTACCCAGCCGGGATTCGAACCCGGGTCTCCTGCTTTCTAGGCAGTTGCGCTGACCCCTACACCACTGGGGACACAGTGATCACCGCACCTGCAAGGACTACCTAAGCACGCCTCCCGTCAGATACAAATTCCCAGCTTCGCCCTGCCCACGTACTCAAACTCGTAGTTATGAACTGATTCCCGTAAGAGTAAGGGCTTCAAACTTTGCCCACCCCTCCCCACTAACGATAGGATCATTGCCCGTCACCGGCATATTATATATATATACATGTGGCGTCTGTTCCGAGAGAACAGACGTCACTTCTGATCCTGCAGTTGTTATTATTCAACATTCATGGATTATATGACATCAACTGCGATTGGGCAAAGCTGTAAATGTGTACCCAGCCGGGATTCGAACCCGGGTCTCCTGCTTTCTAGGCAGTTGCGCTGACCCCTACACCACTGGGGACACAGTGATCACCGCACCTGCAAGGACTACCCTAGCACGCCTTCCGTCAGATACAAATTCCCAGCTTCGCCCTGCCCACAGAACTCAAACTCGTAGTTATGAACCTAATTCCCGTAAGAGTAAGGGTTTCAAACTTGCCCACCCCTCCCCACTAACGATAGGATCATTGCCCGTCACCGGCATATTACATATATACATGTGGCGTCTGTTCCGAAAGAAACAGACGCCACTTCTGATCCCGCAGTTGTTATTATTTAATATTCACAGAATATATGACATTTGTATCTGACATTTGTATATATGACATTTGTATCTGACGGGAGGCGTGCTAGGGTAGTCCTTGCAGGTGCGGTGATCACTGTGTCCCCAGTGGTGTAGCAGGAGACCCGGGTTCGAATCCCGGCTGGGTACACATTTACAGCTTTGCCCAATCGCAGTTGATGTCATATAATCCATGAATGTTGAATAATAACAACTGCAGGATCAGAAGTGACGTCTGTTCTCTCGGAACAGACGCCACATGTATATATATATAATATGCCGGTGACGGGCAATGATCCTATCGTTAGTGGGGAGGGGTGGGCAAGTTTGAAACCCTTACTCTTACGGGAATTAGTTTCATAACTACGAGTTTGAGTACTGTGGGCAGGGCGAAGCTGGGAATTTGTATCAGACGGGAGGCGTGCTAGGATAGTCCTTGCAGTTGTGGTGATCACTGTGTCCCCAGTGGTGTAGGGGTCAGTGCAACTGCCTAAAAAGCAGGAGACCCGGGTTCGAATCCCGGCTGGGTACACGTTTTCAGCTTTGCCCAATCGCAGTTGATGTCATATATTCTGTGAATAGTAAATAATAACAACTGCGGGATCAGAAGTGGCGTCTGTTTCTTTCGGAACAGACGCCACATGTATATACAGTTTGCACGGCCTGAGCTAGAATTTTATAGAGTGGCGATAGGTCCGCCATGTTACTCGCGGTATCGGGCGACAGCTCGTACGCCACACCAACTCGACAGTTGTACCTGGATGACAAGTTAAACGACGTGACGTCATCCATAGTGTTAGGGTACACGACACAACGCAAAATACTGCCTGAAATGGCACAGCGTGATGTCTTGTTTGACACGAAGTGACGTATCAATCCCTTAAACTCGATGGTACATAGCGTGTTACATTGTGATACGCCACGGGGTACAAGATAACTTGACCTTAAGATCGTAAATTCTACCAAATACCTAGGAGTTACAATTATGAACAACTTTGACTGGAGAGAACACACAGAAAATATTGTGGGGAAGGCGAATCAAAGGTTACGTTTTATTGTCAGAACGCTTCGAAGATGCACCACCTCCACCAAAGAGACTGCCTACATCACACTTGTGCGTCCTCTCCTGTAGTACTGTTGCCCCTTGTGGGACCCTCACCAGGAGCGACTGACGGAAGATATTGAGAAGGTTCAGAGAAGGGCAGCTCGTTTTGTTTTATCACGTTACGGGGGGGAAAGCGTCACGGAAATGTTGCACGAATTGGAGTGGAAATCATTAAAAGAAAGACGTTATTCATTGCGGCGTGATCTGTTTGCGAAGTTTCAATCACCGACTTTTAGTTGTGAATGTGAAAATATTTTGCTAGCACCCACCTACTTAGGGAGACATGACCATCCCAATAAAATAAGAGAAATCAGATCGAAAACGGAACGATTTAGGTGTTCTTTCTTCCCGCGCGCTATTAGAGAAAAGTTATGAAAGTGGTTAATGAACCATCTGCCAGGCACTTAAATGTTATTTGCAGAGTATCTATGTAGATGTAGATGTAAATGATGCCATGTGTTGTAACATAACATGCAGTGTCGCATAACAACGCAAACATTACCACACGACATGACACGTATAACATGAGGTGCCATAACACGTCTAACAGTATATGAGACGTAACGAGGCAGATGATTACAATGTCACAGCAAGGCGTGAAGTGCCGTCATTTACATTTTATTTGTCACGTAGCAAAATGTAACAGTCGATACATCTGCGCCTGATGTCATACACCGCACGACATGACTTGGTGTGTCAGGATGTTTAGAGGCTTCACACGTGGCACCATGCGAAATATAACGCTCGAATGGAGTTGTGTGGTGTATAGTCCACATCACGTGGAATGCGAGGCGCAATTTAACATGCGACATGGCTAATCATACTAACAAGTAAATGTCTCAAAATAGTTTGTTTGAATTGTGTTTTCGGCTCCCATGTAAGATGAGGTCAGTTTCCTCTTTTACGTTCTTTTACTGCACCCAAGACATATTCGTATTTTATTGTGCTGCGAAAGAAACATCTTTCATTCTGTTTCTTAACTTTTATTTTACCATGGTTGTGACGACAGTGCTTGCGAATTAGAAGCTCTTCAAAATTTCTCACGAGAAATTAAATAAGTGCTGTTTCTACGGTCTTTGTACTCTACTCGCTCAAAAGATACTGCTTTACATTTAGACGTTTTAAATAAAGATTGACTTTTAAACACGGATGTGCGTCACGTTCTGTCAGACTTTTTCGAAGCTGCGAATTAACGCGACTGATAGTATATTTCCTAATAATTCGGTAATGAAAAATCACGAACCTGTCAGTATTACAGTTCTAGTTCGAAGTATAATAGTTATATATGCGGTTTGCAAAATGTGGCGCTGTGAAAATATTTGTGTAGATTTCAATGCAAGTACATGGTCCAAACGAGCTGCGAAACGTACAGTTAGTAGTTCTTATTATGACGATAATCATGACCGTGGATTTGCGTCTGTTGTTAATGTGTTGTAATAACTGCTTTCATAAAGTCTAGTATACATTTATCTTGTGTTTACTAAAGCTATTAAGTCTACAAACTTGTAAAATTGTTGTTAAAGGTTTCGGTTATGAACTTTGGTGGACGAAATAGGCGTACAAAGATGAAAGTGACTGCAAAATACTGCAGTTAAAAATGCGCCTAGGTCATCTGCCACAAAATCATTTCACGTCGAAATAAGACGTCGTTAATAAGTTTCGTTGTTGCCATGCTGAAACCAGTAACTTTGGTACGTTGAGTACAAAGAAGAAAGTGTCAATAGATTATTGCAATAAAATGCCCCTGGGTTGGCTGCCACAAAAGCATTCCACACCGAAATAACGTATCGTTAATAACTTTCGTTGTTGCCACACTGAAAGAAGGACAGATTTGTTGCAAAGAACACAGACGCATACAAGTGAAAAAGTTCTGGCTGTCACTACTGCTTCCACACTTTGCACTGGTTCCATGTCAACCATGCTCGATCGGATATTGTCATCAACAAATGGAAATACTTTTAAAGAAGGTGTAGACACTCAAAAGTGTGGTTTCCTGAACCACATGAGTGACAGAAGAAGAAATATCTCAAACCACACTAGGTAGAAAACAGAGAATTTTTTTTATGGCATGTGCTTCAAGGGAATTGCAGGATAGGTCATCTGAAGCGTCACTCTTGGGGCAGCTAAGTACCATCAGTAAGGAATTTTGTCTTACTATAGATAGATTGAGATCAAACAAGGCAAAACATTTGGTGTTCTTGGACGAACTACTTGTCGTTTTGTCACTTCGATTTGTGCATTTAAATGCTGAACACACTTCAGGCATATATCATCAGCAAAAATTGTATAGCCAATACCAAGGAAATAGAGTATAAACTAAATACAACACTTCAAGCTCAACAACAACATACGATAGACATACTCCTCTCAAGTGTACTGACCACCAAAAATATGGCGGCCGAGTTTACACAAGTTGCCGCAAAGAGCGCTGTAACACAGCCACTCTATGAAATTTAAGCTGGTTGAATACGTGGGCTCAATAGGGTTAGTGCTGCAAGCTACCACTGCGCAGCGCTGCGATCGCTGTTCTGTTCTCGTTTACAAACGGTACATAGTGTGCTTCATGGCTGATTTGTGGATATTTCGGGTTTTATATGGTGAATTGTTCAGTGGTACAGATTGTTAGAGGTGTTCGATATTAAATGAAAGCCGAAGACGAGAGTTCCAAGCATATATTCCTCTTGAAATTAATAGTTGGGTGTGCCGTCTTTTAAACTGAAGTGACAATATCCTCCTGTTCTATGCCTGGTTGCAAGTCAAAATACAGATGTTGCAAGGAGCTAAGACGCTTTTTCAAGTGACCACAAGGTTTAGAATGTATTAAGAAATTAAAAGAAAAAAAATGTTATCCTAAGAAAAGGTAGTGAAGATAGTAACAAGAATCTCGAACATGTGCAACACTTTACTGTAAATGTAAGATTATTTACCAGTAAATATGACAGCCGAGACAGGCTAAAGATGGTGCTAGGAGCTTTCTCACCGTCACGAGAACGACGAAGTGTGCCAGCATCAGAGGAAGGAGGCGACTGTATGACATGGAAGTTTGGGTCTGGCCACCACCACCCAGAGAGAAGGCCGCGGCGCTCTCGTATGACGTCCGGCAGAGTAGGTTGCGCGCGCATAGCTGACTGGCTGACTGCTTCCGCAGCGGCTACCCAGTCAGCTATGCGCGCGCAACTTACTCTGCCTGACGTCACGCGAGAGCGCCGCGGCCTTCTCTCTAGGTGGTGTTGGTCTGGCCGGGGAGTGTGCTCGTATGGCCGATAGCTTAACACCGCACGCAAAAAGCCGCAGTTTGGCACAAATTTTCACGTGTTACAAAAATGATAGGCACCTAAAGAAGAACAGCTAAGTCGGAAGTTACCGCAAATTGCGTATTAATATCAGAATATTTATTATTAGAAACCGACAACGTTATTATTGGTGGACACGGAGTACAACTGCCTAGAATTAATTGGTACTCGAAACCAAGGATTGCCTCCTGTGTTCCTACATTTCTCCTGAATCCTAACTGATCTTCCCCGAGATCGGGTTTCTACCAGCTTGCCCATCCTTCTGTAAATAATTCGCGTTAAAATATTGCAACCATGGCTTATTAAACTGATGGTTCTGTAATTTTCACAGCTGTCTGCAACTCATTTCTTTGAATGGAGATAAATCAATGTTTCTTAAAGCCCAAGCGTATGTCTCCTGTCTCCTACATCTTATGTGCCAGGTGAAACTGTTTTCTCATGGATGATTCTCCCAGAGGCATTAGTAGTTCTGAGGGAAAGTCATCTACTCCAGGGGACTTATTTCGACTTAGGTCTTTCAGGGCTCTGTCAAATTCATCTCTCAGTATAGTATCTCCTATTTCATCTTCATGTATTTCCTCTTCCCTTGCCTCAATATTGCCTATAAGTTCATTTCCTTTGTAGAGCCTCTCTATATACTCTTTCCACCTTTCAGCTTTTCCTTCTTTGCTGAGGACTGGTTCTTTATCTGAGTTCTTGATATTCATTGAGCTGTTTTTCTTGTCTCCAAATGTCTCCTTTATTTTCCTGTAGGCAGTATTTATTTTTCCCCTATTTATACATTCTTCTACATCCTTGCATTTGCCTTCTAGCCACTCCTGCTTAGCCATTTTGCACTTCCTGTCAATCTTATTTCTTAGTCGCCTCAACTCCACTTTGCCTGTTTCATTTACTGCATTTTTATATTTTCTCCTGTCATCAATTAAATTTAGTATTTCCTGTGATATCCAAGGACATTTTGTAGGTCTTGCCTTCCTACCTATTTTGTCCTCTGCTGCCTTCACTATTTTATCTCTCAATGCTGCCCATTCCTCCTCTACTGTTTTATTATCCCCTGTTTCTGTCAATTGTTGCCTAAAGCTCCCTCTGAAATTCTTAAGAAATTCAGGTTCCTTCAATTTATCCAGGTCCCATGTCCTTATTTTCCTACCTTTCTGCCGTTTTTCCACTTTCAACCTACAGTTCATGACGAATAACTTACGGTCTGAGTCTATATCTGCTCCTGGGTATGTCGTACAGATTAAAACCTGATTCCGGAATGTTTGTCATACCATTATAAAATCTATCTGGTGCCTTCCGGTGTCTCCTGGTCTCTTCCGTACAAATTCTACTAGGCGTCTTTTATTCCTTTGCCCAGTCCATATTCACCTACTATTTATCCTTCCCTTCCTTTTCCTACAACCGAATTCCAGTCTCCCACCACAATTGCATTTACCGCTCCTTTAATTGGTTGAATAATTTCCTTTACCTCGTCATACATTGCTTCAATCTCCTCATCATCGGCATAACTAGTTGGCATATAAACCTGTACTATTGTGGTCGATGTTGGCTTCGTATCTATCTTGACTGCGATAATGCGATCACTGTGTTGCTCTTAGTAGTTTACCCACATTCCTGTTTTCTTATTCATTATCAGACGTACTCCTGTAATACCCCCAACTGATTTTGTTTTCACCAATCCTGTACTCATCTGACCAGAAATCCTGTTCCTCTTTCCACCGAACTTCACTAATCCCCACTATATCTAACTTCAGCCCATCCATTTCTCTTTTTAAATTTTCTATCTTCCTTGCCCGATTAAGGGATCTAACATTCCATGCTCCGATCCGTAGAATACCAGTGTTGTCTTCCAGAAGACGACATCCTCCTGAGTAGTCCCAGCCTCCGTAATATTTTACCTGAGATAATGCCATCATCATATATTCATACACTAGAGTTGCATGTCCTCGAGAAAAGTATTGGCTGTAGTTTCTCCTTGCATTCAGCCGTTCGCAGTAGCTATGTGGCAAAGCTAAATTTGCTTGTGTTACAAGGGGAGCTCAGTCGATCATCCAGACTGTTGCCCCTGTAACTACTGAAAAGGCTGCTGCCCCTCTTCAGGAACCACACGTTTGTCTGGCCTCTCCACAGATACCCCTCCGCTGTGGTTGCACTTACGGTACGGCTATCTGTATCGTTGAGGCACGCAAGCCACCCCATCTCGCCAACGTCTGTGGATCATAGGGATGTACTATGCAAGTATTTTTTAAAAATTTACTTATGCATTTTTTTCATGTGAACTTGTTACTTTGAAAAATTTCTGCCTGAAGTTCCTGTTCCACAAATCCATTTAATTTCTTATATTCACATTTCTTTGAAGGCTCTGGAAGAAACAAAAGCAGAGCTGTTACCTTAGCTGACCGGTGAATCATCACTAGACCTTCACCTTCCATTTGGTTTGTCCTCCAACTGTATGAAGCAAAGTGTGATTAGTGTGTTTTACATATAACTAGTCTCAACCATTACGAAACTAGAATTTTAACTGCGTCAAGCAAGAGTGCAGTCAGACACGGCAGCTGCGCAAGGTAACACGGACTTCCACGTAAGACACCATTGGTTTGACGTTCAAAACAGGTAAAGCCTTGGTTGTAAATATAATTTACTACTTATCAAATTTCAATGAGTGGAAAAAAAACAGTTGGTATCGATAAATGAAAAAAGAACCACAGTTGATATCGATATCTATGTAATTAACATAGGAATGACAACCGACTATACGTCGTTTTGTCAGGACTCTCATACAATTCATCTGCGTGAAAACAGAATTGCGATATCGGAAGCTATTCCAGAAATATCTGAGGTGAACAGCTTCGTTGAATCACCCTGTATATGACACTTCGTGGATAGTGGGGAGGAAAGGAAAGATGAATAGACGGGAGAGGGGGAGATGGATGGATGGAGAGAGAGAGAGAGAGAGAGAGAGAGAGAGAGAGAGAGAAGCAGAGCGGAGGCGGACTACGAGAGCACAGAGTAATAAATAGGCGGGCAGTGCCGGGTGTCCAGCTGATGCTCAACATCAAAGTCCGGAACCTCAGTTTTCGTGTTCGCGTATTTACGTAATAATCAGGAGACCAGCAGCTGCTGATGTCTTCCGGCAAGCTAATTACGGCGTCCGCCGCAACCCGCGCCTCGGCGATCCACGCAGGCGGTTCGGCGGCGCAGCCTGGCCGTTGCTGAGGCACCAGCTGAGCTGATGAGCTGGCCTGAGATGGACTGAGCTGCTGAGCTGGGCTGATGAGCTGGGCTGAGCTGTGTGGGCCGCGCATCTGCCGCTTTCCACTGACAGCTGAATGCCCGCCGCGCCTAATAAACAGCCGTCTGCCTTACAACAAACTCCACTCCGACGCGCGGCCGAGTTAGCGCCTCTTACAGAACTCCCGCGACGGAAGAAAGTCGTGCTGCGCCCTCTGGACTTAATCTTCCTCCAACTGTCAGCACCGCGCGCTACCTACTCCACAGCACTGATGGTGCTCTCTCCTTGCTGGAAGCAGCGTGGCAGTTGGCTACCTCCTCCACCACCCTGTCTAGCCATACTCCCTCCTCAATCATCGCACCGAACAAATCCTCAGCCTCTTTCTTCCTTCCCTAAACGTCACCCTCGCCACCATCTACATCTGCAGTCACGTCCCCCCTCCCCTATGCTGATGTTCGCAGCTTTACGAGCTATGTGATTGCCCCTCACCTCAACCTTGCCTTCCACTCCATTAATGAACTTTGGCAGTGTTGTCAGTTTTTCGTCTTGCTCCAGGGGTGACACCGTTCACCTAACACGACCCACACGCCCGAAGAAAAATGCCATCCCCGATGTTATCTCCCAACTTCCTCGGGCGCCTACAGGCGGACGTCCTTGACCCCACTGGCAGTGACCACACCCCTGTTGTCCTCACCACAGACCTCCACGGTCGCCCAAGCCTGCACTCTCCATCCAGCGCCTCTCCAAAGCTTATCCGTGATTACTCCCGTGCTGACCAGAATGCATACCGTCTCTATACCAACACCTCAGACGAAATGCAGCCCTTGTCTCTCCTCACCGCCACCAACACTGAACACGCATCCAGCCTACACCAGACTGTTCCTGATGCCGCCCAAGAACACATTCCTACCAAAGCAGTTCGTCACTACTGCACCGCCCTCGCTCCAGACGCTATTCTCCTACTCTGAGAATTCCAATACCACCACCAACTCCAGCAACGTAGTAGAAACCTATTGACCCTGAAAGTATTCCAGTCTTTGCACCAGACATGTACCTGTCTTAATGCGATGTTCCCCATGCATGTTCCCAAGTACTGGCAAGCCTTCCACCACCGTATTGGCATTCGCCCTGCTCCCCAACTAGCCGCTCCTTCACAATGACCATCCCTTTCCTGACAACACTATTAAGGCAGAACAATTCGCTACCTATGTCTCCAATGTATTCTCCATTTTCAAAAATCCCTTATTGGATTTCCAATCTTTCCCAGTGTTCATGAGAGATCCAAAACCTCTACCACCCCCCTCCTGCTGACCACAACTTCCAGTAGGGCTCAGAACACACGAATCACCGCCCTTGACATTCAACTTACATTCTGCACCAAACGAAACACCGCTCCCAGTCACGAGAGACTCACCAACATGCACATTCCTGCATGCCCCCATTCCTTCCATGCTTCCCTCGCTTCCTTGTACAATGCTATCCTTTACACTGACTTCTTCCCTGGCCTGTCTAAGATTTCCCATATCCTCATATTTACAAAATCCCTTATGCCTCCCTCTGAAGACTCCTCCTACCGACCCATCAGCCTCCGTGTTCAGCAAGGTCCTGGAATCCATCTTCTCCCGCCATATGCACCAGCATCTGCAACAACACCAGCTGCTTCTCCCCCTCTGCCTCTGTCGCACTGTGGCTTCCATCCTTCCTTCTCTGTCAATGGCCAACTCCTCCGCCTCACCCACCTCCATCCAGATGAATTCCTGTTGTGCCACAATATTTGTATCCCTTGACACCGAGAAGGCCTACGACCATGTATGGGATTCTAGTCTCCTCTTGAATCTCCAAACATATGCTCACACATTAATTTTGTCCATTTCATTGATTCCTCCTCTCCTATCAGCACCCGCCCTATGTCAGTGTCAACAACTCCCACTCCCGTTTGTTTTACCCCTCCACCAGATTGGCCCGGGTCTCCATCCTCTTGTTTCTTGCCGGCCGCGGTGGCCGAAGGGATTGAGGCGCTCCAGCCACGGTCTGCACGGCCACTACGGTCGGGGGTTCGAATCCCCCCTCGGGCATGGATATTTGTGCTGTCCTTAGTTGTAAGTAGTTGATAAGTAGTTTGTAAGTTTAGGGACTGATGACCCCGTAGTTAAGTCCCATAGACTTTACAAACATCTGAACATCATCATCTTGTTTCTTCTCTACCTCCTAAACTCGGTCGATATGCCGCAACTCATCTCATACAGTAGGGTGATGACACCGCCTTCCTTGCTTCCCCTTCTCTTGCCCATTCCCAGCACCTTCTTCAGCCTCACCTATCAGAATTCGCTACATGGAATAACCAGCGGCTCAGCTCCTGTCTCTCAACCCCAACCAATCCCAGTCATCCACTCTGTCTGTCACCATGATCTTTAACTCACTCTCCATGTCCATCCCATCCCGCTAACTCCCACCATCAAATACCTTGGCCTCACCCTCCATCGTTCCCTTTCCTGGATTCCGCCAGAAAGCCCTTTCCTGTCTCAATCTCCTCCAACTCCTCTCTGGCCGGACATGGGTTCTCAGCCCACGCACCATCCTACACACATACCGTTCCCTGATGGATCCCGCCCTCTGCATCTTCCACCACACCTAGCTTATCGCCCCTCCTTTCCCAACCACCTATTGCAAATCCTTGCAGAACCTGGAGCGCCATGCCCTCCAACTCGCTTATCCGCCTCCCTTCGTCCACTTCGTCCCTTCGTCCATTACGATCGAATTCCTTTCCCACAGCTTATGAAGTTCCTGGAACATATTTGCATCCTGTACATCTCTCCCAAAACAGAATCCGGTCGCCCTCTGGTTTCTCCTCTCCTCTTAAACCTAGCGCCTCTGCCACGCTTCTACCACTGCATTCCTTTTGCCCTACACCTTCACACTCTCCACATCCTTTCCCCACCTTCCTCTCCCAGATGACTCCCTCCCTCCCTATATCTACCCTTCCTACCAGCCCCATTCCCACTCCTTCCCGTTATATGATGCACCCTGTCTCTCCCACTCCCCTCCTCATCCCTCACGCGCTTGGTCCCCCTCTTCCCTCACAGTTCTTCCGCCATTCCTTTCCCACCCCCTCCCTCTCCTTTCCCGCCCTCGGCGCCTCCACTTCTTCCCCTATACCCAGAGGGGTCTTGTGACCGTTATTTTAATCTGCGCCGATTTTATGCATGCAATGATGTGGTGTTATGACGTCAGTATTTTTAAGCGACTGTAACCCCTGTTAACGACAGAACCGATGTTGATTTTAGTCTCTATTTTAGTAATTGTTTCAGTGTTGTTTTTAACTCCAGTGCTTTAGCCACTATGGCACCCTTTCAACTCAATATGTATGTACTTTGCACCGTTTTTAATTTTGTATTCGCCCATGTCTCCTTTGTATGTCGCTATATCCGTTTTTATTACGTTCTATGTGTCTATTCTCCTCGGCAATCATCAGTGCACTTGTCTGCAGAGCGGTGCCGAGCTCGCTGCCAGCCTTCCCCACCAGGGGCGCTGAAAAGCGAAAGAGGGCCTCCTGATGATGCGAAACGTCAACACTGACGAAACCACGCGGTGCACGACATGGTGGGAGGGGAGGTACAGCAAAACATCGCTTATCGCAGGCCATAAGAGGTTACTAAAAAAACGTACAGCCAGAATTCTGAGGATAACGGGCACCGTGCAGTAACTAATGTTGACTAGCAAAAATTCACAAAAACAATGTAGGTTTTGAAGGCCTCTAGGTACTGTCTACCTGAGAGCTGGAGTTGTTCATTAAGAATATTGCCATCATTAATAGCAAGATGTTTATAAATTTAGAGCATTTGTCTCTCTTTTAGTTTCAACAACTTTTACACCGTTAGTAAGTATATTCTCATCAATGCTGAATTTATCTTTTTAATTTTTATATTTCCCTACCAATTGTATATTATTGTTCAGTATATTACTGTTCTTAGGTCCGATATCTCAAGAAGAGTAAATTAATTTTGTCGAAACCTAGGTAAAGGTTTAATTAAAACAATTTTAACGCAACTGGTTGGCAGCTACTTATTCTAAAAAATTACTCTCTACCGTTGCTGAAAAGCAGCCATGTGAAATCAGATACTGTGGAATTATTTTTCTTCCTTGCTGTCATTTATCTGGCCTCCTTCAATATGCATAATACGGTTCAAATCTACAATGTGAAAATTACAAAGGACGTAAATTATTACAGCTCAATTTAAAAAGAAAAATTTGTACTGTGTTTTGATATTATTTCAAATGACATAGTTAATTGGTGTTAAGAAAAATAATTTGTCACTACTAGTACGTCTTCAATTTGAATTTTAAAAACTTAATTGACATATTAACAGATAGCTTTGAAAGAAACAATTTATCTCAATACTACGTTCATCAAACATTTTAGGACTTGCACTAGAATATAATAAGAGAGATGAGCTCAGAAGTTCTGTAACTTCATAAATAGAGACGTTTAGTAGTAGGAAGTCGATAGTAGGATGTACTATGCTCTAAACAGCCACCCAAAATATTTAAATAAGAACAAGAATAAATATGTTGTTTAGCCAGTCTACCTTTCTGCAAATGATGATGCCAAAAATATGTACATGAGTCTTGCTGCTGAAACGAACACAAATTAAGATCCTAAATAACCAACAAAATGGACTCTATGATAACGTTCAAATGACACTAGCTCACGGAGGATTCGGTTTTTAAATGGTGTTAATTCCTTTTACCACATAAAAACGCGGAGGTCGTCTTACTTTATACACCGAGGAATAACAGAATATTTCCCCAACTACAGTACATGAGAATCATAATACGAATCACAGGCGCCCGAGATTACATCAAAGTTCCAAATTATCACCATACATTAATAAAATCCATCGAACATTAAAGTTCCAAAAAATCCTTAATTATTTACAGCATCTCTTATAAAACAGTTCCTTATCACACGATCACACGATTGTTGATTTATTCCAGATCCACAGCCCTACCACTGTCCAACGTCGATACTTTACGACCAGAGAGTAAGTTCTGCATATCACAGTCCCATAAATCTTCTAAGTCCACACATGTCTATCTCTTCAATTACAAGTTCGTAACGCGTGACACAACCTCTACACTTCAGCAACCAAGTCACGACTGCCGTCTCCATGCGCTCGAAAACGTAGTCCACATATCCCAAATTGTATCCTTCCACGCATCCTAACGACTCTCATCTTTTAATTAAAATTTCCCTTCCAAAATATTACACATTTGAACATCACAATATTTAATGCTTTGACCACCTACCTACAAATATTGTTGAAATTTAACAAATAAAACTATTTTAACAATAATAAAAGTAATAAAATTGGTTGAGACTGAACCTCTTTGTTCAGCTTGCTCTCAAGCAAGGTGCACCACTGTCCAAACATACTACCGCTGTGGAAATGTAGTTACGCTGTTACTATTTAATTTATCGTGGCTTGTTATGCAAATATATTCAGTAAGCTACTTGTTCACTCATACACATAATTATTTATGTCTAATTTATCTGCGGTTTATATCTACTATTTTATAGTCGGCCATGAAATATTTAAGAGACAGTCTCCAACACAAAACGAACGTTAGTCAGAATAATATTAAACATATTAAATTACATATACAAATGAAATGCGCTTTGCTGAGTTCATGTATTGTGTTTATGTGGTGGGAGCTGTGTTCTGACTCCAGAATATTACTGTATTCTAATGCGTCTTTTAAGATTGGTGGCGTGTTGCAATGCCGCACATTCGGTTCTTAAACTGTTGCTGATAATCTGTACGTATCATTAATCTATATTTATAAATGTGAATGTCTTTTCGGTGTACGTTTATCACGTCTGAACCACAAGACATAAAGAGCTAAAAATTTGTCCAGTTACATATGTTTACCTGGGAAGACTTTAGGCACGCTTTTATTTCGATCGGTGAATGTCTGTTCGGTGTACGCTTATCACGTCCGAACGACAAGACGCTGAGACTTACCTGAGGAAGGTTTTAGGCATGGTTTTATAGCGATCTGATAGATATTTAGTAATTTGAGGAATATAACGCGAAATGCGTAACAATAATTACTCTTCGAAAATTATATTTACTCTTTGAAAATGGTTTTATTGGTTGCATTGTTGCTTGAGGGTTAATAATGATAAAAGGGTGGAGTATATTGGGATGGAAAGTTATTGGTGTACATAAAATTCTATATGTGTGTGTGTGTGTGTGTATTAATAATTCCCTCTGCAGCGAAAACTACAGAACGCAAACGAATGGTCTGTATGTAATTCTTGTCCGAAGTCTCCCGTTGTACACCATAGCAGTTCCATGCCGGTAGCTATAATGGGGTGGAAGATATGGTGGTTGAAAGTCGGCAAATTATAAAATAAAATAGGACTGAAGGCCAGCGATGACGTTTGCGACTCCATAGCAAGGAGGTTACATACAGCGAAACGTGATGCCACAGACGATATCTTTGGTATAGGCCTGCTACAATTTCTTGAGTTCTTTCTCTGCAAGGATAAGCATACCAATGAGGAAATATAAGAATAAATAAATAAAGCAGTAAAAACCATCAAGAGAACAGGCTCTGCTCGCGTATTACCAGTCTCATAGCAGTAAAGATAGCTTATGTATCCTAATCAACCAACACTCGAGCGGAGCCGCGGGTTTAAACTATAGTACTGATATTTATGGGCTTTTCACCCGTAAGAGATACTGAAATTGTAATTACGGTGTTTGAATCTCCTCAGTCTCCTGAGTCCATTCATAAATTATATGTGTCATTCGCTGATTTGTGTATGGCTTTTTAGAATAATTTGTGTGGCCATCTCGTACTTCTGTTGCTACCTGGGAAGGCCACCATCGCTGCCTCAGCCTCCAGGCCTATTAGTTTTCCCGTAACGACCAGTCTCCCACTCGCTAGGTCTTAACCGTGATCTGGCTCGCTGCGGCTCGTGGCTTTCGCTCCTACAGCAGCCAAAATTCGCTCTTCATTAGGAAACAAACAGCTTCTCCTATGTAAGTAATGTCACAGCTCGTTCTGACAGCTGATAGCTAAGAAAATTCCAGTACACCACGGGGTGTGTGGTGGCATTTTGTAACCGTTTCTTTCTGTGCAGTTATATTTTTCACGGAATTTCTATCCACAACTGTCTACTTTTAAAACGAACATTTGCTATGAATAATGCCTAAGTCAAACCTACATTTCTAGCTTTTGTAGATTTGGAGAAGGCTTTTGACAATGTTGATTGGAATAAACTCTTTCAAGTTCTGAAGCAAGCATGAGTAAAATATAGGGAGCGTAAGGTTATTCACAACTTGTACAAAAATCGGACACCGGTTGTCAGAGCTGAAGGGCATGAAAGGGATGCAGTGGTTGGGAAGGGAGTAAGACAGGGTTGTAGCCTTTCTCCAATGTTATTCAATTTGTACATTGAGCAAGCTATAAAGGAAAGCAAGGAGAAATTTGGAGAAGGAATTAAAGTTCAGGGCGAAGAATTAAAAACAGTGCGTTTGGCAGATGACGTATTAATTCTGTCAGATACAGCAAAGGACCTGGAAGAGCAATTGAACGGAATTGACAGTGTGCTGAAAGGTGCATATAAGATGAACATTAACAAGAGTAAAACTAGGGTAATGGAGTGCAGGGTAAGAAAATCTGGTGATGCTGAAGGAATTAGATTAGGTAACGAAACAATAAAGGAGGTAGATGAGTTTTGTTACTTGGGCAGTAAAATAACAAATGATGGTCGCTATACAGAGGATATAAAATGCAGACTGGCAATGGGTAGAAAGGCTTTCTTGAAAAAGAGAAATTGATTTAAGTGTAAGGAAGTCCTTTCTGAAGGCATTTGTATGGAGTGTTGCCTTGTATGGGAGTGAAACATGGACGATAAACAGTGTGGGCAGAAAGAGGATAGAGGCTTTTGAAATGTGGTGCTATAGAAGAATGCTGAAGATTAGGTGGGTGGATCGCGTAACTAATGAGGAGATACTGAACAGAATTGGGGAGAAAAGAAATCTCTGGCATACCTTGACTAAAAGAAGGGATAGATTGGTAGGACACATTCTTAGACATCAAGGAATTGTGAATTTAGCGTTGGAGGGAAGTGTGTGGGGTAGAAACCGCAGAGGACGACCAAGAGATGGATACAGTAAGCAGATTCAGACAGATGTAGGTTGCCGTTCTTATGTGGAGATGAAGAGACTTGCTCAGGATAGGGTATTGTGGAGAGCTGCATCAAACCAGTCTCCGGACTGAAGACCACAACAACAACAACAATGCCTAAGTTTCCAATTCATTATATTTCAGTGATTACTGTCAATTCTTGACTAGGAAACACTAAAACACAAAAATTACACATAATAATTCTTTGTTCTACTACTACATGAGGAATTATTGAGAAGATTTTTTGCAAGAATAACTATGAATTATTCACTGTCTTGAGCCATATTTCCGCATGTGCAGGGTCGATTTTGTTAATCGGATTCGGCATGTTAATCATTACAAGGTGTCCGGATGCCCTTCCTGTAGCCACCCCATGGCCCACGGGAGGAAATGTGTATCCCAAATGTCTGTGTATGGTGTTATATGTGTGAACGTGTAAAGCTTTACGAAATGTTTGCGAATTGTGGTGCTCAGGCAGGACTTGGGGAACAGCCCGGTATTCACCTAGGGGTGTGTGGAAAACCGCCTAAAAACCGCATCCAGGCTGGCCGGCACTCCGACCCCCTTCGTGAATCCGCCGGGAGGATTCGAACCGGGGCCGGTACGCCTCCCCGTCTCGGAAAACAGTGCGTTAGATCGCACAGCTAACCGAACGGGTCATGAATTATTCTCTAGTAGTATATCTGATTTTCTGTAACTTAAATACTGTTTCACTTACAAACTGAAATTGAAGAAAGGTAGCCGATACTGGGGTACATTCCCCAACATCGTTCCGGCGTCAAATCAGTTGTGAGAATTCTACTTCAGAATTACGCTCAAAAATTTGAAAAATTTCAAATGTTTGTAAATGGAAGGAACTTAATTTACTGTGATTATCAGTCCCTAGGCTTACAAACTTCTTACACTAAGGACAACACACCCACAGACACACACACACACACACACAGACAGACATATGCCCGAGGGAGGACTAGAACCTCCAACGGCGAGCAGTCGCGCTCTGCAGCAAGGCGCCTTAGACCGCTCCACCGCGGCAGTCGGAAAGCCTACAGTATCATAAATGCCTATCTTGCACTACTGTAGAGATTAATGCGACGAACGAAAGTGAGAATCTCGAAGCATGTTGTAATTACGTAGGCTTCCGCGGCCAGAGTCACATGACATAAAAGTTTTCTGGTTGTTGTATCACGTCATGATGTAAGGCTATTACTTAAATAACCGACGTTTCGGCCAACGTTACAGTGGCCTTCATCGAAGCGTCGGTTATTTAAGTAATAGCCTTACATCATGACGCGGTACAACACCCAGAAAACTTTTATGTCATCAAAGCATGTTCATTATTCATTTTAAGTCGAAGATCAACACAAGCGAAATTATCCGCCACGGTTGATCTTATAACTTGTTTACAGTTACCTAAAACTAGTGTGCGGTTACAGTAAATCGAAGTTTCTTTTTTAGACCTCAAAGACGCTGTATTAAGGAACATCAAGAGAGAAGAAAAACAGATCACGGAACGTTGTAACTGTCCAAGGTCAGTACGTGTACAGCCAGACTGACAGCATTTGTCCAGCAATAGATATTATCTCGTACACGAAATGTGTATTAATTCCATAATTACAGAGAATAACTACTTTCTCGTGTTTTAATATTTCGTATTCGGCAAACTGATTAAAATCTACGATACGGAACTGTAGCATTATACACGTCGACTCGTCCGCTCGCGTAAGTAACACGTCCGCTGAAACGGCGGCTAGTTTATTAAGCGTGTTACGCTCGGGAAATAACACCTTGTCCCCGGCGCCGGGCAGGATTTATTCGCTTCGGACACGGCTGTTACGGCGGGTTTAATGGTCGCCGCCGCTCGTCTAGGACGGAGCCGCATTGCGCTCCAAATTAAAAGCCTTAATTGAGCCACCGCGGGCATAATTAAATGCAAATGGCTGCTCACGTCGCGGCGCTAGTGCTGCCAGCCCCCGGCCGGGCGCTGGCGTCGCCGCGGCTGCCGGCGGAACCTCGCCTCGCAGCACAGTAGCCGAGGCCGGGGTACACCCGCGGTTACAGCTCTGAGTGGTTTACATTCAGCGACAGACATACACAACGACACAATGCGCCCGACCACAGGTTTCTTGAAAATGATTTTATTCTACCACCAGCTGTGCACTGGCTTCTTATAGAGGCAAAGGTGGTATTGTGGGCTAGTGGTTGCAATATGGTCTAGCTTAATATCTGACTAACAAGCCCGAGCATTCTAGCGGCAACCTCAGTAAATAGTAATAGCTAGTTCGTACAAACGCTACAGAATGCGCTGCCGCAGTCAGTTACGTGGAATGTTACTGGTGAACTGTTTCGTGATTTTTCTCATTTCAAAACTTTTAAAGATAAGAAATTACAGTTATATTACACTTACTGCCAATGCGTAGTTAGCTGTTAACGTCTTAACTACATATTATATAATGATTAGGTAGTACTGCTGTGAAGCTGGTTAGGTCGCAAACTATTTATTATTGTTCACACTTGATGTACAGCGTGCCCTCAAAATGACGCGTTTCGGAATTACCATCATCAGATTAGAATCTCTTCCGTGCCATGTGCACACGTGAACAGATGGAAGATGTTCTTCAATACACATACAAACGCAGTCTGTAGCGTTTAACTGCTCTTCCAGATCCTTTTCTGTATCTGACAGAATTACCATGCCGTCGGCAAAACGCAATGTTTTTAATTCTTCGCCCTGAACTTTAATTCCTTCCCCAAATTTCTCCTGGCTTTCCTTTATAGCTTGCTCAATGTACAAATTGAATAACATTGGAGAAAGGCTACATCCCTGTCTTACTCCCTTCCCAACCACTGCATCCCTTTCATGCCCTTCAACTCTGACAACCGATGTCTGGTTTTTGTACAAGTTGTGAATAATCTTACGCTCCCTATATTTTACTCCTGCTTGCTTCAGAACTTGAAAGAGTTTATTCCAATCAACATTGTCAAAAGCCTTCTCCAAATCTACAAAAGCTAGAAATGTAGGTTTGCCTTTTCTTAATCTATCTTATAGGATAATCCGTAAGTGAGTATTGCCTCCCGTGTTCCTACATTTCTCCTGAACCCAAACTGATCTTCCCCGAGGTCGGCTTCTACCAGCTTTTCCATCCTTTTGTAAATAATTCGTGTTAATATTTTGCAACCATGACTTATTAAACTGATGGTTCTGTAGTTTTCACACTTGTCTGCACCTGCTTTCTTTGGAATGGAGATTATAACATTTTTCTTAAAATCTGAGGGTACTTCGCCTGTCTCATACATCTTACACACCAGGTGAAACAGTTTTGTCATGGCTGGTTCTCCCAGATACTTCAGTAGCTTTGAGGGAATGTCATCTACTCCAGGGGCCTTGTTTCGACTTAAAGCAATATTTATTCTAAATTGTTTTACGATTTTCTTTTTCATGTTTGGCAGCTTCTGGGCTTATTGAATAATGCCTTTAAATGACATATATAGTGGCGCAGGCCCAAGAGACACCAAAATGGCTGTTATTTTGTGTCGATCTATTTCAGTCTCATCGAGCAGTCTACCATTTTCAACGTACGATTCGTGAATAATATGAACAACAGTGCTGACAGGTTGCAACTTCGTCCTATCCCGGAACTGCTCCATTAAACCTAACTACTGCCTATGTAGGTGAAGCCCTTTAATTACCTGCAGAATTATGCCTCCTATTTCATAATCCGTAGCACTGACAATATTCCTCGTAGAACACGGACACAAATAATAATTTTGATAAAATTCAATACACAAACACCACAAATCTAAAAATTAAAGGTTAATATCAATAATATAAAGTCCTGGGTGCAGATCTGTACAGAAAATCGCACAGCTGTTTAGACGTGTTTATTTAGACGCAACCACTTTCACATCGGTATAGATGCATCTTCAGGTGACATTAGCAAAATGATTCCATGGTATTTAGAAAACAGCGTCCAGATTTCAGGAGGCCTAGCTAAAATACTCTCTCAACATTATCAAATGGCGACTACGCCCTATTGTGAGAGTATTTTAGCAAGGCCTCCTAAAAGCTGGACGCTGTTTTCTAAATATCATGTAATCATTTTGCTAATGTCACCTGAAGATGCATCTATACCGATGTGAAACTGGTTGTGTCTAAATAAACACGTCTGAACAGCTTTGCGATTTTCTGTACACATCTGCACCCAGGACTTTATATTATTGAAGTTAACTTTTAAGTTTTAGATTTGAAGTGTTTGTGTATTGAATTTTATCAAAATGTATTTAAGCTGTGGTTACCCTTTTCAGAAAATTATTTACAAGTAATAATCTTTGTGAAATAGAGAAGTGTATTTATTCTTCATCGTTTTAGGAATGAAAGTGTTCAAAGAGAATTTGGATTCATATCTAGCACGCCATAATATTTGTACATTTGTACGACAGGAGTTAGTATCGAGTGCTCAGTGCAGTTCCTGAGTAGGAATTTCGTTGACAGAGTTGACGGTGTAACGGTTTTTGTGTGGTCATCATTAAGTGAGGAAATGCCCAATAAAAAGGACAGATCTATGAATCGGCAACGAAGCAAATCAAGAAAGAGGGCCAGATAAGGGAGTGGGAGTGAGGTGACCGGTTGCTGCGGCAGTTTGGCGGCTTCCAACGGTTCGGTGTGACGAGATCGGTGGCAGCTCTTCAGTTGTCAGCTGGCGAGTGAGAACGTCTTACGAGGACAGTCTGTAGTACAAATACAGCCCACGGCGTGTTTCAGGCCGTCCGCGTCGTCCGCTAACTCCACATTCACCTTGTGGAGACAGCCTTGTGACTACAAGTTTTTAGTGTACGTCGGAGAGGAGATTCAGTACTTTATTTTCCGAAGTACCAATCAACGACACACTCAACCACCTCTGATCGGATCGTTTTTCTGCTTTCGGCTTCGGCGTGTCAGAATGTAGACTGCAATCTCGATACGTAAGTGCCAATAAACGGCCGGTGCGTTGCCAGATTTACGGACCGTTTACGGTCGCCTCAGAGCCACACGGCCGCAGCGGGCGGCGCAGCAGGTGTCCGGAGGCGGGACATCCCAGCCGAGACCTCGGGGGGGGGGGGGGGGGGGGGCAGGAGGGATGAGCAGTGGGCCACCTCTGCCGGAAAGATCGACGCTGTTCTGTCAAGATTAGATTAGTTTTACGTTCCGTAGATCCATGTTGAGGAGATCCTCGTGGATGTGGAACATGTCAAGAAACAAAATTTACAAGTTGAATAATAGATAATACATACATTTTAATTTTTTTAAACTGATAATACTAATATAGTATGAGTACATGCCTCATTTGGTACAATTTAGAAATTCACTAATGGAGCAGAAGGAGTTGGCCACTAGAAAGTCTTTTAGGTTCCTCTTAAACTGGTCTTTATTTGTAGCTAAATTTTTTATACTTGATAGTAAATTATTGAAAATGTGTGTTCCTGAGAAGTGGACCCCTTTTTGAACCAAAGTGCTTTTAAGTCCTTGTGTAGATCATTTTTATTCCTAGTATTGTATGTATGAACTGAGCTGTTTGTTGGGAAAAGGGATATATTATTTATGATAAATTTCATTAAGAAATAATTATACTGAGAGGCAGTACTCAATATACCCAGTTCTTTGAAGAAGCTTCTACAGGACGTCCGTGAATTTACTCCACAAATAATACGTATTACACGCTTTTGGACTCTGAAGACTTTTGCCTGACTTGAAGAGTTATCTCAAAATATTATACCATATGACATTATGCAATGAAAGTAAGCAAAGTATGCAAGCTTTGTTATTTTTATGTCTCCTATGTCTGATAACACTCGTATTGCAAATACAGATTTGTTGAGTCGTTTCTGCAGTTCTGTGGTGTGCTCGTCCCACCTACATTTATTATCAAGCTGTAATCCCAGGAATTTAATACTGTCAACCTCTTCTATCTGCTCTTCTTCATACTTAATGCATATGCTGACAGGAAATCTCTTACATGTTCTGAACTGCATGTAGTGAGTCTTTTCAAAGTTTAATGACAACTCCTCTCTGTCCATTACACAGGGGGTACCCAAAAGAAACCGTACTCCTCTAAAATCAGCTGATTCCTCATGGGGAGTTTATCAAGAAAGGGGCCCCACAGGTTTCAGCCTTAGGTCCTTTACTGTTCCTGTCATACATTAATGACTTGCCATTCTACATTGGTGAAGATGCATAGTTAGTTCTCTTCGCTGATGTTACAAGTATAGTAATCACATCCAGAAAACATGAAGTGATGTAATCGTAAATAATATTTTTCACAAAATTATTAAGTCGTTCTCAGCAAACGGACTTTCATTAAATATTGATAAAAGACAGCATATACAGTTACGTACAATAAATGGCACAACTCTAGTAATAAGTATATACTCTCTGAACAGAAGTCTTTGTCTAAAGCGGAATTTTCTAAAATTTTAGGTGTGTCCATTAATGAGAGATTAAACTGGAAGCAAGACACTGATTAGATTACATTAGATTAAATTGGGTTGGAGTAATACTTTTTCCATAGATCATATATACGACATTTCGTAATGATGTGGAACGTTTCAGTTTAGTAAATGTTGTCTACACTCGACAATCAATATTTTAAGGATTTTTCTTTACATTTCTTTTAGTTTTGTTTTAAAATTTATCTCCATTGTAGAAGTAATTGCCATTCAGATATTCCTTTAATTTCTTTTTAAATACTAGTTGGCTATCTGTCAGACTTTTGATGCTACTTGGTAAGTGAGCAAAGACTTTTGTGGCAGAATAATTCACCCCTTTCTGAGCCAATGTTAGATTTAACCTTGAATAGTGAATATCATCCTTTCTCCTAGTGTTGTAGCTATGCACACTGCTATTATTGGGACGGATTGTTAATAACACATTTCATGAGTGAATATATGTATTGTGAAGCTACAGTGAAGATCCCTAGATTCCTAAATAAAAATAAATGTCTGCAGGATGCTCTTGGGTGGGCTCCAGCAATTACTCTGGATTACACGCTTTTGTGCAATGAACACTTTTTTACTCAATGTTTAATTGCCCCAGAATATGATCCCATATGAAAGCAGTGATGTATCCCGAAACGTTTGAATTAATCTAAAAATGCTGTTAGGGTTAATGCAAATTTTGGCGATAAGAGTCTCAGTAAATTAGCTTACTATACCTATTTTCATTTACTGCATTCGTATGGTACCATATTCTGGGGTAAGTCATCGCTGACTAAAAAAGGATTTTACTACAAAAATCGTGTAATGAGAATAATTGCTGGAGACCACCCAAGATCATCCTGCAGACATCTATTTAAGGATTTAGGTATCCTCAAAGTAACTTCACAGTATACACTGGGTGATGAAAGAGACAGTAAAAATTAAAAAACTTAATAAATCACGGAATAATGTAGATAGAGAGGTACAAATTGATACACATGCTTGGTATGACATGGTGTTTTATTAGAACAAAAAGAAAATGAAAGTATGGCTAGACGCGTGAAAGATCGCTTGCGCGCGTCGTTTGGTGATGATCGTGTGCTCAGCCGTCACTTTCGTCATGCTTGGCCTCCCAGGTCCCCAGACCTCAGTCCGTGCGATTATTGGCTTTGGGGTTACCTGAAGTCACAAGTGTATCGTGATCGACTGACTTCTCCAGGGACAATTTTTTTTGTTTTTTGCTTTTTAGGTTCTAATGAAACTCCATGTCAGTCCAAGCATGTGTGTTAATTTTTACCTATCTATCTACATTATTCCGTGATTTATTTTTTCAAATTTAAACTGACTTTTTGATCACCCAGAATATTCACTTAAGGAATTTGTTGTTAGTAATCCAAACCAGTTCAAAAGTAATAGCAGTGTGCATACTTATAACACCAGGAGAAAAAATGATCTTCACTATGCAGGGTTAAATCTGATTTTGGCACAGAAGCGGGTGAATTATGTTGCCACAAATTCTTCGGTCACCCACCAAACAGCATCAAAAGTCTGACAGATAGCCAACTAGCATCTTAAAAAACCGAATGAGGTGGCGCAGTGGTAACACACTGGTCTCACATTCGGTAGGAGGATGGTTCAAATCCACCTCCGGCCATCCAGCTTTAGGTTTTCCGTGATTTCCCTAAATCACTCCAGGAAAATGCCAGGATGGCTCCTTTCAAAGGGCACGGCCGATTTCCTTTCCCATCCTTACCCAAAACTCCGAGCGTAAGCTCCGTCTCTAATGACCAAGCTGTCGACGGGACGCTACACACTACGCTTCCTGCCTTCATTTTAAAAATAAAATGTCTAACTGACAACTCTCCTACTCATTGGATGAAGTTTTAGAAACAAATTAGGAAATCTGAAAAAAATAAAAATAAAGAAAATAAAAAATAACTAAAATATATTTGTGTCATGTAATATTTTGTGTAATGTAATATCTTGTACAGACACCTGTTACTAAATGGACACGTTCCACATCATTACGAACTGTCGTATTCATGATCTGTGAAACAAGTATCAATCTAATCGAATCTAATTAACATTTTAAGCAGAAACCTATTTCTTTCGAAGTACGGTCCACTTGCACTAACTTAATTGCCTAATTTTTAGTTCAGATTTCAAGAAAAAATTGCTTTGATTCACTTTCTTCCATTTCTGACAGTAGCTCTCTGGTTTTCTCTTCCCCTCTGCATGAACGTGTACGTACATATTCCGCAATCCACCGCAAGGTGTGTGTCCGATGGTACCACGTACAACTACTAGCCATTTCCTTTCCTTTTTGTAATACGTAACAGTCTTTGTAGCTCAGTTATAATCGTTTTTAACGTGTTTCACTCTTATGGAACACCATCAGAATGCTGTAACAAGAAAAATGACAAAATCACGACGGTTTTACGCCGTGAATCTATCCATAGCTTTAAGAGCAAATACGATGAATTAGGGAGATGGAAACTCACCTAACAAACAGCGGGATCACATTAGCCAATTCTAAAAATACGCGATGATGGACGTCTTAGTGACAACCAAAAATCATAAGACACTTGAAGTAAAATCCACTCATCATATTAAACTGAAAGAGGATCTCTGAAGCGAAGCCACGAAATATGTACAACCGATCGCCAGGAGACATTATTAGATACGGCTGGTGAGGAAAAATAACCCACCACATAAGCAGTGGATAGGTGTGCGTTCACAGCTGAAATACATCATTAGACACACACACTGCAGCACATAAAACATGCGCTGGCGAGCTGACGGCTGAAGACGAAGTGACGTAGCGAGCCGGTGCTGACAGAACTGGTAGACACCGCGTAAGCCGTGATAGCGGCTCAAATTTAAATGACGGAGGCGACCAAGCTGTTGTTGTGGTCTCCAGTCAGAAGACTGGTTTGCTGCAGCTCTCCGCGCTACCCTGCCCTATGCAAGACTCTTCATCTGAGAATAAGAACGGCAGCCTACATTCTTTTGAACTGCTTACTGTATTCGTCACTCGGTCTCCCTCTACGATCTATACCCTACACACTTCCTCTGATGCTAAGTTGACGATTCCCTGTTGTTTCAGAATATGTCCCATCAACCTATCGCTTCTCTTAGAGAGGATATGCCAGAATTCTGTTGAGCACCTCCTCATTAGATACGTGATCTACCCATCCAATCTTCATCATTCATCTGTAGCACCACATCTCGAAAGCTTCTATCATCTTTTTGTCTCAACTCGTTATCGTCCACGTTTCAAAAATGTTCAAATGTCTGTAAATATATCGGACCAAACTGCGGGGTCATCAGTCCGTAGCTTACAAACTACTTAAACCTAGGTAAACTAACCTACGGACAACACACACACCCATGCCCCAGGGAGGACCCGAACCTCCACGGCGAGCAACCGCGCGCTACGCAGCGAGGTGCTTTAGACCGCTCGGCTAATACACCGCGGCCGTCCACGTTTCACTCCCATACAATGCTACGCTCCAGACCAAAGCTTCCTAACATTTGAACCAATAATGGATGTTAATAAATTTCCCTTCTTTAGAAACTATTTTTTTCCCATAGGCATTTTGCATTTTATGTCTTCTACTTCGGCCTCCAGAACTCCTATGCTACCCAAATAACCAAACTCATCTACCACTTTTATTGTCTCATTACCTAATATAATTCATTCAGCATCGCCTGATTTTCTGAGTATTTTTCATTACCTTTTTCTTACTCTTCTCAATGTTCGTCTTATAGCTTCCTTTCAAGACACTGTACATTCCTCTTAATTGCTCTTTCAGGTCCGTAGACAGAATTACTATGTCATCTACAAACCACACTGTTTTTATTTCTTTTCCCTGTACTCTGATTCCCTCTCCAAATTTCTACTTGCATTCCTTTACAGATTGTTCAATGTACAGATTGATTAACAATGGAAAAGGCTACAGCCCTGTCTAACTCTCTTCCCAACCACTTCATCCGTTTCCTGCCCTTCTACTCTAATATCTGTTGTCTGGTTTTCATTCAAGTTGAATACAATTTTTCGCTCCTTATATTTTACCCCTACTACTGTCAGAATTTGAAAGACTGCATTCCAGTCATTGTCAAAAGCTTTCTCCAGATCTACAATTGCCAAAAACGTAGGTTTCTCTTTCCTTAATCTATCTTCTATGATAAGTCGTAATGTGCCTCCCATGTTCCTGCATTTCTCCTAAATTCAGACTGTTTTCACCAAGGTCGGATTCCACCAGCTTTTCGATTCGTCTGTAAATAATTCGTGCTATTATTTTGAAACCTTGACTTATTAGACTGATAGTTCTGTAATTTTCAAATTTGTCTGCACTTGTTTCTTAGGAATTGGGATTACTGTATTCCTCATGAAGACGCAGGGTTTTTCCCCCTCTCTCATTCATCTTGGATACGAGGTGGAACAATTGCTTTATGACTGATTTTCGTAACGATATCAGTTAAGAGGGAATATCATTTACTAGTGGTGCCTTTTTCCTACTCAAATATTTTTCTGCTCTGTCAAATTCTTCTCGCAGTATCGTATTTCCCATCTCATCATCCTCTACTTCATCTTCTATTTCTAGGATACCGCCTTCAAGTTTACTTCAAGCGGCCTTTTCCTTTCCACTGCTCTGTTTAATACAAAGAATGTGCTTCGGTCCAGGTGTGATACTGGCCCTTGAGTTGACTTAAATTTGAAGTCAACATGCTCAGAGTTTTGCTGTTTCTCAAGAACGCCAATTTTGTCAGTTCTTCCGATGTGACGTTGAACATTTTCATTTCGATAGGTATTTAGGAAAGGGAAACCTACTTTTTTAGTGTTTGTCGATTTGGAGAAGGCCTTTGACAATGTCGACTTGAATACACTCTTCCAAATTCTAAAGGTGTCAGGGGTATAATATAGGGAGCGAAGAGTTATATTCAACTTATACAAAAACCAGACAGCGGTTATTAGAGTCGAAGGGTAAGAAAGGAACGCAGAGGTTGGGAAGGGAGTAAGACAGGGTTGTAGCCTTTCCCCAATGTTGTTCAATCTGTACATTGAGCAGGCAGTGAAGGAATGGAAGGAGAAATTTGGAGAGGGAATTGAAGTTCAGGGAGAAGAAATAAAAAGTTTGCGGTTTGCCGATGACATAGTAATTTTGTCAGAGACTGCAAAGGATCTGGAAGAGCAATTGAATAGAATGGACAGTGTCTTGATAGGAAGATATAAGATACAAGAGTAAAACTAAGGTAATGGAATGGAATGTCAGAAAATCAGGCGATGGTGAAGGAATTAGATTAGGTAATGAGACAATAAAAGTAGTATATGAATTTTGTTATTTGGGTAGCAAGATAACTTCTGATGGCCGAAGTAGAGCAGATATAAAATGCAGAATGACTATAGGAAGAAAAGCATTTTTGAAGAAGCGAACTTGTTAACATCCAATATTAATTTAAATGGTAGGAAGTCCTTCTGAAAGCATTTGTCTGGAGTGTAGCATTGTATGGGAGTGAAATGCTGATGATAAGGGGTTCAGCTAAACATATTATAGAAACTTTTGAAATGTGGTGCTACCGACGAATGATGAAAATTAGATGGGTAGATCACGTAAATAATGAGGAGGTGCTTAACCGAATCGGCCAGAAAAGGAGTTTTTGGCGTATACTGACTAAGAAAAGGGATAGATTGGTTGGACACATTCCGATACATTAAGGAATTGTCAACTTAGCATTAGAAGGAAGCGTGTGGGGTAAAAATGGTAAAGGGAGACGGAGGGACGAATACAGTTAGCAGATTCCAATGGATGTAGGGTGCCGAACGTATTCTCAGATGAAGAGACTTGCACAGGACAGGGTAGCGTGGAGAGCTGCATCAAACCAGTCTGCGGACTGAAGACCACAACAACAACAACAGGTATTTATTATGAAAACGTGAATAAAAATATCCTTCTACGACACTGAAACATTTAAAGCAGTGCAGCCGAATTCTGCTAACTCTTAATGTATTCCCGATTAAAGAAAAGGTACAAAAGTACAACCCTGTGTACATCACTCAGCGAAAGCCATTCAATTAGGAAAGTAAGTCCCTACAGGAACGCTCTAGAGCGTAGAATGAAAGAACCGGTTTTATAATCGGAAATTCTTGGTCGCTACTTCGAAGTCTGGACAGTCAAGAGACTCTCCTGTAGGCGATAACATGGCCAACTGAAAAATTTGTTGTTGTCGAGTTCTTGTAAGTGTATCAGAATACGAGGTGGCATTAAAACTGTTCCTGTTCCAAGCTCTCGAGAACGTATATACTTCAGCTTCTTTTCTGGTCTTTTTTATACAGTCCAAATGGTGACCAGCTCCACAGATCGTATCGTACGTCTTCTCCCCAGGAAGAGATGAAGCGATAGCGTCGCACCGGCTGCGGCGATCTCGGAAACCCCGCGGGCTGTTGTTTGGAGGCGAGGCGAGACGAGCGGTCAGGAGTACCGGACAAAAGTAGCGGGCCGTTGTCATTACGTGACACGCTGTAAATTACTCAAGTCATTTGCTCTAAAAAAGTTCCGTGTGTAATAGCAGCCTGTCCGGCGAGAAATATTAGTCTAGTGAAGCTGTTCCGACGTCCTCCGCGGCCTTGGCTAAATTGCCACGGCTGCTAATGACGGCCAGTTAACATTATGAACACCGAATTCCAAGGTCCGCGCATAAACAAACGTACTGTTACTCCCTCAATCGGTCGTGGCATTAATGACCCTCATTAGATTTTTTGCCGATAAGAAACGGCGCTGCTCTTGCGAAATGTCATCGAGTAAAATGGTTCTGCAAATTGTATCGTAGCGAATAGATGGATGTGAGACCAAGATACACCAACGGAAAGCCGAGGAAGGCCGTCGTCGTATTTAGGTTGAGCGGAAATTACTTTTGACCACAACTTGACAACACGACGAACTTTGAAATATGGCTTTCGGGTAGGAGATGATATTCTGGGATGTAAGCGCAATTGTCTAGCGTTGTAAACTGGTTTCCCAGAATACAGGAACAGCAGATTAGTTGCTGGATTTCTCATAGTTTTGTGCACAAATTTCGCTATCTCCAGGGCTACACTACAGTATATTTCCAAATGTTTCAACATGTTTCTATTAAAACCTGTCTCTCTTACTTTACGAGTTAAGACTCAGTGCTGTTTCCCTGTATCGTATTAATCACAAAATATACTTAGTACCTCAGTATTAATGGTACTTCGCCGAAATATATTTTAACACCACAATGTTTACAAAATACAAGCGAAGAAAGCATCAACCACACATTTATAAAACTATCTAATTATGCAAATAGCGACTTTACCGATTTAGAATCGAAAGGTCAGTTTTTGTCCCCCTTTCTATTTCACTTGTTCTTGTTTATATCACTTCTTGGGGAACAAAATAGCCAAAACACGTCCTTCACAAGGCTTAGCGTCTCTTCTTACACGCTCGATCTGCTCTAAAGTCCTGCATCGCATCACTTCACTGATGAAATATTAAATGCTTTGAATAACCGGACATCACCCGTTGGGATTTTTTGTGATCTCTCAAAGCCCTTTGCTTGTGTAAATCATGGGATTGTTTGGTATGAGTGGGACAGTGCACAACTGGTTTAAAACATACTTAACTGAAAGAGTGCAGAAAGTCGAAATAAACAGTTCACATGACATAAAAGAAACAATTAATTCCTCACTGAGAAGCTATCAAAAATAAGGCCCACAAGGTTCGGTCTTGGATCCTTTGCCGGTCTTAATATATTTTAATGACTTGCCATTCTATATTCACGAAGATGCTAAGCTAATTCTCTTTGCTGACGATACAAGTATAGCTATCACGCCTCATAAACAGGAATTAACTGATGAAATTATAAATGATGTCTTGCAGAAAATAATTAAGTGGTTCTCTACAAATGGACTCTCATTTGATAAAACCCAGTTTCATACCCTAAATGACATGACACCATTAATAAATTAATACTTTGTAGAGAAAGCTGTAGCTGAGGGAGAATATTCAGTAATTTTAGTTGTTTGCATTGACGAAGGTTTCAATTGGAAGAAACACATTGAAGATATGTTGAAACGTTTGAGTTCAGCTACTTATGCTATCAGGGTCATTGAAAAATTTGGTGACATACATCTCAGTAAATTAGCTTACTGTGTCTACTTTCACTCACTGCTTTCATTTGGATCATATTCTGAGTCAATTCAAAATTGAGTAAAAAATAATTGATTGCACAAAATGGTGTCAACAGAATAATTGCTGGAGCCCACCCAAGAGCATCCTGCAAGACATTTAGTTAAGGATCTAGCGACCTTCACTGTAGCCACATAATACATATATTCACTCATGAAATTTGTGATTAAGAATCCGACCCAATCCAAAAGTAATAGCATAGCTACAACACTAGGAGAAAGGGCAATATTCATTATCCAAGGTTATATCTAACTATGGCACAGAAAGGGGTGAATTATGCTACCACAAAAGTCTTCGGTCACTTACCAAGTAGCATCAAGTATGACAGATAGCCAACTGGTATTTAATAAGATATTAAAGGAATTTCTGAATGGTATATCTTCCAATACTTTAGAATACTGTCATGTATAGACACCATTTACTAAACTGACACGTTCCACATCATTGCGAAATGTCGTATATTGATCCATGGAACATGTAGTAATCTAATATAAAGTAATCTAAGTTGTTGTACTTGCGCAAATCTGGGCGATAGAGCTACACCGATTGCCAACCTGCACACTGCTGCAACCCCGCGGAAGTAGCCGAGCGGTCTGGAGCGCCACGTTGTGGATGGCGCGGCCTCCCGTGTGTGGGGTTCGAATCCCCCCTCGGGAATGTATGTGTGTGTCGTCCTTAGGTTAGTTTACTTAGTTTAAGTATTTCTAAGTCTAGGGACTGATGACCAAAGTAGTTTCGTCCCACAGAATTACACACAGCTGAACATTTTGAACACTGCTCTGCCACACAGAACGCTGTCTCTGTTGGTTCGCCTGCATTTACAGCAACTGCGGTTGTTGTCGCTCCATTTGCCGGTGTACCAAACTAACTTTCCGGCGCTAAACGAAGAAAGTAATAATAAAAAGTAAACAGAGGTTATGTTTAACCGTTCAATTACATCGAAGTTTAGAATATGTTTAATACATTTCATAATTATCCTGTATTGCGGTAAGAAATCTAACCAACGTTTCGGTTGACCAACAGAAGCACGCTTGGAGACATCTGACCACCTACTTCGTCTACTAGCGGGCGCAGATGAATGATGCGCTCAATTGGATTCATAGCACTCCTTCAGCATGCCGGTGTCGTGTAGTTACATATGCCGTCAAATTGAATTGCAAATTATAAATTTCAAGCTGAGACTATCAATTAAATGACTAGATGTCGACAGGCAGTAGTGACTGTAGCAAAAAAGGTTGCGTTCACGGTTCTAAAAAGAACAAGTAGAGCAAGATAGGGAAAAATTACCACAGATTCGAGCGTCTATAAAAGGATCGACGCACGAAGCAAATAATAACTACCACCGTCATACTTTAGCACAAGATCCTGCGAAAACCCCAAAAAAATTCTGATGCTATGTGAAATGGGTAAGCGGGTCAAAGGCCTCTATCCATTCATTCATATATCATATTTGGATGCTGATATAATATAGCGATAGAAAGCTTCACTTTTAAATTAAGGATTTAAGAACTAATTCACGTAGCAGAACCATACGAACACACTATCATTCGATCTTCGCACAAACTCCTGAGGGAAGCAGCTGAGAGAGCTCAAAACAAATGAGTCGCCAGGAGGGGATGGAAGCCCGATTCGGTTTTACAACAAAAGCACTCCAAGGCATTGGCCCCTTACTTGTTTTGCATTTAACACAAATCTGTGATCCAACGCAGATTCCTGCTTTGTTTAAGACCAATATCATTACATCACTTCGCTACAGAATTCTCGAACGTATGGTTCCTTGAGGCGGAGAAACTTCTGTCCCTTTACTAGCATGTCTTTAGAAAGCATCGCTTATGTGAAACTTAGCTTCCCACTTTGAGGCTGTTTGGTGATGGTGCTGTGCTGTACGTGAAGTTGTCGTCATTGAATGATTATAGTAGGATTCAAGAAGACTTAGGCAGAATTTCTAGCTGGTGTGAAGAATTTTACCTAGTTACAACTGTCGAAAACTGTAACGTGAAGCAGATAAGTAGGAATGTTGAAATACAGCATTACCGGTGTACTGCTTGGCGTTAATTAAATATCTAGGCACAACTTTTCAGAGCTAAATGAAATGGAACAAGCATGTAAGACGAGTCGTGGGAAAGAGAGATGGTCGACTTCGGTTTCCGGGGAGAATTTTGGGAATCGTGGATCATCAGTCAAAGAGACCGCGTATAACACGCTTGCAGGAGCCGCTTATTAAGTACTGATCAGACTTTTGGGATTCCTGTGAGATCGGTTTAAAGGCAGACCAGGAAGAAGTGTAGAGGCGAGCTGGTAGGACTGTAGCTGGTAGAATCAGTCAATGCAGACCCGTTGCAGAGATACTTCGTCAGTTACTAATAAGGATATTTACAGGGAATAAATTTTAAGCTGACTGCAGAACGATTCTACTGCTGCTAACTTACATTTCGAGTAAATACGACAAAAATAAGAGAATTTAGGGCTTGTAGAGAGGGATGAAGTCAATAGTTTCTCGCTCGTTGTGTCTGGGAGTGGAACAGAAACGGTAAATGACCGGTGCCAGAACGAGGCACCCTCCCCCAACCACCTTACGGTGGGCATACTGAATGGCGTGAACAACGAGTTTTTTTTAATTATTTTTCTAAATTTTAGAATCGTTCATCTTGACTTGATCTACAAGCTTTTGTTTTACTTTTCAACATAGTATCTATTTCTTTGCACATACCTTTCCCAGCGTTGTAAAACTTGAAAATACTTTTACGCTATAAAACCGTTCCAGCTGTTCGAAAACAGTGACGCACTAGTTGTGCGTCTCATAGCGTTGGTGTTCTTTTATAGAAGACAGGGTTCAGAGATGGGATTGTAGGGTGTGTATGAAATAGTTTCCCACACAAATGTCCTGATCTTGACAGTGTATGGACGTGCGTTTCAGTGTTGAAGACAGATGTTTTTTTTGGACGTCTGTCGCGCAATGCACAGCGGAGCTTTCCAAGCGTCTGGATATAGTAGGCAGTATTTATGGATTGTCCAGGTTCATGTAATTCAAACAGAATGCAAACATGCGCATCCGAGAAAACACTCCCCATATCTTTCAAAACCTGTCGGGTTGTTTTCACTTTCTTTCTTTGACGGCGAAACCGAGTGATACCATTCCACGAAGTAGCGTTTGGTTAAAGGCTCGTAATTATCATGAGTGCCACAATATTCGTGAGGAAAATCATCTACATCGATACTCTGCGAGTCACACTGAAGTGCATGGCAGAGGGTTCACGAACTTCCAGGAACATCTAAATCTTTCCGTTTTCGATATAATTTCTCTTATTTTATTTTGATGATCATGTCTTCATATGTAGGTGGGTACTAACAAATTCTGTTCACATTCGAAAGAGAAACTTGGTGAAAGAAATTTCGCAAATAGATCTCGCCCCAACAAATAACGTCTTTCTTGTAAAGACTTCCACCCGAACTCGTGCATCATTACCGTGAAACTCTCTCCCCTATATCGCAATAATACAAAACGAGCTGCCCTTCTCTGAACTTTCTCTAAACCATCCGTCAGTCCCACCTGGTGGGAATCCCCCAATGCGCAGCAATACTCCGAAATAGGAGGCACAAGTGTGGTGTAGGCAGTTTCTTTAGTGGAACTGTTCCATCTTCTAAGTGTTCTGCCAACGAAGCGTAGTCTTTGGTTCGCTTTCCATGGAATACGTTCTATGTGTTCTTTCCAATTTAAGTTGTTTGTAATTGTTACTCCTAGGTATTCAGTGGAATTTACGGCCTGTAATTTTCACTAATTTATTGTGTTAATGAAATTTATCGGCATTCTTTTAGTGGCCATATGGATGACGTTATGTAAGCAAAGGGCTAGCTGTGTTTGACAGAAACGATACTTTCTGAAGCCGTGTTGACTATGGATCAATAGATCGTTCTCTTCGAGGTAGTTGGTAATATTTGATGAGAGTATATGTTCTAAAATTCTGCTGCAGACTGACGTCAGTGATGTAGGCGTGTAATTTTGCGGGTCATTCCTGTTGCGTTTTCTGAATGTTGGCGTAACCTGTGCAACTTTCCAGTCTTTGGGTACGCGGCGTTCACTGAACGAGCGATTGTATATGATAACTAGTTTTGGGGGGACTATTGCATCAGCATACTGCGAAAGGAAACTAAACCACGTTCATTTCGAAATTTCTGAAGAAGGTTGTGGGAGATGGTTCTTGTCTCGAGTCTGTTAACTTCTAAGGGGCCAAACGGGCACACACTTGTCGGTTCCCTATGTTGTGAATCCTGCCTCGGATTGTTCCATGTCCTCCTGCAATCTAAGTAGCGATTTCATGCAATATGACAGAACTGTCATCTCTAATGAGCGCTTCTCCTCCTTGCGATCCATGTAGGCAGTGCGTGGACGACCATTACGACGTTTATCTTTGATGCTCGTCTACATCTAAATGAACATGGGATACTCTGCAAATATCTACGTGCCTGGAAGAGGGTTCATTGAACCACCGTTATACTATTTTATCTCCCATTCCATTCTCGAATAGCGCGCGGGAAGAAAGATCACCTGAATCTCTCCGTTCGATCTCTGATTTCTCGTATTTTATTCTGATGATTATTTCTACCTATGTAAGTGCGAGTCAACAATATATTTTCGCATTCGTAGGAGAATGTTGGCGATTGGAGTTTCGCAAGTAGCCCACGCCGCAGCGATAAGCGCCGTTGTTGTAATGATTCCCATCCCAGGTCCTGTATCATTTCCGTAACGCTGTCTCGCCTGTATCGTGACAATACGGAACGAGCTGCCCTTCTTTGGACTCTTTCGATGTTCTCCGTCAAACCCACCTGATAAGCATCCCACACTGGGCAGCAATACTTTCTTTAGTAGTTCTGTGTCATCTTTTAAGGGTTCTGCCAATAAAACTCAGTGTCTGGTTCGGCTTTCCCACGACATTATCTACTTGTTATTTCCAATTTAAGTCTGAAGTAACAGTAATTCCTAGGTATTTTGTGGATCTTACGGCTTTCACTTTTGATTGATTTATCTTGTAAACAGAGTTTAACAGATTTCTTTTCGAACTTACGTGGACGATCTCACACTTCTCATTATTTAGAGTGAATTGCCAATTTTTACACCATACGGATATCGTATTTGATCTTGAGATGATTTTACTAGACGGTAAATGACGGCGTCATCTGCAAACAAGCTAGGAGAGCTATCTAGATTTTCTCCTCAATCGTTTATGTAAATGAGGAACAGCAGAGGAACGGTAACACTACCCTGTGGAACGTCTCTCCATCTTTGGTATATTTGGCTCAATAATGATTTCTACATCTACAACCATACTCCACAAGCCACCTGACGGTGTTTGGCGTAGGGTACCTTGAGTACCACTATCGATTTTCCCTCCTATTACAGTCACGTATTGTTCGCGAAAAGGATTGTCGGTATGCCTCTGTGTGGGCTCTAATCTCTCTGATTTTATCCTCACGAGCGAGATATACGTAGGAGGGAGCAATATACTGCTAGACTCCTCGGTAAAGGTATGTTCTCGAAACTTTGACAAAAGCTCGTGCCGAGCGACAGAGCGTCTCTCCTGCAGAGTCTTACACTGGAGTTCATCAATCATCTCCGTAAAGCTTTCACGATTACCAAATGATCCTGCAACGAAGCGCGCTTCTCTCCGTTGGATCTTCTCTACCTCCTCTGTCAACCCCACCTGGTACGGATCCCACACCGGTGATGAGCAGTATTCAAGCTGTGGGCGAACAAGTGTACTGTAACCTACTTCCTTTGTTTTCGGACCGCATTTCCGTAGGATTCTTCCAATGAATCTAAGTCTGGCATCTGCTTTATCGACGATTGATTTTATATGGTCGTTGCATTTTAAATCCCTCCTAACGACTACTCCCAGATACTTTATGGAATTAACTGCTTCCAGTTGCTGCCCTGCTATAGTGTAGCTAAATGATAAAGGATCTTTCTTTCTGTGTATTCGCAGTACATTACACTTGTCTACATTGAGATTTAATTACCATTCCCTACACCATGAGTTAATTCTATGTAGATCCTCATGCATCTCAATACAATTTTCCATTGTTATAACCTCTCTATATACTACAGCATCATCCGCAAAAAGCCTCAGTGAACTTCCGATGTTATCCGCAAGGTCATTATATATATCGTGAACAGCAACGGACCCACGACGCTACCCTGTGGCACACCTGACATAACTCCTAATTCGGAAGACTTGTCTCCTTGAGAATGAGCTGCTGCTTTCTGTTATCTAGGAATTCCTCAATCCAATCACACAATTGGTCTGATAGACCATATGCTCTTACTTTGTTCATTAAACGTTTGTGAGGAAGTATATCAAACGCCTTGCGGAAGTCGAGACACACAGCATCTACCTGAGAACCCGTGTCTATGGCCCTCTGAGTCTCGTGGACGAATAGCGCGACCTGGGTTTCACACGAACACCTTTTTCGAAACCCATGCTGATTCCTACAGAGCAGATTTCTAGTCTCCAGAAATGTCATTATACTCGAACATAATACATGTTCCAAAATTCTACAACTGACCGACGTTAGAGATATAGTCCTATAGTTCTGCACATCTGTTCGAAGACCCTTCTTGAAAACGGGGATGACCTGAGCCATTTTCCAATCTTTCGGAACGATATGCTGTTCTACAGACCTACGATACACCACTGCGAGAAGGAGGGCCAGTTCCTTCGCGTACTCTGTGTAAAAACGAACTGGTATCCCATCAGGCCCTGCGGCCTTTCCTCTTTTGAGCGATTTTAATTGTTTTTCTATCCCTCTGTCAGTTATTTCGATACCTGCCATTTTGTAATCTGTACGGCAATCTAGGGAAGGAACTACAGTGCAACCTTCCTCTGTGAAACAGCTTTGGAAAAATACATTTAGTAATTCTGCCTTTAGAGTGTCATCCTCTGTTTCAATGCTATTTACGTCACAGAGTGTCTGGACACCTACCGCTTTGACATAAGACCAATATTTCTTAGGATTTCGCACATACAGGCGTCTAATTTAGTGACAATACTCTGTCGAAACGAGTCACTAACGTCTGTCGTTTCGGAAACACTGGCTGTTGTTACGTCATAAAGGTAATGACATCAGAACGTGACAGCGCGTAGTGTAACTTCCGTACGTTACGATGGTGCAGTCACTTGCGCTACATTTCAGTGTGCACAGTGGTTTGTCCGCAGTGGCGACGCTAGACGAAAACTGGGCGTCGGCGAACTCGTCTTTGCGAGGCCGCTTTCATTCTTTCAGCAAGGAAGAAAGTGTTAACTTACGTGTGCTGAATTATACATCAATAATCATTATACTAAAATTTTATTAGTATAATATACGAGTATGATTGAAATGACAAAAAAATTAAAATAAACAAACACAAATTAGAGAAACTTTTCAGCTTTTCGTCTCACTGAATTCTTTAAGATCACATCTTAATACTAGTCGCTATTTCGGCTTCAGTTGATAGTACTGACAAGGCAGATAGTCTTTCTTGGCTCATTGTGCTTTTCAAGTTAGTCTTAATTAATTTTAACTTTGTGAAGCTTCTCTCGGTCGAAGCTGTACTGACTGGAACTGAGCATGATTCTGATTGTTGTATAAACATTTGGGTATACTTGTTCCAAATCGTTTTCCAAAATGTACTGAAGAAATTGTTCTGTAAGTATATACATGTGGCGTCTGTTCCGAGAGAACAGACGTCACTTCTGATCCTGCAGTTGTTATTATTCAACATTCATGGAATATATGACATCAACTGCGATTGGGCAAAGCTGTAAATGTGTACCCAGCCGGGATTCGAACCCGGGTCTCCTGCTTTCTAGGCAGTTGCGCTGACCGCTACACCACTGGGGACACAATGGTCACCGCACCTGCAAGGACTACCTAAGCACGCCTCCCGTCAGATACAAATTCCCAGCTTCGCCCTGCCCACAGTACTCAAACTCGGCTGGGTACACATTTACAGCTTTGCCCAATCGCAGTTGATGTCATATTCCATGAATGTTGTTCTGTAAGTATTTAACTGAAAATTGCATCACTGCTGCACTCATACGGAAATAAATACGGACAAATAAATAGCTGCTGGCCGGAAATGACCAAGCGCACTAAGGCGTCATGCCACGGTGAGGGAGATCGCTCTCGTCGGGGATCGAATCCCACCCTTGGGTACGGATGTTGTGTTCGTCCATTGGTTAAGCTACTGTAAGCTAGATGTAGGTCGTCGTTATATAAACTAGCAGTTGGAAAGCGCCGTTAACCCTCCGTCGGGCGCACCTCCAGATGAAACAAAATCAGGCGCACCCGGCCTGAGAGGCCACCCACATATTTTGTGGACTAGCTCCGCCATGTTAAATCAAATTCAACATGCGTGTTGGCTAGTCTTGAAGAGGATCTAAAGGAAGGAATGACAGCAAACTTAAAGCATAATAATGGATTTATTGAACACAATACACCTTAAACTAAAGTGACCAAAATCACCAATTTCCCACAAGGAGCATTAAAAATTGGTCGAACAGACGTCTATAAAAGTAATGAAGTTATTTTTAAAGGACATTAGGCGGTCTATTCCGACATTGAATCATCTTTTCTCGCCACATTTGCAGCCAAAAACCGATGCTATAGCTCCCAAATCAACAGCTGAAACACAGGTATGGCACAGAACATATACGTCGCTCAAGCAGATTGGTTGATGCCAAACTGAACATTCGTGATTCTTCATCCTCCTAACTCTTGTTTCAGCCACGTATGGTCGATGTTTTAGCCATTTTGGAGACAATGTGGGAGAACTTTCCCGTTCCTTGTGGGGTAAAAATTGTTTCAGTCGAGTTTGCAGCCGAATCGATATTCCACATATATTCATAACATACACAGGCTAAATTGTCCAGTTAGAAGTTGATGACACAAGGTTTTGCAATTGGTGGCGTCATTTGTAGCAATATCTTTTACACTGGATGTTGTGTAATAATGATGTGACTCTTCACACTTTGAATAGTAGAAGGTATCCACTTAGACTACTTCATTGTCTTATCGTTTCCAAAATAAAAACCCTTCACATATTTTCTTCTCTTCTTCATATTCCCGAGCTGTTCCCTAAACTCCCTGTTCAGTTGCTGAGTCCTCCTTGCCTTCTCCTACCTCATCCTGAGAGTGGGTGTCTCTCTCATCGACTAAATCTTCGAGTGCGGCTCGATCTTCTGCAGTTTCGTCCTCGAGGAGGCGCATTATTTCCACATGATCATTGGCTTAGAGACATAATATACTTTTCTGGACATTTCAAAAGAAAATATGGATGTGATAACGTAGGAAAAGAAAGGCAAACTGAAATTAAGGGGTCGATCAGGCGCACTCAGTCTGAAGGGCCAGGGTCGTAAAAGTCTTCTTTTTTCCAAAGGTAACGGTGAAAATCACAGAGGACAGACTTATTTTGATTGAAACGAAGTAATAAAATAAAAATATCTTGAAAAATCTCACCTTAAAAACTATAACGTAATCGGGCGCAGACGGCCTGTGAGGGCCAAGGAGTTCCCCGTGATCCGCGTGGAAATCCTTGGCAGTCTGCGGATCGGCACTGTGTGAGGTTCCCAAAGTTACGCGAGTAAACGCAGAGGCGGGCCGCTGGGCCACCACTGTTAAGCACGGGAATCAAAAAAGTGTTTTGCTGGCCTGTGAGGCCGACTGCGCCCGACGGAGGGTTAAACATCAAATATAAAAAAAGGAACAAAAAAGCTAAAATTTTAACAATGTTTTGCGAGGCCCCCACAGGCGCGAGGCCGTCGGCGGTGGCCGACGTCGCCGACGCCTAGCGCCGCCACTGCTTGTCCGCGACATTCCCGCGTGCCCGGTGTGACGGCACTGGCGGCGGCTGTGGCGGCGGCAGGTGGCGCGGGCGGGCGGGAGCGTCTGCCGGTTCGCCGTGACCCCGCCGGCCGGGGTCCTGGGAGCGCCGGCGATGCTGCCACCGCCGGGCTGGGCGCGGCTCTGCGCCGCCGCAGGCACCCATGCTGAGTGGCGGCCGCATCGCTCCGCAGTCGTCCCCACCTCGCAGTGCAATGCCGCGACCGTAGCGTCTACAAAGCCCATCATAGCCCTTTCAGACCCAAGGTTGTAGGCGATGTGACATTAATACAATGAGGGTTTTGTGTCCCAGCCTCGTCGCCGCTTTTGTGTCTCGTTTCCGTCGTAGGTGTCGGTGGCCGAGTAGAAAAGTACCGACACAGGAATAAAGAATGCACGCTTGTGCAGGTACGGAGGGGAGCAGCCAGTGGGACAGCAGCAACTAAAACACTAGAATAAATTAGAACGAGATATATATTGCACAGAATTTATACAATACTTAACTTTTACATAGTACTGCAAAATGCTGATACATAGTTGAGCTAGAGGCCTGCCTAGTGCCTATCCGATAGCCAAGTCTTCACTAGTGCCTATCTGATTCCGAAGTGTTAACTCGTTCCTATCTCAGTTCCAAGTGAACGATGTCGTTCCGTGGTGGCCACGAGCGGAGTTGTAACAGAGGGCGCTCGTGGCTGACGTCGTAAGAACGCCGCGCCGTGCGTGCATGGCGGCGCGCGGCGAAAGTAGGTGACGCGCACTTTGTACTTGTGCGACTTTTAAGGTACAAAACACATTCAGTAATTCATTACAAAAAAAGAAAATACATTTATTTTCAAATATTTACAGATTTTTGTACCCACACAGTTGTGGTTTGGGACTTCCTTACAATTTTTTCTGATCTGCACAACCTTATAGTAACATGCCTTGATTGATTTGATTTGATTTTCTCAGGGAAGCCAAAACAGTCTTGGTCTAACCCGCCACTGCCCGCACCGAAACTAAGTTTATTGTGCTGTATCGCTCCCTGTATGTCTAGCAAAGCCAACCAATGCCCTTGAACAGTGCAAGGAGTCCCTTTACCAGTTCTTTATTAGACACAATTTCTTCGTTTCTGGTTGTCCCAAATGTTCTGTGCCTTTTACTCTCCAATGCAATGCATTCGAAGATTAGGTGTGATGCAGTTTCATCACCGTCATCACAGATCCTACATTTAGGGTCCTCTTCTGTTGTTCCCATTGTATGTAGGTGTTTTTTGAAATTCCCATGGCCTGTCAGCAATTCAACCATGAGTCTAAATCTCTCTCCTGTTCAAGCCCAGGATTACAGAGCTTCTTTTAAAACATGGCTTTGGCATCATTATCTTGCCATGTTTCTGTTTATAGACCTTGGTCCAATGTTTTACGTGCTGTCTTTTGAGCCAGTCACGTACCTCCAATTTGATCGCCGGCCGCGGTGGCCGAGGGGACTAAGGCACTTCAGTCACGGTCTGCACGGCCACTACGGTCGGGGGTTCGAATCCCCCCTCGGGCATGGATATTTGTGCCGTCCTAGTTCGTAAGTAGTTCATTCGTAGTTTGTAAGTTTAGGGACTGATGACCCCGTACTTGAGTCCTATAGGCTTTACAAACATTTGAACAATTTGATCATTGCCTTGATGATTGTCAGGACAGGTTCCGGTCCAATAAATGGAGTCTCTGCCCCCATCCTGGCTAATCTGTCGGCATGTTCATTGCCACTGATCCCTGAGTGACCAGGGGCCCACAATAGGTTTACCCTATTGCTTTCCCCTAGCTCCACCAAAACATGCCTTCATACTAATTTATTCTCATGATACAAGCGAAAACAGTTTGCATCTTTTGACAAACACAAGTACACATCACATTTTACACATCTTGTTCTTGTACGCCAGTTTCAACCGCTTCTGCGACATCATTTTGCTGATTTTAAGTCATCAAGAACAGGACAATAATCAAATTTGTCCACACGCTTGTCTGTAAAAGTTGAACCGTTTTTTACGATCTCTATTTACGTCTTGTTCATCATGCTCTTCGTCAATGAATGGCATTCCATTTGTTGTTGAGACCAGGTATTCCCCACAGACATCCGGGATCAAATAGATCATATATGTCTTATCGTCGCACTCGATTAGCTTTACTGTAATGCCTGTAGTGAAGCCATGAATTCACTTATGCCATGTTCATCATTTTCATTGCATATTGAAGCAGATGTTTCTGCAAAATCTTCACCTGAAGAGGACGATCCAGACGAACTTTCCCACAAGTTTTCAGCATTCTTATTTGCAGTTGGTATCGAGGGTATCGTCATCACTGTTTAAATCCTCTACATCTGACGAGTTGAGTAAAGCAGCGATTGCAGAATCACTCACACGTGCTGAAATTGCACCAGTAATTTTTATATTTTGGTTCGTGATAATTACCAGATTGGGTGATATTTTGAAAGACATGACATAATAACATCACAGGGTAATATAAAATCAACTGGATGTCAGATATGATAGCTTCACATGTCTAAACAAAGCAGCACTTAACACCTTGTCAACAAGTTTTCATCATAAAAATCTGACATTAGAAGCAACACGTAGAATTGTGCATTTCCTAATGTTTCAGATAATACCGTCAATAATTGAAAAGAAATTAATAGATATTTACGTAAAATGATGTATCTACAGTAGATCTATGTCATTAAAATGAACTAAACCAAATTTATATAACAATAGACGCAAACTTTCGAACGTGCGCTTTCTTGCCGCCACTCTAACTGTACTGGATGTTCGCCGACTGCTGGAGCCAACCAGTGGAGAAACCCGGAACTAAAACACGTTGCGCTCGTTAGCACAGTCCATCCACGACTGTGTGATGCAGGCGCGAACTTCCTAGCGTGAATCACAGAGAAATAAAGCGAGCAAAACCAGACCCGCAGAACTTTGCATGCTGGGCCTGGAAGGGATAAGGAAAGTGACGCGAAGTCAGTGGCAGCTGACGTACTGCCGCAACTTCCCGTAGGCCCTGCATCGACTGTATAATCACTCCACTGAGAGTGCAAATGATAGGTAACCAGTAAAATGTACCCCGAAGAGCCAAAGAAACTGGTATAGGCATGCTTATGGACACACACGTCTGCAGCAGGATTTTAGAACATATGCGTTCCTCAAATATTGTGAACTACCTCGAAGAGAACGAGATATTGACTCATAGTCAACACAGATTCAAAAAGTATCGTTCTTCTGAAACACAGCTAGCCCTTCACTCACATAACGTGATGAGCGCTATCGAGAACGGATGTCAAATAAATACAGTATTTTTAGATTTCCGGAAGGCTTTCGACACTGTGCCTCAGAAACATTTTCTAATAAAACTGCATGCTTATGGAATATCGCCACAGTTGTACGACTGGGTACGTGATTTCCTGTAAGAAAGGACAGAGTACGTTGTAATTGACAGAAAGTCATCGAGTAGAACTGAAGTGATATCTGGCCTTCCCCAGGGACGTGGTATAAGGCCCCTACTGTTCCTTATTTTTATAAACGATTGAGGAGACAATCTGAGTAGCTCCGTAAGACTGTTCGCGGATGGTGCTATCGTTTATCGTTTAGTGAAGTCAACAGAGGATCAAAATCATCTGCAAAAAGATTTAGATAAGATATCAGCGTGGTGCAAAAAATGGCAATTGACCCTTAATAAGGAGAAGCATGAATTCATCCATATGACCACTAAAGTAAGCCCGTTAAACTTCATTTACACGATAAATCAGTCAAACCTACAGACCGTAAGATCTACTAAATACCTGAGAGTAACAATTACAAAAAACTTAAATTGGAAAGAACACACAAAAAATAATGGAGGGAAACGTAACCAAACACTACGTTGGCAGAACAGAATCTGCATCACTATTATTGCGCATTGTAAGATCCCCACCAAGCGGGAATCACAGACGATTTAGAGAAAGTACAGAGAAGGGCAGCTCGTTTTGTAGTATAGCGATATAGGGGAGAGAGTATTACGGAAATGATGCACGAGTTTCGGATGGAAACAAAGGCGTTACTCTTTGCGACGAGATTTGCAAAATTTCTTTCACCAACTTCTAATTCCGAATGCGAATAGATTTTGTTAGCAGCCAACTACACAGGAAGACATGATTAGCAAAATAAAATAAGAGAAATCAGATCGAAAACGGAATTTAGATGTTACTTTTTTTCACGAGCAGAATTAAAGCGGTTAGATGAATCCTGTGCCATGCAGTTCAATGTGTTGCAGAGTATCAATGGAGATGTACCTGTAAACACTCATAGGACGTCGCTGCAGCCCGCAACGCCTAAGTAAAACAAGACGTGTGAGGCGCAGGTCTTAGATTCGCTTCTGCTGCCACAACGGCAGGTGCGATAGTCGACGCACGAGAGATGGGACACATCACCGTCGAGGTGGCGACTTTCCGCGTACGATCATTTGACGAATGGACTGTGAATATCGGGGATCCAGAATGAAACTTTTCACTCTGCAGCGGAGTGTGCGCCGATATGAAACTTCGTAGCACATTAAAATTGTGTGCCGTTACCGGGACTCGAACCTGGAACCTTTGCCTTTCGCGAGCAAGCACTCTACCACTGAGCTATCCCGACACGACTCACGGTGGGTTTCCTCTGGTCTGGAAACATCCCTTACGCTGTGGCTAAGCCATGTCTCCACCATATCTTTTCTTCCAGAAGTGCTAGTCCTGCAAGGTTCGCAGGAGAACGTCTATGAACTTTGGAAAGAAGGAGGCTAGGTAGGGATGGCGGTTATCGCTGAAACAACCGGTTTTCGGTTATACCGGTCCTTTTCATCATCGGTTTAACAGCACTGTAAAAACTGCTCAAGATAACCGGTTTTTTAAATAACAGGTTTTCGGTTTTTTATTGCTTTTGTTTCCAACAAAGTTCGACCGAAACTTGTTTCTTGTTTCTACTGAGATCGAGGTTGAAAGTAACTGTGAAGTTATCTGGGCACGCATAACAGGTCTAAAAGAAGTAAAGTTAATAGTTGGGTGTTTTTACCGGCCCCCCAGTGCTGCTGTAGCAGTTTTAGAATCATTCAAGGAAAGTCTACACCAGGTAGTGTATAGGTATCCGGGCCATACAATATTAGTCGGAGGTGACTTCAACCTTAAGAGTATAGATTGGGACCTCGCTAGTTACATTTCAGGCAGTACAGACAAGCAGTCTTGCGAGCTACTTTTGGACACATTCTCCGAAAACTGTCTTGAGCAGTTAAACCGGCAACCCACGCGCAATGGAAATATTCTAGACCTTATAGCCACAAACAGGCCTGACCTCATTAACGATGTCTGTGTAGAGACAGGAATTAGTGATCATGATATCGTCATAGCGTCGATGGTGACCAAAGTTCATAAACCAGTCAAGAAGGCTAGGAGCGTGTTTTTCTTGGGAAAAGCCGACAAGCTAATGTTACGATCGCACTTAGAAAATGAATGGGCATCGTTTAATTCTGGGACTATGGATGTAGAGGAATTGTGGACTAAATTTAAATGCATTGTAAATGAAGGGTTAGAGAAATATGTGCCAGTAAAGACGATTAAGGATGGAAAAGATCCACCGTGGTATAATAATAATGTTAGAAAGCTGCTGAGAAAGCAAAGGCTGTTGCACTCTCGATTCAAAAAAGAACACGCAAATGATGACAGGCAAAAGTTAGTAGAGATTCGTGCGTCTATAAAAAGATCGATGCGTGAAGCATACAATAATTATCACAGCCATACCTTAGCAAAAGATCTTTCCGAGAACCCGAAAAAATTCTGGTCCTATGTAAAATCGATAAGCGGGTCAAAGCCCACTGTCCAGTCACTAGTTGATCATTCCGGGGCAGTAATAGAAGAAAGCAAACGGAAAGCTGAAGTTCTAAATTTAACCTTTAAGAAATCTTTCACGCAGGAGGACCGCACAAATATACCATCATTTGATCAACGTACTAATTCCGAAATGGGGGACATTGCAATAGGTGTTTCCGGTGTAGAGAAGCAGCTGAGAGAGCTAAATACGAAAAAGTCTGCTGGTCCGGATGGAATACCAGTTCGGTTTTACAAAGACTATTCTGCGGCATTCGCCCCCTACTTAGCTTGCATTTATAGCGAATCTTTAATTCAGCGCAAAGTTCCTAGTGATTGGAAAAAAGCGCAGGTGACTCCAGTGTATAAGAAAGGAAAGAGAACTGACCCATACAATTACAGGCCAATATCGTTGACATCGGTTTCATGTAGAATTTTGGAGCATATTCTCAGTTCGAATATAGTAAATTTCCTTGAAACGGAAAAGCTTCTTTCCATGAATCAGCACGGGTTTAGGAAACATCGTTCATGTGAAACTCAGCTTGCCCTTTTCTCACATGACATCTTGCGAGCCGTGGACGAAGGGCAACAGGCGGATTGTGTTTTTCTCGACTTCAAAAAGGCGTTCGACACGGTGCCACACTGCAGACTGCTAACGAAGATACGAGCTTATGGAATAGGTTCACAGATTTGTGACTAGCTGGAAGACTTCCTAAGTAATAGAACGCAGTACGTTGTTCTCGACGGCGAGTGCTCATCAGAGACGAGTGTATCGTCAGGCGTGCCCCAGGGGAGTGTGATAGGACCGCTATTATTTTCTATATAAATGATCTGATGGACAGAGTAAGTTGTAATTTGCGGCTGTTTGCTGATGATGCTGTGGTGAATGGGGGGGTGTCGTCTGTAACTGACTGTAATAGCTTACAGGTTGACTTAGACAAAATTTCTAGTTGGTGCGAAGAATGGCAGCTAGCTCTCAATGTAGAAAAATGTAAGGTGATGCGCATGAGTAGAAAAAACAATCATATAATGTTCGAATACAGCATCAGTAGTGAGCTTCTTGATGCGGTCGCGTCGTTCAAATATCTAGGCGTAACATTGCAGAGCGATATGAAATGGAACGAGCATGTAAGGATAGTTGTGAGTAAGGCAGACAGCCGACTTCGGTTTATTGGGAGAATTTTGGGAAGATGTACTTCACCTGTAAAGGAGACCGCGTATAAAACGCTTGTACGACCACGTCTTGAGTATTGCTCAAGTATTTGGGACCCGCAGCAGATCGGTTTGAAGGAAGACATAGAGGCGGTTCAGAGGCGAGCAGCTAGATTTGTTACCGGTAGGTTCGACCAATGCGCGAGTGTCTCGGAAATGCTCCGGCAACTCAATTGGGGATCGCTGGAAGAAAGACGACGTTCTTTTCGTGAATTTCTGTTAAGTAAATTTAGAGGGCCGGAATTTGAAGCTGAGTGTAGTACGATCTTGCTGCCGCCTACTTACATTTCGCGTAAAGATCACAAAGACAAGATAAGAGAAATTAGGGCTCGTACGGAGGCATATAGGCATTCTTTTTTTCCTCGTTCAATTTGGGAGTGGAATAGGAAAGGAATTGCCTAGTAGTGGTACGGTGTACCCTCCGCCACGCACCTTACGGTGAATTGCGGAGTATGTATGTAAATGTAGATGTAATTGGCAGCCGAAACAGAAACCGTAATCGAATTTTCGGTTCTTCTAGTTTCGGCCGAAAACGAAAGTTAGGAAGTTTAGTTAAAATTTAGGTAAATTTACGTTATACGACAAATCACTAGTCTTTCCATATTTTGCAAGATCTACTCCCAACACTAAGCCTTCTTGAGTGTAAGCCTAGCTAGGAGTCCATAGAAGACGATATACGAAGCATACAGATTTACTGGCCTAGTATTTCCATCCGGCAGTTGCGAATACTGAGCCAACCACTCCTTAAGTTGGACTTGTGAGCCAGCGTATATCTAGTTGTAAGTTACAGTCAGTAAATGAACTTCAGTCAGTGCTGCAGAAGTATTTTGAAAAATAAAGTAACAGCTGCGACTAACAGTATGATTGTTGTCATTTAAATTTACGCAAATTGAACTAGAAAAGCTGTATACCACATGCCCAAAAAATGTTCAAATGAGTGAGTTCGAGACCTAACTGGTTAGGTCATCGGTCCGTAGACATACAAACTACTTAATTTAACTTACGGTAAGGACAACATACACACCCATGACCGCGGGAGGAGGGAGGACTCGAACCTCCGACTGGAACAGCCGCGCAGTCCGTGACATGGAGCCTCAGATCGCACGGCTACCTCGCGAGGCACCAAATGATTAATGTTACCTAAACCCATATTGGTTATTAAAAAAGCCCCTCACTTTCAAGCAATCACATTAATAAAACTTGTCAGCATAGCAATGTAATACATTTAAACTTTTAGCCAACGTGTTGAGGAGCTAACAACACTCTGTACATTTTGAATCACTGCTACAGGAAGTAGTTGTACCGGTTTTTTTTTATCCGGTTCTTGGCAATAACTAAAAAAACCGGTTACAACCGACACCAAATAAATACCGAAGAAAACCGGTTATTCAAAACTAAAATACCGGTATCGGTTTTAACCGGTCGGTTTTTCCCATCCCTAAGGCTAGGTACTGGCAGAATTGAAGTTATGAGGACGGTCCGTGAGTCGTGTCGGGATAGCTCATTGGTAGAGCGCTTGTCTGCGAAAGGCAAAGGTCGCAGGTTCGAGTCCCAGTTCCGGCTCAAAATTTTAATTTACCATTGGTAAATTGAATAGAAATCAGAAAAATTTCGCATTACCATCCCGGAAGCTGATTTACAAAAAATCTGATCAAGTTAAGATTATTGTATCCGTTAATTGCTATACTTGCACTGTTACACGTCGTAAACGGCAAAAGAAAAGCAGTCGGTAGGGATCGAATAAATGTCCACAGTAACCTCAATATGGCAACATCAGTCCCTAAATAACAAATTACTTTAACTTATGCTAAGGGCAACACACAGACATCCACGGCCGCGTGAGGAGTCGAACCTCCTACGGGGAGCATCCGCGAACAATACATCTACGAGCCTTAGAGCGGGCGGCCATTCCCACTCGGCGTAAAATTAGACCCGAGTGGAAGGCGGTTGATGATGGCATAGGAGATATCACATAAGACGGTTGAGGAGCAGTAGACATCTCTGAAAGGGAAATGACAGATGGCGGGCAGGAAAACACACGCACAAGGAAAGTGGCTGCAGCGCATTCCTAGGTAACACAGGTAATACTTCAAATGAAAATGAGAGAAGCACATACAAAATGCTGATACACCAACATTTATTACGAATGAAATAAATGGAAAGTGCAGAACAGCTAAAGACCAATTGATGCAAGTGAAATGTGGAGAGTCTAGGAAGAAATAAACGTTAGAGCGATCGACTGGGAGTAAAAACGGCAACAAGCCTCCTCTGAAATCAAAAGCAAGAGTGGGAACACTAAGAATGCAATGGAAATCTCATTGTTGTACACATAGGAAAGAGCGGATAGCCCAAATCTAATTCTCTGACCAAATCGATATGGTACACATACGTGACAAGTTATTAATGGAAATTTAAATGACGTCTTGAAAACTTGAAGTCAAATGATCCAAACGGTACAGGTAACATGTCAATGAAAGTTTTTTTACAATTTTAAGAAGTAACAAACAAAGGATTGTTCAGGTTGGTTTCTTGAATCTATAAGTCTTTTGACGCACGATCAGACTTTGTGTAAAAGAAATAATCCACACAATGTAGACTGCAGAGTATCTAAGTGTGAGAACTATTGGGTAGTCAGCTAATCATGTTTCTAACTTAGAGATAAGAACAGTAATCAGAACATTTAAATTTGCTTAAAGGAAGGTAAAGCCACCAGGCTGTCCGTTCTGACGTTGCTCTTTGCATTGGAAGCAAATTCGACGAAAAACGTTGTCACTTTCATACCACCTGTCGATCTACCATAAGTGTTAGTATAAACTATAGCAAGACGGTTGAAGTTTATCGAAAGATAATGGAATCCACAGGAAAGAGGGCTAATATAGAACATGTACTATCGTTTGCAGGAAAAATTCAGAACGACCTCAACTGTGTTGTGCCAGATATGCGTGCATCCCACGCAACGTAGTTGTCTTGCGACTCCTCTGCCCGTTTCTGGGTATAGTTCTCGATTATACAAAATGCATCCGGAACAGTTGCGGCAATCATTCCAGATGTCAATTAACACCACGATACTGCAAATACAGCTGATCATTTTCTTACGAAAGGGACAGTTCTTTACGGTTTAAACTGAACTTTATAACTATAAGTTCCATTTCAAACGCATTACTCATCTCATTTAATGTCTAACACGAATAACTCTGACACATTAATCAATAATCCTTACTAAAAATAAATATTATTCTGAACAAGAGATTTTACCTCAATACCGGAAGTCTTACGATGAATCGAAAACTTTTTGCTCTCCGTATGGCTTTCTATCAGCTGCGAAACGTTCTTGTGGCGAGCGATTTTATATGAAGCGGTTACTGAACTGATCAGAGCAGAAAAGGAAACTGAATATGAACAACGCGTCACCAACAATTTGAATGAGACGTCGAACTATTTTGTTCCGGTTATGGAATGAAACCTAGCACTTACAGCCACTGTTAACTAAGCACAGCTTTTGAGACTCGATCACGACTAACATCGTGATATCTGATTAGGCGTTAAGAAATGTGCAATATTTGGACGTTTTGAAAAGTATGAGTTCACAAATCTTAACTTGAAAGCATATGAGAGGATGTTGTAATATATTTAGTTTACTGTACCGTTTAAATTATCAACACCCTTATGTCGCTTCTTGACAAACCTAGGGAAACATTAGCTGTACCTCCATTCACTGCTCACAGTGGCAGCACCTTAGTGACTCGGAGCTCTTGTTCCGGTCTACACACTCTCGGAGCAACATCCAGAAGATGGCCGAACATTGGCTCTAAATATCCGAAAATAAAATGGAAGGGTGTTGTTTTCCTAATACGGGAACATCTATGGTCGAGAATAAAAATGGTGAACTACTCTTCGAATTGGAGCATGTATATGAAACATGGGGAAAAATATTACGAGCAATTTTATATTGTTAATGAGGGGTCCGTTCTGGAAGAGCAGTGTGGTAGTTCACGTTTTACGACTACCTCTGTCTAAAAAGGAATTTGAAGAAGTTTTTTACACCTTTCGAACTTACAAAGTACTTAAATTGACTTAAACCTATCCTAAGGGTAAGACACACACCCATACCTGAAAGAGGACTCGAACCTCGGGCTGTAGCGGCGGCGCAATCCGTGCCATGGCGCCTCAGTCCGCACGGCCAGCCCTCGCTGCTGGGCACCCAAGGAAGATATCACATTAAGGTCTTGTAGCACACACTGTTTGGACCAGGAAAAATGCCTAGAAGCTTCACACGCTGTTTCAAATAGTCCCGGCCGAGACATGACTTACCTGGGGGATTTTTCCAGAATATTTTCACTCTGCAGCGGAGAATCTTGAAAACGGAGACGATCAATATTTTTTTCTTTATTTTGGTTGGCTTAGGACGTTATTGTCGTTGAAAAAATCGGAGAGAAATGTTCATCATATTCAATGTGTACCTCTTATGATTGCCGTGTTTTCAGCAAAAAATTCTGGACATGATATCCGCTTTATATTTCACTTTAGAAATAGCGTGTTAAGTCCTCATAATGTTCACTCAGATTATCTGGTTGTAGATGTGAGCGCTACTATCTTCTATTTATGTAAAATGAGTCCTACATGTCCAAGAAATGTAAAATCTAAGCTAATAACTAAAACTAAGACATACGAAATTTAGGCCTAATATTCTCACGTAAGTTAGTACAAAAACAATGTAGGTTTTTGATTTTGACAATTTTGATAAATAAGTAAACCCACTGATGATGGAGTAGATGGTGAAAATATATCACAGGGACCTCATATGCAGAACAAAGAGAAATCACTTAGTTTTATTTGTTGCGAAAAATACATGTCTTTATTTAGGTGTAGATAGGATGGTAATACCGATAAATGCATGAAAGAGACATGATTTTAATGTCAGAGAGTGCGGTAAATAAAAAGGAAATGAAAGACCTTTTCACAACCCCAAGTCGAGCTTTTGTGTACAGCATCTCCGCAGGTACACAAATCAGTAAACTCTAAACACTACAGTCGTCTTTCTCTCCCCGTGCTAATAACCACTAATATGAATCAAAATCCTTGACGTCATCAGGCTCTAACCTGTTACCAGCAGATCAGCAACCCACTGGCTGAGGCTTTGCGTCTCTGGACCATTCGCACAGCGGGAAGCTCGCCAGGGTGTGTCCGCCACAGCTGTGTGTGTGTCTAATGCCAGCATTTGAGGCACTGCTCTGTAGCGCTACGAGGAAGACGACCTACCAAACTGCAGCTCATGTTGCTGCCTCGCAGATAATGCTTTCAAATGATTTCACTAACGAGACCGTCCATGACCGCTTCAGATAATATGAGAGAACATTGGAATTTGAGAGATTTAAGTACTGCCACGTTGCTTTCCAACGTTTCTTCAAAGCAAAGGGCAAAATACTAGAGAACAAATAACAGTGCAACTTGTCAACACTGGGTTGAAGATGCCTATATTCAAAAGGCGTAGATGAAAGTAAAGCTTTGATAAATGCGACAGTACAGCATTACTGGAAGAGCCCTCAGTTCAGCGGGACGTGACTTACATTAGAGCCATCTGCACATTTATGGCATCAGTTATTCCCGAATTAGAAGGCTCAGGTACACCAGTCTACGACAATATTGCTCCGTCTGGTAGCAGTGAAATTGGAAATTAAGTTCAAGTGAAGCGGGAGGAAAAGTATGGAAAACATTCAGCAGGTTTTCAAAACAACAGTGACGTGAACGGCCTTCACGGAAAAACCAGCTCCACTGAATGCAGAATGTCTGCCCAAAACGTGCCTAAAGTAAAGTACGGCACATCCGTCGATGTACAACGTTTATTCTCGGAATATCGTGGGGTTTCCTCTGTAAAACCTACAAAAGGTTTCAGTCATTTATTGTGAAGCCATTTATCGTCTGAATGTTAGGAACCATTGGTTTATTTAGCGTTTGTTAAATTGTATAGGCCTATCTGCATGTATTTCAACATGTGGCTTCTGATCTGCATTGTATTTTTGTCTGCGAAAACCATAAAGGTTTGGTGTACGTTTGCAACACATCCACAGAATGTGTGGTCGTGTTCCATTTTGATTTATTCATTAACCTCAAGTATTTATGCACCATTAATGTTATCTAACTGTGTGTAAATTATTTTATTCTTTTTATTAATTATCAGTGCCCCATGTTTATGTATGTGTGCCCCATATTTATAAATGTTTCCACCCGTGTGATTGAACTTGTGTGTTCATGTGAATGTGAATGTGTGCTCTTAATATTGACTCACTGCCTTGCAATGGCTTACAGTCGCCGCCTCCCGCTCTAGGCATCGTTTTGCTGTAGTTGAGAACGCATGGCTTCGTTTGTCGTCTGCGCTGGCGTCTGTTGGGTGGCCAGAGACAAGCTTACTTGGCAAGATGGCGAGGTGGCCGTGTTCTTAGTGTCGTACCAACATAATCTTGGACGAAAGAGGTGACAGGAGACCACAGTAGCCTCTAAACGCACTCTGCGTCGCTTTTAGCGCGCTCTACATCCGGTGCATGGCGGGAGGAGGTTTTTCCGAGGCCTTAGAGCCTCAGTCTTCACTATTCATTCTGGCTCTGAGGACTGTGGAAGTAAGTACTCCGCCGAATCATGCTGAAGGGAAGACATGCTGTTAGGACTTCATTTTCTTTGTGATCAGGCAGTCTTGGTTTTCCAGTGATAGTTTTCTTGAGTAATTCTTTCCCTATGGGAGGATAAGTGTTCCTTATTTTACAGAACATGAGTAAGTTCAGTGTAAATTTATTATTTGCATTTTCATTCCAGTGATGATTGTGTGCCCGGTTTTTCTCAAGTTAGAATACACGTGTGTGGCCTTCAGACTTTGTGTAAACTTTGTGTGTTTGAATTTCCTTACTGTTTTTAACTGACTTTTCAGACCATTAATGTATCCACAAGTACGCTAAATATTTCTCAGATTTTATTGCTTGATTCCGTCTTTCCTGTCTTGTATGACCAATTCCACCACGTGCTTTCATAACGGTCGTTACTTCAGCCTTCAGCCATGCTCTTGTTAATACCAGCTTTCTTCTATCAGAATTCTCACGAGTGCTTTACTTGCTTGTTGTAAATTAATTTCTGTTTGTAAATGTTATGAAATTTGGCGAGGTCGCACACGGCGTGGTACTTAAGAACAATGAGCCACCGCCTCCCCATACATGAGTTCGTCTTAGTGCACAGTATATTTAAATATCTGTTACCAAGACACCCACCATCTCGTCAAGACGCCTCCGACGCTTCAGTTCGCCGCTGCTTTCATGGGTTCCAGCTTGTAATGTACCGCCTAGCTTTATGCATGCGTCTATGAATGAATGAATGAATGTGCTTTCAGCTACCCATTGAGTGTTTGAAAATTTCCTCCCGCGTTACCTCCATGTTCTTAAATGGGAGAAACAATTTAAATACAGGCGGTAGTTGTATGATTTAATTAACTTTTGTACAAGGTCTGTGCTTAATTTGATCTCCCCACATTTATTTGCTTGTTATTTTACTGAATAGATTATGATTTTAGACTATCCGACCTCTGCTTTTTATTTCATGCTTTCCATCGCATGTTTAATTATCTATTCATTTATTTTTTATCTTTGATTTTGTGTTTGTTGAAACGTTGGCTACTCCGTTAAGGAGTGAGCAGTTAGATAAATTTCTGTCGCGCATGTACTGTGGCCACTCATGAAGTAATTTAGAGCAGCAGTGAGCGTTTTAACTTACTTTTGGAGATATCAACTGCCCGAGATCTTGCTTATTTTAACAACAGGCTACTTTCAAGTTTCATCAGTAATGTTGTGTGATGTGTATGTTATTGTAACCGAATAAAAATTAGCTCATAAGGCAACTCTAGGTATTTTACTTTGTGTTTGTTTCGTCTTATGAATTCCTTTCAATGCCTACTTTAGATTTTATTTTGCTGAAATAAGGTAATGAAAGTGCCCATTTTAGGCGCCTAAAATGCTCTTTTTACAACCTGAAAATCCACGGATTAATCATTACCGTTTATTCGTTACTCGACCTCACTTTGCTATTACTAACTGTCAGCTTGTGGACCTTCGGCAGAGGGTGTCGCTGTCTCAAGTAAACAGTCCAGTCTCTTCCGCAAACTGTGGCGCTGGCCTCTGGTCTGATCTGTTGACTGGACCGGACGCCATTAGCCTAATAGAGGCAGCGCTGTGCGCGGCGAGTCTCGCAAATTACAGTGTAGGCAGCGAGGCTAATCGCGCTGAGCGTTTAGCGCAGGTCGCGAAAGCGACGCCTACCATCAACAAACCATCGTCCGAGCCGACAGCACAAAAGTGGGTCACGCGATTCTCTTTCAGATTCCCACGAGCAAATGTCGTCGTTTCATTTTCGTGCTGTTGATGTCCCGCATTATCTGCAACCTTTGACTCAGATATTCTGTTCTGTTGCTCCTACCTACCACCACCCCGCCCCCAAGAAACGTCTGTCGTATCCTGAATTAACGAAAGTGTGAAGTGAATCGACGACTGCAGCTCAATGCTACTGACCAATTTCACCACAGGGAAGTTTTATCCTTAATTCAAGATTTCAGCAGTCTACTGTGTTTACTACTAGGGCACAGTAGAAAAAGATCTAACTGGTGGTATTGTTTCTACTTCATTCCGTGATCGTAGTATAGTTGGAAGTTTATATCAACCACAGACTGTTATGTTCACGAATACAAACTAACAATGAATTTACTTGGAAAGGATATATGACTTTAATGATTTCGCTTTGTGTGTTAATAAACTTACTGAAATATGTTTGAATCTTTGCATGGCTTTAACTTAGATTTGATTTCTCGGCAAGATTTATTGACAAATTTATCTAAAGTTGGTTCTATAATTAAACTTTCACTCTGCAGCGTAATGCGTACTGATATGAAACTTTCTGGCAGATTAAAATTGTGTGAGAGAACCGGGACCCGAACCTGGGACCTTTACCTTTCGCGGACAATCGCTCTACCACTGAGCTATCTGCCAGGAACTTTCATAACAGGGCACACTCCGCTATAGAGTTATAGTTTCATTCTGGAAACATCCCTTATGCTGTGGCTAAGCCATGTCTCCACCATATCCTTTCTGCCAGGAGTTCTAGTTCTCCAAGTTTAGCAGAAGAACGTTTGCGGAGTTTGGAAAGTGAGGCGAGGTACTAGCAGAATTCATGTTGTGACTACGGACGGTGACTCGTTTCCGGATAGCTCAGTGGTAGAGCGCTTGCCCGCTAAAGGCAAAAAGGTACGAGGTTCGAGTCCCGGATCAGGCACACAATTTTAATCTGCCAGGAAGTTCCAATGTCGGTTCTGTTTCAACTGTCTGCGGCACTGACCATTAAAAAGCAGCAGTTCGCCGAGGCACCGCTGCGAATCACGACCGCGTCCCTGGTACTTTATACATCAGTTTTCTATGTCTAATAAATGTCAGACATCATAAAGGTGTTCCAGCCTGGACTGGCAGTGAAGCATACGGACCCAATAAGTAGGTATGATTTAACCACGTAATTTATTTTACAGTTAGACTCACATCTTCGAAACAACGTTCGTCAGGTTGCGAATTCATCAGTAGACCACACCGAAATGCCCGTATTTAAACCTATAAGACCTGGAACTGTATCTTACGCATCAGTTGTTGGATAGTGAATAAAAACTAGAACACCGACGCAGGGCGGAAAAGTTGTATAGCTTAATACCGCCTTTTGCGACTGCCATAAGAGTCTCATTAAGACGTCTTAGACTTTATAAGACTTTTATTGCAGTGCATAAGACGATAGTATCCCGTATAACATGCACTGTACAATTACGACGTCGGAAAAAGAGCCCATAAAACGGAGTGCACACCGCTGTACCACGCCGCCGCCGCACGTGAATCCCACGCGAGACTCTAGCTCTCAAGGCAGGCGGGCGACTCCACCGTTGCTGGGAGACCGGTGGACGCGCCCGACGTACCCAGCTGGACTACCGGATCAACAGAGGGCTGTTTTTCTCGACTTCAAAAAGGCGTTCGACACGGTGCCACACTGCAGACTGCTAACAAAGATACGAGCTTAAGGAATAGGTTCACAGATTTGTGACTGACTGGAAGATTTCCTAAGTAATAGAACGCAGTACGTTGTTCTCGACGGCGAGTGTTCATCAGAGACGAGTGCATCGTCAGGCGTGCCCCAGGGCAGTGTGATAGGACCGCTATTATTTTCTATCTATATAAATGATCTGATGGACAGAGTAAGTTGTAATTTGCGGCTGTTTGCTGATGATGCTGTGGTGTATGGGAGGGTGTCGTCTGTAACTGACTGTAATAGCATACAGGTTGACTTAGACAAAATTTCTAGTTGGTGCGAAGAATGGCAGCTAGCTCTCAATGTAGAAAAATGTAAGGTGATGCGCATGAGTAGAAAAAACAATCCTATAATGTTCGAATACAGCATTAGTAGTGAGCTTTTTGATGATGTCGCGTCGTTCAAATATCTAGGCGTAACATTGCAGAGCGATATGAAATGGAACGAGCATGTAAGGACAGTTGTGAGTAAGGCGGACAGCCGACTTCGGTTTATTGGGAGAATTTTGGGAAGATGCACTTCACCTGTAAAGGAGACCGCGTATAAAACGCTTGTACGACCACGTCTTGAGTATTGCTCAAGTATTTGGAACCCGCAGCAGATCGGTTTGAAGGAAGACATAGAGGCGGTTCAGAGGCGAGCAGCTAGATTTGTTACCGGTAGGTTCGACCAATGCGCGAGTGTCACGGAAATGCTCCGGCAACTCAATTGGGGATCGCTGGAAGAAAGACGACGTTCTTTTCGTGAATTTCTGTTAAGTAAATTTAGAAGGCCGGAATTTGAAGCTGAGTGTAGTACGATCTTGCTGCCGCCTACTTACATTTCGCGTAAAGATCACAAAGACAAGATAAGAGAAATTAGGGCTCGTACGGAGGCATATAGGCGTTCTTTTTTTCCTCGTTCAATTTGGGAGTGAAATAGGAAAGGAAATGCCTGGTAGTGGTACAGTGTACCCTCCGCCACGCACCTTACGGTGAATTGCGGAGTAAGTATGTAGATGTAGATGTTCCGAGTTCACTGTTACTACGAGCGCTTCTACATTCCAATTGAGGTGATCACTATGCTTCAAGAAGCAGTCTGGCTAGAGGACATTCGACGTTTGGAGCCTCTGGCCATCTTCCGGGAAGGCAGGAAACCTGCCCTCGCAGTGTCAGAAAGGCGTCCAGCCTAGACACGAGCTTAAATCCTGCGGAAATCATCCGCTTAGTTCCCCCTCCCCCCCCCACCGTACTCAAGCTCCGCCCCTCAGCGGCGAGGTGCTCAAGCAGTGCCATCTAGGTGGCATTCGATGAAACAGACCACAGGGAACTCCAGAATGTGAAAGACAAGTTACAAAAAAACAACAGTTTGGAAAGGACAGTTCAAGTTTTCAAGTATAACATTTTTACAGATACTGTAACGAAATAGAAGCATCTATAATCTAAAGCGGATTTCATAATGGTATTTACACGAGTAACATACGACTATTGTTTTCGTTACAAGTGAACAACCTTTTCTATAGTTCTACTAATTAAAGACGACTCGTTTATCTGAAATCCTCATTCTCCCAACAAAAACCTTAAGTTTGGAAGCCAAAGAATTTACTTAACTTTTCTTGCTAGTATAAACACTGCTAACTCAAGGCACCTATTCGTTTTAGTTGTATTTTCACTATAAGCTGTAATTTATGAACATGTTTCTTATCATTTACTAGTTAGATCCATGCGATGTAAGTCTACATTTATTTTGGAGTAGCTATATTTCTTAGTTGTGTTTAAAAATATAACCAAACAATCTTGAGAAAGTGATTTCTCTAACAAAATAAATACCAATTGACTCTTCCGGTACTGTCTGTCTGAATCTGTTCAATAACAGCGGCAACAGCACAATACAAAATGTTCAAATGTTTGTAAATCTATCGGACCAGACTGCGTGGTCATCAGTACGTAGTAGAGGTCTCAAATCGCCGTTTTCGCTCGCTCGTATCCGGTCGAGTGCGCAACGCTCGGCGGTGTCGCGGCGAGTGTGTACGCTCGCAGCGAGCGTGTTGACACTCGAACGAGGCTACGTGGGGCGGGGCGGGCACAGGTCGCACAGCGTAGTGCTGCCGCTGTACTCACAAGGAAATCTCTCAGTTTTTTTATGAAATTTGCAAACAAAATTGGTCAATTTATCGTAGCAGTCCCCTAATTGTCATTCCCCCTGCAATGTACCTAGACCCATCTCTTATCCAGCCATTCCGAAAACATGCAGTTCATTCTTTTGGCTGGTGCAACTGGGTGACATACTTCAGACGGCCCTAAATAAATATAATACAGATGTCATTGAAACAGCAGGAGCACCATATGTTCGTACAGCTGTGTAAAGTAAACAATTGGAATAAGAGGATTTAAAACAGGTAGCGGATATATGAGCATTAGACACGCATATTTTCCTGACGACGGAGGAAAGCGCGGATCCTATATATTGCACAAAAGCTTGCATGCGTTCTTTATTATGTAGATAAGAAGGACGACAGTGACAGTGGGGATATATGAATGCGGAATTGGAAAAATTCCCGTTAGAACTCACTCGGAAAAGGCGCAGCAACACGCACAGTGCCAAAATTCTACGGGAATGTGTATTAACGAGGTGCAACAGAGAGATGCACAAACCTAACCTAACGGGTGTAAATCACTATCGTGTATTTAATATCAATATGAAAGATGGACAAAGTATTCTAGGACTTGAGAGTGATAAGAGGAATAGAATCATTTACTCGTTAAGACGGCCAGTAACACCTACCACTAAACAGGATCTAACAGTTCACAAAATGGAAACAAGAAAGAAGGAATGATCATGGATAACCCATTTAGTAAATGATGTTAGTAGAGAAACTTTATATTAGTCACGTATAATAACTTGTATTACAAATTTCGCAGTCAGGATGTATTCTCTAGCGTCTAGTTTGCTCCCGACACTCGCCTTGTACTCGAGTGACGCTGCGGTGGGCGACCGAGTGGCGAGCGGGCAGTGTGGACTGTCGGGCCAGTCGAGCGTGCCCCGCTCGAACGAGCGTGCAGCAAGTCGAGCGCAGCCACACGCCTTGCCGCAAGCTGCAGTGCCGACACCTGCCGGACTGTCATAGAACGACGTGTATCACGCGATTCGAGCGAGCAACCGAGCGACGTGCAGACCTCTAGTACGTAGCTTACAAACTACTTAAATCTAGCTAAACTAACCTAAGCGAGGACTCGAACTTCCACGGCGAGCAACCGCACGTTCCGCAGCGAGGCGCTTTAGACCGCTCGGCTACTCCACCGCGGCTCAGCACAATACACTTTCGACATGTAAACATACTAATATCACATCCTTCTGAATTTGACCGTCATTTGGAGGCTTTTCTAGGGCAGTGAGTAGGGTGATTTGTTGCCGATCTTCTAAAAAGCAGAAGTTTTCCTGGAACTGCAGAGTATGCTGCACAAACATTTATACTGAGAAATACGAAAGGAAAATCTACATCCTTCCAGGCAAAACTACGGGAAGCAGAAAAGCAATTAATTTGTATCAAGGGAGATAGAGCGGAGGAGGATCGTTGGGAACTGCCAACTCTTATTTGTAAACAATATCGACTATAGAAGAGTGCACAAACGATACATAGAGGTCATAACATTAGTTAAAAATGCAAAGATGAAAAAATAAAAATAAATAAAAAAATAAAAAAATCACGAAATGTATGGTACTCACTACTGACAGCCATACGTAATTAACAAAATATTGCGGAAAATATTACATTAACAAAAAATATTATAACGCATTTAAAATGCAAAAGATGGAAAATAAAAAAAAGGTAATTATCTTGCAGGATTTGAACCACCAATCTTTAGCTGCTCATTCGCACTCTTTAAACCACAAGACCACGCTGGACCTACATTAAGCAACATTTATTTATATGTAATAACGTATTTGTGATAAAGTTGCATAAACTTTTTGCTTCGAAACGGTGTATCGCAACTGAAGGCAAGTTAAACTCGAAAACAATGCAAATAGTGAAATAACTACGGAGATTCAAAAGTAGCTGTTGCGGTGGTGGGGTAGGGCGAGTCCTGCAACTGGAAGAGTGGCGGGATTTTCGCTGCATCTGACAGTCCTGTGAAGTTGGCACCACTTTTTTGGAAAATGTACATATTTTCAGTAGTTTTTACTATTTTTTCGGCGAAATTCTACAGAACTATTCAAATTTTGTACAGAGAACTCCGGAACTATTGCATATCTGTCTAGAACTCTGAAAAAAATTTACATTTTTGAAAAAAGGGGTGCCAACTTCACAGCTCTCCCACTATTCAGAATTGCGATATTTCACGAAATTCTGCAGAACTATTTAAATTTTGTACAGAGAACTCTAGAACTATTGCATATCAGTCTAGAACTCTGAAAAAAATTTACATTTTCCAAAAAAGGGGTGCCAACTTCACAGGACTGCATCTGACGTGTCTTCCAGTCGAGCGGCTGAGGGTCATAAAACGATACAGAAAGCCTTCTACGGTACGTCGCACGCTGCATGGTTAGGAAAGAGCAGCCGAGTGGAAGAGGGCGCGTGCTTTAAGGGAGGAATCCTCAAGACATTAGCCGCACACATGGGGACCGTGGGATAGCGCAATGGCAGACCGCCTTTTTAGGCGCGAAACAGCCCGATTTGTTAACTTATCCGTCTAGAATTCTTATTGGCCGGCGATCGGAAACGGCCAATGAGGAGTGAGCTTTCCTCCCTCCTTTTAGTAACAGTTTTACATTACGCACTATCAATGGTTGATAAATTACTGGAAGGTAGATTTTGTATGAGTCTTGGGGGAGAGAAGGCGTAAGTTTTGGAGAGCAGTGAAGCCAGAGACTTCTGAGCGACAAGACATCCGCAGCCATGCCTCCAGTAGCGCGTATGAAATGGGGACTTGGACGAAAGTTTTGTAAGAGTGCCTTGTCAGCTGAAATCTGTTCAGAGATATCAGAAAAGTACACCATTAGAAGGGAGACGCACCAGTTGCGCAGCTACGGTAATATTGGTAAGCAGTCCACCAGTGCTTTCCGGCCTCCGTTTTCAGCAAACGTCTTGCGATTCAAACACGTGTCGCATTTTATCCTCATGCCGTTACTCAATAATTCCCGTCAATTCCGTTTTATCTCGTTTTCAGCATAATCATACCATTTTGATGGTTTGCTTTCATTAACGTCTGTTTCAATGTTTACTTTTTATCACGTAATTTCATTTCATGTTTTCGTATCTTTTTTGCGTAAATAAATGGTGTATAGTTTCATTAAACCCCTGTTTCTATTATTAGTTAGAACCCCCAGATCTTGTGAATTATTATGAAGATACAGTTTGTCTATATGCCTGTCCATTAAGGTGATTAGGATAGGGCCATTTCATAATTAATACAGTCAGTTTTCAAAGTCGTTATCCACAATTTGCGTGCCCCCCCCCCCCCCCCCCCAGACGGCCCGACGAAAAATGAGAGAGAGAGAGAGAGAGAGAATAGGAAGGAAAGAGAGAAAGATGGTGTGGAAGGGATGGAGGGAAAGAACCTTAGCATTAGAATAATTCACTTTTACTTACGGGCAGCATGTAATTGTGAGTTTAAAATGCAAAATCGCTGTAATTAACATAACGTAATTTGACTTTTTGTGTTATGCTTCCATTCAGTTGCTTCTTCCCCTTTCTTGTCTGTAATTTACGATAAAAATAAATAAAAGTTGTGTATTGTTTCGTGATTGCTTGGGAGATAAATGAATTATTGTGTATGTTTTACTAATACGTAAATAAAGTTAAAGGATTTAAGTACGTAAAAAAAAAAATGAATTTCAAGGGCTGCGTTCAGGTTGGAGCATTCAGAAATTTTCGTAAACGGTTTATCTCTCTGGATTCTTTTCCTAGACACTACGAAATGATACTCCCACCCATTATAAATAGTTTTATTTGAAGCTACACATTTCGATTTTCCAGTTATTGGAGCAAATAATTAATTTCAACGGCATTTTTCAACAAATCGGATACAAAGGATTTATGTGGTAGTAGAAATTCTTCGTGAAACACAGTCAAGTGTAATTTTCAGAATCAAATTTTCACACTGCAGCGGAGTGTGCGCTGATATGTAACTTCCTGGCAGATTAAAATGGTGTGCTGTACCCGGGATTAGAACGTGTGACCTTTGCCTCGTGGAAAAAAGGATGTGGTGGAGGCATGGCTTAGCCATGCCAGAATGAGGACTGCTAGTCCTGAAAGGTTCACAGGAGAACTTGTGCGTAGATTGGAAAGCAGGAAACAAGGTACTGACAGAAGTAAAGATTTGTGGACAGATCGTGAGGCGTGCCAGGATAGCTCAGATGGTATAGCGCCTGCCAGCGAAAGGCAAAGGTCTCAGATTCGAATCCTGTTTCTAGCTCACAATTTTAATATGCCAAGAAGTTTCAAATGTAATTTTGTTGATCGTGACAGCTTTCTTGAAAACTTATCTCGTTTTGCGTAGCAACTTCACAAAGAACGAAGAGGAAATTGATTCAGTACAACGCAAACCCAGGAAATCTTGATTTTAGGTTTTGAGAGAATATCAAAGTTAGCGCGACATACTCGTATTTACTGGCTGTTTGTTTCTGACCCATAATTGGGCGATCTCTTAGGATACGCTGTTTTGTCAGTTTCTGCATTGCTTGGTAATAACACAGCTACGCCGGATACAGTGTTGTTTGTCCACGGTAAGTTGACGAGTCGACGAGTTGTCGGTAAGCACGGCGCGCAATCTTCTATGTTACACATTTTATCATTTTATATGTTTGACGTGCCTTTGTTTAAAGGGCTACATTATGTGTACACAAAATGACACGTGTAAATTTTTCACAGTAATAATGTAATGGCCATGTATCTTCTGAAGAAGATTGATTTATAGTAATCGAAACTGCGGTAAAGTTTATTAAACTTCAATTTGCAACTGGTTGACTGTTACTTCTACTACTGTGAACTACCATTGCTGTGTGCAGCCATGTTTAAGAGTTTCTGCGATTTGTGGCTGCTGTCAGACAGGATGTGGCGCACTGTGTGGCAGAACAAACTGACTTGCTGACCCTGACTGGGACTCCAAGGTTCAAGATAAAATAAACTGTTCCAATCTAAAAACCGACTTTCACTAAAATTTTTAAAATATATCTCTAAGTCAAAAGTAATATGTATTAACAGTACTATTATTACAAAAGAAAGTTAAATGATTAACTTACACGCAAGAAGCAGTTGACAATTACAATGAATAAAACTTACAAGTTTTTTAAATAATTTCGTAGACCATATTTAGATCCTGGGAACCACTTCTGGTCCATGGGTAATAGGTTGGAAATCACTGTGTTACACAGGAAGAATGCTAACCCCACAAATATTATCCATGTAGTCATAAGCACGATGTCTTGTTAGTATCGTATCTCCTGTCTCATCTTCATCTACTTCCTCCTCCCTTCCTACAGTATTGTCTTTCAATCCATTTCGTTTCTAGAGCCCTCTATATATTATTTCCACCTTTCAGCTTTCCCTTCTTTGCTTAGTACTGGTTTTCCATCTGAGTTCTTGATAATCATACAGTTGCGTCTCTTGTCTCCAAATGTCTCTTTCATTTTCCTTGTTATACATTCTTGCATTTCCTCTCAAGCCACTTCTGCTTAGCCAGTCTGCACTTCCTATCAACCTCATTTTTCAGACGTTTGTACTCCAGTTTGCCTGTTTCACATGAAGCATTTTTATATTTTCACCTTTCATTAATTAAGTTCAGTATCTCCATTCTTCTTCTACTGTATTATTTTCCCCAGATTCTGCCAATCCTTGCCTAATGCTCCATCTGAAACTCTCAACCACCTCTGGTTACTTCAATTTCTCCAGGTTCCATCTTCGTAAATTTCTACCCTTTAATCTACAGTTCATAATCAATAAGTCATGTCCATGGGTATATCTTACAGTTTAGAACCTGATTTCTAAACCTTTGCTTTGTAAGAGTACCGGCCAATACTTCCTGGGGGCTCCAAACAGTGGGCGACACACTTCCAACAAAACAAAACAATCGTTTCACACATTCAGCAAAGAAAAGATAACTCCCAGGTTCTTCATGATATAATACGATTTCCGTATATAAATATTTGTTAAGCTTAAAAAAGGGTGTTAGAATACAGAGAGAGACTTTTACGATGGAATAATGACGCCTGCAGTCGCTGAGTCTTGCTTAACTTTGGATGCAGTGGTGTTCCTTCATCTCACTTAAAACAGAAATAACACCATAAAATTGTGTGCCAGACCGGGACTAGAAATCGCAACTTTTGCCACTGGCTGGCTATGATCCTGGTTTCGAATCCCGATTTGACTTACAGTTTTAATGCGCCACAGCCGGCCGCAGTGGCCGAGCCGTCTGCGGTACGCCAGTCACAGTCTGCACGGCCGCCACGGTCGGGGCTTCGAATCCCCCCTAGGGCATGGATGTTTGTGTCGTCTTTAGCTAGTTCATAAGTAGTTTGTAAGTTTAGGGACTGATGACCCCGCAGTTAAGTCCCATAAGCTCTACAAACATTCGCACATTTTAATGCGTCACGAATTGCGTGTCGTCACACACTCTGCAGTAGAGTGAAAGTTTCATTCAAAAATAACAAGTTCAACATTTGTAGTTGCAGCTTTGTATTGATCTATAAGTTCGGCCTGTTACACCAAACACTTTCTCCTGTGACTGGAACATTATTCAGCGCCTCTGTGCTGTCTTTCGTGATCTTTTTATTACTATTTAGAGCTTGGTTTTACATTATACATGACTGTGCACCATAACTTTAACATAATTACACACAGGGTGGATATGTCAGAAATGAAACGGCAGGTAGAGGGTACAGAAATAAGAATATTTCTAAGAGGAAAAATCGTTTGTTAAGCTAATGGGATTTAACTGCAGGGTCATCATTCCCTAAACTTACTAACTACTCATAAACACAAACATCCATGCTCGAGGGAGGATCCGAACCTCCGACGGGGAACGGCCTCCCGCATCGGAGCATAGCGCCTCAATGCGCTCGGCCACTCCGCCGCGGCTCGTATGGGAATACGTGGTATGTAACGACATACTTCAGCGCTAGCGTGTAGAGAAACACTCGTATTAAAGAAAGAAAACTTAAAAAGTAAATAAATACCAAAAATTACTTATTGATAGCTTACAAGACGTGCTCGAAAGGGTAGCCACCAACAGCGGTACAAGATTCACCGTGACGGTGCATGGATTACCGTATATCAGAAAAGACGTCGGGCGTGTTGACCACGTGTCCAGCAGCTACAGACACGCGGGCAGCTACATCTTCAGATGTCACGGGACTCTCATAGAAGAGGCTTTCAATGTGAATATTTTATTGCTGTTGATGATCGCTCTTTCGAACACCTCTTGTAAGCTATCAAGTTACTTCCATTTTCAGTTTCCTTTCTTTCATACTTCTGAACACGCTTGCGCTGTAGTACGTCATAACCGATTTCATATTCCTATACGAAATCTGCTTATTTCTGACCCCCCCCCCTACCTGCCGATTGTTTCATTTTTGACATATACTTTAGGACCACCTTGTATACTGATAGCTTTGTGATGCAAGCGCAGGCTTTCGCGGCCGTAGTCACTGTCAATAAAATTCTTCTGGGTATGAGACCGTGTCGTCATTTTCATAAAATCTACCGACGTTTCGGCCATTGTTGCAGACGGTTTCATCAGAGTCTGTGTCTGCAACAGTGCCGAAACGCCAGCAGATTTTATGAAAATAACGACGCGGTCTCATACCCAGAAGAATTTTGTTGACAGCTTTGTCATGTTTTGTTTAAGTTATATTCTCTCAAAGAAAAGTGTGTGTACCAGAAACACAAGTCTGAAGAAGATGTGTGCTGTTTGTGGTTCTCTAAAGGTAGTAAAACAGGAAAAGCATCTGGATAAACAAACCATAACGAAGTTGGCGAGGTATGGTAGTATAAAATGTATCCTGCAAACCCGCATAGTGAAAAACTAAACCTTAAATATGAAATACCACTAACGATGGCACAGATGTGGTGAAACATGTCTGGGTCACATGAGGAATAGTTTTTGCATTACGAACAGACCTTACGCCCAGTGACCCCAGGTCAGCTGACAGAGCCGGTTTGTTTGCATCCAAGTCCGGCTGTTTTGTCGCGATGTACACCACGTTCAGCGAGTGAGTGCTGGCGTTAATAATTTAAGTATTTACGTGTCTTTTTATGGATATTTATCAGCGTAGACATGTTGTTTTACAGTGCATACTGAGAACAGACTGCCAGTTACACGCATTACCGTCAAGAGTAACGAATTAACACGTAGAATTAACAGAGCAGCAGTCTTCTAATACTACCCAAGAAGCGGACAGGCTTCAACTGTCGTCTGTGCTTGGTATAGGTTATTCCGTCTCGCCTTTGTTTAATTATCGTCATATAGAATATAGAAATAGATGACATATTCAAAATTTGATACCTGGTGAATGTTAAAACACTGAAGAAAACTGAAACTTGACCACAATGCGAAAGACAGGGAACGCAAAACAAGCCAGTTTTATGAAAAGTTGGTGAACCTGCCCTGGGAAAGAACAGACGCCGCAGTTCTCTAGTGTGACAAAGCTTCTGAACAGGCGAAAGGACTCCACAACGTTCGATTACCTGATTTGGGTCACTGCAATCAGTCACTTTCCCCAAAAACCCCTGTTTGGAATTCTGTAAGGTGAAACAATGATATAAATATAGGATGAGGAAACAAACCCAAATTATTCAGAAGAATGATAACGAAATTTCATTCAGACACGGACCAAAGTCTGGGTATTATTCTACGGCCTGAATTTCTTACAAACGTGCACACACCGCAATAAAAATATTTTTATAACGACTTTATATAGTCAGCATCAAAAAGCGCCCGTATAATAGTGACTTCTGTATAAACAGACAGTTTTTTGAACTTGGTTAGCCGGGCGCTGTGGCCGAGCGGTCTGCGGCGTGCCAGTCACAGTCTGCACGGCTGCTGCGGTCGGGGGTTCGAATCCCCCCTCGGGCATGGATGTTTATGCCGTCTTTAGTGTAATAGTTCATAAGTAATTTGTAGGTTTAGGGAGTGATGACCCCGTAGTTAAGGCCCATAGTCTCCACAAACATATGAACATTTGAACTTCGTTAGAGAGGTTTTGAACATCTGTTTATTTATTATATGATACATTAAATATATAACGATGATTTACCATTGAAAATTAAGTACTAATCCAGATATTTTAAATATTTGAAAACCCGGTATATAAAAAGACGAGCTTATTCCAATGAAAAGTTGAGCCAAACTTTAAAAACATGCAGTAAAAATTTTTCTGACGTTTGCGTTCTGAATTATCTACATTTCCTATCTGCGGGGTGACGACGAATGTTGTGAACACTATACGGCGCTCTAATGTACAGAACGTCTTGTTCCAATTTGTCCTAGGTGTTCATGTTACTTTCTCCACCTCCAGTAGGTAGTGTGAGGAGACCAAATATCGCATTCAGTGCTATTACTTCCCTGTCCATCAGCCTGCTTGAGCGACTTCACTGCCGCCAGTGCGGGCTGCTCCACCTGCTAACGTGGCTGCACCTCTTGAGCTGTTCACGTCTGAATGTAATCACTTCATGTACTTCACATGCACCGTTTAAACAATAAACCTGGAGTGAACACGAAAACGACAAGAGTGTGTTAACTATTAGCCAAAAATGTTTGTAAATCTTATGGAACTTAAACTTCGGGGTCATCAGTCCCTAAACTTACAAACTACTTATGAACTAGCTAACACTAAGGACAGCACAAATATCCATGCCCGAGGGGGAATTCGAAACCCCGACCGTAGTGGCCGTGCAGACCGTGACTGGCGCACCGCAGTCCTCTCGGCCAACTCCGCCAGCATGTATTAGCCCTGTCAGTGTATTAACCATAATATAAAAGGAGATCCTGTCCACAGCAAGGCAATGTCTGATACCCTAATACACTTTAGTATAGGCGATAAAAAGTAACTGGAAGTCGCTAATTTAAAAAAAAAAAAAACGGATATTACACCATGCTCATCATTACAAAAAAAGAGAGAGTTTCATGTTGTAATTAATTGTTGGCCAAGTCTACTGAAGTGTAGTGTGAGCATGCCGCATTGTTTTACCCATGTTGAATATGCCTGCTGCTTGTAGAGAACAGGGCGTACCATTTGCTAGCCGGAGTCCCACGGTCGAGACGTCTGCTGTTGTGTTCAGTACACTGGTACGGTGCCCAACAGCCATACTGTATGTGAACGGGTAGACACATATGGTAAACACATTACCTCATATGGCACAATAAAGATTCTCATTATCCGATCTGTTAAAATAATTCAAATCATTCGTAATTTTGAGACGAATACATTCATGAGTAAACTGTTTCGCTTTTCCAATTGGCCCGTGGAACACAGTTTTCCCCTTCCTGACTCATTAATAGCTCTACGATGTTGCACTACGTTTTAAAAGTGATTAAGTATTCCGACACTTGGCGTGAATTATGTTATGGGATCAGAAGGGCGGAGAGTGCAGGCAAAACAGAATTATTTTCCGCGCGGCCTGACGTAATATAGGAGTCGCTTTCAGTTGGCCCTCCCAAAACCGGACCCCGCCGCTCGATCGTTCTCCGCGTCCCATTAGCTTTCCGGCTTTTCGAGTAAATAAATTGCGGCGGTGGCTGCCGCCCTGCTCGCTGCCCTGGTAATTAATGGAGTAATGAGGCGGCAGCCACCGCGTGACGTCACGGCGCCGTGTGACGTCACAGGGCCGGCACATCCGCATCCGCATCCGCATCGGCGGCCCGAGGCGCGACCGGCGGCGCCGGTCACAGTGGAGGCCTGCAGGTGTTGGTGCACACACCGCGCACCACTGCTGAACACAGTGGTCCATCCAGCCACTGACAGACTGATATCTGGCGTTCCCCAGGGAAGCGTTGTAGGTCCCCTACTCTTCCTCGTGTCTATAAACGATTTAGGAGACAATCTGATTAGACTGTTCGCGGATGATGCTGTCGTTTATCGGTCAGTGAAGTCAACAGTGGATCAAAAGCAACTGCAAAGCGATTTAGACAAAAATTTCTACATGGTGCGAAAATCGGCAATTGACAATAAATAAAGAAAAGTGTGAAGTAATACACAGGACCACTAAAAGAAATCCGCTGAACTTCAATTACGCTATAAATCAGTCAAACCTTAAGGTCGTAAATTCTACTAAATACCTACGAGTTGCAGTTACGAACAACTTAGACTGGAGAGAACACATAGAAAATATTGTGGGGAAAGCGAACCAAAGGTTACGTTTCATTGGCAGAACGCTTCGAAGATGTAACAGCTCCACCAAAGAGACTGCCTACATCATATTTGTGCGTCCTCTCCTGGAGTACTGTTGCCCTTTGTGGGACCCTCACCAGGTGGAACTGGCGGAAGACATTGAGAAGTTTCAGAGAAGAGCAGCTCGTTTTGTTTTATCACGTTACAGGGGGAAAGCGTCACGGAAATGTTGCACGATTTGAGGTGGAAACCATTAAAAGAACGACGTTATTAGTTGCGGCGAGATCTATTTGCGAAATTTCAATCGTCGACTTTTATTTCTGAATGTGAAAATATTTTGCTAGCACCCACCTACTTAGGGAGATATGACCACCCCAATAAAATAAGAGAAATCAGATCGAAAACGGAACGATTTAGGTGTTCTTTCTTCCCGCGCAATATTGGAGAATGGAACGGTAAAGAAAGGTTATGAAAGTGGTTAATGAATCCTCTGCCAGGCACTTAAATCTGATTTGCAGAGTATCTATGTAGATGTAGATATAGACTGTCTCTCTAACGTTGCACTCTCTAATATAGCGAGGGACAACGAACGTCTCAATCTTGCCGTTTTCTTATTTTACTCTGATGATTACTGTGGTCCACAGTGCGCGCCACCTACTTTCGCCGCGCGCCGCCATGCACGCACGGCGCGGCGTTCTTACGACAACCGCGAGCGCCCTCTGCCACAACTCCGCTCGTGGCCACCACTGAACGACATCGTTCACTTGGGACTGAGATAGGAACCAGTTAACACTTCGGAATCAGATAGGCACCAGTGAAGACTTGGCTATCGGACAGGCACTAGGCAGGCCTCTAGCTCAACTATGTATCAACATTCTGCAGTACTGAGCTATGTAAAAATTAAGTATTACTAAGTCTCTAAGAAATATATATCTCGTTCTAATTTACTCTAGTGTTTCTAGTTTCTGCTGTCCCACTGGCTGGTCACCTCCTACCTGCAGAAGCGTGCATCCTTTATTCCTGTGTCGGTACTTTTCTACTCGGCCACCGACACCTACGACGGAAACGAGACACAAAAGCGGCGACGAGGCTGGGACACAAAAATTACAAAATAGAGAATGTTTCATGTTGTAATTGTTGGCCACGTTTACTGAAGAGTGTGAACATGCCGCATTGTTTTACCCATGTTGAATACGCCTGCTGCTTGTAGAGAACACGGCGTACCATTTGCTAGCCGGAGACCCACGGTCAAGATGTCTGTTGGTGTGTTCAGTATACTGCTTGACACTGGTACGGTGCCCAACAGCCATATTGCATCTGAACGGGTAACTGAACAGACTGTGCATGATGTAAAAGACATTATTCAGTCGATAGAACCCAGTTCTTCAAAAATACAGTCCGACCGAAACGTATTTTTGGCCGAAACCGACAACCGTAAACGAATATTCGGCTCCACTCCGAGTTTCGGCCGAAACCGACAACCGTAAACAAAGGTTGCCCCCACCCTGCGGGCACCACTGGTCAAGGTTATGGTGGTGCCAGTATGATGAGTGGTGTTCATAGTGGTGTACATTGCGCTAGTCATAATCTGAATTTAGTGACGAATGATGCTATTAGCTGTTGCGTGGAAGTACAGATATTTTTCACACCAGTACAAGACATCCATATTTTTTTTTCGGAAACAGTATTAACTGTTGTGATCTACTGTTAAAATTCACTGGCAAATCAGAACCACTCTAAAATAATGAAATCCGACTAGATGGGCTAGTAGAGTTAATACAATATTTGCAAGAACACTTCCGTTTTTTTTTTTTATTATTATAATCAAGGCCTTATCAGAAATAGTACAGAAGAGTTCTAGTAAAGATGAGCGTAAAGAAGCAAAATATTAAAACAAAAGTGCTAAATTTCCAGTTTGTATATCTATGTGAATTCGTGCACCAAATATTAAATGACATCAATTAGACATCCAAGGTTTTATAAAAATGCGATATCGATTTGGACGAGGCAAGTAGAGCTTTAGCAGATGTCGAAACAAAACTGAAATATAGAAATGATTTCGAATCATTCAGTTTCAAAGCCAGTGAAACTGCAAAAAATATGATTCAGATCCCAGTTTTCAAGAAAAACGGCGAAAGAAAGTAAAAAAAATAAATAAATTAGTTAATTAATTAATTTTGATGAACTAGTTTCTGACTACCGACTTCGAAACAGGGAATACATATTTAAAGATACTATTTTCAGAAATGTAGTAGACACAATAATAGCTCAATTAAAAACACGTTTTACTGGCATGAATACACTCTGTCAAGTATTTTATTTCCTAAGACCATCACTTTTGGTCACTGTAGATGAACCAATTTTGTTACAAAAATGTGATCCGTTCCAGAGTAAATATTTTGGTATAACGGGCCGTAGATTTTCACTTCTGTTTATTAACATATATCACCTTGTACTGCTGAAACTGACGCCAACATGGGCAATTAGCCTTTTTTATGTAACGAAAATATAACAAAATATGCATTATTAGAATGCGATATTACGGAAGTGTTTACCGCAATTTTGTTGTTTTATACAATACCTGACACTTCTGCAAACGCCGAAAGATCATTCAGCAAATTAAAAATTATCAAAACGTATCTCAGGAACAGCATGGGTCAGGCTCGACTCCGACATTTGGCACTCATAGCAATCGAAAACAAGGCTGCATCAAGTCAACAGACCTTACTGATAATTTTGCAAAAACCAAAGCCTGGAAAAGATTGTAAACTAGATTGTTAAAATAAAATTCACTTCTTTTTAATTGTGTACCCATATTATTACTATAATGTACTACAGCCACGAAAACATGGTCCCTGCTCCGACGCTTACCAACAGTTACCGATCAGAAATCATATCTCTGCCAACGTTTACAATCTAACAGTTTGAGGTATTTTATTACTCGAATAGGTATTCCTTCTTTCTGACTTTGGTGCGTGAGGCAACATGAACGAAATCTCCAAGACTTGCAAAACGCCGCTCATCAAGTTCGTGATAGCCAGTGAGATGCGAAAAATTAATTCTGAATTTTTATTTGTAGGACTAATAGTATTCGCATTACAAGAAATGGAAAGATACAATGTTTTAATATAATTATTGTTAAACAAAACGGACTAAGACAAAATATTAAATGTCTACAGCATAATTAAGTACAGTAGAGCAGTATTGGGTGATGTCATTTGTTCTGGGGTTGTGGGGACGCTGCCCTCTACCCCACTTTCACGATAATAAGCGAATATCTCGACTTAGTTATTTTACTTATTACTTTTTCCTAGCCAGACGCTAACGTATACTTCATGAAGCCTGATAGGGGTACGGCTCAGTCCAAAGTGTTTCATCAAAATCCGGCAACTTCATTTTGCTAAAACAATCCTGCACGAATATTTCCCCTATTTTCCCTCTTTGTCTTGGCTACCAACGAAATTAGGCTGATCGGTAGGGAGCAACGAGCTAACAGCGCAGTAGTTTAGCAAGGGTGAGTCGGCACAACCGACGCGCGAGTCCTCACTTGATCGTTTCCGGTTTGATTCGTGGCATGGAGCCAAGTTTTCGTGTTTGAGTAACACTTCTTCAATGTTTTGTTTTTACTAGCTACTGCCTGCGACTTCATTCGCTAAGTATGGAGCAACTTCGAAAACTATCCCATGGGGTCGTTTGATCTGTATGTCCTACCTAGGTCCAACTACATCCCTCTCGAAAATTTCATCCCTATCCACCCAGTAATTTTTGCGTGAAAGCATAACAATCAAACTTTCACAGTAAGTTATATTAGAGTACGATTAAATATTATCTGCTATGTGACACATAATAATTTACTTAGTAGTATTTAGGTTTGCCTTATTATGTCTTCCAGTGGGTGGTAAGGAGCTGATGATGAAGTAGTTTTGCATCTGTAGTTTTTAACGAGGACCCTAATGTCATTTCTGCCCCGGGGCCTTTGGTGACATAGCAACGGTACTGCCTCTGCATCGTACTTATACATATGATTAAAAATATAAATACCTCTCATATGCCTAGTTCTTCATTTAGTTCAGCTTCGTATATTAACCGTGTTTGTATTTTTAGTGCTTTGTATGAAATACAAGAACTTTACATGCAACAAAGTACTTTTCTCACTTTTAGAGAACCATTTGTAAGAGGAAACCTGAACAAAAACAAACGCTCATGATTTATTATTACTCTTGTAACCTCCCCCTTAATAATTTTTGTTTGTTTCTTGCTTTTACAGAACCATTGGTTGACATTGGCAGTATATCTTTCAATTATTTCTTGCCCCTGGAACGCCTACACCAACGCTGTCTAAACAGCGGGCTCCCACAAACCCCAAAAGTTAATAGAATACTGTGGAATGGTTGGCTTACACGTAGGCTTTATCTTGTCTAACTGCTCATATTGGTTCCGAAAATATAGGTATTAACCAATTGATTAATAAACCGAACTATATAGTCACTGATAATTAATTTAAAGCAACGGATAACGCATCAGAATATATTGAGGCAACGGAACCAGTATGGCCAACTAACAAGAAGGGAAGGTTAACTGTATTTAGTTCCAGAGCAAGTAGATTTTTTACCTTCCCCATCCAAAAAGGGAGTCTTAAAGGCAGTTTAAAAATGAGAAAAATTATCATCTATATATATTTATTTAGCTAAAACAAGTTGTCCATTTAAACATTACTTCAATAGAACAACTGACCAACACACTACCAATTATCTCTTCTTGACAACTAATTAAATATTTAGTAAAAATTAGGTCTTGGTCTCATTATTAACTGTTCTGTGCGAGTTCATTGCCACAGTTGGAAGCACGTGTAGGATAGGTTTCCTTCACACTGGAAATATTACTTCCCACAAACGGCAGTGAGACAAAATTAAGGATGCAGTGCACAAGCATTTCCTAAGCTACAACAAACAAACTTTACTTCTTATATTTACTAACTGAAGCGAGGCAGAAGCCCCCATGCACAGTGTGGAATGATAATTACTGTTCACTCTGAAACTATGTTCACAATGGTACAAGAAAAATAGCGAAGCCTTAAGAAATTCCTTAACAAAAATAAACATAAAATTAAAGCATTTCTTATCCTACAGCAGTTGCAGGTAATAGAAGAGGCTTAGGGCCCCGTTATCTGTCACAGTCCATTGTGTGGCCTCAGCCACGCCAAAAACTAAGTCCACCAGCAAAAGGAATTTTTCCAAATTTAAGAATTTTTTCCCACAAACTATACATGAAACAGAAATACATTGGAAAACGCTCTTGATGACCTATGAATTATCACTGTAGTTACCCACTGAAAGAATTTGAGCAAGATGACCTAGTTTGACAAACGGAAATCTTCCAAGTCCGTTGCTCCCCATTCCTAGCGAAATTTGCCAATAGATAAAATTCCTGCTGTTGCAGTTTGGTTACCCCCAATACACGCAACATTTCTATTAACATTTCTCCCTACGAATATAGCAATTTTGCGCAATTTCTTACCACTTAACTGCAAAGCTGAAAAGCACCCTCAGAAGCGCGTCTGGACCTCGTGGTAGGCAGGTAACGACTCTTTCTTACACCCTCGCCAACCGCCAACGTTTCAACTTTCCCCTGAACTCGCGCTCTGATTGGCGAAACGCGGTGGCCCCAGAGGGCGAATTCCTTTGCTCGGTTCCGCACTCCCTACCCGTCCAATATCGACCAGCCACCCCCATCTTTGAACCTCCCACAGGCTAACTACCTCATCTTTGCCACCAGAAGCAGACGATCTTTATACTACTGCTACAAACATGCAAACCTTACCTTGGGGTACCTGTAAGCTGTTACTACTTGCACTCATCCATTCTCACACTCAGAGGAAGGAAAAGGAAAAGCGTGTGACATGAACTCTTGTATTGTAGGATGAAATAAATAAGCACCTCTGTACCATCTTCCCTTTCATGTCATACCACATCGAAAAATTAAATTGTAACTCAGAAGAATAGTGCCTACATGTCCCAGGGCTCAACATTATTTGAATTCACAAAGATTTCAAATTACTTAAAGTGCAAGAATAATGAAAATTGAGTGGCTATTGACTGAGAAAGCAATGTGACGATACAGCAATTATATCACACTCTATGAAAATACTATATGGTATACAAGTAATGACTGAATCGTGAAAGCCGGCCGCTGTGGCCGAGGGGACTGAGGCGCTCCAGTCACGGTCTGCACGGCCACTACGGTCGGGGGTTCGAATCCCCCCTCGGGCATGGATATTTGTGCCGTCCTTAGTATAAGGTAGTTGATAGGTAGTTTGTAAGTTTAGGGACTGATGACCCCGTAGTTAAGTCCCATAAGCTTAACAAACATTTGAACATTTTTGAATCGTGAAATGTAACATTGTTTCCGTCTTCGTCTTTTCTTCCATTCTTAGTGTTTTATCCTTCTTGGGCTGTCTTTCAGGAAAGGTTCTATCCGGACGCTTGGGATGCGTTGACATCTAAAACAACTATACAGATTAATAATACAAGTTTTATTTATGAATATGGACAAAGTTATTCAACTTATAATCTCTCTGTGTGTCGCTTCTCGCGGCTATGTATTCTTCCTCGATCCTAGCTGCGATGAGTCTTAGTGACTGACTAGTGACTGACTAATTCAGATGGGCTCTTCCAGACGCATGTCGACCTAGATACATATAGCCGCTTGTAGAGGGCGCGCTTCTAAGTCTCTGCCTCGAAGAAGCGCGGCGCCGGCGTGTGTTTGGCTGCCGGTCGACCGCTGCCTTCTCCACGATGGGTCTCGTGCATCTGCGTGTGGCGCTGACTTTACGCCACAACATCCCCCCCCCCCGAAAGTGCAGCACCGTTGTCGTGTAGAGAGCTCGACAATGGGGGAGGAGACACGCTCGTGGACGTAGCGATGGACCGGAGTCTGTAGCTGCGGAGGACGCTAGACTACCGGCCGGACCCCGACATCCGGCCTGAGCTCGTGAGGAAACGAGGAAACGTCCTTAGGGAAAACCTGTGAAGGGCCCACGTCCACTACTTGGGGCCCAGATGATGACGTAGACGGTGACGTGGTGTCGACGTCGTCGTCGGATGCTGTGTAGCGTGCTGGTCCACATCCATGGGTATTTCTAGTGGAGGCAGAGGCGGCGAGGGCTCCGTATCCATGACGTCGGTCTGTGGTGCGGTCTGCTGCGGGGGCGGCTGCCGAGGTCGCGCGGGTGGCGGAGGCCGTGCGGTCTGTGTGTGTCACGCATCTGCCGAGAGAAAGGCAGAAGGGTCACAGGGTACAAAACTAGGGCGAATTTGATTGCGGTGCCCGCGTACGACGCCGCCTGGTCCTGAAATTTCAAACATGGAGCACCGAAACATTTGACGATCTCAGCCCGCTCCCATCGTCTGCGACCGCTGAAAAGTCTGTAAAAGACTGGGTTACACGGAGCGAAGCGATACTTGCGTGTCGGCGGCTGCTGTTCCGGGCAGCGCGGTGGGTGGAGCAGAGTGCGGTGACGATCCTTCTCGTGGATGCGAGCGGTAGGAGACGAGGAACAGTTGCAGAGCTGCCCCCGTGAGTGCTCCGGACGGATTGTGGACATCTGCTGCTTAAATGTCCGGACGAAGCTTTCCGCAGCGCCGTTTCGAGTGAAGTGAACCGAGGGCTGTTTTCATAGACTATCATTTCAGGGAGACCTTCCAGACAAAAAATTCAAGACAATGCCCTAAACATTAACCACAATAAGTCACTTAGAGTTCCAGAAGGGACCAACATAGTCAAAATACACTCGTTGCCATGGTGAATCTGCTTTGGGACACGCAAAAAATGTATGAGGTGGGGTGGTCTGGTTGGTAGAGCAGACTGAATACAGTGACGTCATCTGTTCTATATCGGCGTCCATACCCTGCCAAGTACAGTGTCGTCGAGCAAGTTGCTTAGTGTGAACCATTCCCCAATGTTCTTGGTGAAGTAAGTTCAATACTTCTTTCTGCAAACGTTGCGGGATCAACACATACGATTTTCCACTGTCATTTGAAACTAGAATGACACCTCTATGCACTGAAAGTTCATTTCTTCTAGCAAAATAGTGGCGCACCAATGAATTTTAAATGTCATGTTGTGAGCGAGGCCATTCTGTCCGAATATAGTGCAGCAAAATTCGTAAATCGGGGTCTGTGTCCGTGGCCCAAGCAATTTTCCTATATTCCAATGGGAAGCATTGCAACAAATCATCTTCCTTTGCATCTATCTGACAAAAAGACGTCTCAGAAGCGTCAATGTCTTTATCAGGGCCAGTCGGAAGATGGGAAAGTGCGTCGGCATTTCCATGGCAAGTTGTGGGTCTTTGTACACAATCTCGTACTGACACTGTGATAAGAGCAATGCCCAATGTTGAAATTTGTGTGCCATTTTACAGAACTGTCATTCACACGAAAATTGACATACATTTTTCTGGACTGTGCCACTTCCGTGCTACTTCTTTGTCCGTGATCTTACAAGGGGCAGCCATGGGTTTTGAAAACACTGAATTTATTGAATAAATATGGTCTTGTCGCTGTTTGGGTCGGCAAGGCAACTTCTCTCTCTCTCTCTCTTTTTCCTTCTGTAAGTAGACTGTTTTTATATTGACGTCACAGCTGGTATGAAGGGCAGATGTCAGGTCGGAGGGCATCATCCGGAAGGGGGAGGGCACGGAAGTTGCCACGGGAAAGGATCTGGAGTGTGGACAGGTGGAGAGCAGGGGGAATACAGTGGTGGAGGCACGGCAATGGACCAGGTGCAGAAAGGAGGGGATGGACTAGAGGATGAGGCAGGTCTGATTTGTGGGAAATGAACGGAGGTGGAGATGTTCAATAAAGAGACGAGTCGGGGGAAAGGAATGAGAGTGTAGAGGATCCGTGAGGGGGAGGGGGCATAAAGGGGGATACACAAGGCGAGGCGGAGGTCATGGCGCTCCAGTACCTCCAGAGATTTGTAGAAGGATGGGGGACCGGAGAGCTCTTCCAGACTATTGTCGGCCAAGATACAGCCGCTCGTAGAGGGCGTGCTTGTCGGTCGCTCCCTCCAGGAGGCGCGGCGGCCTGTGATTGGCTGGCGGTCGTCCGCTGCCTTCTTCACGGTCGTTTTCGTGCGTCTGGCGTGTGGCGCTGACTTTACGCCACAACACTTAGTGTTACAATTACAAAATCGGCACACGAACGACCCGTGTTTTCTCACTTTTTCCATGCAAATGGCGGCTTCTGTCACGTTCACAAGGGGATGCGACACTGGCGCCAGCGAACGGTCTTTTATTTATTTAGTAAGTCTATGCCGCTATCATGGTAGCTGGCCGAAGGTTCAAATCGAAGACCTATATAAGCAACATACACTGGCCATAGCGTCGCCATAGTTGTAGCCAACTGGAAAGTTTGCCGCCATCTTTGAGAACGTCAGTGTCACGATATGTTATACTGGACGTCTGCTAACACTGAATCATAGGTTTTATATTAATCATTGCCAGTCTCGATTTTTCCTTAATTTCTGGGCGACGCATTTCGAACAGTATTTCCCACTCGAATAGCATTTCTCGTTTACTATTGCATCCTAAGTGTAATGTTTACAATCGTCGAACTGCTGCATTATTTGGTGATGTTACTATAATGTCAATAATCGTTTGTATTTGTCAACATATCTTCCGTATAAATAGGCCTACAGACGAATTTCTTTAAAATCTTTAATTACCTTTATTCTGCATGTGGTACAAATGATGGTTCATGCTTTGAAGTACAATGCGTATCTATCGAGCTCTCCACAATTTGACGTTTCCTTAGTACTCTCCTTACAGCTTTTGTTTTCTGTAGGTGCTCAGGAAACGAAAATATTGTTATATTGGCATTTGACAGTAGCCGGTTTCGATCGGTGGTAGCATACAAGAACTTTTCTTCAAAATGACAAGAGCATATGTAACTATGCTTTGTAGGCTGCCACTGTTAATGGCTACCCATTGGGTTAGTAACTCCTTCTTTTTCAAAGGAAATCTGTATAAAGAAAGTTTAATTACAGTTCATATACCTAGGCTACTTACGCAATGGTTAATACGCATTTTTACACTATATAAACAACTGTCAATACATTAAAACACACCAAATACAACTGTCATCTGCCTAGCCTTTTGATGGTCGTGAGGTAAACATAATTTTGAAACTTGATAAATGCGAAAATTAACTATAATGAATGTTTACAAACAAATACACGCTGTTACACAATGACCTACATAATTTCATATCTCTTTCTTTATTCCTACCTAATGTATGATATTCCATCAGTTTTATCACTGCGGTTGGTGCAGTTGTACGCCGAACATACACTGGGCTTGATTTACCACTAATAATAGCGCTTACACGTTAGTTTAGACTACAAACAGAAGCGTCTGCTCACTCTGCTGCTTCAAACTGACGTTATCAAATATGGCGCCCAGTGTTGCTTAGTGCTGCCACCCAGAGCGCTGTAGCTTGCCCATAGCCTACTACGTTGTTTATATATCTCTTTGGTCCAAATCAACGACCTATATAAACAACATAGACTGGCTAAGGTGCTGCCATATTGAAAGCTCGGCCGCCATGTTTTACAACGTCACGTAGGCGTAACCAGTCGTCTGCTATAGCACTAAATCATATCACTTTCAATTTGTGCAATGACTTAACAAACCATTATCTACCTGCTTATTGTTATTTTTATAACCTAGCTAATATAGATAAAGGATAAGTTATAGACAACAAGTCTGTGGTAGACAAATAGGAAAGTTTAATTATGTCACATACACTGGATCAGCTCAACATCGTCTCATTCGTTAAAAAAATGCATTTTCATTGTCCTTGAAATAATATTAATTTCGTGTACATTTGCCTAATCTGCTTACCTCTTTACATAAGTGATGTATTCTATAATTGAAGTAATGTTCTAATAACTTTATTAGGCTGGAGTAATGATTCCTCCCAAACTTCCGAGGATACCATCAAGCGCTCGTAGTTGGTAAATAAAGTAGGTCTGTTTCCCAACATTCTAAATACATCTACATACAATCGCGAAAGAAAATTTTTCTTCCCTAATGACGTTTCATGATTGCTCAGAACCCTTTCTGTCACTTCGATACGTTTTACAAGATCTTTTTGAACAGACTGCCTTTTATACATTTTAATCCGATTAATCCTGTTTTACTCTCATTTTTAGAAGCAAGGAGAACTTCCTAGCAATCTAAACACGTAAGTTTTTACTCACTTGCCTAATGATGCTCCCAGAAATATATTCAACTACTTTTTCGGAATATAATGTCAGCATTTCGTATTCTAGCTCATAGTGATGGTCAGACTGAATAGGCCTACTGCTCTCTGAATGACTTAAATCATGATTTGCAGTAGGTAATAAAAGAGGTTCCATGTCTCCTGCTTGGCTACATGACATATTTTCAAATGAAGCTAATTCAACTATCTGACGTTTTCTTGGAGATCTCCTTGCTGGCGTTTTTGTTGTTTGAAGATGTTCAGGGAACGAAAATATCGCCGTAATCGCATTATCCAGCAGCCGCTTTGTATAATTTGTTGCATACATGATTTGTCCTCAAAATGCCATGAACAAATGTAACTGTATGCACTAGGTTTCCACTTATGTCGCCTCATATTGGCTAACCGTAGTTTTGTAAGTTCTTCCTTTTCCAAAGGAAAACTGAAAAATATAATTACAGCTTACCTTGGTTACATTTAAACACCTACACAACCCATAGGACTATTGTATGCAGAAATGTGGTAAGCAGAAAAGACGAGTACACGAAATGTTAGAAAAGAAAACATACAAATACTTACTCAAAATACGAAATTCCAATAGTCTTATTACTGCGATTCGTACAGTTATATGCTGCGCATGATTTAAACGTAATTAATAACCTCTCAAGCTTACTACGACGCATAAAATGTGAAACCAAAACACGTAAATAGCGTCGGTCTAACTTTCGTATTCGGTGCACCAGACGTTGAAAAAAATAGCTTACACAGTTCTTGGTTGCTGCCACAAGGAGCTCTGTTAACCCAGAGATAGCTTTTTTTTCCTTTATTGGGTTTTAATGCCCTATTACAAGGCAGGCTGACAGCAACCTATGACGCTGCTCTACAGTCGAGCGAATGAGAACATTGGACAACAGAATATAAAATTAAAACAAGATGATAAAACGGCGCTTTTTCAATGACGAGATGAAAAATTGTAGAATGTAAAAAATACAGACAGTGGAAAGACATACATGGTTGTTAAAAAATACGTTGCCACGGTGGTTAACAAACAGTCATTGTAGACGACTAGACTGAACGCGACGGTGACATTGGAGAAAAAGACACACTGAGCTCTGGTCGCCCCAGAGGTAGCCTCTCTATGTAGTAGAGTTGGTTACTGAATTGATGTTTCGACTCAGTGAATCGAGTCAGCGAACTGTTCGAGTGAGTTGAAACTTGAATCGGCACTGTTTCGAAACAACGAATCTTGTGATTCATGTATCGGACGCTAGATATCATTAACACGCGTTTTGCTGTTATTCTGTCTGTCTGCCTGGGTGAGTTCGACACAGTGCCCAGGTGTGAAGTTCTTCCCCTAACGCACCAAGCGAGATTTTGAATTATGGTACCGGTACCCTACAACTGAGGTTTGAAAACTGGGATACCAGCGAGAAAAGTTGTGAAGTCCTTCGGTGTTTCGAGGTAGTTTCGCGTGAACTAAGTGTTGTTATGCATTGTTGCTACATCTGTGACAGGTGAACGCATGTTTTCGAAGCAAGGGCAAATAATTTCAGTGAGATGAAACCGCATTCTCAGTAAGATGTCAAAAAAAACTTTTTAAATTTTAATTTAAAGAAACTGTAACTGATTCTCTTTTATTTGACCGACTGAAGATGAATTTGATTGTTATAATACCTATCTGGACATTGAAAAATTTTAGTTCAGTTTTGTGGTTTCGTCACGTAAATTGTGAAATGTATGTCCTTGTGTTAATATCTGTAGCAATATCTGTTGATTGCATTAAATATGTCTTAGGAACAAATCTTAAATTTTTGTTTATATTTATTGGTTAGAAAAGTTATTCAATTCTGGATGCACGTAGACATTTGAACCATGATCTTTCTTCTTTTATTTAAACTTAATTATGGAATTTTGAAGGTTGATAAAAGTATCATGAGTTTGGAATTTGAACATAACTATTTTGTGCTTCCTTTGTTACACTATTTGTTTGTATGAAAATACGAGTAACTTAGGAAACGTTTACGCTTTAACAGGATTGTAAAATCGTAGTAGCAATCAAATGCTAGTGAATAACGTATTAAAACCATGTTGATATTCCATCGCTGTATCGCCCTACTGCAGCTTTCTCGGCTCACGTGAATCAGCGGAGGTAGCAGGACGCAGGGCTGCGGCACATCAAGTGTTTTTGAGTGCCGAAGCAGTGAGTCGACTCACTACGGCGAATCAGGGAAGGTAGCGCCACACGCGACTCTGTGGCACGCCAGATGTTTCGAAACAGTGAGTCGACTCACTAGACTCAGATGATCCGTATGTTTCGAAACAGTGAAATGATCCGAACTGCCCACCACTACTATGTAGTTTATATAGCTCGTTAGTCCAAATTATGGCGCGACGGCAGCGCCCGTTCAGGGAGTGTGGCTATCTTACAAGGTGTCTGGGGCTCTGGGAGGCCGGCGTCTGCAGCAGGTGGCGCTGCCCGCCGTGCCACGGCAGGTGGTCGGCAGAGTGATTAGGAGCGCCGCGGCAGGTGCGCCTAATTATAGACGAGCCCCCCCCCCCCTACCCTCACGGCAGAACACGCGCTGACCCCTGGCGCTCGTGCATCATACACGCGTGAGCTGTCAGTCAAGAGCGAGGATCTGCCGGATGCACGCGGCCGCTCAGTAGCTCTGCACGAAGTGGGGAGGCCCCTCACCACTGGAAGAGGGCGGCAGACGTTCCAGGCACTTCCAGGAGGAGAGTCTGCAGGGAAAACTGCGCATGCGCTACAAATGTGACACGTGACAATCAGTTGCTCCCGCCAAACCACCGGCTCGCCGTGTCAGCCCACCACCACCTAGAGAGAAGGCCGCGGCGCTCTCGCGTGACGTCAGGCAGAGTAGGTTGCGCGCGCATAGCTGACTGGCTCGCTGCTTCCGCATAGTGGGCCGTGCCCCAGCGGCTACGCACTCAGCTATGCACGCGCAACCTACTCTGCCTGACGTCACACGAGAGCGCCGCGGCCTTCTCTCTAGGTGGTGTTTGGCAGACACGTTAGGCAACTGTACCCGAAATGACGGCCACCGTTTACAGGTACGAATGCGATCCGAGCAGAGTGAGAGTCGGCCTGGTGACTGACGGCAGCGGAACTGACCTTACGGACGCTTCCTTGAACTGGCGCGCCAAGTGCCAACTTAGTTTGTGCGGACAGTACCAGTACTGGCCTGTTATTTAAAAGACATGAAAAACGACAAAAGAAAACCGAAGAACACAATTGAGTGATTTAACTTCATAATTCTCACTGAGTAACTGAGTCTTCTTAAATGAAGTTAGTTTTGTGTTTTTCTGTATTCAGTCTCCATGAAGAGACGCGAAGTTGTAAAGATCTCTCCAAGAATGTAAGGTTAGTTTCTTACTGGTAGAAGCGAAAATGCTTAACTTTAACGAAAAAAGACTTTTTCTTTTTCGGATCCCGTTGATATTTCCTGTCAAAATAAGCGTGTGCCTTTAATGCTTACAGTTACGACTTCATTTTATTTTTTTTATTTATTTATTTATTTATTTATTTATTTATTTTTTGCGATAATCATCTACCTCCCAGCGACGGCTGGTGGTTCAGATGACTGCGGGTTTTCTTTCAGCGTCGAAGCCCACCCCCCCCCCCTTCGCCCCCTACCGCCGCTCGGCGCGTCGATATTCCAGCGTCTAAAGAAACAAGTTGGGGCACCTCTGCGACTGGCGCTGCGGGAAACCGCCCCGGTTTCCCTCCCCCCCCCCCCTCCTTTTAGATATATTTCCGTAACAAGATCTGCAGAATGTCTTACCTCGGCTTGTTTGAGCTTGCTTCAACTCGAGCTGGGGCGTCGGTCTAACAAGATCCTTTATTTCACACTTTCCTTCCAACCTTAAAGCTGACTGACTTGTTTCTAAAAGATACTGCACTTCCATAATACGCACCAAGAACATATGAATATGCACATGAACACTAAAACGCAGTAAGTAACTGATTACTCTGTTAAGTGACTGTAGCAAAATCAATCTGTTACGATTAAGAGACAAGCTACCTTCGAGTCCCGTGACACTGTAAGAAACACTCCCTCCTAACCTTACGCATGCACAAAGGCTGCTCTCCACCACATCTTTTCAAACAGTTAAATGTTTGTTACAACGAAGAGTATAAATGTCATTCAGTCTCAAAATTGCAACACATTCGCCAAATCGTCCAAAGATATGTGGCAAGTAACAATGCAAAAGTCTGTTAAAAATAAGACTGGGTTAAAAGAATTTGCTTGCAAGCAGGCTCGAACCCACTACCTTTCACATCGCAGAGCGATGCCACTAACCACACGACTTTTCGTGCTAGGTGGAGAGTAGTGACTTCATTATTTTTTATTATTGGATCTTCTGAAAGCTTTTACAGTTAATGCCTCTTAAATTTATAGTTATATTTTACTAAACATGCCCTATTTTTGGAAATCTTGAATGCGTCAAAACAAATATGTAGGACGGATGTTGCCTACGCGGAGGATTTACCCATGCGCAAGGAGAGGTGCGCAGCAGCTCCATTACTTCTGCTTCCGGACCATTCGTTTGTAACCGCCAGAGCTCGAGTAGCCAAGAGCCGGTGTTTCTACCAGCTCCAACGACAATGTTAAGAGCGGCGTTTGCTCTCGCCCCTTCCTGCCGCTACGAATGGTATATGCGCTGTCTCCGCGAAGTACAACGTTTCTCATGCGATAAAAGTAATTTGAATGTGCACATAAACTGATCTGATAGAAGAACGAACCGAAGAATAATATTTTAAAAGGACTTTTTATTTTACTTACTTATTTACTTTTTTTGACGAGCTTATTTCTGGGGCTCACTGAAACACTGCTGCCTTACCCTCCATGTCGTATTGTTATTGTAATTTTTCTTCATCTCGCTTTTACTTGAATAATTTTAATCTCCAAGTGCCCACTTCATTTACTTTCTTTTTTCGAACAATACTTAAGTAGAGTCCTTACGAACGTTATAGTGATCCTTTAAGTTATGTGCACGTAACGTTCTATCAGGTATTTTATTTCGATCGTATACAGAGTGTAAACATACAGTCTCCCTGCTCATGTGCTTCGGATTCTACGTTAAGCTGTAGGTCCCCTCTCCCCGGTTGGATAACTGGACACGCAAGTCGCCGAAGTGGTGCCCAATCGAAAGACTTGCACCAGGCCACTGAGCCACACGAAATAATTATTATCATTATGGCGGCTTTCAATACGGTAGTGTTACACTAGCGGTGCAGTTGCTTTTAGTAGCTTCATGATTCCAGCACCACAACAGCAGTGCAACGAATGGTGCGCCTCTTACTCTTCCTCCAGCCGCCTGGGAGGTGCAGTCAGGGATAACGTTCCTTAGTGCACAAAAACAGCGCCCGAAGAAACTGATCGTCAGCTCCGTTAGGCCTAAAGGCAGAACATCATGCTCAAGCAGGTGGTGCGTCGCTGGTGTGCGCTTTTTTTCCCTAAGGTCGTTGGGGACTCTGATGGAGAGCACAGTGAGCGACCATCCCTCAGTAGTCATCGCCTGGTTGAGTTGGTGCGGAAGCGATCTCCGTCGTTTCCTGCACCTAAAGATACTCGCGTCCTCCGTCACCGTCACTACGAGAGACTCGACAGTCACACGCTGGTTCTGTACCGGGCCGGGGGACGTCTGCGAGACAGGATCACATACTTGATCGCATGATAAGACATGTGTCAATTTGTGGTGTCGCACAAGTCTAAAGTGCGCGCCACCTACTTTCGCCGCGCGCCGCCATGCACGCACGGCGCGGCGTTCTTACGACGTCAGCCACGAGCGCCCTCTGCTACAACTCCGCTCGTGGCCACCACTGAACGACATCGTTCACTTGGGACTGAGATAAGAACCAGTGAACACTTCGGAATCAGATAGGCACCAGTGAAGACTTGGCTATCGGTTAGGCACTAGGACTCATCACTAGGCAGGCCTCTAGCTCAACTATGTATCAGCATTCTGCAGTACTGAGCTATGTAAAAGTTAAGTATTACTAAGTCTCTAAGAAATATATATCTCGTTTTAATTTACTCTAGTGTTTCTAGTTTCTGCAGTCCCACTGGCTGGTCACCTCCTACCTGCACAATCGTGCATCCTTTATTCCTGTGTCGGTCGTTCTACTCGGCCACCGACACCTACGACGGAAACGAGACACAAAAGTGGCGACGAGGATGGGATACAAAACAAATATTTTTATATGGATCTGGACTTTACTTCCTTATTTGAAATAAATACATTTTTCGGTTTTCAATATTTTCAATAAGAAAGAATTAGCCCTGGAATTACCAAGCATTGAAATTAACGATTCTTACATTTCCTATTACCGCCATCCTCGAAATAATCAACCTTTAGAAAAATCGAATTTATAATATTGATCTGCCATCTGCTAAATACTAAGACACACAGGAAGGTATGTTTATTCAGTTTGATAAGTTTTGTGTCAATGTTACTGGTACAAAATTTGTAAACATTAGTCAATGAAAATGGCATTTTGGGAAAAAAATTATGCAAATAAACCGGCCGAGATGTATGATTTACTTGAAAATACAAGTGATTTTATTAACACACAACACTGTAATACATTAATTAAAGATTCCTAAACTGAAATTGATAGCAATATTTTAGAAAATAATTTTTTATAAATCATAATTCATCGCAGGAATTGAGGAGTCTTTGAATTCTGAAAATGAAACAACTCTAGTCATTCATTTGGAAAAATTAATAAATATTACAGATGTCGGCCGGTTGAGAATTACGCCTCCAGACAAATATTTTGTAAGTTTAGGTTTCATTAAGAGAAATGTGGGGTTTCAACGTACCGAAAAATTGTAGCCCTAGCGATTATTTTAAATTATTTTTTCCGCCCGATTTAAAGTAAATGATGTTCGTCATACAATTAGCAAGGAAAGTAATGCAGAGAATGATAAATCTTGGATTAAAATGTATGAATTTACTTATTTAACTTAGTTATAAGGTTCGTTAACTGTTAAAACTTTCAAATTCTGAAAATTTTCATAAATTCCCAATTTTTTTGCAATCTTACCGGGGCAAAGAAATATTCCCGGCAATATTCACATTTTATAAATTCCTTCCCACTGGGAATATTCCCGGCCGAGATCACTACTCAAACATTATGAACTACCTCGAAGAGAACGAATATTGATCGATAGTCAACACCGATTCAGACAGTATCGTTCTCGTGAAACACAGCTAGTATTTTACTCACATGAAGTGATGAATGCTGTCGACAAGGGATCTCAAATAGATTTAATATTTCTAGATTTTTGGAAAGCTTTCGACACTTGTACGTTACAAATGTCTTCTAATTAAATTGCTTGCTTATTTAATGTCTCCGCAGGTGTGCGATTGGATTGCCGATTTCCTGTCAGAAACGACACTGTACGTTGTAACTTATGGAAAGTCATCGGGTAAAGAACGAAGTGATGTCTAGCGTCATCGGGAAAGTGTTAAAAGGCCCCTAATATTCCCTTATCTTTATAAACTATTTAGAAGAGAATGTCAGCAGCTTTCTTAGACCGTCCGCGGATGATTCTGTAGTTTATGTTGGTCTACGACTGAAGCCCATTGCTAATAAAGTTTGGTAAAGAGAGCTTTTGGTTAATAATGCATTTTATGAAACATGTTGAAGCTAGTAACAGCGATCTATCAGAATCAATTTGCGCATTTGATGCAATCTTGCTTCACTACTGCCAAAGAAAATCTAAATCCATGTTAATGTTACTTCAGAATGGCAAAATGTTTTTCATTTATTTGTTTTGCAATGTTGGCATGATATTAATCCGAATTTGAAACAAGATCGCTTATCTCATATATGAGCAAAATCTAAATCCTGACTAAAATGTTTGAAAGTAATCGCAAAAAACACAACATTGGGAGAGGATTAAAGACTAACAATGTCAGCGATACGTATTATGCAACTGAAAACGTGTCACTGCTTTATTCGCAGCATTAATAAAACTGAGTTGTTGATAGGTTATATCGTGTAACACATTCCATGATTGTTAACTGGTAGATCTGCTGTATGAATAATAAGTAACGCGGAAAAAAAAAAAATTAATGTTGCCATACAACATTCAATCAGCCCTTTTTTTCCTCTTCTGGCTTCTTTTATACATTAACAATACGAAAGTTAATTAGTATGTGTGAAGTCATGCAGTGTATGCTCTGCCGTGTTGTCCCGTTTCCATTCAAGGAGAATTAAAGAAAAAGAAATGATCAGTAGTGATTATGAAGCTAAAGACACGAGATTCACGAATTGAAAAAATAAAATGTTCAAATGTTTAAAAAAAAGTTCAAATGTTTGTAATGCTTATGGGACTTAACTGCGGGGTCATAAGTACCTAATCTTACAAACTACTTATGGAATTTGGAAGGACCGTTGTATATCGCTTCGTACGGCCTGCTATCGATGACGGACTATCGATAGTTGCGTAGTGTCAATTTGTATCGAACATGCGAGCATCAGAATGCTATCGTAGTTTGTTTACTCGTAAGCGAAATCAGTTGCCTTTATGATATAGGAGAAAATTGTTGGATGATCTAGTGTTTTTCGCAAAACTGCTATGGTCTCAATTTAATGTTGAAAGTGAGCAGTTCGAACAGTGTGTCCACTTTTCCCAGTATGACATGGAGGGAGTTGATTCCCATATTAACAAGAGTTGAAAAAAGTCTCAATTTTTGTTGAGAATATAAGTTATTGCCAGATCGTGAACTGAAAACGTGTGTTGATTGCCGCACAAAGGTTCTGTAAAAGTCACGAAGACGACTGCTGACTCGCATTTTCCGTTGGAGACAACACTCAATAAACACAGTAAGTAATTTCAAAACTCGGTTTTTATTTCTGTAGTATATTTACCTGCCAAATGTCGTGGTTAAGACGACACTTGTTTAATTAATGCTGTTCCTGCTCTATGACAGTTTCTCGCTGTACCGTTGTCAGGAGACTAAATTAATAATCCTCGAAAAGCTAACATTTTCTTGTGAGACACGATAATTTACTAACCCGACATCGAGAATCTCTCAACCATACAGTACCAACAGCATTAATTATGTAATTCGTTTCAAATCAAATGTTCAAATGTTTGTTAAGCTTCTACATCTACATATCTACATACATACTCCGCAATTCACCGTAACGTGCGTGGCGGAGGGTACACTGTACCACTACCAGGCATTTCCTTTCCTATTCCACTCCCAAATTGAACGAGGAAAAAAAGAGTGCCTATATGCCTCCGTACGAGCCTTAATTTATCTTATCTTGTCTTTGTGATCTTTACGCGAAATGTAAGTAGGCGGCAGCAAGATCGTACTACACTCAGTTTCAAATTCCGGCCCTCTAAATTTACTTAACAGAAATTCACGAAAAGAACGTCGTATTTCTTCCAGAGATCCCCAATTGAGTTGCCGGAGCATTTCCGTGAGACTCGCGCATTGATCGAACCTACCGGTAACAAATCTAGCTGCTCGCCTCTGAACCGCCTCTATGTCTTCCTTAAAACCGATCTGCTGCGGGTCCCAAATACTTGAGCAATACTCAAGACGTGGTCGTACAAGCGTTTTATACGCGGTCTCCTTTACAGGTGAAGTACATCTTCCCAAAATTCTCCCAATAAACCGAAGTCGGCTGTCTGCCTTACTCGCAACTGTCCTTACATGCTCGTTCCATTTCATATCGCTCTGCAATGTTACGCCTAGATATTTGAACGACGCGACAGCATCAAGAAGCTCACTACTAATGCTGTATTCGAACATTATAGGATTGTTTTTTCTACTCATGCGCATCACCTTACATTTTTCTACATTGAGAGCTAGCTGCCATTCTTCGCACCAACTAAAAATTTTGTCTAAGTCAACCTGTATGCTATTACAGTCAGTTACAGACGATACCCTCCCATACACCACAGCATCATCAGCAAACAGCCGCAAATTACAACTTACTCTGTCCAACAGATCATTTATATAGATAGAAAATAATAGCGGTCCTATCACACTCCCCTGGGGCACGCCTCGTTTCTGATGAACACTCGCTGTCGAGAACAACGTACTGCGTTCTATTACTTAGGACTTAACTACGGGGCCATCAGTCCCTAAACTTACAAACTACTTATGAACTACTTACGAACTAGGACGGCACAAATATCCATGCCCGAGGGGGGATTCGAACCCCCGACCGTAGTGGCCGTGCTGACTGTGACTGGAGCGCCTCAGTCACCTCGGCCACCCCGGCCGGCTGTAATTTGTTTATATACGTCGAAATGAATATCTGTTTTCATTTTTCCGCCAACATTTGTTTATAAAAACACAGCGATGTTCGATATACGCCACTGCGATACTCGCGTCTTCGATACATATCGATAGTAGACCGTCCGAAGCGATAATATACAACGGTCCTTCCAAATTACCAGCTACGTCCTCAGAAACGTTGGGCTAGGGTGTGTCTTGACAAATTATAACAAGGATACGTGCAGTAGCCATTCCAGACTTGTATGACGTTAGTTAGAACGAGGACAACAATACCGCGCCAACAGAGCCGCAGTGGCCACGTTGGTAGCCGCGCCGCAGCTGGGACTCAGGGGAGGCCCTGGCAAATATCAGTGGACATAAATTAGCTGCTCGTGTTAGTAGAGATCATAAGGCAAGAGGAGGAGTTGCCATATATTGTCAAAAACTATCACAGCGTAAATAATTTAGAAACAAAAAAGTTTCGTGTAGAGCAACATACTGAAGCGTGTGCCTGCCAGCTTAAACTCAATGATGATTATCTTACAATTGTAACAGTATATATTTTCCCCTTCAGGAAACTTCCAGTTATTTCTGGAAAACTAGGATGCCTTGTTGTGCTATCTGTCAGATAAGGGGAAGCAAATTATTATTTTCGGTGATTTCAGTGTTGATTCATTGAATGCGTGTAATACGAAGAACGATCTGGAACTCTTATTTGGCTCGTACCATCTGACAACTGTTATTGATTTTTCCACTCGGGTAGTAAAGGACAGTAGTATATTGACAGATAACTTTTTAATAGACGAAAATAAGTTTAAGAGCGTAAATGCTTGTCCCGTTGAGAATGGTCGTTCTGGTCATGGTGAACAGCTAGAAACAGTACATGACATAGCTCCGTTCAGTAATTCCAAATAGTACTCAAGAATTGTGCGCTCGAATAATGACTGAACAACTGGAAATTTCAGAGAAAGTCTACATCAGTTAGACTGGGATGAGATTTATAAGGAACATGATGTTAATTTAAAATATAACTTATTTCATGACACATTTTTAAGTTATTTGAAAACTATTTCCCCAAGAGTTTAATTGAAAATCATTGAAGAAACCATGCAAAAAACCAAAGCTTACAAAAGGAATAAAACCATCTTGTAACCGACAAAGAGAACTACATTTATCCGCAAGAAAGAGTAATAACCCAGAAACAAACAAATATTATAAAAACTACTGTGTTACATTAAGAGAAGTTATTAAAAAATACAAAAACCTGTGCATCGTGTTTGAGATTAATTCCTCTGATAATAAAATTAAAACAATTAGGAATATTGTTAAAAGCGAGACAGGGCAACCAAGTGCACAGGAAAAGGATATTACCATCAAAACAAATGGAAACGATAATAACATTTTTAAAGTTCACTTTTTAAATGTTGATGAGGGGATATAAATGTTCATTAGAAATAGCAAGGCAGTCAATGGAAGAGTGCATACCTACACAATTTGATACTAGTGAAAATCCATCCCTCTCTCATTCAGAAATTAGGAACATAATAAACTCTCTCAAGAATAAAAGGTCACATGCTATTGATGGCATTTCCAGCAGCGTATTAAAAGCTTTTTCCCAAGAAATAAGTAGGATTTTTAGTCAGATATGTAATAGCTATTTAAAGCAGGGTATTTTCCCTGACAGACTTAAATATGTTATCGTTAAACCATTGCATAAAAAAGGGGATACATCTGATGTAACAACTACCGCTTCCGACAGCTTCATTCAAAAGTTTTGATAAAGTTAGGTATTGTCGAGAAGCGTCAGACATTAGTAAAAATAAAGTTCTAACAAAATGTCAGTTTGGTTTTCAAAAAATATTTTCAACAGAAAGTGCTGTATAACTGCACTGATGAAATATTAAATGCTTTAAATAACCAGACACCACCCGTTGGGATGTTTTGTGATCTCTCAAACGCTTTTGATTGTGTAAATCACGGGATTCTTCTAGATAAGCTTAAGTACTGTGCTATGAGAGGGGCAGTGTACAAATGGTTTAAATCATACCTAACTGAAAGAGTGCAGAAAGTTGAAATAATCTGTTCACGTGATATGGAAGAAACAGTTAACTCCTCCGACTGGGAAGCCATCAAAAAATTGGGTTCCACAAGGTTCACTCTTGCTTCCTTTGCTGTTCTTAATATATATTCATCACTTGCCATTCTATATTCACGAAGATGCTAAGTTAGTTCTTTTTGCTGACAATACAAGTATTGCTATCAAGCATGACAAACTGGAATTAACTGCTGAAATTGTAAATGACGTCCTTCAGAAAGCAAAAGGCTTGACACCATTAATAAATATAAACTTTAAACAGAAATCTGTAGCTAAGTTAAAATTTTCAAAAATTCATATGAGATCATATTCCGGTGCAATTCAGCATTGCGTAAAAAAGTATTCATCGCACAAAAGCGTGTAATCTTAATAATTGCTGGAGCCCACACAAGATCATTCTGTAGACATCTTCACTGTAGCTTCAATATATCTATATTCACCCATGAAATTTGTTATTAACATTCCGACCAAATTAAAAAGTAATAGTAGTGTGCAAAGCTACACCACTAGGAGAAGGGGAGATATTCACTATTCAAGATTAAATCTAAATTTGACACCGTAAGGGGTGAATTACGCTGCCACAATTGTCTTTGGTCACTTACCAAGTAGCATCAAAAGTCTGACAGATAGCTAACTAGTATTTAAAAAGAAATTACAACAATTTCTGAATGGCAACACCTGCACTCTACAGTAATTTTTAGATAACAGTCGAAAATTTAGCTTAAGAAATCAAAATAAAAAATCCATAATATATTGAGTGTCATGTACAGACACATTTTATTGACATTCCATCATTGCAAAAGTCGTATTTACGATCTATGGAACTAGTATTTCGTGCAGCGGCAAATAATAGTTGCGCTGAGATTTATACGCATGTACAACGGTATTTGGAATGTTTTAAATCTCCGGTGCTGGTATGTTCTGGTCTAGTCGATTATAGAAAATTCCTGGGAAGTGCGGGAAGGCCGTTTGTGTGCATTTTGGCCGAAACTGGACCTGGGCAGAAACATCGTTTTCACATCAGTAGGGTCTTCACTTCATCGTATCCCAAGCGAATAGCACGTTTTATTAAGTTATACAAGAGACGGGCAAAATGTAATGAGAACTGTCAGTTTTGTTTGATATATGTAATTCTTCATGCTTTCCCGGCGAGATCTTGACATTTTGGATAAACGGGATTACTGCCGAATGTATGCGTCGTTCAGGCACAATATTTCGGCCGCGTAACTCGCTGCCTTCTTCAGGTGCTATCTGAGACTCGCGTAACTCGCTGCCTTCTTCAGGTGCTACCTGAGACTCAGTCTCAGGTAGCACCTGAAGAAGGCAGCGAGTTACGCGGCCGAAATATTGTGCCAGAACGACGCATACATCCGGCAGTAATCCCGTTTATCCAAAATTGTTTGATATAATTTAATTGGCACAGGTACTTACACTTACTATTCTGAACATCATCGCCCCTGTTATTTGCTACTTTTCCCAAAAGTCCGGAATGCGTCGTATGCCAACTGCGCCACCATTTATGTTGATGTCCTGAACTGAACGCCCTGTGGCGTGGATAATGTCAATTCTCACAGCGGTTCTCTCACTCTGACGAAGTGTCGCTAGCAATGGGACATACTGGAACATCGGGTGAGTTTAAACGTACATTTCGTTGCAATTATGATATTATTAATGACATACTCGCATCAATCGATTCATCAGTGGAGTAGGAGGACTTGGTCAGTAATAAATCTTTTACACTATTCTGAAGTCGCACTTTATTAAGACTTGCACTTTTCATGGCTGCTGGCATGTTACTGAGAAGTGTATAGATGAATGGTGGACACCGCTCTAGATTTTAAATCTTTGAGGAAGTTATTGTTATTTCTAACACTGATTCCATGAACAGAGCTGTGCAAAGATATATTTTAATTCCAAATTTCACTGTGGAATAAATATATTGGCAAACAGCTCGTTAAAGAAGCCTTTATAGGAGGTTCTTCAGTTCACGCCACAAATATTTCTCATCCACATTTTCCGACTCGGATAACATTCGCTTGGCTGGATAGACCGCCAGATAGTATAGGAAACCTTACGGACATTTCTTACAATATATTGACAGTGGATAGCTACAGTCTCTCTGTCAATGAAGTCATTACGGAGAAGAAGAATAGTTATCGTTACTTTCTACCCTGCCCTTGTACAAACAATAAGTCCTCATCATTCACCCTGTTTCCAAGAAACAAAATCGCTACAGTACATAATAACTGATATTCTTGACAAATGACAACACAGCGTTGGACTTAAATCCAAAAACAGTGATTTAATTTCAAACTAACAATGTTTGGTTTTTCCTTTAGTTTTGTTATGAAACCTCGCTTCTCGCAAAATTTGATGATTCGTGGTCAGCGACAATGGTTCTATACATTTTTGGGTGAGTTTGAAAGTATCGAAGTACATAACATACTTGCCATGGGTATTTACATTTATAAATGACCGACATCCGCCACAGTACTGCAGTTTTATATACAGCTACGTCTTGCGTGTGGTAAACAGACTGAAAAACATATAATTGGATAAAATAAATTATTCAGATAAAAAACATCATTATCATAAACTAAAGACTATGCCATATCTTCTTTGATGTTATTAAAATACGTTGCTCTTGGCCTGCCTCTTGGTTTTTCCCTAGAATTTTTCCTTCAAATACATTCTTTAGGTACTGGTTGTGTCTCATTATGTGCCCTATCATGTTTTTTTTTTTATTTTCTTCTTCCTATATAATTTAGCAGCATTTTGTTCTCATTCACTACTCGTAAGATCTATTCATTAGTTTTCCTATCTACCCAGCTTTTTTTCGTCATTCTCCTCCATGTCCACATTTCCATTGTTTCCAGTCTCTTTTTCTCCGCCTTTTCCAGAGTCCACGCTTCACATCCGTATGTTAAGACACTGCAAACTAAAGTTTGGGCAAACTTTTTCCTACTTTCTAGGCTTATATGATTGTTAGTAAATTCCTCGTATTTTGGAAAGCTTGATTTGCCACGGCTATTCTTCTCTTTATATTTGTGATACATTTATTGTCATCAGTGATTTTGCTCCCCAAATAACAGAAGTTCTCAACCTGCTCTAGAACATCATCTTCTATGTGCCTATGTAGACTTTCCCGGCTATACAGGATGCTATACGACGAGACACAAGTTATTGCAAACACCTCACATTACTAGGATTGTGTTTTGAAGGAATCAATTGAAATCAGAATAACAGATAATACAATTAATCGTGACAGTGGTTATTTTATGAGTATATCGTGGAATCCTGCGTTATCAGACCTAAAGAAACATCGGCATCTGCAGCACATAGCAACGAATGACAATCTATAACGATATATCGTTTTTGACAATAGCCACCACTGGAGGCGCTACGAGTTCTCTGGCGCCAGGGGTCAGCATCTACGAGTAAACGCACGCCCTCTGTACTTAGCGCATGCGCCTTCATACTTTCGTTGCGTATATAGAGCCAGCCGTTCCACAGTTTCAGTCAGTCACGGCGAGAGCGACTTAGCTTCCTCACCTGATGATGGCGGCCAGCTGTACCGCGGAAATATTGTGTTCAGATGACAGAATGATCCGGCTGGAAACCCGTGAAGAATTTGATCATCTTCTAGTTTAATATTAACTTTAACCTTTCCTTTTGTCTTCGCAACTACTATAGTTTTTGTTTTTTTTTCTTATTAATTTTTAGATTAAATTATCTCAGGATTTTGGCAAATTTTAGCAGCATAAACTCAATTTCCTTTACTGAGTCAGCAAGTACTTCTGTATCATCTGCAAAAAGGATACAGTGTATTCGTTCCCCGTTAATTTTAATTCCTTTAGTTGCTCTTTTCAACTTTTCAATGGCTTTTCCAATAAATACGTTGAACAAATATGGTGATAATGGGCATCCTTGCCTTACTCCCAACCTTATTTTTGCTTTCTTCTTCACACCATTCACTTCTATCCCTGCTTCCTGTCTTTTATACAGGTTCCAGATTAATCTTCTGTCCCTCCCAAATGCTTTTTGTAAGTCTATAAAGGTCAAGTAGCAAGGTTAAGTTACAAGGGGGAGAGAAACTTAGTCGTGATCGGATGTTTTTAGTCGACGTTCTGCAGTTCCTCACTTGACCTGCGCTGTCCTGCCTGCGCCCGCCGCCCAGCAGCTTTGGAGCGCCCACAGAGACCGCGACCGGACCCGAACCCACGACCTCCTGGCTGGCAGCCCTTGGCCATGCAGGGAGCTGCTCGTGGAAGTCTACTGTCTTCCTGCTGTCTGCACATGAAAACTGTACCACGCTTTTAAACTACTGTACGTGAAACTTCAGATTCAAAAGCTTGTAGTCCGTAGTAATTATTCGGTGATGAAGGGGTTTACGCACAGGATAAAGTGACGTGAGGAGCTGCTCAAAAACGTCTTTTTGCTTAGGACTGCACTAATAACGACAATAATCTGTCGCAGGAATACATTTAAATATTTAAACATTTTACCGATGCAACTTTTTTACGAAGAACGAGTTAGTTATCAAGAATTTTGAAACCTCATTTGGGTCCCTGCTATCTTTTAGAATTATCCCAAATTTATGATTTCCTTCAAAGAAAGACTTTTTGACAGTTAAATATCACTCTAGTGTTATTTTATGTCAGAAAAACACGCTGCATAACACAATATTAATAGATCACTTTTGCGGTACCCTGTAATTTTGGCCCAGTAAGACTTATAATGTAATTTGGCTCACTGGTGCCCACAAACTTTCTCTGTACTGGTGGAAGTGTATGACCACTGCGACGTCACTCACGCATATGACGACGCTTTGTACATCACGCTGTGCAGAATCTTCATAATCAACATAATTTAAGACTGATTATGCCTTCCACAATGCCATGCTCCATGCAGTTTCTACTCTGATGCCTCGTTTGTCGCACCAAAAATCATTCTCGACCGAATCCAAGTGCCATCTATTTTGTCTACCTTGCCTCTTCCTACCCTCTGCTACCGAACCAATGGGTGTCCTATGTAACCTTGCAACTCCCATGCATTTAACTACCCCAAAATTTCACCCTCTTCACTGTGTTTCACCTATAGTGCTCATTCCCTGTTTCTCTTTGTTTTTCTCATTATGAATACCCTCCACCCATTGTTCTCATCTATTAGTACCTGCAACCATCTTGCTACTTTCATATTTCTAACAATAACCTTATTTACTCGGCTTTTCCAATTCTTTTACTTCTGATATTAAAGACGGTACTATAGGTGGAAACTTCGTAAATTCAATAGTGCATTCGGTTGGTTCGAGATAGATTAAATGTGTTAATCATTTTGACTCGTTTTATATGAAATGCTAATATAAAAATCCGCCTGTGTTCTGTTCATCTTACATGGCAGTCCGTGGCTTGCAGAATCCACGTGCTGTTACAAGTAAACACTCGAAATACAATATTCGTTGCTAACTCGACAGCTCTTAATTTGAACGAATCCGTAAAGCAAATTTTCCGATCGCCGCCACACATTTTTTTATGGTGTTTATAGTATAAATGTGCATTCAACACTACCTGCAGGAAAATACAAGCCTAGCGGAACAGACTGGAGAGATGGTAGTGTGTGTAGTCTACTATTGTATGCCGTAGAAATACCACTGTTCCAGGAGCCAGATTCGGGAAATGTTCAATTTTGATCAAATTAGTGCTGCCGAATTTCGCGTAAGCAATAAATTCACGGATTTTCCAGATTTTTTAAATTTCGTATCTTGTCCTAAAAAAGTAATGGAGGGCGGATGGGGTACTATAGACTGTGAGGTACTATAGCCGAATAAATACAGTATAAGGGAAGCTATATCGACGCAGATTGTACTCCTATACAACATCGTTGGTTGAATTATTGAGCGGTTCATTGCTAACTTAGTCTTGGTACTGACTCCATTCTTGCAGAAGAGAGGAGATCACGAATTAACGCTCACTGCATTAGCTTTGCTACACCTTTATTCAAGTTCTGACACTAAACTTTACATCCAATGAGAAAGTACTTCAGACTGTCCCTCTGTTCTAACTTTGTTCTTCCTAGTTGGCACTCATCCCGTTTAAATCTCTTTCCCACGGCCTTTGCTTTTATTTTCGAAATGCTGATCTTGATACCATAACCCTTACATTACTGATCCAGCTCTGAAACAGTTTCCAACCGTCCAATCGAATCTTCCATCACCATTACGTCGTCCGCATATGCGAGACTGCTTATTTTCCTTTCACATAATTACTCTTACCCAGTCTGTCTATCGTTTTCACCATGCGAGTCATAAACAATAGGCCCTATGAACAACAGTGGTGACAGGATGCAGCAATGCGTCAACCCTGAAACTACCCTCAACCATGAACTCAATTTCCCGTCAAGTCTAACCTGCCTGACGGTCTACCTACAGACCTTTAATTGACTGCAGAAGTTTTCTTCCCATTTCATAATCTTGTATAACTGTATAACTGACAATATCTTAATCCTAGGAACACGATCACAAGCCTTTTCTAGCTCTATAAAACACAGATATACGAGTAATTCCCTGTACCATTCACAAAACTTCTCTTTTATATGCCGTAAGCTGGTCCTAACAGCCTCTAAAATACTGAACCCATACTGATTTCATCCAACTTGTCTTTAAGTAATACTCGCAATCTCCTTTCAACAATACCTGATAATATTTTGCCCACAACGCTAGTTAACAAGCTACTTCTGTAGTTGTTACTATGTTTTCTGTTTCCATGCTTAAAACTCCGTGTGATTATTTCTTTCGTCCAGATAGACGCAATCTGTCTCATTTCCCACACCATTACACTTATTTTTAAGTTCTTGAAACTGTCAACCTGTTCAAACTTTGTTTTTCCTATTTCGAACTCAATCTGATTAACGTCTTTCCGACAGATATATATTTTTATTTGGGAATTTTGATCTACATCTGGGAAAACAAAGAAAGGCCAGAGCTCAGAACTTCAAGTGACTGTTCAGGAGGATTAACGAAGTCACATTGGTACTACACTTCACCATAATACTGGCCAAAGCTACATCTACATATGCATATTGTTAAGAGCGCCAGAACTATCGGCATGTTCTGTGTGAAGTTTTAATTGCTTACGTCGAATGATTGAGGAGCTATCCATATTTATCTGTTAGCAGTGCTAGTGAGAAAACTTTAAAGCATTATTACTGTCCGGTTTAACTACAGAACTCCACTCATAATCGGATTTTGCTGTCACGTAGCGTATAAATAAATATATTAAGTGCGCTCTTTCTAAATCTTTATGAAACATACAATCCTAGATATTAAAGGTTTCAAAATTGTGGTGGTTGTGACACGGGACAGCCATCCGTGCCGTGTCGATTTTGATGCGCAGTGAGCTCTCGGTGTTCCACAAGGGAAATGCATTTTTTTTTTTTTTTTTTTTTTTTTTTTTTTTTTTAAGTTTAGGCCGCTGAACCCACTGGTGGCATCGCAGTGTGACGCATTCAAGATGAAAATCTAAGCACGTCTGAGCCACGTTTCACTCTACTGCAACACAATCGGAGGTAATTAAGTCGTTCAGAAGAAATGTCCCATTTCATTTTTTTGATCAGTCTAGTTTAAGAATTACTGGCAGTGTATAAGTATCTCGGTTGCTGTGATCAATCATAAGAAGAAGCCTTTCTCGACTAGATGTCTTAAGTGCTGGTGAGTCTTCCTCGTCTGCATCGTCGTGTTTACCTAAGAAACATCTGTTCCTAGCGTTTAGTGCAGGGCTGCACCGGACTCCTACAGTGGTTGCGTCGAGTCTTATGAACTACGCTGGTATTCCACCAGGCCTCTTCACCGCGGCACTACGAAGCTCATCATCGTAAAATAGACGTATTTAGCCGGAAAACTATGCATATGTAATAGATCTATGACAGCAAACAAACAGTGTCAGGACACGCCCCACCTGCAGCGTCCCCATGTGGTGCCTCTCAGTCGTTCCCCCTCGGCCTGAGAGCTTCGGCCAGTGATGAGGTTGCTTAACGCACGAAACATAGCACCCAAAGAACTCTATCGTCAATTCTGTCATGCCAATGGGCAGAACATCATGAGCAAACAGATAGTGCGTCACTGTTGTAGGTTTTTCTGCAAAGGTCATCACAGTGTCCATAGTGAAGAGAGCAGCGCGCGATCGTCCATCATAACGTTTACAGAGCTCAGCAGCCATATTTCACAGATATCACCATCCTTGTTGAAACTTCCTGGCAGATTAAAATTGTGTGCCGGAACCGGGACTCGAACCTGGGACCTTTGCCTTTCGCGGGCAAGCGCACTACCGGCTGTGCTATCCCGACACGACTCACGATGCCGCCCCACAACTCCACTTCCGCCAGTACCTCGCCTCCTACTTTCCAAACTTCACAGAAGCAAACTTCACGAACCATGCAAGACTAGCACTCCTGGAAGAAAGAATACGCGTGCCCGCGAAAGGCAAAGGTCCCAGGTTCGAGTCCCGGTTCCGGCACACAATTTTAATCTGCCAGGAAGTTTCATATCAGCGCACACTCCGCTGCAGAGTGAAAGTCTCATTCTGGAACCATCCTTGTTGTATGAAATGGTTACTAAGCACCCGGCATTGAAGAAATTAAACTTCCTGGCAGATTATTGAAGAAATTGTTTGTCAGGTGGGTGCCGAGCAACCAGACACCCGAGTACAAAAACAAACGTTTTGGAACAGCGCCGACGTTTCTGCAGCGGTATCATGATGTTGGCAACTTGGCGCTGGACAAGACCGCCACGGGCGATGGAACGTGGGTGTCCTACTTCACTCCGGAAACCAATAACCAGTCAGTGGACTGGCCTCACAGACGACCTGCAGGCAAGACAATATGCAAACTGGGTGGGACGGTGCAGAAAGAGATAACATCCTTGACTTCCTGCCATGAGGTGAACCAGTGTAGGCTGACTGTGGCCGCAGGACGCATTCCTCTCGCGGCGGATCCTGAGAGGCTCCGGCAAAGCATAGGATCGGTTGCATCTGATTAGAGCAGCTACACGTTCCATACTTGATGAACACTCCAGGCAATCTAAGTTTTCTAGAACATCTACTTAGAGCGCAAAGTATCTAACTCTTTCGCGTTTATATAGTGAATTTGGTTGAGTGTGAGGTGCGGATTATTATTATTATTATTTTATTATTATTCGCGACGTTCTGTCGGGCCGCAAAAATTCCGTAAAACGACGGGATGTAAATTAACATAATACCAATGAAATGCAGTGATCGGTAAGGATTTCAACAATCCTAAATCTACATGGGATACTCCGCAAATGACATTTAAGTGCCTGGCAGAGGGATCATCGAACCACCGTTATACTATTTTATCTCCCATTCCATTCTCGAATAGCGCGCGGCAAGAAAGAACACCTCAATCTCTCCGTTCGATCTCTGATTTCTCGTATTTTATTATGATGATCATTTCTGCCTATGTAAGTGGGAGTCAACATTATATTTTCGCATTCGGAGGAGAATGTTGACGATTGGAGTTTCGCAAGTAGCCCACGCCGCAGCGATAAGGGGCCGTTGTTGTAATGATTCCCATCCCATATCCTGTATCATTTCCGTAACGCTCTCCCCCCTATATCATGACAATACGAAACGAGCTGCCCTTCTTTGGACTCTTTCGATGTCCTTCGTCAAACCCACTTGATAAGGATCCCACACTGGGCAGCAATACTCCAAAAAAGGACCGACATGCGTAATGTATGCAGTTTCTTTAGTAGTTCTGTTGCAACTTTTAAGGGTTCTGCCAATAAAACGCAGTCTCTGGTTCGCCTTTCCCACGACATTATCTACGTGTTCTTTACAATTTAAATCTGAAATAATAGTAATTCCTAGGTATTTAGTGGAGTTTCGGCCTTCACATTAGATTGATTTATCTTGTAAACAAAGTTTAAGGGAATTCTTTTCGTACTCATGTGGACGACTTCACACTTCTCATTATTTAGAGTCAATTGCAAATTTTTACACCATAGTGATACCTTATTCAGATCGTTCTGCAGTCGGTTTTGAAGCTACAAGACATAAGACCAGGTGAGTTCCATAAAGACATTCTCCGATTAACATTGTGAAGTGTAAGGATTACCACTCATTTCTACCACTTTTAAAAATTAAAACTTATTTTATTTACTTTTATAATGTTATTCCTAGTTTGATTTTGCAGACAAACGGTTTAATATGTTTGAATTTCGAGATATTTATAGGTTTGAATTTCCTTTCTATTAGTATCTGACGCATTTATTGCGATTTTAGAGTCGAACTGAATTTACGTAACCACTACAAGGACTACGTAAATGTCTCGTCTGCAGCAGTACAAGTGACTGTTGTATTGGCTGTGTTTGTTGTTACATTTCAATTCTGCACGCAGAAATAGGGGAAAGAGTGAATTTTTATATGTAAGTACGCAGCAAATAATAACAAAATGTTTGCAATTGCTCCATTGCAAGCAACGCTGGCCCGATACAAAATCTTCAGATGTTTGTAAAGTTATGGGACCAAATTGCAGAGGACATCAGTCCCTAGACTTACAAACTGCACTATGGACAACACACACACACACACACACACACACACACACACACACACACACACACACACACACACACACTCCTTCGATTCAACCTATGACTACTTAAACAAACCAATTAAATATACACAATATTTTACTTATACTTAACCCTGCGTAACTAACATCTGGTTCTAAACGATCGTTACTAATACCCGTTTTTCAGGCGGTTTTGACCTTATTTAGTAACAGCCGTCAATTCGGCGGGTGTGATTCCAAACGAACACTCTACCTGTGTACACTTGTTCAATTGTTCCTCCTAAAGAAAGGTAATTGCTTACAATAAGTATTGAAAAGATGTTTCATTCATTGAAAAGTCTTAAATACAGAGGTGTATACCCACAAGTTATGAAGAACTTTTTAACAAATATGAAATTACGTCTTTTTTCACAAATATGTATATATCCGCATGCTATGCTTATTATCCACTTTAACATAACGTCACTCCTAGCATACAGACCTCATTACTAGAATGCCTGCAGCACCAATAACTACTTATTATACGCTGCCTTCAGCCTTATTAGTTTCATGTGCAGTCTCTTTACTTTTTTAATTCAAAAATTAACAAAACACATAAAATAACAAACTGAAAACATTTATAGTCAAACTGTGTCTATTTATAATTTCAATATTATGTAAGACAGGTAGAAATAACAAACAAGACCTACGAGAGGAAGGAACATTAATCAAAAGACTTGTTTATAACAGTCGACACAGACTCTTGTAGTATCCTCACCGCAAATTGCAGTTGAGCATTTTCTGCAGCTCTGGGCAGTAATTCGTTTCTTTTTGTGGTGGAAAAAGCGGCATGCTTTCCGTGACATCTTCTGAGTAGTGCTGCCAGGTGGATACTCAGCAAGATTCAGCGAGACCATTTTTTACCCTGGGAATATTGCTAATAGTCAACGTGTTCCAACCAGTATTGCACAAGAAGAGAATGCAAGGCTGTGGGAAACTCAAAAAGAGACATTGGTTTATTTATTTATTATTTTTATTTATTTATTTATTATTTTTATTTATTTATTTATTTATTTATTTATTTGTATTTTTATTTTTATTTATTTATTTATTTATTTATTTATTTATTTATTTTTTTTTTTTTGCGAATACTTGATTTTGTCGAGTTCTTATCAAATTGGACGTATAGATTACGTAGGAACTCACAAGCGTAATAGTGATGATATTGTAAACAATATTCGTTGCAACTGATTGCTCTGCAGATCTAATTGAGGGTATCTATTCCGTATTTAGTTGCATTGTATGACTTTGTTACCTCTGGTTTATTAGGTGGTTGGTTGATCGAGCCTTCTTGGTGCATCGCAGAAACAAGTAAAACCAGCTTATCTGGGTTTGGTTCGTAGGATACAGCTGTGATTTTATCATGAAACAAGAAAAACGAACTTCCTGCTTTACGATTTTTGTAATTCCCATTACGAACAGTTGCAGTCAGTTTGTCAACATACTAATCTGCTGTAGGCGTTCCACGTGGGGGCAGAAACTTTTCCAGCGCAGGTCTCTGCATCGGTCACATATGATGTGCTGCAGTCACACATCACAACGATTTTCAACCCATATTTCCCTGGTTTTCTTGGAATAAACATTTTGAAAGCACACCTTCCTCTCAAAGGTACAAACTCCTCATCGATGGTTACATATCAGCTGGGTTTGATGTTTTCTCTGCAGTGTTCCAAACATTCGTCCCATATTTCAGTGACTCGTGCGAGTTTCGTTTGTTCAACTCTCTCTGCAGTATTCTACTTATCATCGAATCGTAGACATTCTAGGAGAAATCTAAAGCGAAAAAGTGATATGGCAGCGCGGAAGGATGTGCCAAAATATTTGTTATCAAATGACACATGAGCATTTAAATTATTACAATTTAGAGCAGCTGATAGAATCAGTACCCGAAAAAAAAAAAAAAAAAAAAAAAAAAAAAAAAAAAAAAACCTGCAATTCGTGAAAGGTCGTACTTTTCATACTGCAAGTATGTCACATACGGGGTATCTATCCTGAATGTCACAGGCAGGAATAACAAATGTTGATATAGTATCATTACATAACCTAGCAGGAACTGAGAGAACAAAGCTTCAGTTAGAATGTACTCGTATATTAAGGACAGCTGCACAATCACATAGCATCGTCTGTTTTCGGACATGTGTAGAGCAACAGACGCCGTAATTTTTTATTTAAAGGTACAGAAAAAATAGTCACCAAACTTAATTGAGACAGTTGTCATAGAGTAGAATCAGATTTTTCGTACCTCTGTCGTAGAAGCCTGCCACCTGGGAATGGGCCAGCGTGTGACAGACGTATTCAGCTCTACATCTACATACATACTCCGCAATTCATCGTAAGGTGCGTGGCGGAGCTCCTCGTCGTTCTCAAAAAGCTGCCCGACGGAAACGGGTGTAGCACAACTGCCCGTGTGCAAGGGGTTCCGGGTTCGAATCCCGGGCGCGGGACAAATTTTGATATGTCCGTGTTGCGCTGAGACTAAAAGGACCCATTTAAAATCTGTAGTGTTGTAACTGTTTCCAATAAAGTTTTCCGTGTTACTGAGATGTCTTTGTTAAAAAAAAAAAAAAAAAAAAAAAAAAAAAAAAAAAAAAAAAAAAAAAAAAAAAAGAGTATGAGAACTCAGTTCCTGGTATATTGCTCTCCCCAGTCCGGTCTGTGACTCATCGGAACCAGCAGCAGCTCTGGGAATGTTCCCTGTTGACAGCTGAAGGAGACGGAAAAGTTTCACGGACTGCGGTATAGGACCGCGAGAGCCACCAGCAGTCGTGGTACACTTTTTTGGAATAAAACGCCGCCGGCAAAATGCCGTTGCGACAGGCGAAACGACTGGATGAGAAGTATCCCCGCGGGCGCTGTGAAAGGAAAAAAAAGGAAATGGAAGGACAGGAAAGGATAGGGGGGCCCAGCAATTAAAGCGACCGACACGTAAAGTGCGCAGGGCGGCGCCGATAGCCCAGAATGACAGCAGCTGGGCCAGCCATCCGTGGCTGAGGGGGCGTGGCGACGCCCGAGGCTGCCGACGCCGGAACGGATGGAACGCCCGCCAATGACAGGTGGCAGCGGCGCCCAGGGCGACAAGGTCTGAACCCACCTCCTCCCTTCCACCTCACTTTGCAACCGACAGACTCGAAGCACCGCAGTTACGCGGCTTAACGACGCGTCCAAATGGGGCAGATGGGCCTCTGGACACAAACCGAACCGTGTAATTCCAGTGGAGACGAACACTTCGTAACTTGTTCTTCGCGGCTCGAGACTTACATCGTCGGAGCCATCGCCACTCGCTCGCAGACCTCGCAGAAGCAGCATCAGCTGGCTGAAAGACGGTCTACGGGTACTCCAGCACTCGACCAACACCAACCAGAGACAGGGCCTCACAAGAGGCCGTGCTACATCACACTGACCAGCCCGTGGCCAACGGGAAATTCAGGCCTCAGCATACACCTCATGCCACGTAAGCAAGGTAGTTCCGAGTCGAAGCGATCGCTACCTCAGTGGCTGCCCGCTATGACGCAGTGGGGTGTGCCCAAGCGGCCGGCCAATCGGCTAGCGATCGCGCCGGCTCGGAACTATCTTGCATACGCGGCATGAGGTGCGCGCTGCGGTCTGCCTTTCTCGCCGGTCACGGACTAAGCAGCGACCGTCAGCTGAGTGGCTGGCCGCTGGGGCACGCCCACTGCCTCGTAACGGCCAGCCAGTAAGCTAGCGGCCGCGGCCTGGTCAGTGTGACGTAGCACGGGCTCTTCTGAGGCCCCGTCTCCGGGTGGTGTTGGCTCGACTAGCTCGCGGTCCTCGCTCACTGCACGGGACCCACCTGACCGTCACCAGTGGCCCTGTGACGAGACGGCTTCGACTGCGGCAGTCGAAGAAGGCGAGGATTTTTTGGGCCGCCCTACCACACATACCATTAACAATTTTATATATCAGTCATTACAAGTCAGAATTAATGAGATTTCGCACTCTGCATTTGAGAAACTGATGTCGCAATATCAAGATCGATGAAACTAGTTACAATCATCAAGGTGATCTAAAGTGTTCCTCTGAGATGTGCGTTCTATTTCTACTCCTTGTGTGCTTTACTCTTTTCACAAACGTATGTGCTTCCAAATGAAGAAGACTCTGCAGCAAGGGATACCTGTGTCTGGGTAGGTATTACTTGTAACTGTCCAACACAGATCTACATCTACATAAATCCTCTGCAATCACAGTACAGTACATGGCACAGTGTTCATAGAACCGCTTTTATTATACTTCTCTACCGTTCCATTCTCTAATAGCGCGCGGGAAAACGGAACTCATAACTCTTTCTATTTTACATCTGATTTGTCTTATTCTGTTACGATGATTATGTCAACCTATGTAAATAGATCCTAAGAACATATGTTCGCATTCGGAAGAGAAAGTTGGCTAAAGAAATCTCAAATACATCTCGCCATAACGAATAACGTATAACTCAACTAGTGCATCATTACCGTAAAATTCTCACCCATATATCGGATTGCTCTTCTCTGAACATTTTCTAAATCGTCCGTCATTCCAACTTTCTAGGGATCCCACAAAACACACCATTACTTCAACACTGGACGTTCAAATGTTCTGTAGGTTCTTTCTGTAGCATCTTATAAGTGTTCTGCCAACTACACGTAGCCTTTGGTTCGCCTCCCCAACAATATTTTCTATGTGTTCATTCAAAATTAAGTTGTTTGTAATTGTTTTTGCAGAGTATTTAGTAGAAATTACGGCCTGTATAGCCGTGGTGGAGTAGCCGAGCGGTCTAAGGCACCTAGCTTCAGAGCTCGCGGTTGCTCGCCGTCGGAGGTTTGAGTCCTCCCTGAGTCATGCTGTGTGTGTTGTCCTTAGTTTAACTAGTTTGGAAGCTACGGACTGATGACCACGCAGTTTGGTCCGATAGATTTACAAACATTTGAACATTTTTGAACGGCCTGTATATTTGACTGATTTATGGCGTAAATGAAACTTCAAAGGACTTCTTTTAGTGCTCATACCTTTCATTCAGGTTCAAATTCCAGTTTTGGCACCAAGCTGATATCTTATCTAAATCATATTCCAGTTGCAGAATTCTTTGATCCTCGCATCCCCACCTTCCTCTTCCGCCAATAGGGCCCCTCCCATCTCCCAAATTATCTCCCAGGTGGACCATTTCGCTTCCACCCTTTCCAACATGTTCACCATTCCAAACAACGCTTCCAATACCTGGGACACATTCCCTCCTCAGACATAAACACACCCATCACCGCACACGATCTACAGCTGACTCCGCACAAAACGCAACACAGCTCCCCTATACCACCATCCTTTACACCGGTTACTACCCCCACCTGTGGAAAATTTACTGTGTCTTCATGTTCCTTAAACCTAACAAACTCCCCTCTGATGCCTCCTCCTACTGTCCAATTTGCCTTACCCTAGTGTTCAGCAAGGTCTTCTAATCCATTGTATCCCATCGTATCCATCACCATCTCCGACTTCACCACCTTCTTCCTGACACCCTATGTGGCTTTAGTCTTTCCTTCTCCACCGATGACCAACTCCTTCACCTTACCCAACTCCTCTAATCGATCATACTCAAATTCGCAGACCGTGACCTCCACCCCCTCCTCCTAGACAACATTCCCTATATTCAGTTTTGCCCCCGTGCCTCCCTCATCCCTCTTTGTCCTTCCACCTCCCGCCGCCAAATCTCTCCATTCCGCTGACCCCCCCCCCCAACCTCACTACCATAATCAACATACTAAATCAGGGTATCACAGAGATTGAGGTGCTGGAGGATTTGTGGTGGGATACCCGCCTCGACATTCACTCTGCCCATTGCATTAACAATGCGACGCTACATACCTACCATATGCGCATCGTCAAAGAAGACGCACCTTCCGTTGACCACCTCTCCCACAATGGGGCCCTCATTAATAACCACCTCTAACCCATTGGACCTTCCCATGCTTCTCCCAAATCCTACCACTACACCCACTGTCTCACTTACAATGCCCACCTTCTCCAAAACTGCCGCAACCATCGTGTCTGTCCCCCTAGCCTAGGCCCCCATTTCCAGAGCTCCTTTCCAAATCTCACTGCCCGCACCCCTACTGCAAAACCTGCAGCGAAGCTGACCCCCACCTACTCCCACAAGTGTAAATCCCATCCCCCTCCCGTCAAAGGAGAATTCGCTGTCCCATTCCATCCAACTGATGCTGCCATTCCCACCAACAACTCCCTCTGCCCAACCCCCACTGCAGAGGACATCATCAGGTTCCTCACCACTGTCCTTCAAAATATCTAACCTTTGCAACGCCCACACACACTTAACAAAGTCTCCCTCGCCGCCCGTTCCCTTTTCAACCTCCATTTTAAAGCCACCACATCCCAGAACCATATCCACTTATCCATTTCCTGCAACTACAGCCACAAGACCCTAGTTTAGTCCCTTTCGTTCCCCTTTTGTCCCCTTGATCCTTTATCCCTTTCATGTGGCAACAACAAGTTACCCTTCTTTATGCCCTCATCTGCTTCCTCCCCACCAATAAACTCCTTCTTATGAAAACCCTTTCGCAACGCCATGTGGATGCCTTTCTCCTGAACGAAAGCTTTCTCCTTCCTTACCACAGTGTTACCACCAAAACCCAGCTCCTTCACCGCCACGACTCCTTCCAAGCTCCTGCTCAAGGCGGAGTGGCTTTTAGCCATTTCCGCCACCACCTGGTTCATCCACATCCCTCATAGTCCCACCCTTCCCCCACAGGCAGTCCTACACCTCCAGTAATCCTTCAACCTCTACCATCCCTTTCTGCTTACTCGTGACCGGGGATTGCTTCTATACCACTGGCAAATACAGCGACATGTGTGCAGTCTTCTGACTGCCAAAAATCGCCAGGACTGATGACAGACCGTTACATGGCTTAATGCCCACAACGCCATACTCTCCTCCGGTATTGGAAAGCCTTCCACCGCCTTAATGGCTTCCAACCCACCACCACCTATTCCCTCCTACACAATGACTAACCCCTACCCAATGATGCCAGTAAGGCGGACCATTTCGCTTCCTCCCTTTCCAACATGTTCACCATTCCAAACAAGGCTTCCAGTACGTGGGACACATTCCCTCCTCAGACATAAACACACCCATCACCACACACGATCTACAGCTGACTCCGCACAAAACGCAACACAGCTCCCCTATACCATCATCTTTTACACCAGTTACTACCCCCACCTGTGGAAAATTCCCTGTCTCTTCATGTTCCTTAAACCTAACAAACTCCCCTCTCATGCCTCCTCCTACTGTCCAATTTGCCTTACCCTGGTGTTCAGCAAGGTCTTCTAATCCATTGTATCCCATCGTATCCATCACCATCTCCGACTTCACCACCTTCTTCCTGACACCCCGTGCCCCAGGGGATAGCCACTCGGCCAGTCAGCTTTGCTATCGCAGCCTCCGCTCTCGGAACGTTGAAGGGTTGTAGCTCTCAAACTAACAGTGATAGGAGTGTAGTTTAAATTGATTTGGACGCAGCTGGTTTCAACGAATCCAATACACAATAGAAATAAATATTGTTGCATTTAAAAAATTATATCTTCGTGCTGTAACTCTTTGGAAAATGATACAATAAACTATGTTCATAGTTCTGCAGAAAGTGTAACATTTCTTGTGTCGACTTACCGCATTAAAATTTCCCATCACCTATTATTTTATAAGTTACAGAGGTAGACACACTTAGTGAAACAGCCTGTATACACACACACACACACACACACACACACACACACATATATATATATATATATATATATATATATATATATATATATATATAAAGTATAGAAGGAAACTATCCTGGTGGGATAAACAAATATAAAAAATAGAAAACGGATGACTTACCCAGAAGGACCGGCTCGTCGATAGACACAAATAAAAATAAAAATCACACTCAAACACACATACAAGCTTTCGCCACCACTGGCAGCTTCTTCAGGAAAAAGAGGAAAAAAGGGGAGGAGAAAGGGAAGGATGTGGGTTTTAAGGAAGTGGAAAAGGAGTCATTCCAATCCCAGGAGAGGAAGGACTTACCTTAGGGGACAAAAAGGAAGGTAGACAAATACACACACACTGACACATATCCAAACGCAAACAAATCTAGACAGACATTTTTGTCTGATGCTTTTCTAGGTGTGTTTGCGTTTGGATATGTGTGAGTGTGTGTGTATTTGTCTACCTTCCTTTTTGTCCCCTAAGGTAAGTCCTTCCACTCCTGGGATTGGAATGACTTCTTTTCCACTTCCTTAAAACCCATATCCTTCCATTTCTACTCCCCTTTTTTCCTCTTTTTCCTGAAGAAGCTGCCAGTGGTGGCGAAAGCTTGTATGTGTGTTTGAGTGTGATTTCATTTTTATTTGTGTCTATCGACGAGCCGGTCCTTTTGGGTAAGTCATCCGTTTTCTATAAAACCTCTGCGTGTATGTAGAATCATATACATACACGCAGAGGTTTATATTTATCTTGAGGGTCAATGGCCATTTCCTTCTACAGCATTGTTTACAACCTAAAAGTAAAGTGTGGCTCAGAGGAACTACCAGCACCCGCCAGAGCCTCACCAGCCAGCAGCAGCAGACGCGCGCCCGCCCGACAGTTTGGGCAGACAGAGGGCGCCGCTACGCCAGGTAACTGTTACTGCTCGCCACGGAGTGACTCGTCAGGCGCCGCGGACGGCCGCCGCTTTAACGAGCTGCCCGGCAGTGTCTGCCGCTCCATCACTGCCGACGCCTCCATTACGGGCCGGCACAATATGGCACGGCGCGGCTTCTTAAGTGGCACCGGCCGCTCTGCCCATTGTGGCCGCCGCCAGATTAATGAGCGCGCGCTGACTGGCGCAGCGGTGGGTCGCTCCCTCCTGCCTCACGCGCAAACGTCACGCCGCCGCCTGCCCCGAGGATCTGCACGTGTCGTTCGCTCGTATCTCACTGACAGTGACGTGCAGGGCAAACAACCAACACGACCCAGTACGCCAACGGAAATACCCCAAGACACCATCCTGGGACCCATATTATTTAACCTTCGCATTCCAACTACACGCAACACGAAAGCTGCAATCTACAAGGATGACACTGCCACCATTCCGCATGACTGGAAGCCATCAAAGCTGCGCAAGCATGGCCGAGTGGTTCTAAGCGCCACGTTAGCGACTGCGAAGCCGCTCCCGCAAGAGTTTCGAGTCGTCCTTGAGGATGTGTGTGTTTGTGTGTGTGCGTGTGTATGTGTGTCTTGCCCTTAGGTTAATTTAAGTAATTTATGAGTCTAGGGATCGATGATGACATTAGTTTAGTCCTATACATTTATATCACTTCAACATTTGAAGCCATCAAACATAAATGAACGCTTACAGAACGCACTCAGAAATTTCAAGTCTTGAAACTTGTGGGGTAAATATAGGTCGTGAGAAGAAAGGAGAAGATCCTTGCAGGAAATGCTAATTAAAGGTATTTGATAAATCGGCTAGCGTTGTAAGGGGCGAGGTGTTATAGGAAGGGATGCAAATAGGATGTTATGTGAATCTTAATAGGAAAAGATTAGCAGCGGTGACCCTGCAAATACTTCGATGGATTCTACTTTTAATCTCGCTTCGTATCTACATAATTTCCTCTATTATAACCCGTTCAGAATAATGACAAGGTTGCTATATTTCTAAATTAAACTCACTGACATGATTCCACACATCAGAATGTCAACCAAATCATGTTTACGATTATCACGAAGTTAATTAAAATAGATAAAATAAAACAATGTGGTTCAAAATCCCTACAGTAACTGACAGACAAGTCGCTTGAATACAATACCGTCCGAGAAAACATCCCACATTCACTGAGAAGCAGTGGCGTACTTACCTGAAATCAAGGAAAAAATTCGTCTTCCCACTAACAACTGAACGAATCTGTTCGCGCACTAGCATTTGCAGCGCTACTTTACCAATGATACTGTGGCGAGTGCAGACGTTGTTGGTTGCCGTCTGCGACGATAACTGAAATTCTGGACCCCGAAACATAGCGATTAGGCTTCGTATTAGAGAGGCAGTACTCGACTATGTATAACCACTGTGATCCCGGTGCATCTCACAGTCAACGTATACACAAGTTCGGCAGTCTAGCCACTTTAGCCAACGTCTAGTGCTACACGAGATTGCTAAATGCTCTAGCGATATAAAAACTGTGAAATATGTTATCAGGGCATCGTAACGGCCAATATCAGACAAGCTGACCTCGTTCTCGACTCACTACCACACAATGCAATGGCGTAAGTTCCGGTACAAGTCCGATAGTTGCACCAAAACTTCAAATATTGTGACACTAAACAGGAGGCTGTGAGCAGAAGAGAAGCGTCCGCTTCTCTCGGCTTCACCAACCAGAGTCCCTCTTCCACACTCTCTTTCGTTCCTTCAAAAATCCAAATTACTGGCGTCCGCCCTTACTAAAGTAAAAGCTCCAATCCCGTTCGAGTTAGCAATATCTGACCGATGTCTGGCTGGCCTCGGAAGATGGATTGCTAAAACTGTCCCTGCTCTCTCGAGCACTCAGTCAGCGACATTCCCGCGTCTGCGCGCTCAGAGCCACGCCTCCACGACCTGTGTTCTAAGCTGGGGCCTCTGACGTCACGAAAACGACGTGGACGCGGCCGACTTGGCGACTTTGAGATATCAGAAAGTAACCCGCTGTCCAGACTGTCACTCGCCAGCCTGGCACCAGTCTCAGAATGCTGCCCACCTTCACCAGAGGACTGCCCATCATAACTTCCTAAGTTTCCCCTTGTAAATCAGTGGACTTCTTTCTTTGAACTATAGACCACGGTGCCAGCCTAATGGCTAACTTCGTACCAAATACGTAGAAAACATAATTGATAGCGTCTGTACAGACACTACCTTCCGTCGGGTTTGCACGAGGGCGGAGACGAACAGATCACCATTTGACTGATAACAGCCTTCTTCTAAAAAAAAAAAAAAAAAAAAAAAAAAAAAATATTCTTTAGATAATTGTTTCCCTGATCAATTCCACATCCACAAGGGCAATTATATTTGTTATCTGCGGAAGGTACATTAACACATATGGTCTGCACTGTAGTTCCTTCTCTAGATTGTGTCAAGATGACAAACTGGCAGATATCGAAATAAATGACAGAGGGATATAAAAACAATTAAAATCGCTCAAAAGAGGAAAGGCCGCTGGACACGATGGGAAACCAGTTCGATTTTACACAGACTACGCGAAGGAACTTGCCTGCCCCCCCCCCCTCCTCCTTCTTGCAGTGGTGTACCGTAAGTCTCTAGAAGAGCGTAGCGTTCCGAGAGATTGGAAAATGGCGCAGGTAATCCCTGTTTTGAAGAAAGGACGTCGAACAGATGTGCAGAACTATAGGCCTATATCTCTTACGTCGGTCAGTTGTAGAATTTTGGAACATGTATTATGTTAGAGTATAATGACTTTTCTGGAGACTAGAAATCTGCTCTGTAGGAATGAGCATGGGTTTCGTAAAAGGCGATCGTGTGAAAACCAGCTCGCGCTATTCGTCCACGAGACTCAGAGGGCCATAAACAGGGTTCTCAGGTAGATGCTGTATTTCTTGACTTCCTCAAGGCATTTGCTACTGTTCCCCACACTCGTTTAATGAACAAAGTAAGAGCATATGGTCTATCAGACCAATTGTGTGATTGCATTGAGGAGTTCCTAGGTAACAGAATGCAGCTTGTCATATTCAATGGAGAGAGGTCTTCCGAAGTAAGAGTGATATCAAGTGTGCCACAGGGGAGTGTCGTGGATCCGTTGCTACTCACAATATATATAAATGACCTTGCGGATAACATCGGAAGTTAACTGACGCTCTTTGCGGATGCTGCTGTAGTATATAGAGAGGTTGTAACAATGGAAAATTGTATTGAAATGCAGGAGGCTCTGCATCGAATAGACGCATGGTGCAGGGAATGGCATTGAATCTCAATGTAGACAAGTGTAATGTGCTACGAATACATGGAAAGAGAGATCCTTTATCATTTAGCTACACTGTAGCAGGTCAGCAACTGGTAGCAGTTAATTCCATAAATTATCTGGGAGTAGGCATTAGGAGTGATTTAAAAAAGGACGACCATATAAAATCAATAGTCGGTAAAGCAGATGCCAGACTTAGATTCGTTGGAAGAATCCTAAGGAAATGCAGTCCGAAAAAGAAGGAAGTAGGTTACAGTACACTTGTTCGCCCACTGTTAGAATACTGCTCACCGGTGTGGGATCTGTATCAGGTGGGTTTGATAGAGGAAGTAGAGAAGATCCAAAGGAGAGCAGCGCGCTACATTACACCATCATTTAGTAATCGTGAAAACGTTACGGTGATGATAGATAAACTCCAGTGGAAGACTCTGCAGGAGAGACGCACTGTCGCTCGGTACGGGCTTTTGTCGAAGTTTCGAAAACATTCATTTACCGAGGAGTCTAGCAGTATATTGCTCCCTCCTACGTAAATCTCGCGAAGAGATCGTGAGGATAAAATCAGAGATTGGAGCCCACACAGAGACGTGTGATATTACAGATACAGGGGGAAGCTGATTGTCTCCTTGTGAATGGCGGGTTTTGCCAGAGTGTTGGGTTCCCCAGCGAGCCGACTACTAGTTGGTACCTAGTGAATGGACAGGTAGTCAGGGTTTTCCTAATGTGCTCGGAAACCGGAAACTCTTGGCTGAGCAAGGGCGGCTATTCCAGATTGCAACTGAAATACAATATAGCCACAAGCATTTGTTTTATAACAAATACTTTAATCGATTGATAATTTGGAACAATTACTCTCGAGTGCGTGTTATACTTATTGTGCCTCTCATGAACAATAGTTGGGGAAATATTTAGTTATTTACCGATGTATTAAGAAGGACCACCTCCGCGTTTCATGTTTAATAAGAGTAATAAACTCCATTTATAAGGAATTACTTCGTGAGTGAATCACTTCTTTATCTTAGAATCCGTTTTGTTGATCATTGAGAGGTTTAATTTATGTTTGTTAAATATATTTTCACGTCATCATATGCAGATTGATAGACTGGCTAAACTACAGATTAATTATTGATCTTGAGTAAACAGATTGGGTAGCTGTTTAGGGCATAGAAGCTGACATAGATAACTCACCCCTATGAACAGAGACAACGAGCCATAAACTTTTACTACCCGGGCCAGATTGTGTACCAACTAGATTCCCCTCAGAGTATCCTGATGCAATTGCTCCGTACTTAGCTATAATTTGCAACCGATCACTCAGTGAAAGATCTGTACCCAAAGACTGGAATGTTGCCCAAGTTACTCCAATATTCAAGAAAGGCAATAGGAGTGATCCCCAAAATTACAGGCCTATCTCATTGACGTCGATTTGCAGTAGGATTTTGGAACATATACTTTGTTCGAATATTATGAACTACCTCGAAGAGAACTACCTATTAACCAATAGTCAACACGGATTCAGAAAGAATCTCTCTTGCGAAACATAGCTTGCCCTTTATTCACATGAAGTGTTAAGTGCCATCGACAAGGGATCTCAAATCGATTCCATATTTCTGGATTTCCGGAAGGGTTTTGATACTGTACGCCACAAGTGGCTTCTAATGAAATTGCGTGCTTATGGAATATCTTCCCAATTGTGCGATTGGATTCACGATTTCCTATCAGAAAGGACGCAGTTCATTGTAATTGACGGTAAGTCATCGAGTAAAACAGAAGTGATATCTGGCGTTCCACAGGGAAGCGTTATAGGTCCCCTACTCTTCCTCGTGTTTATAAACGATTTAGGAGACAATCTGAATAGCTCCCTTAGATTGTTCGCGGATGATGCTGTCGTTTATCGGTTAGTAAAGTCAACAGAGGATCAAAAGCAACTGCAAAGCGATTTAGACAAAATATCTGCATGGTGCGAAAATTGGCAATTGACACTAAATAAAGAAAAGTGTGAAGTAATACACATGACCACTAAAAGAAATCCACTGAACTTCAATTACGCGATAAATCAGTCAAACCTTAAGGTCGTAAATTCTACCAAATATCTAGGAGTTACAATTACGAACAACTTTGACTGGAGAGAACACACAGAAAATATTGTGGGGAAGGCGAACCAAAGGTTACGTTTCATTGGCAGAACGCATCGAAGATGCACCAGCTCCACCAAAGAGACTGGCTACATCACACTTGCGCGTCCTCTCCTGGAGTACTGTTGCCCCTTGTGGGACCCTCACCAGGTGGGACTGACGGAAGATATTGAGAAGGTTCAGAGAAGGGCAGCTCGTTTTGTTTTATCACGTTACGGGGGAAAGCGTCACGGAAATGTTGCACGAATTGGGGTGGAAATCATTAAAAGAAAGACGTTATTCATTGCGGTGTGATCTGTTTTGCGAAGTTTCAATCACCGACCTTTACTTCTGAATGTGGAAATGTTTTGCTAGCACCTACCTACATGGCCATCCCAATAAAATAAGATCGAAAACGGAACGATTTAGGTGTTCTTTCTTCCCGCGCGCTATTAGAGAATGGAACGGTAGCGAAAAGTTATGAAAGTGGTTAATGAACCCTCTGCCAGGCACTTAAATGTGATTTGCAGAGTATCTATGTAGATGTAGATGTAGAGTTATGTATTGCCCAAGTCTTATTGGCGTGAACCGATAGGAAGGTCGCATGCATACCGACAGTGTTTCTTTCCGCCAATAATACGTGACTGGAACAGGAGGAAGAAGCGATAGTGGTACTCAAGGTACCCTCCGACACACCATCAGGTGGCTTGCTTAGTATGGATGTAGATGTGACCGTTTTAATGGGTGAAAATGGCTACGCGGCGGCTCGCACACCCTTAGATGGACCCAATCAGAAGCTGCCACACAGGGAGGGTTCGGTTGTCCACCGCACTGCCTCGCCACCCCACTTAAACGCCAAGCGTGTTGGCTTCCAGCAGTTTATGTTTGTTAAATATATTTTCACGTCATCATATGCAGATTGATAGACTGGCTAAACTACAGATTAATAACTGATCTTGAGTAAACAGTGTGGGTAGTTGTTTAGAGCTTAGAAACTGATATACATAACTCACCCCTATGAACAGAGGCAACTAGCCATAAACTTTTACTACCTCGAGTTACGTATTGCCCAAGTCTTATTGGTGTGAACCGATAGGAAGGTCGCATGCATACCGACAGTCTTTCTCTCCGCGAATAATACGTGACTGGAATAGGAGGGAGAACCGATAGTGGTACTCAAGGTACCCTCGGCCACACACCGTCAGGTGGCTTGCGGAGTACGGATGTAGATGTAGACCTCTTCTGTCTCCAGATGTGACCGTATTAATGGGTGAAAATGGCTACACGGCGGCTCGCACACTCCTAGATCGACCCAATCAGAAGCTGCCACACAGGGAGGGTTCGGTTGTCCACCGCGCTGCCTCGCCGCCCCACTTAAACGCCACGCGTGTTGGCTCCCAGCAGGGCCGCGTCTGCAATTATGCTCGCGGCCGCCCCGCCGAGGCGCGGTGAATGTTAATGTTACTGCCGGAGTGATTGCCACGCTGAAATCCCTAAGCGCCGTGAAGTTGCTACTTGCCGCCGTTCGCCACGCTCGCCGGCGCTGTTTATCCGTTGCGAAATGTATCGCCGACGGCCGTGCGCTGGAGTCGCCGCCAAATCGACTTGAGTTACGACCCCGAGACATTCCCCAGGCTGCGCGTCGGGCGCGCGGACCTTTTTGCTGCCTACTGTCCGCGTCTGCAGGGAAAATGTACGAGCGGGCTTCGATCGAGAGCATAAAGAAAAACGTGCTTCTAGGAAACTCTAGCACTATATCTAATGCTCACCAGAGAGGTAGGCACGGGCGCTATAATCCCCGGAAATCATATTTATTACCAGGTTGCATTTTGATGGGAACGAGCAGGTAACTTCCAAGAACAAATAAAACCAAGTGCTAAAAAAGAAAGAAAGGAAATTCACTATTAAGAATGGATCAGTAAATAAACGGAATGATGGGAACCAAAGCAAAGAAAAAAAAACATGTAGAAACAGTCTTGAAAAAAATATTATAGATCCGGCCTAGACTGTTGTATAACGTCGTTTACTGAGGAACATGTCGTAAATACGACATAATCTAACAGCGAGGAATGAGATTATGCCACATGCACCACTTATTTTATTGCTCCTGTGAAAAAGTAGAGGTCGTCACACTATTAGCAAGCCTAATGGTGTACGGCAAATGTAGTGAAAGAAACTGAAAAGGAAAGGAAAGAAAACGGATGACGCGAAATTTAAATTTATTAAACAACTGTAGCACAGTTGATGCCTTGCATCACAAAACTTTATTTTGTACGACCTAGGTTTTGAGTTATGAGCCCCGTTTCCACTACCTTACTAATTCCAAAGTACAACTGAAGTGTCTATTCGTCCATTGCTGCTGTCTGCAATACAGACACCAGTGCACAATATCTCCAAGAGGGCCAACAGCATGAAAAATTAAAAAAAAAAAAGAAGAAGGAAAAAACACATCTTAAAAAAAATCAAAACATTGTATTAACAACAGTTTAGATTTACTAAATGCATTAACATATTTCGAAAAACTTACGGATATGCAGCTAGGTATCAAAATCGACACCGGTCGATATTTCGGTAGGAGACCACCCTGCCATTTTCAACGCGAAACTGCAGTGAGGAAGCAATGTACAACGATCTTTAAAACCTCGGTTTTCAATGAGTAAACTGGAAAAACAACACGCCGACAAGACCAAAGAAGGGAAAGGTCATGATATCGATAACAAACATCAGTTCTCGACGGATGAGGATGGATTAGTTTTGTCCCTCTGTTTTCTGACTAATGAGAGAGCAGGTTCCCATGCGGAATAAAATCAAAATCCTCCATCCCTATTCATAACGTGGTCAGCTAATTTTATTTCAATGGTTTCCTTGATAACACAGTCCCAGTAGCTGGACGTACATGCCAAAATTTCCTTTTCATTTATTTATTTATTCCATAGGGTGACCTGTGTCAACAGCATATTTGTTTGGCTGTTGTAAACGTGTGTGACATTTATGCTCAATACAACGGTCCTCAACAGTCCTAATATTTTGACCAACATATGACATTCCACAGATGCATGGGATACGATAGACACCCGCCTTGCGCAAACCGAGATCATCCTTAACGGATCCCAAAAGTGTTTTGATTTTAGATGGTGGACGAAACACACATTTCACATTGTTTTTACGCAAAATGCGACCAATCTTGTTGGAAGTGCTGCCAACGCATGGCAGAAAGGCCACTGACGTGGGTGCTGACTCTGTGCTATCATCACCAGCCCGTTGCACATGTGGTCGATAGCGCAACGCTCTTTTAATCTGCCCTTCATACTGTCGAAAGGTTACCTCCATATGAGGCAGCTCAGTGGGCAAACTTTCCGGGTCAGGAATGACTGAGATTCGAATAACCCCTTCACGATGAGCTGGGTGGTGACAACTATCGACTTGCAAGTACAAATCAGTATGAGTTGGCTTCCTATAAACAACATTTCCCAGTGTACCATCTGCCTTCCTGACCAACACATCCAGGAAGGGAAGGCAACCATTCTTTTCCACTTCCATTGTGAAACGGATGTTGGGGTGGATTGAATTTAGATGTTCCAAAAAGTAATTCAAATTCTCACTACCATGAGGCCAAACAACAAAAGTGTCGTTTACACATCTGAAAAACAAGCTGGTTTCAACGCCGCTGACTCGAGTGAACGATCTTCAAACTCTTCAAAGTAGCAATGATAAGCGACAAAGGGCTTCCCATCGCAGCTCCATCTGTCTGCTCATAGTACTCGTCATTGAATAAAAAGTAGGCGGAAGTAAGAACATGTCGAAATAAATTCGATAAATCAGTACCAAAATTCGCCTCAATTAGTTGCAACGAATCAGACAGAGGAACGCGAGTGAAAAGAGAAACCACATCAAAACTAACTAAAATATCCGAGTCATCCAAGTGCAATGTCTGCAATCGAAGTAGAAAATCCACCAATTTTTTAATGTCATGTTCACAAAGGCCTACCAGTCGGCTCAACAAACCAGCAAGATGTTTTGCCACACGATATGTGGGAGCACCAATGTTTTACACAGTAGGCCTTACAGGACAGCCATCTTTATGATTTTATTTTCTCGGGATGAACAAAGGAGGAAGGATAATCTGTCTGACGGCATGGTACTTATTTAAAATATTAAGTCAGCGTGACATGTTTTGGAGAGGCATTACCCATTCTCAAGTACTGCAAACAAGGAAATGTACAGTTGTAAACTAACGGACAGTAACTCACATCTGTGAGTCACCACAGAAGCATTTTCTTCCAATCGACCACCTTACTTGAGAGTGCATATATGCTACATCTATTTTATTAAAGACGTGGCCGAACGGCAGACTAATTGTACAGGTATGTAAGTTTTGTGATTTAATGTTTCCTTGTTTCCAGTACTTCAGAATGGAATAATGTCATCCCGAAACACCTCGTGCTGATATAAAATTTTATACACGATGCAACTGATGTGTGATTCTCCGCAATACAAAGAAGGAAGGGACTGATCGGTTAACTCCCCCAGGAGTAAACACTGTCGGCATTTCAACATTAAACTACACCTAGACGCAGAGTGTGTCTTTCCTCTCTTCGAGTATCTTCGTGGCGCTTCTTCCGTGATGCATCAACTGTTAAGTCCCTGGTCTTCGTACCCCCCCTTCAACTGCAGTGTCTACTCTGGACACATTATAGCAGTACCCACAAACGTAGCGAACCTCAAACGCAGCTCTTCATTACCCGGGACTTTGTTATGACATTTCTTTTCAGGCTGACTTTTCTACTCTTAATCATTACTAAATTGTGATCTGAATCTATATTGGAAAGCTTTACAATCCAGTATAATTCCTTTAGCATCCCCTGATGTTCTAAGACCGTATTCCATTAACCTTGTTTTGCGCTTGTTGACGCTCATATTATATGCTCCTTTCAATACAATGTCCATTCCGTTAAATTGCTTCTCCATCTCCTTCGCTGTCTCTGAGAGAATTACAATGTCATCAGCGAAACGCAAGGTGTTTTATTTTTTCACCCTGAACTTTAGTTCCTTCTCCAAATTTCTCTTTTCTTTCTTTTATAGCTTGCTCAATGTACAAACTGAATAAGGCAACAACCCTGACTTACTCCCTTCCCAACCACTGCATCCCTTTCATGCCCTTCAACTCTGATAACTGCTGTCTGGTTTTTCTACATGTTGTAAATAGTCCTCCGTTCCCTATATTTTACTCCTGCTAATTTTAGAATTAGCAAAAGAGTGTATTCCAATCAAAATTGTCAATAGCTTTCTCCAAATCTACAAAAGCTAGGTTGCCTTTCCTTAATATATCTTCTAAGATAAGCCGTAAGGTGAGTATTGCCTCCTGTGTTCCTACATTTCTCCTGAATCCAAACTGTTCTTCTCCAAGGTCGGCTTTAAACAGCTTTCCCATCCTTCTGTAAATAATTCATGTTAAAATTTTTTGCAACCATGACTTATTAAATTGATGGTTCTGCAATTTTCAGACCTGTCTGCACCTGCTTAGTTTGGAATGGTGACTATTACATTTTTCTTAAAATCGGACGGTATTTTCCCTGTCTCATACAGGTAAACTACTCTTGTCATGGTTTGTTCTCCTAGAGACTTCAATAGTTCTGAGGGAATGTCGTCCACTCCATGGGCCTTGTTTTGACTTCGATCTTTCAGTTCTTAGTCAAATTCTTCTCTCAGTATAGTTTATCCTATTTTATTTTCATCTAGGTCCTCTTACCTTCCTACAATATTGTCTCAAGGTTCATTTCCTTTGAAGAGCCCCTCTATATACTTTTTTCCATCTTTAAGCTTTCCCTTATTTGCTGAGAACTGGTTTTCCAACTGAGTTCTTTATACTCATACAGCTGCTTTTCTTGTCTTCAAATGTTTCTTTTATTTTCCTGTTGGCGCTATCTATTTTTCCCTATTTCTACACTCTTCGCCGGCCGCGGTGGCCGAGGAGACTGAGGCGCTTCAGTCACGGTCTGCACGGCCACTACGGTCGGGGGTTCGAATCCCCCCTCGGGCATGGATATTTGTGCCGTCCTTAGTTGTAGGTAGTTCATAAGTAGTTTGTAAGTTTAGGGACTGATGACCCCGTAGTTAAGTCCCTTAAGCTTAACAAACATTTGATTTTGAACACTCTTCTACAGGCTTGCATTTTCCTACTAGCCACTCCTGCTTAGCTATTTTTCACTTCATTTTCTTAGTCGTCTGTAGTCCATTTTCCCTGTTTCATTAACTGCATTTTTATATTTTCTCCTTTCATCAATTAAATTTAGTATTTCCTGTGTATCCAAGGATTTTTTTGTAGGTCTTGCCTTTCTACCTATTTTTTCATCTGCTGCCTTCACTATTTCATACCTCATACCATTCTTCTTCTACTGTTTTATTTCCCCCAGTTTCTGTCAATTGTTGCCTAAATCTCCCTCTGAAGTCCTCAAGAACTTCAGGTATTTTCAATTTATACAGGTCCCATCTCCTTATTTTCCTACTTTTTTGCAGTTTTTTTTTTTTCAGTTTCAGCCTACAAGTGATGACCAACAAGATATTGTGAGTGTCTACATCTGCCCCTAGGTATGTCTTACAGTTTAAAACGCGGTTCGTAAATATATGTCTAACCATTGTAAAATCTATCTGGTACGTTCTGGTGTCTCCTGGTTTCTTCCACGTATACAAACTTCTTTCGTGATTCTTAAACCAGGCGTTTGTTATAATTAAATTGTGTTCCATGCAAAATTCTACCAGGCAGTCTCCTCTTTCATTTCTTTTGCCATGTCCATATTCATCTACTATTTTTCCTTCCGTTCCTTTTCTTACTACCGAATTCCAGTCTCCCACCACAAATAAGTTTTCCTCTCCCTTAATTGTCTGAATAATTTCCTTGACCTCCTCATACATTCCTTCCACCTCTTCATCATCGGCAGAGCTCGTGGGCATTTAAACTTGTACTACTGTGGTCGGTGTTGGCTTAGTATCTACCTTGACTATGATAATGCGATCACTGCGCTGCTCATAGTAGTTTACCTGCCTTCTTATTTTCTTATTCGTTATCATACCTACTCCTGTAATACCCCCAACTGATTTTTATTTATAATCCTGTACTGTCCTGACTAGAAATCCTGTTGCTCTTTCCACCGAACTTCACTAATCCCTAACATATCTAACTTTGACTTATCCATTTATCTTTTCAAATTTTCTAACTTACCTACGCGATTAAGGGTTAGAACATTCCACGCTCCGATCCGTAGAACGCCTGTTTTGTTTTTCTTGATGACGACATCCTCCTGAGTAGTCCCCGCCCGGAGATCCGAATGGTGGACTATTTTACCTCCGGAATATTTTACCCGAGAGGATACTATCATCATATTTTCATACAGTAGAGCTGCTTGTCCTCGGGAAAAGTAACGGCTGTAGTTTCCCCTTGCTTTCGACCGTTCGCAGTACCTGTGTGGCAAAGCCACATTAGCTGTTGTTACAAGGCCAGCTCAGTCAATCATCCAGACTGTTGCCCCTGTAACTACTGAAAAGGCTGCTGCCCCTCTTCAGGAACCACACGTTTCTCTGGTCTCTCCACAGATGCCCTTCTGTTGTGATTGCACCTACGGTACGGCTATTTGTATCGTTGAGGCACGCAAGCCACCACACCTCGGCAATGTCTGTGGTTCATGGGGCTGGTTAGTACATATATAAGCGTGTATTTTCGTGCGCGGCCGTATGTGTCTTGTCTACATAGATATGAAGCAGTACCAATATGCTGATAGGTTAAAAGGCGTAATTTCGGACAAAGGGGCTAATCCATCATTTGGATAGCGTGCAGCCTGTGTCTGTTGCAAAACTCCGTGACGGCCTGTGCCGCTGGTCGCAGTGTAGTGTGATGGGCTGGTGCACTGCTCTCCACGGCGTTGCCAACCGTGATGCTGAGTTTCTACCCTCGCTCACATTGCGAGAGATGGACTGCATCAGCAATCGGTAAATGTCTCTAGGCTTCGGCGCAGCAGTGGAGGAGAGCTGAGGTTGTAGGGACCTATATTCTAATATGAAAGTCGCAATGTGGGAGAGAGCGAGCGACGTCCCCATCCACAATATTGCATCAGTATCGATATTTACAGCAGATCAACCAACAGAACGCCCGTAAGTAAGTTATGCTAATGTGTTCTCAGTTTCAACGTTTTGGACAGGATAATGGCTGTATCCATCGTCTTTACAAGTCCTAGTCTGGAAAATGATGCGTCATGGCGGACGTAAGGCATGTACCCCGCTGTGACGTAATATCTGATAGGCGCTCGAAGTTTGCGTGCCGTCGCCGTCTGTGATGGCAGCACCTGATCCGGATGTCGAGGCGTCTTATGGAAGTTGGAGCGTACTTGTGTATGTATGGTTTGCAGTTGTCTTCTACAATTCATCGCCGCCCTGTGACGCCTGTCCGATGTAAATGTGATGACTAAGTGCCTCAGCATTGAAACCGTGCCAAGGGAGCCACGAAGCGTTCGCACAGGTCTCTTCAAATGTAAATTACTCCTCATCTGGTTTGATTCATGACGCTTTTCGCCACCGCTCCGCCTTGCTAAAGTCATTCAAGCATTGAGCAGACTTCATCACCAGAGGAGAGAAGGGCGCTGTATTATACGTTTATAGACGTTCGAGGACGAAGTTCCGTCCAGAAGTTCCATAATGGAGTTGTAGTGTACCTTGTCAAAAGCAGTCGAAAATCATTGAGCATCAAAGCCGCGAGGGAGTCGCCGTTCGCTCTAAGGTGCTTGCTGTGGGGAGCGAGGTTGCCCCCCCCCCCACCTCCCCCCCGTAGAGGTTCGAGTCCTACATTGGACATGGGTATGTGTGTTGTCCGTAGCATAATTTAGTTTAAGCTGTTTGTAAGTCTAGGGTCTGATGGCCACTCCCAAACATTTTTTTAAAAGTATTATTGGCGGGACCTTCTTGATGTGTGCCACTAGTAGTTGCGCTTAACTTTCATAATTCGCATTTAGCGATGTAACTGGATCAATCATCTGTACTGTTGAAGGCTCCTTTATTGAAATGAGTGTTTCTTCGATGAAAGTTTGCAGGACATGAAATACAGGGGACTCCTGTTCACGGTACACATCAATCTAGCGGGCCATCGTAAGGGTGCTGAAAGACAAAATTACAGCAGCCGTTTATCTGGCCTCGATGCTTCAGCTGGCGTACATATTTTATCGAGTCTTCTATATCATCCCACAAGATCTCTCGTAGAAGCTAAGCCGCTACTGTGTTGACAAGGGTACGTGTACTTCATTGCAAGCAAATGCCTACGATTCTTTCCTAGTAAAATTCGCGGTAGTGATGTGGAAAAACTTGCACAATAGGCGCATCAGTCGCTACATTTCACTGTCTATCAAAGAGAGTTTCGTGATGCACTGTCGTTGGCGTCGACACTTTTCGAGTACAATATGAAGCATTGTTGGAACTTAACTGTTCGCTATGTCTTGGCATCGTGAGCACATGGCGACCGCATCCAGTTTGTGAAACATTTGTGAAAGGATTTTGATTTAATTTTGCGGCCTTCCATTTGTCTTTTCGTTGACGGCGTGTGGACTGCGAATCTCGAACCGTCACGTAATGAAACTTCCAGCTGTGGCGATTCCATACAGGAATGTCCTTGTTATATTGTTTTAGCACCTGACGCATTTCCGATCCACCATTGCAGCGTTGACTGGTTTCGTGGAAGCCGTCGTTAGTAGTTGGCCAATGCCATGGCAGTGACTCTTTTACATTCTGCGTCTCGCAGGTTTGCCACATCCAAGTCTCAGGTCGCATGGCTTCGCCACATCTGCAGTGGCAGCAGGGTGACGGTAAACGCCGTCACCCGGCGACCAGCAGTTCTGGATCAAAACTTCGTGGGGAGTAACTGCAGTCAGGACGACTGATCACCTAAATGATGAGGTAGGGTACGCATTGTCATCCACAAAACTTCCATCCTGTTTTGGGAACAGCTGGTTCATAAATAGCTGCAGGTGGTGCCGAAGTAGCCCAACATAACTATACCCATTCAATCACTGATTCAGTTTCACCGGTAGACCAAATGTTTGCTAACGTATTGGACCAAACTGCTTACAAACTACTTAAACTAACTTATCCCCCTCGGGGATGGACGTTTGACGGCCGCGGTGGCCGAGGAGACTGAGGCGCTCTAGTCACGGTCTGCACGGTCACTACGGTCGGGGGTTCAAATCCCCCCTCGGGCATGGATATTTGTGCCGTCCTTAGTATAAGGTAGTTGATAAGTAGTTTGTAAGTTTAGGGACTGATGACCCTGTAGTTAAGTCCCATAAACTCTACAAACATTTGAACATTTTGAACCTATTTAGGGAGACATGTTTATAATAGTGAGGGATATATGATCCAGAATGGAAAGATTTAGGTGTTCTTTTTTCACCGAGCGCTATTATAGAATGGAACGTAGACAAATATCATAAAACTGGTTCGATGATTTCTCTACCATGCAGTTAAGAGTGATTTGCAAACTAAATATGTAGATTTAGTTGAAGACCGTAGTCTAATTTTTTTTCTTTATTTATTTGCAAAATATGACAGAAAATTACGTATTTGTGTTTCGTCTTGAAAGTATAAGGCATGTGAATGGTTGTAAGAGATTATTTCGATTGGTGTAAAACGTTACAGCCCAGTTTGGGCAGAATATTTTCGGCAGGTGTCGGTGTCAGCGTGTAGAAGAGTCCTCGGGAGGTGGCTGGTGGGGCGTCTGTCAGCAGGTGACGCACGGCTGCGGCTGGCTGGCTCTGGGAGCGCCGGCCATCCGTCACCCGCTGTGACGTCAGCGCGCGGCCGCCACAGCGGACCAGCCGGTAAACAGGTGGCGGTCCGCTGCCCACGCAGACAGTGGAACCACAGCCGCAGCCGCAGCAGTGGAGCGCTCTGGCCTCCCAAAACGACGAGAGAGCTCCCCCACCCGCCTCTGCACTCGAATCGGTAAAGCACGCGATTACAGTGACGACTGGTATCTAAATAGTACCCACGTAATTTAGTTTTAGTAGACAAGAAACTTGAAAAGATGTACCCATTTTTTCCTCTCTACTTCACCGCCACGGGGGAGTAGCCGAGCCGGCCGCGGTGACCGAAGAGACTGAGGCGCTCCAGTCACGGTCTGCACGGCCACTACGGTCGGGGATTCGAATCCCTCCTCGGGCATGGATATTTGTGCCGTCCTAGTTCGTAAGTAGTTCATAAGTAGTTTGTAAGTTTAGGGACTGATGACCCCGTAGTTAAGTCCCATAAGCTTAACAAACATTTGAACATCTAGTGCAGGTACTGCAGATCCTTGGCAGCCGTAGTGAACACTGCTCTGCTGACACTTATGACTTTTGTAGAAATAATGAAGTTGTAACGATGTCTCTTTCCCCACACACATCTCATAGGTTTCGAGCATTAGAGAATGGACCGGACTCACCTCTGAGAGCAACACGTAGAAGGGAATGTGATTTGTTTATGAAGTGTAAGAACTTATGATGCAGAAGAAATTTTCGACAGACCTTACTCGTTAGTTGCTACTACTGCCAAAGCAACAAGTTGATGTAGTAACTGCGGAATTCATCTATTAAATGCAAAAATTTTCACGGGTGAAGAGTACTTGGTAGAATCTTTCAAACGAATAAGGGACGTACACCGTTGTTTGTTCATGTTTCCGTAACAGCTCCTTTCAGAGAAAACCACAGGGAAGGTGTTAGCGAAGCAGCCGAAGTCTACATCCTACCAATTCCACCCGTGCCCGTCCAGTCTGTTGATGTTCAAATCTAGTTCACCCCTATGATTCAAGTTCCAATACGAGACATTTCTCCTCTCACAGTATGCACTACTCGGCATGGTGTGTTAATTAAAGGAAAAACAACTACCATGACTTAGGCGGGCTGGAAAATCAATCATATAGAAAGGAGAAAGAAAGAAAGAAAAGAAGATAAAGCTAAAGACAAAAGAGAGACGAAAAGGGGGAAACGAGATGAAATGAGAAAAATAATAGGGAAATAAGTGAGTGATGAGAGAAAGAAAGACAAATACTGTTGCTAAAAAAAAGAAGACATTAGCCTTAAAGAGTGTGAAACGATACTTGTTTATACTGCGGAAAGAAAGGAAGAGATAGTGAGTCTTGGTATCGGTGTACGTCTTGTGCTTTGTGGAAACGCCCGGGCCGCACTGGTCGGGATACCCCAGAGGGATATTTGTGTGACATTTGCTTCGGAAATTAATAAAATATTGTGTAAAATACATAGCATCCTTTATTATAATTATTTTCATTTTATTGTGATATATCTGTCATTTTGACTTAGCTCTTAGAACTTTAGTCTTCTTGCATACTTTTCATCATTCAACCGCAGATGAACTATGTAGCCTAATATAAATAAAAACATTAGGTTTTAAGTTGAACGTGGTTATCTCATTTTATGAATCCCAGATTTCATGTTTTGTGGTCACTCAATAATCAAAGACAAAACTGACTCTCACCATTCCAAGGTTGGGGTAATATGGGTCAAAGCTTCTATTCTAATTTTTCCTCATTAAGAAAAATCCGTTAATTTTTATTTCAACATTTGATTGTAACTCCTCTGGGTAATATCATAAGGATACTATTAAGCACTCTACCCGTTCAAAACAAACACAAATCTTAATATTTACAAACATTTTCTCTCAAGTGACTGTCATAACCGCAGTTTCCCATACGTTGATGGATAAACCTTTCAATGGCTCGCAGTTCTGTGAAATTTCACCCATTCCGATGTCAGACGCAAGAGTGCCTTAATGAAAGCGTACAATAAGATCGTGTCCTAATCTTCATATTTTCCAAGACTTACCACCGCAGGTAAACTCGTCAATACCACGCAAAGCACCTCTTTAAACAGCAATCTGCATTCACGTGTGTAACTTTTCGCCTAAATGCAACTGGGGAGTGGTTTAATGGACAAAATAACATCTGCATAGACGGCACCTCAAAGAAGCTTCAAGGAATTGTCGCTTCCACGAGGGAGTAGTCTTCCACTAATCACTTCGTTACTGGTGTTGGTTGGTGCGACTAATGGAAACTCATATGGGGACAGGTGAATGATCAGCCATGTTACTGTGGTGCGGACTGACAAACAATGGCACACAAAGTTACTAATTGTCCATTGGGATCATTTTCAACGGGGATGACCGAACTCCGAACTCTCTTTAGGTAGTCATAAAGATGCCCTGCCATTAAAGGATTTGGACTTAACTCTAAGACGGAGGAATTATTTTATTTGTTGGACACTATTATACTTTACTGAAGTATTTAGTAATTTTATATAGTTTATGTTCTGCCATATCTCACTAAAATTGTTTACGGCAAGAACAATAATCTCAACTATAGATTTTTTGCCATCACTTCACGCAAAGATGTTAGTTCATTAGAATATTACTGTGCAAAAATTTGAGCGATTCATTTTAGTTGTTAACATTAGACGATGGAGGTAGACATCAATAACTAATAAAACGCACAAATACTTGATACGGGGTTTAATATTTTAGCTGGTGCATCTTCTTCCTCTTCTATACTTTTAATGAAAGCAATAATTTATATCTGTCTAACTAACCTGAAATTCACACTTAATTGCTTCAGAGATTTACTGAACCACTTACCTCTGACGTTCCAGATTCGAATAACACATGAGACAGACAAACGCTTAAATCTTTCCGAGAGAGCTCCGTCCTCTCTTGTATGTGTTCTTATCTTCCGCATACTTTCTCATTCTTTACTCATGCGTCTTCCACACGTCACTGAATTTTCGCTTTCACAATCATTGGTGTTTGGCTCTTCACTATCAGTTTATGTGTATTGATATTCTACCCGTATGCTGTCCGTGAGGTTGCCAGTGGATCAATAGGGATTTCTTTGGCGTCGTTTCGGGTGCGTACCAATCGATGTATTTTGAATTGTCGCGTTCCGTCGATAATTGGAAGATTTTGTAGTTCCAGTAGAATTTCTCAATATACCGTTTAGTCAATGAAAACCATTCTTCTGACGTTTCCGCATACACAAACCATCTTGGAATCCTTATATCAGTCGGTCTACTTTGTATTCGACTTTGGTGATGACATAATCGCTGCGTAACGCGTTTCAGTAAGAACGACATTGCTAAAGTTAAAATGTTTAATTTCTCATTGTACTTTATCCGCTTTTAGGAGGGAGTAAACAAAATATTTTCATACTTAGAGGACAAAGTGAAATACTCTCGCTACAACGAGAAACACGTTTGTTTAATAATTGTGACCGCAATTAGCGCATCGTATTGGTGACAACGTCGCCACTTCTTCGCGGTAATTCCCTAGCGAGATGGCCTTGGTTGAACTTTATTGACGTCTCCGTCAATTCTCTTTGAGAACAGTCAACACTGATTTCTGCGCACACAGTTTCTTTACCTTTCTGATCGCATTTTCCTTCTAGTGATATCACGGAGTCTTTGGCTCCATTGCTGGGCTGCTATAATAAACGTTCATTACGATAAATTCATTGAACGCCGTCAATTACGCTTGCTCCCCCTAAAAGTACAGATGCGATGGATATTACAGATAAATTCCCACTTTACAAAACCGAGAACACGTTATTTTTATATTTTTATGTTCACGAGCATTTAGTTACAAACATACAAAATATCTGATGCTACGAGTAATTGGATTGGATAAATCTGCAAAGGTTGTTTTAAAAGATTGACTAGATTATGCTATAAGACTCAGTCGAGATCGATATTTTACAACAAGAATCAGTCATTCCTGCCATGTCTCAGAATTATGGGCCTAACTGGACGTTCTGTTCTCACGTGTTGCAAGCAAAACCCAACTGGTGAATCGTACATTCGCCATTTATTACTGAGAAAGGTGAACATCTTTAGACTTGGCAAGAATTTTGAAAAAAAAAAAAACACCTATTTATTTTACCGTGAGCAGTAAAATGTCAAGAAATTACATGAGTTATCATATAAACTCAGTTATAATATTACTTGTGTGTGTTATTAGTATTTGAGTCCACGGTTATCGCCAGGTGTGTTTCTATTTATCTTGAGTTATGTAGTGACATGTATTTGCTTATACATACTGACACAATCTCAGGTAATTGTTGGTTCATTAAACACACATTACAATATTGATAGCTAACCCTTGACAGATCTATGCATCGTCGCATCATTACCAAACAGTAAATTCCGTTTCTCGCGCCGTGCTGAATTAGTTCACAATTGATAACAATTTTTCGTAACATATCGCTTGTGCAGAAGCCAGAAAGATTTATGTTTAGCTTCTAAGCATATCGAGTACAAGTACCAATGTAAAAAACAAAGTCTGTGCTGATAATGGACACCACTAAAAGACACTCTTTATTCCTCTCAGAAATGAAAAAAATTATATCCCACCTGTCTAATAAAGCTGTACAAACTCTCGCACTGTCTCTCTGCTCTTAAGTGTTTCTTTTAATACTGTTTAGACATCCTGAATAGTATTAAGTTGCTGTGGCTGGAGAAACTAATTATTCTAGCATCCTACACCGAATGTGCCACACACTGACTTTTATTGCCTTCTTGCGATCTGCAACGCAGACACAATCCAGTTTTTGAGAAGCATGTAAAGTTGTTCAGAGAGAAGAAAAGAAAATTTTGCGGTTTTAGGATGACATTGTAATTCTGTCAGAGATAGCAAAAGACCTGGAAGAGCAAGTGAACTTAATGGACAATGTCTTGAAAGAAAAGCATGTTATGAACGTTAATAAGAGCAAAGAAAGCGTAATGGAATGTAGTCTAAGAATATCGGACATTTCTGAAGGAATTAGATTAGGTAACCAGACAATGAAGGTAGTGGATTAGGTTTTCTTATTTGTGTAGCAAAGCAACTTCTTACGGCTAAAGTAAAGGGATATAAAATGCAGTTTCGTTCGTGGATGTGGGAGCATGTGTTCGTTTTTACACGGAGGTGTGCTGCGATTAAGGCGAGGAAACGCACCAGCTGTAGGGAAGCGAGCGGTCCCTGCTGCCTCGTACGGCATCTGAATGTCACCGGATGTGCACCTGACACACGACTGGGTATAACGTGGCTAAGGCTGAAAAAACAGCCGCACTGGCGGAGAACAGCACAGCTGTGCAGAACATTCAGTCCACACAATGCCAATCCCACAAAACAGAAATTTTAGATTCAAGTATGCATGAATGTAAAATTAAGAGAATCGTTTTGATGAATATATTTTATGCATAGCATAAATTATCAATAATGTTTTTCGATAGTATAAAAACGTTGTTGATCAAGTGCCTAATGAGAATTAAGTCACAGGGTTAGTACCATAGCACTCTACTTATTAACCCTTTCGGAACCTCTGGCTACAAATGTGTGTTTAACTTCTACGGTGTATAAGATGGTTCAGAAGCGTTGTTTCTCAATGGAAAGAACATGTATATGACACCTGAGTGTTCAATCATTTCATCATGCACAATTACTGCCACCTGCGGAATATCACTATAAAAATATTGAGAAGCGGGTGTTGCACGGCGCAACAGTTTGCGAACTTCAAAGAACACAGAAATTGTGGGTTACTGGTATTCCACTGTATGACCGAAAGTAGAAGCTGTTATTTTGCGATGTAGTTATTGAACGATTAGTTTATTTAGTAGAACAGTTGGTACTACAAAATTAATTAATTTAGTCCTTAAAAAAGGCCTTGTTTTTTAGTATACGCAGTGTTGTAGAATGAAGAAGGGTGTATATAATTGCATAAATCTTGCTTCTAAAGTCATTGAATGAAACTGTGCCAAATGTCAGGAAAATAGGATTAATAGAAAACGTACAGGAAGTTAGAGTAGCAACAGTTCAGCATTTGCAATCCACTTGGTGGTGCTATTTAAAAAATTTCCGAGATATTTGTTTGAAAAATTTATTTAACATTCGGTTCAATACGTACTAAGAGGATAAAAGTAAGAAACTGTGTACGTTTTGAACGTACTGCAGTGTCAGGACTTGCGTACCACAGACACCAGGTGCCTCTGGGAGGTCACGCAAGCAGCGGCGCGTTTAGCAGGGAGCCCAGTACAGGGCGAGGCAGCATCCACTCCGCGCCAGTCGAGACAAGCAGACTCAGTTTCGATGTTTTATTCTCACTGCCGCCCGTAGACATTTGGAAATCCGCGTGAGAGAACCTTTTTCAGTTCTGAGGCGAGCATTAAGGACCATAGCTGTTTCATAATATGAGCCAGTAATGCAAATTACTTGGTATTTCGCTTGGAAGACATACCTGATCTGTTCCGAGTGCTGTTAGGATGGGAACAATAATTTAATCTCCAATATGCTAGAGAATTTTTAAAAGAATGTAGCAATTATTTATAAATTGTAGAAAGTTATTTTCTTTATAGTTCCGGAGCCCTTCACATTCGTCCACCACCATGATACGGCGATGCCTCCTGCACGTAAGAAGGATTGTTTCGAGTTCCAAGATGAACGAACGACGATTGACCGACTGAACACAAAATCTTGACTCATCTGTGAACAGAAGCCGGTGCCGTATGTTACGACTCCAGTCCTGATGTTCCCTCGGGCTAAACCGTGTCGTAGTTTTAATGGCCACCCTCGTGAACCACAGACATTGCTGTGGTGGGGTGGCTTACGTGCCTCAAAGATACAGATACCCGTACCGTAGGTGCAACCGCAGCGGAAGGTTATCTGTGGAGAGGCCGGACAAACGTGTGGTTCCTAAAGTGGGGCAGCAGCCTTTTCAGTAGTTACAGGGGCAACAGTCTGAGTGATTGACTTTGCCATGCAGTTATTGCGAACGGCTGGAAGCAAGGGGAATCTACAGCCGCTACTTTTCCCGAGGACATGCAGCTCTACTGTATCAATATATGAGTAAAATAGTCCGGAGGTAAAATGCCCCCCATTCTTATCTCCGGTCGGGGACTACTCAGGCGGATGTCGTCATCAAGAAAAACAAAACAGGCATTCTACGGATCGGAGCGTGAAATGTTGTATCCCTCAAACGGGTAGGTAAGTTAGAAAATCTGAAAAAAGAAATTGATAGGTTAAAGTTAAATATGGTGTTGATTAGTGAAGGTGAGTATAGGGTTATAAATACAAAATCATTTGGGGGTATTACAGGAGTACGTCTGAGAATGAATAACAAAGCAGGAATGCGGGTAAGTTACAATGAACAATATTGTGAACACATTGTCGTAACAATACCGACTACAGTAGTACAAGTGTAAAGGGCAACTGGCTCTGCCTATGATGAGGAGATCGATGAAATATATGAGAAGGTAAGAAATTGTTCAGGCCGTTAAGGAGTAGGACACTTAATTGTGATGGGAGACTGGAACTCGGTAGTAGGAAACGGAATAGAAGGAAATGCAGTAGGTAAATATGGACTGGGGAAAAGGAATGAATACACGCCGTTGTATTGCCCTCACTGAGTACGGCGTGAAGCTATTATAATTTATTTAATGTACATTTGTTTGACGTGTGCTTTTTTTTTTTTTTTTTTTTTTTTTTTTTTTTTTTTTTTTTTTTTTTTCTATGGGACTCAACTACGGGGTCATCAGTCCCTAAACTTACAAACTACCTGTGAACTAACACATGCCCGAGAGGGGATTCGAACCCTCGACCGTAGTGGCCGTGCAGACCGTGACTGGAGCGCCTCAGTTCCCTCGGCCACCGCGGCCGGCATTTTCTGTTGTATTCAAAATGTGTTGTACAGACGTATTTCTTTTCTTCTGTTTCGAGTTGATATCGAGAGGGCCGCAGTACGCCGACTGCAGCAATTTTGTCACGGCCACCAGATACGTTCTGAGCGCTACGGAGACTGCAGCGACAACCAGCGACCTGAAGAAGACGTGTTGCTCCACTCTGTGTAGTGATCGGCCACAGCGTTAAGGGCCACGCAGAAGTTGCTATGTCCACCTTTGGCAGGGATATAACAGCGGGAATTCGCCTCGGCATTTACGTAAAGCAGAGGGGCCAGGCAGACCGCTGGGGGAACTGGCAGCGACCGGACAACACGCCGCTGGTCGTCACTCCCCGGACGAGTTGGGCCGGCTTCAGATCTGGCTATTTGGGAGGTCAGCACAGTAGCTGAAACTCACCACTATGGTCCTTCAACCTCTCCAACAGATTACTAACCGTCTGACATGGCGCTTTATCTGGCTGAAAACTGCGAAGCATGGTAATCGTGAAGCGGTGTACGTAGTTGGTAAACAGTTAACGACACACCTTTGTCGTCATGGTGCCCTATACGCAGGGCCGGTTGAAGAACTTTTTACACACAAGTACCATTTCATTCTTCTTGCTAAGACTTTGGAAAGTACATCGACTATCCTGCAAAAATAAAAAAATAAAAAAATAAAATAGGTCTATAGTTAAATTTATAATGTTTGAAGGGCGCCACAGAATGGCCATCTCGAAATCGACCTGAAACCTGTTTTGAAGGTTAAACTAAGGTCAAGTTCATATTTTCAAATGGTAACTCATATTTTTATTACAGATTCGTATTCTACGTAAAATAAAAGAATGCGCATTTTTCCGAGAACCTTTGGTTTGTCAGAAAGAGCCACTAAGTTATGTTTCGTACGTCACCAGTATCTCGACACCGAAACGAAAATGGGAAAAATTTGCATTTAAATTCGAGTACGAGTCCACGAAAATTTCACCACTGACAGGTCAGGAACAATTCAAGATTGTAATTGAAAATTTTTCCCAATATCGCTTCATTCTCGAGATACTAGTAATCTGAGAAACGTACAATGGAGTGTCCCCTGACGACAAACCACCGGTTTTTCGGTAAAAACAAGTTCCCTATAACAATGTGTATTTTTTCTCGTAGGTCACGAATATGGAATAAATAGAAGGCGTTACCATTTGAAAAATATGAACTTGACCTAGCTTTGATTTTGGAAACAGGGTTCAAGGTCATTCTGAGGTAACCATTCTATGACCAACTTTATAAGTTTTACTAAAGACTTTTTTCAGGTCTTTGCTATTTCAGAGATATAGGCCCCTGTAGATTAAATTGCGACTCTCTCTCTCTATATATATATAGATTCGAACCCGGGTCTCCTGCTTTCTAGGCAGTTGCGCTCACCCTTACACCACTGGGGACACAGTGGTCACCGCACCTGCAAGGACTACCTAAGCACGCCTCCCGTCAGATACAAATTCCCAGCTTCGCCCTCCCCACAGTACTCAAACTCGTAGTTTAAGTAATTCCCGTCAGAGTGAGGGCTTCAAACTTTGCCCACCCCTCCCCACTAACGATAAGATCATTGCGAGATGCTTAAGAAAGCAAAGAGGTAAGAAGCAATCGGTAAAATGGCGTACACAACCTACTCTGCCTTTCTTAATCTCCCTGCTCAGCCCTTTGCCCTCTTTATCTTCTCAATGTACCTACTAGCTACCTGAAAACCCGGCGTTGCTCTGGTAGTCATTTACTGCGGTACTTGTATGTCCCCCCTGCCCTCTGTATCTCCTCCTCCTCCTCCCTTTATCCATCTGCCCTTCCTCCTACCCCCGCACTCTGCCACAGCCCTCCTGCTCAGACCTTTGTTCATCCCGAACCCCCTCCCCCTCCCGCCCTGTACACCAGAGTTTTCAGTGGACGCCAGATTCACGGTGGTGCGTCAAACGGTCTAGCAGTGTGGAGTGAGGCACCTCCGTCTCGCACGTTACGAAATCTTATGTAGACAGCGATGTTTGTCTTGTTTAAAAGGTAAAAAAGATCATGAAAATTGAAATAAAACTGTAATGCAGAATGGTGTCAAATTCTGCTGCAAAGTACGAGGCGTGTCTTTTTTTTTTTTTTTTTTTTTTAAGTAAGTTCCGTTTTGTTGTAGACACTAGTAGTTCGCACACATACCGCAACGAGCGCGTGCGTCGTGTACCGGCATGCCTCGGGAACAACTGTGCTCAAGTTCAGGTGTAGCTAACCTGTACGATTCTCTTCTGTACTTTCAAAATGTTTCAGACTATCAACTCGCCAGCCGCGTGTAAGGTTCGCTCAGTGATACGGTTTTTGTCAGCAAGGTACGTGTCTACTGCCGAAATGCATCGACAAATTTGCGACGTGTACGGTGATTCTGTTATGAGTGAAAGCAAAGAACGTAAGTGGGTACGAGACTTCAAAGCTAGCCGTGACAAGGTCCATGATGAGGACCGCTCCGGTCGCCCTTCTTCCATTACAGACGATTTGGTGGCTTCACTTGAAGCGAGGATTCCTGAGAACAGGCGCTTCACTATAACAGGCCTCTCAACCGAATTTCCTGACGTGTCGAGATCAGTGCTTTACAAAATTGTTTCTGAACACCTCCATGAAAATGCAAGACCTCACACTGCAGGTCAGACTCGCGATTTTTTGGACAATTTTGACTGGGAAGTTTTAAACCACACAACCCACAGTCCTGACCTTGCGCCGAACTATTACCATCTGTTCCTCCACCTCAAACAACACCTCAGTGGCAACCGTTACAACGACGACGACGACGACGTGAAAACGGCAGTGAACTCTTGGTTATCGTAGCAACGGCAAGTTTTTTTCGAAGAGAGTAATTAAAATTGGTGGAGACGTGTAATAAGTGTTTGAACAAGTTTGGTAACTATATGGAAAAATAGAGTAAAGTGTATAATTTCTGAAACTAAATTTCCTTTTCTGAAATAACCTTTCGTTGTGAACTTATATTCAAACCGAACTTCGCCTATCATCCGACATACACCGTGCGAATTATTATGGAGGCACTAGTGCCGTCACTCTTGTTTTTAGCCGGCCGCAGTGGGCGAGCGGTCTGCAGCGCGCCAGTCACAGTCTGCGCGGCCGCTACGGTCGGGGGTTCGAATCCCTGTCGTCTGTAGTATAAATTAGTTCGTAAGTAGTTTGTAAGTTTAGGGACTGATGACACCGCAGTTAAGCCCCTTAAGCTTAACAAACATTTGAACATTTTTTATTGTTTTTAAGCTCGACTCTGCAAAATTTTATCGCTCTCGGATAAACAACATGCCAAGCGCGTAAAATGCGAATCTAATCTGAAGTGACGAAGCCACCTCTTACAAAATTAAAAACGTCTATTATTCAGCTGTTCTGTATTAATGAAAAATTAAAATCAAGAAAATTTTAAAAATTCATTTATTATGTAAATTTGGAATAAAATGTGTAATGTGAAGTATACTCGAGGCAGTTCCCCGTTGGAGATTCGAATTCTCCCTCGGGCATGGATGTTTGCGTTGTCTGTAGCACAAGGTACTTTATAGGTAGTTACTAAGTTTAGGGACTGACGATCCTGCAGTTGAGTAGTTAAGTCCCGTAAGCTTAACAAACATATGAACATTAATGTGAAGTAAATCGTAGGATCAAGGAAACGTCCTAAATAGAACATAACAATAATTTGTGGCTCAGAGACCTGGTGCAAGTCTTTCCATTGTATGCCACATCGGCGCGTGACATATCCCCAAGCTAACCCAAATTAGCCTAATTAGGCTGTGGTAATAGGAAAGAGAGAGCGTGGCGAATGGAGATTTGGGTGTGGCGGGAGACGTGCAGGGAAGAGTCCTCTGCAGTCGGGCTGGTCACTGTGTCCTCGGTGGCGGAGTGGTCAACGCGTCTGACTAGGAAGTGGGAGATCACGGCTTCGAATCCCGGCCGGGCACAAATTTTCATTCGCCGCACTTTGCTATTCCATCTAAACCTAATACAGTGAAGCCATAACTAATCGCAAATTGAGATTTATTTCATAAATTGGTTTCATCTTGCCATTTCCGACTGAGGTTTTCGGGATGTTTCCCTTGCTTGTAAGGCACGTGCCGGAAATAGTAAGCTCCTTTTCTGATCATTGGCTGAATAGAACCACGACTTGTTGTGGGTCGAATCTCAAAGTGCCCGCACCGCTCCTTCAGTGGAGAGGAGAAAAAAAATTGGTTAACTGTATGTGACCGTAATGTTTGTGTAGTGCAGGGTCACGTTAGTTTTGGACAAGATGCGGTTCAGAGACTGGAACTCTGTGGCCGGACATTCACCCTTCGAAGTACAGGTCACACCGGACGCCCTGCTTATCTCGGGTAATGCCACGCGAACCGGTGTGTCCACTTTAACCTCTGCACGCCCGTTGACATATCAGAGCAGCTTATGAAGGAGTATTTGCCTTCAGGACACTGTTCAACAACATGTGCTTCATGGACAGGCGCTCCAACCCAACTACTTTTCAAAATAACCCACGCGTGGCAGTGAAAACCGGTTGTTTCAGAAGTAAGTATAGAATTTCTTGGGGGTGTTAGTCTGGGTGTAGGCAATATTTGTAAGTATACAAACATGGGGTCCTCGACTCATATTTATTACAGCGGGTGACTTTAAAAAGTGATTGGTCCGCATTGTTTTGTCATAACCTGTGGTACTGGTCCGTAAGTTTGGATGTCTCAGTAATTTATTTTAGTTGGTTCCCGCGCTCTAATGAGTAACATGTGTACTTTTGTGCTCTTTCGGTGCTGTGCTGAGTACGTGGAGTGAGCTGCCGTTTCAGTACTTGGCTTACAGGTAGCTCATTCGATAGAGCGTTAGCCGCGAAATGCAAAGCTCCTGGTTTGGAATCTCGGTGAGACAAACAGTTTTAATCTGTCGGGAAGTTCCACATCAGCGCACACTTCAGTTGGCTGCAAAGTGAATATTTTTTCTGGAAACATCCCTCAAAGTGTGACTGAGCCGTGCAAAAATATTCAGATGTTTGTAGAGTCTATGGGACTTAACTACGGGGTCATCAGTCCCTAAACTTACAAACAACTTATGAACTACTTACAACTAAGGACGGCACAAATATCCATGCCCGAGGGGGGATTCGAACCCCCGACCGTAGTGGCCGTGCAGACCGTGACTGGAGCGCCTTAGTCTCCTCGGCCACCGCGGCCGGCCTGAGCCGTGCCTCCACAATAATTTTTCTTCCAAGAGTGCTAGTGCTGCAAGATTCGTAGGAGAACTTCCGTGAAGTATGGAAATTATGAGCGAGGTACTGGCGGAACTAAAGCTTGGAGAACGGGCTGTCAGGCGTGCCGGGATAGCTCAGTTGGCAAGTCGGTCGCTGCGAAAGGCTTCTTCTGGATACTAGTCCCGACAGTTTTAATTTGCCAGGAAGTCTGAGCCGTGCACAAATATCCTCAACCTCGGGTAGAACGGCACAACAGTCCCAGTGGGTTCTGAGTTGCAACCGGCGTGCCAGGAGCTAACGAGGACACCCAGTTCCAACAACATACGCTATGTCCTGAAGTGTACTGCTGAAAATCGTTTCAAATTACTATAAAATATTTTGTGTTATTTATACAAATATTAACTCGGAATTTACGAAAATTGCCGACTGTAGGTGTTATTCTTTAGTTGGTCTATGCTTTTTGCAGCACATGAAAATTTGTGCCGGACCGGGACTCGAACCCAGGTCTCCCGCTTATCGCGAGCGGTCGCCTTAACCACTCGGCCACCCGAACACGCTCCCCGGTCACACCCAAACCTCCATTTGCTGCACTTGCCTACTTCCCCTCGCACGCATTTAGCGTGATTGCCGCGATGGGGAGAGACATACTTATACCATCTTTATCCAATCTGTCCTCTCATATATATATATATATATATATATATATATATATATATATATATATATATATATATAATACTCCTGTTGTAACGGGACAGAATTGCCGATGGTCCGCAGCTATAAATGTTAATATTTGTATAATTAACATTTATAGCTGCGGACCATCGGCAATTATGTTCCGTTACAACAGAAGTATGATTGTATTTTGTGTTATATTGTTATATGCCTGAAAATATGCAATATTGTATTTACTCGTATATCTTAGGTAGACTAAAAGTAAAGAAAAAAACAAATAATCAAATAAATAAAATACGTCACTAGAGAAGAAGTCGAATATGGAAGGAAGATGAGTGTTTAATGAGCCAGCGAACGGCATTGTCCTTCGGCAAGGAGTGCGTGCAGAAATGGATTCGTTAACGATTGGCCGGCCGTGGTGGCCGAGAAAGCCGGGCGCCGTGGCTCAGCGCACCCGGTCAGGGGGCTAAACGCCCTCTGTAATAAAGAAGCTGAGCCAAATGATCAACGAACGACCAAGTACGAACAATAAAAAAAAAAAAGACCGCAAACCCATAGATCTACCAGAATAAAAAAAGGGGGGACTGAGGCGCCCCAGTCACGGTCTGCACGGCCACTACGGTCGGGGGTTCGAATCCCCGCTTGGGCATGGATATTTGTGCCGTCCTTAGTGTTAGCTAGTTCATAAGTAGTTTGGAAGTTTAGGGACTAATGACCCCATAGTTAAGTCCCATAAGCTTAACAAACATTTTTCGTTAACGATTGGACAGAGGAACCATCCGGGCATTTGACTTTTAGAGATATAGGGAAATCAAGGAAAAAGCTACATCTGGATTGTCGGAAGATGATTTGAACCGCCGTCGTCATTAATACGATGCCGGCAATCTCGTTCGTTGAGAGAAGTTCGACAAGTTGCGTCTATGGGAAAATTCTTTTAATTCTTCGCTATCACTGTCAACATTTTCCCAAAAATGTACTACTCAACTATTTACTAAATGTATTTTTATCAATTTCGTACTGTATGCTTGTAGTTTACGGGTACGCGGATCAGACTGTAATAGCATGTTTTCAGCTGCTAGTCTTTCAGCACTGTCACAGTTTTCAGTATCTCTGGACTTCGGCGGTTACACTGCCGCAGCGTGAGATCGACGCGCGAAGCGGACAGGCTATGCACTTGCGCTTCCTACAGTCGACTGAGCGAACTGGAAAAGGGGCAAAGTGTCGTCTTCCGATTGGCGGGATGGACCGTTTGGGGATCTGCCACACACGTTCGTGCAAATTAGCTTGCTGCAGTGTTTGCGCGAACATTCCCAGACCCGTAGAAGAGGTTCAGGACGTCCGCGGATCACAAACCTCGGGCAACATCGCCGCAGGAAGCAGCGGCGGATCTCACAGCTACCACAGGCCAGACGCGAGGGTTTCTGTGCCTGGCAGTGTCAACGTGCACGGCTACCGGCGCTGGGACCGCAGGAACGCACGCCCTCTAGCCCCGTTTCCGCCTTTACACGGACAGTTCTGCCGTCCCGATTTGTGCCGCGCCGCGCCACGCAGGTACCGACCCGGGCTGAGCAGGTCCCAGGGGGATTTGGCCAGTACGTCCCTCGCGCAGAACCGGCACGCGGAACGTCCTCACGTTTACACGGCCGCGCTTGCACTACAGCTTTAGACTGCCGCGCCTGCAGTCCAGATTCCAGAATCATGGCAGACTCACGCTGCTGGACGAAGGAATTCCTGAGTGAATTTATTGAATTATACCGGCAACAGCCTTGTTTGTGGCGAATTCGCAGTAAGGAGTACACAAATAAAAACCTAAAAACGAGGCATACGATATAGTGGTAACTTTATGCAAACCAATTTTTCATAATACTGATAGGAAATTTGTTGAAAAAAATTCAAGGTTTACCTGGTTCGTTCCGAAAAGAAATGAAAAAGGTTTTGGACAGCAATCGATCTGGTAGGTCGAGTGATGAAGTTTATGTGCCCAATCTATGGTATTATGACCTAACATTCATAACGAAACAGGGGCTTACGTCATCAAGCATATCAAATATGGATGGAGAACATGAAAGACATAAGTGTGTTGTAAATGAAGAGCATCTCGATGACAGTATCACCGCAGAAGAGGTTTTTGTAATTGAGGAGCAGCAACGTACCGAAGGAAATGAACAGGTTAGAGTTAAATTGTTATATTTTTCATAGACGTAATCACAGATGTAACAAAGGAAGGCAAAATATACGTTGTGAGATTACAGTACTTAATTAACAAACGTCTAAATAAAAATTCTTAGGCTCTTCCCAATTTCAGCATTTCGTCTTGCCAAGACACACTCCTTTCTGAAACAAAATATTTCTTGTATAACTCTCTATTCACTATCATTTTTGTTTGGATTTCTACATAACATATTTTGCAAACTATGTAGTTCCGTTGTTTGTCGCCAATGTGCTTTGCGCAGTAAGAAGGTCTGTGTATCCACGGCAGATGGTGATAGATAGTCATGACTGTTTCTCCGCATAAAATTATGCAAATCACAGATAGCCAAAACAACATATTTTTCTGGTTTCATATTAATGGTTGTCTTTAACCCTCGAACCGTGAATAAATAATGCCGAAAGCATTTTCTACGACATTCCGAGCACGAGATAACCTGAGTGTCGCTGTTAGGCGTTCTTCTGCTGGAATGCTTTTTTCATCACTGTATCTGTCTCGGTAATTTTGTGCTTAATCAAATCCAGCAAAATGTTAAACGAGGCAGAATCCATCCGTAAATAGTTTTTAAAATCATCGGGGAAATTATCGCGCAGTTCACTTATTAAAGGCAAATGACTGTAGCGGTGCCTGAATTCTTTCACCCAAACACGGCGCTTTGACGTCTTTCGGTTGATTACAAGTGCCACGCACATCCCAGCCACAGCGATCGCACGGACACGGTCTCCCTGCAGCTGCGACCCGCTGCCCTGCCGCCGCGCCGCGCAGATCTTTCGGCCTCGCTCGAAACGCCAGGCGAGCGGCGCGGCACCCCCTGCCGGGACCCCGCCCGTCGCTCCACGAGACACACCGCAGTCCTGTGATGTTGGCACCCCTTTTTTGGAAAATGTAAATTTTTTTCAGAGTTCTAGACAGATATGCAATAGTTCTGGATTTCTCTGTACAAAATTTAAATAGTTCTGCAAAATTTCGCCGAAAAAATACAAAATATTACCACAAAATTTAGTTTTTTTTTTCAAAATAATTTTTTGCCTCTTAGTACAAATATAGTTCTGATCACAGTTCTAAATAGTTCTCAAAGAGTTCTACAGGAAATCCTAATGACATTTTTCTGTGCAGATTATACTTTATGAGATAATTACAATAATGGAGTATCCATTTGCATGCAACTGTGGGATTTGCACCCGCTTTTTTTTTTTGTTTTTTTTTTTTTTTCAAAAAATTAAACTTTTTCCAGAGTTCTAGGGACATGTGCAATAGTTCTTATTTACGATAAGCAGTAATCACTCAGACGTAAAAACAACAAATTGAATGTGCAGTGGATAGAATATCTGTCAAGGCCTAAGAAAAACGTATATTTCTCGAATAAGGGGCACAAATAAGACAGCTTATCAGATATTCAAAATTGTGAATTTTTTTTTCGGGAAATTACATAGATATATTCACATGAACTCTACAACTATAGTATATGTACACAGAACCCCAAAAAAACAATGTGTATTTCTCGAAAAAATGGTGCCAATTTACAGTAACGTGAAAATGAATTCCACATTACTGCATTTATCTGATAAAGTATAAACTGCACAGAAAAATGCTATTAGGATTTCCTGTAGAACTCTTTGACAGCTATTTAGAACTGTGATCAGAACTATGTTTGCGCTAATAGGCAAACAATTATTTTTAAAAAACTAAAAAAAATCAAGTTTGTGGTAATTTTTACTATTTTTCGGCGAAATTCTACAGAACTATTTAAATTTTGTACAGAGAACTCCAGAACTATTGCATATCTGCCTAGAACTCTGAAAAAAAAAATTACATTTTCCAAAAAAGGGGTGCCAACTTGACAGGACTACACGCCGCGGTTCCCCCGGCGTTCCTGCCGGCCGGCAGGAGCGGCCGGGCAGGCGCGCCCGTGTAAACGCCGCTAAAAAATTCTCACCACAGCACTGACGCGCCATCGAGATGTAATGGAGCGCCGCGGTCTGCAGCCATGGCAGCAGACTATGCCTGCTCGCGAGTGGCGGTCGTCTGCGCAGCCGCGGCAGGCGCTGCTCGCGGGCTGCTTCCGGCCGAGGCGCGCTAGCGCCGCCCACACCACTGGCGTCGGTCGCGAGAACGCCGACGAACGCTCGTTGTGTGCAAAACGTTGTACTACTTGCTCCTTCGACGTTTTTTACGACAGTAAAATTAGATTAGAAATGTCCAAATGTTTGTAAATCTATCGGACCAAACTGCGTGGTCATCAGTCCGTAGCTTACAAACTACTTAAACTAAGGTAAACTAACCTACGGACAACACACACACACACACCCATGCCCTAGGGAGGACTCGAATCTCCGACGGTGAGCAACCGCGCGCTCCGCAGCGAGGCGCCTTAGACCGCTCGTCTACTCCACCGCGGCAATTAGATTAGACTGGTTGGTTTGTTCCATAGATCTTCGTGGATGTGGAACATGTCTTTTTTTATTTCTTTTTACAAGTTGATAAAATAATAATACTAATACATTTTTACAAGTTGATAATATAATAATACTAATGAAGAATTAAAAACATTGTGTTTTGCCTTTCTCAAATGTTATTCAATTTGTACATTGAGCAAGCTATAAAGGAAAGCAAGGAGAAATTTGGAGAAGGAATTAAAGTTCAGGGCTAGAATTAAAAACATTGCGTTTTGCCGACGGCATAGTAATTCTGTCAGATACAGCAAAGGACCTGGAAGAGCAATTGAACGGAATGGACAGGGTGCTGAATGGTGCATATAACATGAACATTAACAAGAGCAAAACAAGGGTAATGGAGTGCAGTGTAAGAAAATCAGGTGATGCCAAAGGAATTAGATTGGGTAACGAAGCAACAAAGGAAGTAGATGAGTTTTGTTACTTGGGCAGTAAAATAACAAATTATGGTCGCAGTACAGAGGATATAAAATGCAGAATGGCAATGGGTAGAAAAGCGTTCTTGAAAAAGGGAAATTTGTTAACATCGAATATTGATTTAAGCCTAAGGAAGTCCTTTCTGAAGGCATTTGTATGGAGTGTTGCCTTGTATGGGAGTGAGACATGGACGATAAACAGTGTGGACAGGAAGAGGATTGAGGCTTTTGAAATATGGTGCTACAGAAGAATACTGAAGATTAGGTGGGTGGATCGCATAACTAATGAGGAGGTACTGAACAGAATTGGGGAGAAAAGAAATTTCTGGCATACATTGACTAAAAGAAGGGCACATTCTTAGACATCAAGGAATTGTGAATTTAGCGTTGGACGGACGTGTGTGGGGTAAAAACCCCAGAGGAAGACCAAGAGATGGATACAGTAAGCAGATTCAGACAGATGTAGGTTGCCGTTCTTATGTGGGGATGAAGAGGCTTGCTCAGGATGTGGTATTGTGGAGAGCTGCATCAAACCAGTCTCCGGACAGACTGAAGACCACAACAACAACAGCAATGATTAAAGATATATGCATCATTTGGTTCTGATTAAGAATTCGTCAGTGGAGTAGGACTTGCCCACTAGAAAGTCTTTTAGGCTCCTCTTAAACTGAGCTTTATTTGTAGCTAAATTTTTTATGATTGTTGAAACTGCTTTCCGTTAGAGCGCTAAAATGGAGGAACTGCCACTAATAGGCAGCCCGGGTGGCTGACAAGAGGAATAAGAATATTGTATCAAAAAATATGGGACTTCTATCAAAATGTTAGATGCGGTCAGAATCAAGCTGCAGTGGCCTATGAAAAACAGTATTAATAGACAAAAAATGTCGTAAGGAGAAAGAATAGCTAATTCTAAGGATAAATTGAAACTGTGTGGACAGTCGTAAAGAAAGTATCTGGTCAGCAGCACAGAGTTGGGTATATGAAGTCAGTGCATAATGAGGATTCACCTGTTACTGTCAAGTCAGATATATACACAGTTTTTAATAACCACTTTCTGAATGTAGCAGGTGAATTAAACAGAACCTTGGATCATACAGGTAATCTGAGAACTCTCTTAGAAAATAACATTCCGAGGCTGTTCGCTGAGTTGTCCTCCGTGATACTGACAAGGGAGAGATAGAGTCGATAATTAAATCACTAAACACTAAGGACTCTTATGGATACGATGGTGTATCTAGCAGAATACGTAAGTATTGTTCCGCCTCTGTTAATTTGTTTAATGTTTGTACATCTATCGGACCAAACTGCGTGGTCATCAGTCCGTAACTTACAAACTACTTAAACTAAGGTAAAATAACCTAAGGACAAACACACACACCCATACCCCAGGGAGGAGTGGAACCTCCGACGGCGAGCATTTCCCCCTTGGTTTAAAGTGAAAGATTTTATTATTATTGGCAAGCTGTCTTAGGTTGTGAGTTTTAACAGTAACGGTAGGATAAATACAAGTTTCAACTTTATTTATATTTCATCGTTAATGTACTGCAAGTGGCCAAGCTGCTGTCTACGAAAAAAAGGCGAGTGAATTTAAATTTTACTCATTCCGAGTAGGGACGCAGATTGTTGTGTGTCAGTTAAACATTATGCACATACTCCGTATCCCGGTTTATCATGCTCTTACATATTCATTACAGGAATCGCAATCAACTAGTTTATCATGTAGCTACCAATTTTCTTGTCTATCGTGTGAAGCGCCTGTTCAGATAACTATAAATTGCACCACTTGCTGCCAACACAATAATTAGTTTGTTAATATAATTAGATGACAAGGTGTCGGTACACACATAGTTACTTCTAAGGTTGCAACCGAATCGCTACTTAGTCTTCTTGGCATTTAATAAACTAAAGCCGGCCGCGGTGGCCGAGGAGACTAAGGCGCTTCAGTCACGGTCTGCACGGCCACTACGGTCGGGGGTTCGAATCTCCCCTCGGGAATGGATATTTGTGCCGTCCTAGTTCGTAAGTAGTTCATAAGTAGTTTGTAAGTTTAGGGACTGATGACCCCGTAGTTCAGTCCCATAAGATTTACAAACATTTGAACATTTGAATAAACTAAACTTTGATCTTTATTTTAAATAATTATTCAATTACACAGTTATCGACTTAGACGTTTCTACACTATGATACATTGTACAAGTTCCTCTTGTTGCTATCAGCTACTGCTACAGATTGTCTGTCATTCTTCGTATGAGCACATTTATACTCGGTATTACTTGGTTTTCACAGAACTCAATTAATGCCAATACAACATTTTGTTTGTTAATGAGCTAGATCTTGTTCACCGAACGTTACCTTCCATATCATAATGACTACTAAGGTCGTAATAGAAGCAATCCTCAGTCTGGGTCACAATAGTAATCTAAACTTTGATCTTTAATTAATTAACGGATACATAATTATCAACTTTAGGGTTTTCACTGTTCCATACCCTTAAATGTTATTCTGCTGCTATCACTCGCTATTAGAAATTGTCATTTACTCCATCCATGACCACATTTAATTTGGACATCAAATTTGTGTCGAACATTGGTCAGTATTTAATTTAATTAATAAACTATTTGTCTGTCTGATTAACGATTTCTCGCTACAACCGGACTTGACGATCATTACTTAACCAGAATCATGTTCTGGATAGCTAAGCGCACTAACATGGCCATATTTATCGCAATTAGTCGATGCCAGGCTGATTAATTACAATATTTACTTGTTCTTTAACTACAGACAATCAGATTGTTTTTTACAATCACAGTGCTGTACCATTTAAACAGGCACTGTTGAAATTGCACGCAAAAAGAAGTACACTCGTACACTTCCATCCAGAGGATAATTTAATACGTTTTTTTTTGTTTAAATATAACTGTTACAACGGACTCCTTTGGTTGCAGGGTAGTATAATCCCGTCACAGGTTCCAGTACACAATCATCAGTTTTTATGCAAAGTTCGTCACTGAGCTTACCTTTGTCGTGTCAAATTCATTTCTCACACACGTTTCCTCATTAGTCGTGCAATAATCTCACCATTTTCATGTTTTAGAACCTCTGTACATGTATCCGAGTCGCGATACTAGCGCAAATAACGGCATTAGCAGTGCTAGTGACGTCGGTATTTGTTTCTCTGACAATAAGACTTTAGTTGCGGCTCGTACCTGTGTGAGCGGCGATGGGAAAAAACTGGCACGTCAATGGAAATACATCACAGCAGTTGAAAGAGAGGAAAAAAAAAAAAAAAAAGAAGACGTCGAACGGTGTACGGACAGATTTGTACGCCGCGGATGGTCGAAGAGATAGGCGTGACGCTTTCCGGTGGAACGAGAAAATGCCTTCCTAGCCCGGAGGCGTAGCAGCCGACCGACTGCGGCAAGAACTGGTGGCGCGCATGCGCAGTTACGGCGTGCAGTAGTCGCCGGACGCGTCGCCCGCGGTGTCGGCGAAGGACGGCCGCAGCACTCGAGAGCGCCACACCGCAGCGTAAAACAACCGCGGACGGCGAATAGTTTCCCACCGGGAAAATAAGCCGCGGGCGATTCCTTCTTTCCTCGTAAATTGAAAAGTCATTCCGGCAGTTAACGGAGGTGCGGCAAAAAAAAAAAAAAAAAAAAAAAAAAAAAAAAAAAAAAAAAAAAAAAAAAAACTCTGAAACACAGCAGAAAGCGATAAATGACACTCACGGGCTGCACGTGATGTGTTGAGGAGAGGATTATGCCGCGCTTTGTCGGTCGGCGGAAAGGAAGCGTTACACGTTACGCGTTAGGCGTTAGGCGTAAACGAGTTATTCCCGACGCACATAAATATTTATGCAGAGGAGCTACCAGGCAATACCGCTAAGCGGTCGTTTGCGCTGCAAGCGGTCGAGTGTCGGGCGTCGTTACATTTGTAACAGCCTCTCCAGTTCTTGAAAGGAGAAGCCGCCGCGGCTACCGAGAGACGTCAGCATCCGGCCTACCTTTTATGTTCTGCACTACCCGACAGGAAAGCCTAGTAGTACGAGCGGGTTGTCCGGAAAGAAGCCTCCGTTTTAAAATATCGATAAAACCAGTGCTGTTTCGATACAATAGATTGATTGTAGTCATTACTATGAAGATAAGACAGCTGCTCAGATTCTCTTCCAAATCGTTTATAAAGACGAGGAACGGTAGGGGCACCATAACGTCTTTGGGGAACACGACATATCGCATCTGTAAGGTGTCATTTCTGACAGGAAATCGCGAATCCAGTCGCACAACTGTGGCGATATCAATGGCGACCAGTGGCGTAACTATGGGGGGGGGGGGGGATAGAACGCCCCCCCCCCCTGAACCCGAAAAAAAAACGACAAAAAAACAGATATCGTATAACAGCAATCTGGTAAAGGTAATAAAGATTGGAAACTTAGGGTGTTTTACGATAAGCTTTACTCCTCAAAGATATGACAAGGAAGATAAAAGCTATGACTAATTAAACTTGTCTGTAACAACGTTTCCTGTCAATACTACAGACCGGCTTAAGTTATTCAGTCAACTTAATTATTATCACTGTCGACTGCTCAGCTTGCTCTTTTCTCTCAAGGCATCTTGCGTGCTATGAACGAATAGCAGCAGGCAGACTTCGTATTTTTCAATTTCCGAAAGGTATTCGGTAAGGTGTCGCTCTGCAGACTGCTAACGGAGGCATGAGCATATGGAATAGGTACCCAGATATGTGAGTCGCTCTAAGACTACTTAAGTAATAGAACCCAGTACGTTGTACTCGATGGCGAGTGTTCATAAGAGACTAGGGTATCGTCAGGAGTGCCCCAGAGAAGTGTGATGGGAGCGCAAGAATTTTCTATCTGTATGAATGATGTGACGACAAACTGAGCTGCAGTCTGCGGCCGTTTGCAGATGGGGCTGTGGTGTACAGGAGGGTGTCTGCATTGAATGACTGCAGTAGGCTGCAGCATGACTTGGCCCAAATATAGGCGGACAACGGAAATGTTGGGAAATGTAAGGTGATGCAAACGAGTAGGAGAAACAATCCCGCAGTGTTCGAGTACACCATTAGTAGTATGCTGCTTGACAGAGTGCCGTCAATTACATGTGCAGGCGTAACGCTGCCAGCGATCTGAAATGGAGCGAGCATGTAAGAACAGTCTTGGGGAAGACGGATGGACAACTTCGGTTTGTTGGGAGAATTTTGGGAAGGTGTGATTCGTCTGTAAACGAGAACACATTAAAATGCTTCTACGATCCCGTCTTGAGTATTGCTCAAGTGTGTGGGATCCCGGCCAGATCGATTTATAGCAAGATGTACATCTACATCTCCATGTACATGGGATATTCTGTAAATCACATTAATTGCCTGGCAGAGGGTTCATCGAACCACCTTTATACTATTCATCTCCCATTCCATTCTTCAATAGCGCGCGGGAAGAAAGAACAACTGATTCTCTCCGTTCGAGCTGTGATTTCTCTTATTTCTTTCTGATGTTCATTTCTACCTATGTAAGTGGGAGTCAACAATATATTTTCGCATCCGGAGGAGAATGTTGGCGATTGGAGTTTCGTAAGTAGCCCACGCCGCAGCGATAAGCGCCGTTGTTGTAATGATTCCCATCCCAGATCCTGTTTCATTTCCGTAACGCTGTCTCCCCTGTATCGTGACAATGCAAAACGAGCTGCCCTCCTCTGGACTCTTTCGATGTCCTCTGTCAAACCCACCTAATAAAGATCCCACACTGGGTAGTAATAGTCCAAAAATGGACGGACAAGCGTAGTGTATGCAGTTTCTTTTGTAGCTCTGTTGCGTCTCTTGAGGGTTCTGCCAACGAAACGCAGTCTCTGGTTCGCCTTCCCCACGAAATTATCTACGTGTTCTTTCCAGTGTAAGTCTGAAGTTATTGTAATTCCTAGGTATCTTGTCGAGTTTACGGCCTTCACTTTTGATTGATTTATCTTGTAAACAAAGTTTAACGGATTTCTTTTCGTACTCATGTGGGCGACTTCACACTTCTCATTATTTAGAGTCAATTGCCAATTTTACACCATACTGATATGTTATTCAGATCGTTCTGCAGTTGGTTTTGATCTTCAGATTATTTTACTAGACGGTAAAGGACGGCGTCATCTGCAAACAACATAAGAGAGCTAGATTTTCCCCTAAATCGTTTATGTAAATAAGGAACAGCAAAGGACCAATAACAGTACCTTGTGGAACGCCCGATATCACTTCTGTTTTAGTCGATGCCTTACCATCGATTACTACGAACTGTGTCCTCTCTGATAGGAAATCTCTTATGCAATCGCAAATTTGGGGTGATACACAAATAAGCAACCAATTTGATTAAAAGCCGTTTGTGACGTACAGTGTCAAAAGCCTTCTGGAAATCAAGTGCTGCTAAAGCAGAACTGCTAAACACGGTCTTTCCGAGATTTCTTCATCAAAGAAGACGATGGAAATTATCCAGAATTCGAATAAAAAAACAGCTGTCAGCATACGCAATTTAGAAGTAGATACCCCTAGCGTATTAAATCAACTTAAATCACTTAACAAAAGCAATTAGTTTCCTTCTATAGTACGCAAATGAAATAGCTCCATATCTACCTATCTTATAAAACCACTCACTCAGTGAAAAATCTGTACCAGAAGACGGGTTAAGTTCCCAGGTCCCTCCAATATTCAAGAGAGGCAATAGTAGTGACCCGAAAATTTACAAGCCTGTATCATTGACGACGCTTTGCAGCAGGAGTTTGGACCATATTCTATCCTCAAATATTATTAACTACCTCGAAAAGGACAACTCATTGACCCATATTAAACACGGATTCGGAAAGTATCATTCTTATGAAATCTTCTGAAAGTGACGAGTGCTATCGATACAAGGGACCTCAAATCTATTCCATATTTCTGTATTTCCGGAAGGTTTTTGACACTGTACCTCAAAATCCAGGTAAGAGAAAAGGCGGAAAGGGCGGAAGGTGGAAGGGGAAGGGTTGTGGAGGGAGAGGAGACCCCAGACACTACGTAGCCTACAATGATCACTTTGTGGGCGGCTCCCACAACACACACGTTCACATTGCGCTTCTTTTTAAGTAAATAAGGGTTTGCATTACTGTTCGTATTACATAGAGGAAGAGTGGTGAGAGTTGTGTGTTTCCTCCTCAGTGTTTTAGGAGTGCTGTGTCTACTTCCGGCCTTGTCTCGCCTCCTGGTTGGGCCCGCTTATCTACCACTGAACTTCCTGTTTAAGCCGCATTACGCCTGCAGACGCTAAGACCTTTCAGTTGGTGGAGTGTTTGACCCTGTCAGCGATAATGGACCTCCTACTCATCATCGCTGAATTCGTCCAAATTTATGGTACATGCAGGGCGTGTTCAGATATGAAAGTGCACCAAATGGAAACTCCAAATGGCTAAGCGTTTAGGAAATAAAAGGAATTTTGATGCGGATGTGTCACCATATTCACCTTATCAACTGTCCCTGAGAAACTCTATTCAGTAAGCGGTGTTTGGCTCAGCGATAAGACATAAGATTATTTTAAATTGAAAGGTTCGCGGGTTCGATTCCTCGCGGCGGCAAACAGTTTTTTGCTCCTCGGCAATGCGTACACTACTGACTTCACAATTAACCACAACATCATATATGTCATTTTGTATGTATATGTGCACAATATCAACATGGAACGTCATTATTTAAAACGTGCATATTATCACCCCGGTACATGTAATTGAACAGTTACAAAAGAATGGAAGTATCGATTTACATACACGACGTCCCCAAATACGCGTTAACTACAGTCCCTTCTTAAATCTTTGTAGTCTCGAATTTCATCCATTGCCCTTTCTTTTTATTTATTTATTGCTTATATAAATTAATAAAATAATCTATATGATGTTGCGGTTAATTGTGACGTCAGTTTACATCCACATCTAAATGAATACTCTGCAAACGACTGTGAAGTGCATGGCAGAGGGTACGTCCCACTGTACCAGTTATTAGGGTTTTTTTTCTATTCCATTCATGTATTGAGCGTGGAAATAATGCTTTATAAATGCCTCCTTACTATCCCTAAGGGAACAATATGTAGGTGTACGCATTACCAAGCAGCAAAATACAAATAAAAAAAAAAAAAAATATGCCGCCTGTGGAGTTTAACCCTGGACCTTCACAATACGAACCCGATCTGTTACCGCTAAGTCAAACATCGCTTCCTAAACACCCCATAACAGGGACAGTGATAGATTCGTATCAGACTTGCTTTTATTTCCTAAACATCTGGAGTTCCCACTTGGTTGACTTTCGTGTCTCACCACGCCCTACACGTACCAGAAATATAGACGAATTCGGCGATGACGGGTAAGTGTAAACTTCTCTAAACCTGAAATCCTGCCTTAGGTTTATCGTGACACTTTGATTACGTAATGCCATCATCATCCGTTTGTGTCTGTCTGAGCATGTTCCTGTTGTTCTTCTTGTTGTTGCCTTCAGTCGGGAGACTGGTTTGATTCAGCTCACCACCATTCTCTATCCTGAGCAAGCCTCTTCATCTCCTCTAAGAACCGCACCCTACATCCATTTGAATCTGCTTACTGTATTCATCTCTTGTTCTCCCTCTGCGATTTTTACCCCAAACACTTCCCTCAAATTTATATTCACGATTCCTTCATGTCTCAGATTGTTTCAGACCAATCGATGCCTTCGTTTAGTCAAGGTACGCCAGAATTCTTTTCCTCCCCAATTCTGTTCAGTACCTCCTCATTAGTTACGCGATCCACCCACCTAATCTTCAGCATTCTTCTGTAGCACCATATTTCAAAAGCCTCTATCCTCTTCCTGTCCTCACTGTTTATCGTCCATGTTTCACTCCCATACAAGGTAACGCTTCACACAAATATCTCCATAAAGGACTTCCTTACGCTTAAATTAATATTCGATGTTAACAAATATCTCTTCCTGAACTACGCTTTTGTTCCCATTGCCATTCTGCATTTAATATCCTCTGTACTGCGACCATCATGTGTTATTTTAATGTCCAAGTAACAAAACTCATCTACCACCTTTATTGTATCGTTACGTAATCTAATTCCTTCAGCATCCTCTGATTTTCTAAGACTGTAGTCCATTACCTTTTTTTTGCTCTTGATAATATTCATCATATATGCACCTTTCAACACACTGTCCATTCCGTTCAACTGCTCTTCCAGGTCCTTTGCTTTCTCTGACAGAATTACAATGTCATTGGCAAAACGCAACCTTGAACTTTAATTCCTTCTCAAAATTTCTCCTTGCTTTCCTTTATAGCTTGCTCATTGTACAAATTGAATAACAATGGAGAAAGGCTACAACCATGTCTTACACCATTCCCAAGCTCTGCATCCCTTTCATGCCGTTCAACTCTGATAACAGCTCAAAATGTTCAAATGTTTGTAAAGCTTATGGGACTTAACTACGGGGTCATCAGTCCCTAAACTTACAAACTACTTATGAACTACTTACGAACTATGACGGCACAAATATCCATGCCCGAGGGGGGGATTCGAACCCCCGACCATAGTGGCCGTGCAGACCGTGACTGAAGCGCCTCAGTCCCCGCGGCCGGCTGATAACAACTGTTTGGTTAATGTACTAGTTGTAAATAACCTTCCTTTCCCTATTTTTTACTCCTGCTGATTTCAGAATTTGAAAGAGTCTATTTCAAACAACATTGTTCACGCTTTTGCCATATCTACAAAAGCTAGAAACGTAGGTTTGCCTTTCTTTACTCTATCTTCTAAGATAAGTCGTAAAGTGAGGATTTCCTCCTGTGTTCCTACATGTCTCCTGAATCCTAACTGATCTTCCCCGAGGTCGGCTTTTACCACTTTTCCATCCTTCTGGAAATAATTCGTGTTAAAATTTTGCAACCATGACTTATAAAACTGTAATATTCACATCCGTCTTGCACCTGCTCTCCTTCGAATGGGGATTTTACATTTTTCTTAAAGACTGACAGTATTTCCCGTGTCTCATACATCTTGCATACAGGTGAAATAATTTTTGTCATGGTTGGCTCTCCCAGAGACGTCAGTAGTTCTGAGGAAATTTCGTACAATCCAGGGGCCTTGTTTCGACTTAGGTCTTCCAGTGCTCTATAAAATTCTTCTCTCAGTATAGTATCATCCATCCCATCTTCATCTTCCCACCTTTCAGCTATACCTTCTTTGCTGAGAACTGGTCTTCCATCTGAGTTCTTTATATTCTACGTCTACTTTTCTTTTCTCCAAATGTCTCCTTTATTTTCTTGTAGGCGGTATCTATTTTCCCCTATTTAGACATTTTTCTACTAACTTGCATTTGTCTTCTAGCCACTCCTGCTTAGCTACTTTGCACTTCTTGTCAATCTCATTTCTTAGTCGTCTGTAGTCCATTTTCCCTGTTTCACTTCCTGCATTTTTATATTTTCTCCTTTCATCAATTACGTTTATTATTTCCTGTGATATCCAAGGATTTTTTGTAGGTCTTGCCTTGCTACCTAATTTGTCCTCTGCTGCCTTCACTATTTAATCTCTCAGTGCTACCATTCCTCTTCTACCGTTTGATTTCCCCCCGTTTCTGTCAATATTGTTCCCTAAAGCTCCCTCTGAAATTTTTAAGAACTTCAAGTTCCTGGTACCCTCCAGTGCCCCCTGGTCTCTTCCACGTATACAACCTTCTTTCGTGATTCTTAAACCAGGTGTACGTTGTGATTAAATTATCTTCCGTGCAAAATTCTACCAGGCGGCTTCCTCTTTCATTCCTTCTGCCCAGTCCATATTCACCTACTATTTTTCCTTCCTCCTTTTCCTACTGCCGAGTTCCAGTCTCCCCTCACAATTAAGTTTTCCTCTCCCTTCATTGTTTGAATAATTTCCTTTACCTCCTCATACATTTCTTCGATCTTCTCATCATCGTCAGAGCTAGTTGGCATATAAACCTGTACTATTGTGGTCGATGTTAGCTTCGTATCTATCTTGACGACGATAATGCGTCACTGCGCTGGTCATAGTAGTTTACCCGCATTCCTATTTTTTTATTCATTATCAGATCTACTACTGTAATAACCCCAACTGATTTTGTATTTATAATCCTGTACTCACCTGACCAGAAATCCCGTTCCTCTTTCCACCGAACTTCACTAGTCCCTACTATATTTAACTTCAACCTATCCATTTATCTTTATTAAATTTTCTAACCTCCTTAACCGATGAATGGATCTAACATTCCACACTCCGATCCGTGGAATGCCAGTGTTGTCTTTCGTGATCATGTTATTGTATTGTTATTGTTTTGTAATTGTGTTGTAGTTGTTACGGATATGTTAGTGATTTGCTGTTACTGGGTTTTTATTCGAATTTGGGCCTGTAATTTAAATTCTAATAAGCCAATCTTAGCGACGTTGATAATCATAAAAAAAAACCACAAGAACTGTACCGTTACAGTACGTTACCTTAGATTAAAATATATGTGTGTGCAGCGTAAAATACTCCCAAGTGTCCATCTGTCTAGTTTCTAACAGTGTTGTGCAACTGTTAGTAATAAAGTTGCAGTCTGAAACCAAACGCGAATTATTCTTGTAAGAATATAACTGTACTTAGTGCCTACTTAGGAATCTGAATGAAATACGTCCAAAAGAATTTTTAATCTGTCCTCAATACCGTACAACGAATTTAAATGTGCTTGTCGTCATTTATTTGATCAGATTTGACAGTAAAACATCTACACACCAGAGTTTCGATTTCGTCAAAATAAAATGTAAAATTGGTTACCTGCCGTGCTGATGCCTGAGTCAGCTACCGGTGATGAATGTGTTGAAGGAATGCAGTCACGGTTGCGTATATGTTTATTATTATTATTATTTGTAATGAGTTTGGCCTTTTGGGTCATATAAGGGAAAACCACTACTATGAGGTGGTTCATATTAGGAAATTATACAGATTTAGATAACATTTTCTTAAAACGTATTATAAAACAGGGGAAAAAATATGTGGCATAGTTCTTGGCTGCGCAACCTTATGTAAGAGCTGACAAAAAAGGAATAGAGACTTACCACACAGCACAGTGGTAGACTACCAGATCATTGCGATTTTCATCTTTCAGTTTTCACTTATTTCACTTCTGGCAATGTCGTAAAAAATATCGATTGGCACAGTGGTTCGGAATTCTCGTAAAACTGTAAGTCCCCCTATATCTGGCTGGAAAGTCACTTCGAAGGTTGGAGAAAGGCAACGGCATACCATCTCCAAACAAGGCCATGACTAGCGAAGCACAGGGAAGACAGCGGCACGGAAATGATACAGGACCTGGAATGGGAATCGTTACAACAACGGCACTTATCGCTGCGGCTTGGGCTACTTACGAAACTCCAATCGCTAACATTCTCCTCCGAATGCGAAAATATATTGTTGAATCCCACCTACATAGGTAGAAATCATCATCAGAATAAAATACGAGAAGTCAGAGCTCGAACGGAGAGATTCAGATGTCCTTTCCTCCCACGCGCTATCCGAGAGTGGAATGGGAGATGAATAGTATAAAGGTGGTTCAACGAACCCTCTGCCAAGCACTTGAATTTGAATTGCAGAATATCCAATGTAGATGTAGATGTAGGTGTAGAGATGTTCCAGCCAGTCTTCGTATTGTTGACTGCTTTACCTTACTTTATAACGTCTTGCCTAAGTATGTATAATTTTGTAATATCAACCACCTCTAAATATTCAAATGATTGTAAGTCTATTGGACCAAACTGTTATTGTCATCAGTCACTAGACTTACAAAATACTTGAAATAACTTACACTAAAGACAATACACACCCACGCCCGAGGAAGGACTCGAACCTCAAGCGGGATGGCCGCCCAGTCCATAGCATGACGCCTTAGATCACGCGGCCATTCCGCTTGGTACCACCTCACATTAGCGGTTTTTACCGTACATGATCTTTTGGTGCCCCAAAAGGCCGAAATGCTTTACAAACAATAAAAAACAAATTCGCCACCAATACTGCATTCCTTCATCAAAATCAACTACTGGTTAGGAATAAAAGAAAATATCTGAGATCGCCGGCCGCGGTGGCCGAGGAGACTAAGGCGCTCCAGTCACGGTCTGCACGGCCACTACGGTCGGGGGTTCGAATCCCCCCTCGGGCATGGATATTTGTGCCGTCCTAGTTCGTAAGTAGTTCATAAGTAGTTTGTAAGTTTAGGGACTGATAACCCCGTAGTTAAGTCCCATAGACTGTACAAACATTTGAACATTTTTATCTGAGATCTTTTACTGATGACTGAATTTTATAACTACGTACCACAGTTACTTTCTGTTTGTGAAGTGGGTTTGCTATTGATTTGAAGTGTGGAAACTACCCATTGTGCTGCTCATTAGTGTTTCTTACCGTCCATGTTTCGCATCCGTAGGTTGAAACTGGCCTGATCATAACCTTATATATTTGCAGTTTCAGCTGCCTATTTATTATCCTAGAGTCCAACAGTTTCTTAAATGTGTGGAAGCATGTATTACCACTTACGATTGGCTGCTTTATTTCAGTTGACATGGAATTTGTCCTATTAATATTAGAGCCCAATAATCAATGTTCTGTATGTGTTCAAAATTGAACCCCGCTACTGATTGTCTAGCCAAGTATTATTCTCTGTCCTGGAGAAATTCATGTACTTCGTCTTCTTTTCATTTACAGAAAGGCCTCTGGCTTCCGTGGCTTCTTTCAGCTCGCCTAATATCCTCTCCAGTGATACCCTTGTTCGGCTAATAATTTCTACATCATCAGCGTATACCATGACATTGTGCCTATTTAACGAGATGTTTGAATCTTGCGAATGGCTGGTCTTCTTTTAATTTACAGAAAGGCATGTGGCTTCTTTCAGCTCGCCTATTATCCTCTCTAGTCATACCCTTGTTCGGCTAATAATTTCTACATTATCAGCGTATGCCATGACATTGTGCCTATTTAACCAGATGTTTGGATGTTGCCAATGGTGCCTAAAGGGCCATATTGAATAGCATTGTAGATAATGCATTCCTTTTTCTTACTCCTTTACTTATGCTAAACCATTTTCTCAGTTCTTCATCCACTCGCACTGCAGCCTTGTATCTAGCCAATCTTGCTTGAATGATAAATACTTCGATGGTATACCAAGTAGCAGCAAATCATTTAGCATTTGCCCTCTATCTAGACTGTCAAAGGCCTGCTTGAAGTCACGGGGTAACCACTGGAACCAGTATTCCTGCACAGCTCACGCAGCACAAATTCGAAATGTTCAAATGTTTGTAAATCTATCGGACCAAACTGCCTGGTAATCAGCCCGTAGCTTACAAACTACTTAAACCTAGGTAAACTAACCTAAGGACAACACACACACCCATGCCCCAGGGAGGACTCGAACCTCCACGGCGAGCAACCGCGCGCTCCGCAGCGAGACGCTTTAGACCGTTCGGCTACTCCACCGCGGCACATGCAGCACACCCAACGTATATGTGAACTGTGCGAAACGAGCATCCTGCTACTTGGAAAGCCACAGTTTGACCCCTTCGCACTCGTTCAGTTGACTACGTCGTATGAGTACGTTTCCGTGGCATGGAAACTGTTTGCGTGACACGTTGACACCACACTGAGCCTTGAGGCTTCGCCTTTAAAGAGTTTACACAGATGACGCCCTGGCAGCTGTGACACTGGTCTACGATGTTCAGACCATCATCAGTAGATCTGCTGAAACTTCCTGGCAGATTAAAATTGTGTGCCGGAACTGGGACTCGAACCTGGGACCTTTGCCTTTCGCGGGCAAGCGCACTACCGACTGTGCTATCCCGACACGACTCACGATGCCGCCTCACAACTTTACTTCCGCCAGTACCTCGCCTCCTACTTTCCAAACTTCACAGAAGCTCTCTTGCAAACACGCAAGACTAGCACTCCTGGAAGAAAGGATATGGTGGAGACATGGCTTAGCCACAGCCTAAGGGATGTTTCCAGAATGAAACTTTCACTCTGCAGCGGAGTGTGCGCTGATATGAAACTTCCTGGCAGATTAAAATTGTGTGCCGGAACCGGGACTCGAACCTGGGACCTTTGCCTTTCGCGGGCAAGCGCACTACCGACTGTGCTATCCCGACACGACTCACGATGCCGCCTCACAACTTTACTTCCGCCAGTACCTCGCCTCCTACTTTCCAAACTTCACAGAAGCTCTCTTGCAAACACGCAAGACTAGCACTCCTGGAAGAAAGGATATGGTGGAGACATGGCTTAGCCACAGCCTAAGGGATGTTTCCAGAATGAAACTTTCACTCTGCAGCGGAGTGTGCGCTGATATGAAACTTCCTGGCAGATTAAAATTGTGTGCCGGAACCGGGACTCGAACCTGGGACCTTTGCCTTTCGCGGGCAAGCGCACTACCGACTGTGCTATCCCGACACGACTCACGATGCCGCCTCACAACTTTACTTCCGCCAGTACCTCTGCTGTCCACCAGATGGTATCTGCCGTCTTCGGATCAAAACCGACGTCGTCTTTCCAGGTGTAGAAAACATTTTTCGGCAGTCTGTTAGCGTTGGATGAATATGTAAAATATATAAAGTGGTTTTGTACTGGAGAGGTGTCAGCTAGCAGGTGTGGTCTGCCCCCAGTGGTCTGCCCCTGCAGCCACACCGGCCTCCCACGACGCGCTGATGGCCGCCCAGCGATGCTTCTGCCTCAGGCGTGGGCGCCGTTCTGGCAGGCTACGCCCTGGCGCGCCGTAACGAGGCGCCTGGCGCGTCACCACGCCCTCCTGTCTCCTGCTCATACTCACCTTCTTCCTCCTCCTTTCTTACACTCACTTCCCAATACTGTCAGGAAAAGAAATTAATACACTTGGAAAGACGAGGCCGATTTGAATCCAATGATAGTCGGTGGCACTTAGGTGATGGGAAATACACTAATAATGGTTTCAACGTTTCCGCGAAGAGACAGCATACTGACATAGCTACCGGTCCGCTGTCCTCGTAAACCCTTTAACAGGAAATGGTTACAGCCATAAGGCACAGTGTAACATCAACATGTGAAGAAAAAAGTCGCCATAATAATAATAATAATAATAATAACAAAAAAGAAAAAAAAAAAAACACAAATGGGGTCCCAATGGGTACATCTTATATCACTTAAGGTTACAAATATTATAAATGTCCAGGTCTGCAATGGATGATTGTACAAGCAAACCTTAAATTATGGCAAGGAGGAGAAAGGTATATGGAGTATTTGTCATATGTTTTTCATACCAATACTCCATATACCTTTCTCCCCCTTGCCATAATTTAAGGTTTGCTTGTACAATCATCCATTGCAGACCTGGACATTTATAATATTTGTAACCTTCAGTGATATAAGATGTACCCATTCAGACACCATTTCTTCTTTTGTTATTATTATTATTATTATGCACTTTCTGTGGTATTCATACTTATTCATAACAAACCCACATTTTGCTTCTGCCATTACCTGCTGACAATACTTTCTTACACAATTAACCAGTTTTAATATTTTAATACCATTGTAGCCCAAGACATGTTGATTTAAAATTCATTTGTTTTGTTGGAGTACTTTTGTTATGTAGTATCGACTCATAGACATAATTAATTTGCAGTTCACGTATCTTTGAAAAACCATCTTTATATATGTAACCTCAATGTTACGTGTGGACTATCTGTTTAGTATGAAATTATCTGGCGACGGTCTAAGAAGCCGAAAACTGCTAATAACAAGCAAATAAATAATATTGTGGAACAAAAATACCATGTATTTAAGTTTTTAATTAGGGTATCTCCTAGTTTTGGTCAATGACTGTCATCGATGGATAAAAGGTGTGAATATGACGTACGGCCGAAACTATGTGATACTTGCTGTTTTAATAAATCAGCATGCGTTGAATGCCACACAGTTCTGTGTATTTTTGCCTTTTAGCGGACCGTGATGCACAAGGCGGTATGTCGTAAACGGGCGGCGCATAGCACGTGCCGGCGCTATCGGCAGTCGCGCGGTCGGCGACCTTCCGCCTGCCGTGCGATGCACGGCGCGACGCGTTATTGCCGGCGTGAGGCGGCGACGCCCGCAAGTCACGCCCGCTAGGAGAGCCGCGCCACGCCCGCAGCGGTAGACGGCAGACCGCAGACCGCGGACGGCAGACCGCAGGAGCAGACCGCAGACGGCAGACTGCAGCGGCAGACTGCGACGGTAGTGGCAGTCACAGACTGCAGACAGCAGCGGCAGACCGCAGAAGGCAGACTGCAGCGGCAGACCGCAGACGGCAGCGGCAGACTGCAGCGGCAGATGGCAGCGGCGGTCACAGACTGCAGAAGGCAGTGGCAGACTGCAGGCGCAGACCGCAGACGGCAGACTGCAGCGGCAGACTGCGACGGTAGTGGCAGTCACAGACTGCAGACAGCAGCGGCAGACCGCAGACGGCAGACTGCAGCGGCAGACCGCAGACGGCAGCGGCAGACTGCAGCGGCAGATGGCAGCGGCGGTCACAGACTGCAGAAGGCAGTGGCAGACTGCAGGCGCAGACCGCAGACGGCAGACTGCAGCGGCAGACTGCGACGGTAGTGGCAGTCACAGACTGCAGACAGCAGCGGCAGACCGCAGACGGCAGACTGCAGCGGCAGACCGCAGACGGCAGCGGCAGACTGCAGCGGCAGATGGCAGCGGCGGTCACAGACTGCAGAAGGCAGTGGCAGACCGCAGGCGCAGACCGCAGACGGCAGACTGCAGCGGCAGACTGCGACGGTAGTGGCAGTCACAGACTGCAGACAGCAGCGGCAGACCGCAGACGGCAGACTGCAGCGGCAGACCGCAGACGGCAGCGGCAGACTGCAGCGGCAGATGGCAGCGGCGGTCACAGACTGCAGAAGGCAGTGGCAGACTGCAGGCGCAGACCGCAGACGGCAGACTGCAGCGGCAGACTGCGACGGTAGTGGCAGTCACAGACTGCAGACAGCAGCGGCAGACCGCAGACGGCAGACTGCAGCGGCAGACCGCAGACGGCAGCGGCAGACTGCAGCGGCAGACTGCGACGGTAGTGGCAGTCACAGACTGCAGACAGCAGCGGCAGACCGCAGACGGCAGACTGCAGCGGCAGACCGCAGACGGCAGCGGCAGACTGCAGCGGCAGATGGCAGCGGCGGTCACAGACTGCAGAAGGCAGTGGCAGACCGCAGGCGCAGACCGCAGACGGCAGACTGCAGCGGCAGACTGCGACGGTAGTGGCAGTCACAGACTGCAGACAGCAGCGGCAGACCGCAGACGGCAGACTGCAGCGGCAGACCGCAGACGGCAGCGGCAGACTGCAGCGGCAGATGGCAGCGGCGGTCACAGACTGCAGAAGGCAGTGGCAGACTGCAGGCGCAGACCGCAGACGGCAGACTGCAGCGGCAGACTGCGACGGTAGTGGCAGTCACAGACTGCAGACAGCAGCGGCAGACCGCAGACGGCAGACTGCAGCGGCAGACCGCAGACGGCAGCGGCAGACTGCAGCGGCAGACTGCGACGGTAGTGGCAGTCACAGACTGCAGACAGCAGCGGCAGACCGCAGACGGCAGACTGCAGCGGCAGACCGCAGACGGCAGCGGCAGACTGCAGCGGCAGATGGCAGCGGCGGTCACAGACTGCAGAAGGCAGTGACAGACCGCAGGCGCAGACCGCAGACGGCAGACTGCAGCGGCAGACTGCGACGGTAGTGGCAGTCACAGACAGCAGACAGCAGCGGCAGACCGCAGACGGCAGACTGCAGCGGCAGACCGCAGACGGCAGCGGCAGACTGCAGCGGCAGATGGCAGCGGCGGTCACAGACTGCAGAAGGCAGTGGCAGACCGCAGGCGCAGACCGCAGACGGCAGACTGCAGCGGCAGACTGCGACGGTAGTGGCAGTCACAGACTGCAGACAGCAGCGGCAGACCGCAGACGGCAGACTGCAGCGGCAGACCGCAGACGGCAGCGGCAGACTGCAGCGGCAGATGGCAGCGGCGGTCACAGACTGCAGAAGGCAGTGGCAGACCGCAGGCGCAGACCGCAGACGGCAGACTGCAGCGGCAGACTGCGACGGTAGTGGCAGTCACAGACTGCAGACAGCAGCGGCAGACCGCAGACGGCAGACTGCAGCGGCAGACCGCAGACGGCAGCGGCAGACTGCAGCGGCAGATGGCAGCGGCGGTCACAGACTGCAGAAGGCAGTGGCAGACCGCAGGCGCAGACCGCAGACGGCAGACTGCAGCGGCAGACTGCGACGGTAGTGGCAGTCACAGACTGCAGACAGCAGCGGCAGACCGCAGACGGCAGACTGCAGCGGCAGACCGCAGACGGCAGCGGCAGACTGCAGCGGCAGATGGCAGCGGCGGTCACAGACTGCAGAAGGCAGTGGCAGACCGCAGGCGCAGACCGCAGACGGCAGACTGCAGCGGCAGACTGCGACGGTAGTGGCAGTCACAGACTGCAGACAGCAGCGGCAGACCGCAGACGGCAGACTGCAGCGGCAGACCGCAGACGGCAGCGGCAGACTGCAGCGGCAGATGGCAGCGGCGGTCACAGACTGCAGAAGGCAGTGGCAGACCGCAGGCGCAGACCGCAGACGGCAGACTGCAGCGGCAGACTGCGACGGTAGTGGCAGTCACAGACTGCAGACAGCAGCGGCAGACCGCAGACGGCAGACTGCAGCGGCAGACCGCAGACGGCAGCGGCAGACTGCAGCGGCAGATGGCAGCGGCGGTCACAGACTGCAGAAGGCAGTGGCAGACCGCAGGCGCAGACCGCAGACGGCAGACTGCAGCGGCAGACTGCGACGGTAGTGGCAGTCACAGACTGCAGACAGCAGCGGCAGACCGCAGACGGCAGACTGCAGCGGCAGACCGCAGACGGCAGCGGCAGACTGCAGCGGCAGATGGCAGCGGCGGTCACAGACTGCAGAAGGCAGTGGCAGACCGCAGGCGCAGACCGCAGACGGCAGACTGCAGCGGCAGACTGCGACGGTAGTGGCAGTCACAGACTGCAGACAGCAGCGGCAGACCGCAGACGGCAGACTGCAGCGGCAGACCGCAGACGGCAGCGGCAGACTGCAGCGGCAGATGGCAGCGGCGGTCACAGACTGCAGAAGGCAGTGGCAGACCGCAGGCGCAGACCGCAGACGGCAGACTGCAGCGGCAGACTGCGACGGTAGTGGCAGTCACAGACTGCAGACAGCAGCGGCAGACCGCAGACGGCAGACTGCAGCGGCAGACCGCAGACGGCAGCGGCAGACTGCAGCGGCAGATGGCAGCGGCGGTCACAGACTGCAGAAGGCAGTGGCAGACCGCAGGCGCAGACCGCAGACGGCAGACTGCAGCGGCAGACTGCGACGGTAGTGGCAGTCACAGACTGCAGACAGCAGCGGCAGACCGCAGACGGCAGACTGCAGCGGCAGACCGCAGACGGCAGCGGCAGACTGCAGCGGCAGATGGCAGCGGCGGTCACAGACTGCAGAAGGCAGTGGCAGACCGCAGGCGCAGACCGCAGACGGCAGACTGCAGCGGCAGACTGCGACGGTAGTGGCAGTCACAGACTGCAGACAGCAGCGGCAGACCGCAGACGGCAGACTGCAGCGGCAGACCGCAGACGGCAGCGGCAGACTGCAGCGGCAGATGGCAGCGGCGGTCACAGACTGCAGAAGGCAGTGGCAGACCGCAGGCGCAGACCGCAGACGGCAGACTGCAGCGGCAGACTGCGACGGTAGTGGCAGTCACAGACTGCAGACAGCAGCGGCAGACCGCAGACGGCAGACTGCAGCGGCAGACCGCAGACGGCAGCGGCAGACTGCAGCGGCAGATGGCAGCGGCGGTCACAGACTGCAGAAGGCAGTGGCAGACCGCAGGCGCAGACCGCAGACGGCAGACTGCAGCGGCAGACTGCGACGGTAGTGGCAGTCACAGACTGCAGACAGCAGCGGCAGACCGCAGACGGCAGACTGCAGCGGCAGACCGCAGACGGCAGCGGCAGACTGCAGCGGCAGACTGCGACGGTAGTGGCAGTCACAGACTGCAGACAGCAGCGGCAGACCGCAGACGGCAGACTGCAGCGGCAGACCGCAGACGGCAGCGGCAGACTGCAGCGGCAGATGGCAGCGGCGGTCACAGACTGCAGAAGGCAGTGGCAGACCGCAGGCGCAGACCGCAGACGGCAGACTGCAGCGGCAGACTGCGACGGTAGTGGCAGTCACAGACTGCAGACAGCAGCGGCAGACCGCAGACGGCAGACTGCAGCGGCAGACCGCAGACGGCAGCGGCAGACTGCAGCGGCAGACTGCGACGGTAGTGGCAGTCACAGACTGCAGACAGCAGCGGCAGACCGCAGACGGCAGACTGCAGCGGCAGACCGCAGACGGCAGCGGCAGACTGCAGCGGCAGATGGCAGCGGCGGTCACAGACTGCAGAAGGCAGTGGCAGACCGCAGGCGCAGACCGCAGACGGCAGACTGCAGCGGCAGACTGCGACGGTAGTGGCAGTCACAGACTGCAGACAGCAGCGGCAGACCGCAGACGGCAGACTGCAGCGGCAGACCGCAGACGGCAGCGGCAGACTGCAGCGGCAGACTGCGACGGTAGTGGCAGTCACAGACTGCAGACAGCAGCGGCAGACCGCAGACGGCAGACTGCAGCGGCAGACCGCAGACGGCAGCGGCAGACTGCAGCGGCAGATGGCAGCGGCGGTCACAGACTGCAGAAGGCAGTGGCAGACCGCAGGCGCAGACCGCAGACGGCAGACTGCAGCGGCAGACTGCGACGGTAGTGGCAGTCACAGACTGCAGACAGCAGCGGCAGACCGCAGATGGCAGACTGCAGCGGCAGACCGCAGACGGCAGCGGCAGACTGCAGCGGCAGATGGCAGCGGCGGTCACAGACTGCAGAAGGCAGTGGCAGACCGCAGGCGCAGACCGCAGACGGCAGACTGCAGCGGCAGACTGCGACGGTAGTGGCAGTCACAGACTGCAGACAGCAGCGGCAGACCGCAGACGGCAGACTGCAGCGGCAGACCGCAGACGGCAGCGGCAGACTGCAGCGGCAGATGGCAGCGGCGGTCACAGACTGCAGAAGGCAGTGGCAGACCGCAGGCGCAGACCGCAGACGGCAGACTGCAGCGGCAGACTGCGACGGTAGTGGCAGTCACAGACTGCAGACAGCAGCGGCAGACCGCAGACGGCAGACTGCAGCGGCAGACCGCAGACGGCAGCGGCAGACTGCAGCGGCAGATGGCAGCGGCGGTCACAGACTGCAGAAGGCAGTGGCAGACCGCAGGCGCAGACCGCAGACGGCAGACTGCAGCGGCAGACTGCGACGGTAGTGGCAGTCACAGACTGCAGACAGCAGCGGCAGACCGCAGACGGCAGACTGCAGCGGCAGACCGCAGACGGCAGCGGCAGACTGCAGCGGCAGATGGCAGCGGCGGTCACAGACTGCAGAAGGCAGTGGCAGACCGCAGGCGCAGACCGCAGATGGCAGACTGCAGCGGCAGACTGCGACGGTAGTGGCAGTCACAGACTGCAGACAGCAGCGGCAGACCGCAGACGGCAGACTGCAGCGGCAGACCGCAGACGGCAGCGGCAGACTGCAGCGGCAGATGGCAGCGGCGGTCACAGACTGCAGAAGGCAGTGGCAGACCGCAGGCGCAGACCGCAGACGGCAGACTGCAGCGGCAGACTGCGAAGGTAGTGGCAGTCACAGACTGCAGACAGCAGCGGCAGACCGCAGACGGCAGACTGCAGCGGCAGACCGCAGACGGCAGCGGCAGACTGCAGCGGCAGATGGCAGCGGCGGTCACAGACTGCAGAAGGCAGTGGCAGACCGCAGGCGCAGACCGCAGACGGCAGACTGCAGCGGCAGACTGCGACGGTAGTGGCAGTCACAGACTGCAGACAGCAGCGGCAGACCGCAGACGGCAGACTGCAGCGGCAGACCGCAGACGGCAGCGGCAGACTGCAGCGGCAGATGGCAGCGGCGGTCACAGACTGCAGAAGGCAGTGGCAGACCGCAGGCGCAGACCGCAGACGGCAGACTGCAGCGGCAGACTGCGACGGTAGTGGCAGTCACAGACTGCAGACAGCAGCGGCAGACCGCAGACGGCAGACTGCAGCGGCAGACCGCAGACGGCAGCGGCAGACTGCAGCGGCAGATGGCAGCGGCGGTCACAGACTGCAGAAGGCAGTGGCAGACCGCAGGTGCAGACCGCAGACGGCAGACTGCAGCGGCAGACTGCGACGGTAGTGGCAGTCACAGACTGCAGACAGCAGCGGCAGACCGCAGACGGCAGACTGCAGCGGCAGACCGCAGACGGCAGCGGCAGACTGCAGCGGCAGATGGCAGCGGCGGTCACAGACTGCAGAAGGCAGTGGCAGACCGCAGGCGCAGACCGCAGACGGCAGACTGCAGCGGCAGACTGCGACGGTAGTGGCAGTCACAGACTGCAGACAGCAGCGGCAGACCGCAGACGGCAGACTGCAGCGGCAGACCGCAGACGGCAGCGGCAGACTGCAGCGGCAGATGGCAGCGGCGGTCACAGACTGCAGAAGGCAGTGGCAGACCGCAGGCGCAGACCGCAGACGGCAGACTGCAGCGGCAGACTGCGACGGTAGTGGCAGTCACAGACTGCAGACAGCAGCGGCAGACCGCAGACGGCAGACTGCAGCGGCAGACCGCAGACGGCAGCGGCAGACTGCAGCGGCAGATGGCAGCGGCGGTCACAGACTGCAGAAGGCAGTGGCAGACCGCAGGCGCAGACCGCAGACGGCAGACTGCAGCGGCAGACTGCGACGGTAGTGGCAGTCACAGACTGCAGACAGCAGCGGCAGACCGCAGACGGCAGACTGCAGCGGCAGACCGCAGACGGCAGCGGCAGACTGCAGCGGCAGATGGCAGCGGCGGTCACAGACTGCAGAAGGCAGTGGCAGACCGCAGGCGCAGACCGCAGACGGCAGACTGCAGCGGCAGACTGCGACGGTAGTGGCAGTCACAGACTGCAGACAGCAGCGGCAGACCGCAGACGGCAGACTGCAGTGGCAGACCGCAGACGGCAGCGGCAGACTGCAGCGGCAGATGGCAGCGGCGGTCACAGACTGCAGAAGGCAGTGGCAGACCGCAGGCGCAGACCGCAGACGGCAGACTGCAGCGGCAGACTGCGACGGTAGTGGCAGTCACAGACTGCAGACAGCAGCGGCAGACCGCAGACGGCAGACTGCAGCGGCAGACCGCAGACGGCAGCGGCAGACTGCAGCGGCAGATGGCAGCGGCGGTCACAGACTGCAGAAGGCAGTGGCAGACCGCAGGCGCAGACCGCAGACGGCAGACTGCAGCGGCAGACTGCGACGGTAGTGGCAGTCACAGACTGCAGACAGCAGCGGCAGACCGCAGACGGCAGACTGCAGCGGCAGACCGCAGACGGCAGCGGCAGACTGCAGCGGCAGATGGCAGCGGCGGTCACAGACTGCAGAAGGCAGTGGCAGACCGCAGGCGCAGACCGCAGACGGCAGACTGCAGCGGCAGACTGCGACGGTAGTGGCAGTCACAGACTGCAGACAGCAGCGGCAGACCGCAGACGGCAGACTGCAGCGGCAGACCGCAGACGGCAGCGGCAGACTGCAGCGGCAGATGGCAGCGGCGGTCACAGACTGCAGAAGGCAGTGGCAGACCGCAGGCGCAGACCGCAGACGGCAGACTGCAGCGGCAGACTGCGACGGTAGTGGCAGTCACAGACTGCAGACAGCAGCGGCAGACCGCAGACGGCAGACTGCAGCGGCAGACCGCAGACGGCAGCGGCAGACTGCAGCGGCAGATGGCAGCGGCGGTCACAGACTGCAGAAGGCAGTGGCAGACCGCAGGCGCAGACCGCAGACGGCAGACTGCAGCGGCAGACTGCGACGGTAGTGGCAGTCACAGACTGCAGACAGCAGCGGCAGACCGCAGACGGCAGACTGCAGCGGCAGACCGCAGACGGCAGCGGCAGACTGCAGCGGCAGATGGCAGCGGCGGTCACAGACTGCAGAAGGCAGTGGCAGACTGCAGGCGCAGACCGCAGACGGCAGACCACAGGCGCAGACCGCAGACGGCAGACTGCAGCGGCAGACCGCAGACGGCAGCGGCGGTCACAGACTGCAGAAGGCAGCGGCAGATGGCAGACCGAAGACTGCGGACGGCAGACTGCAGGCGCAGACCGGAGATGGCAGACTGCAGCGGCAGACCGCAGACGGCAGCGGCAGACTGCAGCGGCAGTCACAGAGTGCAGACGGAAGCGGCAGATGGCAGACCGCAGACCGCGGACGGCAGACCGCAGGAGCAGACCGCAGACGGCAGACTGCAGCGGCAGACTGCGACGGTAGTGGCAGTCACAGACTGCAGACAGCAGCGGCAGACCGCAGACGGCAGACTGCAGCGGCAGACCGCAGACGGCAGCGGCAGACTGCAGCGGCAGATGGCAGCGGCGGTCACAGACTGCAGAAGGCAGTGGCAGACTGCAGGCGCAGACCGCAGACGGCAGACCACAGGCGCAGACCGCAGACGGCAGACTGCAGCGGCAGACCGCAGACGGCAGCGGCGGTCACAGACTGCAGAAGGCAGCGGCAGATGGCAGACCGAAGACTGCGGACGGCAGACTGCAGGCGCAGACCGGAGACGGCAGACTGCAGCAGCAGACCGCAGACGGCAGCGGCAGACTGCAGCGGCAGTCACAGAGTGCAGACGGAAGCGGCAGATGGCAGACCGCAGACCGCGGACGGCAGACCGCAGGAGCAGACCGCAGACGGCAGACTGCAGCGGCAGACTGCGACGGTAGTGGCAGTCACAGACTGCAGACAGCAGCGGCAGACCGCAGACGGCAGACTGCAGCGGCAGACCGCAGACGGCAGCGGCAGACTGCAGCGGCAGATGGCAGCGGCGGTCACAGACTGCAGAAGGCAGTGGCAGACCGCAGGCGCAGACCGCAGACGGCAGACTGCAGCGGCAGACTGCGACGGTAGTGGCAGTCACAGACTGCAGACAGCAGCGGCAGACCGCAGACGGCAGACTGCAGCGGCAGACCGCAGACGGCAGCGGCAGACTGCAGCGGCAGATGGCAGCGGCGGTCACAGACTGCAGAAGGCAGTGGCAGACTGCAGGCGCAGACCGCAGACGGCAGACCACAGGCGCAGACCGCAGACGGCAGACTGCAGCGGCAGACCGCAGACGGCAGCGGCGGTCACAGACTGCAGAAGGCAGCGGCAGATGGCAGACCGAAGACTGCGGACGGCAGACTGCAGGCGCAGACCGGAGACGGCAGACTGCAGCAGCAGACCGCAGACGGCAGCGGCAGACTGCAGCGGCAGTCACAGAGTGCAGACGGAAGCGGCAGATGGCAGACCGCAGACCGCGGACGGCAGACCGCAGGAGCAGACCGCAGACGGCAGACTGCAGCGGCAGACTGCGACGGTAGTGGCAGTCACAGACTGCAGACAGCAGCGGCAGACCGCAGACGGCAGACTGCAGCGGCAGACCGCAGACGGCAGCGGCAGACTGCAGCGGCAGATGGCAGCGGCGGTCACAGACTGCAGAAGGCAGTGGCAGACCGCAGGCGCAGACCGCAGACGGCAGACTGCAGCGGCAGACTGCGACGGTAGTGGCAGTCACAGACTGCAGACAGCAGCGGCAGACCGCAGACGGCAGACTGCAGCGGCAGACCGCAGACGGCAGCGGCAGACTGCAGCGGCAGACTGCGACGGTAGTGGCAGTCACAGACTGCAGACAGCAGCGGCAGACCGCAGACGGCAGACTGCAGCGGCAGACCGCAGACGGCAGCGGCAGACTGCAGCGGCAGATGGCAGCGGCGGTCACAGACTGCAGAAGGCAGTGGCAGACCGCAGGCGCAGACCGCAGACGGCAGACTGCAGCGGCAGACTGCGACGGTAGTGGCAGTCACAGACTGCAGACAGCAGCGGCAGACCGCAGACGGCAGACTGCAGCGGCAGACCGCAGACGGCAGCGGCAGACTGCAGCGGCAGATGGCAGCGGCGGTCACAGACTGCAGAAGGCAGTGGCAGACTGCAGGCGCAGACCGCAGACGGCAGACCACAGGCGCAGACCGCAGACGGCAGACTGCAGCGGCAGACCGCAGACGGCAGCGGCGGTCACAGACTGCAGAAGGCAGCGGCAGATGGCAGACCGAAGACTGCGGACGGCAGACTGCAGGCGCAGACCGGAGACGGCAGACTGCAGCAGCAGACCGCAGACGGCAGCGGCAGACTGCAGCGGCAGTCACAGAGTGCAGACGGAAGCGGCAGATGGCAGACCGCAGACCGCGGACGGCAGACCGCAGGAGCAGACCGCAGACGGCAGACTGCAGCGGCAGACTGCGACGGTAGTGGCAGTCACAGACTGCAGACAGCAGCGGCAGACCGCAGACGGCAGACTGCAGCGGCAGACCGCAGACGGCAGCGGCAGACTGCAGCGGCAGATGGCAGCGGCGGTCACAGACTGCAGAAGGCAGTGGCAGACCGCAGGCGCAGACCGCAGACGGCAGACTGCAGCGGCAGACTGCGACGGTAGTGGCAGTCACAGACTGCAGACAGCAGCGGCAGACCGCAGACGGCAGACTGCAGCGGCAGACCGCAGACGGCAGCGGCAGACTGCAGCGGCAGATGGCAGCGGCGGTCACAGACTGCAGAAGGCAGTGGCAGACCGCAGGCGCAGACCGCAGACGGCAGACTGCAGCGGCAGACTGCGACGGTAGTGGCAGTCACAGACTGCAGACAGCAGCGGCAGACCGCAGACGGCAGACTGCAACGGCAGACCGCAGACGGCAGCGGCAGACTGCAGCGGCAGATGGCAGCGGCGGTCACAGACTGCAGAAGGCAGTGGCAGACTGCAGGCGCAGACCGCAGACGGCAGACCACAGGCGCAGACCGCAGACGGCAGACTGCAGCGGCAGACCGCAGACGGCAGCGGCGGTCACAGACTGCAGAAGGCAGCGGCAGATGGCAGACCGAAGACTGCGGACGGCAGACTGCAGGCGCAGACCGGAGACGGCAGACTGCAGCAGCAGACCGCAGACGGCAGCGGCAGACTGCAGCGGCAGTCACAGAGTGCAGACGGAAGCGGCAGATGGCAGACCGCAGACCGCGGACGGCAGACCGCAGGAGCAGACCGCAGACGGCAGACTGCAGCGGCAGACTGCGACGGTAGTGGCAGTCACAGACTGCAGACAGCAGCGGCAGACCGCAGACGGCAGACTGCAGCGGCAGACCGCAGACGGCAGCGGCAGACTGCAGCGGCAGATGGCAGCGGCGGTCACAGACTGCAGAAGGCAGTGGCAGACCGCAGGCGCAGACCGCAGACGGCAGACTGCAGCGGCAGACTGCGACGGTAGTGGCAGTCACAGACTGCAGACAGCAGCGGCAGACCGCAGACGGCAGACTGCAGCGGCAGACCGCAGACGGCAGCGGCAGACTGCAGCGGCAGATGGCAGCGGCGGTCACAGACTGCAGAAGGCAGTGGCAGACTGCAGGCGCAGACCGCAGACGGCAGACCACAGGCGCAGACCGCAGACGGCAGACTGCAGCGGCAGACCGCAGACGGCAGCGGCGGTCACAGACTGCAGAAGGCAGCGGCAGATGGCAGACCGAAGACTGCGGACGGCAGACTGCAGGCGCAGACCGGAGACGGCAGACTGCAGCAGCAGACCGCAGACGGCAGCGGCAGACTGCAGCGGCAGACCGCAGACGGCAGCGGCAGACTGCAGCGGCAGATGGCAGCAGTGGCCACAGACTGCAGAAGGCAGTGGCAGACCGCAGGCGCAGACCGCAGACAGCAGACCATAGGCGCAGACCGCAGATGGCAGACTGCAGCGGCAGACCGCAGACGGCGGTCACAGACTGCAGAAGGCAGCGGCAGATGGCAGACCGCAGATTGCGGACGGCAGACTGCAGGCGCAGACCGGAGATGGCAGACTGCAGCGGCAGACCGCAGACGGCAGCGGCAGACTGCAGCGGCAGACTGCAGCGGCAGATGGCAGCGGCGGTCACAGACTGCAGAAGGCAGTGGCAGACGGCAGGCGCAGACCGCAGACGGCAGACCACAGGCGCAGACCGCAGACTGCAGCGGCAGGCCGCAGACGGCAGCGGCAGTCACAGACTGCAGAAGGCAGCGGCAGATGGCAGACCGCAGACTGCGGACGGCAGACTGCAGGCGCAGACCGGAGACGGCAGACTGCAGCGGCAGACCGCAGACGGCAGCGGCAGACTGCAGCGGCAGTCACAGAGTGCAGACGGAAGCGGCAGATGGCAGACCGCAGACCGCGGACGGCATACCGCAGGCGCAGACCGCAGATGGCAGCGGCAGACTGCAGCGGCAGACTGCAGCGGCAGACTGCAGCGGCAGACGGCAGCGGCGGTCACAGACTGCAGACGGCAGCGGCGACGGCAGACCGCAGAACGCGGACGGCCGACCGCAGACGGCAAACTGCGGCGGCAGACCGCAGGTGGCAGACGGCAGTCGTCGCGTGCTGCCCCCCACGTCTGCGGCTCGCGCCGCCTCTCAGGCACGACGGCCGGCCAGTTAGCGGGCGCGGAAAAAAAAGTGGAGTACGGTAACGGACGGCGGGCGGTGTGGCCAGGTGGGGCCAGGTGGGGCCAGCCTCTCCTCGCCTCGCGCGGCAACTTTTCAATTTCCCCGGCGTTCCGACACACGCCCCCGCCCTGAGCCACTGTTTAAACTGTCACGGGCCAGGAACGCCGCGTTAGTAATTGGACGGCGTGCGAAGCGGCGGAACGTTCGGCGAACGCGCCGCTGGTCGGAGCGACGTTACTAATAAGTCGGCCGCACAACGAGCCAGATACGAGCGAGCAGTTGAACACATAGCCCTTCTTTTTATGAGGACAACAGATAAACTCTCTTCTGCTCAAGCAGATTCGCGTTTTTCGTAGTTTCCCTAAATCATCTAGAGGAAATTTTCAAAGGAATCTGTATTCATTGATTTTCACAAATTCGAAAAATCAATAAATTAGTGTATTGTAACATATGAATTCCACTCCCATGAACCACAGACATTGCCGAGGTGGGGTGGCTTGTGGAAGAGGAAGACCAAGAGAGGGATACAGTAATCAGATTCATACAGATGTATGTTGCCTTTCTTATGTGGAGATGCTTGCTCAGGATAGGGTATTGTGGAGAGCTGCATCAAACCAGTCTCCGGACTGAAGACCACAGCACACAACACAACATATGAAGTAGGTATAAAATATATTTTCAATTATACGATGTTTTTCATCAGGCCCTGTTTTCCAGTTCTGGCCAAGCTGTTGTATAGCGTTAAGTGTAAATAACCATTGCCATGCAACAAGAATGTTTGAAAACTGTAGTGCCACGGTGGAGTAGCCGAGCGGTCTAAGGCACCTCGCTGCGGATCGCGCGGTTGCTCGCCGTCGGAGGTTCGAGTCGTCCCTGGGGCATGGGTGTGTGTGTTGTCCTTAGGTTAGTATACCTAGGATTAAGTAGTTTGTAAGCTACGGACTGATGGCCACGCAGTTTGGTCCGATAGATTTACAAACATTTGAACATTTTTTTTTTTTTTTTTTTTTTTTTTTTTTGAAAACTCTGACAGTGTTCCAGTAAGGGTAAGTAATGCTAGTGAAAGACAAGTTTTATACAACATTACCTGACATCGCCGGTTTAGAAGGTGATCTGAAACACCAAGTTCGCGAATTAATAATTTATTGAATGACGACCGATTTCGGAAGACTGAGGCACCAGCATATGGTCCTATACATTTAATAAAGTGTTCATCTTCTTTTTAAAATTTGGATATACAATAATAAGTGCAATATAGCACTTAGTCATCATATAAAAATACATAAGTTAAACAAGTTGGTAAGCTCTCATGTTTTAAGTTAGGTATTATTATATGATGCTATGTTGTACTTATTATTTTATACCGATTTTTTAAAATAATATGACCAGCTGATAAAATCTATATGACCAGATGATGGTGCCACACTCCTCCGAAACCGGTGGTCGTCATTAAATAAATTATTAATTCACGATCTTGGTGTTTCATTTTTGAAGAACAAAAGTTTTATACAACTTATGAAATGAATTTCGGTAAATAATCGTGTAACATTAGTGTAGATGAACCATGTTACACAGTTAGCTTGCTGTCCAAAATACTCACCTCCCGTAACTATGCACCGGTCTGCTGTGCAATTCACGTCCTGCAAACTTAGCACGAGTTTTCCGCTGTGATGGTGTCCAAAAGTATCGTCATGATTGGTTGGATTCCAGGAATATCGTCCATTATATTTCCTTCGGAAAGGAGTTTGAGTCGACGGAATGGGAAGAAGTCTGGATGATTGAGATCCGGCGAGTGTAGTGGATGTTGAGGTTGGAATGTCTGTTTTTAACCAGGAACACGCAGCCTGAACATCCACTATACCGGCAGATCTCACTCCTCAGCACTTCTTATTATTCCATCGAGTCAAAGTCAGTTCAGTTCAAAATGTTCAAATGTTTGTTAAGCTTCAGGGACTGCGGAGTCATCAGTCCCTAAACTTACGAACTACTTATGAACTACCTTATACTAAAGACGACACAATCATGAATGCCCGAGGAGGGGATTCGAACCTCCGACCGCAGCGGCCGTGCAGACTGTGATTGGCGCGTCGCACACTGCTCGGCCACTGCGACCGGCAGTTCGGTTCAAAAATGTTCAAATGTTTGTTAAGTTTATAGGACCTAACTGCGGGATCATCTGTCCCAAAACTTACGATCTACTTATAAACTAACTTATACTAAATATAAGACAAACATCCATGCCCAAGGGAGGATTCGAACCCCAGACGGCGAACGGCCTCACGTATCGGAGCATAGCGCCTCAGTGCGCTTGGCCACTCCGCGGCGTCCTCTATTCTGTTATTCAGCAAAACGTGATTAGGCTTTTGAAAACCATCCCAAAACAAGACTTCCTGCAAAGTTTCCAGGACATGTACCGCAGAGGTCAGCGGTGCACAGTTATGGTAGACAGTGACTGTTTCGAAAGACGGTAAGATAACTATATTTCATAGTTCATTTACATTAATGTTACAGGACTATTCACCAAAGTCTGTTGTCAGAGGTTTTATATACAGTAAGAGACCAAAGAAAAGAGAATATCTCGAAAGACTAGAAGCAGGAAGTCCACATTCACGGGACATAATTATTATAATCCGAAGAAACGACTGGCATTTCAGTCAGCTAGGTTAGTGTGTGTCCTGCAACCAAATAGCCACAGGGTCCATCATGAGCCCTGCCGCATAACATTTCCTATGGATGATGCCATCGAATGCATAAGGCGCGATGCCATCGTGTACTGTAGTTATCCAAGCTGCAAGCATCAGGTTCCAAAGTCCACCTTTTGTGGTTGGCAGCGCAGCATCCGTCTTTTCACCGTATGCGAAAATTCAAATGTTTGTATAGTCTATGGGACTTAACTACGGGGTCATCAGTCCCTAAACTTACAAACTACTTATGAACAAACTAAGACTAAGGACGGCACAAATATCCATGCCCGATGGGGGATTCGAACCCCCGACCGTAGTGGCCGTGCAGACCGTGACTGGAGCGCCTCAGTCCCCTCGGCCACCGCGGCCGGCTGACCGTATGCGACACATCCCCCTCGGGCATAGATGTTTGTGTCGTCGTTAGTCTTAGTTTGTTCATAAGTAGTTTGTAAGTTTAGGGACTGATGACCCCTATAAGCTCTACAAACATTTGAACATTTTTTAGCTTAACTGAGATGATCTCGTGGGAATCGATACATTCACTGCGGCACGATCATCGCCGGAAAAAGAGCTACTGCCTACAGCATAATTAATGACGTCTTTCTACAAAACAGAGGCCATTGTGTGATAATCAAGATATCAGACAGAAAAACATAATCAAACCAAAGGTACTATGTTAAGGAATGACTTTATAGAGGACTTATTTTTGGTGGACGAGTATTGGGGGTTAAGTATTATAGCTGGTCATTCTTTATTCATTCTTTGTTGAACAGCCCTGGTAAGGATTTTTATGTTGCTTTCATCGGTGAACACGAAGGCCAGCCATTCCAAGCGAACGGTACCAGTCCAGCTGTACACATCGGTGGTGTGGTGCGAGTGGAAGAGGGCTAGGCGCGTGTGCGCGCCCGTAGCCCCACCGGTTGGTAGATCTCCAGATTTCGTTGTTATCCTGAACAGTCCCATAAATCTTGCGCAAAACTCTACGTGTTATGACTTGACTTTCAACAAGCGCCACACGTCAACTGTGCCGGATGCCTCACTGGCTTCTGTGTATGTGCTAACGTTTCTTCCTGCTTGCTACACGAAGTACATAGTGCACTATTTGAACTCAGTAATACAAGACTCCACCCCCCCCCCCCCTTAACCACAGACTATTCAGACAGCCAGGCAGCCCTGAGATCACTGGCAGCTCCTGCAACAAGGTCTAAAATTGTTGCAGAATGTCACAGGGTTCTGGTGGAGCTAGGGGAAAGCAATAGAGTAAACGAACATGCCGACAGATTAGCCAGGATGGTGGCAGAGACTCCATTTATTGTCCTGACAATCACCAAGGCAATGATCAAATTGGAGCTACGTAACTGGCTCAGAAGACAGCACGTAGAATATTGTACCAAAGTCTATCAACAAAAATATGGCAAGGTAATGATGCCAAAGCCATGTTTTAAAAGAAGCTCTGTAATCCTGGGCCTGAACAGGAGAGAGATTAGTCCCTTGGTTGGACTGCTGACAGGCCATGGGAATTTAAAAAAACACCTACATACAATGGGAATAACAGAAGAGGACCATGAATGTAGGATCTGTGATGACGGTGATGAAACTGCATCACATCTAATCTTCGAATGCATTGCATTGGAGAGTAAAAGGCATAGAACATTTGGGACAACCACACCCGAAGAAATTGTGTCTAATAAAGAACTGGTAAAGGGACTCCTTGCACTGTTCAAGGGCATTGGTTGGCTTCAATAGATATACAGGGCACAATAAATTTAGTTTCGGTGCGAGCAGTGGCGGGTTGGACCAAGACTGTTTTGGCTTCCCTGAGAAAATCAAAAATCAAAACCACAGACATTGCCAACGTGGGATGATTTGCGTGCCCCAACAATACACACAGCTGTACCGGTGGTGACACCACAGCGGACGGTCACCTGTGAGGACGCAAGACAAACGTGTGCTTCCTGTATTGTTGCATCTCGGATGTCTGAGGAGTGTGAAATGTGATATCGAACCTCCAGCTGCAGGTCTCACCCGTGTACACCTGCTAACTTGCTTAGAACGGACCGTGGCCTCTGGGACGTGTGTGGACGTCGTGGCCGGCGCCTACTACGGATGAGCCGGGCAGCGCTTCGTCTGCCGCCGCCGCCGCCGCCGCCGCTCGTGGCTGAGGCTGTGGGTCGCGGGGGTCGCGCAGTCAGGGCCGGCCGTCGACACGGCTGACCCCGCGGTCACCGCCGGCCTCCACCTGCCGGAGAACCGCCGCGGCTTCCCGGGGACCGCCTGTCTACGTAGGGTCCTATTCCAAACACTGTGCAGCAACTGGGTCAGCTATGTACAGAACGTGAGCGGCATCTCTATACTGGCCGTCACGAACCTCCACCGGAGAGCCACAGTAACTGGTACACCGGCCTAATGCCGTGTAGGGCCGCGCCAGCTGGCAGAGGTGGCGCAACACGACCGCGAGACGCGGCGTCGACTCCACTGGTGTCTGAGGCACTGCTGCAGGGAATCCCGCAGCGCTGTCCGTAAACGCGCAACGGTGCCAGGGGTGGACGCCTCTTCTCAGCAGGAGTCCCGCACACACTCGATTATGTTCGCGACTGGGGCGTCTGCTGGCCAATGGCTGTGTTTAAAGTCGTGACTAGAGCCGCTCTGTAGCAATTCTGGACGTTTGGGATGTCGCACTGTCCTGCTGAAATTGCCCAAGTTCGTTCAAATGTTATTTAAGCTTAACGGACTTAAAATTACAAACTACTTATGAATTATATATATATATATATATATATATGTGGCGTCTGTTCCGAAAGACCAGACGTCACTTCTGATCCTGCAGTTGTTATTATTTATTATTCATACAATATATGACATCAACTGCGATTGGGCAAAGCTGAAAATGTGTACCCAGTCGGGATTCGAACCCGGGTCTCCTGCTTTCTAGGCAGTTGCGCTGACCCCTACACCACTGGGGACACAGTGATCACCGCCCCTGCAAGGACTACCTAGCCACGCTTCCCGTTAGATACAAATTCCCAGCTTCGCCCTGCCCATATTATACATATTCATGTGGCGTCTGTTCCGAAAGAACAGACGTCACTTCTGATCCTGCAGTTGTTATTATTTATTATTCATAGAATATATGACATCAACTGCGGTTGGGCAAAGCTGAAAATGTGTACCCAGCCGGGATTCGAACCCGGTTCTTCTGCTTTCTAGGCAGTTGCGCTGGGAATTTGTATCTGACGGTAGGCGTGCCTCGGTAGTCATTGCAGGTGCGGCGATCACTGTGTCCCCAGTGGTGTAGAGGTCAGCGCAACTGCCTAGAAAGCAGGAGACCCGGGTTCGAATCCCGGCTGGGTACACATATTCAGCTTTACCCAAACGCAGTTTATGTCATATATTCTATGAATAATAAATAATAACAACTGCAGGATCAGAAGTGACGTCTGGTCTTTCGGAACAGACGCCAATGTATATATATAATATGCCGGTGACGGGCAATGATCCTATCGTTAGTGGGGAGGGGTGGGAAAGTTTGAAGCACTTACTCTTACGGGAATTAGTTTCATAACTACGAGTTTGAGTACTGTGGGCAGGGCGAAGCTGGGAATTTGTATCTAACGGGAGGCGTGCCTAGGTAGTCCTTGCAGGTGCGGCGATCACTGTGTCCCCAGTGGTGTAGGGGTCAGCGCAACTGCCTAGAAAGCAGGAGACCCGGGTTCGAATCCCGGCTGGGTACACATTTTTCAGCTTTGCCCAAACGCAGTTGATGTCATATATTCTATGAATAATACTTATTAACTATCTTATACTAACGACGACACCAACATCCATGCCCAAGGGGGGATTCGAACCCCCGACCGTAGCGACCGTGCGGACTGTGACTGGTGCGCCGCAGAGCGCTCGGCCACTGCGGCCGGCCCCAAGTTCGTCCGGAAGCATAATCAACATGAATGGGTGCCGGTGACCAGCCAGGTAGCGTTTGCAGGTGCCTCACATCACCAAGACTTCACACGTCCCTCCCCATTGCAGAGCTTCTACCAGACTGAACACTTTCCTCCTGGCGTGCTGAGACCCTGGAGTCTGAGATTGTCTCCATATCCGCTCGATACAACTGGAAACGAAACCTTTCAGAGCAGTTATTAACATTCCAATGTCGTTGTTGACGAGCCCAGGGAAGGCGTGAAGCTTTACGTCGTGCAGACAGCAAGGGTACACCAGTGCCTCTTCGGCTCCTAAATCCCATGTCGTCACGTTTAGTCGAATGGTTCGCACGTTGACACTTCTTGCTAGTCCTGCAATGAAACCCGCAGAAGTCTGCAGAAGTCTGTCACACCGACGATTCTCTTCGGCCGGCCGCGGTGGCCGAGGGGACTGAGGCGCTTCAGTCACGGTCTGCACGGCCGCTACGGTCGGGGGTTCGAATCCCCCCTCGGGCATGGATATTTGTGCCGTCCTAGTTCGTAAGTAGTTCATAAGTAGTTTGTAAGTTTAGCGACTGATGACCCCGTAGTTAAGTCCCATAAGATTTACAAACATTTGAACATTTGATTTGATTCTCTTCGGTCGCCGTTCGCCCCACTCTGGCTGTACGTTTCTCTGGCCGCAGCGATCTCGCAGATTTGCTGTTACACCGGGTTCCCGATATTCCCGGTGCCCTACTGAAATGGTCGTACGCCGTGCGGAATAGCCGCGTGGTCTAAGGCGTCTTGCTACGCACTGGCCAGCCGTTCCTTCGGAGGTTCGAGTCCTCCCTAGTGCACGGTGATAGATGTTGTCCTTAGTGCCAGTCATTTAAGTGGCATAGCAATTTGCTCCAGTAGGATTACAAATATTTGAACATTTTGAAGTGGTCGTAAGGGAAAAACCACATCCCATCGGACATGGTGCGACCCATCTCTCGAGTGCTGACTGTAACACCACTTTACTCACTTAAATCATCGTGATAACTTGTCATTGTAGCAACAGTAAGCGATCTAAAACCTTCACCAGACACTTATGGTCTTATATAGGCGTTGCCGACTGCAGCGCCGTTATCTTACAGTTTACAAAAATGTTCAAATGTTTCTTAGGCTCATAGGATTTAACTGCGGCATCATCAGTCCTAAGCTTACAAAATACTTATGAACTAACTTATACTAAAGACAGCAAAAACATCCATGCCCGAGGGGGATTTCTAAACCACGACGGGGAACGACCTCGTGCATCCGAGCATAGCGCCTCAATGCTCTCGGTCACTCCACCGCGGCGACAGTTTACACATCTCTGTGTTTACACACGTGCCTAAACCAGTTACTTTGCCTCGCGCGTGTAATCCAGTTCTTTGTCATGGAAAGTGAGTCGTGAGTTATATCAAATATCAGCATATTCTGAAATGTTTATCCCTGCAAACATATTCGACATAGCAGTTACGGTTCAAAAGTTACAACACATCACGCTTCTCGGTACAAAATGGACTCTTCTCCAGAAACGACTATGTATACAGCATGTTATCCCTGTTGCCAACGCAAGTTTTAAGTAGAAATGGTAAGGGCCAAGAATTTTAAGGAATCGTTTCAGAGGTTGTATCCACTGCGCCTGCGCGGTTTCGACTCCACAGCCGCTCGGATGGACTGCGTCTGCGAGTGGATCTGTGTCCGCCGGGTCTGAGCTTGTACTGCATCACAACAGGCGGCGAAGTGGATCTATGAAGCCAATCACCTCTGACCGAGAAGAACTGGAGCTGTGTTACACATGAATTACGTAATATACAACCCATAAGTTATTAGCCGACAGTACTGACTTACTTTGAAAATATAGAGAATGTTAACTGTGATTACACATTTTATTAAGCTTCCAAGGTAACGTAATGAAATATAAAAAAAGCTATTTTAAAACATATACGAGCCACTTGCACACATACGTGAGGCACGTTTGAATGAAAACTTCAATTACGTATGCGTCATGTTCAAATGTTTGTATGGCTTATAGGACTTAACTACGGGGTTATCAGTCCCTAAACTTACAAACTACTTATGAACTACCTAATACTAAGGACGGCACAAATATCCATGCCCCCCGGGGGGGGGGGGTGCGGGGGATTCGAACCCCCGACCGCAGTGGCCGTGCAGAGCTTGACTGGCGCGCCGCAGACTGCTCGGCCAGTGTGGTTAGGGGTGGGGGAACCACTCATGGTAGAATTCCTGTAGTAGTGGGTGTGTACCTCACTGTAGTCAGCTGATAGGTGTTTCTCCTTCAAGGAACCACGATCGGCAAATATCACGCATCCAAATGATACAGGAAATAACGTATTTCACCAAAATATACAGTGAAGTTAGTGAACTGGTTATACATCTACATAGATACTCTGCAAATCAAATATTCAAATGTGTGTGAGATCTTATGCGACCTAACTTCGTGGACATACACACTAATTACTTATCTAACTTAAACTAACTTACGCTAAGGACAACACAAACACCCATGCCTGAGGAAGGATTTGAACCCCCGACCGCAGTGGCCGTGCTGACAGTGACTGGCGCGCCGCAGACCACTTGGCCACTGCGGCCGGCTCTGCAAACCACATTTAAGTGCCTGGCAGAGGGTTCATTAACCACTTTCATAATCTTTCACTACCGTTCCATACTATAATAGCGCGCGGGAAGAAAGAACACCTAAATCGTTCCGTTTTACGTCTGATTTCTCTTATTTTATTGGGATGGTCATGTCTACCTATATAGGCGGGTGCTAGCAAAATAATTCACATTCAGAAGTAAAAGTCGGTGATTGAAATTTCGCAAACAGACCTTGTCGCAACGAATATGATTTCTACCTCAAATCGTGCGACATTTCCGTGACGCTTTCCGCCCTGTAACGTGATAAAAAAAAAAACGAGCTGCCCTTCCCGGAACTTCTCAGTGTCTTCCGTCAGTCCCATCTGGTGAGGGTCCCACACTAGACAACAGTTCTGCGGAAGAGGACGCACAAGTGTGATGTACGCAGTGGAACTTTTGCATCTTCTGAGCGTTCTGTCATGAAACGTAAACTTTCGTTCGCCTTCTCCATAATATTTTCAATGTGTTCTCTCCAGTCTAAGTTGTTCGTAATTGTATATCCTAGGTATTTGGTAGAATTTACTACCGTAAGATTTGACTGCTTTATCGTGTAATAGAAGTTCAGCGGATTTCTTTTACTAGTCATATGCATTACTTCACTCTTTTCATTACTTGCTTGTAGATGTTGACTGTGATGCTACTGCTAATTCGAAGCACTTCTTAATTTACATCACTATTCATAGGCTTCCTTTATCGGGGTACAAGTTTACTGCCTGTTTCTCCAGGAGTTCTTTACAGTGTGGGGGAATTTAATGCGGTATTAAAGTTGAGTCCAGCGATGCTTTTAACGACTGCACTAAAAAGACATTTGAATGTTCTGCGGCTGTGATTCAGTGTAGTGAAATAGGACTTGTAATTGTACGATGAGGTTGATGACATTGGGGCTTGTTTGAAAACAAATGTTCAAATGTTTGTATAGCTTATGGGACTTAACTACCGGGTCATCAGTCCCCAAACTTACAAACTACTTATGAACTAGCTAATCCTAAGGACGACACAAATATCCATGTCCGGGGGGGGGATTCGAACCCCCGACCGTAGTGGCCGTGCAGACCGTGACTGAAGCGCCTCAGTCCCCTCGGCCACCGCGGCCGGCCTGTTTGAAAACAATTCCTTATCCCCAAAAATCAGAATTAATCAATCAGCAGAATGAATCTGCAGAGTAAATTGTAATTTAGATGTATTAAAAATCATCTTATATTTGTTTTAAATTACCACTTACAATTCGTATAATTATTCATATTGTCTTATAACAATATGAATAATTATACGAATTGTAAGCGGTAATTTAAAACAAATATAAGATGATTTTTAATACATCTAAATTACAATTTACTCTGCAGGATCATTCGTTCCAAAGTGTACTGGAAGTTTGTTTATTACCAAAAATCGGTAAACATTGCGACGTAACTTCCTGGAAAGAAGACATATAAAACACCGCGACTTCAGTTATTGTCTCAATGACGCAGTCATAAAAGTTACATACCGGGTAATAAAAAGTCAGCATAAATCTGCAAAATTAAATAAATCACGGAATAATGTAGATAGAGAGGTAAAAACTGACACACGTGCTTGAAATGAAATGGGGTTATATTAAGACAAAAAAAAAAAAAAAAAAGAAAAAAAAAAGTATGCTAGACGCGTGAAAGATCTCTTGCGCGCGTCATTTGGTGATGATGGTGTGCTCCGCCGCCACTTTCATCATGCTTGGCCTCCCAGGTCCCCAGACCTCATCAGTCCGTGCGGTTATTGGCTTTGGGATTACCTGAAGTCGCAAGTGTATCGTGAACGAGCGACATCTCTAGGGATGGTGAAAGACAACATCTGACGCCAGTGCCTCACCATAACTCCGGACATGCTTTACAGTACTGTTAACAACATTATTCCTCGACTACAGCTATTGCTGACGAATGATGGTGAACATATTGAGCATTTCCTATAAAGAACATCATCTTTGATTTGTCTTAATTTGGTACGCTAATTATTCCTTTTCTGATCAGATGAACCGACATGTGTCGGACATTTTTTGAACTTTTGTTTTTATCGTTCTAATAAAACGCCATGTTATTCCAAGCATGTGTGTCAATTTTTACCTCTCTATCTACATTATTCTGTGATTTATTAAGTTTTCAAATTCATACTGACTTTTTGATCACCCGGTATATGTCTGAGATTAGTGCACCGACCCCAGACCTTTTCTGGGCGCAATATTCGGTGTGTGCAGAAGACAGTGGACGACTCGGCACCAAAAAACCACGATAATCCTCAGGTCAGATGCTGACGGAAGCTCTATGTGAAGAGTCGATACCATTTTCACTCCGAGAACTTCATCTGCACGTGTACGCCGCAATCCGACGTCTGTTGCAGGAGGCGACTGGCCATTCCCTCTGCTCCTCTTCGCATACCTCCACACTCCTCAAGGCAGCTGACAGTGTGTGGCGGAGGGTGCTTTGTGCGTCGTCGCCCTCCTTCCTTTCCGTATTCCACTCGTGTGTGGACCCTAATTCCTCTAATTTCTTCCTCGACGTCTTTTTCAAGGTATACGCAAGGGGAAGCTACATACTGGTTGACTCTTTGAGGTCCGTGTGCTGGGGGAAGTCTGACAGAAGCCCCTAACGCGACCAGAACGTCTCTCTCACAGCGTCTGCTGCTGGTGTTTGACGATCATCCTCGTTTCGCTTTCGCGATTATTAAATTAACACGTAAGGAAGCGTCCTGCTGTCTGCTGGGTTTCTTCTCCCAACCCTATCTGGTACGGATCCGACACTGATCAGCAATATTCAAGTACTTTACTGGCAGAACGCGTGTTTTGTAGGCTGCTTGTTGATGGACTATTCCTGAGGGGTCTTCCAATGAATCTCAGTCTGAAGTCTGCATTACTTGCGATTATTTTTATGTGTTTGTTCTATTTCAGATCGCTCTTTATGCCTCTTCCCAGATATTTCATGGAAGTAACTGCTTGCCGCGGTGGAGTAGCCGAGCGGTCTAAAGCACCTCGTTGCAAAGCGCGCGGTTGCTCGCCGTGGAGGTTCGAGTCCTCCCTGGGGCATGGGTGTGTGTGTTTGTCCGTAGGTTAGTTTACCAAGGTTTAAGTAGTTTGTAAGCTACGGACTGATAACCACGCAGTTTGGTCCGATAGATTTACAAACATTTGAACATTTGAAGTAACTGCTTCCTCTGATTGATCGGCTATTGCGTATTGCAACAATGAAGGGTGTTTCTTTCTGTGTACTGGCAGTACGATACATTTATCTACGTCGACAAACAATGCCACAGCCGCCCCATGCGTCGATCCGCTGCATTTCACTGTAACTTTCCAGCGACATCTCGATACATCACAACATCATTCACGACTCACATAGCTTCCGATGTAATGTATGACTTTTTCATTTTTATTGTGAAAACAAAGGTTGTACAACGCTCCATTGTCGCAAGCCGGATATGATTTTCCCGTAGGCAGATTTCGCTCCGTTGAGTATGACAAGCTGAATCCTGTGAGCAAGAAACCAGTCACCTCATTCACCCAGTTTATTCCGTACGCTCATATTATATTTACGTGGAAACTGTGCGGAACAGTTGTTTGTAAAGCTTATGGGACTTAACTACGGAGTCATCAGTCCCTAATCTTACAAACTACTTATGAACTACTTACGAACTAGGACGGCACAAATATCCATGCCCGAGGGGGGTTTCGAACCCCCGACCGTAGTGGCCGTGCAGACCGTGACTGAAGCGCCTCAGTCTCCTCGGCCACCGCGGCCGGCGTGCGGAACAGTATCGCACGCCTTGCTGAAGTCGAGAAACACGCCATCTGCCTGGGAACCTGTGTACTGCCCTCTGATATTAGTGGGTGAACAGCGCGAGGTGAAGTTCACAGGATCATTGCTACAGAGGAGATTTCCTAGCTCCAGAAAGTCATAATACTCATAATACAAGTTTCAAAATTCTAAAACAGACGTGACGGTAATAGACCTTTCGTGTTACGCATCTGTTCCACGATTCTTCTCCGAAATGGAAATGACGCCGGCCGCGGTGGCTGAGGGGACTGAGGCGCTCCAGTCACGGTCTGCACGGCCACTACGGTCGGGGGTTCGAATCCCCCCTCGGGCATGGATATTTGTGCCGTCCTTAGTATAAGGTAGTTGATAAGTAGTTTGTAAGTTTAGGGACTGATGGCCCCGTAGTTAAGTCCCATAAGCTTAACAAACATTTGAATTTTTGGAAATGACCTGCTCTTTTTCCCAATGCTTCGGAACGCTTCGTTTCTCTAGAGACCTACGCCACAAAGTTGCTAGAAGGATGAAAGTTCCCTTGCATATTCCGTGTAAAATCGAATTGGTATCCCTTCAGATCCTGTGCTGTCTGATTTCAGTTGTTTTTCTATCGTCTGTCATTTATTTTCATCTACCATTTGGTAGTCTGTGCGACAAGGCAAGGCGCAGAGGCATTACTCTGCAATCTTCCTCTGTGAAATAGATTAGAAAAAAGAAATATTTAAATTTCGAAACTTTGTGTGTCATCCTCTGATTCAACGCTTTGAAGGACAGCGTGTTTGGGCATAAGTTTTATATGTTTTTGATCCGTTTACCGATTTCAGTCCAAAATTTCGTAGAATTTTCTACCAAATCGGTACACAAAAGTTCATTTCGAAGACGCTAAACGCATTTCGTAAGGCCTTCCTTACTCTCATTTTGACACCGGGTAAGGTTTACTCGTCTACAGGGCTCTGTCTACGATTATATTTGCAATCAAGTTCTCTTTTTGGTTTTGTAGACGTTTTCTAATCAAACGACATGGAGCTGTTTCACCTCTCATAATTATATTCGTCTCACACTTCCCTGATGGTATTGAACGATGTTTTTGAACTTTGATGCTCAATGGTATCAGTGCTCTTTTTGATATTCATATTTACTGTATTCACTGAATCTGTAATGGCCTTACCCATTGCAGATTCCTTGTTCTGCTTTAACTGTGTCGAAAAGTTTAGGTATGTTTGCCATAAGCAGTTGTTGTCTTCAAGACTAGAGTCTCCCAGTCTATATCGCGTAAGTTACAATGTTCACCTAATATTATAACATAAGTAGGAAATTTACGCGAAACATATTCCAGGTGTTCCCTCAACTGTACCGTCACTACTGCTTCGAAGGCATGGAGAGTGGCGTGTAAGGGGATAGAGAGGTTGGGGGGGACGTCTATAAAAGCATCCAATGACCACGGTTTTCACCCAAATTATTTCAGGTTCCGGATCTGTGATGTTCTTACTCGATACTGTCCGTTTTTATCGTTATACGCACGCCTTTACCATTCGTCATTACTCTGCTTGTGTCTCGTACCTTGCACTTGAGAGCTTCATTACTATCGACAGCTGCTTTGAGGCAGCACTATGTGAGTATTGTGAGCATTATGTAAGTGGGAACCGTTCTGAGTTCTTTCCATAGACGATCCTGCTGCTAATTGTTAGTGTATTATCATTTTCATTCGCCGTTGTTTTGCGATGATTCATGCCCTATCTTATCGGGCCGGTGCAGGGGTTTTTCTATCATAAGAAATCCATACGTGCACTCCACACCAACTGCGATTGTAGCTGCACGCCCGAATGTCACACTTCTGATGCGGGAAATACGCATGCAAGAACCTCTGGTCGCAACTTTTCACTCGGCTCTAGGGCAGAAGGCCGCCGTTCGCTCTAGGAATTGCTGCGGCAGAGAATCCTCCACATCACGCATGTGACGCCCCGGCAGGCAAACAGATGGAACACTCGCCTTCTTTCCGGATACTGCTTTCTCACTAAGGGACTCCACCAGAAACCTAACATTGAAGCTACACTACTGGCCATTAAAATTGCTACACCAAGAAGAAATGCAGATGATAAAACAAATATGCATTGGACAAATATATTACACTAGAACTGACATGTGATTACATTTTCACGCAATTTGGGTGCGTAGATCCTGAGAAATCAGTACCCAGGAGAACCACCTCGGGACGTAATAACGGCCTTGATACGCCTGGGCATTCAAATAGAGATTGGATGGCGTGTATAGGTACAGATGCCCATGCTACTTCAACACGATGCCACAGTTCATCAAGAGTAGTGACTGGCGTATTGTGACGAGCCAGTTGCTCCGTCAACATTGACCAGACGTTTTCAATTGGTCAGAGATCTGGAACATGTGCTGGCCAAGGCAGCAGTAAAACATTTTCTGTATCCAGAAAGGCCCGTGCAGGACCTACAACATGCGGTTGTGCATTATACTGCTGAAATGTAGGGTTTCGCAGGGAACGAATGAAGGGTGGAGCCACGGGTCGTAACACATCTGAAACGTAACGGCCACTGTTCAAAGTGCCGTCGATGCGAACAAGAGGTGACCGAGACGTGTAACCAATGCCTCTCGATACCATCATGTCGGGTGATACGCCAGTATGGCGATCACCAATACACGCTTCCAATGTGCGTTCACCGCGATGTCACCAAACACGGATGCAACTATCATGATGCTGTCAACATAACCTGGATTCATCCGAAATCGTGACGTTTTGTCATTAATACACCAAGGTTCGTCGTCGCGTACAGCATCGCAGGCGCTCCTGTCTGTGATGCAGCGTCATGGGTAACTGCAGCCATGGACTCCGAGCTGCTAGTCCATGCTGCTGCAAACGTCGTCTAACTGTTCGTGCAGATGGTTGTTGTCTTGCAAACGTCACCATCTGCTGACTCAGGGATCGAGAAGTGGCTGCAGGATCCGTTACAGCCATGCGGATAAGATGCCTGGCATCTCGACTGCTAGTGATACCAGGCTGTTAGGATCCAGCTCGGCGTTCCGTATTGCCCTCCTGAACTCACCGATTCCATATTCTGTTAGCAGTCATTGGATCGCGACCAACGCGAGCAGCAGTGTCGCTATACGATAAACGGCAATCGCGATAGGCTACAATCCGACCTTTTATCAAAGTCGGAAACGTGATGGTACGCATTTCTCCTCCCTACACGAGGCATCAGAACAACGTTTCAACAGGCAACGTCGATGAGAAATCGGTTGGACACTTTAGCTCGTCATCTTCGTGGTGTAGCAATTGTAATGGCCAGGAGTGTAACAATGCCAGGAAAACCCGCCCTTTTGTTTGGACCTCTCAGGAAGATCGGCCACTGGTGCAACGGACGAGGCAGTCCACGTTGCCTCAGAGGTGTTATCAGTGGCGGGCAACACCTGGTACGTATTACCACAGAGTAACATATACAGAGGAGCAGCCCATCCTAAACCACTGTCCTACGCTCCCCTCGTAGTTCCGTAAGATGCTAGCAGGTGTCAGGCGGATCGCTGGCTTAGGGTGCCTCTCGCACGTCAGAGGGTAGCGTGGAGGGTAGGCTGAGGGGAGAGCTCATGCCGCCTGCCATGAGGCCACGGCTGTGTGTGGCGTGCCGGCGTTTGAGGGGAGGTGGTGGTGGGGGCAGCCGTTACCGACCGCCTGCTCTGGCCAGTTTAAAGGGCTGCTTCTGACCGTAGCGCCATCATGGGACATCTTATGGAACTGGTGGAAACCCTCCCTCCCCGCACCCCTGAGCGTAGGACCGGGTCCTTACGGAGGTTTCCCGTCTGTATATATTTGTCTGTGGTATTACTGGGTCGTGACGGAAAACCTCGCGGCCGGTACCCACTTTTTTCCCCCGTCCAGAGATTCGCAACCCCTACACAGTCCGCCAGTCACCGTGCGGCAGCTTCGACTGGCGGGGAGGTGGAAGGCCGATGGAGCAGTGGCATCGGGCTGACCTGTCAGACGGCGCTGGCGGCGACAAGGTGACCGGCCAGCATTCGCCTCGCGCTGCCCAGTGACTCGGCAGCCCAGCGTAGTAGCCTGCAGACTGGCGACAGCAGTCAGAGCAGCTTACAGCTGTTAACGGCCAGTGGCGAATTCCTCCTTAACCCTTCCAGTCCCACGCCATGAAATCACACTCTTAGCCACGTACAGACGGCAACGCAACACAACTTCTAAGATGCACAGATTAATGCCGTACCAAGAGGCAAAATGTCGTACTAGAAGCGTATAAATTGTCCAGGAACAACACTGGGAATGAAAGGGTTGACCTCCTTAATCCGCCTTCAACAGGTGCAGGCCGTAGCCGTCTCTATCAAGCTATTTTCTCGCAGTCGTTCGCGGAATTTATGTTGGTAGCAGTAGAATCTTTGCACACTCAACTTGAAATCCAGGGTCTCTTAATTTTCTGAACAGTATTCCTCGGAATTGCCGTCACCTTTCTTCCACTGAGTTTTGAAACATTTCGGCAATACTGGCGTGTTGATCGAATCTATCTAGCGACCCGCGTTTAAATTCCTTTGACGTGGTCCTTTAAACCTATCCCGTGTAGACGGCAAACACTGCAGCAGAACACTATAGTGAAAATTGCTGGTGTTCTATTCGTGGTCTCCTTCACATAAGAAGAGCAATTACCTAAATTTTCCAGCTACACTGAACACACTACACACTCGTGCCATTTTATATTATTTCCCAACGAAAGGCCTACATATTTAATTGACGTAACTGTGTCAAGCAACACACTATTAATGCAGTATCAGAACTAATTGATTGCATTTCATTTGCATTGACTTACATAGCTCTACTTTTAGTGGTACGAGTCTTCAATCACGCAGCTAGAAATTTTGTGCAAAGAACTTTGTATGACGGGCAACCACAGCTAAAATATTTATACATATTTAAGCAACTTTCACACAGTTAAAATTAGGTGTTAAAATTGTAAGAGTCTGAATGAAAGTCCTTGGTCCACTTGAGCTGTTATTTTTATTGGAGTCGTGAAGACTCACTACACCGACAACAATCTGGCTACCCATCACGTCGCTTTTTGTCACAGGTCAAACATTTTACCAATTGCCGACTTTTCTATTCTTTTAACAAAAAATGACAAGAACCGAACGGTAGACTTCTTTTTAATCTTTTTGACGAAAAGGGCCAAGGTGCTTGCGGTACCACCTAACCATTAACCCCGTTATCCATTATAAATCACTTATATGGAAAACTTTTAAAAAGCGCCTGAAGATGCAACTGTAGGTTGCGAAACCGGTTGTGCGGGTCTTCACGACTCCAATAAAAATAACAGTTCAAGTGGACCAAGGACTTTCATTCAGACTCTTACAATTTTAACACCTAATTTTTAACTGTGTCAAAGTTGCTTAAATATGTATAAATTTTGTGCAAGTTATCTTCAGTCCCTCTACAATCATTCATCGCAGACGACACCTTTGCACGCATAATAGTAAACGGCCATAGATTGAGGCACCGGATCATTTGTGTAGACGGAAAATGACAGCGCTCCTACAATATCTCTCTGTGGAACTCGAGATAATGCCCTTGACTCTGATGAGCAATCACCTACTTGGTTCTATTAATCATTACACAAGAAGTCTTGAAGCCGTTCACACATCTGAGAACCTATAGCTTACGCTGATACCTTCGTTATCAGTGGACACTCTCGCACTACGTCAAAAGCTTTTCAGATGCTATCAACATCGAACCTCCATTCTTTCCTGGGTACGCATATCATTTGACGATAAAGCAAACTCTCACAGGAGCGATTCTTTCTAATACCGTATCGATGTGTGGAAAAAAGTTTTTCCATTTACAGGAAATTAATTATATGCTAAACAACAACATGTACAAGAATTCTATACTGTTCCAACGTTAAGAATTTTGTTCTATAATCATGCGAGTCAGTTATTTTACGATTATGATGTATAGGAATCACTTGCGAGGTTTTTTTTCAGTTTCTTGGAACTTTGAGCTGAGCAATAAGCAAATACAAGATAAAGTATTTTATCGCGTAATTTCCTCCGTCCCCATTTTTTCTCAAAAAAATTTATTACAAACTTTCTGGAGGGAATTATGCGAGTAGAAATTCAGATATGGAGAAAAACAATGTATTACGTAGATAAAAGTTACATAAATGGTAATTTATGAAAAAATTGGTACCGTCCTTTTTTCATTTGATACAATTTATTTTCAATTAAGACAAAAGAACTGGATTCATACCACGGTTTTATTACGCTAAAATGGAAGAGCAGCAATGCATTGTCTCATTGCTTATTTTCTCTCTCTATTCTGCGGCCTCGTTTCCGTCACTATCATCACTATTTATAGGATCAGATAAGTCATCTAGCTTTTGTAGATTTGGAGAAAGCTTTTGACAATGTTGATTGGAATAAACTCTTTAAAATTCTGAAGTCAGCATGAGTAAAATACAGGGAACGGGAGGTTATTTACAATTTGTACAAAAACCAGACAGTATTTATCAGGGTTGAAGGGCATGAAAGGGATGCAGAGGTCGGGAAGGGTGTATGACAGGGTTGTAGCCTTTCCCCAATGTTATTCAATTTTACATCGAGCAAGCTATAAAGGAAAGCAAGGAGAAATCTGCAGAAGCAATAAAAGTTCAGAGTGAGGAAATAAAAATCTTGCAAAGGACCTGGAGGAGCAATTGAACGGAATGGACATTTTGTTGAAAGGAGCATATGAGATGTACATTGACAAGAGCAAAACAGGGGTAATGAATGCAGTATTAGAAAATCAGACGATGCTGAAGGAATTAAATTAGTTAACGAATCAAGAAAAGTGGTAAATGAGTTTTGTTGCTTGGTCAGTAAAATAACATATGATGGTCGCAGTACAGAGGATATAAAATGCAGAATGGCCATAGGAAGAAAAGCGATTTGAAAAAGAGAAATTTGTTAACATCGAATATTAGTTTAAGCATAACGAAGTCTTTTCTGAAGGCATTTGTGTGGAGTATTGCCTTGTATGGGAGTGAAACATGGACGATAAACAGTGCGGACAGGAAGAGGATTGATGCTTTTGAAATGTGGTGTTACAGAAGAATGCTGAAGATTAGTTGGGTGGATCGCGTAACTAATGAGGAGGTACTAAATAGAATTGGGGAGAAAAGAAATTTCTGGCATACCTTGACTAAAATAAGGCATCGATTGGTAGGGCACATTCTTAGACTTCAAGGAATTGTGAATTTAGCGTTGGAGGGAAGTGGGTGGGGTAAAAACCGCAGATGAAGACCAACAGATGAAAGAAGTAAGCAGATTCACAAGGATGTGGTTTGCCGTTCTTATGAGGAGATGAAAAGGCTTGATCAGTATAGAGTAGGGTGGAGAGCTTCATCAAACCAGTCTCTGAACTGAAGACCACAACAACAACAACACAAGTCATCTTCTTCATTTTCAAATTCCAGAACACGTCGTCCTCGGAACCGTCAATGGCACAAGAAATTCCAGTTTTTTTTTCTGCCATCCGCGGATTATCCTCTCGCACATCGTGGCTTCCTTATCTTGCCACCAGCAGTCAACTGATGTGATACCGCCGCCATCCATTGTGAATATAGGCGTCGGAGATGTTTTTTGACGTTTGTTGATTCTGACGTATAAAGGTCGAAGAATGGACGTTAAACCTCCAGGAATGATGACAGGATGGGACTTCATCCGTTTAATTTTCTTCTTTACAGCTTCCACAAGGTGATACCGAAAAGCCGCGGCGGATTAGCCGTGCGTACTGGGGCGCCGTGCTGCGGTGCGCGCGGCCGTTCGCCATTGGGAGTTCGAGTCCCTAACGGGCATGGGTGTATGTGTTGTCCTTAGGTTAGTTTACCTTTGTTTAAGTAGTTTGTAAGCTACGGACTAATAACGAAACAGCTGAGTCCGATAGATTTACAAACATTTGAACATTTGAGCCCAGAAACAGTCTAGAACAAAAAGGGACTTCTTCTGTAATAATGCCCAGGTCCTCTTTCCCAGATTTTCTCCGACCAATCAACCATCAAATCTGCTGTCATCCAGCCCTTTTCTTGAACTCGTAAGTGAATTCCATGAGGGGTAGTCTCCTTTGTTAATGTCTTCCTTTTAAAGATGGCATACGGTGAAAGTTTACTGACGTCTGCTGTAACGCGCAACATCACTCTGCACCTTAGTTTCGCCGCTCTAGTCGTCTTCGCGAGGACACTTTTGAGAGCCAGTTGGAGCAATGGTTGAGTCTCGCGGTACATCAAACATCACTCACGTCTGGTCAGCGTGGCCAATGTGGGGGAGCAAACAGTCATACTGCCGTCGCATTTGTATTATGAAGCGATGGGATTCGATTACCTTATCTGCAGAATCACGAGGTAATCGCTGCCACAAACATGTTCTCCTCTGTAGACTGAGATTCTGCCATCTCATAAAACGAAGCAGCGAACCCATGCTTGCTTTAGAATGCTTTCTGTCAATCTTTAGCGCGGAAGCTATCTCGCAAACTTCGTTCTGAATCACTACATCAGAGACAACACATACATCATTCCGAAGTTCATTGACATAACCAACTACACCATTATCAAAACCTGGGATATTTCCCTGTTTTAAGCCCACAGAAAGATTTGGTGCTAGCCTTTGCAGCCACGAGTTTATCTTTTAGACTCCGCCAATACCGCATTGAATTAGAATCGACGGAGAAAATGTCTTCCTGCAGCTTTCACTCCATTTGTATGGGCGTAAGATGACACATTACTTTTTGCCGTATAGTTGGCGAAGGTCGAGTTGGATTTAGGAGAAATGTAGGAACACGCGAGGCAATACGCACATTAAGAATTATCTTAGAAGATAGAGTAAGAAAAGGGAAACCTATGTTTTTAGCATTTGTGGAACTAGAGAAAACCTTTAACAATGTTGACTCGAATACACTTTTTCAGATTGTGAAGATAGCAGGGGGAAAATATAAGGAGCGAGAGCTGAATTCAACTTGTGCAAAAACCAGACAGCCATTATTACAGTGGGAGGGCATGAAAAGATCGCAGTGATTGGAAAGGGTGTAAGACACGGTTGTAGCATTTCTCCAGCTTTGTTGAATCTGTACATTCATTAAACTGTGAAGGAATGCAAGGCAAATTTGGAGAGGAAATTAAAGTCCAGGGAGAGGGAATAAAAACCTTGTGGTTTTCTGACGAGGTAGTAATTCCATCAGAGACGACAAAGTATCTGGAAGAGCAATTAAACGGAACGGATAGTGTCTTGAAAGGAAGGTATAAGATGAACATTAACAAGGGTAAAACGAGGGTGATGGAATGTAGTGTCAGAAAATGACGCGATGCTGAAGGAATTAGTTTAGGTGATGAGACAATAAAAGTAATAGATGAGTTTTGTTATTTGGGTAGCAAGATAATCTCTGATGGCCGAAGTAAAGAAGATATAAAATGCACAATGGCAATGGGAAGAAAAGCGTTTCAGAGGAAACTAAATTTGTTAACATCCAGTTTTAGTTTAAATTTTAGGAAGTCCTTTGTGTAAGCATTTGCCTGGAGTGCAGCATTGTATGTGAGTGAAACGTGGACTATAAGGAGTTCAGGAAAAAAGATGATAGAAGCTTTCGAAATGTGGTGCAACGGACGAATGATGAAGATTAAATGGGTAGATCACGTAACTAATGAGGAGGTGCTCAACAGAATTGGTGAGATAAGGAGTTTCTTGCATATCCTGAGTAAGAGAAGGGATAGGTTGGTGGGACACATTCTGAGACACCAAGGAATCGTCAACTTAGCATTAGAAGGAAATGTTTGGAGTAAAAATTGTAGAGGGAGACCGAGGGACGAATACCGTAAGCGGATTCAAAAGGATGTAGGTTGCCGCACGTATTCTCAGATGAAGAGGCTAGCACAGGACATAATAGCATGGGGAGCTGCATCAAACCAGTCTGCGGACTGAAGACCACAACAACAACAACAGTTTGAATATTTCGCCATTATGACGACTTGTAGAAATGTGTCTGCATCTTAATGTTTCCGATTTACGGTATATTGTGACAATGGAAATATTTGTTCGTGGCAGTACCACTGTCTCCATTGTTGTCCATTTTCAAGTTATTTGAAGGCCGCTGCAGTAAGAACGAACCAGGAGAGGGAATAATGCGCGATATTAATAACATAATTATTTAATTATGAAAAATCGTTGAGAAGAGAATATCGAGGTGTCAGCTTCTGCGATAAAATACGGGAAGGGACGATCGAGATGTGGTAGTGTGACCTAGCTACATTAATCGACAACAATCTAGTTTGAGGTTACAAAATAGCTGACAGAAAGTGGGTAGTATGATGTATGGGACAGTTGCAGCATTTTCGAAGAGTGACGGTACTGTTAACAAGGGACTTTAAGAATGCCAGTGAAAGTCGCACGCACTCCTTCTCCAGACCAGTTTTTTACCCCAGAGTGGTTCTGGGCGGTGGATGTTGTGTTCCAACTGCCCTCCCAAGACCACCGCTGGTATGCTCTAGTTAGCTTATTGAACAGGCCAAGCCACACGATAGAAGTCCTCACTTTACACGTATTTATTAAGCGTTCGGACTCTGTGTTATATTGCGCCGTCTGGTATAAAACTGAAGTGAGGGCCAACAGCCCTACGTACTTCTGGGCATCCACCGAAACAGAGCCGAACACACAGTCCTTGACCAAATCAGTACACCTGCGCCAACATAAGTGTCCATTTTACTAGTGTCGCGGTGATGGTTTCATGTCCGACGTTGCTTCCAGTTAAAGACTCGGGTTCCAGAGTGAATTTGACCTGTGAAGTGAGTGTTACCCCAGTGAAGCTGCGTTTCCTGCTCTCTCTTTTGTCGGAGGGAAGACAGAGATGTACGGCGGCGGGGAATGGCCGCGCGGTCTAACAAGGAGACCACACGGGTATCGTATTTTAGAATTTTTTGGTGTTTATAGTACGCGAAGTTCAGAACTCAAATAACAATCAGCCAAAACCATTCGACGCAGCTCTCAAGAATTCTGGAGAAAATCGACTGTAAAATTTTGCAAGTACACTTAAGTAACAGGAACTAAATCAGTTCTGGCACCTCTCAGTGTAGCTGAAAGTGGTTGTGTTCCAGCATTGCAACCATAGAGTCGTTGCTTCGAATCGTGCTGTGAGAGACTTTTTTTTTCATTTTCTAATTCAGTTATACAAAACATTTTGAGATATCTAATTCCACGCGTAGTGTTTATGTGAATGTAGACGAGCTGAACTCCTTGTCGTCATCTAAAACGATGGTTGAGTAGGTTAGCTGCTTGGAAGGCCATTAGTAGTTACGGAAATGATTTCCCAAAAAGTAGCGTCGTAGCTCTTCACAAACTGAGCAATCAAAGACTACCAACGTCAACTAAAAGCGGAGCCAATACTGTAAAAAAAGGAACTATCGTTTTTTGATTGATATCATAATTATTAACGAAAATTACTAATAAACAAAACAGTGCATGTCTCGTAAAATTTACCATTAGATATTAAAATTGAGTAAGTATTCGTACACAACGAAAAAACATAAAACAATCTGTCACAAAAAGATTCAAACCATCGACCCCAGGGTTGCAAGGCCAGAATGCTACGACCTGAGGTACACCGACAGATGCTGCGATAGTTTCAGTTATTGATACTTACATGTACTTGCAAAACTGCAATGTCGATTTTCTCGAGAATTTTGAGAGTTGCGTCGAATGGCTTTCGCTGATTGTTCTTTAATTTCTGAACTTCACGTACCATAAATATAGAGAAATTCTAAAACGCGATACCCATGTGGTCTTCTTTGTTCGACGCAATGTCACGGTTTCAGCGCCAACTCCCGTCGGAGATTCAAGTCCTTCCTTGATCGCGTGTGCGTGCGTGCGTGCGTGTGTGTGTGTGTGTGTGTGTGTGTGTGTGTGTGTGTGTGTCTGTAGTTTTAAGCATTAGTTAGTTTAAATATTTTCCAATCTAGTGTCCGATAACATCAACCGGTTGACCGTTTATGTTTACAAACATATGATATTTTGATGTAGGCCTACGCGTTCAGCTTTGTGGCATACATCCTTGCCTTATGGGAACTTCTAGCAACAATCTTCCTGGAAACTGATGATCCTGTAAAGGCGGAGAGGTTACAAGAGAGCTTTGTGCCTCCAGCCGTTCTCGAAGCTGGTTGAAAGCGCCAAACACCGATTGTCATTGTCCAGTGTGTCTCTCGTGCGACCGTGTCCTGTCTTGTAATCGTTGTCTCTCTAGTTTTGAAGTACTTCTTCAATTTCGAAATTGGGCTTCGTGTCACACCTGGTTCTCTTGCAACCTGAGCTTGGAACGACTCTGTATGAAGCCTAGCGAAGGCAGAATCTACTACCGTCGTCAGAGTTATGATTTGGAAGGAAGGAAGCTTAGGATTTAACGTCCCGTCGACAGCTTGGTCATTAGAGACGGAGCTTACGATCAGAATTTGGGGAAGGATTACGGGAGGAAATTCGGCCGTGCCATTTGAAAGGAACCATCCTGGCATTTGCCTGGATTGCTTTAGGGAAATCACGGAAAACCTAAATCTGGATGGCCGGAGGTGGATTTGAACCACCGTCCTTCCGAATGCGAGTTATGATGTGTACTCATTTCACCTACACAAAGAGAAAACTACATTATTCACGGAAGGCAATAACGTGTCGTACGTAGCTGAGTAGATTTTTGAACATCTCGCTGTCATAACTCTTATCTCAACAACCCGAAAGTTCCGGTTTTGGGTATGTGTGTTCCTTTATATATTGTTCCCCAGCACTTATATTGTGTTGACACCTCCATTCTCTTTGATTCAGCCGGCCGAGGTGGCCGAGGAGACTAAGGCGCTCCAGTCACGGTCTGTACGGCCCCTACGGTCGGGGGTTCGAATCCCCCCTCAGGCATGGACATTTGTGCCGTCCTTAGATGTAAGTAGTTCATAAGTAGTTTGTAAGTTTAGGGACTGATGACCCCGTAGTTAAGTCCCATAGACTATACAAACATTTGAACATTTTTTTTCTTTGATTCAGAGGGCCGCTAACGTAGTTGCTGTGGCACCGTTTCATACCCAGAGTGTGCCGTCATCTGCGCCGCGCAGCTGTGAGGTCAGCGCGGCTGTGATTCGGCGGATTCCCGCCGCCCCCGGCCCGGCGCACCTCTCGCCGGGTCGACTGGGCGCTCCTTCATTAGCGCCGAGTGTCGCCTGGCGCATAATTAAAGTCCGCAGATTCGGCGACAGCTAACGGTGGGCGTGAGGCCCCGACTCTCATTAGGGACGGCTGACCGCGCCGCAGACACCCGCCGAGCCCACGGCGCGAACGCCCGTTACCATACCGAAGACACACGCACTTATAAGAAACCGTTATAACTCCCCAGTAGTAGTCGTGACAAAACTTTAAGCGATGCTTTACTTCGTTATCAGATGAATACGGAAACCGTAGTTGTCAGACTATTTCCACATTAGTACATTTAAGTGCATGACAGAGTAGGTGGTTGTATATAACTGGTTTCATATTCTCCTATCATTGTTGCTATCAGCTCAATATTGAAAGTTGTCAAAAAGTAACCAAATGTTAAAATGTTTGCAAATCTATCGGACCAAACTGCGTGTTCATCAGTCTGTAGCTTACAAACTACTTAAACTAAGGTAAACTAACCTAAGGACAAACACACATACCCATGTCCCAGGGAAGACTCGAACTTCCGACGGCGAGCAACCGTGCGCTCCGCAGCGAAGCACCCTAGACCGCTTGGCTACTCCACCGCGACAAAAAGTAACCACTATATTCAAATGTTCAATGTTCAAATGTTTGTAAATCTTATGGGACTTACCTGCGGGATCATCAGTCCCTAAACTTACAAACTACTTATGTACTACAATATACTAAAGACGGCACAAACATCCATGCTTGAGGGGGGATTCGAACCCCCTACAGGGAACGACCTCGCGCATCGCAGCATAGCGCCTCAATGCGCTCGGCGGTCCCGCCGCGGCTAACCACTTTATAAGCTGTATAATCTACATTATATGAGTAGGTGAAAACAATTTGTTACTCGGTCTGCCGGGCGCGGTGGCCGAGGGGACTGAGGCGCTTCAGTCACGGTCTGCACGGCCACTACTGTCGGGGGTTCGAATCCCCCCTCGGGCATTGATATTTGTGCCGTCCTTAATCTTAGTTAGTTCATAAGTAGTTTGTAAGTTTAGGGACTGATGACCCCATAGTTAAGTCCCATAGACTATACAAACATTTGAACATTTGAACATTTACTCGGTCTCTCTATAACAAACAACAACATAGTACTTTGTTTCCTGTCATTTTATTGTGCCCAATGACCTTCACATAGGGAAGTAAAAAGATGTGTGGTCTCGACATCGATCTTTGATGAATCTGGCTACAATCGTGAAGCTATCTTTGCCCTACTATTGCTATTCATACCAGTGGTACAACTATAGAGGCTATTTTTCTCTCAACAGGAAAGGTAGTCCATGCATTTTTCTCGGAATGCTTTTGTAAATAGTCTATCGCGGTTCGCTCATTCTGTGCATATTTGATGACGTCTGCAGTGGTGATTGTCTGTTACTGGTTTATTTGTAGGTTTTCTACTGGAATATACCATCAATGCAAGAAGATGTTCAAATGTTTGTTAAGCTTATGGGACTTAACTACGGGGTCATCAGTCCCTAAACTTACAAACTACTTATGAACTAATTAAGACTAAGGTCGGCACAAAATATCCATGCCCGAGGGGGGATTCGAACCCCCCGACCGTAGTGGCCGTGCAGACCGTGACTGGAGCGCCTCAGTCCCCTCGGCCACCTCGGCCGGCCACTCTGGTTGGTGGTTGACGTGGGGGTGTCAGCAAGGTACAGGCAACGGTCTGCGTCGTGGGGGAATCAAACCATGGAAACGACTGTTATATTTTTCGACGTTGGTCAAGAAGTGTTGAGAGCCATTTTCCATCCCAAAACCTAATGAGTGTAATTGATCAGGTGGTGGGACCAATTGTGGCAGTTTTACTTTACCACCAGCACAACATAATCCTGCAGACTCACCGCTGTATTTTAAAGCTTTACAATGTTGACAAATTATTGACATTTCCCCAGTTGTTACAGATTTGTCGCCACTATAATCTATTTCCGGATCATAAGAGAATGTTCCTTGTTCCAGGTTCACTGGAGCATTGCGTCTGCGGAATCGATCAATTTTATTTTCCCGTGCTCGCTGTCGTTGTGATCGATGTGTTCGAACTCGTTCCGTTCTATACCTATCTCTCTAGAACGCAAGAGTGCCATACCAATACGACCGTTATCGTTATCAGTCTCTCGCTGGTCATCAGCGCGTGAGTTAGCTCGTCGCACATTTGATTGACTTGGACGACCTACGTTAGGTATTTTTCTCCTCGGCATTGTAAACAGTATCAGATGATAATGTTTTCGTGCATTAATGATGGTAACTATAATGGTGACCGGTTGACAAATGAAGTGTAAAGTTCTGTTCTTGTTTTTGGCGTTAGTTTAAGGCACTTTGCAGTGACACTATATTTAGTGTGCACTTGGCATATATTTAGTGTATGCGTAACCTTTGACAATTCATATACGGGTTCAGCTCGTGTAAAACGAACTTTACTCTTTCAAAGTATATTTCTGAACGCACCCAACACAACAACAAAGTCATTATTTTACATGTATTAAATCTAAATTTTCCTTGCAATTTTTCCATATTTTCGCACCGTTTAAACCTTCCCTGGACTTACACGAATATTTCAAGACTAAAAGTAACCAAATCGGTTCAGCAGTTCTCGAGTCTTATCGAGACTAATGAACAGCAATTTTATATATATATATATATATATATATATATATATATATATGGTCCCATGGATCAAATTTTGAGTTATCTCGATAGTAATGTTGTACTTCATCTCTGGAATCGAGAGCTAAACGAGAACGATATGCTTGGATTGTTTTCACGAACGTTCAGAAGAAAGCCTTCCTGGAATAACATTGTACACTCCTGGCCATTAAAATTGCTACACCATGAAGATGACGTAATACAGATGTACTTCATCTGTATAGGAGGCCGCATATAACGTAATACAGATGTACTTCATCTGTAAAGGAGACCGCATATAAAACGCTTGTACGACCACGTCTTGAGTATTGCTCAAGTGTTTGGGACCCGCAGGAGATCAGTTGAAAGGAAGGCATAGAAAGAGTTCAGAGGCGAGCAGCTAGGTTTGTTACTGGTAGGATAGACCAATGCGCGAGTGTCACGGAAATGCTTCGGCTACTCAATTGGGGATCGCTGGAGGAAAGACGACGTTCTTTTCGTGAGTTTCTGTTGAGGAAATTTAGAGGGCCGGAATTTGAAGCTGAGTGTAGTACGATCTTGCTGCCGCCTACTTACATTTCACGTAGTGATCACAAAGACAAGATAAGAGAAATTAGGGCTCTTACGGAGGCATATAGGCCTTCTTTTTTTCCTCGTTCTATTTTTGAGTGGAACAGGAAAGGAAATGCCTTCTTTTTTTCCTCGTTTCATTTTTGAGTGGAACAGGAAAGGAAATGCCTAGTAGTGGTACAGTGTACCCTCCGCCACGCACCTTACGGTGGATTGCGGAGTATGTATGTAGATGTAGATGTAGACGCGAAATTTAACCGACAGGAAGAAGATGCTGTGATATCAAATGATTAGCTTTTCAGAGCATTCACACAAGATTGGAGCCGGTGGAAACGCCTACAACTTGCTCACATGAGGAAAGTTTCCAACTGATATCTCATACACAAACAGCAGTTGACCGGCGTTGCCTGGTGAAACGTTGTTGTGATGCCTCGTGTAAGGAGGAGAAATGCGTACCATCACGTTTCCGACTTTGATAAAGGTCGGATTGTAGTCTATCGCGATTGCGGTTTAGCATATCGCGACATTGCTGCTCGCGTTGGTCGGGATCCAATGACTGTTAGCAGAATATGGAATCGGTGGGTTCAGGAGGACAATACAGAACGCCGTGCTGGATCACAACGGCCTCGTATCGCTAGCAGTCGAGATGACAGGCATCTCATCCGCATGGCTGTAACGGATCGTACAGCCACTTCTCATTCCCGAGTCAACAGATGGGGACTTTTGCAAGACAACAACCACCTGCACGAACAGTTCGACGACGTTTGCAGCAGTATGGACTACCAGCTCGGAGACCATGGCTGCGGTTGCCCTTGACGCTACATCGCAGACAGGAACGTCTGCGATGGAGTACACAACGACGAACCTGGGTGCACGAATGGCAAAACATCATTTTTTCGGGTGAATCCAGGTTCTGTTTACAGCATCATGATGGTCGCATCCGTTCGGTGAACGCACATTGGAAACGTGTATTCGTCATCGCCATACTGGCGTATCACCCTGCGTGATGGTATGGGGTGCCATTGGTTACACGTCTCGGTCACCTCTTGTTCATATCGACGGCACTTTGAACAGTGACCGTTACATTTCAGATATGATACTACCCGTGGCTCTACCCTTCATTCGATCCCTACATTTCAGCAGGATAATGCATGACCGCATGCCTTGCTGGATACAGAAAATGTTCGACTGCTGCCCTCCAGATCTCCAGATCTCTCACCAATTGTAAACGTCTGGTCAATGGTGGCCGATCAACTGGCTCGTCACAATACGCCAGTCACTACTCTTGATGAACTGTGGTATCGTGTTGAAGCTGCATGGGCATCTGTACCTGTACTCGCCATCCAAGCTCTGTTTGACTCAGTGCCCAGGCGTATCAAGGGCGTTATTACGACCAGATGTGGTTGTTCTGGGTACTGATTTCTCAGGATCTATGCACCCAAATTGCGTGAAAATGTAATCACATGTCAATTCTAGTTATAATATATTTGTCCAATGCATACCGGTTTATCATCTGCATTTCTTCTTGGTATAGCAATTTTAATAACCAGTAGTGTATATCGTAACATGATGACCGACTTTAAATATGTTCCTAGTCTAGTAAACGCACAAAACAAATTGTAGGAAACGCAAAATAAACCGAGGCGTAACATGCATGGAAAATCGCCATCGGATAAGTTATGTGAAAAACGTTGTATGTTACTTATAGACTAAGAGTAAGTAATTCTTAAAGGCAATGTGATAAAATTATTCTCTTAATTGCGCTGATGTTTTTCCTAAAGTAATACTTCTGTGCTTGAAGTTTTCTTTACTATGCTACTTTATTTATATATAAATGTTAAAAAATGATGTACAACTTTCTGTAAATTTATATACAACATTTTCCCCCGAATGTAATTAGGTTTTCCTTAAAGCCTCTTAAATAACTACATATGCGTGAATCCACCTATTTCAGAATGTCTGATTCATTATGCTGGTTATTTTTATGTACTTGTAAACAATGTTATCACAAAACAGACCCGGAATACGTTTATCGTCAATATTGGCGCGAGTCTTCCGACAGCGGGGGTGGTGTAACGGTTAGCATCGCAGATAGCTGTGCTTGCTGTCAACAGTTCAAATCCCGCCACGGACAGAAGAAAATTTATTTCTTTGTATTTACTATTTCTAGAATGTTCTACATGTGTCTTATGTTTGATGTATTTGCAAGTTCCAGAAAATTCTGTCTATGTATAAATAGTACAGCACTCCAAGCAGGAATCAGTCTGTACTGAGTGTACGCTTGTGTTAGCAATAAACGTGTTCAAGTGTAAAGTGTTGTGCTCTTTTAACGACCAGCCTTCCAATTCCTGACCACCTAAAGTTTCAAAATGACAATATTTAAAGTTGCGAAAAGCGACATACAAGTTGTTCCGGGGGACTATTCACAAATCTCAAACAAAACATTTGGATATTTAGCTCAGTGTGTTTGTTTGCTCCAGTATGAGAAAGGTATGAATCAAATGTATGAACGGTACATAAGTGTCAGAATATGCAGTTTCCGGGAAAATGAATTTAAAGATTAAACTCATATTCCTTTAATTATAACTTCACAGACTTTTCCAGACTGTATTCAGTAACTTCTCTGGTTTCAATACATGTCCTTTAACTACTTTTCTTTTGATTTGTTAGTTTTGCAAGGTCGTACATAATTTCACCTCTTGGCACATAAAAGCAGTCAACTTGCTTAAAAGTGGGTAGAGTAAATGAACCATCCTTGAAGGCTGAACGTAGTAACACTTTCACTCTCCCTACGTTTCCATCTTTAAAACAATAATAGCATCTTATATAGCAACCTTGACAACTAGATGGTGAAAATGTTCTCTTCATCCAACACTTCCAGATAAGCGAATTCAGAGACGTATTCAGATTTTTGAGTTTTGCCATGAACACGCTTCCTTAGTATGTCAAGAGTTGCCATGTACCTAAACGTGGATTCGATACCAATCGTGATACATTCAGGAATGCATTTTCTTGTGGGTGGAGGAACTGTTATCGCTCTGGGCCTGTCGTCAGTAATTCATGCCGCATATTCAGTACCCGATACAGCAAATTTCCTCCTTCCCTTGTCACAGCAGAAGACCCTGTGGTAGTTAAAATTTTATTCATAGAACCGTTTATGTTTTTAGAATACTAATCGAAACAAACAATTCCACAGGGTACATATATCTATAATCAGTTGTTCAGTGATCGCAAACAAGAGGAGAAGGAAACGTCACAGCCTTCATATTTGTCATTTTGTTCGAAATTTTGTTCGCCAAAAGCACATAATAATTACGAAGGTCCAACTAAGGCAACAAAATTGCGACAGGGGGTGTAGGCGGAAAACATCATGCAACATATGTATTTTTATATATTCATGTGGCGTCTGTTTCGAAAGAACAGACGTCACTCTGATCCTGCAGTTGTTAATCCTTCATATTTGGGTATTGACTCTAAATAATGAGGAGTGTGAAGTCGTCCACATGAGTACGAAAACAAATCCGTTAAACTTTGTTTACAAGATAAAGCAATCAAAGCTTCACAAAATACCTAGGAATTACTATTACTTCATACTTAAACGGGAAAGAACACGTAGATAATTCTCCTCCGAATGCGAAAATATATTGTTGACTCTCACGTACATAGGTAGAAATGATCATCAGAATAAAATACAAAAAAAAAAGAGAGATTCAGATGTTCTTTCTTCCCACGCGCTATTCGAGAATGTAATGGAAGATAAATAGTATAAAGGTGGTTCGATGAACCCTCTGCCAGGCACTTAAATGTGATTTGCAGAGTATCCCATGTAGATGTATATATTCACAGTATATATGACATCAACCGCGAATGGGCAAAGGTGCAAATGTGTACCCAGCCGGGATTCGAATCCGGGTTTCCCGCTTTCTAGGCAGTTGCGCTGACCACTACAGCAATGGGGACACAGTGATCATCGCACCTGCAAGGACTACCTAAGCACGCCTCCCATCAGATACAAGAAAGCGGGAGACCCGGGTTCGAATCCCGGCTGGGTACAAATTTTCAGCTTTGCCCATTCGCGGTTGATATAATATATTTAGTGAATACACACACACTCACATATATATATATATATATATATATATATATATATATATATATATATTCACCACTCTCTCAAAAGTGAAAACAACAAAAAGTGAAATTTTTTGTCACTTTCTCACACACCCATCCTTAAAGACAAGTCATCCATAGACGGATGTACCGAAGGGCAAATAAGTCGAAGAGGACCGCCAGTACCACTAAATGTCATGGCTGCAGTTTGGTTATTCGAGGTGGCAACTAAAGAGGCCGAGGCTATCGCCGCACATGATTGCAGGGCGCTCATATTTCCTGGAGGTCCGCATAAACTGCGCCCCACTGCAGCAGGCAGCGGCCGGGGAGGTTTACTGCGAATGAGCTGTCGACTGTCGACTGCCGACTGTCGATAGGCAGCGACTGCAACTCGCGATTATCTCGCCAGCGGCGATCCGAACCGCGCGACTATCTCTCCATCCGATTTCAGCACTCAAGAACCGCCGCATTTATCGATTGACACCTGTCGATACAAAACAATCAACACACTTTGCTGTCGAGATATCGACCGCGGCAGGTGCGGCCGGCAGTCAGTGGTACCGGTTCCAAGGCCGAGTCATGAGCGGCTGTCTCCGAGATTAGCATAACGCCGAAGAGTGCGGCCTGCCTGAGGAGAGCTAAATCAGGAACGTGCCTCGCTGCACAAACTTGTTTTAGGACCGAACTTACGTCACCTGTCTACTTTGCTCGAGCTGCACGTTTTCTTTCTGACCTGTTTGCTTTCGACTTTTTGTATCAACCGTAATTTATTTGTCAGTATGTTGCGATGACCAAAATATTCATACGAAGTACTCTTCTCTAAAGCGTCTGTAAAAGAAATGTCATTTAGGAACTCCGTCACGTTAAAAATTAGTTTATTACAGAACCGTCCGCACTGATTATCACAAAAGAAATTCACTAGACAATTACCTTTTCTCACTTTTCACAAAGGGGAAAGAGAAGATTTTTGAGGAAATCTTAATTCTTTTCAGCCAAATCAAGGCGAGCTGGTAATGGGGAAAAGGGTTCTCGATTATGAATGTTTCTGTTCCATGAAATTCCTGGTAGACATGATGAAGCCCCGGAAAGCCATTGAACGTTTTCAGAATCGACGGTGTTACCAGCAGTTAAACTTTTTTAAAACATATTTGTGCCGGTACTCACTATTTACGTGTTTGTGCTGTCAAATGAATTCTGTTGGAATTCTTGAAGCGTGAGCCACTTGCAGCCCCGAAAACCTTGACACATAGTGTAAAATAAGTATTTCTGAGGCGATGGGAAAGCTGACAGGCTACATTTAGCTAGAGACTCACTTGCACATCATTACAGCGCGTAGTGAGTGTACGATATGGGCTGGCACTGAAACACGGGTCCCGGTACGTTGAAGGGTGTCACATGATGTGGTAGCTCTCTTTCCCACGTCCAGGAAGATTTCCATTTCTACCGGAAGGGCTTTTGCTTTTGAAGGTAACAGGACTGGAACGTTTCGACCTCAAGAAATTTCTACAACATTCCATAGCATTCTATAATATTTGAGAGGATTTCGCTACATTCCAGTATCTTCCTGAATTTTCCACAATGATCCTATGTGCTCTGTATTGCTGAAGAATAATCCTAAACATTCTGGCAGATTACAAAATGTGCGGGAACATCCCAGATCATTGTGGAACACTCTCGAATTTTTTGGAGTACTGTGGACCATTCTAAGCCTTTTCGGTATATTCAGCAGTTGGACACTCGTGGGGATACCCATTGGCATCATAAAGCAAGATCCATTGCGGGTTCTAACGTTTCGTGTAATCCATATTAATAAAACTGTAAATGCTCGTTTGTGCCAGAAACCGTCCATCTGCAAAAGTTTCTGACCGACTGCTTTGAAATTGTGACAGAGAGCTGTATTCCAGTACAGTACGGTTTCTAGATACCTTTTTCATTAATAAATAGTATACATTGTACAAAATATTTAAGTGCCTGTTTCGCGACTTTTTGTGACAACGTTTCTCCATTTTAAAACTTAGAAAAAATTGATATATGACATATATAAAAATTTCAAACACTCACGTATAACATTTAATATTGGGTCTATTTCTACTGGCAGATATTTGCAGTTCATACAGCTATTTGTAATTTTCGCCAAGAGAGCCTCTTTCATAAGGGGAGCTCTTTGTGCTACCATTTGAACTCTGAACGGTACTTCGCGCAGGGTTGTACCAAGGAAGCAAATCTGTTAGAGGAACTAAGTGTGTCACAACATTATGCAATTGGGCCGCCTAACCAATTCTGTGGAAATCAACACGATCAGATTGGCTGCTGAAACTACTGTCCCGAGTTTAGTCGGCGGTTCTCTTCGTAATCCTAGTTCTTAAAAAAATGTGCACAGGATGAGCTGTTCCTCGCAGAGACCAATGCTCTGCCATAAAAAGGCGGTTCCATACAATTAGTTTCCAGATAAATGATCCTATCGTTTAGGTAACTTGTTTGGTAGTTCAAATGAGTACTAAAGACACTAATAGCGACGATAACAGTTTGGCAGTTAGTCGAAGAAATAGTCAGTGGTGACCTTGCGACACTCTGTTCAACTGAGAGTAGAAGGCAGATTGGTAATTAGGTTCGTAACCTAAACACCAATGCCTTCATCCGTCGCTCAGGTAATCTCTCACGTTCTACGCCACGTACCAACAGTAGACAGCCCTCAATTACGAGTTTTGTTTCATCGTTTTCGCGCGGCAACTCATTATATATGAGTGTGCTTATTCTTTATTGACGAAGTGTTGTCTGCCCGATCTGCAAAAATTATTTTACACTGAGGCAGTTCTGCGACCTGTTTCAGAGGCCTTTTTTTTACCTTGTACCACTGCCATTATCAAACGCACACACCCGCACACACTACTGACTTTTAACCATTATGTTGACAGTAGGTATCAACTTAGGCTTCTTGAGAACAGCAAGAAGGGAACGTAGGAGGTTGAATGGTTAAAAAAACATAACAGACAGTCCATGAGATAGATATCCCGAAGGAAATTGCGCCATTATGAGACTCAATCTGTTTGTTACCATCTCTTCATGGGTGCCAGATTTATTTATCATTATTTAAGAAACTAAAGGATGAATATTAATTTCTAGTTAGATAAGAAACTATATATAACTATAATGTAATTAATGTAATTATTTTCTTTACGCTTAAAAGTAAAACCTAAATATTACTGTAAAGTCTAGCAGATTCGGTTGGCACCAAATTGTGATGCAGGCGGGAAGCTGACTGGAGCAGCGCTAGTCATTGTAGCACGGAGAGTCAGAGCGTAAACACGTCTGTACATACCGCACTCCTAGCAAATTGTTCTGTCAGCAAATATCATTCTGTGTTTTACTGTTTATTGTTTATGAAGATATGTTATGTGAATACTAACAGTGTCTTTTGTGATTTTTATGTCCAACAAACTTATGGTTAGACCTAAAGTCACTGGTCTCTCAGAACTCGTGTTCATCATCAGCAGATCCTGATTATATTAAACCAACACAATTCATTGTGCTAGCCACGCACTGACAACAACGGATCTGCGACCTGAATGGAGACCTGCACGGAGACATTAACAACAAGAATACTCCGGGTTAGTTTCGTATTGACAACAACTGTATTTGTCCGACTGTATCAACTGAAGGAAACCAGTAATGTTGTTTGCGATTTGCGTCTCTCCTTTACTATATGCAAGGCATCATCAGTGGCTACTTTTGCAGATGTTGGTCCACATGTACGCTACTACATTTCCTCATGTTACGCATAATATCAAAACATTTTCTAGTGATTCAACAACGTAATTTCGAGTGAGGGAAATAAATAGCAGCAAGAAATGAGGAAACGCATTAGCACACACGCAGACCAGTATCTACAAAGATTGTCATTGATGATGCATTGCATATAATAAAGGCGAAACGCGTAAGTCAAACAAAATTATTGGTTTCTTTCAGTTGCAATAGACGGAAAAGTACAATAATTATTAATGATACTTCGTAGTAATGTCGAAATATGCTATTTGAAGAAATGGATTATTTCATTTCCCCTCTTATTTGTTTATTTTTTGTAAAATTACCAATTTATAACGAAAATTCATCTGCTAAGTAGAAGTATTTGCAATCAAAAAGTTTTTTAACGTATTTTTCAATGCTAGTTGACTATCTGTCAGACTTCTGATGCTATTTGGGAAGTGAGCAAAGACTTCTCTGACTGATTACCCCAAATCACTTTTCTATGCGACGTGAATGAAAATAGGCATAGTAAGCCAATTTACTGAGAGATTTATAACCAAAATTTGCAATAAACCAGGTAGCCTAAGTAGCTGAACTCAAATGTCTCATCAGTGCAAAATCCCAAAAATTTTGAATATTCTACCTTAGTTACCGACGTATTTGTAAAATTTATATCTATTAATGGTTTCGTGTTATTTACTGTATAATGATTTATCGAAATTTAAACGCGAGTCCATTGCAGAGAACCAATCACTTGATAATTTTCTGAGAGACATAATTTACAATTTATCCCTTGATTCTCGTTTGACAGATGTGACTACAATACATGTATCATAAGCAAAGAACAACAGCTTTTCGTGAATAAAAAAAGGAAATCATTAATATGTATTAAGAAAAGCAAAGGATCAAACACTGATTTCTGTGGGAACACATTCTTGATAGTTTCTCCGTTTCAATATTATGCACATTCTGTGAACCTCGTATTTCAACTTTCTGCACTCTTCTAGTTAAGTAAGAATTAAACCATTTGTCCACAGTCCTAAATGTTCAAATGTTTGTTAAGCTTATGGGACATAACTGCGGGGCCATCAGTCCCTAAACTTACAAACTACTTATAAACTAACTTATATTAAAGACAACACAAACATCAATGCCCGAGGGAGGATTCAAACCCCAGACGGAGAACGTCCTCATGCATCGGAGCGTAGCGCTTCAATGCGCTCGGCCACTCCACAGCGGCTGCATAGTCCTACACATACCACAATATTCAGCTTATCTAAAAGAATTCCATGATTTACACAATCAAAAAAGTCTTTGAGAGATCCCAAAAGAAATCCAACTACTGACGTCTGGTTGTTCAAAGCAGTTAATAGTAGATCACTAAAAGTGTATATAGCGTTTGCTGTTGAAAATACTTTCTCAAAACTAAACTAACATTTTGTTGGTTTCTTTTAGTGATGCGTGAAGCTATTCTTGAATACATTACTTTTTCAAAAAATTTGGATACAGTGGCCAGAATTGAGATTGAGAGATAGTTGTTGAAATCGTACATATACCATTTTTTATGTAATGACTTTAAATAGCATATTTCAATCTATCAGGGAAAGTACCCTGCTCAGAAAGTTATTACGTATGTGGCTGAGGTCTGTTACAAACAAGCTTTTAATACTCTGCTGGAAATGCCATTAATTCCATGCAAGCTTATTGGTTGCCCTGTTTCCCTTTCAATAACATTCCAAACATTTTTTAATTACTATTATCAGCGGTACTAGTCTGAGACAAGATACACATGCTTTTGAAGTTTTTATTACTTTTGTTAATATAGCATAGTGTTTTTTTATAATATTTTACTGTTTCTGATTTATTACTCTACCTTGCTGAAATATATAATTCTCTTTTCCAGTTATAAAAATGTTTATTCCTCTGATTAGTCACGGTTTCTTAGTAGCATATTACTATTTTCTTGGGAAACAGTTTTGTCATAGACGTACAAGTTTACCATGAAATACGTTATATTTTAAAGTAGCATCCGGTCCCTTATACGTCTCATCCCAGTCTAACTGCTGTAAACTTCCCCTGAAATTAGTACTTGCGGAATCATTTATTGAACATACTACAAGGAGGACTGTTTCGAATTAATGTGTGGAGCTGCATCATATAATGTAATTAGCTGTGCAGCGTTGTCAGTAAGGCCATTCTCAACAGGATGGGTTTGTGTTGCTGAACTGATCTTGATCTGTGAAAACGTTACCTATTAGTGTGCTGCTGCCCTTTTACGCCCGTGTAGGAAAATCAATAACAGATTGAAATTGACAGAACTGAGTAGTGCTTCAAGTGCAGCCTTCCTATTACACTATTTCAGAGAATTAACATTGAGATCTCCGAAGATAATAATTTGCTTTCCCCTGTCTGACATATAGCAAAACATGGAATACAAGTTTCTCAGAAACAACTGAAAATTTCTTGATAGGGACCTATACATAGTAACAATTACAAAAGTGCAGTCATTTTCTTGAACCATACAAGAACATGATTCTATATGTTGCTGTACACAAAATAGTTTTTCTACTTTAACGTACATGGCGACTGCTCCTGCCCCATTATTATCTGTACTTATACGACCTGTCAATTTGTATCTGCTACCATTTACGTTTTCTATATCACTGACAATGTGATGCTCAGGTAGGCGTAGTACATATATTACATCCTTTGTTTCTATATCTTTTAGACAAACCATTAACTCATGCACTTTATTATTCAATCCCATTATGGTTTGATGAAATGTGCTAACATTATTTTTTGGTTTACTTTTGTGAAAATCATGTGATTTTTTATATTCTTAGGACCTGCCTGTCTGTATTTCTCACTGGACACCGATTTTAGCCTAGTAAGTATTATCATTAGTTTCACTGTCTCCCCTTATAGATTTTGCTATAAACCTTAATGCTATCCATTTTCTACTGAGATGCACTCAATGCATCCACAGAAACTAGACCCATGTCAGATCCAGTACTCATCGTGAGTAGCTAATCGAACTCCATATTGAGGCTTCCTATAAAGTTGTTCAAATGGAATGCATTCATATGCCAGACATCTGTATGATTCGTTAGAGAAGCTGTTTCTACCAGGTCACTTCCAGTGTAGTAGCCCTGATCCCTATCAATACAGGCATTGGCCATGAACCTCCAAGTTCACTTCCTTACGAAGATGTCATATGTTAGTCATGAAAAGCTACTATGTATGAGGGATGCTCATTGGCTATACTTCAGCTCATGTGGGTGCCATATATAGGAGGCGGTGTGATTTGCTCTTGGCCAGCGAAGTTCTGGTGGATCATTTGAGTCACATAACACAAAGTACATAATTCGCTTTGCTTTTGCAATGACCAAACGCATTGACCGGTTTCTATTATTGTGTGCACACTCTACGTGGATGACGCGGCAGAACGTGAAAAGTGGTCGAAGTGAACAAGACTCTGGGTGACAGACAGGTCCCTTCTCTGGGATGATGCACCAGACTGATCGTAACTTATACGCACCTCTGAACTTGGCGACGTATTAGTACGACTTTGTACTTTGTTGCCTCCCACTGCTCTATATCACTACCAAAAAGGTAACGTACTCGTGCTATAATCTGTGTCTAAATGCCTTCGATTTTCCGGTTTAAGTGATAGCACGGCGGTATAACTGCTGGTGATGTTTGAGCTTCACAGTCTTACTGAGATCGGCAGTGCCACAACCGCGTGTATCAATTCTAGGTGAGTTTCAGTATTTCATCAAGAAAGGGGAATACGGTATGTAATTTATCTTTCCCCATACCTTATTATGTTTGCCATAATCTAGTTGAATATTAGTACCAATCACCTGTTGAATTACTGTTAACATTTTTGCTGTCTTCAGTAAATAATACTCTAGGGAGTATTCTGACTTTATTTAGCAATATTCTTGTAGGGATATCTGCATAAATTACAATCATAATATTTATGTGGACGAACTTGTAAGGAGTCGTATTCTCCTGACTTTCATTTCCTACATATTTTGAACTCATCATGTTATTCTACTAGTCGAGACGATTCGTTTGAGTATCTTTCGATGGGGTATACCATTTTCGACAAGAGTAAGTACATTTGATTTGAAAATCGCGGGCCCATGTCGTAAGTGCGATAATATGTTTAAATTCGAGTAGTTGACATACGCCAAAAACTATAATGAGGAGCCAAGAACTGGCTGGCCGGTAGAGACATTCAGAAACCTCGCTCCCACTGTGACTCAGGCGAGCCAAGATGTTTCCGGGGCGCGTCCTTTCACAGAAGCGGAAATTGGAGGCTGGTCACTCTAAAAGGGTACCAGGAAGTCCACAAGTTTAGAAAATGATGTAATCCGTCGTAATGGTGACACATAGAAATGGACAAAACAGAGCACTGGTAGGCGAATACATGTTAACTGTGTTATTATTGGCCAGTTTAAACTGTGCGCCATCCTGTGTTTGAGAGCGAGCAGTCGACAGGTAGGCAATTCGTCCAATGTGGCGGTATGGCCAGAGGAGGTGAACGCTGCTAGATAAACTTCCCCCTGCGGGTTCGGGGGTAAGAATAGGCCCGCGGTATTCCAGCCAGTCGTAAGAGGCGACTAAAAGGAGTCTTAATATTTTTCGGCTTGTCATCTGTGGTCCCCTATGTGGGTTTGACCCTCCATTTTTCAAAATTTTTTCAGAAGAGCGAACCATTTGGGGAAGGACACCTTACATGGTGCAATGACTATTCCTTGTGCAATTCCATCTGATGCACCCATTATGGAACGGCATCATGGCTGCGGCTTTTATGTAGCCGTCAGACAGGTTATTTCATCTCAGCGCAAGCCATGCCCGTTGTGCACTGACACCCTTGCACCCCAGTCATAATGGTTTACGCTGCGCCAGAAAGCCAGCACGGTAGCCAGCCCATTGTGGTGGGGTCGTCATGTACCCTCTTGGCTGTAGCCCCCTGACAACACAGGGATCGCTCTACCGATGCCAGAGCTGCATACTCTTCATGCAAGCCAAGGAGTCGATGCTTGTCTCTGTGGGGCATCAGGACTCCCGACAACGGTCATCCTGCCAGGTGACGTTGCTGTGGCTGGGTGGCGCCCATTAGGAGAGCCCCTGATCGGAGTGGGTGGCATTGGGGCGGATCACCCGCAATGAAGAGACAAAAATCGGGTGACGTTGGCGGACGTACAACCGCCGTCTCTAAGCGAGGAAAGTTCAATGCCTCTATGTACGACTCCCAAACGTTCCCCTCCCTGACCGCTTCTTGGGAGGGACGTCAGGGCGCAAAGCAGACTGATGAATGTGCTCCTAGATATCTGGTGTGTAGCAGGACTGATGGGGACTCATTCTCAGCGACCAAGCCTCAGTTCTTTGTGGACCATCTGGAGGATAGGTTTGGGGAAGTGGAGTCATTGTCGAAAATGCGCAACGGTTCTGCCCTCATCCACACAGTATCTCCTGTCCAGTCACGAGCGCTACTCGCTTGTGACAAACTGGGTGATGTTGCAGTGACCATTACTCCCCACAAGTCCCTGAATATGGTCCAGGGTGTAATTTTCCATCGAGATTTATTGCTCCAGACGGACGACGAGCTACGGGTGAACCTTGAACGACGAGGCGTTCATTTTATCCGGCGTGTCCATAGGGGCCCAAAGGATAATAGGGTCGCAACTGGTGCCTTCATCTTGACCTTTGAGGGTGATACATTGCCCGAAAAGGTCAAGATGATGGTTTACCGTGTTGACGTGCGGCCTTATATTCCTCCCCCTGTGAGGTGCTCTGAATGCTGGAAGTTCGGCCACATGTCTTCCCGTTGCATGTCCAGTGCTACATGTAGGGACTGCGGGCCTCCAGCACATCCGGGCGCCCCATGTAAACCGCCTCCCATCTTCGTCAACTGTGGTCAGAACCACCCTCCCTGCTCGTCGCAATGTCCCGCACTTCAACGGGAGCGGAAAATTACAGAGTATAAAACCCTGGACTGTATATCCTATAATGAGGCAAAGAAAAAGTTCGATTGTCTGCACCTGGTAACCATGAAAACCTCATTCGCAGCAGTGACATCGTCGCCACTCTCCTTGGCGGCGGCAGTATTTTCTACTTCCTCTGTTCCTGTGGGCCCCCAGGGCCGCCAACCTAAGCCTGCCCCCACGGTGTTTGGGGGCCATCCTTCCACAGCTCCCAAGGCGAAAGCCTTGGGGTCAGCTACCACCTCTCCGCCGGAGAAAGAACAACCTTCTCCGGCTTCCCTCACACGGAAGGGGTCCCTTAGGACACTCCCTTCCGCCAGTGTCGATATCGACACTAACCAGCAGCAGGCGCGCTCGCAGACTGCTGGTCGTAGGGCTTCGCGCTCCTCCTCAGTCCCTCTGGCTGAGTCCAAGGAGCACCTCACACCGGCGAAGCCCCCGAGGGAACGGAGGGGTAAAGAAAGACCAAAGAAAGGCACATCACGAGAAACCACGGTGGCTTCAGTGCCACCACTCCCCTCCGCCTCCACCTCTACTTCTGAGGATGAGGTGGAGATTCTTGCGTCACCCGAGGACCCCACTCTCGGGGACGCCCTTGAAAAACCGGTCACTGAAGCTGATAAACCTCCATCGGTGGATGCAAGTGATGCTGAGATATGACCCGCCGATTTGTCTCATTCATGTCTTCCCAGCACTCGTACAATGTCATTCTCCAGTGGAACTGCGGCGGTTTCTTCCCCCACCTGGCTGAGCTACGGCAGCTTCTGAGCACGACACCTGCTTTCTGCATTGCTCTTCAGGAAACTTGGTTTCCAGCAATGCGGACCCCTGCCCTTCGTGACTACAGGGGATTTTACTGCAACCGTAGCATATATAACAGGGTCTCAGGTGGAGTGTGTGTGTGTATGTCCTCACCTCTGTGTATAGTGAACCCGTGCCCCTTCAAACACCATTAGAAGCAGTGGCTGTCAGGGTGAGGACCACACAGGAGTTTACCGTCTGCAGTATCTACTTGCCGCCAGATGGTGCCGTATCTGTGAACGTCTTGGCTGCACTCGTAGTTCAACTACCCCCACCTTTGTTACTGTTGGGCGACTTTAATGCCCACAGTCCCTTGTGGGGTGGTTCTACGATCTCTAGTCATGGCAGGGTTGTCGAGGACTTCCTAAATCAACACGACCTCTGCCTCTTGAATACAGGTGCCCCCACACATTTTAGTGGGCACATGGCACATTTTCGGTCATTGATCTGTCGATCTGCAGCCACAGCCTTCCGCCATCTGTTCACTGGAGAGCCCATGAAGACTTGTGTGGCAGTGACCATTTCCCCATTTTTTTGTCACTCCCACAACGCGAGTCCCCAGCCCGCCCACCCAGGTGGGTTCTGCACAAGGCTAACTGGGAAGACTATACTTCTGCTGCCATCGTTGGCTCTCCCCCACTCGAGAACATCGATGTGGTGGTCGAGAGCGCCACGCATTCTATTATTTCTGCTGCGAACGCTACCATTCCGCATACATTAGGGTGCCCACGGCGTAAGACAGTGCCGTGGTGGTCGCCGGAGGTCGCTGCGGCCATCAAAGACCGAAGGCGGGCCTTACAGCGATACAAACGGCACCCCTCTCAGGAGCACCTTATCAAGTTTAAACGGCTTCGCGCTCGTGCTCGCCAGCTAATAAGAAGACGGAAACAGGGGTGCTGGGAGAGGTACGTTTCCACTATTGGGACAGGTACCTCAGCCTCGCAGGTCTGGAGTAAGATCAGGCGGCTACAGGGATTATAGACACCAGCGGGAATCCCTGGGATCTCCACCAATGAAGTCATATGTACGGACCCGGCCACTCTTGCAGAGATGTTTGCCGCGCATTATGCTCGTGCCTTTGCCTCTGCAAATTATCCACCGGCCTTCCGTGGAGTGAAGGAGAGGGTAGAACGCCAGTCTCTCTCCTTTCGTACCCGCCTCTCTGAATCTTACAACACTCCTTTTACTGAGTGGGAGCTCCTCAGTGCTCTTCAACAATGTCCTGACACGGCACCTGGGCCTGATAGCATCCATAGCCAAATGCTGAAACATCTCTCAGCAGATAGTCGGGGTCATCTACTTGCGGTCTATAACCGCATTTGGTGTGATGGTGTTTTCCCATCACAGTGGCGGGAGAGTATCATCATCCCAGTGCTTAAACCCGACAAACATCCACTTTGCTTGGATAGCTATCGGCCCATTAACCTGACTAATTTTCCATGCAAACTGTTGGAGCGGATGGTCAGTCGTCGGTTGTGTTGGATTCTGGAGACTCGAGGTTTACTGGCTTCATGCAAGGGCGGTTTTCGCCATAGTCGATCTACCACCGACAATCTAGTGTACCTCGAGTCTGCAATCCGCACAGCCTTTTCCAGGCGCCATCACCTTGTTACCGTCTTCTTTGATATGCACAAAGCATACGATACCACCTGGCGACGACACATTCTCAACACTTTATATGACTGGGGCGTCCGGGGCTCCCTATCGATTTTTATCCAGAACTTTTTAGCTGTCCGTACCTTTCGTGTTCAAATTGGTGCTTCCCTGAGCTCCTCTCATACCCAAGAAAATGGGGTTCCTCAGGGTTCCGTTTTAAGCGTTCCATTATTTTTCATCGCCATCAACGGTTTAGCGACAGCGATTGGATCGTCGGTATCCCCCTCTCTTTATGCTGACGACTTTTGTTTCTCTTTTAGTTCCAGCAGCACCCAAGTTGCCGAGCGCAGGTTGCAAGGTGCTATTCGGAAGGCGCAGACTTGGGCACTTACCCACGGCTTTCAGTTTTCTGCCGCCAAGACCAGAGTGGTGCACTTCTGTCGGCGCCGGACCGTCCACCCGCACTCTGAACTTTATCTTAATGACGAACTGCTTACCGTAGTGGACACCCATCGGTTTTTAGGACTGGTCTTTGACGCCCGGCTGACGTGGCTCCCCCACATTCGTCAGCTGAAACGGAAGTGCTGGCGCCATCTCAACCTTCTCCGACACTTGGGTCACACAACCTGGGGTGCCGACCGCTCGACGCTGTTGAGGCTTTACACAGCTCTGGTGCAGTCCCGTCTCGATTTTGGGTACATTGCCTATGGGTCTGTGGCACCTTCGGCACTGCATCTTTTGGACCCCATTCACAACTGTGGGGTTCGCATCGCGACGGGTGCCTTCCGCACCAGCCCAGTGAACAGCTTACTAGTGGAGGCTGGGGTCCCACCCTTGGGGGTCCGCCGCCAACACCTACTTGCGGCTTACGCAGCCCATGTGTATTGCTCCCCAGGCCACCTGAACCATCGTCTCCTCTTTTCTGATGTGGTCGTCCGTCCCCATCAGCGACGCCCCAGATCAGGTCATACGATTGCCTATCGGGTTCAGTCCCTCCTGCAGGAGCTTGAGTCTTCTCCACTTCCATCTCCCTATCGGATCCGTGCACGTACACCCCCGTGGTGCTTGCCACGGCCGTCTACGAGGCTGGACTTGGCCCATGGGCCCAAAGACTCAGTTCCCCTGGAGGCGCTCTGGCGTCAGTTCTCGGCTGTCGTAGCGGAGTTCCCTGGGTATGACCTGCTCTACACCGATGGTTCTCTGGTTGATGGCCATGTGGGATTTGCTTATCTTCATGGTGACGGCGTGGAACAGCACTTTCTGCCGAATGGCTGCAGTGTTTGCACTGCAGAGTTGGTGGCCATTCACAGAGCTCTCATGCATATTCGGTCCTGCTGAGGTGAGTCTTTTCTTATTTGCAGCGACTCCCTGAGCAGCCTTAAAGCGCTGGAGCAGTGTTACCCGCGGTCTACCCTGGTGTTGGCCATCCAGGAGACACTTTATGCCGTTACACAGTCTGGGCGATCGGTGGTGTTCATCTGGTCTCCAGGCCATGTTGGTATCCCGGACAATGAACGCGTTGACAGGCTTGCCACGCAGGCTGTCGGTATGCCCAGTCTAGAGATCGGCCTCATTGTTGCGCCAACGGGTACATAGGCTTTGGGATGCTGAGTGGAGTAGCCTGAGCACGCCCAACAAGCTCCGGATGGTCAAGGAAACGACGGCCGCATGGCGCTCCTCCATGCGGGGTTCACGACGGGACTCAGTGGTTTTATGTCGCCTCAGCATTGGGCATACGTGGCTCACCCAGGGACATCTCCTTCGTGGTGAGGATGCGCCCCAATGTCAGTGTGGCTCCCGTCTGACAATAGTTCACATCCCGTTGGACTGCCCCGTTTTAGCCGCTTTGCGGCGGAATTTTAACCTCCCTGCCGTTTTATCAGATGCTTTAGGTGACGATGCTGCAATGGCAGATTCGGCTTTACGTTTTGTACGAGCAGGGGGTTTTTATCATTTTCTCTAACTGGAGGTTTCTGTGTGTTACCGAGTGGTTGACTTTTCCTTTTTTATTCTTATAGTCGATCAACCACGGACATCGGCTTCTTTGTTGTAAGATGTCTTTGTGTGATCCTTTCGTTTTGTTTTGTTATTCTTGATGATGTTTTATGGACTGAGTGGGACTCCTCTCCCACTTCGCAACTTTAAACTCTGGGCGTATTATCTTTCACGTGTATGGATTTACTTTTGACGCTTAGAGATGGAATGGTGGACTGATGACCATTGTAGTTTTGTCCCCCTTAAACAACCTAACAACAACAACAATAGATAAACATGACACGACAAGCGAATTTTTCGTCGACTTCTGCAATGCTCTTGACAGCGAGAACACGTAGCGAGCACGTGTGCACAGTTAAGTGTTCAGAGTGAGTGCGCAGAGAGACTCCATTGTAGTATTTCATTGTGGAGAGCGCTCTGCCTGTAGCTAATCTTAGTGATAGTCCACTGGAGGACACTATAAACTGCGCGGTCTTCGTTGCGTTGGCCACGATATTTATGTCCGGTGTGAACACGTACAGAGTGACAGTTAATACTCGAGAGCGCATATTGAGTGGCATCGCAGTGGGTGGGTTATCTGAGCGAAGTACCACGCCAATAGTGAGACGAGGGCTGATAGGCATTCTTTACATAATCAAGATACAGGGAGACTTGTATTGACAGAGGTCGATGAAAGCTGAAACAGATGCAATTATTTGTTCCTGCAGAGATAATGAAGCCAGCAACCATCGCAGCTCACGGTGCCTATGCCTATGCCTAGGTGAAGCCTACCTTTCGTCCCGATCAGCTACTGTAGACTTTTGTTACGATACTTCACAATATTTGTAATGAAAGTAATTAAATCGGTCTAAAGCCAAGTAGGCGTGGTACTCCAACCATTCTGCCGATCGCACAACATTTCGTTAACTGAAGTTAAATATTTAAATAATTGTGAATTTCTTTTAATTGTTAGTAACATCCTAATAACACCTGTCATATCGAATGACGGTTAGTATCCAAATGTTCACTGGAAATAATATCAGTTAATTATGTTAATCGTGATTTTAGTACGGAAAAACGTTATTTGTAGAATAAATACCCAAATTGCGCTTTCGTTAAGTGTTGTTTTTTTTTTTGTTTCTTTTTTTTTCCAATAGCTAGTGACATCACTTCAGTACCCGATCTGATCCTCACTAGTTTCATTTTTTATATTTTTTTCCCTTACAGGAGACGTCGTCTGAGTTTATTTATGCATAAGTGGTAAAGTTTTACGTATCTTATATAGAACAGGAAAATCTTTCTGAATCTACTTACTGTGCTGTTCATTTCTTCCTTGCAGGAGTCGCGGTTACATTGTCAGATTCTTCTATTGCGCAGCGAAATTACTTGCAAGATTAAGCAAATTAAAACAGTACAACAGTACAGTTCACGTAGGAAACTGTACGTCGACCCAGGGACATTGACCATCAGGTCAGAGGTTAACAGATCCCTTGCTCATTGACTAGAGTCGATGTTCAGGACGTGCAGTTCTTGTGTCATGGCGTAGTCAGAACCTGTTATCCGACATTTAGCGCCCCCTAATTTACAAGCACGATTTTTCCCATTTACGGAGACCCTTATCCAGGATTTCGAATCCGTTTTCGACTTCTGTGACTATGTCAATAGTTATCTGAAGCTCTTCCAGTTCCGCGATTAGAGCTACGATAACTTCATCAGAAGTTCACGCAGAACCAGACTCTTAGATGGTTTGGGATAAAACTTAGGTATAGTGGCAGTTAGTGCCAGGGAGACACTGCCTGGAGTATTTAGTGCTTGCACATTTACTAATACTTGTACTTCTTTCAGCATTGGTAAGTGCATGGGTTTGTAGTTTCTGCCCCATTCCTCATTGAAATACCGGGTGATTAAAAAGTGAGTATAAATTTGGAAACATAATAAATCACGGAAGAATATAGGTAGAAAGGTAAAAATTGACACACATGCTTGGATTGGCATGGGGTATTATTAGAACCAAAACAGAAAGTTTTGCTAGACGAGTGAAAGATCTCTTACGCGCGTCGTTTGCTGGTGATCTTGTGCTCAGCCGCCACTTTCGTCATGCTTGGCCTCCCAGAACCCCAGACCTCAGTCCGTGAGATTATTGGCTTTGGGGTTATCTGAAGTGGCAAGTGCATCGTTATCGACCGGCATCTCTAGGGATGCTGAAAGACAACATCCTACGCCAAGGCCTCAGCATAACTCCGGACATGCTTTACAGTGCTGTTTACAACATTATTCCTCGACTACAGCTATTATTGAGGAATTATGGTGAACATATTGAGCATTTCCTGTAAAGAACATCATCTTTGCTCTGTCATGCTAATTATTGCTTTTCTGATTAGCTGAAGCGACATCTGACGGACATTTTTGAACTTTTTTTTTCTTTTTGTTCTGAGAAAAAACCCCTTTCATTCCAAGCATGTGTGTCAATTTTTACCTGTCTATCTACATTACTCCGTGATTTATTAAGTTTTAAAATTTATACTGACTTTTTGATCACCCGGCATATGCGTTGCGAACAGTGTTACTTGTCTGATGGGATTTTATGTGAGTTTTGTTGGAGATTTATGTAGTACTTTACATACGTCATAAATTAATGTATACGTGGGTTATTGTGTTCGTTTTACTAGGGGTGTTAAACTATAAAGGTACGAAACGTCTTAACAACCGAACCGGTTGAAATTTCAATATTTCGCTTCGGGGTAATGTACTGCAAACATGTAGGGACGCGAAGCAAGCGTCGTCACCGGGCCCTAAAAACTCCAAGAAAGTTTCAATACTGCGTCCGTTAGCGGGTAAGGCGATGCTCGCCGTCTTTTTTCGACTACTGAAGTCTGATACTCTTTGAATTCCTCGAGTACGGAAAAACCATTAACAGGAAGTCTACTGCAAGACACCATCTGTAGCTTAAGCAAGCCCATCAAGAGCAAACGGCATGGCCTGGTGACGGAAGGAGTGATTCTGCTCGATGATAACGCGCGTCCACTCGTCTCCAACGTCACACAGAATGTAGTGGACAAGTTCAAATGGGAGCAGCTTGAGCATCCACCCTTCGGCCCGGACATGTTAGACTGTGACTTCCATCTGTTTGGTCCGCTGAACAAAAAGAAAAGAAAAAAGAAAAGAAAAGAAAAGAAAAAAGCCCTCAAACTCAGTAATTCCGGGAGGAGGGAATTTTTCAGCTCGTTAAACAGTTGGAAGATGAGCTGAGGCCTCTGGTGGTTAGTTCTAAAAAAACGACTTCTGTTTCAGTCACACTCTCGTCTCGTTCCTTTTCATTCGAATACCCTCGTATTTGTGTTAGTGTTATGAAGCAAGCAATAATATGCTGATACGCCAATGTTGACGCGAAGTCAGGCCAGAGTAATCAGGCAACAAAGGAGGGAGCGAGGAATAAGGATCTTCACGGCTCTGGTGGTAAAGTAAAATTTCACCCTGCTAGGTAGGTCAAGCACACCGTTAGGTAAGGATAACCAAAATGTCTCCATATAAAGTGAAATAGGGCAGGACATTGATGGTAGTTTCAGTGGTGTCCCAGAAGCGGCAAGGTACGTTGACTCGGCTGTAACAATACGTAATGACGGGGGAAAAGCATGGACAGAGCATTGTCGACCCGCGAAAAAGAAGGGACGAGTAGTTCACGGGAAGGTACAATAGAAAATAAGCAATATGGTCATGCTCACACAGATTTTGAGAGATGGGGAAGAGCAGACGAAACAAGATGAGACGGCAGGAAAAAGAGCCCCGCGAACGGGGGAAAAAAAAAAAAAAAAAAAAAAAAAAAAAAAAAAAAAAAAAAAAAAAAAAAACCGCAGTAAGATAAAATTAAAAAGGGAAAAGAGGAATGCGAACGAGAAGAGAAGGAACGTGGACGGGAACAAAAGAAAAGATTTGAGGAGTTCATAATTACTACACTAACTGGAGTCAAATAATTTGAAGAGAGCAACAGAGAAAAATTCCGAGTGATCCGCGAAGATTATATTAGATTATATGTACTTTTCGTTCCAGTACAGCCGAATTGAGGAAATCCTCTTCGATGTACAACATGTCAGAACAAAATACGCAATATATATTTACAAAAAGAGAACATATGTGTTAATGTACCTTCCACAGATCCCAAATGTAATTTACCCTTGTGGATGTGGAATTGGTCAGGAAAAACAATTACCTTAAAAGTATTTAAATTTTATAGGGCATAAAACTTATTACTACATACTAATATACTAGGTACATTTCTTTTTACAACACTGATTTACAAGGATCACATTACCGCACAAAACTTATACTGAAATCAAAAATAAAATAACTTACATCAATCACTTCTGGTAAGAAATTCATCAATGGATTGGAAGGAGTTGGCCACCAAAAAATTCTTTAGACTCTTTTCAAACTGTACTTTATTGTGAGTTAAATTGTTATGGCTGCTGACATGTTATTGAAAATGTGTACTGCTGAATATTGGACCTTTCTGAGCCAAAATAAGTGCCAAAAAATCTAGGGAAGCGAAATACGTTGCCACGAGCGCGGAGGAGGACTCGTGCATGGCGAGATTTGAAGGAATCGTTGCACGTAAGGACGCATTTTAACTGCGAAGCAAGCCGCAAAAGTTACCAGGACGGCACAGTTGCAAACAGAAAACGTGTTAGCGACGCTTCCGGGAACAGGGAGAGCGGGTCGTTACCAACACGGAGCAGAAGGTCGCGAAGAACACGAAACGTATCGAAAAGATGGACCAAGAAAGCGAAAGTCCTCCAGTCCACGTAAGACGTGAAGTGCAAAACAACAAAACATCGGAAGAGACCAGAGCCCCGAGAAGCCGTACACAGCATACGGAAGACAGGCGCAACAAAACGTCGTTCGTGAACAAGAAGAACGTAGCAGCAGGCCGCAAGATCACATCAATCGAGAAACGAAATCAACAAAGCCGTTCGCAGAAAGACTGCGCGGGACTCAGTCAGACGGAACAGCGCGTGCTGGCACTTCAGGAGCGACAACGCCAGCAGCAGCCGAAAGACGCGAAGCTCCGCTAACAGCTAGCTGCACAGCCAGAGCGGGTCTCTGAAGAGGCGGCGTGCGGGGCTGCTGGCAGAAGCGAGGCGGAGCCCAGGTGAGTTACTGGAGAATCAAACAACTGCGTGTATTGAGCTGGTTAATGAGGACTGCGAGGCACAGCAATTGCACCTGGGATAACATAACAGGACAACAGCAAACAGACATCTGTGTTTGTCCGCCGAGTACAAACTATCAGACGCCATAGGAATCGGGTTTTGACCTCAAGCATCACTTAATTACTGATTTTAAATTTGTAGGATAAATGAACATAAAAAAAGATACATGACTGCGAGGCACAGCAATTGCACCTGGGATAACATAACAGGACAACAGAACACAGACATCTGTGTTTGTCCGCCGAGTACGAACTATCAGACGCCATAGGAATCGGGTTTTGACTTCAAGCATCACTTTACTGATTTTAAATTTGTATGATAAATGAACATAAAAAAAGATACAGGACTGCGAGGCACAGCAATTGCACCTGGGATAACGTAACAGGACAACAGCAAACAGACATCTGTGTTTGTCCGCCGAGTACAAACTATCAGACGCCATAGGAATCGGGTTTTGACCTCAAGCATCACTTAATTACTGATTTTAAATTTGTAGGATAAATGAACATAAAAAAAGATACAGGACTGCGAGGCACAGCAATTGCACCTGGGATAACATAACAGGACAACAGAACACAGACATCTGTGTTTGTCCGCCGAGTACGAACTATCAGACGCCATAGGAATCGGGTTTTGACTTCAAGCATCACTTTACTGATTTTAAATTTGTATGATAAATGAACATAAAAAAAGATACAGGACTGCGAGGCACAGCAATTGCACCTGGGATAACGTAACAGGACAACAGCAAACAGACATCTGTGTTTGTCCGCCGAGTACAAACTATCAGACGCCATAGGAATCGGGTTTTGACCTCAAGCATCACTTAATTACTGATTTTAAATTTGTAGGATAAATGAACATAAAAAAAGATACAGACGAACTTATTAAAACCTGCACATCACTCAGGGGACGTCCATCGTCTACTACATTATATAAACAGTTTAAAATAGAAGAAAACTTGGCTGAGGGTTTTTTTTTTGTCGAGTCATCAAAGGCGGCTCTGGGTTGTCGGAGACCGACGCGCAACACTGATCCTGAACGACATCCCCATCGCGCGGCCAGCATTAGCCAAAATGTGATACGATCAAGCTTCAGCATTTCAGTTAGCGCCCCCTTGCCTAGCCAAGTTTTGCCACACATTGTTCACACATCTGTTGTCCTTAACATGTGACGTAATTTATGATTGGTCCCAAGACAAGTGGACGGACGTTTCCCACTTCCCCGGTCCGTAAGAAAGAAAGACATTGCAGATTGCTTGGCTTTTGCAGCTGACATGGCGCTCATTGCTGATTCTCTAGAAATGGTAACAATACAGGTAAACTGCCTCGGAAAACAGGAAGCCAAAGTGGTTCTTCAAGTGTCGCTGGAGAAAACAGAGTTCTTCACCATCATCAAAGAAGCTGCTACAGAAATGTTACTAGACCAGGAAAGCATCAAAATTTAAGTATCTCGGCGAATGGATTGAACCCAGCCTATCAGAAAAAAAAACATCATTATCCATGAGAGTTTACAAGTTGGAACTAGCCTATCGACTACTGTGATCGCCTACAACAAGAAATGTCTGTCACGCAACCTGAAATTTAAGCACTACACATCAGTCATACGACCAAAAGCCCTGTATACCATGGAATGTCTTCCCATGAACCGGAATGATGTGAAGGAGAAATTGAAAGTCAGAGAGAAAAGAATCCTCGGGAAGATCCTAGACGCGGTGGATGAAGATGAGGAGTTCAGAAGGTGACAATACTCAGAGCTCTACGAACATATCAATAGGCGCTCTGATTGTTCAAGAAAAAGAAGGATGCCTTTCTATATCCTTACTGCAAGATTACCTCCAAAAGGATTGACCAACCGCCTATTAACCCTCTAGCAAAACAAGGAGGTTCGTGCCAGATGGATGACAGAAAACGAGAAGGACATCAAAGAACTGGGAACAGCCGATCTCCAGAACAGAGAGTATGTGAGACGCACCCTGAAGGAAGTTCGAGGATTTCAGGAACATCCCCGAAGGAGAGGTACGCCCTGGGAAGAAGAATGGGAGCTACACCGGCGGAGGATGCGATAGTACTGGGTAAAAGTCAAAGCCAAACAGATGAACAAGCGGGGTCCAAAGTAGGCCCATTCCGAACAATAAGAAGACGAAACTTCCTGGCAGATTAAAATTGAGTCCAGAAACCGGGACTCGGACCTGGGAGCTTTGCATTTCGCGGGCAAGCGCTCCTCCGACTGAGCGCAAGATATCCTTTCTTGCAGGACTGCTGATTCTTCAAGTTTCTCAAGAGAACTTCTGTGAAGTGGGGAAATTAAGAGGCGAGGTACTGGCAGAAGTAAAGTTGTGAGGACGGGTCATGAGTCGCGTCCGGATAGCTCAATGGTAGACCGCTTGCCCGCGAAAGGCAAAGTTCCCATGTTCGAGTCCTGGTTCCGGCACACAATTTTAATCTTCCAGGAAGTTTCATATAAGCGCACAGTCAGCTGAAGAGTGAAAGTTTCATTCAAGAAGAAAACGGGTCCGAAATGACTAATAAATAAAGGTAGAATCTTTCGAAATTAAGTTTCTTAATTGTTTTTGAACAAGAAGACGGTACTTGATAGAAACAAACAATTCACATCAGTAACCGGTTGAATGACGATAGGAATGTCAGTGGAAGGTGATAATGCATGCGCAGAGCGCCAAAGAAAAGCTGCACGACACCGTTGTACACGAAGTGTGGGTCCCTGGAAACCTGAGACCGGATCACGGGAGTACGAGAAGTTCCATCAGCCTGCATCACCTGTTTCGGTGCGGCCGAACGCGAAATGAGTCCCTATTCAGAATGAGCACAAGCGATGAAATACGGGCCACCAGAGTCCAGTTTGGAACGAATAACAGGAAGATAGGTATTTGTGAAGGGAGGGGGTTAGGTTCTCATTTTAGACACACGATTGTGAAACGAACTATCGTGCCAGCTGCGTCCGAGTCCACAACACTCTACATTAGAAAGTAGATTAAGGCCTGATTAAGCTCTCCTCTTGACATACCCTAACAATTATTTTGAAATAAAAGCCGTCCTGGTTGCACAGTATTTTATTACTCCATGACGAATTTCGCCCTTTAACAGAGCATGATCAGATTATCTGCGTGACAGAGTAACGAAAGAATTACAAAACAGAACAAAAAAAAAAGGGGGGGGGCCATGGACGTATTTTGTGCTAAGAAGACATCTATAAAAGGGCCCAAAAACTTTACATTGCTCTCTCCATGGCGTGATGCTGTTCGTTGGTACATGACATCTAAAGGTTTGTTTGTACTACTGTATTTTTCGTAACCCTACAGATGATTTAAAATGACAATAGAGAAGAAACAAGCGCGAAATTGATGATGTTTGGTTACGTTAGACACAGTCGGCCTAATCGAGGCCCGAAACAAGCTGGAAAGACTTTACGCAAAACAACCCCGCGAAACAACAGTTCCAGTGAGGCTACACAGCTGCCTGTTCCATCTTTATGTCGAGGCTGCGCAAGAAATGCGGACTAATTTTAATTTCGCGCCAGTTTGTCGTCAGCCGTGGTTTTTTCTTGTTTACTATATGTAATCCTTCCCATCAATTGATTCATAGCTTTTGCGTGATGAATATAGTTGCTTGACGGTTATTTTCGTCATTCAGAAGATGACGACTGAGTAACATATTCAAGTGATGATAAGTTAGTACATAAACAATGAAAGTCCCACGACTACAATTCATGAATTTCGTGTATCACTTGGACATAATGATGTTACAACCGTATCATCAGTTTATATGTTGATCCGCAAGTTTGAGAACATGGGCTCTGTTTTACGCCTTTAAGAATACATTACTGCCGTGGATTAGAATGTGACAGTAAGCCTCAAAAAATTGGTTCACTGATGACGTCAAAATTTGAATTGCTCACCAAATTCAAAGCATGAAGACATTTCGAACAATCTGAAAATACATGTATAGAAGATTCACCGTATATAAGCTGATAAGGATCAAATCAAAATGTTTAAATGTTCGTAAATCTAAGGGACTTAAGTACGTTGGTCATTAGTCGCTACGCTTACAAACTACGTGCACTAATCTGAATTAACTTCAGCTAAGGACAACACAAACACCTATGCCCGAGGGAAGACTCGAGCAGCCAACGGCCAACGACCGCAGGCACCGCAGCTGAGCGTCTTAGTGCGCACGGCTATTCTGCCGCGGCGATAAGGCTCAGGGACATCGCTTTTCGTAATGGATCTTGGTTCGACAAAAGCAAAACGAGCATTTCACAAAATCTATTATTTTCTCGCATGAGGTTCACTTCCACCTCAGTGGATACGTCATTAAGCAAAACTGCAGAATTTTGGTGTACGAAAAATCTTCGACTGACTGTGTAAGAATCGATGCGTCCACAACGCATGGCTATGTGGTGTGGGTTCCGTGCAGGACGAACGATCAGTCCGTACTTTATGAAAACTACGAGGGCGACTTGTTGGTCGGGTGTGATTATTATACTTGTATCATCAGCAAAAAGAACTTGTTTTGCCTCATCGTAAGTACAGAATGGCTATAGAATGGCAAATTACTAATATATATGAAGAACTGTAAAGGACCCATCACCGAACCCTGTGTGACCTCATTCCTGATAGCTCTCCAGTCTGAGGAATTAGCTGACTTTTGCAGTTTACCCGAGCCACTTATTTGAATTTTGCTGCGCTGTTTCAGTTAAACCATTTGTGCCCCGGCCCCACTAATACGACAATGCTTCTTAACCTTCTCTAGGAGAATACCAAGATTTTTCCCTCTTTTTGATTAGTTTCTAAAAGCTGGTGCGTCAAATCGCACATCCCGAGAAACGATTGCTCTGCTGAGTGGTAAGTTTCCCGAAAAATTTTTCTCTTTGTGAGGCAATCTGGATTAGTCTAACAGATCTGCGATTATAGACCTTGAATTTTTTTTAATTGTAAATTGAGATATCTACGAGAACAAATCGCAAGCAATACACCCATAGAAGGATAAAGCTAAAATATTTATAAAGGGCATCCCACCACATGTTTCTGAACGCATCGTTCAGAACTTCAGTCAACGCGCCAGTCGTTCCGCGTGGCCTGGGGTGCTCATATTGGTTTTATCATTTTATATATATGTTAACCCTAGACCGTTCTCGACGACAAATTTACTGAGACTTTTATGGCCTCTTGACATTTCAACATCATTTTCTTACGATAGTAACAGTTAATGATGAAAAATATCGTGAATAGTTTCTATGTCCACTTTTGTGCACCAACCAACAACTAAGAATTGTATTACCTGTTGACATTGTCGTTCCTACAAGGAGTCGTTCTCGAACAAGATTTTGAAATCCATTACTAAAGGAAAGTAATACTTGGGTTGGTGATTTTAGCAAAAATAATGGTCATGCATTTGTTCCTCTTGTAAAGTCTTTGAAACTACCAAATTTTTAAAAAAAGAATTAAAACTTCTGCTTGTTTTCGCAGTACATTAGCAACGTACAACTGCAGAGAAGCTCGCCGAAACATGTCGGATTACTAACCGAAGCATGAAATGCCGCGAGGCTCGAGAAAAATTGCACAGTCAAGGGGTTTTTGGCAGAAGTTACTTAATGTGAGCATCAGATTTTCAAACAATTTTGTTTATTTATAGCCACTTGAATGTTTGTCCCTACTTCCCAGTCGCCGGCCGCGGTGGCCGAGGGGACTGAGGCGCTCCAGTCACGGTCTGCACGGCCATTACGGTCGGGGGTTCGAATCCCCCCTCGGGCATGGATATTTGTGCCGTCCTTAGTTGTAAGTAGTTCATAAGTAGTTTGTAAGTTTAGGGACTGATGACCCCGTAGTTAAGTCCCATAGACTCTACAAACATTTGAACAACAACTTCCCAGTCACCTCTAGCAGTTGGAAGTGGCGCCGTGCTAATCTTGAGCCTATCTCACCTGACGTGACGTGGATGCATCCTTCAGGGTGTTCAGCGTGACAAGTTTCATGTCACCGTTATCGTTATTTTACCGCCTCATGTTGATAAGCAGTCCCTGACACGGCGCCTAGAATCGCGCGGCCATGAGCGCATTGCTACATGCTTGCTTCACTGTTATGGATCTATTTCGACTATAGTGCCATCTTCAGGCAAAGTCCATGTCACATTAGTGGGCAACGTAACGCTGTCATATAAGAATAAGGTGAAGTTTAGTTTCACACTAAAGTTGTAGGATATTCTGCAATATTTCAGTATTCAACCCGTAGCACAGATTCGTGTGAGTAATTCACATGCAGACATTGTGGAAACGTGTACACTGGTCAGTCTGGCAGGGCTGTAGCTTTTAGATTATGAAAATATGAGAGAAGCTGGAGATAAAATTTAAAAAAAATTAAATTAAATTAAATTAAATCAAAAATAAACAATTTCAAGCCTCACGGAACATCTATCTGCTCACAGTTATCCATACTTACGATGTGAATGTCAAATCTTACATTCTCTCAATATAAGTAGAAAGATGATACGATTGCAAGTACTGGAAATCAGCAAACGTATGGCAGATGGCGCGAGTATAGTATTAAATGAAGACCTTGGGGGAAAATAATGATAACCCTCATTTATAAAGTGTTGAGATATGACGACTTGTATGTTGGAAAAATAGCTTCTATTACATGCTTTAATATTTGTTTTCATATTTTCTATTTGCCATTTCTCTGCAGATTCATGTACTACTTGAAGAAAATGAAACATTCTGTGGGATATGATTCTTTGCGCCAAATACATTAAAAATTGAAAAGTTGATGGTTATCATTATTTACCCCCGAGGTCTTCAAATGACAAAATCAAGTTTTCTTTTTCACCTCTGCTAAAATAAGTTGTAGTTATCAACTGTGGCACTTATCAGCTTGTTAAATATACCCAATGTTACCATTGCATTACTATTTTACAAAGTAACAACCCCCGCCCCAAATTCCTACCTCCCCCTCCCCACCTTCAACGATAATATTCAAGCTTTGAACCTCTACATGTAAAAATAAATAAATAAATAAATAAAAATAAAAAATCACCTGTTTGTATTTTAGTAAAAGTAATTCAGTGCCATAAATTGTAACACTTTCCATAAAAAATATAGCACTTCTCTGTGAACATGTCAATTTTTATCTTCTGTCTAAGAACAGCTTTCTAAGTCGCACATCTTTGAACAAGTTTTAGCGATATTTAGTTGTTACCTGATCATGGCCTAAGAAGCCGAAAGCCAGTTTAACTCAATAAAAAAAATTTCAGAACATCAGCAATTTTTCTTTTGGTAATTTTTGTATATCTTGTATATATGTGTCCGAAAGAACAGGCATCATTATAACACTGACGGGAAATGATCCTTCTTCGGGGCAGAGGCATTCGTAAGCCCTTTACTCTTATGGGAATCAGTTTACAAAAGCTACGGGTTTGAGTAATAGTGGGCAGGGTAAAGTTGAGTATTTGTGTCTGACGGGAAGCGTACTTGAGTAATGCGTGCAGGTGTGGGAATTGCTGTCTCCACAGAGGTGTAGGGGTCTGCTCAATTGTCTAGAATGCAGGAGATACAGGTTAGAATCCTGGCTGGGTTCGCAGTTAATGTTATACACTACGTGAATATGAATTCTTGTACTCATATGACATTTATCGCTTTATTTGACTGCTTTATCTAATGACAGTCATTTGGTCATATTGATTTTCCTGCATAGACTACAGTCATATTGTCATAATCTGTCTACAAACGCAACTCCTTTCTCTTCTTCATAGCTCATAAATGTTAAGTGACATATTATCTTTTTGACATATTATCTTTTCACATAATTCATGTACCTTTGGGATCTTGATATGTTATTCCACTAGTTAGGATGACATATAATCACTGTCACTGTCCTATAGACCATTACTTACCTTGTATGACTATGTATAATGTTTAAATTTGAGCATGTTCAGTTACACTGGTGTATGTACGTTATGTGGTTATTCACTATCTTCCCCCACTATGTCCACCTCATTAAGTCACCAAGTTTGTTACATCTAGACTTGGTATACAATTTGGTTCATAATTGTTAATAACATTTCCTTATTTCCTTCCTTCCCCCACCTTTACTTGTACTCACTTCCTCCCCCTCCCCCAATTATTTCCCATATAGTTAGCTGACATTGCTTAGGGACATCTAATAATGCATTAGTGTTGACTTGTAAAGTGAGCAGCCATATGACCGTCATGTCACAATGGTCTAGCATGCTTGCTCTTTGATATTTTCGTGTGGACTTTATGCTGTACTTGGCCACGCCCAATCCCATCCTTCTGCCCTCCCACTCCTCCCTTTCGGACGCCCAATCCTAGTAGTATGTTTTAATGTGCTTATAATACGGCATCTGATACTTTCATATGACTTAACATATCTCATAGGCATGTTTTTATGGTTTCTATGTCAGCACGCATTACAGAAGGCGCAAGATGATGTTATTGTAATTTTATTCAAATAACTGCGCCATCTGCCTGCTATTGGACCTACTTTACCTGTTACAGTGTTTCCCCCCTCTCACCACAGTTTGGCATGTGAATCTAGTCTAACACCTTGGCTAGACGTCCACGATTGTGGTTTATGGTTTAGGTATGCATCTCCATTAAGAGGTATTTTAATTCCCATCCTTTTTTTTAAATAAAAAAAGAAGGTTTGTAATATATTTGTATATTATGTGTTTGGTCTCCTTGTTAACATTGTGATTATGAAATGTAAACACCCGAAATGTAATGTACTTATATTATTTGTGACACATATCTGATGATGATGTGTCGAAATGCGAAATGGTAAAATAAAGTATATTGCGACCAAGACATTTCAAGAAAAATTTTTTATGCTTGCCAACGTATGGTCGCTTGTCCGTAGAAATGGAAGGTTTTATGAACCAAGTGAAAAAGTTTGTATATTGTTATATAAGTGAATAAAAGCACGTTCCTTCCTATAGCGTAGCGACTCGTCAGTCGACATGGCGGCACAGTGCTGGGACACAGCGGAGGCCGCCTTAGCGGGACGGCAGCCTGCTGGACGCCGCTTCCAAAAAATGTCCAAATGCTTGTAGAGCTTATGGGACTTAACTACGGGGTCATCAGTTCCTAAACTTCAAACTACTTATGAACTAGCTAACACTAAGGACGGCAAAAACATCCATGCCCGAGGGGGGATTCGAACCCCCGACCGTAGTGGTCGTGCAGACCGTGACTGCCGCGCCGCGGGACGCTCGGCCACGCGCCGCTTCCTCCTGGCGCTGAGGCCATCAGTAACGTGAGACTAAGTGCGAGGCGCGCCGCCGCCGCCGGCTAATTGCGCTGCCCGTGGCTCGCCTGGCAGCGGCCGCCAAGCGCCTGCAGTCAAACCTCCTGCCCTCTCTGGGAGGCCACTCCGCCCGGCGACGAGACGGAGTGCAGTACTGTGCACTGCTGCTGCTGCCGCGCTGTTACTGCTGACATGCTGTTACTACTGCTGCTGCTGCCCTGCTGTTACTGCACCTGCCATACTGTTGCTGCTGCTGCGCTGTCACTGCTGCTGTTACTGGTGCTGCTGCCGTGCTGTTTCTACTGCTGTTACTGCTGCTGCTGCCGGGCTGTTTCTTCTGCTGCTGCCGCGCTGTTACTGCTGATGTTACTGTTGCTGCTGCTGCTGCTGCTGCCGTGCTGTTTCTGCTGCCATTGTTACTGCTGCTGCTGCCGGGCTGTTACTGCTGTTATTATTCCTGCTGCTGCCGGGCTGTTACTGCTGTTGTTACTGCTGCTGCTGCTGCCGGGCTGTTACTGCTGCTATTACTCCTTCTGCTGCCGCGCTGTTACTGCTACTATTACTCCTGCTGCTGCTGCCGGGCTGTTACTGCTGTTATTATTCCTGCTGCTGCCGGGCTGTTACTGCTGTTGTTACTGCTGCTGCTGCCGGGTTGTTACTGCTGCTATTACTCCTGCTGCTGCCGGGCTGTTACTGCTACTATTACTCCTGCTGCTGCTGCCGGGCTGTTACTGCTGCTGTTACTGCTGCAGCTGCTGCGCTGTTACTGCTGCTATTACTCCTCCTACTGCTGTGCTGTTACTGCTGCTGCTGCCATGCTGTTACTGCTGCTGTTACTGCTGCTGCTGCCACACTGTTAGTGCTGCGGCTGCTGCCGCACTGTTACTACTGCTGTTACTGCTGCTGCCGTGCTGTTACTAGTGCTGTTACTACTGCTGTTACTGCTACTGCTGCCGGGCTATTACTGCTGCTATTACTCCTGCTGCTGCCGGGCTGTTACTGCTGTTATTATTCCTGCTGCTGCCGGGCTGTTACTGCTGTTGTTACTGCTGCTGCTGCCGGGTTGTTACTGCTGCTATTACTCCTGCTGCTGCCGGGCTGTTACTGCTACTATTACTCCTGCTGCTGCTGCCGGGCTGTTACTGCTGCTGTTACTGCTGCAGCTGCTGCGCTGTTACTGCTGCTATTACTCCTCCTACTGCTGTGCTGTTACTGCTGCTGCTGCCATGCTGTTACTGCTGCTGTTACTGCTGCTGCTGCCACACTGTTAGTGCTGCGGCTGCTGCCGCACTGTTACTACTGCTGTTACTGCTGCTGCCGTGCTGTTACTAGTGCTGTTACTACTGCTGTTACTGCTACTGCTGCCGGGCTATTACTGCTGCTATTACTCCTGCTGCTGCCGGGCTGTTACTGCTGTTATTATTCCTGCTGCTGCCGGGCTGTTACTGCTGTTGTTACTGCTGCTGCTGCCGGGTTGTTACTGCTGCTATTACTCCTGCTGCTGCCGGGCTGTTACTGCTACTATTACTCCTGCTGCTGCTGCCGGGCTGTTACTGCTGCTGTTACTGCTGCAGCTGCTGCCCTTGTACTGCTGCTATTACTCCTCCTACTGCTGTGCTGTTACTGCTGCTGCTGCCATGCTGTTACTGCTGCTGTTACTGCTGCTGCTGCCACACTGTTAGTGCTGCGGCTGCTGCCGCACTGTTACTACTGCTGTTACTGCTGCTTCCGTGCTGTTACTAGTGCTGTTACTACTGCTGTTACTGCTGCTGCTGCCAGGCTATTACTGCTGCTATTACTCCTGCTGCTGCCGGGCTGTTACTGCTGTTATTATTCCTGCTGCTGCCGGGCTGTTACTGCTGTTGTTACTGCTGCTGCTGCCGGGCTGTTACTGCTGCTATTACTCCTGCTGCTGCCGGGCTGTTACTGCTACTATTACTCCTGCTGCTGCTGCCGGGCTGTTACTGCTGCTGTTACTGCTGCAGCTGCTGCGCTGTTACTGCTGCTATTACTCCTCCTATTGCTGTGCTGTTACTGCTGCTGCTGCCATGCTGTTACTGCTGCTGTTACTGCTGCTGCTGCCACGCTGTTAGTGCTGCGGCTGCTGCTGCACTGTTACTACTGCTGTTACTGCTGCTTCCGTGCTGTTACTAGTGCTGTTACTACTGCTGTTACTGCTGCTGCTGCCGGGCTATTACTGCTGCTATTACTCCTGCTGCTGCCGGGCTGTTACTGCTGTTATTATTCCTGCTGCTGCCGGGCTGTTACTGCTGTTGTTACTGCTGCTGCTGCCGGGCTGTTACTGCTGCTATTACTCCTGCTGCTGCCGGGCTGTTACTGCTACTATTACTCCTGCTGCTGCTGCCGGGCTGTTACTGCTGCTGTTACTGTTGCAGCTGCTGCGCTGTTACTGCTGCTATTACTCCTCCTATTGCTGTGCTGTTACTGCTGCTGCTGCCATGCTGTTACTGCTGCTGTTACTGCTGCTGCTGCTGCCACGCTGTTAGTGCTGCGGCTGCTGCCGCACTGTTACTACTGCTGTTACTGCTGCTTCCGTGCTGTTACTAGTGCTGTTACTACTGCTGTTACTGCTGCTGCTGCCGGGCTATTACTGCTGCTATTACTCCTGCTGCTGCCGGGCTGTTACTGCTGTTATTATTCCTGCTGCTGCCGGGCTGTTACTGCTGTTGTTACTGCTGCTGCTGGCGGGCTGTTACTGCTACTATTACTCCTGCTGCTGCTGCCGGGCTGTTACTGCTGCTGTTACTGCTGCAGCTGCTGCGCTGTTACTGCTGCTATTACTCCTCCTACTGCTGTGCTGTTACTGCTGCTGCTGCCATGCTGTTACTGCTGCTGTTACTGCTGCTGCTGCCACACTGTTAGTGCTGCGGCTGCTGCCGCACTGTTACTACTGCTGTTACTGCTGCTGCCGTGCTGTTACTAGTGCTGTTACTACTGCTGTTACTGCTGCTGCTGCCGGGCTATTACTGCTGCTATTACTCCTGCTGCTGCTGTGCTGTTACTGCTGCTGCTGCCACGCTGTTACTGCTGCTGCTGCCATGCTGTTACTGCTGCTGCTGCTGCACTGTTACTACTGCTGTTACTGCTGCTGCCGTGCTGTTACTACTGCTGTTACTGCTGCTGCTGCTGGGCTGTTACTGCTGCTATTACTTCTGCTGCTGCTGTGCTGTTACTGCTGCTGCTGCCACGCTGTTACTGCTGGTGCTTCTGCCGCACTGTTACTACTGCTGTTACTCTGCTGCCGTGCTGTTACTACTGTTGTTACTGCTGCTGCTGCCATGCTGTTACTACTGTTGTTGCTGCTGCTGTTGGTCCGTGGGTGAGCTGCAACTGAATAATGCCCGGACGCTTCGCCCTCTCGGGTTGCCTACATACGACTACCTGAAACAAGAACGTGAAGACTGTCGTCACACACTATGTGAACAAAAGTATCCACACACCTGGTTGGAAAGGCCGCTCGTCACGATATCCATCGGTAATCCTGGAATTAAATATGGCGTTGGCCCACCTTTAGCCTTGATGACAGCTGCCACTCTCGCAGGCATACGTCCAATCAGACGCGGGAAAGTTTCTTGGAGAATGGCAGCCCATTTGGCAGTGACCATGGGCCCCTCTTCCTCATCATAGACCCCGCGGCCGCCCGACTCGCGCTGCCCTACTCGACCCTACTGCCAAGCTTACGGTACCCACGATTACTTGCGCGCCGACTGGGATGCCTAGCGTTGCTCCATCGATATTTCCGTCGCCAGCCACCCACTCTAGCTGGCAGTGAACACTCAGCCTTAGTCCTACACCAGACTTGTTGACGCAATACAAGTCCACATTATTCCAAAGCAGTCCATCCTGACCGCCTCACCGTCCCTCCACAGGCCATTCTCCTACCCCAAGAACCCCGTCGACTTTATCACTCCTCCCTGCGCACTCGTGACTGGGACACACTCTAACGCCACCGGCAACTCCAACGAAGTATTAGAAAACCTGTTGACCGCGATAAGACGCCAGTCTTAACGCGTCCCTCCCCGTGAACTCCTCCAAGTACTGGCAAGCCTTCCACCGCCTTACTGGCAGTCGCCCCACCCCCATCTCCCCACAATGACCCTCCTTTTCCTGACTACGGTAGTATTTTTAAGCCTTTTGCTTGTTTCACTTTCTTCATTTTTATTTTTTCTCCTTTCATCAATTAGGTTCAGTATTTCCTCTCTTATCGTAGGGCTCCTATTGTGCCTTGTATTTTTACCTACATGATCCTCTGCAGCAGTCACTACTACAGTGATACGTGATCGATAAGGTGTTCAGTTAGAAATATGATATGTGTATTTGAAATGTGGTGTTTCACACGATCATTGAAGATTAGACAGGTAGATCAAGTAACTAATAAAGAGGTGCCGAACAGAATTAGGGAGGAAAGAAATTTCGTCGACAAAGACAAGGGATAGATTCGTATAACACTTTCTGAGACATCAAAGAACGGTGGGTGCCGTAAAAATCGCGGAGGGAGAGCGACAGACAAATACATTAAGCAGGAATTGTCGACATAGCATTAGAATGATGTGTACGGCGTAAAAATCGTAGACGGAGACCGAGGGACGAATACAGTGAGCAGATTGAAAAGGATGCGGTTTGCCGTTCTTAATCTCACAAGGAAAGTTCTAGGGCTCGAACAAACACATATAGATCAAAATAGTACAAGAGATAACGTAAAGATCCCTCATCGCACTAGTGACACTCCCTAATCTGCAAAACTCTGCAGTCGTCCGTTAGAGGCCTCTGCGTGTGCCTTGCCACATTGCACTTTGACCTGTCGGTTCGCCAGTAGGGACAGTGCAGCGTGCCTCCGAAGTTGCGTTTTGTGACATTTGTGTGGTGAAGCGTCAGATGGAACGGCGATTGATAATCAATCCTGCTAAAGTATTGCGATTGGTTGAGATGAAGTTACTAAGAATCATTCTTCGTGAAGATGCTATTAGTGTAGAAGATGAATCATTCGCTTGCTTTCTCGTATCTGTTATGGTACAGAAATATGAGCATAAGTTAGATACTATTGTAACACTAACACATAATGATGATAATAGGGATGATTATGACGAAGAACTCATTGGTAGTGGTAGTGCTACGGTAAGTGCGGGAGGAGGCGATGGAAGCAGTGGCAGTGAATACCAACAGTCTTCCGAGAAGAAGCTTAAAGTTGCAACTATCATGCATGACAATTCGCTAGAGAACATGTACGATGATTATTACATAAGTTATAGTTCAGGTATCTGCATTACGTATGGCGTCTACAGTTACATCTACAGTGCTATCTAGAGCATGGTTGCTTTGCAGAAAAACGACACCCACCAACACATTGAGATGTACGTAGAGATCCTGTAACCAAACGTTCATACAGAGATGTTTGTTCGAGCCCATGTACTTTCCTTGTTAGTTCTACACCAGACTTGTTGACGCAATCCAAGCCCACATTATTAGCAAAGCAGTCCATCCTGGCTGCCCCCCCCCCCTCCCTCCACAGGCCATTCTCCTACCTCAACAATCCCGTCGCCTTTATCCCTCCTGCCTGCCCACTCGTGACTGGGACGCAGTCTAACGCCACCGGCAACTCCAACGACTTAGTAGAAAACCTGTTGACCGCGAGAAGACGCCAGTCTTGGCGCCAGACACGCACACGTCTTAACGCGTACCTCCCCGTGAACTCCTCCAAGTACTGGTGAGCCTTCCACTACCTTACTGGCAGTCGCCCCGTTGCCATCTCCCCACTTCCTCACAATGACCCTCCTTTTCATAAGTATTTTAAGCCTTTTGCTTGTTTCACTTTCTTCATTTTTATTTTTTTCTCCTATCATCAATTACGTTCAGTATTTCTTGTGTGATCGTACGGTTCCTATTGTGCCTCGTATTTTTACCCACATGATCCTCTGCAGCCGTCACTACTATTGTGATAAGTGATCGATAAGGTGTTCAGTTAGAAATGTGATGGATGTATTTGAAATGTGATGTTACATGCGATCATTGAAGATTAGACGGGTAGATGAAGTAACTAATAAAAGTGGTGCCGAACAGAATAAGGTAGGAAAGAAATTTCTTTGGCAAAGAGAAGGGATAGATTCGTAGGACACTTTGTGAGACATCAAAGAATGATCAGTTTAGTATTGCAGGATAGTGGGTGTCGTAAAAGTCGCGGAGGAAGAGCGACAGACAAATACATTAAGCAGAAATTGTCGACTTAGTATTAGAAGGATGTATGCGGGGTAAAACTCTTAGACGGAAACCGAGAGACGAATACAGTAAGTAGACTGAAAAGGGTGAGATTAGCCGTTCTTAATGTCAGATGAAGAGGCTTGCACATGACAGGGTAGCACGTAGAGCTGAACGAAACCAGCCTGTGGACTGAAGACTACAACACGAACACTTGGGTGAATGGCGACTAATTGCGCTTTTGTCAACCCGCTCCTTGTATGAGGATTGAAAGTAACAGCGAACGCCTCTTAAGCGTTCCTGATCTCATGTCTGGCGACGCAAAGCGACGGCGCTCGCCCTGGGTTCTCGGCGTTTACAGTCCGCGTGTAGCAGCCAGCAGCGGGTGGAGCGCCTCCCGGACAGGCTGCGGACACGGGAACAGGCCGGGCTGGTCCGAGCAGCGAGCTGAGCCGGCAAACACGATCTTAACCTCTGACCCCAGGGGGGCCTCTGCTGACCGCTGCACAGCCGAGCCGTAACTCCTGCGATGGCCGCGTGTGTGCGTGTGTGCGTGTGTGTGCGTGTGTGTGAACGCGCATGCGCAGCGCCGGACCGGCGGGGCAGGTTAACACCCCTCCAGTACAAAATGTAAGCGCGTGTGCGCAAAACGAAAACTGCGACTGGGGAAACTTGTTACACCAAGATATGAAGAAGTAGCGACATGTTCAATTCCGCCACCGTATATCCACATTTTACGCCAATACGTATGCGACTTTTATCTGGTACAAGACGCACCGTATTACTGCGGTACAAGCGCAATTTGGTTCCGTACATAGCGGTAGATGAATTATTGATTACCAAATCTGAGAAGATAGCAAGGCAGGAAGCACATACAGAAATAAAGTTTCGCTGTATCTTAAAAGCATAAAGAAAACACAATCACACGAAAAACTTTATCGGGTTTGTAACACTCCCCTCACTAACCGGTTGATTAATCCTGTGACAGATTAATGTTGAAATTAACCCGTGTTTTGCCTACAAAATAAAGATGGACAAGGCTATTTTTATCGAAAAATTACTGTGCAAACGAAAACCAACTAGCGAGGGAATACCGCCACAACGAACTACCCCACCAGATAGCCCGTTACTCTACTAATTACTAATTGAACTGCTTTAATTATGGAACAATCTCACTCACACACGTATGTATTGCAAATTATAGGAAGTAAAAACAATGAAACAGTAAAAAACATTAATAAAGTAACACGGTCGCCAGCCCAATGGGGCACTAAGAATGTGTTGTAATTAACCACGTCAATTATGAATGGGTAATCACACACGTTAGTGTTGCACAACAGTAGGTTGGCAAACACTTTTGCAACCGAATAACTTTTACGAAAAATGATGCTTTGGTTTTATCAGTTTATAAGAAGAAGAAAATAAAATTATTATTTGATTAACCTCGATTAGTTCGAAAACAGTGTTGGATCGGAGACCAGTGTCGCACTCAATTATCAACGTCCCCTCACTAACACTCACCTGCATGAGAATTACGCAGTAAGCAGCAAAACACTTGGTTGGCAGAAAATTAATGTTAAGATTACCAGCAAGAAATTACTCAAAATGACTTGCAACTAGATCACAGATGGACAACGCCGAAATACGAACCAACATAGGAAATCCACTTGACACATAAATTTTACACCAATGAAATATTAAAATAGTAATGAAGCAATTAATTTACAATTAATTTATAATTTTGTTTAGTTACTTAATTGTGCCAACTTTGTTTTAAAGGAAGTAATTCCTTATTTCCAAAATAGTAATATGTTGAAATTAGCTTTAAATTTCAATCTTTGATTATTTAAATTTTATAGTTTGGCACTGAATTTAATATTCCTTTCACTTTCAACGACACTCGGGAAACTTCTGGAAAGGATAGGACCCTAGTTGGTAACAATGTCCGAGGACAATGATGTGGTAGAAGTTGTTTAAATTGTAGGTTATTATTAAAAACAAATAGTTTCTCAAGCACAAAACTGGGTAACGCCTTACAAAATGTCTAAACTCTGTGTGGTCGGAAATTATTGGAGCAGTCTTACATTGCGTCCTCGTTGTTGAAGAGCAGGATGCGCCGACTCCGACAATGCTGCAGGTCACAATACAGGCACAGGTCCTATCCAGTGAGCAATTTGAGGGCTGAATCTTGTCAGACACAGATGAACTGCCATCTGTCCCCGCTCATATTGGAAACGTGAGCGCTAATTACGTAACTCCGCCAACAAAGCCTGGTGACTGCAAAGAGCGAGGCGCTGCACGCTCCCGCGCACTTGCTGGCGTCTCAACTGTTCAAACGACACAGCTCGACTTCTTTCTCCGACTCCACAGCTACTACTACCGCTTCCGCTCTGTTGCTCCAAAGACCACATACCACACCAAAGATGTTCCCCACTTCCCTATCGGCGATTACCTAGATACACAGATAATAAATTACATAAATTCACATAAACAAACTAAACAAAACTACAATATACATCAGTTATGGTAAAAGCTATAACAGAACCTATATACATTTAAAATTTAATACATATTTGAAATACACATCTGGATGCTAAAGTCACAGGTTGAACTGTATTTAGTCATAGTCGCCAGGAGAATCGAGACATTTCTCATAGCGGGGGTGAAATTTTGCATTCCTGTGTCGCAGAAGCCTGCAGCCTCTGAACGGAACTAGCGCGTGACAGTCGTCCCAGCTCATTGTAGTTGTCAAGACGCAGGCCGGAGGTTCAGCAATTAAAATGTGATCTCTGGGAGAAATATCAGGACTTTATGCTGGATCATCAAACAACTGCCAGCCGAACTTCTGCAGAACAGTTGCTGTGAGCGGAGGAGTTACAGTGAAACAATGCGGAAACTGCGATATGTCAATAGGAACTAGAGGCGTGCAATGCGTACTGCAGGTGTTGTGCTGCTTCATGACGATTTACGTCCCCAAACGGCTGGGCGTACAGAAAATGTTCTGCAGATACTCATCTGGGGGCTATTTGGTCATCAACCATACAGTCCTGTTCTTGCTCCCAGTTTTTTCTTACTCCTGTAAGTAGAGATAATAAGGTAAGAGAAGGAGTCAAAAGCTATCACTGTCTACAAAATTCAGAGACAAAAAAGTTTTGTGGAGAGCAACATATTGAACCATGTGCCTGTCAGCTTAAACTCAATGATGATTATCTTATAATTGTAACATCGTATAGGTCGCCTTCCGGAAACTTCCAGTTACTTCTGGAAAACTTGGATGACTTATTGTGCTATCTGTCAGATAGTGGGAAGGAAATTTTTATTTGTAATGATTTCAATGTTGATTCACTTAAAGAGCGTAATAGGAAGAATGACCTGGAGGTCTTACTTGGCTCCTTCAATGTGACATGAGGTATTTATTTTGCTACTCAGGCGGTAAAGGACAGCAGAACATTGACTTATAACATTTCTATAGACCAAGATAAGTTTAACAGCGTACATGCTTGTCCTGTTAACAATGGTCTTTCTGATCATGGTGCACAACTAGTAACAGTATATGACATAGATCTGTTCAGTAATTTAAAACAGTCCTCCAGATTTGTGCGCTCAGTTAATGATTTAACAACTAGAAAATTCAAAGAAAGTTTACAACAGTTAGACAGATTGACGTTTATAAGGAACGTATTTTAAAATGTAACTTACTTCATGATATATTTGTAAGGGTATTTTCACGCTGTCTTCCCAAGAAATTACTTCAAGAAACAATACAAAAACCATTGCTTATTAAAGGAGTACAAATATCTTGTAACACGAAAAGGGAACTATATCTATCTGCAAGAAAGTGTAATGACTCAGAAACAATCAAATATTATAAAAACAAATGTGGTACATTAAGAAAAGTTATTAAAGAATCGAGAAGCATGTGCATCATACCTGAGATCAGTTCCTCTGACAAAAAAGTAAAATGATTTGTAATATTAATAACAAAAACAGAAGTTTAAAATATTTTTAACGATTATTTTTTGAATTTTGTAGAGAAAATAGGATCTAAATGTTCATCAGAAGTAGCAAGGCAGAGCAAGAGACCGTGCCTACACAATTTGTCCCTCAGAAATTAGGAAAATGACAAACTATCTGAAGAGTAATAGCTCACATGGACTTAATGGCATTTCCAGCAGGCTATTAAAAACTTGTTTCCAATAGATGAGTAAGATTCTTAGCCACATATGTAATAGCTGTTTAAAGCAGGGTATTTTCCCTGATAGACTGAAATACTCTATCGTTAAACCATTGCATGAAAAAGGTGATACGTCTGATGTAAACACCTATCGCCCAATTTTATTTCTGAGTTTTATCCAAACGTTTAGAAAAGGTTACGCATTCTCAAGTAGCTTTACATATTAGTAAAATTAAAGTTCTAACAAAATATCAGATTGATTTTCAGAAAAGCTTTTCAACGGGAAGTGCTATGTATTCGTTCGTTGATGAAGTATTAAATGCTCTGAGTAATCGGACTTCAGATGTTGGGATTTTTTGTGATCTCTCAAAGGCATTTGATTGTGTAAATCATGGTATTCTTCTACAGAAGCTTAAGTATTGCAATATGAGTGAGATAGTGTACACTGTAGGTCCCCCTATAACTGGCTGGGTACGTCAGTTCGAAAGTCGGAGGAGGGCAACGGCATACCACCTCCAAACAGGACCATGCCTAGTAAAGCACTGTGGTGTTCAAACCAATCTTCGAATTGTTGACTGCTTTATCTTTAGTGCACAAATGGTTTAAATGATAGTTAAGTGGAATAGTGCAGAAAGTTGAAATAAGCAGTTCACGTAATATGCAAGAAACAGTTAGTTCTTCTAACTTGGGAGCTTAAAAAATGGCGTCCCACAAGGTTCGGTCTTGGGTCCTTTGCTGTTCTTAATATATATTAATGACTTGCCATTCAATATTGACGAAGATGCTAAGCTAGTACTTTTTGCTGATGATACAAGTATAGCTATCATGTCTAACAAAAAGGAGTTAACTAATGAAATTGGAACTGATGTCATATAGAAAATTTTGAAATGCTTCTCTACTAATGGACTCCCATTAAACTCTGATCAAACCCAGTATATACAGTTTCATACAGTAAACGCCATTACACTAATAATAAATGTATCATTATCTAACTGTTATTAGAGTAATTTGAAGCAAGTCAGTTCTCAATGTGGGCCAGGGAACAAGGTTTTGCAGCAGAGAGTAGACGGTAGTTCACACGCACCTTCTTGCTAATTTTACTGCTAAAAATTAAGCTTTTTATGTAACAGTAAACTCTTATCAGGGTACCTCCTACCGGAATTAAGCTTTTATTTCGTACAGTGGGCTACGTTTAAGGTTACGAAGTGTTGTCATCGGCAGAATGAACTAAAATGATTCGACGTCTTCCTGTCGGTTCTACGGAGAAGAGAGAACAATATTACTGCAACCGAGTAATAACAGAAATTTGCTGCAGAGGGGGTTGGCGTTGACTTTTGTTTACTCTACCAGACGTATTACACAGACAGTTGGTTTCATAGAGTGTAGTGAGCAGGCATTACAATGCAACAACAACGTTACTCACCTGAAGCTATGGCTTGGAGCGCCATAGAAAGGTTGGAAGCTGGGCAGACATAGAAGGGGAAGACTGCAGGTATTGGAGTGTCTCAATTGTAAGTTCCAAGACCTGGGCCAGATCTCAGACAACAGAAACCGTTAAAAGCAGCGAAGGCCAAGGTCGTCCACGGTTAACGTCAGCTTGAGATGACCCCACGTCGAGGCAGAAGGCTGAATGAAACTCAGCTGCAATGCACCTTCCAGGGAGCAACATGACACACAATATCAACAAAAACAGTACGAAATCGCCTTCGGGAATGTGACCTTTACGCATGGAGGCTTATGGTGTGTGTCCCATTAAAAGTACGTCACCGCAGAAACTGGGCGGACGAAACTCAGGATTGGAGTCGGAATGAATAGCGCCGGTTAATGTTCACAGCCGAGTCAATATTTAGTTTTCAGCCGGACAATCGTCGTTTTATCTGCTTATGTGCAGGAAACATCACTATATCATGGTGGTGGACGAATGATGCGTGCAGCGGTCAGTATTGACGGAAGTACGGACTTGTATGTTGTTCAGAATGGCGCTCTGACTGCTCAGAGGTACATAGACGAGATCCGTGGATCTTGTTTTGTGCCCTGCGCTGGTGCAGAGGAGATGTGTTCCTCCTGGTGAACGATAAAGCAGCACTGGTGAACAACATGCCTGAATCCGACTAAGCATGTCTGGGATGCAGATGGCAGACGCATTGCAGACAGGCCAGCACCTCCCACAACGGTTGCAGAGCTGGGTACTGCAACTCGTGGAAGAATTGCCAAACATCCCTCAAGAGCTGACTGGTAACCTCATACGGCCCATGCCACGCGCGTCTGAAACTGTACTGGCCTTCCGAGGTGATCACACGCCTTATCAGAGGGCAACGAGAATGCCTTTTTGTCTGTTATGGTAACCGCCCCATTGTGCTTCGGTCTAAGTAAACGGCGTGTAAACCTCAAGAAAAGAGCTCACACAGCAAAATATCGTTCTCCATCACAGAAAAATTACATTTGTAACCAAAAGCTGAATAAAATACGTTAGCATATGTATAATGTGTATCATATCTCAACTGATTGTATTGAGAAGTGTATAGGATTGGGAGACATTCATTCTGTTTGTCAACGATTTTCTGTTTCTATTACAACATTCGGAATTAATAATCTTTTCTTGTGAATGACAATAGCATTGTAATAAGTGCAATAACTTACACAGCTACGGAGGAAAGGGTAAACAATGTTCTCAAAAATGTTATTCATTGTTATATCTAGCATGTTGTTAGTTTCAGCTTTAAAAAGACGCAATATTCGCATTACTATACACACGTAGAAAAATTAATGTACAGATTGCAACGCATAATTTCTAGGTGTACATACTGATAAGAATTTGAAATGGAGAAAACACGTGTAGGAAATCCTAAATCTACTTAGTTGAGCGACATTTACACTTGAAAACATAGTGTTTTGTAGTGGGTTACTTCCATTAATGAATTAATTTATTAAGGAATAATGTTGTTAGGCATTGTGAGAGCCAGTGAAGTGATCTTTTCAAACACTATGGATATTATTCGTAATTTCAAAATCGTGTGCTTGTACGTACCAGTGATTACTGACTGCGGCTGGTTACTGAGCGTCGCGTGGAATGGCCGCGTTGTCTAAGGCGTCATGCTACGCACTGGGAGACCGTTTCCACAGGAGGTTCAAGTCCTCCCTCGAGCAGGGTTACGTATTGTGCTTAGTAGTAAGTTTCTATAGGTAGTTTGGGACTCTAGGGATCGATAATAATAGCAGTTTGGTCCAACAGATTTACAAACATTTGAACATTTTCATTATTTAGCCATCTTCAGATAATAAAATTGTTAGATACTTCGTCATAATTTCGTACGCTATCCTTGCTTTAACAGTAATAATAATGATAATAATAAAGGAAATTGTAAGAGAATGAAAAAAAAATAGCAGTTACGAGTATGACAAATAATTTTTTGTAGGAGCTCTAATAATGGATGAATAACCTTGAGAACTAATATTTTCTCTGTATTTAAAAACTTTTAAACTTAGTGGGCGATCTCTTTGCCAAATAACTATTGCGAGGGTGCCTGAACAACACGAAAGATGACATTATCCGTGCCATAGGTCCATAAGTACGGGAAATCAAGCATAAATAGATGCGCAGACGATACAGACTTATTCCGGTCATTTGGAGAAACCTCATCGATGACGGGGCTAATTATTAAGGGTATGTAACTGGAAGTACCTCTAAGTCATTTCAGAGAAAATAATAGTTCTCGTCTATATCTATATCTACATGGGATACTCTACAAATCACATTCTACCGCCTGGCAGAGGGTTCATCGAACCACCTTTATACTATTCATCTACCATTCCATTGTCGAATAGCACGCGAGGAAAGAAGAACATCTGAATCTCTTCGTTCGAGCTCTGATTTCTCGTATTTTATTCTGTTGGAGTAAACAATATATTTTCGCATTTTCAGGAGAAACTTGACGATTCGAGTTTAGTAAGTACACAACGACGCAACGAAAATCGCCGTTGTTGTAATGATTCCCATCCCAGATCCTGTATCATTTCCGTAACGCTGTCTCCCCTGTATCGTGACAATACGAAACGAGCTGCCCTTCTTTGGACTCTTTCGATGTCCTCCGTCAAACCCACCTGATAAGGATCCCACACTGGGCAGCACTACTCCAAATAAGGACGGGCAAGCATAGCGTATGCAGCCTCTTTAGTAGTTCTGTTGCATCTTTTAAGTGTTCTGCCAATTCTGGGAAAGATATTAGTTTCTACAAGTTTATTCTTTGCATTGGAAAAAAAGCAAGATCAGGAACAGGAGCCTCCTACTGATGACTAACATTGACAAGGAACTACAGGAGATGTGGCAAACGCGTAGGTCTGGAATACTGTGTTGGAAACAAATATGTGTCGGTCAAAAAGAAGAATCGTGAAGAATTTGTATCGCTGGAGATGACATAGAATTCAGCAGACAATGTAATGTAATGCCACTATCACAAGGAGTGGTTACGGAATCCACGGATGATACTGCAGGCTTAAGAGCTGCAGCTATAACGATGGAGGGTTCTAGTTTATTATCAGTAGATGCTCGCTTCTTTAAGGAATAGAATTCTCATGTATGAATTATCTTGAATCGTTTGATTACTTTCAGCACCGGATGAATACAGTTAACTTTAACTGCGCTCCATTGTAAGCAGAACTTAGTTATTCCTGCATTTCATTGCTCATAGCGTGTTACCTGCTGAACAATGCGTCGTAGAACGTTAGCGACGTTGCAGGTGCAGTCAACGGTACTAGTAGATGTAATGTGAAATGTGTGGTAGAATTAGAGACGGTAGTAAATAAATAATAAATTTCAACGTCGACTTTCACAGCACGCAATTATGAGCAAACCCTGGATTTGCCACGCATCTGAATGCTTATGACGTCCTGTTTCCTGAACAATGGCTCGTACAGTGATAATATTTTGCAGGTGTGCTTAATGGTGTAATTGGATACCGGCCGCAAACAGTATTTGAATTAGGAAAGTAACAGATTAAAACACCATGCCTAAAGCTGAAGCTAGACTACAGGTACAACGGAAATGTAGGGAGCTATAAGTTTGTCTTCCCTTTCTTCATTTTGTGTAGTGTCAGCGGGATAAAGTTTCTTCGCTATTTGAAATCGCTAAGTGGTCTCATTGCTAATATCAAGATCAATAATGTTCAAATATTTGTAAAGCTTAAGGGACTTAACTACGGGGTCATCAGTCTCTAAACTTACGAACTACATATGAACTACCTTACAGTAAGGACGACACAAACCTCCATGCCCGATAGGGTGATTCGAACCCCCGACGGGGCATTGCCTCGCGCATCGTAGCATAGCGCATCGATGCGCTCGTCCGCTCCGAGGCGGCTCAAGATCAATAAATTACTCGTATATGTACGCAGTCCATCACCCTCCCTAGAGAAAAATACGTACTTGTTAACTGTAATACCTTTCTTATGACCAGTTTTGGAACACTGCAGTTACCGACCTATTAGCAATACGGCAGTAAAGTATGTCATTAATCCCAAAAGCCCTTGGCTGGTCTCTTGAGGCACGACACACCAGATATTTTCTACTCAGTCACGCAGTGAGCGCAGAATTTGGCCTTGTGGTTTGTGGATGTAGAATGACGTCCGAAAACAAAGAAGACTAGTTGCATCAGCTTCAGATAAATCGAATTGTAAGGAGTCAAGAAATACTGACTTCCTTACATGTCACGTTCATGTACTTAAACGTCATCTACGCACTTTTCTGATCAATTTAATACCCCGCAGATGATATTTCTGGTGGTAATCGGAGACAGTTGTCACTGGACTTGAAGAAATCAATGCATTTAATACGTTGCATATATTAAGACACTGTCGTGGCATGGAGAGGAGCTGTTTTTATGCCTAGCAGGGAAGACTGGACAATGCATGCAGCAGGTGGCAGACTGAACGAGAGCTTTTAGCAGACAATGGGAGTTTTACGGCAGTTCTCGTCCTTTGTGTGGCGTGTTGTCTAGCCCAGATAGCTCCCTCGCTTGTAGCAGCAGCTGTAGGCACCTGTACAACACGGTGATACTGGAAGATACTTAACATTTTTAATGTGTACCATAAGGGATTAAGACCTAACGTCAGCTAATATGCTGTATTCGCCACTGATCATAGGCACGACTTTTCTGTGATTAGGCATGGGCACCATAAAACTTTTCCCATATTATTTTCTTTCAAAGTCCTTCTCCTGCTGATACGTGATCAATCTACCCTGTATCAAAGTCTCTTCTATCAATAAATGTTATTGTTTTGTTTAGTTAAGTCCCATAGACTATACAAACAGTTGAACAGTTTAGTTATCTAGTTTAACATGACTGTCAATCTTAATATCAAGTAATTCTTATTTTCAACCAATATTTCGCAATTATTGCAATACTGGACAAGTGAGCCTGGGAGGAAAATTCAGTAGAGTCCCGAAAACTCGATGTAATGTGGACCGAGGGTTCGCCGAGTTTGTGAAAATGCCGGGTTATCGGGAACGGCGTTAAAAGAGAATAGGTAAGATTATTTGCTATAAAATACTTTCTGTTGTTACTTTACAATACAATACAAATGATGGAATACAGTAACACAAAATAAATGTAAGAAAATATCTAAGAAATGATATTTGTTACTCACGAGTACGTATTTTAATTTACATTTAGATACTACTTTAAGAAGGCATACAATCTTGGACAAATAAGAATATGGACAATAGTGATATAATTGACAAAACATTCCATTACAATTCCCAACTCGCCTAAGCTGATTTTAAAAGGCACTGTGAAAAAATGCACTCGCGTAATTTTGATTACGACAGTTTCTTAACCCTGCGTTATTGACATCTGGTTTTAACGCTCGCTATTCCCGTCTTTCAGTTGGTTTTGAACTTTTGTCAGTAACACCCGTCAATTCGGCGAGTGTGATTGCAAACCAACACTCTACCCGTGTACACTTGTACATCAATTGTTCCTCAAAATGCCACAGCTCACTGACAATTTTGAACGTAGCCGACATTTTGACGGATGTTACTAAGCTAGCATAAATATGAAGACGTATCTCCATACTGTATTAATGACACTAGATGATTTTTAAATTGAGTGTAGATCGCACAAGAAAAGATGATGTCTAGGATCATTTGTAGCGTAGCCTGTAACTGCTACATGCTACGATTTCAATTGTATCCTGCTTTCTGCGAGCACGGAAAAATTCCAGAGAGTGTGCAGAATGGGTGGCCAAGTTATCCGGACTGCAGGGTTAGAGAGTGACGAGTTTTCGGGACTCCACTTTATTGCGTTTTTCATGTCGTGGAGGTTGTGGGTTGGAATGCAGGTATAGTTCTGTTGTCTGTTGTCTGTTCTCAATAAGAAGCGAGACTCTACAGTGGGAATGGGCATTGCCGCGGCGGAGCGGCTGAGCGCATTGAGGCGCTATGCTACGGTGCGCGAGGCTGTTCCCCGTCGGGGGTTCGAATGCCCCCTCGGGCATGGATGTTAGTGTCGTCTTTAGTATAAGGTAGTTCATAAGTAGTTTGTAAGTTTACGTACTGATGACCTCGCAGTTAATTCCCATAAGCTTTACGAACATTTGAATATTTGGAATGTGCACTTTTGGCAAATTATTCAGTCAGAAGACCATACGAGTATAACGTCATCGTCGCTAAAACTCTCAACCAGAAGAAATAGTAATACTCGTCCCCATTGTAGAGAAGCAGCTGAGAGAGCTGTAAGCAGATAGGTCGACAAGTCCGGATGATTCCCGATTCTGTTTTGCAGAGAGTGCTCTGCGGCACCGGCTCCTCGCTTAGCTTGCGCTTATTGCAGATCATTGACCCATACAATTTTCACTGAAGTCTGCTGTAGAATTCTTGAACACATTCTCAGTTCGAACAAAGCAATTTTCCTTGCGGTGGAAAAGATTCTATCCCTCTAGCAGAATGACTTCAGAAATCATATGTCGTGTGAAACTAATCTTACGCTTTTCTCACACTAGAGCTATGGATGAAGGGCAACAGACAGAATGCATACTTCTCGATTTGCGAAAGGCGTTTGGCCGATGCCGCACTGTAACGAAGGTAGAAGAAAATGGAACAGTTTCCCTGATATGTGAATGCCTTGAAGATTTCATGAGTAACTGAATCCAGTATGATTTCCTCGAGGGTGTATTGGACAGAGATAAGCGTATTGGAGACTCAGGGGAGTGTGACAGCACGGTTATTACTTTCTACCTGTTTGATTATCTAATGAAAGAGTGAGTGAGTAGTAGTGAGTAGCGTTTGCAGATGGTGCAGTGGCGTCGTTGCTGAATGACTGTAGTAAGATGCAGGATGAATTGGGAAAGCTTTTAAGTTCGTGTGAGGAATGACCGCTAGCTCTAATTGTAGATGGATATAATGTGATGAGACGAGTAGGGAAAGCACTCCTATAATGTTCGCCTGCAGCATTAAAGCGTCGGCCTTCCTCTTGTTGCCTTGCTCTCCATTTCCATCTCTTACATCTTTCTTGGAATTTTGCCATCCTCCATTCTCTAGACATGTACATTCCAACTCAGTCTTGCCTCCTGTACTCTCTCCTGCAGGGTTCTCTGTTCCAAAATTTTTCTCGCTGTCTCATTTCTTACGAAGTTTCTTACACTCAACAAGAATCTTCTTCTTCCACCGACCTCCCTGTCATTTCTTTCATTTTTTTTTAGTTACACACTCCGGGTACTTAAAACTTCCCAATCACATTAGATCTGCTACAACTGTCTTTTCTTCCATCTTCGTCACCATCTCTTCAAACTTTTTTTTTCACTGGAATACAAACCAATTTTTTACCATCTCCTCCCACACATTCAACTTGTTCTCACGTTCTCATTCACCATTACCCTACAATTACCACGTATTTCCTACTGTACTACCAGTTCTGCGATTATCTCGACCGTCACAGTGATGAAAAGTCGAGGAGATAGAGCACTTCACTGTTTCAGTTCATTCATTCGTCTGTCCAAACCAGTTCTTCTTGTCCTCTCCTACTTTCACACACCTCGAACTTCCTTTTAAAATCTTCTCTAGTCTCTTCGCAGTTTTCCCTCCAAGGCCTCCTTCCTTATCCTTGGGAAATTTTTGCCTTGTGCATCTACGCTGCGGGGGGTTGGAAAACCTCAATTTCAGTAAGCCGGAGTGGTTGGATAGCAAAGTTCATGTAGGGAATACAATTCTGCGGGATATAGCACATAACCCGTGCTCAGGGGTACGGGTGAAGACCTTAAGAGATCTACGGCAGAGTAGTAGTTCTTCGTTATGGCGTGGATTGCTAAAGACAGTCTCATTCCAAGTTGTGCAAATAATCTATGGTTCTGTCTTCAATTAAAACTGAAACTCGGGTTCACTTGGACTCATCTTAAAAGAAATAATCTTCTCTTGTTGACTGTTATCAGGATTTTTTCTAAATAATCCAAATACCCACGGGTGTACTGCCGGTCTATAGTGTCCAATGGGCACAATATTTCGGCGACCATACATGTCGCCATCATCAGGTGAACTGACGGACTGAGCTCCGCGACTACGAACAAACGGAGGGAGTCGCCATGGGTAGCCCACTCTCCCCTGTGGTTGCAAATTTGTACATGGAGAATTTCGAGGAGGAAGGCCTGGCATCCTCTGAATGGAAACCTACTTGCTTTTTCCGTTACGTGGACGACACTTTCGTCATATGTCCACATGGTATGGATAAACTCCTTGACTTCCTTATACATCTGAACTCGATACACCCCAACATCAAATTCAGTATGGAGATTGAAACGGAGGGTAAATTGCCGTTCCTTGACGTCTTGGTCAAGAGAAGAGCTGATGGCACCCTGGGTCATGGTATATATCGGAAGACAACGCACACTGATCTGTATTTACACGCAGACAGCTGTCACCACCCTACACAGAGGAATGGGGTACTGAAAACTCTAGTACATAGGGCGCGCACTATCTCCGTCGCAGAGAGTCTACCCTAGGAATTGGAACACCTGAGAACTGTATTCCGAAAAAATGGGTACTCAGAGTGGCAGATTCAGCGGGCTCTCCGCCCAACCACTACAGCACAAACTGTGGAAACGGATGGAAACACGAGGGAGGATGTAGGCACTGCGTTCATTCCATATACCAGCACACTCTCGGGGAAGGTCGCCCGCATTTTGAAAAAACACCAGATTGGAACTGTCTTTTGTCCGTCGAATAAAATTCGTGCACTGGTGGGAAGCGGCAAAGATGACCTCGGTTTGAGGAAGGCCGGCGTGTACCAGATTCCGTGTCAGTGTGGCAAGCCATATATTGGACAGATATACCGTCGAGGATCGATGCGTTGAACACCAGAGGCACACTCGATTGATGTAACCGAGCAAGTCGGCGGTCGCTGAACATTGTTTGTCGGAGAATCATGCGATGGAGTATGAACGCATTAGGATTCTGGTACAGACGTCGAGATACTGGGACTGCGTCGTTAGAGAGACCATTGAAATTCGCACAAGTGACTGTGGCTATAATCTTAGCAAAGCTTGGGAACCAGCGATTGGGTTAATTAAGAGTAAATCTAGCAAACGTAACGAAGTGACGACCACGGCGGACAGAGCTCTCACATCGACGTCATCTCAGACGCCGTCGCAATCGGTTCCACTGCGCGACAGCGGCGCGGGGCGCGGACCACGGAGGGGTCGCTCCGCGGGCCGAGGGTATTTAAATCGCCCTCTACCCGGCTAGAACCCACTTCCCTTCGAGCAGCCGTAGCGTGAGGATCTTCGTGCCGGCGCGTTTCCATGAGCTCAGCCCGTCAGTTGATGATGGCGACATGTATGATCGCCGAAATATTGTGCCCGTTGGACACTATAGACCTACAGTACACCCATGGATATTTTGATTACCAAATACGCCAAAGAAGTGATTCTTATCACTTCTTTCTAAATCTTTATACTTACCTTAGCAAGATTTTTTTAAATATATTTTTTTATCGTTCACTAGGTATAAAAGTTTTTAAATACAAAGAAAAATATTAGTTATCAAGGTTATGCGACCATTATTAGAACTCCTATAAAATTTAAACTAATTATTTGTCACACTCATATCTGCCATTTCTTGTTCATTCTCTTTACAGTTTTCTTACTACTAAGCACAATACACACCCATGCTCGAGGGAGGACTTGAACCTCCTGCGGAAACGGTCGCCCAGTGCGTAGCATGACGCCTTAGACCACGCTGCCATTCCGCGCTGAGCCCTTTAATCAGCCGCAATCAGTAATCACCGATACAAGCACATCATTTTTAGAAATTTCGATTGATATCCATAGTGTTTTAAAAACTGAAGGTTCCTTGATCGGCTCTCAAATGCCTAACAACATTACTCCTTAATAATTACTCCATTAATGAAAGGAAACATGGACAACATAATGTTAACCCACTACAAAAGACTTACTATGATTGCAAGTCCAAATGTGGATTAACCACGTAGATTTAGGATTTACTGCATGTGTTTTCTTCATTTCCATTTTTTTATCAATATGTAAACCTAGAAATTATGCGTTGCAACCTGCTTTTTTTCCGTGTGTTACAGTAATGCGTATGTTGCATGTATTTAAATCTGAAACTATTAACATTCTAGTAAAACCAATGAGTAATACCCTTGAGAACATTGTTTATCCTTTCCTCCGTAGCTGTGTAAGTTATTGCACTGATTGCAATACTTGTGTCATTCGCAAAAACTAATATTTATTCCGAGCGTTGTAGTAGACACAGAAAATCGTTTACAGGAAGATAAATCACTCCTAATCATATACACTTTTCAAAACAGTTATGGCATCAGGTGAGATATGATACACAGTACACAGTATTTTACTCGGATATTGGGGTGAGTGAGGCGGATTTTAAGGGACCGCTGACTCACACGATGCGAAGAGTTACATGCGTGAAAGAACTGCTAGGTATCCATGTAACAACAGAGATGACATTGTCCAACCCAATAGGTTGTCAATACGGGACATCAACAGAAGTACGTGAACAGACGTGATACGATTTTTCATGTAGCTCTTTTACATATGGGCCTAGGCAATTCGATTTAATGTTTATGAAAATCTGAGAAGAACGAGTCTCAAATATACTGCCAGACTAACAATAAATCATATAAATAAATACTACATCTTGTTGACGTAATTCAGAAACTTTGAAGTTCAGAACAACAGCGTCTGTAACAATAAGCACAAACAACAGAGTGTGAAGTCTAACCAGTAGATGACTGGACTGTATACGAGGCAGCACCTCAAACGACAGCCCGACTGAAGAACTGATCGACTAGCAGACTGAAATGAAGGAGATACGCGATGTAAAAAAAATTATTGGAGTTTCGTGATGACAATTCGTCTGTACATTTAATTTTTTTTAATTATAATTATATCTGCGACGCTTGTCGCTATCATCCGTTCTCTTTGCCAGTAAATCTCTGATTATTTTCAAATTTTTTGAACGATTTGGGGAGAAAACGGAATCGCTCGTCGTCTTTCGTCTTCTTACTGTTGAACAGATCGGACGTTTCTCTTTTGGTCTGTTCCACATTGACTATGTAAGTGTGAGCATTTTTTGTTAATTGTCATAAATACCACAGTTCAATTGAAATGAATATTTAGGATAAAAAATTCTTTCCCCAGTTTTCATTACTTTTTTAAATCTTTGTTTCCAGCATAATTCGTAAAATGATGCTTGGCCATTGTTGTAAATTACTTCGTGATTCCGGAAGAACATTCCAGACGCGAATTTCACTTTCGCACATTTTGTGTTGAATTTTGTTTCAATGCCTGCAGTAATTCTTCTTTTCTTTAAACGGAGTCCGATAATTTTGTAACTTCAAACATCAATCGTAATTGGAATTAAATACAGTCCTGAAACTTTAGTATTCGAAGCTTATGCAACCAAACATCAGTTTACAGTAAAGAAGAAATTAATTATGCCATATAGGTTCGACTCCAGTGTCATGACTCCAGTCCAGTCTGTGATCTCCTGCCAGGTAAAAGACGGATTGCGCCACTTTCTTTTGTAATGATGCTTTCTGGTGTTGTCTTTATTCTAACCACTATTGCCGCTAAATACTGACGGCGGAATCTTTCATGTTTTTCTCAGTGTCTCTATTTTTTCAAAATTAATATTCATTGTAATATTTCACAGTTTGTTAAATTTCAATAACGGTACTTAACTTTAATATTGACAACAACACTAGCTAAAAAAGAAAATGTATTATTACAGGTCTTTATCTACTTCTTACAACCATCCACTACTGTTTGTTTAACGATTCATCTGGACATGGTTGAATATCCAGCAAAAATCACCCAAAGTTCTATAATTGCTGCATCTTTTTAACTCCCTTCCTGACGTTGGAAAACAGAGGAATAAAGAAGAAAAGTCGGGGAAAGCCATATATTAAAAAAAAAAAAAAATACTTCGGATAAACGTGATATTTGAAACAGCGCGTGAAGTATGATTTAAAGAGCTGCAAGTTACAGGGGAAGGAAGGTTATAATAAATACTTATTAATGCGGAGAACGCATTGTATGTTACTTTCGAAAGCTGTCTGGAAGTGTATTCACCGGAATAAATTGATAAACAGTTTGACTTGGGACAGAAAGGAATGAAGGACATCAGTTTCGCGAAGAGAAAGGTCATTAGAAAATTACGAGTTTGTAACACCATTGTCATTAGCACTTACGTATTCATTGTTTTTTGTAAAACTTCCCCACGTTCTTTCCGGCAACCTGTTCTTCAGATTATGTCGCCCCCAGTTGTTTTGAATCCGGTTCAGGAACGGCAGAGTTGGTTCAAATGTTCAAATGTTTGTAGTACTTATGGGACTTAACAACGGGGTCATCAGTCCCTAAACTTACAAACTACTTATGAACTACCTAAGACTAAGGACAGGACAAATATCCATGCCCGAGGGGGGATTCGAACCCCCGACCGTAGAGGCCGTGCAGACCGTGACTGGAGCGCCTCAGTCCCCTCGGCCACCGCGGCCGGCGCAGAGTTGGTGATGCCGTTGTTGGTCCCGGATCGCCTGGAAAGTGCGCGGCCGGCCCCTGAGGATGGCGCGGGTGACCTCCGACCCGCTGGCCGCCGCGCGGCTGCCCTCCGACCCCGCATCAGTCACAGCGCGAGGCGGCGTGTCTTGATGATGACGCATACGCCATGCAGATTCTGTGTTGTTTTTTCTTCCTCTTGTTATTCCTCAATCCATAAACGGGGCAGCAAGTGACACTGTTAGAGTGTGGGCGCATTCAAAATAATGCGTCTTGCTTCAAACAACTAATTACGTTAATATCTCACGTCATGGCTGCCGTCGAAACAAAACATCGTATAGGCTAATATTAGCATGACTGCAGGGACGGTTGCCACTGCCCTACACGAGCACTTGTTCTTTCCAAACTCAACATTCTGAGGGGGATATACCCTAAACCCCTTGCCCACGCAACCCTTTATTAATTCTTGTCCTACCCTTACTAGTTCACCCCTCATATGTGGTTAAAACATGCTTTCCCTCTGGCTCTTCAAATGTTTTTGAGTAGAGGCACAAGACTGATGGAGTCATCGTTCGCTAAACTTACGAACTACTTGAACTAAATTATGCTCAGTACAAAACAAACATCTGGCTTTTTTTCTCTTGTCTAAGGATAGACTAAATCTTCTTGAGATGGCACTGCACGAAACATAAATAACTGCTAACGACTTTTAAGCACTGTTAAAAATTGACTGGTTGCATATAGATACTTCTCTAAATCATGTACCTAGCTACAATTGATTTATAATAGGAATAAAATGGTTTAGTGTTGATAGAATCTTCTGTTGGTTCTTGGTAGATTCAAAATCAATTATTTGTATAGCTTATGGGACTTAAATACGGGATCATCAGTCTCTAAACTTAGAAACTAGTTATGAACTAGCTAACACTAAGAACGGCACAAATATCCATGCCCGAGGGGGGATTCGAACCCTCGACGGTAGTGGCCGTGCAGACCGTGACTGGCGCACCTCAGTCCCCTCGGCCCCCGCGGCCGGCGGTTTTTGGTAGAATATTTGATACATGATCATTAATAAAAACACGCCAATTGTTCTTTACAATGCTAATCAATAGACTGGTGCTCAAATCAAGCTCCTATGTTGATGGATAATATTTCGAGTCCCCACTATAGTCTATCAAAGCGATTATATGAAACATTCTTTGTAATCTTTGGATCTCACTCCAAGGGTTGCTTTGATTAAACTGGTAATATTAACATGTTCAAATGTTTGTTAAGCTTATGGGACTTAACTACGGGGTCATCAGTCCCTAAACTTACAAACTACTTACAAACTATCTTATACTAAGGACGGCACAAATATCCATGCCCGAGGGGGGATTCGAACCCCGACCGTAGAGGCCGTGCAGACCGTGACTGGAGCGCCTCAGTCCCCGCGGCCGGCTATTAAACATGTATGTTTCGACACCATCTAAGGGTGTCTTCATCAGAATTTTAAAAATTACCTGTCATTCAAAACTAATACCGAAAATAATGGCTACAAATATAATACTAAACACTGACAGTGACTCGTCCATGCTGGCATCTTTTGATCAGCAGCCGGGCAAACGTCCGAGGGTGGAGGGGTCGGGGTAGCGTTACCTGACCCTGATGACACTTACGTAGACGGTCGGTCCTAATTGCGCTCATACCGGATTAGGTATACTAATTACATATTAGGAAAAAAACATGTATGTTTCAATGACACTGACTCCAATGTACGTTCTTCAAAGTCCTCCATGAAGATTTAGAATTGCTATGTAACAAGGGTCTTCCCATCGTCCGTCTGTCTGTTCATTCTACTGGTCACTGAGTAAGAAGTAGGTGGAAGTCGAAAAAACCTAAGCTAAATTAGCTGCAACGCGTCAGGCAGAGGAACACGAGTGAAGAGAGAAACTACGACAAAACTGACTAAAATATCTAACGCAATGCATCCAAACGATGTAGGAAATCTGCCGAGTTCTTGTGTGGAGTTGACAACGTCCTACTAGTGGGCTAACAAACCAGCAAGATTGTATGCTACTAGATATGTCTGAACAAAAATGTTTGATACAATCGGCATAAGAGGACATCCTTCCTTTCGTCACAACATAGGAGGTACAGCACAATAACTATTGTGACTCTTGATAGTCGCCCGTGTCAAGGAAGTTCCCTTAAGTAGATTATTGGTCATTATGTCAACACTTTTTTAAGAGTCAGCAGCAGTCCTGCGATGTGCCGAATCAGAAAGCAATCAATGCATTTTCCAACATACCCCTGCTTAGACTTTTATAAACAACTAATTCCTCAGTCCCAAGTTACAATTGAATGTAGCCCATGTTTCATTATCACAAAGGATTCCTTCTTCAGACGATAGGAGGTAAAAAAGTTAAAAATTACATGTCAACTCAAAGAAATTAAAAATACCATAACATATCTGTTGTAGTGTATCAACGTGACCTATCTGTTATTGTATTTTTTGTATTTTTAATTTCTTTGACATGTAATGTTTAATCTTTTTATCTACTATTGTCTGAAGAAGGTATCCTTCGTGACGCTGAAACTTGGGCTAGATTCAATTGTAACTTGCGACTGAAGGCCGTAGTTGTTTATAAAAGACTAATACAGAACAGTCGCTTATTAACAGCCATGCATAAAGTAAATAATACCCCTGCTTGTTTAAAAGAATAATCGCATTTCCCTTGTCCGCAGGTAAAATAACAATATCAATTTCCACCCCATATGAAGACATAACACCTGACTCAGCCGTTGTTATATTACTCACAAGTGGACTTGCCTAGACAACATACGATAAGCTTCTCTCCTAAACTCCCTCTTTAATGTCAGAAGGCAGTATAAAAACAACTTGTTCGATAGACGTAATAAGCAATAGGTAAACGCCTATGCGTCGGTGCAAAATTCAAGCCCTTTCTCATCGTGTATAAGACTGTCTCCCCAAAGGTTTTCTCTGTGAAATTCATACGAGATCGTCTAGTTATAGAAACAGACTCCGAGCTACAGAAACGGTCAAACTGTGGAAGATGTGCCATCTTGTATACCAAAACCAAAACTTCCATTGCACGACACTCCTATGAGGTCAGATCACTTTAGGGTGTCGACATTGAGTGGCAGTGTGTCTGAAATATTTTCTTCGTCCACCCTAAGAAACCCACATGATTCCAATGCTGGGCGTCGCTGTCCTAACCTCCAACGCAGACACATGAAACGAAGAGACAGAACGAGGGTGTGACGACCATCCCTGGAGGTGCCACGTCCTTGGTAGCGTTATGCAGATGTGTACTGAAATGTAACAGCATCAACCCCAACCCACCTCAAACACCAAAAGAAATTCTGGGCTATTTTTCGCAAGTGTCAGCAACATTCAATTTGAAGCTTTCCTGAGTTCATGAGTGACCTCTTGTGCAATATTCAGAGAATGACTGTAGGTACCTTTCAGCAAATTGAAATTCTCCTTTCACAATGAGAGACAATTACAGAGTTTGGAAAAAGTTGTGACATTACAGGTAAATGGGGAAGCTGATTGTTTCCATGTGAAAAGCACGTCTTTGCAAGCTGTAGGGTTCCCCAGTCGGCCGGTAGACAGTTTGGATCTAGTAAATGGAATACAGGTCGTTAGGATTTTCCTAATCTGCTCGGAAAAAGGAAACGGCGTTCTTGGATGTGGAGGCCGGCTATCCCATATTGCAACTGAAATATAATACAGCCACACACGTTATTCTAAAAATCCAAATAAAATCAGGGAATCATAATACGGTAAATATGATTATATGAATGCATTCAGGAGACTTGCTAGAATGAAGCGCCGTAATTACAATTTCAATATCCCTTATAGATAAAAAGCCGATAAATTTCAGTACTATAGTAATAGTATAAGACTTATATTACAATTGTTGATACCAAGTGTTTACCAGTAACAGTTTAAGAAGGAAATGGACAGCATTGCACCACGCTACTTATCTTAAAAGACGCACCAGGTTATTTCCGTATTCTTTCAACAAACTTTCTTTAATTTCTTGTTCTGGTTTTCGTTTGGGTAGTTATATTTTTGTGTCTGAACATAGATTCCACCACAGAAACATGAACCAAGCAAAGCGCATTACATTTATGTATGTATTTTATTCATTATTTACGTAAAAAACTGTAATAATGTGTATGTTGTTGTAAATTATGTAATCGATTTATGACCTAAAAAGATGGAATGTATATGTACATCCCCATATGACATAGCCAGTTGCATGGTGAACATGCTAAAAGCCTAATACAAAAAACAAACAAAACAAATTTAATATTATTCTTAGTCACGTTCGCTTTATGTTGTAGACTGCCTGTTAAATATTTCATGGCCGACTAAAGATAGTAGATATATAGCTCATTAAATATACATAAAATTTATGGAAAGAACAGAATACATTTGCTTTAAAGGCATGATAAATTAAATATTAATTGTGTAACTATATTTCGACGGAGGCAGTATATTTGAACAGAGAGACACCACGCTTAATAGCTACCTCAGCAAAGAGCTTCAGTCTCAACCGTTTTTAGTATTGTTAAATATCTATTTGTTTATTAAATGTAAACAACATTTGTAGGGATGTGGTCAAAGCTTTTAATTCTGTGATATTCAAATGTATTTTAAAGGCGAGGCGTTATGATGCGCGGAAGGATACAATTTTGAGAGAAGGTAGAGCACGCTTTCGAACGCTTGGGAAGGTACTCATAACTTGGACGCGGTGGTGGAAGGTTGTGACGCTGGGTGGTCTGATGTCGCGTTACCAACTTGAGATTTGAAGAGATAGGCATGTGTGAACTTAGAAAATTTACGGGACTGTGACTGCAGAATTTAGTCTCTGCTTGAAGAGTGATAAACTATGCACGGTATTGGGCTGTGGAACTGTGATAATTCAGCAATCATGTACTCGAGTGATGACAAACTGTGTTTTATAACAAATACTGTAATTAATCGCGGATTAATTTCGAACTGCAATGTTCGATGGACTTCATTAATTTACGAGTGATAATTTGGAACTTTTACTCTAGAGTGTGTGTGATACTTATTGTGGCTCTCATGAACAGTAGTTGGGGAAATATTCAGTTATTTATCGATGTATAAACGCGGCCTCAGACCGCCCAGCGTCACAACCTTCCACCACCGCGTCCAAGTTACGAGTCCCTGCCCAAGCGTTCGAAAGCGAGCTCTCCCTGCTCCCAAAATTGTATCCTACCGCGCATCCTAACGCCTCATCTTTAAAATACAATTTCCCTTCCAAAATATTATACATTTCAATATCACACAATTAAATACTTTGACCACCTTCCTACAAATAATGTTTACATTTAACAAACAAATAAATTGGAAAGAACACGTAGATTATATCGTGTGAAAGATGAACCAGAGACTGCGTTTTATTGGCAGAACCCTTAAAACATGTAACAGAACTACAAAAGAAACTGCATACACTACGCTTGTTCGTCTATTTTTGGAGTATTGCTGCCCAGTGTGGGATCCTTATCAGGTGGCTTTGACGGAGGACATCGAAAGAGTCCAAAGAAGGGCAGCTCGTTTCGTATTGTCACGATATAGGGAAGACAGCGTTACGGAAATGATACAGGATCTGGGATGGGAATCATTACAACAACGGCGCTTATCGCTGCGGCGTGGGCTACTTGCGAAACTCCAATCGATAACATTCTCCTCCGAATGCGAAAATATATTGTTGACTACCACTTAAATAGATGGAAATGATCATCAGAATAAAATACGAGAAATTAGAGCTCGAACAGAGAGATTCAGGTATTCTTTCTTCCCGCGCCCTGTTCGAGAATGGAATGGGAGATAAATAGTATAATGGTGGTTCGATGAAGCCTCTGCCAGGCACTTAAATGTGATTTTCAGAGTATGCCATGTAGATGTAGATAAAGTAGGACTACCTCCGCATTTTCATGTTCAAAAAGAGTAATAAACTGTATTTATAAAAATTACTTCTTGAATGACTATCTTCTAAAAGTTACCTTAGAATGCATTTTGTTGGTTATTCAGAGCTTTAATTTAGGGTTATTTAAATATATTTTTCGCGTCATCATCTGCAGATTGTTAGACTGGCTAAACTACAGATTAATTATTAATCTTGTTTAAACAGTTTGGGTTGCCGTTTAGGGCATAGAAGCTGACGTACATAACTCACCCCTATGAACAGAGACAACGAGCCATTAACCTTTTACTATCCTTAGTTATGTATTAACCAGTTCTTATTGGCGAGTACCGATAGCAAGGTCGCAAAGTGATCCTTTAATTTTGTTGCGCAGTGAATTTGTAGAGTTTGATGTCACTGCCGGCAGTGTTGATAATAAATGACACGGTCTCGTGACACGACAAGTAGTGTTTGCGCGCTGGGTGGCCGCACAGCTAAGCGCTGCTTTTGAAACACGACCGATGGTCGTCTGTTGCCGACCACGAGGTTTCAACGCAGGGCACGTGACGTCAGTCAGTACGTTTGACAGCTGGACATAGACAGCTACTGCGCTAGTGTGACAGCGTGCAGCGCCAAACATGACAGGGACAGCGGAACGCGTGGCGGCAGGTGAGCGATACTTCTGACTGGGAGAAGAGGAGTGGGGGTTCTGCGCCACTGCATCCACATCTAACGGATACTCTGCAGATCACACTGAAGTGCGTGGCAGAGGGTTCATTGAACCATTTTTATGAAATTTCCTCTTCCAGGAGGGACACGATAATACAGACCACTCCTCCAGGGAACTAATGTCGCTAGAGCGTCACCGACAATGGAAGTTCGCTGTCTCTGTCAAGTGAGGGCTCTCAAAAATGCCATGAAACCACATGGGCGGACTCTCAGCACGAAGAAGTACGTATTTTTGTTGCCGTGCAAGTTGAGCAATGTTGTTACTTATAAAAATGTTCAAATGTTTGTATAGTCTATGGGACTTAACTACGGGGTCATCAGTCTCTAAACTTACAAACTACTTATGAACTACTTACGAACTTTTTTTTTTTATTTTTTTTTATTTTTTTTTATGGGACTTAACTACGGGGTCATCAGTCCCTAAACTTACGAACTACTTATGAACTACATACGAACTTTTTTTTTTTTTTTTTTTTTTTTTTTTTTTTTCCTTGCGCTCTCCATTTTTCGCCTTCGTCGGCGAGCTTCCAAGCTATAGTAATAGCAGGTGAACGTAAAACACTCCGTTGTAAGAAGCAAATTAAACAGTTCCGCTGTACAGTGCTTTGTATTCTTCAGTGATGCACTTCAAGTTCGATGGTAAAAGGTCTCAACTAAAAGTCCAAATGGTAAAGGAGAATTAAATCATAGACATGAAGAAGAGATAATTCTCTTCATGGAAATAAAAAAAACCATCCTCAACACTGAAGGTCGGTGGGCAGACCTGCGAAGCACTATACACTCTTAAACCGTCTCAACAAAACCGAAAGGTAAGGATAAAACAAAGCTGAGTTCTGCATAGACGCACACGCACATAAAGTGTGACATGCCACAAACATATAATTTTACTGCATCATGTTTCTTTCCGATTAATAGTCACACGATAGTGTTTCGTCGGATTACATCATAACCAGAGACCATGTCCATAGCCAAAAGTCGTAGTCCGATTAGGGTTTGGACTGTCATTGAATTCCCCTCACAAAAGATTTTGGTATGCATGTTCAATTGCCACGATCAAAAACCGAGCAAAAAGAGTAGAATAGTCCTTTGTACGGCGTAGGTTGTTATGTTCCTCCTGAAGGTAGATCATAAACTGATAGACCTGTGTCAACTGTAATTGTAGAACGGCGTAGATAGTATGCGCGACGATCCAGGTTGTTGCGGCACACTTGGTGGCAGGGTATGGTTTGAAGTCAGGGATGAGGGCTACGTCCACCGAGAAGGTGTCCACGGCGGTGCGATTTATAAACGCCAGCATCCCGGTTGCAACGTTCCAGATGGGCGAACGCGTGGGGCACAGGAAACGGTGTTCCAACGTGTCCTCCTGTGAGCAGTCTACGCAAAGGCTGGAAGCGCGCAGGCAAATCCGGTGCAGTGTTTCGTTGGTGGGTACGACTCGATTCACGACTTTATACCAACAACTAACCACGTCCGCTGCAAGGAAGGGGGCGTGGATATTCGCCCACACATTCTTCCACCTAGACCCTGGGAAACGCATCTCCATTTTATTGGCAGCTGGCTGTCCTCGCAGTCCGTGGTAGACGATTTTTACAGTCCGCGTCCTCGGGTGGAGGTCTTCGTCGTCCAGGTAACTTTTCTGAACAAAGTACTCTCTCACATGTCGCAGCCGGTAAGGAATGGCAGTGTGGTTGAGCGGTGCTATTTCAGACGCGGGCCGGAGAACATCGAACAGAACGGCCGTGGGGCCGAGCGGGTCCTTTTCTATAACGGCGCACGTGCGGTGGATCAGTAGCGCCGCCGCTTTGAAAGCGAAGTGCGTCAGGCCGAGGCCTCCTTCCTCTCGGGGCAATGTGCAGGTAGCATGGCTTACTTTGAAAATTTCACCCCTCCACAGAAACCAATAGGCTGCTTGTGTGATGGCTCGTCCTAGCTCTTTGAGCACGTGAAAGACCTGTGCGAGGAACCAGGCCTTGCTGAGCAGACACACGTTGACGATCGAAATCCGCTGCGTCAGTGCCAGGGTGCGGGTGGCAGTGAGGTGCGCCACAGCGCGTATTGCATGCAGTGTCAGGCGCCAGTTGAGTGCCGCTGTCTTCAAAAGATTTGCCGAGAAACGAACACCTAGGATCTTATGCACTTGTTTCACGGTAAACCAGGGACGTCGGAATCTGTTCGCTACCCCATAAATAGGAAGAAACACAGTTTTACGATTGTTGATACATGCACCCGATGCATTTTCATATAATGTCAGGACCTTGCGCATGGTGTCCAAGTCAGCTTCCGTAGACACAAGAAGGCCGACGTCATCCGCATACGCGCGGCAAACCTGTTTCTTCCCTCCTACACTGAGTCCGACGCATGCACTGTGAAGGCGTCGCAACAAGGGGTCCAGTGAGATTGCAAACAGGGCCATAGCGAGAGGACACCCCTGCTTGACGGAGCAATCGACGGCAACAGGTGCGGACAAAAAACCATTGATCGTCACACGCGATGTCGAGCTGTTAAAAATATTGAATAGCATGGCCGTGAATTTATTCCCAAATCCAAGTTTAGAAAGCACTTTTCTTAGGTAATGGTGACTAACGCGATCAAACGCCGTGGCAAAGTCGACGGAAAGTATTCCAAAGGGAATTTTCTGCATCGTGGTGTATGCGATGACGTCACGGTATGTAGTGACCGCGTCGTAGATATTCCTTTGCGGCACTGCACAAAACTGACAGTCACTGAGGATCTTAGACATAACAGGCTTTAAACGTTTATAATCACCGTTTAAAAGCGTGATCGGGCGGAGACTGTCAATTCTATTGTTCACTCGGGTTTTCGGAGCCAAGGTGATTATTCCTTCCGGAAAACTGGCCGGTATTGCCACTCCATTTAAAAGTTCGTTAAAACATTCAACTAAAACTGAACCGAACAAGTGCCAAAAGTGGAGATAAAATTCTGGCGGGAGGCCGTCAGCACCGGGCGATTTGTTTTTTGCACATAGTTGTAAGACCTGTTTTACTTCCTCTACGGTGAACGGTTCCATGAGGTGACGGCGGTCCGTGACTGTTAAAACGTGAGGGACACCTCGCAATAGATCTGTAATGGCGGCGTTGTCCGTTGCTTTTGCGCTAAACAAGTCCGCAAAGTGCCTGCGCGCCTCTGCCAGAATGCTCGCCCTGTCCCTCAGCCGCGCGCCGCCGGCCGCCTGCAGCTCTGTGACGTCACGCCTAGCCGCGCGGCGGCGCTCGCGCAGCAGGTGGAACAGCGAGGCCTGCTCGTCTGCCAGCTGACCGGCCGCCTGGCTGCGCACCACGCTACCACGCAACGACGCCTTCTTCAAGGCCAAGAGTCTGGTTTTAATTTGCCTGATGTTCGCCATCCGGAAAGACGGATTGTCTGTTTGCATATTGATTGCGTCGTTGAGACATGTCTCGTAAAATTGCAAGGTGGTACGTTCCCAGTGGCAAACAGATTGACTAAATTCAATAATACTTTTTCGTAGCGCTGGTTTTGCATATTCTGTCCACCACGATAACGCAGAAGAGTAGAAATGCCGATAAGTTAAAATACTACTCCATGCCCTATTAATCACAACATCGAAACCAGTGTTGGTAAGGTGACGTACATTGAACTTCCACCTACATTTCGTACGTGGCTTCTGAGCCATCAGTGAATGAAAACGGCAGACATATGCGGCATGGTCAGAAAACACCACTGGATGTACCGCAGATTCTAGTACACAGTCTTTCTTTTCTCCAGAAATATAAATCCTATCGAGGCGACTCCTACCTGTCGGGTAGTAAAAAGTAAACCCCGGATCGTGGGGGTGTAAGTGGCGCCACGTGTCGATTAGATTCATTTCAGTCACGAGCGTTGCTAACTCTATGCACTTGTATGGGTTCGGTTCCTGGTCTCGGTCGTCGAGTACACAATTAAAATCACCGCCCATTATGACAGGCAAATATGGGCCTCTAAAAAGGTGACAAATGTCCGAACTGTAAAAGACTCGACGTTGCGGTTTGCAATCAGATCCCGAAGGAGCATACACATTTACAAAACGAATGTTATTTATGGTACACGCTACTCCGTGTCCATTTGGGATAGTGGCAACATCACTGAATTCGTGACCATCACGTATCAAAATAGCAGTTCCACTGTGACTCTCCGGATCGAAATTTAAAACCACCTGGTAACCGGGTATATTGTGAACAAGTTCGGTCACCACTTCCTGAAGAAAAACAACGTCTGCATTCAAAAAATTCAAAAATTGTAATAAACATTCAAACTTTACAATTGACACAAATCTATTGATGTTGATGGTGGATGTGCCACCATTTAGTCAGGGAATTCAACGACGGCGCGAGACTAGGTCTCGCCCTCTTCCATCTCCTCCGCCCAAGACTTCGACACTTGCTGTCCAGTGTCGTGGCCTGCCGCGGCCCCCTGCAGAGAAACGCGCGTGCGCGGCTGCGGGTCGTCTTCGGCCTTTCTTTTGACCGCGGCTTGCGCCGGGTTCGAGTCCCGTGACAAGTCCATTGCCATATGATAGTCGGTGTCGGGTGCACTGAGCTTTTCCTTTATCTGCCGGACCACCTCCTCCATCCTGTATTCCTGTCCACTCGTCATGGGCTGCTGATAACCACGGCCCGCTTGTGCTTCCTGCCGAGAATCTAAATCCGACCGTGACGAAGCCAGTGACGCAGATTTCTGCAGCGACTTCGACGCCGAGCGCTGATACTGACGAGATTCGGGGGACCGACTCCACCCCCTCTGGTTGGAGTCCCGCCGCTCCGGGTATCCCGAGGAGCTGGTACTGCGGCCCTTCTCTCTGCGCGCGCGCCTTTCTGCTGCCCTGTCGCGACGTGACTTGCGGCCACCCGCGCTGTCTGCCCGTTCGCGTGGACGATCTGCAGCGGCGGTGGCAGAAACTCCAACCGCTGACACTTCGGGGGGGACGCTATCTTGCACGGCTTCTGATCTTGTCAACGTGGACAATGTCACATCTACCGGAGTCGACACGGCAGGCTTAACATATTGCGCTGGTTCGAGTCCCGTCGTCTGACTCTCCGGGACTACATTTGAGGAGACGTCAGTAGGACGCACATCTTCAACGGTTGCGGAATCTGTCACAGTAGTCGCCGACTCGTCAGGATGGACCTCGAGATGGGCGTCTGTCACCTGGGATGTCCACATAGTCGCCGCACCTGCCGCCAGTGGAACTTCAGCTGGGGTGGTATCTGATTAGCTACCTTTTCCGCAACTACCACGGAACCGTCGGCTACATTCTGAGCGTCGGCTGTGACGTCACTGACCGTTTCATTTTGAGGGGCTGCGAGCGCGGCGTCTACATGCATGACAGTTTCATCCGCGGCAGCGCGACGCGTCGGTGAGGTGGGCCCTCCTAACGCGACCGAGGCGTACGTCACGGCGTCTGCCGCCTCCCCCGCCGGTAGTTGCGCGGGGCGCCTGCGGCGTGGGCAGTTCTGTCTGTAGTGTCCCGTGGCATTACAGTGCGAACACGTCGACGGCTGTCCGTTATATGTAATAAAAGCCCTGTGGCCTTTCACTACAAGGAAGGACGGAATGTGCTTTCGTACTATCATACGGACACTACGAATTCCGTTTTCCACTTGATAGATATATGCAGATGACCATTTTTCCCTAGTAACAGACAACACAGTTCCATACGGTGACAAACAGTTTTCAATTGTCTTATCTTTCATTTCGAACGGTAAATTAAACACTCTAACTGTCCTAAGTCCGTAACCGGCGTTAGACACTGCCACATTACTCACTGTTCCATCAAAGTGTTTAAATTTCCGGACACCACCTTCTACATTTACAATTGTGTCACACAGTTCTGGAGTACTAAGTTTGACAAAGAGAGAGTTCAGAAAAGCGTCCAGTTGTAAACCGAGTACGTCACTTTCATTAATTTTCAGATCGTTTTTCAACCAACCATGGATTTCGAAACCTGACGGCCGCGGAACCGACTTGTCAAATTCAAATTGCACATTATTTTCGCGATCTTCACAATCAGCCATTACTTACAAGTACGTAGATACAGCAAATAGAAGAACAGCGGACGCGAAGAACGCCGCCGGCCGCAGCGAGGAAGCACTTGTAAACACGGCCCGGAGCCGATGTGGCAGACGGACCGTCGTGGCCGTGCAGACCGTGACTGGAGCGCCTCAGTCTCCTCGGCCACCGCGGCCGGCTGTTACTCATATATCGAAGCTCATATATACTAGGTACGTCCAGAAAATAAGTTCCGTTTGGTTATATAAAACAAACATGTACGGATACAGAAAAAAAAAAAACATTTATTGCACAAAAATCTACAACTGTTAAACTACTTTTCTACATAGCTGCCGAAATTTTGTAGGCACTTGTCATAGTGTGGCACAAGTTTCTATATGCCTTCTTCATAGGAGGTTGCCGCCTGTGTATTCAGCCATATGGGAGCATGTTCTTTCAGCTCTTCATTATCGTTGAAATGTTGACCACCAAGGACAGATTTTTAGGTGTCAGAAAAGGTGAAAGTGGCTAGGAGCGAGGCCCGGGCTGTACGGATGATGATCAAACACGTCCCAGTGAAATTCCCGTAAGAGTCACATTCGCCACATGAGGTCGGGCAATATCGTGGAAACAAACACCACCTTTTGATGGAAATCCTCTTCTTACAACTAAAATGTGTCCTGTCAACACTTCACCGATGACGAGCTGAAAGAACATGCTACCACATGGCTGAATACACAGGCGGCAACTTCTATGAAGAAGACATACACAAACTTGTGCTACGCTATTACAAGTGCCTACAAAATTTCGGCAGCTATGTAGAAAAGTAGTTTAAATGTCGCAGATTTTTGTACGATAAATATTTTTTTGTGTATCTGTACACGTTTGTTTTATATAACCAAACGGAACTTACTTTCTGGACGTACCTCGTAGCTAACCTATCAAAACAGACAGTACATACGTGTATATAAAAATGAAACTAGAGACATTTTCAAAAGTGGAGTGAAGTGGGAGGCAGGGTAGACCATGCAAAGCCACTGTGGCCGGTGGCGTGCTGTTAGCGAACCCGCTAATGAGTAATACATTCGGGTTTAATGATAAAAATTACATAATTTCAACACTGTATATTCATAATTCGTATTAGTTACTTTATAAGCTTATTCCGACTTAAAAGTCATCTTCAGGTGTTACGCCTGCAATACATAAGTTTTCATAATAATTATTACTATGCTGCATACTCGTTTTTATACAAAGGGAAAAGAAATGATACACACCACATTCTGTTATGCTGTACATTTCAATATTATTGTGACGTGATATCTTTTTTTTCTTCCTTTTTATATATAAATATCTCATAACTTATAATACTATAATCTTATAGTGTTACTAATACGAATTATGAGTATACAGTGTTGAAATTATAAAATTCTTATTATTAAAATGTCGATGTACGACGTCGCTAACACTGTGGGCCCTGCAGATAACAAGTGATACCTGGGTTTAGATAATGCCCTTGCTACAATAATTCGTCGCTTATGAGAGAGAGAGGGAGAGAGAGAGAGAGAGTTTTCATTTTTCAGGTATGTTCGTATGAAATCCTAATAGCTGCTTGTCCACTTTCGAAACTAATTTAAATATAGCAATGGAGCACGGTTACACAGTACTTGTAACGCGTAAAGGAGGAAATCAGCCATCGTAACTGACAACCCAGTAAAGAAAATTTTAAGACATCAGCAACTATACGCTCAATGTAAGTAAATGAATACGCTGGAAAATAAAAGGAAATTGATATATACCTGTTTTACTTTCATTTGTTTGCAGTAGAAAGCGTCAGTTCAATCAGATTAAGCACTGACACGGGGTAGAAGTTGCTAAAAGCAAAGATGTCGATAGGACTGCTTCTGATGAAAGGAAGTCAAACACTTGGTATTTACCGCGTGAAACGACACCACAAATCAGAAAGAAAGATAGTGTATCCAGTACCTTAGATATAAAATGTGGTCTGAAGAAGATTAACTACATGACAACACATTACTTTTTATGTGCTTAAATTGCAACTCTGACAGTCATGACTTCGAACTTCTATGTAGGATACTGTGCTACCGGCTTGAAGTTCGGCAATATTTCTTTGCTGACGCAACATGAGTTTCGTTGTAAGAACACCTAGAATTTCGTTTACTGACATTAAGAAGTATTTTGGAAAGTTGTGTTACGTGTTTCGTTTACTCGTTATTCTTTTCTGTGATATGTGTAAGTATGCAGTGGCACTAATGACATAGACACTGAGCTAATTATTTTGAGATTGAATAGTGGGAATTAATTATTTCATTTGTCAAAAACTTACATGTAATTGAGCTGAGACATGATAATTAAACTTATAATTAACAAAATTAACTACTAAAGACATTAATACATGCATTTGTTAATTAATTCTTAAGTCAGAAGTGCCGCGGCGGAATAGCCGTGCGCACTGTGGCGCCGTGCTGCGGTGCGCGCCGCCGTTTGCCGTCGGGGGTTCGAGTCCCCCTCGGGCTTGGGTGTCTGTGTTGTCCTTAGGTAATTGTAAGCTATGGACTAATAACCAAACAGTTAAGTCCCATAGATTCACAAACATCTGAACATTTTAAGTCCGAAGTAATATTATGGAAGAAATATTTACCGCCGATTCGTTTCCCAACTTTTGGGAGAGGAGAGACGTAAAGGGTTATTTCATAGGTATAACCAGGATTTCAGACTCAAGTTGTGCAAAACCTGCTAGACAAACAGAAGACTGACACATTAGTAGACGGAGAATCTCTGCTCATATTACAGGTAGGGCCTACTGTGTGCTGGCTGCATTTCCGACACGTCAGGAGCCGACATTTGCTTGCAGCTCGTCGACACGAATTGTCCGTAAATGGGCGATGGCAGCCTGCTTATCAAATGTGTTCAATCATTTGCCCATCTGCAGCCGTCAACTAATTAAATGCGAGACAATGGCAACGGATTTTTTATGGATCACAATTTACTCTAAGATTTCTGCAAACCACTGGTACGCTTCCCTTTACCAGAAGGGCAGTAACACCAGGGGGGCCACGCACGCCGTCCTCCACTTAATCCCGGATACCACAGAAGCCGAGAGGTCTGCCTGGGCACAGCAGAGGAGGGGACTCCTCGCCAGCAAGCGAAGGCCTCGCTAAATGTAACACTAGCACTCGACAACAAACAGTTTACTACACTAACTGATCTTTTAGCTCGTCGCTAGGAAACTGGACTGGTGGAGGAGGATTGTCGCATTCGATTCCTGGGCCCTACAAACGATTCTGTGTAGAAGAATAATTTTCCCTAACCAGATTAGTACGTAAAGGACCAACGCGTACTATTTAGCTGTTTCAAGCTATATAAACAAACGACAGCTATTTTATAAGCAACACTATGATAATTATGTTTTATTATAATGACATAGTGCACCTATGCACTGTAAATTGTTATATAACAACTGATTGACATTGCAAGATTATGGCCTTGTAAAATATTTTATTTGACCAGATGATGATGACATTGTTCAGCGAAACCGGTCGTCGTAAATAATAAAAATTGATGATCAGCGATCTTGGCTTTTTTATACCTTATTACAAGTGGAATTTTGTTCTAGGAGATCCACACATACACAAACACACACACACACACACACACACACATCTCAAACGACTCGACTCTCCGACGCGAGCGGCCGCCAGTCCGTAAGGAGTCGCTGCACACCGTAAGGCCGTCCTTGCGCGGCGTAAAGGTAGCCTCTGGACAGGATGCTTTCTTTCCCATGACATTGCTACCTCCGGTTTTCACTTGTTTCTTTTGCTGTGGGTCCGCGGCCAACGGGAAATACAGTGGCTGCCCGCTATGAGTCAGTGGGCAGTGCCCCAGCGGCCGGCCAATCGGCTAGCGATCGCGCCGGCTCGGAACTACCTTGCTTACGTGGCATGACGTCTGCGCTGAGGCCTGTCTTTCTCGCCGGCCCCGCTGTGGGCAACACCGTGTAGATACAAGACCTCACAAGTAGTCCAAGTCGCGTCACGCCGATATACTGCCCTCGCAAGCTCGCTGGCTGGATGCTGGGGCACAGCCCACTGCCTCAGCTTCGGCCAGTGAGGTTGCGAGGGCAGCCTATCGGTGTGACGTGACTCGGGCTTGATGGGAGGCCATGTATGTAGACGGTGTTGGCTGTGGGTCGATAAGACGTCACTGACCTATGGAATCCCAGCTGAAACTGGAGGCAAATTGGTCGGTAGAGTCTCAGCGGCCTGCACATTCTGGAAATGACGACAGCAGTATTTGAGATATCAGATCTAAAGAGCCGTTATAGAGCACGCCTAAAGACTCGTTAATCACTGAATTTAAATATTTAAAAAGTAGTCATAAAGGAGACCTTAAGAGAATACCTTTCAAAAAGGATAAAGCCAAGATCGCTAATGTATAATTCTATTTTGAAGACCAGTTTCGATGTTCTCTGCCATCATCTTCTGGTCAAAAATTGTTTTACACAGTCGTCACCTTGTAATGCCAACAGTTGTATGAAATAGTTTAAAGTGCATAAATGCACTACGTCATTGTAGTAAAAGTTTACATATTAGTATCTGAAATGTAAACTTTTTTCTACGATGACATAGTGCATCTATGCACTTTTAATTATTTTATACGACTGTCGACATCGTGAGATGAAGGCTGTGTAAAACAGTTTTTGACCAGAAGATGTTGGCATAGAACATCGGTACTGGTCGCCGAAATAAAAGTATATACAAGCAATCTTGAGTGTGTACTTTTTGAAATGTATCATAATATTGGAGCGCTTTCTCACCATATAAACAGACGAAGTCCTTTGAACAAGTTTTACTGTCTTGACACAACGTAACCTACCGCAAGTATGCATGCAAACCATCGTCCCATTAAATGAGGGCAAAAGCATATATTAACTTTACGCGTGAGTTCTGCCCGTTGCGAAACTGTTTTACGCGCACAGTAACAGGCAGTGGCAGCGACAGGGCGCTTGCTCCCTCTGTTGGAGGGGCCACTGTCCAAAAGCAGGGCGTGCAGGTCGAACACCGTTCTGCCCTATCTGTAATTCTCCTCACACGCAACACAAGAGAAAAACCGTACTGCCGTCTTTTATGGCCCTCCTTAGCTCTTCCCAGGCTTCTATCATTCCTTTCTAAAAATATAAATAATATAAAATCACATAAAATAATGCGAAAATTACGTTTATAAGGAGTCTGCAACAGTGTAAAACTGCGTATAGATTTGATCATAATAAAATGTCCGAAATCCCATAAAAAGTTAAAGGAACGCTCGTGAATTTTTGCGCCGAACACGCCGATTTAATCATGAATTCCTTTTGAACAAATCAGTCTGGTCTTAAAACGTTGAAGGAAGATACTATTACGACTCTAGTAATGTGATAAAATCTAAACAATCAACGCATAATATTCTCTCTGACCGTATTTCAATATACAGCCAAAATAATTTAATATTTCAGAATTGAAATTCGACAAACATACTCCTTTTTTAACATTTACCTTTTTAAACTATTATTTGAACATCTTTTCCAAATTATAATTATCGTTTTCCGTTATAACATCGTCTTCTGTCTCGCAGTGGTAGTTTGTCCTCTTTTTCAAGTTTATTACCTTTGGCTGTAGTGGTTTATGTACAATCAAGAGACAGTGGCCAGTCGGTGAGTGTTATGAAAGAATCATAGGAAAAAATTTACCCCTTACAAATTCATTTATTCATTTTTTGTCTTGGATGTACGGTCGAGCCGTTATTTTCATTTCGTCAAGAGACGATCGCGAAGTCCCGCTTTCATTGTTGCTACCCTAACCTAAAGTGAGCCAAAAAGTGCTGCATCACCTTTTTGGCATCCACAGTTTGTCCGACGCATGGTTTCTTCAGTGAATTGATTATTCTGAGTCTTACAGAGGTGTTCCAGCAAGATAAGGCAAGTTCATATAAGGAGTACTGTTGTCGACGAACAATGGCCTCACACACTCTGCTATATGACAGCATGGATTGTCGCAGTCATTATGCCTATACTGTCCCTATACTGAGCCGAGCGGGAGTAGCCGAGCGGTCTGGATCGCCACGTTACGGATCGCGCAGCCTCCCGCGTCGGAGGCTCGAATCCTCCCTGGGGCATGGATGTGTGTGTTGTCCTTAGGTTAGTTTACTTAGTTTAAGAAGTTTGTAAGACAAGGGACTGATGACAAACGTAGTTTGGTCCCATAAAATTACAAACATTTGAAAATTTGTCCGTTTAGTGTACACTGCATACAATGCTGGAAAATGTTTTTATGCTTCCGCACAAAAAAAATTATTTAGTCAACAGAACGTGTTGTCACGGTCCCACTGTTGACTAAATAAATGTTTTTATGCGGAAGCATAAAAACATTTTCCAGCATTGTATGCAGTGTACACTAAAAGGACAAATTTTCAAATGTTTGTAATTTTATGGGACCGCATCCGTAACATCTCCTCCTGAAGGCGAAGTTGTGATCGGTCTATTGTTTCGATAGTATCAGTGTGATCAGTACTACGGTATGCTAACATCTAATGGATGATCATCATCAGCCATTTGACATACAGTACGCATAAACGCGTTATCGTGTTTTGTTTTCTGCGTCCATAGCGATCCTCAGCGCTACGAATTCCTGCTGCTGCAGTGTGTTTTCTGAGGTCATCTACATACAGGAAGTGGAAAAACAATATACAAACACCATGCATTAGCCACGGTGGAGTCGCCGAGTGCTCTAAGGCCCCTTGCTGCGCTGCGCCGTTGTTCGCCGCCGGAGGATCGAATCCTCCCTCTGACATATGTGTGAGTGTGTTTTGTCCTTATCTTAAGTTAGTTTAAGTAGTTTGTAACCCTAGGGAGTGATAGCCGCAGCAGTTAAGTCCCTAATATTTACAAACATTTGAGCCATGCAATAACTAACTGTTGCACCACTGCGGACGTATTAACGATGAGGCAGACGTAACCACGTAACCTCGGCGCTCAAATGAAGCACCACAGTGCTAGACGTCACCTCGCAGTATACCGTACTCTTTGTTTTGTGACGGTTAACACCAACGATCTATATAAGCATCATAGACTGGCTAATGTGCTGCCATACTTGAAGCAAATTGAAAGCTCGGCCGCCTTGTTTTACAACGTCACATAGGCGTAACCACTTGTCTGCTATAGCAATGAATCATGTCACTTTCACTTTGTGCAATGACTTAACAAACCATTCTCTACTTCAGTATTGTTATTTTTATAGCCAAGCTAATATGGATAAAGGATAAATGATAGACAACAAGAGTGTGGTAGACATATCGGAAAGTTTAATTACAAATGGCACGTAAACTGGATCGGCTAAACATCGTCTCATTCATAAAAAAAACCATGCCTTTTCACTGTCTTTTAAACAATATTAATTTCGTGTACATTTGTCTAATTTGCTTTCCTCTTTTCTCCGCATATTTGGCTTTACTTGAATGATGTTCTACGACTGCAGTAATGTTTTAATAACAGCTTTATTAAGCTGGGGTAATAAGATTCCTTCTAAAATTCCGAGGTTACCAATGAGTACTCGAAGTTGGTAAATAAAGTAGGTCTGTTTCCCAACATTCTAAATACATCTACATACATTCGCAAAAGAAATTCCCTAATGACGTTTCATGTTTCCTTAGAACTCTTTCTGCCACTTCGCAAAATTTTACAAGGTCCTTAGAGGGATTGAACTTTTTAATCCGACTAATCCAGTTTTACTGTGAAACTTCCTGGCAGATTAAAATTGTGTGCCGGAACCGGGACTCGAACCTGGGACCTATGCCTTTCGCGGGCAAGCGCTCTACCGACTGAGCTACCCCGACACGACTCACGATGCCGCCTCACAACTTTACTTCCGCCAGTACCTCGCCTCCTACTTTCCAAACTTCACAGAAGCTCTCTTGCAAACACGCAAGACTAGCACTCCTGGAAGAAAGGATATGGTGGAGACATGGCTTAGCCACAGCCTAAGGGATGTTTCCAGAATGAAACTTTCACTCTGCAGCGGAGTGTGCGCTGATATGAAACTTCCTGGCAGATTAAAATTGTGTGCCAAAATCAAATGTTCAAATGTTTGTATAGTCTATGGGACTTAACTACGGGGTCATCAGTCCCTAAACTTACAAACTACTTATGAACTACCTAATCCTAAGGACTGCACAAATATCCATGCCCGAGGGGGGATTCGAACCCCCGACCGTAGTGGCCGTGCAGACCGTGACTGGAGCGCCTCAGTCCCCTCGGCCACCGCGGCCGGCAAATTGTGTGCCGGAACCGGGACTCGAACCTGGTTCGAGTCCCGGTTCCGGCACACAATTTTAATCTGTCAGGAAGTTTCATATCAGCGCACACTCCGCTGCAGAGTGAAAGTTTCATTCTGCAGTTTTACTCTCATTATTAGGAGCAAGGAGAAATTCCAAGCCGCCTAAAAACTTAACTTTTTTACTCACTTGCCTAATGATGCTTCCAGAAATATATTCAACTACTTTTTCGAAATATAATGTCAGCATTTTGTATTCTGGCACATAGTCATGGTCAAACTCGATAGACCTACTGCTCTCTGAATGACGTACATCTTGATTTGCAATAGGTAATAAATAAGTTCCATGTCTCCTGCTTGGCTACATGACATAACTTCAAACGGAGCTCTCCTTGCTGGCCATTTTGTTGTTTGAAGATGTTCAGGGAATGAAAATATCGTCGGAATCGCATTAGCCAGAAGCTGCTTTGTATCATTTGTTGCATACGTGATTTATGCTAAAAATGCGATGAACAAATGTAACTGTATGCAGTAGGTTTCCACTTACCTCGCCTCATATTGGGTAACCATCGTTTTGTAAGTTCTTCATTTTGCAAAGGAAAACTGAAAAATATCATTACAGCCTACTTTAGTTACAGTTAAACACACATACACAACCCATAGGACTATTGTATGCAGAAATGTGGTAAGTACAAAAGACGAGTTCACGAAATGTTAGAAACTAAAACAAACTAATACTTACTGAAAATACGAAATTCCAACAGTCTTATTACTGCGATTCGTACAGTTATATGCTGCGCATACACTCGGCATGATTTCAGCTTAATAAATAAGATTTCAAACTTACTACAATACATAAAATGTGAAACCAAAACACGTAAATAGCGTCGGTCTAACTTTCGTATTCGGCGCACTAGACGAAAAAGTGGATGCTTCAGTTCCTGGTTGCTGCCACAAGGAGCGCTGTTAACCCAGAGATAATGCCTCTATGTAGCTTATATAGCTCGTTGGTTAACACAAGTGGTCGGTGGAGTGCGTGACGTCTGAGACGTGCAAAGGGGAGCAGTGGCGGGCAGTAATCTGAGACGAAGCCGGCCGCGCTTCCACGTTAGGGTGTCCTCTGTAATGGGCGCGGTCGCAAAAAGATGTAAACGTCGTTGGGTAAGAGCAGTAGCGGGGAAGTTAACTGGCAACTGCCGATGAGCATCAAGAACAACTGTGGCCAGCCAACACACAACCGACACGGCTAAAGAGACTGCTTAACTCAACACTCATTTGAATAATACATTACATAAAAACAGTGCTGCCGGAGGTTAAAAATGGAAGAGTTACAATTGCTAAAGCCTTAATAACAAGAAGCCAACGTATGCCTGCCAACAAACTGATGCAACCACATTAAAACCTGGGCACCTAACGACTACAAGTACAGGGTGCACATTAAGTCCGAGAACACTTTCAATTATTCATTGCACTAGAACCAAACATTCTGCAGATATCATACATTGAAGAAAAACCCAGAATTTTTATTTTAATTTTATTTTAATTATTTTTATTTCATTTTATTTCTTTCGACGCTAGTCGCAAACCATTTCGAGTTCAAGTGCGGAGCGATCATTCTGTGAGTTCCAGTTCGAAAAAAACGAGTGTGCTACAGCTGCTCAACGGATGTAACAAGCCACAAACAAGGAAATCCAATCACCACTGGCACAACAGATACGTTATAAACGGTTTGATTGTGTCCTGCAAAGAGAAGCGGACGTCCCAGTGTGAGTGTAGTGTATGTGGAGAGACGTTCATAAGGAGTGTTGCCAGACGTAGGGAATTTTCCCTACACGTAGGTACTTTTAAGCATTGAAATCATGTAGGGAATTTTCATCCAGAAGTCCCTGGCGCGTAGGTACTTTGGTAAAATTTTACAATCGTCGACACAGGCCAAGCAGGTAATGTTGACAACAGTTGTGAACACGTGGGAATGAAAGTGACCAATGGTGGTGACGCTTGTAGAAGCCAACGATATTTTAGACTGCGTAGTTGTTTTCTCTTCACAGTAAACAATATTAATTTGAAAACTTAGTTATAGACACCTTAAAATTGATGCAAAATATGATGATTTCAATGCATATCAGTGGAATGGAGAGGATTTGAAAATAGTGTTAGAAAATGTTAGCACAAGAAAAATTCATTGTTTCCATGAAAGAAAAACGTTATATTACCTTGTCTACACTGTTACTTATTTACATAAGGACGATATACTAGTTACTATTTGTAAGTGAGAAGATGTGAACAAGACAGCGCTACAACATTTGCGACAGCCAACATTATAATGAACAAAACACTAGATATTTGTTGTCAACAGAGCATTACTCTTAGAAAATCAAATAATGTAGAGTGACGGAATTCCTTTTTTTTTGTGCTGACTGTGAAGGAAATAATTAATACTGTTCCTACTCTATGGTTGATAGTATCTCGATGTATCCTTGTGCAATTAATAAATCAGTTACTCTTGTGCACTCGGAACTCACGGCATATTTGGGGAAACTATTTAATGCTGTTCCTCTCTATGATTGACATGTTCTTAATGTACCCTTGTCCGGCACTTTGAATTTGTGACATAATCTACACTTCACTATCAAAATAAGATCCTCGAAAGCAACTATTCCATCATCCGTAATAAAATGCAAATACTCAATGAGTACAAAAAAGTTATCATAGAGGCTAACGAATCAACGACGACATATTACATGCATTCAGATATTCCACAAATCTTATTGGAAATCGTATAATATTACCCGATTAACCAACAAAATTACCGCGAATCAACTGCAGTTGCCAACAATGACCGCTAGGCCCTGTGTCGGCAATTGAAAAATAAAGCTGGTGCCTTTAACAAAACAACTGGTCATCAATTTTCATAGCTTTTTACTACAAAGAAAGGAGAAGGTTTACTAGAGCGTCTCGATGAGGTGTCAACTAGAAATATAGGCGGCCAAACCACGAAACATCAGAAACAGCTGTGGCGATTGGGAGGCGCGCATGCGCAGCACAGGCGGTTTGCCAGTCAATTTTAGTGCCAACTGAAACCTATCGTTTGTCGAGTCTCGACTTGGATGTGCATACCCTCGTTTCATTTCATTTTCTATTGGTCAGTGCATTTTGTGCAGCAGTAGAGGTATGATGGCCTCTCCTCCCCAGGCCAGTCTCCTGGATTCAGCCCCTTCCAGACCCAAATCCTAGTTATGTCCCTGGTGTAGGGGCTTTAATGAGGCGGTAGGGAGAAAGTAGGGAAAACGTAGGTACATTTTTGTGAAACTGTAGGTATTTTCTCTCTTTGCCATCTGGCAACACTGCTCATAAGGAGTCCAAAGAAATCGGCGTGTCGAGCATCCCGTGAACTCGAAATGGCTACATGACAGTGTGGAAAGTCCTGCGACAGAAGCTGTCTATGGAACCATTCAAATTGGAGCTAGTGCAAAAGCTCATTGGCGACGACAAAGAAAAGCGTTTTGATTTTTTTTTTTTTTTTCGTAGTGGCGTTGTTGATCGCTTAATTTTTAGCTACGAAGCCGCTCTTCTCACTAATGGGAAAGTGAAGAGGCATAATTGGGCTACAAAGCATCCCCACGAATGCAATGAATTTGAGCGTGATTCCCCAAATAGTAATTAACGTTTGTGCCTTGTCACGTCGAAAACTGTACGGGCCATTCTTCTTCGCCGAGAGTACCGTTACTAGATATTGCTATGTGGACATGTTTGAACCTCTTGCGTGTGTTTGCCGGTACACCACTGTGCCACGACTGTTGCCTGGGGCAGCTCCATATCCCGTATAGTACCTGAACTGCCCATGTTTGCAACTAGCGCTGTCGTAGGCATGAAAAAGAAAATACTCTCAGAGGTTCTCTTCAAAATGACATGTATATGATATCTGTACAATGTTTGGTTCTTGTGCAAGAAATAATTGTGTTTCTGGACTTTATGTACGCACTGTTTTTGGTGTGGTCTACGGTCATGTTTTAAGCGCCATCTTGTCGTCCCTGTTCAAGAGCAATTCTGGTATGGCGATTTCACCTTTGAACAGGATGGACCACCTGTTCATAATGCCACGGCCTATGTCGGTTACACGACAAAAACATCACCGTAATGGCCTGGCCACGCCTCACCGACCTACATCGATATCTCTTCTTAGTGAAGCAGTCCGCGAAAATGGGCTGCCATTCTGCAAGATACCTTCCAGCACCTCACTGAACGTATGCGTGCCAGAGTCGAACTTCTCATCAAGGCTGAGGGTGGGTCAACACCATAATGAATTCCAGCACTACCAATGGAGGGCGCCACGAATTTGTGAGTCGTTTCCAGCCACGTGTGCGGATACTTTTGATCACACAGAGTAGCTTGTAGCTAGCAAGCAGATTGCTATCGAGTTCTATGATGTCAGCTTTTGTAGCGCACCATTTTATTTTTATTTTGCTTCGCTTTTTAATATTTCTCGGATGTCGCTGATGTCCATTTGGTGAAGTGGAGCACACACGTTCCGTGTGAGGTTGACCTCTGCTCCGCCCGCACTTCTAGTTCACACGGTGAGTCATCAGCAGATAATATTTTGAGAATGGAACTTTCACTCTGCACCGGAGTGTGCGCTGATATGAAACTTCCTCACAGATTAAAACTGTGTGCCGGAACGGGGACTCGAACCTGGGACCTTTGTCTATCGCGGGCAAGCGCTCTACCACTGAGCTATCCCGACACGACTCACAACACTGCCCCACAACTTCAATTCTGCCAGTACCTCCCCTCCTACTTTACAACTTCACAGAAGTTCTCCTGCGTCACTTGCAAGACTAGCACTCCTGGAAGAAAGAATGTGGTGGAGACATGGCTTAGCGACAGCCTAAGGGATGTTTCCAGCGGAGTGTGAGCTGATATGAAACTTCCTGGCAGACTAAAATTGTGTGCCGGAACCGGGACTCGAACCTGGGGAGTTCTGTGAAGTTTGGAAAATGGGAGGCGAGGTACTGGCCAAATTGAAGTTGTGAGGCGGAGTCGTGAGTCGTGTCGGGGTAGCTCAGTGGTAGAGCGCTTGCCCGTGAAAGGCAAAGGTCCCAGGTTCGAGTCCCGGTTCCGGCACACAATTTTAATCTTCCAGGAAGCTTCATATAATAATTTTCTCGCCATAATCGCTAAACAACACTTTCAAATGAGCCTCTCTGGAGATTCGACATTCTGTTTCCACCGGTTCCTAGTGGCTGAGAGCCACCTTTACGGGGCTCGCACCGCCACATCTGACTGCAGGCAGAAGATACAACAGGCGCTCCTTGTGAGCAGAGAGTCTTTCACAACAAGTGCGAGAGGCGCCCTCGAGTGTGTGCCTGTGGCGTACAGCTATCGCCGGCTTGTATCGCACAGTGCCGGAAGTGTGGAGCCTGGCTTTATCCCGCCTGGCTTTGTTGGCTGCAGAGCCTTTACCGGCAAACGCAGGCCCGGCCCTACCATCGTGCCTCGCGGGACTCCATCGCAGACAAAGCAGCCACCACCTGACGCCGGCTGCCGACTCGCAGACAACTCTCCTCGCGACGAGAGCGCCGCTGCCACAACACAATGGCTGGGTGCCGTTTGTGTGCCGTCGGCTTCGTACGTGTTCAGAAGGCGGCGCGCTGCCTTCTGCGGAGACGCACTCACTCAAGCTGAACATCGAGACGAGACGGCGCCGACGCCGCTGTGTTTTGTCTGGTGGGGGGCACTCCACACATTCCCGTGGCCGAGTCTCTCCGTATCTCACCACAGCCATTCACACGCACAGCATCCTCATGATCCTTGCCACCTGCAAAAGAATATTCTCTAATATAAAGTATATAAGGCCAATAAGTCGACTAAATCACGGAATAATGAACATAGAGAGGTAAAAATTGACAGAAATGCTTGGAATGACATAGTGTTTTATTAGAAAAAAAATCAAGAAACTTCCGACAGATGGCGCTTCATCTGATCAGAAAAGCAATAATTAGCATAACGAAGTAAGACAAAGCAAATATGATGTTCTTTACAGGAAATGCTCAATATGTTCACCATCATTCCTCAACAATAGCTGTAGTCCAGGAATAATGTTGTGAACAGCACTGTAAAGCATGTCCGGAGTTATGGTGAGGTATTGGCGTCGGATGTTGTCTTCCAGCATCCCTAGAGATTTTGGTCGATCACGATACACTTGCGACTTCAGGTAACCCCAAAGCCAATAATCGCACGGACTGAGGTCTGGGGACCTGGGAGGCCAAGCATGACGAAAGTGGCGGCTGAGCACATGATCATCACCAAACGACGCGCGCAAGAGATCTTTCACGCGTCTACCAATACTTTTTTTAAAATTATTTGTTCTAATAAAACCCCATTCATACCAAGCATGTGTGTCAATTTTTACCTTCTATCTACATTATTCCGTGATTTATTAAGTTTTCACATTTATACTGACTTGTTGATCACCCAATATAAAATTCCCGCTGCTTCGCACGCGTAGACTGGGTGGTATGCATTGGTTGATTCTACTTCTAAACGTAAATTTTCACATATTTATCTTTACAACGCTTTCCTAACCAAGTATTTTGATGTAACTTGCCACCCCTATTCCACCATTGCTAAAATTGTAACCATCGTTCCAAATCCAAATTTTCGCATTTCCAGCATGAAAATGGACTTAATAGCACCTTGAAAAGATTTCACTTTGTTCCACCCGCTTAATGGTTGATTTTCCAAAAATATCGAAACACGCGTTTTCAAAATTCCAATCAAAAATCTTAATCAGAAATTTTGTATTTCTTGCTTCAAAATTGCCTTAATAGCAACGTATTTTCAAAAAACCGTTCACCCCATATTTCACGCCCTTAGGAAAGAGAATATGGAGAAATCACCTATGCCTAGAGTGTAAGATAAACAAGTCTACAAGTTTCAAGTTTCTATCATCTTTTCAGCACCGTTTTCTGTCTTTTAAAAACGGATCGACAACGCGAAATTTCTTTAATACGCTTTGGCATCTTTCTTGGTAGTTTCACTTTTCAAACTACAATATGCACTTATTTTTCTTAATTCGTACGCTTGTTTCAGAAAACCAACAGAAGAACGTACATCACGTTTCGCTGTATATAACTTCTTTGCTTTATACTGCCAAAGTCATTGCTGCTCTTTAGCCCGAATTTTATATAAGCTGACGACTTTCAGCCACTACATCTTCCACCCTCTTATAGCTATTGACACGGAACTGTTGTGGTGTACAACGGGAGACTTTGTACTACAACAACACAGAAAGGTCGTTCGTCTCCCTTTTGTAGTTTTTGCAGATGAGTAAAACATCGACACCCTCACGTAGAATTTTATGTAAGTCGGTAACTTTCCACTCGCACTATCTTCCGCCCTCTTATCGTTATCAACCCTCTACCACCGTAGTGCACTAATACCTGCTACCACATACAAACACTATTCGCTTGCGATGTGTAGTTTCGGCTGCAGAGTGAAATAAAGACACACTCTGGTGATTAAGAACGTACCCGAGTGCACTGCTTGCCATACTCGATGTATCATTCCAGACACGACGCCAGTGATGGTTTGCCGACCTGTGCCTGCCGAGCCACCAGAGGGTTGAGGCATTCCTTCAGAAGGGAAACCGCACGACTCATTTTTTTTAAGAAGTGATATTTTCGTGTTTCGCCCACTAAAAATTGTTTGTATATGCAGGACTATTACTTAACACTTGATTCTAAGTTACTTTACAAAAATGGAAAGTAAGGTAAAATAATTATCAGCTTAGGAGGCGATCTCAATGTATTAAATTTTGCACTTCTTTAAAAAAAGGAAATATTATTTATCAGCCTTTTACATGACTTCCGATGATTAGTCAACAGAAGTCATGTAAAAGCTATGTAGACAAATATTGTTTAAAAATAAATGAAAAAAACTTTAAAAATCATCTGTAGAGGACCACCTTAAAAATCTGAAAAAAATCAGCGTCTGTGTAAGATGCCCTGATGCAATTACAATGTGGTTCCTTTTTTCTAATATGTTTAAAAACTAAAACATGTCCCACTTTGGATCAATATAAAAGAATAGTATAGGGTATTTTAAGGCATTAACCGGATTCACGACTACTTGCTTATGCGAGAGTGTATTTTCTAGTTTTGTCGTTTTCAATACACAAACATACTTTGTGTCGCAAACGATTTACGCCTACGACTAACACGTTCCAGTCCAGATATAGGTTTCAATTAACATCAAGAGTAAACATTACCACAGATCTGATAGAGTTTACTATGTAACACGTGTAAAATGAATTTGTATTCGACAAAATTTTATTTCCTTTTTGTAAGAAAAGTTCCCTTCGCCATTACTAAAATCTCATCATTATCATTAGAGACTGATTATGCCTTTCAGCGTTCAGTCTGGAGCAAAGTACCTCTAATAAAATTCCTCCATGATACCCTATTCAATACTAACATTGATGCCTCGTCTGATGTGATGCCTTTTACTTCAAAATCATTCTGCACCGAATCTAAGTACTTTCTTCTTGGTCTACCTCGACTCCTCTTACCTCCGCTGCCGAGATCATGAGTCTCTTACGTAACCTTGCTTCTCCCATGGGTGTAACATGACCCCACCATCTCAGTCTTAAAATCTTGCTCATAAAATCAGTAGTCCTTAATTTTCATGCTATTGCAATTCTTTTTATTACTATTAATTTATGTATGGTAACTGCTGTGGTTTCACTGCGTCGCGAAACTTATCCCAGAAAGATTGCAACACATTAAGAAAAAGACTGCGAACCGCTGGTGTAGGGTCGTAATCTTTGATCGTATAATCAGAGGCTCAGACGGTTCTGCGACCGGGTGGGCTGCAGATTCCTCGACTTGCGCCAAAGGGTGGTGGGTTTTCGGGTTCCGCTAAATAGGTCAGGAGTCCACTATACTCAGGAAGCGGCTACACGGGTAGCGGGGGCTGTGTGGCGTGGACTGGGCGATTTTTTTAGGTTAGAGGGCCTCCGGAATACACGAAATGGGTTTCAGTCACAAAGGGGGCAGGTCAGACACAAGAAGAAAGCAGATCTAGAAACAATTGGTATAACAATTGTAAATTGTCGTAGCTGTATTGGGAAAGTTCCAGAGCTCCAAGCGCTGATAGAAAGTACTGAGGCACATATCGTTATAGGTTCTGAAAGCTGGCTGACGCCTGAGATAAGTTCGGTCGAAATTTTTTCAAAGGGCCAAATGTTCTTCAGAAAGGATAGAATAAATAAAAAAGTGGGTGGTGTGTTTATTGCTGTTACAAACGGTTTATCCTGCAGCGAAATTGAGACAGATACTTCCTGTGAGTTGGTCTGGGTAGTGGTTATACCTGACAACCGGAATAAATTAATAATTGGATCTTTTTATCGGCCCCCTGACTCAGACGATGCGGTTGCCGAAATGTTCAAAGAAAGCTTGAATCACATTTCAAATAGGTATCCGAAGCACACTGTTATAATCGGTGGCGACTTTAATTTACCCTCGATATGTTGGCATAATTACGTATTCAAAACAGGCGGTAAATATAAAACATCGTCCGAACTAGTTCTGAATGCTTTTTCTGAAAACTACTCCGAACAGTTAGTTCATGAACCCACTAGAATAGTAAGTAGTTGCGAAAATACCCTTGATCTCCTAGCAACAAATAATCCGGAGATAGTAAAGAGCATCAAAACAAATACAGGGATTAGCGAACATCGAGTTGTAGTAGCGAGACTAAATGTCGAAATTCCGAAATGCACAAAAAGTAAACGAAAAATATATCTATTCAATAAAGTAGATAAAAATTCGCTTCACGCTTTCCTGAGTGATAATCTCCAGTCTTTCAAAACTAAAAATGCGAGTGTAGATCAGTTGTGGCTTACTTTCAAAGACATAATATCAGTAGCAATCGAGAGATTTATATCAAATAAATTAATAAAAGAGGGGGCTGATCCCCCGTGGTACACAAAAGAGGTCAGATCACTGTTGCAGAAACAAAGAAAAACGCATGCAAAATTTAAAAAGACACAGAATCCACAAGACTGGCGATCTTTTACTGAAACACGCAACCTAGCGCGGACATCAATGCGAGAAGCCTATAGTAGTTACCACAACGAAATCCTGTCTCGTAATCTTGCAGAAAATCCAAAGAAATTCTGGTCCTATGTGAAGTACACTAGTGGCAAAACACAAACAATACCTTCACTACGCGATAGCAATGGTAATACTACCGACGACATTACTGCTAAGGCAGAATTACTAAACACAGCTTTCCGAAATTCGTTCATCAAAGAAGACGAAGTGAACACTCCAGTATTCAATCCAAGAACAGATGCCAGCATGCGAAACTTAGAAGTAGATGTTCCTGGAGTAGTAAAACAACTTGTCACTAAACAAAAACAAATCTTCCGGGCCAGATTGTATACCAACTAGATTCCTCTCAGAGTATGCTGATGCAATAGCTCCGTACTTAGCTATAATTTACAACCGATCACTCAGCGAAAGATCTGTACCCAAAGACTGGAAAGTTGCCCAAGTTACTCCAATATTCAAGAAAAGCAATAGGAGTGATCCCCAAAATTACAGGCCTATCTCATTGGCGTCGATTTGCAGTAGGATTTTGGAACATATACTTTGTTCGAATATTATGAACTACCTCGAAGAGAACGACCTATTAACCAATAGTCAACACGGATTCAGAAAGTATCGCTCTTGCGAAACGCAGCTTGCCCTTTATTCACATGAAGTGTTAAGTGCCATCGACAAGGGATCTCAAATCGATTCCATATTTCTGGATTTCCGGAAGGCTTTTGATACTGTACCCCACAAGCGGCTTCTAATGAAATTGCGTGCTTATGGAATATCTTCCCAATTGTACGATTGGATTCACGATTTCCTATAAGAAAGGACACAGTTCGTTGTAATTGACGGTAAGTCATCGAGTAAAACAGAAGTGATATCTGGCGTTCCACAGGGAAGCGTTATAGGTCCCCTACTCTTCCTCGTGTTTATAAACCATTTAGGAGACAATCTGAATAGCTTCCTTAGACTGTTCGCGGATGATGCTGTCGTTTATCGGTTAGTGAAGTCAGCAGAGGATCAAAAGCAGCTGCAAAGTGATTTAGACAAAATTTCTACTTGGTGAGAAAATTGGCAATTGACACTAAATAAAGAAAAGTGTGAAGTAATACACATGACCACTAAAAGAAATCCACTGAACTTCAATTACGCGATAAATCAGTCAAACCTTAAGGTCGTAACTTCTACCAAATACCTAGGAGTTACAATTACGAACAACTTTGACTGGAGAGAACACATAGAAAATATTGAGGTGAAGACGAATCAAAGGTTACGTTTCATTGGCAGAACGCTTCGAAGATGCACCAGCTCCACCAAAGAGACTGCCTACATCACACTTGTGCGTCCTCTCCTGGAGTTTTGTTGCCCCTTGTGGGACCCTCACCAGGTGGGACTGACGGAAGATATTGAGAAGGTTCAGAGAAGGGCAGCTCGTTTTGTTTTATCACGTTACGGGGGGGAAAGCGTCACGGAAATGTTGCACGAATTGGGGTGGAAATCATTAAAAGAAAGACGTTATTCATTGCAGCGTGATCTGTTTGCGAAGTTTCAATCACCGACTTTTAGTTCTGAATGTGAAAATATTTTGCTAGCACCCACCTCCTTAGGGAGACATGACCATCCCAATAAAATAAGAGAAATCAGATCGAAAACGGAACGATTTAGGTGTTCTTTCTTCCCACGCTCTATTAGAGAATGGAACGGTAGAGAAAAGTTATGAAAGTGGTTAATGAACCCTCTGCCAGGCACTTAAATGTGATTTGCAGAGTATCTATGTAGATGTAGATGTAGATAATGTAGATCTTAGATTTTTACTTATCCCAGATCCGCTGGGTCCTTGCGGAGCAGTTTCGATGCCGTTGGTGCATCATCTCGACACACCCACAAACCTTGCCTCAGCTTCCGAGGAAATCTCAGACTTCGTTAAGGTGGTTTAGTAACATGTCTCGATTCTTTAGCATTTTCATAAATGTATGAAATCACGACAGCGTACCGGGGTATAGAGATTCGTTCTCGTTGTCTCTTTAAGAATAGAAATGGCCGCAAACTCCGGTGTTTCTAAATGCGCATGTGGTGTTCCATACTGGACAGTCACTAATGAAGGCTCGCTGGCCTTTATTTTCATCGATGTGTGGGTGGTATAGCAACAGCTGGGGTATTCCGGACCAATCGTTTCCGCAGCCATCAAATGTATTTAAAGCTACGGAACCAAACTACAGTGGTCATCGGTCCTTGTATGTTTGTGTGTACGTGTTGCATACAAATCTACAGTTTTGATCCAATCTTTTTCTATTTTTTTTTTTTTTGTACACGTAAGGTTAAATCTATGAGGACGGTCGCCATAAGTTTAAGAATTATGTACAACACATAGTTCACACTATATGACGTCAGAAACAATGCTCGGAAAACTGCTGCATTAAGCGATAGTGCTGCTAATTTTCTCCTAAACCATTGGACAGATTTCAACCAAATTTGATACACATATTTCTCTCGTGAGATAACAATTCCTGTCTCTCGCTTAGTACTTTTCCGCTGTTGCAAGTCGCTAAGTATTGTCTTCCTACATAGTCTATTTATTAAGTTTAGTCGCATTATGTAGCAGTTTCTTGCGACCCTTATTGTTTATGACGTTATATCTCGTGAAACATGTGTCGTATGTGGTTCGTACTTCTACAGCAATTTTTATTTGTGTACCAAATTTGGTTAAAATCGGTCCAGTGGTTTAGGAGAAAATGAACAGCATTATCGCTTAATGCAGCAGTTTTCTGAGCATCTCATTGTTCCTGACGTCATATAGCGTGTAAATCTTACACTCATAGCGACCGTCCTCATAGATTTAAGATTACTTGTACAAAATTTGAAAAAGATTAATACGTAAAGATTAGTTACATTTTTCAATAAATTTCTCTTTCACAAGAAGTCATACACCAATGGAAATCTAGCATTATGTTATTTGAGACATTTTAATGACGTATAGATCAATAAATAAAGCAATACGAAAATGCAGCTGAAACACTTCAGCGACGTTTTGGCGAGACAGCCTTATTTCGAATTTATTGTCCGATAAATGTGGCCTTTTTTTTAAAAAAAAAAAGAAGGAAATGGACAGAGAGAGAAACGATAGGAGAAGTACTATCAACGCTGGACTAGATAAATAAATAAATAACCAGGCAACGACGGGTTTTCAGCTAGTTTCGAATAATATAAGAACGTTTGGGCACACAGCCTCCAAATTCATTGGCCAATCACAGCAGAGTACTGGAATGTTTGGCTGCCTTTCCCACGGGAATATCACCGCCTCTGTTATTGGTACACCAGCCTGCAAACAGCTGTTCTGACTTGCACTGAGAACAGCGAAAGTGGTGGCGGCAAACCAGAAATGTCACAGACTGATGTAAATAAAATCACTCCACAGCAGCCGTAACAGATATCTTGGTACAAAACGGTTACACTAAAGTGATCTATATATATATATATATATATATATATATATATATATATATATATATATATATATATGACGCGTTTCGCCTCTTCTGGGCATCATCAGACGTTGAAAGGGGGAAATTTACAAACTTGTTTAAAAAACAGGAGTTAACTAGTTAACTAAAAATATTTAAAATATTTCCAAAGCAAGGAATATTATAAATAGGGAAGGTACAGACTGAGAAAACTGCAGGCCACATTCACGTTTTGGCGTGGGGGAATGAAGATTGAACTTACAAATACCGCTTAAGAGCACAGTTTAACCAATAAAATTACTTAGCACTGAGGTAGCACAGCCTCAGTTATTAAATTCAATGAAACAGACCTTTTGCAACAGCTGTGGTAACTGTTGCTTAAAAATAGGGACAACGAAGTCGATGGTAAAACATAATTCAGCCACGCGAAGCTTTGTTTACTCACGTAAGAGCCGCTGCCTGCCATAACCGCGGACTGCTTCCGCGCTCGTGTCTGCTAGTGAGTAAACACAGCATTGCGCGGCTAAATTAGCTTTTACCATTGACTTCGTTACTCCCGTTCTTAAGCAACAGTTACCACAGCTGTTGCAAAAGGTCTGTTTTATTGAATTTAATAATTGACGCTCTGCTACCTCAGTAATAAGTAATTTTATTGGTTGAACTATGCTCTTCAGCGGTATTTATTAGTTCAATCTTCATTCCCACCCCCCTAAACGTGAATGTGCTCATGTGTCCTGCAGTTTTATCAGTCTGTACCTTTCCTGTTTCTAATACTCCTTGCTTGGGAAAGATTTTACGTATTTTTTGTTAACTCCTGTTTTTTAAACAAGTTTGTAAATTTTTCTCCTTTCAACGTATGATGATGTCCAGAATATGCGAAACACGTCATGTATAAATACATGAGACATCGCTTTTGTGCAACCAAGACTGTTTTTGTACCAAAAAAAAGGTCAGCTGGGAGTCGTGGCGAACCCCTCTGACCCAGGCTGCTGTGTGGGAGCCATCTTCGGCAGGGATCTCAGAAGGTATGACAGGCGAGTGGCAGTCTACTGATTAACTATTTGGGTCACTTTTTTTTTTAAGTATAAGTCTGAGTTAAGTTTTTCTTACAAAATTACATCAGGAATATAAGGTTTGTTATAAATTTTTATTTGTCATTGTGGCGTAAAGTGGTGGTTTCGGTGTGAGACCATTGTAGTCCCTGAATGTGATAACTTCGTGATTTAACGTGAACTGCTTTTGTTTATTTCATACGCTATTGAAAAGAAGATCGGTATGTCTTAATATACGTTTTACCGACAAAAAGCAGTTTTCGTAACTGAAGGCAGAATTATTAGGGCAGTCAGGGGAAAGTTATGTAGGTTATTTAACTTGACGGCGTATGAAACAATGTGGAAGATACGGTTACTAACAACACACGGGAGTGACTTTACTGTATTTTTCAGTGTCAGGCTCTCGTCCTACAACGCCACGCGCTTGGTGCTGAAGGCAGTGGGCGTGGCCTGTCGGGAAACCTCAGATGTGAGGTGACCGCGGACGCCTTCTTCACCACCAAGTCGGTGTCCGCCAAAATGCAAGCTGTCGTTTGAAGATGCATCGAAGTTGATCACTATGTGATCGAAACCGATCTGCTGTTTTAAAAACAAAATATTAACGACCAATGCTGCTTATTACATCTGGTGTGTTCATCATTGGGATATGTCATTGTAAATACCTGTTTTGGCTCGAAAGTTGTCAAGGACTGAAACCAGTAGCATTGGGCAAACATAATAAATACCTTCTGGTCAATCATAATGACGATTCATAAATATCTAACAGCAGTTAAACTCCACCTTATCACTTATTTTTGCCGAAATAATGGCTGAAGACCTCACAAACTTCACCATCGGGCCAGATGCTGGAAACTGCGCGAAAAAAGAAAGACTCATTGAGTCACAAGACGTTCTTCCGTTTACATCAGAGACCATTTTATACCTTCCACACAACGTTTTTATGTCAAAGGCATGTAGATGGGTAAACGTCAACTCGGTCTAGAAGTATTACCTTTGGGAGCGTTTAACGTACTGGGCCGTAGCTCGCTGCCTCTTGAAGTTCTCGTTGATCGGCGCTCTCGGTAACGGCTGACTGAAATTCCATGGGACAAAACCAGTCTGCTACAAATGATGTACAACTGCAGTTCACTGACACTTTAGTGGTTCATTAGCGCCCAGTTGTCCCCATGCACGGCCGGCGGACAAGTCTCATTAATAACAGTCACCGCAACCCAGTATGAACATTCCACGTGTCATTAAAACAACTTTTCACAGTTCCTGTGTGAAACACATAAGTCCGAGGTGTACGTTAAAAGTAGGCCATTCTACGGAATAAAAACTCACTTCTGGGAGGCGGTATCCAGATAAGAGTTAACTGTTATAAAAAAAGCTCAATTTTAGAAGTAAAATTTGCAAAAGGTCCGTGTCAACTACCGGCTACTCCCTGCTGCAAAATCTAGTTCCTTGGTCCAAATTGAGAACTGACTTCGTTCAAATTACTCTAATAACAGGAAGTTAACGATACAGTGGCCACATACGTAGCAGCTCACACGAAATTACACACAGTCATTAATAAACATGCCACCAAAATTAAAGTTATTTCATAAAGGTGGCTAAAGAAAAACATTTTTGGCGCAACGCAACTTAAACATAAAAAAATTCCACCTGAGCTTGTTCTCGCCACTGGTGTAAAACAATATTAAATAACAGGAGGAAGATGCTCGAAAACTACAATTTATAGGCAAGTCAAAATTATACTGAACTTAACTTGTTTATTCAGGTCGAATGCAAGCAAAATGGGAAACCAATTTTGTTAATACAATAAAAAGCATCCCATGCACATGTTCTAATACTGACGATGTCCAGCATCGAATTTCATAAATTACTCAGAACTTAACGCTACTGGGGCGAGGATTTACAAACAACACTCACTCGCTCACACACACGCAATGCACAGCGAAACTCACCAAAATCAGCGTGCTGAAACGAGGCAGAAGCAGCGCCGCTACTGTAAGCGAAATTCAGCAAACCAGAGGCACTACACAGCACAATATACAATAAAACTGCGAAGATGGCTCTAGTCTGTCGTGCCTGATTTGAGTTGGTGCGTGAGTATAGCAAAGTTAAGTTGCATTTAGATTAGACCGCGAGCAAACACGCTAACGGCGACACACGGCTAAGATACATGATCACACTCTATTGAAGGTGAAGTGGTTAAAATCGGATTCATTACCCAAAATCACGGCGGACTCATAAGTTGCAATCTGAGAATAAACTATCTAGGCACTCGTATTATGAAAAATGTCGTGAATTCAGGTGACTAGCTGCAAACCCCTGATGTCGGAGTTCGGACCCACGTGGTTCCGAAAACCGATAAAAATGTATATATTCAATTTCAGAAAATTAACTACGGCATACAACCCCTAGAACTGCATAGAATTTCATATGCAAGATATCGAAGGAGGTTGTACAAGGCTCGGAGAGAATTACTGACAAAGACTGAGTGCATACTACAAGTTCGGAGAAGAAACAGCAAAATTAAAATAGGCAGTGAGAGAAAATCGTGAAATTCTGGTGGAAATCAGAAGGATACAGGCACAGTTACTTGCCTGATGGGCATGGAACATGCTAGACAACGAATCGCTACCATCTCCACGGACACAAGAGCAGAACCAACCTTACCTCACCACGATCCCAACACCAAGTGACCACCGAGCGGCCAGGAGGCTCGAAAGCTACCGGAAACTGGCAAAACCCAGCGGTGGTGGGGAGATAAGATCGCGAGACTCGCCCTGGAGATGGCTTGTCGACTGGCTTGTAACCAAAGGGTGTAGAAACCTCTTTGGTAGCACCAGCAGCAGAGGTTGGTAACGACTAACTATCGAGTCTGAGCCAGAGAGAACCATGCAAAGCGAGCTATTACCACCCACATTCAAGTCATTAAATTCTCACACATCCACTTAAAAGTAAAACAAGTAGTCATTCTCACAGGGACAGTGGCGTAGTGGAGAAGCCGTACTTATGCCACATTCATAACCACAATAATTATTAGAATAACAAAATCCTAGCAATATTAACTAACACTTCAGAAACTAATATTTTAAAACATTAAATAAAAATGCTATTCCTCATGCCTTGAATAGAGTGGGGTTCTAGTTTTAACAAAATGCTAATCTAGCGACATCAAGTAAAATTACAATTTTATTAAAAAATATATGGAAGACGACAGGCGGTCCTCTTTCAACGTTTGAATGTGGCACAAATGTGAAGGATTAATCACTGTAGATACACTTTCCACACGCCTAACACTGAAGAACTTTTACCTAGTTGTTCATATTAGAGTTCTGGTTGATGCGGAAGTGAGGTCCAGACGAGTGACGGTTGCAGCAGTTGTGCACCGTGAAGATGGCGGACCAATCAGAGCGGCCCGCGGTCGTTGACCCCCGCAGCGGCCGCGCCTCCCCGTATAAATCAGAGGCTCGCAGGCAGGGTACCCGCCTCTGAAGCGCTGGCGTGGGCGGTGGTGATGGTGATGGGGCACAATTCGTGGCCGCTGCCGGCGTGATGCCTGATGGCTCACGACCGCCGCCGCCGCCGCCACCTCTGAACCGCCGATTAAAACCGCCGCCCGCCTCTCTAATCGCTGCCTCCCCCTCCTCCTGTCGTGGCCTTTTTGCCTTTTAATTGTGCGTGTAAAAGGGGCGTTTACCTCCCACCTCAGGGGGGACTGCCCTCTCGTAAGACTACAATCGACTGTGAGCACACAGTGGCTCGACTAACACGTGGCTACACCGCCGGTATATGGCGGCCAAACTTTTAACGAACGAGGTTGGGATTTATTCCCATCTGCTTGCTTTACTGGACCTCCCGACACCACAGTTGCATAATAATAGATACGATTGTAATTAGTCTATTTTCATTTTCTTTTCCAAAACTTTTATTATTCTAACGTAACTAGCTATTATTTGACGTCATAGAAGTTTGTTTGATTATCAAATATTAATTAGTTAATGCCAGAGGCATATTGTCATATTTAAGACGGAATGCTAATGCTGATGATCGTGTGGCAGTTTTGACCGGGGGATCCCGCGTGTGACTGTTCTGCCGCCTGGTGCAACTGCTTTTACTTGACGCCACTTCGGCGACTTGCATTTTGATGATAATGAATACAATGATGAAGATAACACTCAACACTCAGTCCATTGACGGGAATCGAACTCGTGCCCCCCCCCCCCCCCCCCACGTGGTAGTCAAAGACACTGTCGTCTGAACTATGATGGCGGACAGTATGCTGATTAGTATTACTGTTAAAGCTAATTAAATTGTTTTTTCATAATATTAAAAAAGGAATTATTATGTTTCACAGTTAACCCTACACTGCATGGTGTTGCTGTTTGCCAACGCAAATCTTTATCGTATATATTGGGATCTAAGCATTTAGTTGATCGTTTGCTCGACAGAAGGCAGCCCGGTTGTGAATTGAGTAGACATGCAACAAAGGTTGCTGTAACGGATTTCACTCGCTGTTGAGCAATAATGTAATGACAAATTAATACGACTATTGTCAAGTAAAAAAAAAAATTATCATGTTACTGACATCTAATCGGAGCAGAAAAAATGAAATGTTAGGTACCAATATTTTCATGCAGAGTGACACGTGTAAATGCATTATGTTGACAATGGCAACAGGGAAATAATGACTTTTACATTGCTAAATCAGTTATATAATTTTTTAATATTTTCCCATGCATAGGTGAATATCTTCTACCGTGTATATATATATATATATATATATATATATATATATATATATATATATATATATATATATTTGCGCCTAAATAAAAATTCATGCAGTGTAGGGTATATGGTAGGAAAGTTTTGCCCTACATCTACCTATACACTCCGCAATCGACCGTAAGGTGCGTGGCGGAGGGTATACCGTACCACTACTAGGCATTTCCTTTCCTATTCCACACCCAGGTAGCGAGGGAAAAATGAATGTCTACACGCCTCAATACGATCCATAATATCTCTTATCTTGTCTTTGTGATCTTCACGCGAAATGTAAGTAGGTGGCAGCAACATCGTACTACATCTCTAAATTTCTTCAACAGAATTTCTCGAAAAGAACGTCGACTTTTCTCCAGCGGTCTCCATTTGAGTTGCCGGAGCATTTCCGTGACACTCGTGCATTGGTCGAACCTACCAGTAACAAACCTAGCTGCTCGCCTCTGAACTGCTTCTATATCTTCCTTTAAACTGATCTGGTGCGGGTCCCAAACACTTGAGCAATACTCAAGACGTGGTCGTACAAGCGTTTTAAACGCGGTCTCCTTTACAGATGAAGTACGTCTTCCCAATACTATTAATATAGCGAAGACTTATATAACAATTTACTCAGTATTATTTACGATGCCTTTTACAATAGCCAGTACATGTAATTGTTCACTGTTCCATTATAATTAATCTTAAGCTCTCAATTAACAATACTTAATTTCCAGTGACATTGTTTGGATGATATAAATAGGATGCTTTCGCGCCATGTAAATGAGTCTTGTTACGCCCTTGATCTGAGGCACAATCCACCCCAGTTCATTGTTACGAGTCATGCAACGTGATATATGTGAGACAGAATCCATGTCACTCTGAACTCTAATTTGAATACTTATGAAAAACTTCTATGTTAGGCGTGTTTAAAGAGTATCTACAGTGATTAATCCTTCATATTTGTGCCACACTCATACATACCTATTGGACTGAAAATTTGAGTTATTGACGTGTGACATGTGCGTACTGGATTGTAGTTACGGTTATTAGACTTGTACGCTGGTCACAAATGGGGACAACTGGGCACTAATGGATCATTAAAATGTCAGTGAACTGCTATGTGCTACATGTCGCCTACGTCATTTGCAGTGGACTAGTATTGCCCCATGAAATCTCAGCCAGCCGCTACCGAGAGCGTAGATCTACGAGAACTTCAAGAGGCAACCAACTGCGATCCGGTACGTTGCAAGCTCAAAAAGGTGGTCCTTGTAGACCTAGTTCAAGTTTACTCGTGCAAATGCCGTTGTTGTTGTTGTTGATGATGTTGTTGTTGTGGTCTTCAGTCCGCAGACTGCTTTGATGCAGCTCTCAACGCTACCCTGTCCTGTGCAAGTCTCTTCATCTGAGAATACGTTCGGCAACCTACATCCTTTTGAATCTGCTTACTGTATTCGTCCCTCGCTCTCCCTCTACGATTTTTACCCCACACGCTTCCTTATGATGCTAAGTTGACAATTCCTTGATGTCTCAGAATGTGTCCCACCAATCTATCCCTTCTCTTAGTCAGGATATGTCAGAAACTCCTTTTCTCCCCAATTCACTTAAGCACCTCCTCATTAGTTATGTAATCTACCCATATAATTTTCATCATTCGTCTGTAGCACCACATTTCAAAAGCTTCTATCACCTTTTTATCTGAACGCCTTAACGTCCACGTTTCACTTCCATACAATGCTACACTCCAGACAAATGCTTTCACAAAAGACTTCCTAACATTTAAATTAATATTATTTAATAAGATGTTTCGCTTCTTTAGAAACGCTTTTCTTCCCATAGCCATTGTGCATCAGAAGTTATTTTGCGGCCGGCCGCGGTGGCCGAGGGGACTGAGGCGCTTCAGTCACGGTCTGCACGGCTACTACGGTCGGGGGTTCGAATCCCCCCTCGGGCATGGATGTTTGTGTCGTCCTAGTTCCCATAGACTTTACAAACATTTGAACATTTGAGTTATTTTGCTATCGAAATAACAAAACTCGTTTACTACTTTCATTGTCTCATTACCTAATCTAATTTCTTCAGCATCGCCTAATTTTCTGACGTTATATTCCATTACACTTGTTTTACTCTTGTCAGTGTTCACTTTATATCTGCCTTTCAAGACACTGTCCATCCCATTCAATTGCTCTTTCACATCTTTTGCAGTCTCTGACAAAATTACTATGTCATCGGCAAACCGCAATGTTCTTATTTTCCCCTGCATTTTAATGTCCTCTCCAAATTTCTCCTTCCATTCCTTCACTGCTTGCTCAATGTACAGATTGAACAACATTGGGGAAAAGCTACAACCCTGTCTTACGCCCTTCCTAACCTCTGCGTCCCTTTCTTGCCCTTCGACTCTAATAACCGCTGTCTGGTTTTTGTTTAGGTCGAATATAACTATTCGCTCCCTATATTTTACCCCTGATACCTTCAGAATTTGAAAGAGTGTGTTCCAGTCTACATTGTTAAAAGCTTTATCCAAATCTACAAATGCTAAGAATGTAGGTTTCCCTTTCCTTAGCCTGTATTTTAAGATAAGTCGTAACGCGAGCATTGCCTCCTGTGTTTCTACATTTCTCCTAAATCCAAACTGACCTTCCACAAGATCGGATTCCACAAGTTTTTCCATTCGCCTGTACATAATTCGTGTTAGTATTTTGCAATCATGTTTGATAAAACTGGCAGTTATGAAATTTTTACATTTGTCTGCACTTGCTTTAATTAGAATTGTGATATTCTTCTTGACGTCGGAGGGTATTTTCATCATTTCAACAAAAATAAGTGATAACGTGGGGCAATACAAGCACTGATGGTAAAGCTGTATACATCATTAGATTCACAATAGACGTTATGGAAATGTTTATTGTGAATCTAATGATGTATTCAACTTCACCATCAATGCTTGTATTTCACGTCTGTATATATGCATATAACTGTAGTAAGAAATTTTGAATGAGAGGATACAAATAAAGTCATATGAGATGTGACATTTTGAGGTACAAGAGATCAGAAGATTACGTCTAAGTAACGTCGAAATCGGTCATCCTAACAAAGAAAATCGCGATCTTGGCTGGAAACGTGTGTAAATTAAATATTAACTTTAATTGAGAGTAATGTGCACGTTTACTGTCTTAGAATTACAACGAGTCACAGAAATGTTTTAATTACAAGTGATCCCCTACGAGAGTGTAACGACGCACGATTCATAGTCAACTTAATACTGTTGACAGAAGTAGGATGCATAGGCATTTATAGGTGTACCATTCTGCAAGTTTTTGACCTGTCAACTGCCGCCAGTCTCATCGTTCAGAGCGCAAAGTAGCATAATTTAATTTTTGTAACTTTTCATTATCGGTCATTTCTTAAATTCCGTTAGTGCTTCTGTTTTTATGAGTTTTACCCCGCATATTCGTTAGATTTCATTAAAGCTTCTGTTTTAAGATTTCCGAACAGCTCAGTCATCTAAGAGCCGCCATTATTAAAGTACTATTGTAGCAGCGAATTTTAGTACTTAGCAGCTTTGTAATCACTCTTTACAACGCGGTGGAATAGCCGAGAGCATTGAGGCGCTATGCTCTGATGCGCGAGGCCGTTCCCCGTCGAAGGTTCGAATCCTTTCTAGGGCATGGATGTTCGTGTTGTCTTTAGTACAGCTTGTAAGTAGTTAGTAAGTTTAGGGACTGATGACCACGCAGTTAAGTCCCATAAAGTGAAGAAATATTTGAACATTTTTTTCACTCTTTAGGTATTTCAGTAGGACTGTTAAATCTGACATTGTCAGAATGGAGATGGCCGGTCTTATAATTAGATAAAATGCTTAAGAATTTTAAACAATTTATTTAAATTTAATAAAATTGACGTAGACCGCAGAGTGTAAGTCTTTTTATAATATATAGTGGTGACCAGTTTCGACATTTCGGTCATTATCGAACCACTGTTCTTTGATCGAGACCGCGACACAGGAGTGAAACCAAGCGGTCAAAAATTAGCAGTTCCATCAGTTAAAATATATTTAAAAATCATGTCCACTCACAACATAAAAAAATTTAAAATCTTTTCCATTCAAAGCATAAAATAACCGTCCAATACCACTAGTATTTGTTTTATTTTATGCTTTGACTGGACAAGATTTTAGATTTTAACTGATGGCACTGCTAATATTATGTTGTGACGTGATCCACCCTCAACGCAGGGTGAGTCGCGGGTAGCGTTCGCATCGCTCGAGACGGAGGGCTGCTGTAGAAGCTGACCGAGCTACCTTAGGCCGGTAGCGTCGAGGGGCGGAAAGAATTCCGATGTGCACTCAGTACGTCCGCTGGGGGGCTTCACCGGAGATGTGGAGGCAGCCTTTCCGGGGGCTACTGAGCGACGGGCTGCCGTCGTCGTTATTGGTCATCAGAATGAAACTTTCACTCTGCAGCGGAGTGTGCGCTGATATGAAACTTCCTGGCAGATTAAAACTGTGTGCCGGAACCGGGACTCGAACCTGACCTCTTTGCCTTTCGCGGGGAATCGCTCTACCGACTAAGCTATCCCGACACGACTCACGATGCCGCCTCACAACTTTACTTCCGCCAGTACCTCGCCTCCTACTTTCCAAACTTCACAGAAGCTCTCCTGCGAACCATGGAAGACTAGCACTCCTGGAAGAAAGGATATGGTGGAGACATGGCTAAGGGATGTTTCCATAAAATGAAATTTTCACTCTGCAGCGGAGTGTGCGCTGATATGAAACTCCCTGGCAGATTAAAATTGTGTGCCGGAACCGAGACTCGAACCTGGGACCTTTGCTTTTCGCGGGCAAGCGTTATTGACCATGTCGGCAGCAACGGTTCCTGACGCTTAGGTCCGAGGACATCCTCAGATCCTACGGGCGGCTGGCGGAACTGGTGAAGGTTGCTGCCCGCGCGCGCGGGGTGCGAGCAGAGCTTTCAATCTGCAGCATTGGTCCCACAGCGGATCGCGGCCCTTTGGTTTGGAGCCGAGTGGAGGGTCGAACCAGAGACTTCGTCGACTGTGTGGCAGTTATGGCTGCAGATTTCTGGACTTGTGTTATCGAATGGGGAATTGTTGGGATCCCATTGATAGATCAATGATGCACTACACTAAGAAAGCAGTTACTCGGGTAGCAAAGTACTGGTGCAGTGCACATGAGCGTTTTTTAGGCTAGACCATAGTTCTGATGAACATTCGTCTATTGATTTACAAAATGAAATCAGGTCGCTTTCAGGACTCTGCGTCAAAATATCAGCAGTAAATTATTCAAAGTAGCCTATTAGGAATAAAGTTGCCGAATTCACTGCGTTCCAGGAAACGCTTCATACTCGAGTAATCCTAGGGACAGAGAGTTGGCTGAATTCCGATGTTGGAACCTTTGAAATATTTAGCGAAGAATGGGATGTATTCCGCAAAGATAGATCAGGTACAAACGGTGGGAGGGAGGGGTGTTCATTGTGGTCCACAAAAGCATTCTTTCTGATGAGCTACAAGTCGAGAGTGACTGAGGTTATCTGGACACGTGTAACAGGTACAGGCGCAATCAAGTAAATCTTTGGGTGATTTTACGGGCCACCCAGGTCTATCGTCACAGTGCTAGAGTTATTCAAAGAAAGTTCAAATGTTCAAATGTTTGTTAAGCTTAAGTTTATAAGTAGTTTGTAAGTTTAGGTACTGATGACCCCGTAGTTAAGTCCCATAAGCTATACAAACATTTGAACTTTACTTGAAATATGTCCTGACAAGGTGGATTAAGGACGGGAAAGACCCACCGTGGTCTGATAGTAATATTCGAAAAATGCTGAGAAAGTAAAGGCAATTGCACTCTCGGTTCAAAAAAGACAAAACTTAGTAGAGATTCGCACATCTATAAAATGAGCGATGCACGTTTCATACAATAACTACCACCGCCATAGGAAAAATCTTGCCGAGATCTCGAAGGAATTCTGGTCGCATGTAAAATCGGTAAGCGGATCAAAGGTCTCTATACAGTCACTCGCAGATCATTCTAGGCTAGTGACAGAAGACAGCAAAATCAAGGCTGACGTTTTAAATTTAACATTTAAGAAATTCTTCACGCAGGAGGACCGTGCAAACGTGGTCGCACTAACTCGGAAGTGGAGAGAGAGACACAATAGAGAACAAACAAGTCGACAGGCCCAAACGGGGTACCGATCCGATTTTACGAATTCACTTAGTTATCATTTATCGTGCATCTTTGATCCAGCGCAAACTACCAAGAGACTGGAAAAAGGCGCAGGTAACTCCCGTGTATGAGAAACGGAAAGGACCGGACCCACGAATCTCTGTCCCAATTAGGAGACCCATAATGCCCACCCACTTCCAATAATCCAATTTGAATTTTATACTTAAGCTCCATAAAATCAAAGAGCATAAAATCAAATAGCACTTTTGCAATCCCATAATTGTAATACAGAAATAAAAAAAATGTAAACCCTATGGCTAGAAATTGCACTGCACGCACTATATTAGCCCGGGATTGGAATGAAGAGTGCTAAACAAAAAATAAAAATAAAAACACGAAATTACAGACCTGTATTATTAACATCTGTTTACAGTGCAATTTTTGAACATAATCTCAGTTCTAATATTGACACAGTAAAACTTCTGTCAGTGCTTCGGCACGGCTTTAGGAAGCATCGATAGTGCGAAAATACTTTATTCACTTTTCCTTCGTTCTATTTGGGAGTGGAACAGGAAAGCAATTAACTAATTCTGGTACTTTTGGGTGGATTGCGGAATATGTGCGTAGATGTAGATCTACAATCCCTGAGTAGCATTCCTGTAAATCTCTTCTAGCAGAATTTTTCCCCAGAGCTCAGCGTACAGTGCATTACCACTTACAGCCACTTCTTGGCTCTCGTGAGTCCTGTAAGCAGGTCTGGTCTGTCGGCATGGTTCACACATTTCATCCTACAGTTGTCTTCCTACACTACAGAATGGCGGAGGTTCGTGGCTGCAGTGGAATCTCTCTCTTCTTTATGGATACAAACATAGTCTTGATCCTTGGTAAACACACGATGTTGATGCATTTTCTCGAATATACAGAAATTTCTCAGCATAACAACCAGTAATTACTGAATTCCTAAGTCCAAATTGTCGTTTTTAAATAGATAGGGCAGCAAATAAGAGAATTCCTGCGAACATGGGAGTCACAACAAAATCCGTGAAGCTATATCATGTCGCGTTTCTGTGGCTGAAAGGAAAAGCAGATGAAATGTTTTCACAGAAAATTATCATTAATTTTGTACAAGCACTAAATGACTAATATTTCCCCCATTTCTGTATAAATACAGGGTATAACATGTGTAGAGCAAACATTTTTAGAGATAATACGTTATATGTGGCTGATTTGTAATTTGAGGATTTTAAATGTAGCTGTTTGAAGTTTTACGTTTTCAGTTCAGGTGGTACTGGCAAGTATGTGTAGCGCCAGGACGCCTACATTCCCCGAGATCAGGGGTAAGGCGCACTTTGCTGTTCTCACAGCGGAGGCTGCTCTGCTGCAGTGGAAGTCTATACGGCCAGGCGCCCTCACTTGCAGCCCGGGTACAGCAAAACATCAGGTAGCAAAGTTTGTGTTCGATGTGTGGAACTTCTTTCGATTACGAAAAAAAAACAAGGATTAACACGCTGAAATTTCCACATGCAAAAATATTTGCATCCGGATCAGTGATGGAACGCATTACGGACTCTGGATTATGCGGCATATACACCGCTCAGAATAGTACAGAGATCAGGTGATGTACACAATATACATAACGTATTTTATGCAAATATTGGTTACAATTTTAATTTGTGTGTGTCACAGTAGGATATCAACACTTTACTTGAGGTTTACACGTCGTTTACTTAGAAGAACCGCGGGAGTACCATAATAGGAAAAAACGTCATTCTCTTTGCCCTCTAATATGGCGTGTGATCACCTCGGATGGCCATTATAGTTGCACACCTGCGTGAACGACAGTATGAAGTAATCAGTCAGCTCTTGAGGGATATTTCCTCATTGTTCCATGAGTGAAGTATCAAGCTCTGCAACCGTCGTGGGCCGCGGTGGTGTAGCGGAGCGCGCGGTTGGAGGTTCGAGGTTCGAGTCCTCCCTGGGGCAAGGATGTGTGTGTGTTGTCCTTAGGTTAGTTTACCTAGGTTTAAGTAGTTTATAAGCTACGGACTGATGACCACGCAGTTTGGTCCGATAGATTTACAGACATTTGAACATTCGAACAACCGTCGTGAGAGGAGCTCGCCTGGCTGCAGTGTGTCTGCCAACTGCATCCCAGAAATGATCAATCCGATTCATGTCCAGTGAACAAGCTGGCCACTCCATTCGTTTAATTCCTTTCAAGCATATTGTCCACCAGTGCAGCTGTGTGGGGACAACCGTTATCGTCCGCCAGAAAGAATGCATCTCCAAAAAGTTCAAATGTTTGTAAATCTATCAGACCAAACTGCGTGGTTATTAGTCCATAGCTTACAAACTACTTAAACGTAGGTAAACTAACCTACGGAAAGCACACACACCCATGTCGCAGGTAGGACTCGAACCTCCGACGGCGAGCAACCAAGCGCTCCGCAGCGAGGCGCCTTAGACCGCTCGGCTACTCCACCGCGGCCCCATCTCCTATGGCACAAGAGTAGAGCGCTACAAAAGGTCGAAGAATCTCGTATCTATACCTCTGAGTAATCAAAGCGTCATTCTAAACAACACAGAGGTCCGTACGTACGCCAATACTGACTCCAACCTTACCATTAGTCCACCACCACGATCTGGTGATGTCTTCTGTACATTAGCAGGATTGTTCCAAGTGTCTCGTTCTCTTCAAGTCAGGTAATGACGATCGTAGGCTGCATAAATAATCTTATCTGCGAACAGAACCTCGTGCCATTCGTTACGACTCGAATCCTGATGTTCATCCGCCAAGTTTCTGCGAGCTAAGCGGTGTCGTAGTTTTAATGGGACACACACAATAGGCATCCGTGCGTAGAGGCCACATTCCCGAAGGCGGTTTCGGAGTTTGTGTCAAAAACTGCGCGTCTGGTTACCGCCCGTACGGTGCGTTGCAGCTGAGTTGCGTTTTCAACCTCATGTCTCAAGGGCTGTTAACCGGAGATAACGGTCACCTCTTGCTGATGCCATCCGTGGACGCCCTTCGCCTTTCCTTCTCTTAACGGTTCCTGTTGTCTGAAGTCGCGTCCAGGTCCTTGACAGCACACTTCGGGACACATCAATAGGGGCAGCAACCTCATTCTGTGTCGCTTGCAACCCTCCTATGGCTGACCGTGCTTCAGGTGAGTCACGTTGTTGTTGCATTGCACTAACTGCCCACAACACTATGTGAGCCCAACTGCTTGTGTTTGCTAGAGTAAACACAAGTCAACGCCAACCGCTTCTGCAGCAGGATTCCCTTATAACCACTATCTTGTTTGCTGTAATGTTCAAATGTTCAAGTGTTTGTTAAGCTTATGGGACTTAACTACGGGGTCATTAGTCCCTAAACTTACAAACTACTTATGAACTACTTACGAACTAGGACGGCACAAATATCCATGCCCGAGGGGGGATTCGAACCCCCGACCGTAGTGGCCGTGCTGACCGTGACTGGAGCGCCTCAGTCACCACGGCCACCGCGGCCGGCTTGCTGTAATGTTGTTCTCTCCACTTCGTAGAACCTTCAGTTCGTTCTGACGATGACAAACTTGAGAACATAAACATCTCAACTAATTCCCTAATTGTTTTGAGTGGTGGTGGAGTGGCCGAGCGCCCAAAGGCGCCTTGCTGTGGAGCTCGCGATTGCTCGCCGTCGGAGGTTCTAGTCCTCTCTCGGTCATCGAAGTGTGATTTGTTTACTATAAGTTAGTTTAAGTTGGTTCAATTAATTTGTAACTCGTGGGACTGACAACCGCAGTGGTTACGTGCCTTAGACATACATACACACATCTGATTGAATTTATTTGACCTGCATTGTTTCCCGTTAGAAGAGCAATCTACTCCCTATCGCTTCTGTCATGCACCCCCCGTCTATCTTCCGATCCTTCTTTCTTCTATACCGACGCAAAGAAACTACGGTATTTACAGACTATATTTTTCGATTTCCAAAGTTGACAACATCATGGAGTTGGGGCACTGGGGTTTGTGACGTACTGTGTGGTCGCCGTTGCCTCTTGAAGTTCTCGTTGATCGGAGCTCTCTGTAGCAGCTGGCTGACATTTCAAGAGGCAAAACTTCAAAATGTTCAAATGTTTGTTAAGCTTAAGGGACCTAAGTGTGCCGGCCGCGGTGGCAGAGGGGACTGAGGCGCTTCAGTCACGGTCTGTGCGGCCACTACGATCGGGGTTCGAATCCCCCATCGGACATGGATATTTGTGTCTTGGTTGTACGTATTTCATAAGTAGTTTGTAAGTTTAGGGACTGATGACCCCATAGTTAAGTCACTTAAGCTTAACAAACATTTGAACATTTGGACTTAAGTGTGGGGGTCATCAGTCCCTAAACTTACAAACTACTTATGAACTACCTTATACTACAGACGACACAAACATCCATGCCCAAGGGAGGGATTTGAACCCCCGATCGTAGCGGCCGTGCAGACCGTGACTGGAGCGCCGCAGACCACTCGTCCACAGCCGCCGGCCGGGCACTGATATATGTTGCTTTCTAACCACATCATTTCAGAGATGCTGTCATGAGCAGTCTTTGGTATCTTCGGTCTTTTTTCTACTCGTCAAGAAGAATATTTTGAATATTAACTCGATGCTGTCATGAGCAGTCTTTGGTATCTTCGGTCTTTTTCCTATTCGTCAAGAAGAATCTTTTGAATATTAACTCGATGGGGTACGGACTTTTCAATGATAATAGTTACGAGATGATGTTGCAAGTGCGACAAGATAATGAAGACTGGCACTTACTGGTGAACAAACACCCAGAGTTTTTGTAAAGCAGAGGCGAGGGCAGCCGCACGGCGACGCCTGGCGAGAAGGCACAGGTGGACAGACGTCCCCACTACAGGACACCCCGAGCGGTATTACGCACAAAAGCAAGATAAAATTCCTCCTTCCACTGTGGGGAAACAGAACACGGACACTTTCGAAAACTCTGTGAAAGCCGTTTAGAAAGGACAGACAATAGTTTTTTTTCTCACAAAGCATGTTTACTTGCAACTTGTTAGGACGCACGAGGAAAGTGAATTACTCTTTATTAATCTTAAGATTTTTTCTTACAGGAGATTTCGTCTACGTCTATCTTTACATAAGTGATATAGTTTCACCGATTGTAGGTACGCAAGGGGCATCTTTCTGACTTCTACGTGACATGCTGTTGCTGTCTTCCTTGCAGGAGCCACAGGTACAATAGCTCAGATAGGTCCATTGCGCACAGTACATAGTTAGAAGAGTAGAATAAAAATCTCAACAGCATAGGTTTCATGATATAGAAAGGTCTAGTTCATTTTAAGACTCTTAATGGTTACAAACACGTCTTTCTTTTGTGTACGTCTATGGCAAAGTACGTTTAAAATTATGGAAGTTTCACGGGCCTCCTTGTTTTATTAGTATTAAAAATTGCTACTTCATTATTATATTTTCGTATCAATTGTTCAAATATTTGTGAAGCTTAAGGGACTTCGGGATTATCAGTCCCTAAACTTACAAACTGCTTATGAAGTAGCTTATAAAGAAGACACAAACATCCATGCCTAAGGGGGTTTCGAACCCTCGACGGGGAACGGCCTAAGTGCATAGTGCCTCAATGCTCTTAGTCACTCCACCACCGCCACGTAACAATAACTTTTTTTTATGCCTGATGTATATGTACGAAATTATGAGAGACTAGACATGTAACAAAAAATGAACAGAAAATCGGCTCTTTTCCGGAGCGGTGGCGTCGTCCACTACGCTGTCTGAGCACGCCTCTCAGACGGACCCAGTCTCCCATGCGCCACACTTGAGTAGTGGTACATTCCCGCATAAGGAGAGAGCTTTATTAGAAATGCCTTCCTTCACTTTAAATGCGATGTACAGTGTTGGCGGTGAACGCCGTAACCAACGTAAAAATACCTTGCTGGGAGAGCAGCTGCCAGAAATTTGCGGCATATGGGACTTCGGATCGGTTTCGGAGGGGCGCACGGTTAACGCTATGACTGATGCGGCAGCTCGCGAAATTCTCGAAATCCCGTTTCGAATGCCGGTCCGGCGAAATTTTTCACATGTCGCGCATGCATGTCTGAAGGACACCCGCACTGGACATCGTGTCAGTGAGGGTGTGGTATTGCACCGCCAAAAAATAAAAATTAGTACACACAGCTATAGTTTTTCAATTCATTGTTGTTGTTGTGGTCTTCAGTCCGCAGACAGGTTTAATGCACGTCTCCATGCTACCTTGCCCTGTGCAAGCCTCTTCATCTGAGAATAAGTTCGGCAACCTACATCCTTTTGAATCTGCTTACTGTATTCGTTCCTTGGTCTCTCTCTACGATTTTTACCCCACACACTTCCTTCTAATCCTAAGTTGACGATTCCTTGATGTCTCAGAATGTGTCCCACCAGTCTATCCCTTCTCTTAGGATATGACAAACTCCTTTTCTCCCCTATTCGGTTAAGCGCCTCCTCATTTGTTATGTGATCTACCCATCTAATTTTCATCATTCTTCTGTAGCACCACATTTCAAAAGCTTCTATCATCTTTTTGTCTGCACTCGTTATCGTCCACGTTTCACTCCCATACAATGCTACACTCCAGACAAATGCTTTCAGAAAGGACTGCCAAGCATTTAAATTAATATTGGATGTTAACATGTTTCGCTTCCTTAGAAACGCTTTTCTTCCCATAGCCATTCTGCATTTTATATCTTCTCTACTTCGGCCATCAGAAGTTATCTTGGTACCCAAATAACAAAACACATCTATTACTTTCATTGTCTCGCTACCTAATTTAATTCCTTCAGCATCGCCTGATTTTCTGACATTACATTGTATTACCCACGTTTTACTCTTGTTAATGTTCATCTTATATCTTCCTTTCAAGACACTGTGCATTCGATTCAGTTGCTCTTCCACATCTTTTGCTGTTTCTGACAAAATTACTGTCATTGGTAAACCGCAAAATTTTTATTTCTTCTCCCTGAATTTTAATTATCTCTTTAAATTTCTCCTTGAATTCCTTCACTGCTTGCTCAATATACAAATTAAACAACACTGGGGAAAGGCTACAACCCTGTCTTACTCCCTTCCCAACCCCTGCGGCCCTTTCTTGCCCTTCGACTATAATAACTGCCGTCTGGCTTTTGTATATGTTGAATATAGCTCTTCGCTCCCTATATTTTCAGAATTTAAAAGAGTGTACGCCAGTCAACATTTTTAAAAGTTTTCCGCAAATCAATCAAGATCTTTCTACGAGACAGTGCATATGGAGTTGACTGAATTCTTACAGCTACAGATCAGTAGCTGATACGTGTCGATCCACGCTGACGCGCGTGGTGGAGCCTGCATGGGGGCTGCGCTCATTCTGGCATCCGTTTGCCCAAACAGCTGCCAAATTATATTTGAAAGTACGTCATTCCTCGCCTGCTCAGCCTGTTCAAATGGTTCTTCAAGAGTTGTCGTCGCATCATACCCCAGACGAGCTCGATTGCAGATAAGATTAAGTTGTAATATGCGGCTGTTTGCTGATGATGCTGTGGTGTATGGGAGGGTGTCGTCTGTAACTGACTGTAATAGCATACAGGATGACTTAGACAAAATTTCTAGTTGGTGCGAAGATTGGCAGCTAGCTCTCAATGTGGAAAAATGTAAAGTGATGCGCATGAGTAGAAAAAACAATCCCATAATGTTCGAATACAGCATTAGTAGTGAGCGTCTTGATGCTGTCGCGTTGTTCAAATATCTAGGCGTAACATTGCAGAGCGATATGAAATGGAACGAGCATGTAAGGACAGTTGTGAGTAGGGCGGACAGCCGACTTCGGTTTATTGGGAGAATTTTGGGAAGATGTACTTCACCTGTAAAGGAGACCGCGTATAAAACGCTTGTACGACCACGTCTTCAGTATTGCTCAAGTGTTTGGGACCCGCAGCAGATCCTTTTAAAGGAAGACATAGAGGCGGTTCAGAGACGAGCAGCTAGATTTGTTACCGGTAGGTTCGACCAATGCGCGAGTGTCACGGAAATGCTCCGGCAACCCAATTGGGGATCGCTGGAAGAAAGACGACGTTCTTTACGTGAATTTCTGTTGAGTAAATTTATAGGGCCGGAATTTGAATCTGAGTGTTGTACGATCTTGCTGCCGCCTACTTACATTTCGCGTAAAGATCACAAAGACAAGATAAGAGAAATTAGGGCTCGTACGGAGGCATATAAGCATTCTTTATTTCCCATGTTCTATTTGCGAGAGGAATAGGAAAGGAAATGCCTAGTAGTGGTACAGTGTACCCTCCGCTACGCACCTTACGGTGAATTGTGGAGTATGTATGTAGATGTAGATAAGTCCGGGGATCGTCGTGGGCAGAACGTTGCTGCACGAAGAAAACGTGGAATTTCATTGGCAGTCTGTGGGTGGGCACTACACTGTTGCAAGCACGGCAAAAGGAGGGGACTTGGGACATTTTGCATGTAGCGAGCGCAGGGTTGGGGTTCTCTCCACAAAGGTGAACTTCAGGCCATCAGGCCTGGGATGCGGCCGGTGTGCCTCGGACGCATGCGCTGTTCGGGGCAGCGCTCGCCAGCTGTTCCTCACACGCGCACGGCTGTCACCTGCCTGCACGCAGAACCCGTTTCAACCATACCAAAGATAACACAGACTGCGCGTGACGTCATTGTACTCAAATCCACATGTCACGTGACTCGGGCAGAAAAGCGTTTTAATCATTACTAGCAACCTGAAGTAGAGCTGAAACTTGCTCTGCTTTGTTCAAATGTTCAAATGTTTGTATAATCTATGGGAATTAACTACGGGGTTATCAGTCCCTAAACTTACAAACTACTTATGAACTAGCTAACACTAAGGACGGCACAAATATCCATGCCCGAGGGGGCATTCAAATCCCCGACCGTAGTGGCCGCGCACACCGTGACTGGAGCGCCTCAGTCCCCGCGGCCACCGCGGCCGGCCGATGCTTATAATTTCTACATGTGCTTAGATGAAACATACTGATAGTTTTCCTTACAATCATGAGAACTGAATTTATCTAAGCGAATGAGTGTTTTTATCGTAGATCTTTCAGTTTGCAGCTCACACAGGGTTAGAAGACGAAATATAAGTTTCACGAACTGCATCAGTATTTTTACCATTCCTCAAGAATACATATGAAATGTATTGTTACGCTTGTATAAGAACTGAAGCCTATTTGTATCCATGAAGTCCGGTTTTAATACAATACCATAGTTATATGGCATATAGTGATGCCAAAATATAAAATAAGCAAAATATTGGCTACAATGAAATGGCAGCAATCGAACAACTGGCAATAAAAATTGAAATAGCATTCATATTCTGTCAGAACACATACAAATCTAAATCATTCTGATACCAGGCCAAATTCCGACACTACAGCTCTGACGTCAAACCGGAATATTTATATGCATCTAAGACAAGAGCCAGGAAGGGACTTTCAGGCTTGGTAAAGAAAGTAAAGATATTCTAAGGAAGATTCTGGGGCCCAAAAAAATATTAAATAAATTTACATTACGCCTAAGATAAAATCAACGATTTGAAAATATCACCACCACAATGAAGAATGTCTCTATGGACTTATTAAAACAATGAAATCAGAGAGGCTCGCCAACAAGATTCTTCTCTCCAGGAGAACAGGAAGACACAAGTTCCAGGGGTGAAAGAGGTGCACAGAAACCTAGAAATATGCGGGATCACAGCAGAAGAAGTTGTGAACAGGTACATCTTTAGGAAAAAGTTTACGGAGGTGAAGGAATTCTACGAGGAAGAACAGAGTATTCTCGGCAGAAGAACGTGCACAAGTGAGCCAGCGAATGAAGGAGTACTGGCGAAAGAGGAAGGAACAGAACTGCCGAAAGTGAGGGAAGTTGTGGAAACGTAACCCGTACATGGCTGTAACGAAAATAATTAATAATTGCCTATAATAATTTGGAGATAAAAACACTATCGATGCCCTGGACAAGACCTGTTTTCATAGGTATAATGAGTAGTCTGTATTATCTTTCGCTTTTTACAACGTTATTAAAAGCAGATCTACTCCAGAAATGACATAGTGGGTGAAATTAATTCAGTGAAGACAAGCTGAAATAATCTTCCCAACGATAATCATTTTGAGCAGCTGAAAAGTAAAAGATTAATAGTTCAACACGAACACTAAGGATCTAATCCTGCTTGTGAAAATAATTGCCAATGTTTGTTACCTGACCACACGTAAGAACGATAATAACTGCATTAAAATTAGTAACATAGAGAAAATCCGTTACCTTATCTACTACATGTATAACAGGAGTAGAACTCGTTTTGTTATTACAATGAATGCTTCCTTTCACCTGTAAACGAGTGTACTGTTGTTCGTAATGACGAAAACTCAGTTGTGTGGAGGTTGGTTTCCAACCACATCGTGTCAGAGATGTTGTCACACGCAGTCTTTGGTACCTTCGGTCTTTCTTCTCAATACTAAAGATTACGGCCCGCTATTGCAAGTGATCCTCTGACGGCACGGTACAAGCCTCGCATGCCAACGCTGCGACATGAGTGGAAGTCGGACAAGGTATGCGAGTTTGTAGGCCTGTTGTTAGCACCCGGTGGACAGCAGTTCGTGCTGTCACTCCTGGGCCCACAAACCCTCCTGACTGTGCTCTGGTAGCCGCCCTCGCAATCCGATAACTGAGACGGATGTCTGTCCTGCATGAACGACCAGAACCTCCTCGCCTACGGGCATGAAAATGCTGACGTCAGCATCGCAACCTGTGTCGACGCAGCACGTACTTCTCGCGTGGCAGTTCTCCGTGAGGACCTCCCTGACACTCGGAACGCCACAGTTGGACCCCTTTCATATTCTCTCTGTTGACTGTAGGCAGGGCCGTCTTAATGATATCTGGCGTCGGGCTGCCAAAGATCAGCTGCCCCCCCCCCCCACCGCAGTTGACACCAAAAGGGGGAAAAAACCACAAAATTTACGAAAAGAATTTTGTATGATGGGCTTCCACAGCAAGTTCTTGGTCCACTTGAGCTGTTTTTTTTTTTTTTTTTTTTTTTTTTAATTTTTTTAATTTGGTGACAGTTTGGTTAGGTTCTGATTATGGGTTCAATGACAAAATAACGGAACTCTTCAATTCTTAGGAGCAAATTAACGATACTCGGCCGAATCTTTTGTAGGCTCTCCAGATATCTTAGTCGTTATGGTAAAGTAATTCCGTGTTAAAACTTTTTTCATGTAAAGCTGCATTTATGAAAGTATATTTTTGCGCTCTCCGCAACACCTGTTGCGGGAACTAACAATCTCCAGTGGAACGCACTCACCTCAAGATGGCTGAACGGTTGTCAGCCGAAATATCGTGGCAAGAAGTCGACGGAATCCGGCTGCAATCCCGAATCTTTATGGAATATTCCGTACGCCGGGAAAACTTCAAGAATCACAGTGAATCAGGTATTATTAAAATTGCACATTTAGAAAGTCTGATTTGAGATATCCTACTACCGTAACTATGTTCAGCGATTCGAAGAAACCATAGTAGGATGCAGGAAGGCCACTTTCAAGCGCATACAAGTTTAATCAAGTTCATATACATACAAATATTACTTTCGTAACTTTTTAGATTGCGTAGCAGACTTCAATAAGTGTGAAACACAATACTTGTGGTGAAATATTTGTCATTAAACTTAACGTTCCTGAGAAATCATAAATCTACAGGAGTTTCAGCTAAGATCCTCCTCCTCAGAGTGAAGAAGTTAGGCAAATTTTATCCGTATGTTGTTACGAAATGTATTATGGGTATGGCGAATGTTCAGTGAACGTCAACTGCTAACATGTATAGTGCCAACAGGAAAATTCGGAGGCGGTGGTGTATACTGTGGTGTGGTCGGGCTTTTCATGGAGGGAGTTTGCACCCCTTCTTGTTTTGCGTGGCACTATCACAGCACAGGCTTACACTGACGTTTGAAGTTCCTTCTTGTTTCTCTGTGTTGGAGAACATTTCGGGGTTGGCGATTGCATCTTTCAGCACATCGAGCACCTGTTCGTAATGTCCGGCCTGTGAAAATGGTTACACGACAATAACACCCCTGCAACGACCTGCACACTGACTTGAATCATACAAGGCTTCACTGATCTCCATCGATACCTCTCCTCAGTGCAGCACCCCGTGAAGAATGAGCTGTCATTCCCCAAGAAACCTTCCAGCACCTGACTGAAAGGATGCCTGCCAGAGTGGAAGCTATCATCGAGGCTAATGGTGGGCCAACACCGTACTGAAGTCCAGCATAACTGATGGAGAGCGCCACAGACTTGTAACTCATTTTCAGCCAGGTATCCGGAGACCTTATAAGCGACTTCAAAAACGGAGGGTGGTGTCTCAATTCGACTGTAAAAACCATATGTCTTAATTTTGCGTTAATTTTGCGCAACAGGAACGAATAACTCAAAATCAGGAAAAGCGATTTCGATTATTCATTTTCTATTGGAAAGGAGAACTTCAAGGGTAATTTGGTGAGAGTTTGGTTAGGTTCTGATTATGGGATCAATGACAAAATAACGGAACTCTTCAATTCTTAGGAGCAAATTAACGATACTCGGCCGAATCTTTTGTAGGCTCTCCAGATATCTGAGTCGTTATGGTAAAGTAATTACGTGTTTAAACTTTTTCATGTAAAAGCGCATTCATGAAAGTATATTTTTGCGCTCTCTGCAACACCTGTCTTTTGAAATTGTCCTCAAGGTAGATTTCCTCTGTTCTGATAGGCGTTTCTCCCTGACTTACTTTGTTTCAATTAAACGACGCTGTGTTATATGAGCGGCACGTTTAGTAGGTCTACCCGTATTCAGAGAAATTAGTTACTGTGCTTCAGATTTACTAAAATTCAAAAGATAAACAAAAATTTTAACGAAAAACAGTCTTAAAAAATAAAGCTATTACACAACAAATTAATATGTCCTATACGATAATATTGACACCGAAGTTCGGATCGGACGTTTCCTCGGCTGACACTGACTCCATGACTCAAAATTTAATTTCTATGTTCCATTTCTTTTATTTAATAATTATATAAAAATACAGAAACACTTTCAGACACTGAATTCAATTTTTCTGATTTTTAAAGCGGCAAACTTTTTATGATATCATCTGTTTTTAAATCTTTTTTTGATTCTGTACTTGTGATGATCAAATTTGTCAGTCTATCTTGGGTCATGGTTGATAGTACATAGTTTTTTATTATTCCAGTTTGGAAAATAGCCTTTCGCCTTCTGCTACTGTCAGAGGAAGCGTTAAATATACGCAAAGATATTGAAATATTTGGGAAAAACAGACATTAAGTTATTGGAATAAATAAAATTTAACACATCAAGCGGAGTTGTGTTTTTCTTTACAAAATATAAAGGCAACAATTCCAACTAATTAAGCAGCTCTTCCTCATCAATATACGATCTATTTTCCACGTGTTAACTTTTGTTCAAGGCTGAGACACTGTATCTTTACTCTCTGTCCAATTCCCTGAACCTTTCGTCGATTTGCAAAAATGTAAACCTGTTCTGTCAACAAATTTATTTTAAACTTAGTTTTTGGGTATAATTCGGGTTCATATGAAGTTTTCCAAAAACATATCTTTTCTGATGACGTGGATGGGCAGATTCTTTGAATTCAGGTTCACATTTTAAATCTTCAGTCGGTTTCAATGTTTGAGCCACATTTCAAAGCAAATGAACAGAAGTTGCAGTGTTATTATTTCGTAGCTAATTTAAGAGTTACAGTTTCAATCTCGTGTGTATTAGGTTAACATTTCCTGTTGCAAGCCTTACCTTTCCGCAAAGGCCGTCTATTGTGTGTGTGTGTGTGTGTACCAATTATACTTGTTTATCGAAAGTAGAAGCTGTGCCGAAAGTTCCATGAGGCGTATTTGTAGACAATATCTATGCCTACATTCTTACAGGTATAGTGAATGGTTGTTCAGTAATTCTCGAAAGTGGCAGATTGCACACGGTATACGTCGCTCGCCAGGCGAAGTGTGTGTGATTACTTATGGAGTCTAACTGCTGAGGTCATCGGTGCCTATTCGTACACACCAGTTAAACCAGATTATTCTAAAGAAGACACAAACAAATGTTCAAATGTTTGTATACCTTATGGGACTTAACTACGGGGTCATCAGTCCCTAAACTTACAAACTACTTATGACCTAGCTAACACTAAGGACGGCACAAATATCCATGCACGAGGGGGATTCGAACCCCCGACCGTAGTGGCCGTGCAGACCGCGACTGACGCGCCTCAGTCCCCGCGGCCAACGCAGCCGGTCCACGACACAAACAACAATGTCCGAGGGAGGACTCGAACCTCCCGTGAGAGCGGCTGCACCCTACACGTCGACATGCAGCCTTAGACCACGCGGCCATCCCCGCACGCCCCCTGGTAAAGATTGCCCTGACAGTAGGTAGCACGTGTCTCTAGTGCAAGGAGCGTGTTTGTTTCCCACGTTGGTACGTGACTGAGCGTTACAGCTGTAAACATCGCATCTTAAAGGTTTCGCAGATTTTGCGCTCTGGCGTCTATGTCACTACCCTGCCTGTATGCGTACGACGTTGAAAGCGTAAGCAGTAAATCTACTCTGTCCCAGGTGCATCTGCCGTCGTCTTTCAAGATGATGTAAACTTTGCCGGCAATGTAGTTGTGTGCTACACATGGCGCTTCAAACAGATCGGTTCTTTGGAGCGGGTGGCTAATATTCTGTTCGGCGAGCTGAGCTCGCGTGCTGCGAGGCAATTCTGGGGAAGAACAAACCACTTTTTGCAACGCGGCGATGTCGATTATTAGCGTGTCGGCCGCATCTCCGCGTGATGCGGCAAGCAGATAGGCACAGAGTACAAGGCGCGCGCCGCGGCATTTGCATGGACACGGCCTCTGGGGTGCAACCACACCGCCGGACAAGTTGTGGCGCCACGAGCGCGCAGCTGTAAACGGCGCCGGCGAATAGCGCCAATAAACTGCAGCCGCGGTGGCCACAGCGCCGGCGGTAGCCACGGCGAGCTGTGCGCGCGCACGAGGCAGTCACCAACCAGCGGTCAGCAGCCACCGTCTGGAGAAACAGGCGTCGCAACTCACTTTACGAGCGAAAATACTATCCATTTAGATGTACAGAACACCAGTGAGACAGAAACAGATCGACGACTAAACTTCCGCGACCTCACCGTACACAACAAAAACAACAGAGCAGCGTGTGAATGGCCGCATGGTCGGCGCTGCCATGTCACGGACTGTGCGGCTTCCCGGACTGCATTTCCTTTCCTCTCCCCTCCTTTCCTATCCTCACTCCTTCCCCTCCCCACCGGGAGACTGATAACTTCAATAGTTTAGTCCCCCTAACCCAAACAAACAACCCAACCAAACCCAACTGTGCGGCTGCTCCCATCGGAGGTTCCAGTCCTCCCTCAGGCATAGACGTGTGTGTGTGTGTGTGTGTGTGTGTGTGTGTGTAAGTGAGTGTGAGTGTTGTCATTTACAAGGCCATGGCGGAGTGGCCTAGCGCATTGAGGCGCTGTGCTCCGATGCGCGAGGCCGTTCCCCGTCGAGGGTTCGAATCTTCCCTCGGGCATGGATGTTTGTGTTGTCTTTAGTATAAGGTAGTTTATAAGTAGTTTGTAAGTTTGTCGGAGCTGATGACCCCACAGTTAAGTCTCATAAGCTTAAACATTTGATTTATCTTTAACATACACTATGTCTTCATAAACAAAAAACAAAACAAAAGCAAAAAAAAAAAAAAAAAAAAAAAAAAAACACAAAACAAAAAATCAGAAAAGAGAACTATCAGAAAACGAATTAATATGCACCAAAAAGTAAAAAATAAAATAAAATAAAAATAAAAATTAGAAAAAAATGCGTATTTACCTAGAACTTAATCAACTTACTTTTCTACTTACCAGTATGTAGGTACGATCTATGTGTTTACCATGCAAGAAAATAGGTAGCTATCTAACTCAACACATACCAATGAATAACAAACAATGATCAAAATATTTTCTGGAGTTCTAAGTAAAATGAAATTAAAAATATTAGACTGCTTAAAAGTCGATCAAATTATTACGATAATATAATGTAGTCGCAATTATTGTTATTTTTGGAGTCAGTGTCGGTCTCAATATTATCGTATAGAACATATTAATTTGTTCTGTAATAGCTGTATTTTTTAAGACTGTTTTCGTTAAAATTTTTGTTTATCTTTTGAATTTTAGTAAATCTAGTACAGTAACTAATTTCTCTGAATACGGGTAGACCTACTAAACGTGCCGCTCATATAACACAGCGCCGTTTAATTGAAACAAAGTAAGTCAGGGAGAAACGCCTATCAGAACAGAGGAAATCTACCTTGAGGACAATTTCAAAAGACAGGTGTTGCGGAGAGCGCAAAAATATACTTTCATGAATGCGCTTTTACATGAAAAAGTTTAAACACGTAATTACTTTACCATAACGACTCAGATATCTGGAGAGCCTACAAAAGATTCGGCCGAGTATCGTTAATTTGCTCCTAAGAATTGAAGAGTTCCGTTATTTTGTCATTGATCCCATAATCAGAACCTAACCAAACTCTCACCAAATTACCCTTGAAGTTCTCCTTTCCAATAGAAAATGAATAATCGAAATCGCTTTTCCTGATTTTGAGTTATTCGTTCCTGTTGCGCAAAATTAACGCAAAATTAAGACATATGGTTTTTACAGTCGAATTGAGACACCACCCTCCGTTTTTGAAGTCGCTTATAAGGTCTCCGGATACCTGGCTGAAAATGAGTTACAAGTCTGTGGCGCTCTCCATCAGTTATGCTGGACTTCAGTACGGTGTTGGCCCACCATTAGCCTCGATGATAGCTTCCACTCTGGCAGGCATCCTTTCAGTCAGGTGCTGGAAGGTTTCTTGGGGAATGACAGCTCATTCTTCACGGGGTGCTGCACTGAGGAGAGGTATCGATGGAGATCAGTGAAGCCTTGTATGATTCAAGTCAGTGTGCAGGTCGTTGCAGGGGTGTTATTGTCGTGTAACCATTTTCACAGGCCGGACATTACGAACAGGTGCTCGATGTGCTGAAAGATGCAATCGCCAACCCCGAAATGTTCTCCAACACAGAGAAACAAGAAGGAACTTCAAACGTCAGTGTAAGCCTGTGCTGTGATAGTGCCACGCAAAACAAGAAGGGGTGCAAACTCCCTCCATGAAAAGCCCGACCACACCACAGTATACACCACCGCCTCCGAATTTTCCTGTTGGCACTATACATGTTAGCAGTTGACGTTCACTGAACATTCGCCATACCCATAATACATTTCGTAACAACATACGGATAAAATTTGCCTAACTTCTTCACTCTGAGGAGGAGGATCTTAGCTGAAACTCCTGTAGATTTATGATTTCTCAGGAACGTTAAGTTTAATGACAAATATTTCACCACAAGTATTGTGTTTCACACTTATTGAAGTCTGCTACGCAATCTAAAAAGTTACGAAAGTAATATTTGTATGTATATGAACTTGATTAATCTTGTATGCGCTTGAAAGTGGCCTTCCTGCATCCTACTATGGTTTCTTCGAATCGCTGAACATAGTTACGGTAGTAGGATATCTCAAATCAGACTTTCTAAATGTGCAGTTTTAATAATACCTGATTCACTGTGATTCTTGAAGTTTTCCCGGCGTACGGAATATTCCATAAAGATTCGGGATTGCAGCCGGATTCCGTCGACTTCTTGCCACGATATTTCGGCTGACAACCGTTCAGCCATCTTGAGGTGAGTGCGTTCCACTGGAGATTGTTAGTTCCCGCGACGCCTTTATAGCAAAAATTGGCACCTAGGCGCATGCGCATCAGTGGCCGACACAAGCGCGCCCTCTTTCGAATTTACCGCCCTCTGTGAAAAACAGTTGACAAGCGGCGCGCGAGTGGCTGCACGCGGTTGAAACTGCATGTCCGCCATCTATCGGAACGCGTCAGAACTGCATAAGGTGAAAAAACAGTACGTGTCCGAACTCTGTTTGAATGCGCACTCAGTACATTGCTTGTCAGATGTATAATTTTTTTTATTTTTATTTATTTATTTATTTATATTTTTTTTACTTATCTCTAGATTCGTCGTCCTGGATAAAATGTTTCCTCTGAGATGATATTAAAGAAATCACCGGGTCCCAAGCCTTGTCCAGATGAAAGCCGCCGTCACGATTAATAAGATCTTGGGCTAAACGAATTTCCACAGTTTCTTTGATTAATGAATCCCAGAAGTAATCCATACAATGTCCTGTGGTAATACAATGCTCGGCTACGGCCGACTTACTGGGCTGCAACAGACGAGTGTGGCGTTCATGTTCAACGCACCTTTCCTGCACAGTGCGTGTCGTCTGGCCGATGTAAGCTTTGCCACACTGGCAAGGTATTCTGTAAATTCCGGCTTTCCTCAATCATAGATAATCCTTAACCGAGCCGAGAAGTGCAGTAATCTTCGCAGTTGGCCGGAAGATGACTTTTACTTGATGTTTTCTTAATATTCTGCCTAGTTTTGACGAAAGGTTTCCGACGTATGGAAGGGAAGCTCTTGACTTGAACGCCTCCTTATCCTCTTGATGTTGAAGGTCGTCACGTTTCTTCCTCTTCAATGCTGCGCTAATCTGACGAAGAGAATATCCATTAGCTTAAGATGTTGTAGCTCCGTAGGAAGGCTTTCTACATCAGACACAACATGTGCGCGATGCACCAACGTTCGAAGGACGCCGGTAGATTGTGCAGTGTGGTGGCAGCTGGACGCTTGCAAATAGATAGCTGTATGTGTGGGTTTCCGGTACACGGAATGCCCCAAGGTCCCATCCACTGTCTTACTGACTAGGACATCAAGAAAGGGTAAGCAGCCGTCTTTCTCAGTTTCCATTGTGAACTGAATGTTTTCGTGGATTGAATTCAGGTGTTGCAGAAAACGTGACAATTCTTCTTCCCCATGGGGCCACACTACAAAAGTGTCATCAACATATCGCCAAAAGACAGTCGGTTTATGTTGTACAGAATCAAGTGCCCTTTCCCCAAAATATTCCATAAAAAAGTTTGCTACCAGAGGGTGAGATGGGACTGCCCATGGCAACACCGTCAGTTTGTTCAAAATATTCATTGTTGAATAAAAAGTAAGTTGACGAAAGGACATGATGAAAAAGTGCTGTTACATCGGCTGTGAACATTTTGCTGATGAGTGACAATGAGTCCAAGAGCGAAATCTTGGTGTAGAGTGAGACGACAACGAAGCTCACTAATATATCAGACTGACGAAGTTGAAGTGACTTCAATTTATTGATAGTCAGCACAGTTACGAATATGATGGGGGCATTTCCCCACAAAAGGTCTCAGTAAAGAGGCAAGATGTACAGCTAAATCATATGTGAGGGCGCCGATGTTGCTGACTATTGGTCTTAGGAAGGCCATATAACCGAGGTGGCACAGAACTGTGAGGTCTTAATCTTTTGACCACTTCTTGCCGAAGCGATGAAGAATTCCGTTACATTGGTTTACTCAGTAAGCTATAAATCTTCTCATTACAGACGTCCATTGGCAAAAGCACAGTAGCGTTTTCTTTATCTGCTGGAAGGACCACCGTGTGAGGATCTTCTCGTAACTTGCGTCGTGCGGCCCTTTCCGTAGCGGAAATGTTGATCTTCTGAGGCGGAGCTTTGGTGACTGCACGACATGTTTCACGTCTTATTTCTTCTGCAGCATCACTGGGAAGAGGTCTAACGGCTTCTTCAACCGCGCTGATAAAGACCGAGAAAGGTAGAGATCTCGGCGTAGGCGCAAAGTTCAAGCCTCTTCCAAGTACAGGTATCGTTACGTTGTCCAGACCTTTATTCGTTAAATTGAGAACTGATACACTGGTTGAACTGCCGCGGCGTAGTGGCCGAGCGCATTGAGGCGCTATGCTCCGGTGCGCGAGGCCGTTCCCCGGCGGTGGTTCGAATCCCCCCCCCCTCGGGCATAGATGTTTGTGCTGTCTTTAGTAAGTTTATAAGTAGTTTCTAGTTTAGGGACTGATTATCCCCCAGTTAAATCCCATAAGCTTAACAAACATTTGAACATTTGAACTGGTTGAACTACTTGCTTTGACTCTTCACAAACTTATGGTTCAAACTGATGTCCAGGCACTGTGATTTAGGTTTCCCATGATATCCCTACATTGCTACAGACAAATGCCGGGATGTTTCCTGTGGAATTACACGGCTGATTTTCTTCGCCATTCTTGAAACGCTCCGAGCTTTGACTCCTTGTCTAATGACTATGTTGTCAACAGAACCTGATACTCTGCTTTCCTTCCTTCGGCGTTCTGTAACTGATGAACTACAGAATTTGAGTTAAAGTTATTCAGTTCAGAAATTAATTCGCAACTCTTACTACTTCATTGATAGTATGAACTATCATTTTATGTGACCTGAAATTTGGCATCGGACCGCCGCTAGGAGCTCCATTTGCAGTTTCTCCCGGGCGGTCGCCTTACCATTTACTGGCAACATTCCCCAAAACAACTCATATTTCGATGTCTAAAAGTTGCTTACATCCCCTATTGATCTCACACATGTTACTGTGATGCGCCTTTACTAGACAGACATTTACCACAGTTAGCTTGCCTACGTTATTTAGAAGTGTCAGTTAGTGATGGCCACACACGCGACGCGTTTTAGTTACACGAAATGTGTTCGTTTTAATCTTGACGCTTCTAACTTTACATTTTTAACTCGAACGTGAGCTCAGCTGCTCAAGAACCTATGTCCATTTCATGTAAGTCAATTTTTCTTTGTTGAAAACCTAAATTATGGAATTCATACTGCTTCCTTTATAATAATCTTGATTTTATATATAAAAAGAACAGTCTAGAGTGCAAAAATGTATTTTTTCGACTAGTTTCGGACTTCTTTTAAACCATCTTCAGGAAATTTAGCTCCATTGATGTTGTGGAGCTGGCAGGAAACTTGGATCCTTTTAATGCGTTAATGGATCTAAATTTCCTGAAGATGGTCTAAAAGAGTGAAACTAGCCGAAAAAAATAAATTTTTGCACTCTAGACTGTTATTTTTATATATAAATTTAAAGAAGAGTGATGTTGTCCAAAAAGTGAAACAAAAATGTTTCCAAAAATATGTGAATCTTGATTTTATTTATAGGTAACAAAATTTTTTCTTACTTCTGATGAAGGCCTCCTTAGTTGAAACCGAAACCATGGTTAAGTAATTAACCTGTAAATTTGCAACCGATGAGCTGTATTTTTGAATGTTAATCTTGTTTACAAGTGTCATAAAATTACAGTCCAACATGTCAGGTAGAGTTGAAGTCGTATGTTTTCGAAAACTGCGTATATCAGCGCGAGGTGTCATGGTACTTAGCGCAATGGACTCGCATTAGGGAGGACGGCGGTTTAGACCCGCCAACGGCCATTCACGTTTTTGTTGATGATCCTGAATCACTGCAGGCAACTGCCGGGCTGAATGCGTTCAAACGGTACGGTCGATTTCCTTCCCCGTCCTTACAGAAAAGATCCGAGCTTGTGCTTCGTCTTTAATGACCACGCTGTCGACGAGATGTGGAAACGTAATCTTCCTTCCTTCTTAAATAGCGAATAAATATCTGAATATTTAGCACATCTGCGATCAGCAACGTCTGTTGCTTTGGTACAGGCAATGCAAAGTAAAATGCTTGAACATGTTGTAGCATAGTTACACAAAATACCTGATGGTGCGTGGCTTTCCACTTCTACTAAAGAAGTTAAGCCACCTTGAGTCTCCCATTAAAGGCTCTTGATATTAAGGATCGGGAACATACCGAATTCATAATTTACAAACAGATGTTCGGTTATGCAGCTAAGACTACTTGATGCTCTGTCAAGGTTAATCGGATAACTCAGGAACCCTTTCCGGAAAAGGTACGATCACGTGTTGAAAGGGAAAAGCAGCATTTCTCGCCGAAGCCTCGTTGTACACGCTTACCGATATCTGTGCAATGAAACTCGCACTTTATTGCGCTGCCTGCGAGGTGCCCCGCTCTCAGATTAGACACGCAGACTTCCGCGCCGCCGCCATTAGGCGGACAAAAACGACGCCGTCGAGGGTTCGAGTCCGGCGCCGCCTCAGTAGCCGCTCTGGCCACCTCCGGGAGCTCTTGCGTTTTTCGGACATAAAGCGGATGTGTCTACAGAAATTACGACACACGTTGCACAATCGAGCTGAACATGTTGAGCCACAATGCTTTCATTAGAAGATACCAAACACCACGAAATATTTTGCTAAATAAATTACAGATTTGCTGTTTAGTTTAGATCTCTTCCTGTTTTGTCACTACAGTCTGTTTCGGCGCATTATTGCCATTTTCAAGTGACCTGCAGATATAGGTAATACGTTTTACATAGAATTTCGTATTTTTAATTATAAATCTTATTCTGAAAGTAATAATAAAAGTCTTTTACTTACGTCTAGATGGAATGACGTGCAGATATAATCGTATTAGTCTGTCTCATGTATGTCAATTACCTTCAGAAATTATTAAAAAAAAGTTTTACTTTGTAATTTCGTTTGACAGTTCCGATGATTTATGTTTACAGATTGTTGTTTGATGGTGACAAAGATGATGTTTATATCGCTATCTGTTGTAGTTGCGACCTCTGGTACAATAATGTGAACGAAACAGTAATGTACTATCAATAAAATTCTTCCTGGTATGAGACCGCGTCGTCGTTTTATAAACTCTTCCGACGTTTCGGACACTGTTGCAGGCGGCCTTCATCAGGCTCTGTGTCTGTGTCTGAAACAGTAATGATTTGCAACAACTGTAGGAGGTGCACATGCAGTAAACACAGGAAGAGAAGTGTAACATGTCACATGTGCGAAGACCTTTCCGAAGAAAGTGATGCATCAGTGATCACTGAAACTGTGTAATGCAGACTTCTGTATTTATTCTAAAATGTCTGTATTTATTCTAAAATATCTGTAATATTTTTCGTTTACAATGGAGGCTTCTTAAGTAATTCCGTAACGACCTACACTACCAACGTAAAGATATACTGCTTAAGAAAATACGACTAAATAAACTAAAAGGGCCGGCCGCGGTGGCCGAGGTGACTGCGGCGCTTCAGTCACGGTCAGCACGGCCACTACGGTCGGGGGTTCGAATCCCCCCTCGGGCATGGATATTTGTGCCGTCCTAGTTTGTAAGTAGTTCATAAGTAGTTTGTAAGTTTAGGGACTGATGACCCCGTAGTTAAGTCCCATAAGCTTAACAAACATTTTTTTGAACTAAAAGGATGAAGAAAAAGAAAAATACTAAATGAGTTTATGTAGAGTGCGCTGAAAGAAATTTACAGTAACTGGACTATTTTTCACATCAGTAGGTGTTTCTACAATATTTTTTTAAACAAAGGTTTATAAAAATTAAAGAAACTTGTATTTTAACATTACAAAGTACCCCCGCCCCCATCTTTACTCGGCATTATGGAAAATTCGCTGGTACTGTAAGCGTTAAATATCTTAAAAAAGGTATTTATACAAGAATGCACAAAATGGTAGAATCCGATCTGGGGGCAGATTAATTAGGATTTAGGAAAAACGTAGAAACACGTGAGGCACTACTCACCTTTCGAGATACGTAAGGAACGGCAAACCTAAGTTACTTGTTTTGGTACATTTAAAGATATCTTTTGAAAATGTTGAGTGGAATACACTCCTTAAGATTTTGAAGATAGCATGGGTTCAAAAAAGACAGCAGTCATTAGAGTCTAATGGCATGAAAGGGATACAGGGGTTGCGAAGGAAATAAGAGAAGGACAATGTCGTTTGTTCTGTACACTGAGCAAGCTATGAAGGAAAGCAACGAGAAATTTTTGAGAAGGAATTAAAGTTCAGGAAGAAGAAATAAATACTTTGTGGTTTGCCGACGATACAGTAATTCTGTTATCCAAGGAGGTGAAAGAACAATTGAAAGGAATGGACAGTGTTTTCAAAGAAGGTATAAGATGAATATTAATAAGAGTAGAACTATGGAATATACTATCAGAAAATTATATTAGGCAATTAGACAATAAAAGTAATGGATCAGTTTCGGCCGGCCGCGGTGGCCGAGGGGACTGAGGCGCTTCAGTCACGGTCTACACGGCCACTGCGGTCGGGGGTTCGAATCCCCCCTCGGGCATGGATATTTGTGCCGTCCTTAGTTGTAGGTAGTTCATAAGTAGTTTGTAAGTTTAGGGACTGATGACCCCGTAGTTAAGTCCCTTAAGCTTAACAAACATTTGAACATTTTGATCAGTTTCGTTTTTTGGATAGCAAAATAACTTCTTATGACCGACGTAAAGAATATATTGGTACTTTTTATCATTTCCAGACATTTCCAGACATGTCAGAGTGAAGCAAAGGGACGTTGTTGGGAAGTGGAGGAGGTACAGACTCACAGGAACTGCCGACAACTCGCCTCGCAAAGACTGCCGGAGCAGCTGGTGGCCGCTGCTCACAGATTCCGTCTAAGAGGAACCCTGAGAGGGGCCACACTGTGCTGATGATTTTCATGCAGCCACGTGGCACACGCAACTTCGCTACCAACGTCGTTGGCGGGGCCCAGCTTAGACATCTGGACACTGAGCGGTGGACGTGGATCCATCGTGCTGAGTAGCACAGGACTGGCGTCATTTGCTATTCACAGACGGTACTCCCATCCGCCTCCAACCAGACAATCGACGGACGCGGTGTTCAGCGAGCGCTCCCAGCTGGCGGCTCCCTGGTGTTTGGGGTGGCATTACGCGGGGAAGCTGGACGACACTGGAAATCAAATCTCTGACACCCGCCACGTATTCTCAGTATTTAGGTATGGGATTCGTCTTCAAGGACGACAATTCCGGTGCTCATTGCGTACATCTTGTGAATCCGTTCCTGCAGGATAACGGCATTGCCAGATTATAACGACGAGCATATTCTCCAGACTTTATCCAATATGCCTAGGAGACATTGAAAAGGACTGATTTTGCGCGACACGACCTACCAATCAATCTGAAAGATCTACGCCGAATCGCCGTTGATCAGTGGAAGAGGACGTGTCAGCGTGCATTAGGGGCGCTGGCGAACGCTGCAGTCTGGAACACGAATTCAGAATGTCTAAGGCAATAGCGTACGAATTGCCAATTTCCGTTTTCAAAATGTTCAAATGTTTGTAGAGTCTATGGGACTTAACTACGGGGTCATCAGTCCCTAAACTTACAAACTACTTATGAACTACTTACAACTATGGACGGCACAAATATCCATGCCCGAGGGGGGATTCGAACCCCCGACCGTAGTGGCCGTGCAGACCGTGACTGGAGCGCCTCAATCCCCTCGCCACCGCGGCCGGCAATTTCCGTTTTCATGAGCAATAAAGGGAAGTTGAAGGTTGTTTTTCTATATTTCTATACCATTTTAGTCCATGCTTAAGACCCTTAGAATTGTGCAGATTTTTTTCATGTTTGTCTTAATTGTGTACGTCCACTTCTTATATGTATTATGACTAATAAATTTTGTTCGAAATTGTAGACGTCAGTAGACTAAACAGTTGTTAATAAAAGTACCAGATGCTTCATCATATTAATTTTACAGGTATACTCGTTATTACTCGTACGTAACATTGTAAAAGTTTGCTAATTTCAATAATATGTTTATACTATAAATGGGTGGCATCCGTACAAACGTCGTTTTTCAGAAGAGATAAAGGCTCTGTATGAAAGCAACTGACTCAAGGCTTTCGTTCTACGTTTGCGCTGTGACAATAACATCGCCTAAGAAACCAAGTCTGTTGCAAATAGTACCTTATACAGATTGCTAAATTGTAACTAGCTCCCTTACGCATGCTGTAATATGAGTGAAAACAGTAAAGTGAATTCTGAAGCAACAAAACAACAGGCAATGCCACACTGCCTCTATACCATCATGTCATTTAACTGTCATGCATTTATCGCCAGTGGGAAACAGTTTGGTGTTAACCCGTCGAACTTTGCGCAATCCATCATGAGGGAACTACGAGTGCAATACGTTGCAACTCTCAAGTTCCGTACTACAGATTCTTGGAAACCAACAATTATTTCATAACTTCTACAAACGAAAAGAAGTAGGCCTATACCCATACCAGCGAAACCGGAATACGAAAAGTGCATGAACCCTGTATGAAAAATTTGCGTAACAGAGAAAAAGATATACTTTTCAACGAGTTCATGGTTGTTAAAAAATTTTGTAAGTTACGTTACAGTGAAAAAAAAAATTATAATAGCATATTCACAGTCAGTTTCAAACATAATGTTGACGAAAGTATGGAAACACCAAGAGCACAATGCTCTGGTGTTACTAACACGAAGTGGGAAAAGTGTGGGCTTTATAAAGGGATTCCGTCACTCGTGCAAGCGATATCCTTTACGGTTTTCATTGGAAACGTACACCTTTTTTTCTGAAAAATAGTGTTACGTTCACCTGTCGGTAATGAAGGTGGTCTGCGATTACATACCCACCACTCCAAGGAAGATCACAAAGGATCAACAGTGTTGAGATCTGGTCACTGTGGTGGATATGGATAACGCGACAGTTTATGTTCGTGCTTACAAATCTTGACCTCGACGAAGCAAGCAGTGTGTATAGAGGCCCCGTCGCCTTGTAAAACAGTATCGTCATTTGGGAACAAATAATGTACATATTCTATTGTAACGATCAGGCATTAGGGTCATATAGTGCGACTTTGCAGAGTGACCATGGTGTAACCACCCCGGTAAAATAATCTTTATAATATTGAATATATTTGTTAATGCTATCTACACTACCGGCGGAGTGGATAAGGCGTAAATGTTTGTTATAATCACCGTGCCCCTAATTCCGCCGGCAGAACTTTACCGTGAGACGATTAGTCACTCCTCTCTTATAACACTAATCACGATTAAAGTCACAGCATATATTAGATAATGCACACAAACACGTGGTTGCACCGCTCAACAATTTAATAACGGCTACACTGAAATGTTTAATCAGTAGACAGCAATAAATCACTTTGTATAAAGAAAGACGATTCACCTCAAATTAAACAGACACGTCCATGAATGCGTAACGATGTTAATAGTCTCATGTGGTCCAGTTTGGACTTTCACACAGATTGGCAGTTCATAATTTCGCGGCTTGATGTGCGGGTGGCGCTACGATAGTCTGTGCTCGTTAAGATTATTAAAATCACAGTTTGTTAATAATCGAGTTCAGCCAGTCAACATTTCTCACAACGATAATGCGATTCCATACTTGTCTACTGTTTCGCGGCGCGGCTGTCTGAAAATCTTGATGTGCGGTCGGCGATACGAAGCTTCCAGCCGTGTCACTAATTAATTAACATGAGCTCAACTTCACATATTCTGACGACGACCGTTACCGTCGTGGTACGGTTGAGACACCACAGCAACAATACGGAAACGACACACGTAACGAAATAGTGATGTGTTTCACTTGTACTTCCACACGATAGGGTACCGAAATGATCCGCTTTACTTCATAGCACACTTGATAAGATTATTTCACGACGACTTTGCTCATTTCCTCGGACATGTATCGTGTCACTGCCTAGACCCAACTGAGCGCGCGGGGTCGTAATCGCACCAACGCTGGAACATTCCAAAAACAAGTGACTGACGGACCGTGCGACTATCGATGCTAGCGTTCGATAATGCAAGCCCTGACTACAGTAGCCTTACAGTGGGGCCTATGGAATACCGCGATGTAACTTCCCAAATTAACACAGGACACCTGCCACGTTCCGTTCTCGACACGTGAACTCGGCCTGAAGTTGTAAACAGTGTGAGACTGATTCGACCGTACGGGTTTCTTCTATTACTCCACTGTCTCAGGTTTATGGCTTTGGCATCATGTTTTGCTTCTATGGGTACAGACAAGGCTAAACTGTAGTTTTGTAGTTCCACTTTGCCGGCCGCGGTGGCCGAGGAGACTGAGGCGCTCCAGTCACGGTCTGCACGGCCACTACGCTCGGGGTTCGAATCCCCCCTCGGGCATGGATATTTGTGCCGTCCTAGTTCGTAAGTAGTTCATAAGTAGTTTGTAAGTTTAGGGACTGATGACCACTAGTTAAGTCCCATAGACTATACAAACATTTGAACATTGAAAAACATTGTAGTTCCATTTCCCCCCTTAAAATTGTAGCTTTCGAGCCTCTCTTTAGGTTTGCCGAACTGGAATGGCCGCGCGGGTTAAGGCGCCTTGCCACCGCTGCGCAACCGCTCGCCATCGGAAGTTTGAATCCTCCCTCGGGCATGTGCGTGTGTGTGTGTTGTTCTTAGCATAAGTTGGTTTAAGTACTTTGTAAGTTCAGGGACCGAATGTCCCTTAGCTTCACAAACTTTTGAACTCTTCAGGTTGTCGGCTACTGACGTGGTTTTGAAGTGACATTTCTCCTGCCCTTGTTTTTAATTACCACTTTCTTCAATACCCACCTCTCGCGGTTACTTAACGCCCACTTTTGTCTGCGTTGTGACTTAGCGGATTATGTTTTTACACTTTCTTTGTAAGTCTAAAATGTTTTACACGAAGCTGCTTGAAAGACCAAACAGTTCGGCCACATTTATTACGGTGGTAGCTACGCAGCCACCGATCTACGGGTGAAGTAGGGTTAAGGGGTGTAGGGAGCTAACTAGAGTAAATGCCGCGGTTGGCACTCGTCATGTTCCGAACTAGCGCAGGGGGCATGTGAGGAGAAGGAGAGGGTAACGAAGTTGGATGTCGAGACCGGGATGGGGCACTGTTAAGGTACTGGTATCAGCAGTCATTTGTCCATGTCGGAAGTCACTTAGCTCCGATACGACAGAGCACTGTCAGGACGCGTGCGGACTCTTCCAGCTTGTTCAAGGTGTTCAAGACAACGTTTACAAATGTTTGTTCATTTCGTATATCACATTTACGATTTCTTTGCTTTTATCAAATACGGTGAAGTGCTCCATAAGTCAGATTATTTATGTCTTTTATTAATAGTGCATGACCACACCTAAATTACTAAACTTCATTTCGCCATTGAAGGAAACGTTATCTTGTAAAAGTGTTTGGGTTTCGACGAGGGATCGGAACAGTGGCACTACACCTTTCGCCTATAACCACCTACTACGAAACTCATCTCCCTAGTCATACGACCAATAACCACATACCGATCTCAGTCCGTATTTCGAGTCCGCCGTGTAGCAGAAGATCGCAGAACAATAAAAAAAATCAACAGAAACACTAGTACCAACATCCTCCAAAGCGATGAAACCATCATTATTTATTTGCTTCATGGGCGACGTCACATCTAAAATCACTCACTAAGTGAAGCTGTGATTATCATTTCATTCCCATTTAACTATTTTGCTGCTTTAAAATATTCAACCGTGTAAGAAGTCGGTGCGGATTTAGAAGAGACAAGTGGCAGCTGATAGAATGGCTGCCTTGAAAGGCGTGGTGGAATGTATAATAGAGGGAAAAAACGTCGACTGTCCGAAAAGGCGGAACGCACGCTGGTCGGGGAAAACCGCTGGCGAAGCAGCATCTGTTGGCCACACCTGCGATCCCCATAAATACTGCCCGCTACGCTACCAGGACAATTACTCACGCCCGGAGAAACAACGGTGGAGCAACACCTGCGGCGCGCAACTTTTCATCGCAGGTGTTTGGCTAGAAGATACACCGACAGATTTCTCTCCGTTCCTGAATTTAATTTCCAACCTTTCTGTCGCAAATCAAAGAGTGAAATCACGATGGGACTATTACACTTAGCAAACCACTTTAGTTATCTAAGAGAGAAAGAATTAAAGTTACAGCCTACATATTCGTCGACGATGAGGCTTTCAGACACGGAGAATAAACTTGGGTATGATGAAGGAAATCGGTACTGTCGTTTGAAAAGAAGATTCATCGGTACATTTTTCACTGATTTGAGTAAATCATGGACATCCCAAAGTTACTTCCTGGGGGGAGAATCTGGAGCCCGTTTCTTCCAAATGCGAGTACAGTGAATATTAGTACTACTTTGTGTCGCTCAACACCGACTTTTTGGTCAGCAGTAACTCTCTCATCGGCTAGAAGTACGCACTGTCGCACAGTTCCCTGGACAAAGCAGTAATACAAACTAACCTGAAAACTTAACACAGGAAAAATGATCATTGGGAGTAAATGCTGAAAATACTTCCTACACAGACAACAGCGTGAATTTTTTATTTTAGTTACTTTTTTTAAATAATGACTTTCTTACATTCGGTCTATGTTTGGCCTCTTTCGCTAATGAGGTCCTTTCTTTACTCCAATAAGATATAAACATCCAAGTACAGCCAGTATTTCAATCCGCGATGTCTCCTTTGTAGCCGGCCGCGGTGGCCGAGCAGTCTGCGGCTCGCCAGTCACGTTCTGCACGGCCACTACGGTCGGGGGTCCGAATCCCTCCTCGGGCATGAATATTTGTGCCGTCCTTAGTGTTAGCTACTTCATAAGTAGTTTGTGAGTTTAGGGACTGATTATCCCATAGTTAAGTCCCATAAGCTATACAAACATTTGAACATTTGATTTCCCCTTTGTATCCCTACCACGAGAATATTGTATTAGTTCATTTTTCTTTTGAAGATACAAATTTGTATGGGTGACAAGATTATCTACCATAATTTCGTCTTATCATTTTGTGAAATGCATAAAGTTTGCTAATGAGGTCATCTGCACCGCTTCTAGGACCAGGAACGGCATTCACTATATTCTTACTTCTTCCTTTACACCGCTTGAGTTTTCCTCCACGTTGTGATGTTTTCTCTGCCTACAAAAAACAGTAGATTGGAAAGATATATGGGAAAAATACATGATAGTTATATGGTATTATGCAATCTCACAACATGGAGTTAAATTTAATTTTTTAAATAATAAAAATACTTACATATTGTACATAAATTACTACAAGAGATCATTTTTGGCAAATATGGCAACATCAAATTTAAAATTAGTAGCGCGATTATTCATTTGAAACTGTCCTTCATTATACATCTGTTAAAAGGTATTGGCAATGACGCTATCATTCGTAATATGAAATTTATGTAAAGTGAGAAGAATTAGTAAAGGTTCAATTTGATCAGTAACTATTACTAGTCATAACAGTGAGTTCACTAGTAACTGTTAACGTAACAGTGCTTCTAACTTTACATGAATTTCATATTATGAATAGCGTCATTGCCAATACTTTTTAACAGATGTACAATGACGGACATTATCCAATGAATTCTGAATTCTAATTTCAATTTTGATGTTGCCATATTTGACAAAAATGATCTCTAGTAGTAATTGATGAGTAATATGTATAATTATTATTTTTTTTATTTTATAATTTAATATCTGACTTCATGTTGTGCGATGGTATAATACCTCATAACTATGACGTATTTTTTCCTGTAGATTTTCAATCTCCTGTTGATGGCAGCCAGTGCTGAAACCGGTAGAGAGTAACATATAAAAATTTTGTACAGCTGTTGGTGCAAGAATGATTTCTCCAGCCATTTTAGAAATGTTTGCATAGCTTATGGGACTTGACTACGGGGTCATCAGTCCCTAAACTTACAAACTACTTATGAACTAGCTACTACTAAGGACGGCACAAATTTCCATGCCCGAGGGGGGATTCGAACCCCCGACCGTAGCGGCCGTGCAGACCGTGACTGGAGCGCCACAGTCCCCTCAGGCTGGCAGACATTTTAGCTTCGGAAGTTATCCACGGCTTGGAATAAAGCTGACACCGTTGTAAATGATGTTAAAGGACTTAAATCCACTGGATTGCTGCCTTTAAATCCGCTAGTTATTTCCAAAGACAGATTTCTCCTCTGAATTCAGTTCCAGGCACACGTTTGCAAATTGTCGTGTGTCCACTTCCGGACGTTCCTCAGTGTTCCCAGTTGGAACCTGAGTCCCTTTGCCACGAAACGCTCCCTCCGCTCATCAAAATACTTCCTCTTTCAATGCAACTCTTTGCAGCCCAGCAAAAAGAATATCTAAAAGGAAGTGAAAGCAGGCAGCAATAGAAGCAAGGCATTTGGCCTTAAACACGAGCTACAAAGCGACGAAGGCTAAACGCTGAGAACGAAAGCAAAGGTAATGCGAGTAAGAAACATCGGCGCAATGTGTGTCAACTGATGATGTACAGCCTTCTGAAACTGAAAAAAAAAAAAAAAAAACACTTCTTGTAGAATTTGCTTTCTTTATTCTCCAAAATCGCTCAAGAAGGTAGACTGGATACAGTACCAACAATGTGCTACATCGTTTCACGTAGTATGTGTGAGTGCAACATAACGAAATATTTCAAGATATCCATGTTGGATACGAACTTCAGCTGTAGCGTGAATTGACGGTTTATTTTCGTTAAAAGAATTACAACCAGCTTTTTGGATGTTTTTATTTAATCCATAAGTAGTTTTTGAACTAGTAAATATTTCACCCTTTCATATTTATTTTATGTTTGTTAATGTATCTTACTTGTTTCATTACGAATGTAACTACATACAAACAAAATCCAATATAATGTGTAAAATATAATTTTAATCCGTTACATACTCTTTATACATTCACAATGTCTCAAAGAACATTAATTACTGAAGTGCAACATCTACCACAGCCATCCTCTTTGCACCACATTCTGTGTTTATATTTTGTAAATGTGCAACGCTAAGTGTAGCAAAAATGCTCTCATGTGTAAAAAACGTTAGTGCCTAATGCATAACTTGGTTACACGTACACCTGCAATAAGAACCCAGTAAGTACATAAAATTACATTACGTTTAAATCCTATTGATTACTAAACTTGAGTTATGTTACCAGAACCACTATGACGGCATATACCTCCACTTAGCGGAAGATAAATGTTCCTGTAAAGTATCCACTGAAGATGAGCCTGCAGTGGCTCTAAAACTAGTTGTGTATTATCCAAAAAGCATCCAAAAAGGCAGCTGGTTGTAATTCTTTTAACGGAAATAAACCGTTAATAACGAAAAATGTTTACTTATGGCTAATGCTTTTGAGTTGGACACCTGAAGTATACTGAACGGAATAACCCAGCGATTGAGCGAAACTGCCGCACAATTTTTTGTATATTGTAATTTCTGAGTTCTTAATTTTTTTTTATACTTTGTTCTTGTAAATGAAACTGCACCGTTTGTATACTGGAATATATTCACAAAATTCCACAATTGTATAACGATGACCGATTCTTTGAAAGTTTCATGTTATATTACAGTGGGCTTAAGGATGGAACGAGTAGAATGGACCGTCTGTAGCCTAGGTCTAATACTTGCGTGACAAAGTATAGTAGAAAGTTTGAGGGAATACACACAAAACAATTGCAAATCTGAAGAAACGAACTGCTAAGGCAATCGACTGCTAGGATTACAAACTACTTAAACTTACTTAAAGTGTCTTATGCTACGGACAACACATGCACCCATGCCCGAGGGAGAACTCGAACCCCCGACGGGGAGCGGATGCTCACTCCACAGCAAAGCGCCTTAGAGAGCACGGACGCACCCGCGCAGCTGTTAGTTGCAGATTCAAACTGATACGTGTTCATCCATTTCTTTGGGGGTAACCACATCCGCATTCATATCACACCTCAGTCGAGCAAGGGGGGGGGGGGACTGATGACCTTGCAGTTTTGTCCCCCTAAAACAGCCCAACAACAACATCGAGCAAGGAGACGTACGTCATTCACGATCGGTACAAGATAGATGCGTCGTTATGGGTTCCTATAATAAGAATCACATACCGTACCAACGTCACCGCACGACACAGCTGACATGTTTTCTGGTGGAGGTTTGTGTCGACTGGTTGCCTCGTTGCGACTTCCTTTTGAGCCACGTCCTTCTAGCTGCTAATAGAGCAGTTGTGCTCAAACCACGACACAGCAGAAGCCAGGCACGAAACAGAATACAGCGTACAGATACGTGAATGACCGGACGGAAGTTCACGATTTTGTGGCAAAGAGGAGGTAAACAGCGCGAGGCTGACGCGAAGACGAGTGCGCCGCAGCTGATTCTTATTTTCATTACCGATCTGTGTTCAAGTTGAGACCGCCTACCCACTACTCCACATTATCACTAATCGCCAGGCTTTGCGCTGGGAATTTCCTTTTTTAGTTCTGTAATACCAACTGTCGCCTTCCTGATGCACATGATAAGTCATTAGCAGTTACGTTTTTTCCCCCTATTTTCCTCCCAAAACTGTTAATACATTCAGATGGGTCTTACTACAAGTTGAATTTTGACCGCACACTAAATTGTACAAGGTGCCCTCCCTGTGACTAACCTCACGTACGCTTGCACAAGCCTAGCTGGGACTCCGCAGAAGACGATACCTCATGCGAGAGCTGAACCTTTCCGAGAATTAGCCTCGTGGCCCGGCGAGTAGGGCTTCCCTGAACCAGTAGTGCAGTAGCAGCTCCCGCAGACGTAGTCCCTCGCAGGTGTTTGTATTACATTGAATTTCTACTCACGGTGCAATGCGGACTCCCTGAACATTACCGAGTCGTTACGGATAGTTGTTTTTCTGGCAAACAAAGTCCAGGCTTGCAGTGACGGTGTTTTTCTGGTGAAGACACCGCAACAAGATCAACAAATATCACACTTTTGGCCTACAGTAATTTAAATAAAACAAAAAAAAAAAAAACCGAGCGCATGTAGACTACAGGAAACTCCCCTGTCGTCGACTGCCGAAATGGCGCACAGCACAGTCTTCGCGCTATCTTCGTTTCAGACACCACTGTAGTACCGTTCCGTTTCCTTTAGCAGTGGTCACTGTTATTTCTATTTTTATGCAGTTTGTTGTCATTAATAGCGATAAAGCAATTTCAACACATAGCTTATCAACAGCCTCCTCATACAGTCTGTATCACGATATTGTCATTGGAATCACCGGCGTTGAAAACTGCTCTTTTCTTTCAGATATGTAGGCTGTGCGTTTGTTATTTGGCCTCATGGTAGTGAGATATTGAACAATGTTTTGGAATATCTACATTCAACCCACCCTAACATCAGTTTCATCATGGAGGTGAAAAAGAATGGTTGCCTTCCCTTCCTGGATGTGTAGGTTTGCAGGAAGGCAAATGATTCGTATACAATGGGACATACTGTTTACAAGAAACCAACTTACAGAGATTTATATCTGCTGGTGATAGTTGTCACCACCCAGCTCAGCGTGAAGAGTAGCTATGTACCTTAGTGCAGAGGGCGCACGTCATCGTAGACCCTCTACTGAATTGTCTCACTTGCAGATCACATTAAGCTACAATCGTTATAGTGAAGGGGTAGTGGTGATAGCATAGAGATGGCACCCAAAGAAATGGTCTTTCTGCCATACTTTGGCAGCATTTCAAACAAGATTGGCCGTATTTTACCTAAACATGACGTGGAAAGTGCGTTACGAACACCTTCCAAAATTTGTTAGTGTACGTCAAGGATGATTTGGATTTTCGCAAGGCCAGTGTCTTCCGTACCCCATACAGTTGCGGCATGTCATATATTGGTCAAACGATTAGGATTGTCGAGGATCGACGTATCGAGGATAGAAGTCACACACATTTGCAACAACCTAACAAGTCTCCTGTTGCCGAACACTGCTTCGACATAACCTTTACAGACCCAAGGTTGTAGATGATGTGACATTAATAAGCATTCTGCTTATTTGGTCTCCTCTAATTTTTGCTTGTTTATTTTTTGAATAGATAACAATCTAAAGTATCAAACTGTTGCTTTATAAATTCATGCTCCCCATCTCATGTTTACTTATCTATTTTTTCTTAGATATTATTTTTGTGTTTGGTAAAACTTTGGCTGCTCCTGTTAGGAGTAAGCAATCAGATAAATTTCTGTTGTGCACGAACTGTGGCCACTCACAAAGTAATTTGGAGCGACAATGAGTGTTTTAGCTTGCCTTTTCTGATCTCTACCGCCATAGATCTTTGACGTTTTGACGAGATGACGGATGTCTTCAAGCACAATTTAAAAGTATACTATGCACAAACGAACTCATGTGCAGGGTGGCAGCGGCATACTATCCTAAAGTTCCATGTGGTGTATGAACATGGTGAATTACATAAAATTAACAAAATAAATTAATTTAAAATTTACAAGTAAAGCACGAGAATTCAACAAAAGAAACCTGGTGTCTATAAAGAGCATGAATGAAGGCCAAAGTAATGACAATTATGGAAGAACGTTGTGCAGTCAGTCATACCAAGATAGGAAAGTCGGAATCAATCCAAAAACTTTGAGAGAGAATTTAGCATGCTCGCAGAAATGGACAACACACGAAACTGTTAGTTAAAAGCAGCAAGGAATTCAAACATACTAAGTTTATGCAAAGGCTGAAGGCCACACACGTGTATTTAACTTGAGAAAACAAAACACAAGTTGATTAAGAGATTGAAAATACGAATAGTAAATTTAAACTAAATTACTGGAGTTCTGAAAAATAAGAAACACTTCGCCCTGCATAGCGAAAGAATTACTTAAGAAAACTCTCAGTATTAACGCAGGATGCCTGATCACAAAGAAAGTAAAGTTCTAAACAACATGCCAACCCCTTAGCACGATTCGGCGAAATACATCGGCGGTCGCAGCTAGAGTGAGTCCTCAAGCCACGCACAGAGAGTTCCCTGGCCGTACTGGATGCTAGGGTGTGTTTAAAGTCTACTGTCTACCAACCCTCGCTACCTGAGGGAGATAATACCTTCTCCTACTGACCTCTTTTGGTCCATTATTATGTTGGTACCGCACTAAGAACAAGCCACTTCGCCATCTTGCCAAGTGAGGATGTCTCTGGCTACATATCACACGGCAGTGCAGACGACATACGAAACCATTCGTCTTTAACTACAGTAAAAGAGGTCTAACGCGCAAAGCGGCGACTGCAAGCCATTGCGCGGCAATTAGTCAATATTAAAAGCAACCTTCCACATTTGTACGAACACAGAAGTTCAGTCACATGGGTGGAAACATATAAAAACTTGGAGCATTGATAATTAATAAAGCAATAAAATAATTGATGTTCAGAAGAACAAAAGTAATGGCGGAGAAGCACTTTAGAGCAATGAAAGTGGACCTTATTACGGTTCAAAACCTTTCCACTGTTCAGTGGACGTGTTTCAAGATGACAGCCACAATCTAGCTTAGGTCGAATAATCCCTCGATACATTGTGAGTAATGTGCAGTGCACCCCACCACACCCGGGTGAAGGATGGGATTATATTTAGGTTCTCTTCACACTTGGTAACCGTGGCTCCGAGAGGTGGCTCCCAGGTTAGCTTCTCCTCGGCTGTGAGAAGCTACTGCCTCTCTTACGATTACTGTTCCGATAAACCACTGAAAATCAATAGCAGTGAAGCTGGTACTGACTCCTACACAATAAGCAATACCGTAAAATAATTAGAATGATGGTTTCGTCGAGATATCAGAGCACAACGAGAACCATTGCAGGGGCTTCTTGTGTTCAAAAATGTTCAAATGTTTGTATAGCTTATGGGACTTAACTGCTGGGTCATCAGTCCCTAAACTTACAAACTACTTACGAACTAGCTAACACTAAGGACATCACAAATATCCAAGCCCGAGGGGGGATTCGAACCTCCGACCGTAGTGGGCGTGCAGACCGTGACTGGCGCGCCGCAGTCCCCTCGGCCACCGCGGCCGGCGGCTACTTGTGAGATGAAGACGTTGGGGCCAGAGAGAGCATTTCTTGGCGGCCAGTATCAGACGATTCGCGCGACCAGTGACAGGGAGATGGTTAACCGTTGTCGGCCGGTGTCAGGTGTGGACGGCTCAATCCGCCGCGGCGTCGGCTCAGCTTGAAGGCAGCCGCTCCGGCAGGCCCTCCCGGTGAGGCGCGGCGCGGCCGCCGCCTGCTTTACGACGTATTAATATTTAAATGGCGCGCCCGCTGCCTGCCAACGACGTCGTTAGGCCCGCAAAGTCGCGCCGCTAACGACGCGCCCGGTGGTGACGTCACGCCCAGCACAGGTGGGGCGGCGCAAGCTCGCAAATCACGGCGCCGCCCACGCCGGAGGCCGACAAGTGGCGAACGCTGGGCTACTGTCTGGTCCAGCTGCATGCGGGGGCGGGCCGAACAAGGTACGGCGGAGGCAGTGGCAAGTCTGGAAGCACCTAGGTTTGTTGCTACCACTTCCTTCCCGGAAATATTAACTGTGTCTGACTCTCAAAGTGTCCTTCAAACTCTACAACACCGGAGATGGAACAAGGAAAAAAAAAAAAAATAAAATAAAAAAAATAAAAAAAAAAAAAATTAAAAAAAAAAAAAAACAATAAAAAAAAATTAAAAAAAAAACCAACAGCTATGTGCTGGATGTGATTGCGGTATATGTTGTTGTTGTGGTCTTCATACCTGAGACTGGTTTGATGCAGCTCTCCACAATACCTTATCCTGAGCAAGCCTCTTTAAATCCACTTAAGAACGGCAACATACAACTGTTTGAATCTGCTTACTGTATCCATCTCTTGGTCTTCCTCTGCGGATTTTACCCCACACACTTCCCTCCAACGCTAAATTCACAATTCCTTGATGTCTAAGAATGTGCCCTACCAATCTATCCCTTCTTTTAGTCAAGGTATGCCAGAAATTTCTTTTCTCCCCAATTCTGTTCAGTACCTCCTCATTAGTTCGCGATCCACCCACCTAATCTTCAGCATTCTTCTTTAGCATCACATTTCAAAAGCCTCAATCAATCCTCTTCCTGTCCGCACTGTTTATCGTCCATGTTTCACTCCCATACAAGGCAACACTCCATACAAAAGCCTTCAGAAAGGACTTCCTTAGGCTTAAATCAATATTCGATGTTAACAAATTTCTCTTTTTCAAGAACGCTTTTCTACCCATTGCCATTCTGCGTTTTATATCCTCTGTACTGCGACCATCATTTGTTATTTTACTGCCCAAGTAACAAAACTCATCTACCTCCTTTATTGCTTCTTTACCTAATCTAATGCCTTCAGCATTGCCTGATTATCTTAGACTGCACTCCATTACCCTAGTTTTGCTCTTGTTAATGTTAATCTTATATGTACCTTTCAGCACATTCGCTGTACAAATACGGGGCGGTCAGTTAATTTACTGTGGCTGCCTTTTCACGGTGGTATCTGCTATAATGAGGAAGTTGATGCATTGGCTAAACAAGCGGCATCCTTAAAGCACTGCCTTGGACCTACAACTACCATACACAGAATTCTTATCTGCGGTCAAGGAATACGCTAAACAACAGTGACAATAGATGTGGAACGTTTCCCAACAAATCACAGGCGCTTCTCACGCTGTGCTGCAACCTCGGATTTCTACACAGCCGTGGTTTATGAGGACTCACCTGGACAGATCCGCGATTTCCACCATAATTCGTCTTCCCTTCACTAACTCCTCTTATCCACAACATCTACATCGGATCGACGACTACGATTCGCCGGCATGTGATCCCGAAACGTAAGCTTATGTGAACCACATCCTGTTCAGGTGCCAAAATTTGACCGTGAGCGTTTGAACTTCCTGCAGACATTGGTGAAGAGGGGATATCCCCTTCCCCAGTCAGCTTCTTCCCTTTTGTTTACAAAAGACATTAGTGTGTATAAAATCGTAATTAAGTTTATTAAGACTACTAGATACAAACTATAAGTACCAACTGTGTTGGTAATATATTGTAAGTGTTTGCTTGTGAATATATGTAAATGTTCCAAAATTATTTAAATTGTAATGTAATGCAGTTTTCGCTTTGTTTCCACTTTCCCATTTTGACAAAATGTACTTCTGTTTTTTCTGTTTATTTAAATATATGTACATTTTCACTGTGTGTTGCAGATGGCCACATTGAGTTAACACTCAGAAGTCCAAATAAACGGGGAAAAAAGGAGCGCTGCACCATGTGTCATTACCAACGAGAGACAAACGAATTGACGACATTGGCTACTGGTAGGCATTGAAACGAATCGGTTGAAAATTTGTGCCAGACCGCCATTCAAAGCCAGGTTCTCTTACTTACTATAGTAGAGCCGAGGCAAGTTCAGATAAGCGGGAAGGTCGTATAGAAGGGAAAATAATACAAGAAAACATGAAAAGTTCGAAAAATTTATTTGAACATAGAAAACTTATTAAATACGTGAACCAGAACTGAATATAAAGTTTAAATACATTCGACGGCACTCAAAGGAAAGATATTACATTACACAAAATTAATCAAAAGTAGGGCAAATGAGTTAAAAATACAAATCAATATAGCCGGCCGCGGTGGCCGAGGGGACTGATGCACTCCAGTCACGGTCTGCACGGCCACTACGGTCGGGGGTTCGAATCTTCTGGCATGGATATTTGTGCCGTCCTTAGTAATAGCTAGTTCGTAAGTAGTTTGTAAGTTTAGGGACTGACGACCCCGTAGTCAAGTCCCATAAGCTATACAAACATTTGAATATTTGAACAAATCAATTTAGACTGAATACATATTTACTTAAGTCTAGCAGTTAACTGTTGTGTTTGTGAAAGTCTTCATTGAACTACAAAAACATATTTTCTTATTCGTTTTCTACGTTGACTGTTTCTTCGTGTGTCCATTCAAATTCTTCATCTTGGACAACCCATTCATTTACGTCATCTTTTGTGGCGTCAGCACATCCAAGAACTTTGCGTAACAATGAAAGCAGGTAATATTTTCGGATTCGGTCTGCTGTTGTAGATCATCTGGAGAATTTTCTTGAGTTTCCTGCAGTAAAGTTTTCCAGGATTTTGCAGTTGTATTTGTTCCAACACTCTCCCGATATTGGTTCACGTCATAAGCTTCGTCTTTCAAATTAATATGGCGCAACTTCTCTACCATGCCTTCTCCCTCGGCCATAGCAATAACTTAAGAGGGCAGCAAGTTTCTGCCGTAGTTTCTCTTCAAATTCCTCTAAGGTCTCTTGATGCATAGGCTGGCATAAGAATGTGACATTTCCAGGCAAAAACATGGCCTTTTATGTTGATCTTGAAATTTATTCTCATTAGGATGACATGTGGCACTGTGTAGAAGCAGCAGTGCTTTACAGGGCACATTGTTGGCTTTCGAAAACGTTTCAGTTTGTTCACGAACTACTTACAAATATCTATCTTTAAAAATTTCTGAGTTCATGCAAGCATTTTGTTGTTGTAATATTTCACCGATAAAGCACTTTTAGATACATTTTTAATTGCTCTGGGATTTTTTGGCTTACCTATCATAGTTTCATTTTCAAATTTGCTGTGGCGTTACGGCATGGAAGAATTGCTCTTTCTTTGCTACGTTTTCGGCCTTTGACGCTAATCTTTCTTCCGGTAGCATGTTGTAACTGAGACCAGTCTCGTCGCAGTTAAAAATTTGATCGCCTGTTGATTTTACCTTATCCTATACCTTGTGAAGTTTAACCCTAAATAAATGAACAACTTTAAAATTTGCGGCAAGCTTCTCACCACAGACATTAAATTGCCGACTTCCGTATCTTTTTTTTTTCCATCTATCGAGACAGCCTACACTAGCTGTGAAATCAGGTTCACCTAAGTTTAGTTCGTTGTGAAACTTCAAGGCTTTTTCCTGAAAAATACGTCCCCACATTGGTACACCTTTACGTTGAGTAGACCACAGGAACAAAGCTTCATTTACTTTTACATAATCACATTTTTTTCGTGTTTAGGGTATGTGATAATGTCGTGTGTCAACACAAACAACACGTACAATCACCGACTTGTCGGCTAGCGCACGGTTACTGCATACTGTCCCGATGCAGTGAAAGGGTCGATTAACACAGAAGGTCGGATAGCCGAAGATCGGATAATCGACACTCTACTGTACGTACTCGCACTAACCACTCAACCACTCGGACAAAGCAATCGCTGCGATTGTGTTGCAAACCCTGACACACTTCCCACAAGGTTCAAATTTTCAACTTTTCCACCCACTGATGGCATAGTACAGCCGTCTGAAAAATGAAGCTGAGACGATGTGCAAGCTGGCTAAGCATGAGTGAATAGAGGACAAATGCAACACCATAGGGGAAGACAGACAGCGCATACTGGAAAATGAAAGAAGCATTTCGAGACAAGAAAAGCAGCTTCATGAATACCAAGAGCCGAGATGGAAAACCAGAACCAAGCAAAGAAGGAACGCTGAAAGGTGGAAGGAATATTGAGGCGTTGGCAGCTCTCACGTTGCGTTTTGTGTGAATTTTCTTCTCGTCTGGGCCTTCTCCCAGCACTTGCGACCACCTTGTTTCGTAATTTATGTAATCTTAGTTGTTTACGTTAAGTTCTTTCTTATAATATTATCTATGCTTATCATTATTCTCCTATTCAGGTTGCCTTTCTGTCACGAGCTGCCATCTTTCCTCCTACGATCTATATTTCACCACATTCTGCCACTGTTTTGGCGCAAATAAGTTTTCTGGCCAGTACTGCCGATTATGTTTCCGCTTGCTATCACTGATGGCGCACTTGTCACCATCTGTTGGCACGTCTTATCCACGTGAACTCTTTTTGTGCACACGTGCTGATCATTGAATAGCTGTCCTTGCAACCAGGACGTCATCACTTTCGTCATTGCGGAACCAATAAACATCAGGTCGTAGGCCCTGTCAGCTATATCTCCAAGTCCGAATTCTAGGATCTTGTTAGTTTAATAGGTTATAAACACTGTTCCTTAGTCCAGATTGCTCATTCGGTTAAATACGTGGGTAAATTTGCAACCGCCTCGCAGTTTGTCTTGCTTGTCATACTCGACCACGCGCTACCTCGAGCAGCGACTCACTCCTTGCGCTCTAGAGAGGAGAGCAGCTAGTCATGATGTAGAGGCGCACGGAGAGGGTAGGAAAGGCAAAAATGTTATACCCAGGTCTGGAAAAAGTGGGCGCAAACGGGGTTTTTCCCAGCTGTGGGGTGAGGGAAAAGGTGAGTCGCTTGATTGGCGGGAAATGTTTTCCCCTGCTAAGGGAAGATGGGGAAGAATAGACTGTGGAAAATTTAAAGAACTTGTCAAGACGGCCATTCAAAACTTGGAACAGACTGTTATTAGAGAAGATCAGTACAATGATGCCATAGTTGAGATGTAAATAATGCTAGTAAGGAAAGTTCTCCTCAAATACGGGCGCTAATGATCTCGACGTTGAGCGCCCTAAAACACCAATAAAATAAATAAATAAATGAAAATCTCCTCAAAAAACAATTATTCCAGGAAAACAGATAATTCTCAGTTGGATTTTAAGCAATATTAAACTCAATAACAAATTGTATAATATTTCTACTTGAATGGGAAACCAAATGTACAAGAACAAGGAGTTATGAATCAGGAAAGGGACAGAAACAATCCAAAAATTGGACCACAAGAATACTTCACTTCTTTTTTAGTACATTTAAGAGATTAGCTGGTGACACAAAAAGTGGAAACCCACGATTGATACATGAGGGAAGGATAATTGTTGACAATAAGCACAAATCAGAAATTTTCAAAAATGGTTAGACGATATTCGTCAGCATCCAAACGATGGAAGATTTGATCTGGATCATAAAATTCTAGTTAACATTCAACTTCGGGATATGCTTAATGTTGAAATGGATTTAGACGTAGACCAGTCGCTTTCAATGGCAGATATTACAGAAGATGAATTAACAGCAGCCATAAGTAATAGGAAAAATAATGTATCGGGTCCCGATGGGATCACACGCAGGATCTTGAGTTTGGCACCAAGGGAACTCTTACATCACTGATAAATCTTTTTGATGTGTTGTTAAAACAACAAAAAGTTCCACAAAAATGAAAAACAGCTAAAGTAATCACGTTGCTAAAACCAGAAAATTGTCAAATGATCAACGATCGTATCGACCGATAACCGCATTATCAGCAATTGGTAAAACCCTTCACTCAATACTAAGAAGAAGAATTCATTAGTTTATTGATAAAAGACAATTGTTACGAATTATACAAGCTGTATTGAGAAAAGTCACTCGATTCTGGACCCAATCCTCAGAATTGCTACTAGTGTTACTAAGGCATTAAACTTTCGTGACTGCACTATGGCACTGTTGTTAGATATGGAGCGTGCTTTTGATCGAGTGTGGCTTTCAAGCCTATACTACAAGTTATTAAAAATGGGATTTCCCAGTAACATAGTCAAATTGATTGCTAGCTTTTGGTTAAAGACTAACAATTATCCATGTAAAAGACGCTATTTCAACACACTTTTACCCAAAGGCTGGAGTACCACAAGGTGCAATCTTATCCCCTTTGTTATTTTTTTATATACCATTAGTGACTAAATGGAATGAAGAATTAGCTGTATATGCAGATGACATGCAAGCCCACACTAATCACGTACAGGTATGTAAGTGTCATAATCTACCTTTCTCCAAGCTTATTACAATATAGGCTAATACTTTGGTAAAAAAAAAAAAAAAAAAAAAAAAAAAAAAAAAAAAAAAAAAAAAAAAAAAAAAACAAGTGACTGCTAATCACAGCATGAAGTTTGTGATTGAAATGACGATGAAGTATGTCTTTCGCTTTGTTTTGACCACTATATCTAAATTATAAGTGCAAACTTTGAGGACTTAAACAGGAAAGTGCTCCGGGGGAGTGAATACGACTGGACGTGAATGTATGCAAATAAGCAATCCCAGCAGGACGAAGCAACTACTCGTACAGCCGAGAAGCTTGGAGCATATTTTCATAAATTTCACGCCTGACAGAGTTGTTAGTAGAGGTGAGTCTCGTCGTGTCCTAACTGGTTATCCAGTTAATCTGTCAGCGTTCGATTACTATGCGTGTGCAGCCCTGAAGTCTAAGGTGTATCACAACAACCTTCACGTTTTCCAGAACTCCAGCACATCATTTCGGATAAGAAAGCGGCACTTTGATGCGTCTTCAGTAACTTGCTGACCAGTGCCCAAAAAAAACCTCGGGATGAAAGGTGGTCAGTTTAAGCATCTTCAATAGTTAGGATAGCACCGTATTTCCTTTCGACTGCTGTGTTTTTTATGCCCTGGAACTCTGTTTTCCGCGTCACTTTTATTTGTCCCGCCCTGAATAAGGACTGTCGGTTGTGTATTAGATGTGTGTTTTGCGTTTTCATCATTTACTTAAAGCACTGTGGATTGTAAATTTAATGACTTGCTGACGTATAATTTCCCTCCAATGGTATTGATATCATGCTACCCTGTTTCTCCATATTAAAACGTAACTTTGGTAGACTGCAACGTTTGTATGGCAATGACGTACACCACTTTATTATGACCAAGAGCTATTCTAATAAGGGAAACTCCCCATTGCACCCGCCCCAGAGTTAATGATTATGTGGCGCAATAGATAACCAATCCGAAACTGATACATATCAAGCACGAAAACAGGAGGGTGTACTGAACCATTGAAAAACAATAGAAGCACATGAACAGTACAAGTGCAAGTTGTAGAAGATTTGGCAGGTGACCAGATAGATCTCTGCCGTCGTGGTTATGTGATCAAAGTGTTGGCATGGCACGGTGTACATACGAGATAATTTACTTCTTGGTTTCCATACAATTATGAACTGTTCGTCCGGTCACTAACGTCTCCGTTCTCTTTTTGTAGAGGAGGCAATTTACCTACTATATGGTTGCTAATATGAGTAAGAACGTATTGTCTTCACAAGTAGAAGAGATGGCCGCGCAGGAAGGCTGTGCGGTTGTAGGGACATGTAACGGAGTGCGCGGCAGTTCCCGACGGAGGTTCGACTCCTCTCTTGGGCCTGGGTGTTGTGATGCCAGCTATTTGATCTGAATGGTGAGGGCAGGCGAGACCCCGCAAAAACCTCTCACAGAAGTGGTACCTACAACTCTGCTATACATTAGACGTCTGCTTCGAGTTTGGTTCCTTCTGTTTCAATGTTTGTGCGTTACCTCGCATCGGACCTACTGCTCCCAGTGGGGTCAGAAGCACTAGCAGACCTGCATCCGAGATCGGATGTGTTTTCGGCGGTACTCTATAGAAAGTTCCCGCGAGAGCAAGGCTATGATCCTGCAGACGTACGTACCTCCTGGTCCTTCAACACAAATGCCATGTCATGCGTGAATCTTGCATTCAGTTTTGGAGATTTTAACTGTTTAATTCCTTTGCTATGATCTGGTTCACACCCTCTATTTTTGTTTCCACTATTCATCACATTTACTTGTTTACCCGAAGGCCTCATAAGCTACAATTAACGTACAGAGTGACAATTGACAAGGGTGCAGAAGGAGAAGAGACACGTCAGTGACTGGATGGACAGTTTTAAATTTTGTGAAAAACAGAAAATAAGAGTATACAGCACGCAGGTGATTTGAACACAGGTGTGTGTTTTGGTGGCCAACACCATGATCACATAACCATAACGACTGGGCTCTGTCCACCTGCAAAATGTTATACATCTTGAACTTGGAGCATTCACTGATTCTATTTTTTATTTTCCTTTTCTTGTTTCACAGTTGCGTACAGCATCATCCTGTTTTCAACCTTCATGCGTATTCAGTTTTTGACGGACTGTCAACTGAGCTATCTTCCCATTAAATCTAAAGGGGGTAAGCATGGTTTCGCGCAGTTGTGTCCATCCAGGTCAAAGGTGTCCCTTGTGAAACTGAAAACTTTGACACAACAGAGAAAATTGTAGCGGGTTGCGTTCCACAGTATAAAAGAATAAAGATCAAGAAAAACAACTGTAGTCTTTCCAGAAGATCATATGATCGCATACAGCCACAGTAATGTGATTTTTCAGTTTGTCCCAGCGGCGTATTTGTTGGTCGAACAGTCCACGACCGTGCTGTCGGTTGAGAGTGTTCAACGGGCACAATATTTCGGCGACCAGACCTGTCGCCACCGTCAGGTGCGCTGACGAACTGAGCTCCTGAGAGCGGGCAGCGGGAGGCCGTCTTAACATCCCCCACCCAAGGCGGTTACTGAGGCGCTGGTGTCGGCTTCTGGACTTGCCTCGTAATCTCGCTTTCTTTGCTGATTGTCCTCTTCTTAATTAGACTCAGACTGATTCCCAAGCCATGCTCAGATTGTAGCCGAAGTCACGGTTGATGAGCCTTTCCTAGTGCTGATCTCGACGGACTCTCCAACAACACTGTCCCAGTATCTTCAAGTCTGTGTCAAGATCCTGGTACGTTGTTCGTAATAGATCTCAGGATTGCGGGCAACTCAGTGGATTTTGTAAAACGTCTCAGCGATTTCAGGCTCAAAGTTTCAGATATTCTGTTGAGCACTGACGTGGTTTCGTTATTCACCAGGGTGCCACTACGAGAGTCAGTGGAGTTTATTGGGCAGAAATTCGACGAGAAGACGAGCGACCTCTTTAGACACGTCCTGACCTCCACGAATTTTCTGTTTAATGGGTAATAGGCTACTACGAGCAAAGTGGAGGAGTCGCAACCAGCAGCCCGCTCTCACCTGTGGCTGCAAATGTGTACATCATGGAGTACTTAGAAGAGGAAGCGTTGGCCTCATCCAAATGGAAACCTATTTTTTTTTTTTTTCATTATGTGGATGACACATTCGTCATTTGGTTCGATGTAAGGGATAAGATCCTGGACTTTCTTACACACCTCAACTCCATACACCCGAACATGGAGACCGAAACAGAAGGAAGATTACCATTCCTGGACGTCATGGTTAAGAGAAGGGCTGACGGCACTGTGGGCCGGAAGAAAGCGCACCCGACCTGCAATCTGAGCGAGGCTTGGAAACCAGCACCGAGTTTAATTAAGAAGAGGACATTCAGCAAAGAACGTTAGAGATGACGAGGCAAGTTCATGGACGTGACCTCAGGCGCAGGCATACTTGGTAAATTTGCTGACACAGTGAAGAATACGGAACAAGGTGCACTGGACATTGTGCAAGACTGGTGCAGAAAACAGGAATTGGGGGTTAGTCCTAAGAAGACTGTTGTTGTACCATTCACAAAGAAGCATATCCAACATTCAAGTTCGAATCTAAAGCTTTTCAATGAAGCGTTACCTGTGAATGGGACAGCGAAATATCTAGGGATTACCTTAGATGAGAAACTGACTTGGACCCCTCACATTAGGAATATTTGCTCCAAGGCAAAAAGTTAGTAAGTACCAGGGGAGCTTGTGGCAAAAATTGGGGCCTGAGCCCCAAGGGTATGCACTGGATATACACCACGGTGATTAGACCCAGAATCACCTATGGGGCGGTCGTGTGGTGGAAGAAGGTAGAACAGCAGGTTGCTGCTAAGGAGCTTGGTAAGGTACAGAGATTAGCCTGCTTAGCCATAATAGGCGGAATTGGCAGCACACCAACTGATGGGATGGAAACCATGCTGGATATGCCTCCATTACACCTTTGGGTCAAGATGGAGGCAGCGGCTGGTGCATACAGACTCAAAACTGGCAACAACTGGAACTCTTTGGGATATCCAGAATCACACACTAAAATAGTGAGTGAGGTAAATATATAACCCCATACTGCTTCAACAAATCTTTCAATATAACAATTGGAAGTAGGGAGCAGTGGGGGATATTGTCTGATTCACTGACGGGTCAAAATCAGACCAAGTCGTTGGGGCCGGGGTATAGGGGGTGCAGCCAAGACTGGAAGGCGTCATCTCTCTAGGGAAACTGGCATCAGTATTCCAGGCCGCCCTGCCATCAGGGTGTGTGTGGAGGAGAATTTGCGTAGGTGCTACAAAGATCGTAGCATCTGTATCTATTCAGACAGCCAGACAGCCTTGAGATCACTGGCAGCTCCTGCAACAAGGTCTAAAATTGTTGCAGAATGTCACAGGGTTCTGGTGGAGCTAGGGGAAAGCGTTAGAGTAAACCTATTGTGGGTCCTTGGCCACTCAGGGATCAGTGGTAACGAACATGCCGACAGATTAGCCAGGATGGGGGCAGAGACTCCATTTATTGGACCGGAACCTGTCCTGACAATCACCAAGGCAATGATCAAATTGGAGCTACGTAACTGGCTCAGAAGACAGCACGTAGAATATTGGACCAATGTCTATCAACAAAAACATGGCAAGGTAATGTTGCCAAAGCCATGTTTTAAAAGAAGCTCTGCAATCCTGGGCCTGAACAGGAGAGAGATTAGACTCATGGTTGGATTGCTGACAGGCCATGGGAATTTCAAAAAACACCTACATACAATGGGAATAACAGAAGAGGACCCTAAATGTAGGATCTGTGATGACGGTGATGAAACTGCATCACATCTAATCTTCGAATGCATTGCATTGGGGAGTAAAAGGCACAGAACATTTGGGACAACCAGACCCGAAGAAATTGTGTCTAATAAAGAACTGGTAAAGGGACTCCTTGCACTGTTCAAGGGCATTGGTTGGCTTTACTAGATATACAGGGAGCGATACCGCACAATAAACTTAGTTTCGGTGCAGGCAGTGGCGGGTTGGACCAAGACTGTTTTGGCTTCCCTGAGAAAATCAAATCCTATCAAATGAAAACCCAGTAGCAAAGATTGGTTTAAGGGAGCATTTGTAGATATTTGTAAGAGCAGTGACTGTCAGTTGAGTTAGGGTATCTCTGCTGGGTGGTAGCCAATAGGAGGCTTTCGCGCGGAAAACCGTGGAGAGGACCCGCAAGCGATGTGCTGGGTAGCCACTCTTCTGCCCGCCATGATGAGGGACAGACGCGAGCTGAAGACCACTGCCTGTTAAGACAACTTCTGGTGGGTTGAAATTTAGATTCTGTGTTAGGTTTGAGTCATATTTCAGTGATTCACAGCTGTTATGTTCCGCAAGTCTGTTTTCAAGTTTCAAGAATGATTTTAATGAAACAAATACTTGGATTTGTAATGAGCGTGCACGACAACAGTTAGTGATTGCTTTGTCCTAAGTTCAAGTGGATCACTGGTTGCATCTCCACTGTTTCTCTTTCAGTAAATAACGTTAAAATTAGGACTATTCCCGTGTGTACTGAAATTCCAGTTCAGTTAAGTAAATATTATATAGTTTTATTGTCTGATAGTGCGATCATGCACGTAGTCGACATTTTAGATTCAGAGTAACAGAGAGTGGTGCTACGTTGCTGTTAATTACGGAACGTGTTTCTAATAATGTGTGCACACTAATTACAGCCGAATATCCCGAACAAAATGTTACGCATTTTAGTAGTTGTGTATTATTTTCATCATACACGCGTTGCACGTTGTAGGTTGAGCTTTTTTAGCGTGTGACCTAGTTGCTTTAACAAGAATAATTACATCAAAAGGACGTTTTAGAACTGCTGTGCCTATGAATTGAAATGTTTGTGCTCATATTTTTGTACAGCTTCATAGTTCATCAGTATGTACAACCACGTGGTCCAGATTTAGTCTGCTTCCTTTCAAACGCACCTTTACGTTCTTTTAGTTTATAATACAGTAATAAGTAAATTCAGTTCGTTTGATGCAACCGAATCCGCGTGTTAACAGTTCGTAATTTTTGTGGTTCCACTGTCTACGGTTCAGGTGTCCATAGCACCTACAAAGACAGCACCGTTGAGCAGTAGGAGAGCGTTTGTAACTGAAGCTTACGTCCGTTCAGTCGGCCATGCTCTGTTTTCCCTTATCTGGTGGGCGAGGCACCGATGTGAGGGCTCAAGTCTGCTCCACAACGGTTGCAGAAAGCACGTTAGAAGGGTGTGTGCCATTACTTCTGGCAAAGGTTCTTAGAGCAAATGACTGCATTTGGAGGCCTAACATGTGTTCCATGGTAAGAAGAGTGATTTGTGTGTCTTTTCGTTTCAGTTTATTTTATTTGTTGGTTATTGTTCTCAAATGTTCCGCTAGGTAATTAGCTTTATTCACTAGCTTTGTTTGGTTTTGTTGGTTTGCGCAGATATGTGCTCAAACATTTCAGACTGAATGGAAGGGTTTCCTATGCTCCTAAGCATGGCACAGAATCGTTAGAGATCTCTATTTAAATAATATTAGCGTCTGCTTCACAGACCAGTTTCCTTAATGTGTACTATTAGTGACTGGTAGATGTGCTATCGTGTATGCAATTTAAGAGCAAGCCTGCTTCACAGACCAGACAATAGTTTTGGTAGATTTTTCTGGATCAGAGGCAACCTGTTCGTTTTACTGTATTTCATCCGATCTTGCCTGCTTATAAGACATCCTTAAAGTGTGCCTATTTGTGTCAAGCTATTTTGTAATGTGTTATCCATATGTTAATAAACTTGCTTAAACTCTGATTTGTCTGCATTACCCTGCATAAGTTCTGTAAGAAGGCTCTCAGCCTAGGATTTAATTACAATGTCCCACAGTGGGCTTAGTAATATTAAAGAAGCCTTAAGCTTGATATTATCAATTTTGAATGTCCGTTAGAGGACGTAATGAAAAGCAGGAACATGTAATAAAATTTTCTCTTGTCTGTCTGGTACCACCGCACCACGTGACCTTCTGCTGTGGTCATAGTAAATGGCTAGTGCGTTCCCGTATTTCAGGGACATTAATCTGAGGAAAGATGCGCAAGGGCTGATTACATTTTGTATGTTAATATAAGTGGCCTGATATTAGGACCACAGCAGAGGAGGGTGCTTTTACAGCATCAGGCGAATCTGCTTGCTTCATACTTCTTGAGCGAATGGATAAACCGACAGACAGGGCTAGTCCGTTAAGAGATGCGATGTCAGTAATTGGAGGAGAGAGCTGGGCAAGGAGAGTGGGTACGGTGCAGCAGTACAGAAGATATCAAATGCAGAATGGTAATGGGAAGGAAAGCGCTCTTGAAAGAGAGAAATTTGCTGACATCGAATATTAATTTAAGGGTAAGGAAGTGTCTTCTGAAGTAATTTGTGTGGAGTGTTGCCTTCTAAGGTAGTGAAACATGGACGATAAGTAGTTTAGATAGGAAGAGGATACAGGCTTTTGAAATCTGGTGCTACAGAAGAATGCTGAAGATTAGGTGGGTTGATCGCGTAACTAATGAGGAGGTACTGAACAGAGTTGAGGAGAAAATGAATTTCTGGCATACCTTGACTAAAAGAAGGGATCGACTGGTTGGAGACATTCTTAGACATCAAGTAATCGTATTTAGCAATGGAGAGAAGTGTGTGTGTGAGGGGGGGGGGAGGGGGGATCGCAAAGGGAGTCCAAGAGTTGAATAAACTAAGCAGATTCAGATGGATGTAGGTTGCAGGTCTTGGGAGAAGATGAAGAGGCTTGCTCACAATACAGAAGAGTGGAGAGCTGCATCAAACCATTCACTGGATTGAAGATCACAACAGATATCATAAAAAATTGATACCTTGGCGAAGTTTGTTTAAATGCACAAAGGTCGAGAGTTTCATACTTTTTAGTGACATAGTTGAGATTCCACGTTATTTACATTTTTTTAGGTTTGTTTTGAAAAAATTTGAAAATAAAATCACAAGTATGGTAATCTCATCATATACCGACACTTTATAATTTCTTTTTGTTGGCGATTTCATTGATGAGACTTCTGGCAACAGATGCTGTGGGAAGTCAAAAATTGTTAAAAAAATGTTGCCAATAAATGACGCTTCAACCACGCATTTTCGAACCTTTCCCTATCAAAACACTCTTCTTCATAGGACGAAATTGTTGTTTCTTATTCTTTGGAACCACATTTTAACTATTCATGCTTCGGGAAATGAAACTGGACAATATACATAATGCAGAAAACTGTCTTATACAGAACTACCTAGAAACACACAAGAGTGTGAGAACCTGCATGTAACGGAGGAAAGTAAACTGTCTTGTATACATTTTATCTGGCGTTTAATATGGCATAAATGTGTATACACATATTGATAGTTCACTCAAACATACCTTAGAGTTATAAAATACTTTTCTCGGAAAGAAGGGACAAAATAACCAAAGAAAATAGCTCCACAGAGGAACACCTAATAATACCGTGTCTCGAACGACATTTACATCAATCTCGTACATGTCTATAAAAATATTTCATCCTCCCATAGCGTACTTTTCCTTGGGCCCGTAATAGAACAATACTGCATCACATCTGCTCCGAAATCTTGTCTCTGGGGTTCAGGGCTAGCCGCCCTCTGTAGAGGATTAATAATAATAATAAAAGGTAAATTGCGGAGTACAATGTCGTGGGTTCGATCCCCAGTCAAACCTAAGACTTTTAACGACTACACGTCACTTCTTCCACCTCCAATAATAATATCGTTCATGTGAAAGATGTCTTGTAGCACCGTGGTAATTTAGTAGAGTTTCTCGGCATAATAATTGTTGGTGTTCTTCACGGGTTTTCGGCCGGATTACGTCGTTCTGCTGACACGATATTTCAGCGGTCCACCTGGGTGCAATCTTCAGGTGCGATTGGTGCACAATCACGCCAGTCGCACCTGAAGATTGCGGCAAGGTGGACCGCTGAAATATCCTGTCAGCAGAACGACGTAATCCGGTCGAAAACCCATGAAGAACACCATTCAATTGTAGGTTGCCCGATAAGTAGGTCAAAGGTCGGAATATCGTATCCAAACAGCACCAAGCTTACTATATCACTGTGGTGTTAAAGAGAATCAACTTAAAAACTTCAAAAAATGTACGTAAAAAAGTGAAATACGTGTAATCCAGTTTCGCTACTTTCACAATACGTAAGCAAACTGCGCGGTCCCAACTCCACGTGACCAGCCCTGCGACATCTCGAGAGCACGCACTGCGGGCTGCACACACTCCATAGACACCTGACTGTGCGCTAGCTTCACGTGGCAGGAACGCCCCAGCAACTAGTCTTGTATAGTTCGCGAACGAACTAGTTCGGAAGAGCGCTCCCACAGGCGAACTACGCAAACTAGTTCGCAGATCCCTCGCCTCTTAGTTCGTCCGCTCCTTTTCCGAGGACTGACGAGGACGCGCAAAATACCGTGATTCCCTTCTGCCAGTTGCCGTCATTTCGAGCTGAGAAGCAGCTCAGCTGTAGTTTTAGTAGCGTTAGCAAAAGCCAAAACGAGCCGACGAACTAAAAAGAGCGACCTACTTCGCGGCCGAGCTGCGAACTAAAAGGAGAGCTACCGGACGCGAACTAAGATATGTGCGATAGGTTGGGAACTAAAATATGCGCGATAGGTTGGGAACTAAAATATGCGCGATAGGTCGCGAACTAAAATATGCGCGAACTAAACTATGCGAGATAGGTCGCGAAGTAAAATATGCGCGAAAGGCGCCAACTAAAATACGCGCGATAGGTCGCGAACAGAATTAAAAATCACGTGTTTGCCTTCTGCTGATGAGAGCCATTTCGAGTTTAGCGTCTGCCTGCTAGATTACATACTTCAGTGCTACAAAATTTCTGCTTCGAAGTATTCTTGCACTCTGCAATATCTGACTATTAGATTCCATAATGCCAAGATATAGAGATAACTCTAAACTTACACGCGAGAAATTATCCTAAAGACGACCACACCCTGTTGTGGGAATGTTTTAACAAGGTGCCCTGAAAGCTGGATGCTGTAATCATTTTCTTATGTCATCCACTTGAAGATGCATCTTTGCTGATGAGAAACCGGTAGTGTCGGAATAAACACATCTCGACAGTTGTTGCGATTTCATTCTTTACATACCTCCACCTAAGACATCATCGAAGTCAATTTGAATTTTCAGTCTTTATTTTTGTGGTGATTGTGTAGAGAATTCCATAAATATCCACAAACTGTTTCTTTTGGTTTGCGTGATATCGTTATCGGCTCAAGCAGCAAGCGCAAGAAGCAGCTAGGTGGGGTAACTTCCCCCTCCATCTGCACTCGCAGACCACGCCGCTCAGCCGTCACTGGGAGCGGACGAACTAAAAGTGAGCGCTCCCGATCGCGAACTATTATGCGCGAGTCTATCAGCAACGCGACAGGCCTCGCTGGCAGGCGACAATGACGGCGTTCGGCCCGGCCGGCTCGTTGGTCCATCCAGTTGGCTTCCTCGAAGCTCGCTCAGACGGCTGAGCCGCCGCCCTGTTATTGGGAGTAGGAGGCACCTGGCAGTGTCCCGCAAATACTGGCCTCCAGTGTGTGGTTACGAGCCGCCGATACTGCGGATCGCCTTTTAATCTTCAGGGATCGCGCCATTATCGGCGAGTAACGCGGCCCCGTGTCCATCGCGACGGCGCTATCACGTGCAGACATCTTCCAGCGTCGGCCGCCAGCAGCGCTAACTGACGGAAGCGGACAATCTTGGCGCTAAACGCTGTTTGGCAGGATAACATTGAGCTACCAAATATAGGTTGGCGCGTGATCAAATTCAAGCAGCCTGTAAGTGAGGTGTAGGTGGACCACTTACAGCCTTAAGCTTCCACACACACTCTTAACTACCACCTACAAATTGCTCATTCCTTCGTAGTTTATATCTTGCCACGCAAACACTGCTGCTTCAAATTCGCATTTGTGGACTCTATTCGTCAGAATTACGAACGCCTGTGTTGCGAATATTAATATTGTTCATATTTTTCTGTCATTTATTAGGCTTGTCGCGTTGCTGGTAGACTTACGCACAATAGTTCGCGATCAGGAGCGCTCACTTTAGCTCACTTCAGCTCACTTTAGCTCGCGGCTCTGCCGCGAACTAGTTCCGTCTTTTAGTTCGTCCGCTCCCAGTGACGGTTGAGCGGCGTGCTCTGCGCGTGCAGGTGGAGGGGGAAGTTACCCCACCTAGCTACTTCATGCGCCTGATGCTTGAGCCTCTAACGATATCACGCAAACCAAAAGAAACAGTTAGTGATAATTTCTCGCGTTTAATTTTAGAGTTAACTCTATATCTTGGGATTATGGAATCTAACAGATATTGCAGAGTGCAGGATACTTCAAAGCAGAAATTTTATAGCACTGAACTATGTAATCTAGCAGGCAGACGCTATATTTGATCCTTTGCCCGTTTGAAGGTCTTCGAAGGCATCTTTCACCGAGCAAATATATTGCCAAAAACGTAGTGGCAGTCGTGACTGTTCATTTGTAATAAATGAGACATCCATTTTGTCCACATTCTTAGACTCTACTATTTATGTAATAAAAAAAATTCATTTCTTCAGAATTACTGTATCTTTTTGTCATCTAATCTTCCTTCGAAATTTAATTGGGCTCTAATCTTGTTTATTTCTCTTTTTCATTACCAGAGATTCATTTCAATACAGTAATCTTGGTACAGACGTTCCTTTGTTGAATGTAAGACATGTTTGTATTCTTACTTTACTTTGGAAATATCTGATACTGCCATTTAACTAGTTAGAATCTCAGTTTTGTATTTTTGATCTATACCTGCTCTATACGGTAGTATGGTTCCTAGAAATTTTAATCTATGTAATTGTTGTATAATCTTGTTGTGAATCACTATTTTAGTTCTTACTGGATTTTTCGGACAGGCTTTCAGTTCAGGGAGGGTTCTAGACGCGTGCGGAAGCCAGCGAGTAGTAACAAAAAGGATCACACACTGACGCAGAGCTGACATCCGCCTACTTGTAGCCAAAACTGTAAAGTGTGGGTTGTTTTAAAATATTTGTAGGAGAGCTGACACTGGGTTCGAGGCAAGGAACGTCAAATGAAATGTTTGGTGGGTAGTTAGAACAAGGAGCGGCAGACCCCCAATAAAGTATCTGAATCATTAATGTTATGCAATTAGTAAAGTTATTATTGAATTATCAATAATATGTTGGGTCCTGTATAGCAACCCACTGTCATCTCCAGTCACAAATACAAATCCACAACTTTTCCAATTAATGTTGACTGTCCCCTCCAAAAATTATGAATTACAAACGGAAAACAACAATAAATGAATTCGTTAAGAAAAACAGACTTCCTCAGCTCTACGTTCATAATAACCACTATGTTAACATATTTCATTTCAATAACTCGAATATCTCAATCAAAAATGGACATCAACATTCATACAAATTCTATATAAATGGAAAAATAAACCTACCTCAATGCTTTAGATTAATCTGAACACTGTCAACATGAATTTAATACTCATTCAAAGTCAAAATATCCCCTATTGGGAACGTTAAACTTCGTAGCAGAACGGAAATTTACGTACAAGTTCGTAGTCGTAACGAAATATTCTGAGCAAGGTAGATTTATAAACAACACTTTCTCGCTAGAGTGGCGAACCTGATACAATTGCCACTTGCTACTGGCGTGCGCAACTCATACATCACCCAATCGAAGAACTGCAGTGCGACTTCTCTGCGTCGCTGTGCCGTGGGCTCCTGGCGGTTATAAGCCGAAAAGTTCTCGCCCACGAAATAAATTCTCGCTCCGTTATTCAGAAGTTGTACTGCCTAACATCAGCCATTGTGCTCTCGGTAGAACAGAGGGCCCATGACCTCAAACAGTTCTGACAAGTCTGGGCAACTTCAATTAGAACAGACAAGTACACACAAGTACTGAAGGCCTAAAAGACTCCAGAAAGCTGAGTATGTCGTAATTAGTGCCTCGGTGGAGCTATGGCTGGCTAACCTTGTTTCACCGAGCAAGAACTATCAGTACCAGTTCAGTACTTCCTAAGTCCAAGAACCGGCTAAACAAGCGAATCTCCACGTCTGTATCCACGGAGAGCACGAAAAGAAGACAGATTGCACTCCAACAGCGCAGGTTCCGATATCTAGAAGGCTATTTACACTTACAGTGAAAAAGTACGTAATTCATTAGATAATAAATTGCAAGCAGCAAGTATTTTCTGTGATTTGTCAAAGGCTTTTGATTGTGTGAACCACAACATCCCTTTAAGTAAATTAGAATTCTATGGGGTCACGGGAAATGCTGCAAAATGGTTCAAGTCATACCTCACCTACAGGAAAAAAAGGGTGTTAGTGCAAGTGACTAGTGAATTAAGCCAACAGTCATCATCGGATTGGGAATAAATTACATGTGGTGTCCCACAAAGATCCATCTTAGGGCCATTGCTTTTTCTTGTGTACATTAATGACCTCTCATCAGTTACACTACCAGAAGCAGAGTTCGTTTTGTTTGCAGATGATACAAGTATTGCAATAAAAAGTACGTCAAGCGTAGTTATAGAAAGGTCTGCTAATGATATTTTCATGAACGTTAATAAAGGGTTTAAAGCCAACTCATTGTCATTAAACTTTGAAAAGACTCACTACATGCAGTTCAGAACATGAAAGAGATTTCCCGCCATCATATGCATTAAGTATGAAGAAGAGCAGATAGAAGAGGTCGACAGTATGAAAAACCTGGGATTACGGCTTGATAACAAATTCAGTTGGAAGGAGCACAACACAGAACTGCAGAAACGACTCAACAAATCTGTATTTTCAATACGAGTGTTATCAGATATAGGAGACATAAAACTAGCAAAGCTTACATACTTTAATATCAAAAAGGAACAACTTCCTGATGTTCTGCAAACTTTGCAGAACATCAGGAAGTTGTTCCTTTTTGATATTATTATCATGTTCTGTCAAGTACCGACGGAAAAATCAATTAATCTTACATACTTTGCTTACTTTCATTCCGTAATGTCATATGGTATAATATTTTGGAGTAACTCTTCAAGTCAATCAAAAGTCTTCAGAGTCCAAAAGCGTGTAATACGTTATTATTTGTGGAGTAAATTCACGGACGTCCTGTAGAAGCCTCTTCCAAGAACTGGGTATATTAACTACTGCGTCTCAGTATATTTATTCCTTAATGAAATTTGTCATAAATAATATATCCCTTTTCCCAACAAACAGCTCAGTTCATACATACAATACTAGGAATAAAAATGATCTACACAAGGACCTAAAAGCACTGACTTTAGTTCAAAAAGGGGTCCACTACTCAGGAAAACACATTTTCAATAATTTACCATCAAGTATAAAAATTTAGCTACAAATAAAGATCAGTTTAAGAGGAATCTAAAAGACTTTTTAGCATCCAGCTCCTTCTACTCCATCAGTGAACTTCTAAATTGTTCCAAATGATGCATGTATCGGTATTCATACTATATTAGTATTTTTATATTATCAGCTAAAAAATATGTATGGATCCTATTTATATTATTAGTATTATCTATTGTCCATCTATTATTCAGATTGTAAATTTTGTTTCTTGACATGTTCCACATCCACGAGGATCTCTTCAACATGGATCTACGGAACGAAAAACTAATCTAATCTAAACTAAGTGAAGTGGCCGCGTGTAGTCTAAGAGAGCAGGACGCGAAGTCCCGGAAAATACCATCTGCTGCGCACGTCCGCCTGAAAAACGCCGTTTTTCCAGAAAGCCAATCAGCTTCAAGCTTCCCAGCACTGGCCAGTGAAATTTCACTTACGCCTGGCCGATTTCAGAAATCTGAAACTCTGCCCAGCAGCCAATCAGAGGCGGACGCCCCTTCCCTTAACTTTTCCCGGCGCGTTTCTCACGCTTTCCGTAGCCGTGCACCAGACTGGTTCCCAGCTCGGGCTGCGAAGGAACTCTTCGTCAGCAAAAGCCACCGTGACCTCGCTCCACAGCCTACCTCCAGAGCTGTCGTTTTTTTACGAAACGCGATTTGGACGCGCGTTCGTGGAGAGAGCAGAGAGGACGCCCCGTCGTGTTGCTACCTTTCCTCAAAATCAGCGAGATCGGCTCTTTAATTGCTCACACAATATTCGCCTTCCGCCTACCATTTTTACAAGCCCAAGGCCTCTGCTGTGTCTCAGCGCATACGCGACACTCGGACCCCTGGGGAGCGCCAGCAGGTTGGAATCTCACCCCACGGCTCTTCTTCCTACACCGAAACAGCCAAGCAAGTCCCCCTTCACACATAAAACTGCCCAGTTCCAACATTCCATCAACAATGACAGCAAAATTACGCGTAACGAACTATGTTCAAATGTTTTTAGAGCTTAAGGGACTCAACTGCGGGGTCATTAGTCCCTAAACTTACGAACTACTTGTGAACTACCTTATACTAAAGAAAGCACAAACATCCATGCCCGAAAAAATGTTCAAATGTTTGTTAAGCTTATGGGACTTAACTGCGGGCTCATCAGTCCCTAAACTTACAAACTACTTATCAACTAGCTTATCCTAAGGAAGGCACAAACATCCATGCCCAAGGGGGGATTCGAACCCCCGACCGTAGTGGCCGTGCAGACCGTGACTGAAGCGCCTCAGTCCATGCCCGAGGAGGGGTTCGTAGCCCCGACGGGGAACGGCCTTGCTCATCGCAGCATAGAACCTCAATGCGCTCGGCCGCTCCGCCGCGGCGCACGTCACTAACATGGCTCCACGAGCGGAGGTACTCATAGAAAAACGTGCTGAAATTATAGCACTTAGCCAAGCAGGTATATCTATTCTTCAAACTGCGAAGCAGTGTAGTGTGTGTATAGGCGGACTGCAATAGACCCATCACTATCAGAAGACAATAAGCAGCAATAACGACATACCACGACCAGAACGTCGACGTAAGATAACCAAATGTAATAATAAATGTATCAGAATTAGCAGAAAGAGAAACAGATTTGAAACAGCGACCAAAAAATTAGTGCTGAATTGGTAGAAATGAACACTGTAACAATATATGTTGTAACAGTTAAAAAAAATTAAAAAAAACTTATTGATGGCGGTTTGAAAGAATGTGTCTCAACAAGACAACCCCTTCTAAGCCCCATAAATAAACAGAAGAGACTTGAATGGTCTAGAAAACATCGTAATTGGACAACGAAAGATTGACGAAGTTGTTATTCAGCGATGAATGGAAGGTCGAGATTTCAGGAACGAGAAGAATAGTATTTGTTCGCCGATTTATAAAGTAAACGGTAGCTTAGGAATGTGTTCTACTCATAGTTCATCAATATTCTATCACAGTTTGGGGATGTTTTGACGTAGATAGTTTCCGACGCGAAAAGAGATGGATGTGTGGAAAAGAAGCAGCCCCCACCGCATAGTTCCGTATCACGCAATAGCAAATGGTTTGTACTGAACAGGGAAATGGTTCACCTTACAAAGGGATAATGACACAAAACATGTGTCGTCGCACTGTAAGGCCGTGCACTGTGTCTCGCACGAATGCCCTCTAAGCGACAGCGATCGCCAGATCCACATCGAAGGCGCAAACGACCATCACGTACGTGCTGCCTGAATCTGATTTCACCTCTGAAGTCCACGGCTCGCGATTCCAAATAATTCTCTGATGGCACAAGACTTTGCTTGCTAGTATGAGGGTGTGAGAACTTTCATGTGCCCACTGAAACCAGAATCGTTGTACAAGTGGCTCAGCATGACCAACTAGTGCAGCAGTTGTGTTGTCCGTAGGAATAATCCCGCAACTCAGACGGACACAGCTGGACTACCTTCTCTGTAGCACGACAGCCGTTCGCTTCACACGTTGATATCACACTGAACCTTATGGCTGTAAACATTCCTCTGGATTTAACAGAAGAACTCTCATTTCACTCTTAAGGTTCTTTTGACTTCGCCGAAGGTTAATGTAATTTTTCTGTGTCGTTATCTGTCATTTTCTATTCCTTGACATTTCTCCTGTAGTCATTTCTCTTTGGCTACCGAGCTCTTCCCCTGTTATCCCTCAATTATTTTGCTGTATTCCTCCCTTTTCTTGAATGTCATTGTACTTTGTTACTTTCGACGAACTGAAATATTTGGACGAAGGTTTCTTCAGAGTTATTTTCGTTAGTCTTTAAATTTATCTGTTGAACGTCCATAAAAATCGTTTTAGAGGTGCAAGTTCTTATCATCCCTTTAGAACATGTCATAACCTAAATCCAAATATCTGTAGTGACCTTTACATGTTGAATGAAGTGTGTCCACGCCGTACTTGGTAATTAATTTGTGTTTCGTTTCATAGCCTTCAATAAGTGTCACCGTGTAAAAATGCAGGACACCGTGCTAGCCGAGGCAGTCAGTGGTTTTCCTCCTGATGACTACGGCAGCTCGAGAATTTTATTCGACGTGACGCGGCTTGTATACCGACTAGATTTCAGTGAGCCATACACGGATTATCTCACTTGTGGTTGCACAGCTTCATCACAAACAAAGTGGAGTCCTCGAAGCTGTCCTTTAACTTTTGGAAACAGATTAAAACCGAACGGGGCCACGTGAACACAAAGCGTCTGATTGACGCAGATGCCGCAGAACTTGTGTGTAGTCGAACATTGTCATGCTGGAGAAGAGGCCGCTCCAAATGTGGGCGAACGTGCTGCGATAGGAAACACGATCGGAGAATGCAGTTTGTCGCACATCGACCGAGTTAAGTTACACAGTGCCTCGTTAGAGGCCCCTTAACTGCAGTGTGTTGCAACCTGCGTCAGCGAAGCGGGAAAGTTGACCCTGTAACGTGAACAACATGGACGACGTCCCTATGAGGTGCATTCGACTTTCATCCGAGTTTTTTCTTGCAAACTAATCACGCGAAAATTGTGAAACTTCTGTAACTTCTCGACGTAATTTCCTGCAGCTCAAAATATTTTTCAGATCGTAGGCAATATTTTAGTTACCTCCCATCGCTCACCACCTCCTTAGACCAGCTGCCGCGAGGACGAAAATGTGCCGGTTTGTTGCACACGAAGTTCTTCTCTCAAATGACGCAGCCCTTAACGAACATTGGACGCAGCCATGATTCTGTCACTACATTTTCACCTAACTGTCATGAATTTCAGTCGCTATCAAAACACTCAAAGGAAACGAATCACTACACCCTTTTCTTGAACTGAGAATCTAGCCACTTTAAAAACGATGTTACTCCTAACTCTCGCCGCTGCCGCTACAGTTCTAAAGGCAGTACAGTGCTGTCATCTTTATTACGCACGTATTTTGAAACCAAACACCTTTTTCTAGCCGTATGTAGTTCTTAGGAAAAAAATGGAAAGATTTATAACTAGAACGTACCTCGCACGTCCCCTGCAGATATTAAGAATAAAAATAATTCTTACGGATTACTCTCCAGCACGTCCTGGCGTTAGAAAACGATGTCAGTCAACATTTTTGCTGAAATATTGTTTGTGGACGACCCGGCAAGAATATTACTGCAGTCGGTCGTGTCCTATCCACAAGAATCTTTCCGCTAATCGCATTAAGCTATTTTGAGGAAACTTCGCTAAACAACAAATAAAAAGCGAGTAGGGGATCTGAACCGCCGACGTCACAAGAGCTGACGTCTGCAGGTCCTTGCCAGGTGATAAACACGAATCGTAAGAATAAGAAGAACAAGGCCGTATTCAGTTATTCCGACATCACGACGTTACGGAAAGGCATCAACGAGGTAGAGTGAAATGTTCTGTAGCGAGGGGCTGCATACACTCAGAGAGATACGATGAACGACGTATTGATCTCGATTATCCGCAATAAGCTGAGCTCATATCCGCGGGCTGTAACGCCACTTAGGTCAGCTAGCAAGATCTGAAAGCCTGTTACCTCATACGTAGGTGTGTGATACGTGGCAGCAACTGATACTTTGTATGCAGCTGTAATGTAGCGTTAACTGTGCCTGTGTGAAAAAGAGTGAAAAAATGTGCGAGCAATTCACCAGTTGTATCACTTTGAAGCGCAACTTTTATTGGCAGCTTCGTGTCCGGCGTACCGTTCGAACCGGCTGTAAAGCGCTCGCATTGGGCAATAGATCGCCCGGCACGAAGGTGAACTAGGCACAATTGGAGCCGCTGACTGCCTCTCGGCTCGACGCTGGCTCGACTGGGCGCGGCTCCGGAATAGTCTGCCACACCCTGCAGGAAACAAGTGGCGCGCCAGGCACGAAGACACGTACAGCTGCACCCGTCACTGCAGCAACGCTAACGTGCATTCGTTGTCTTCTGGGCCCACACTTTAAACGATGTCGTACATTAACCTAATAGTTCACGTGTTCAAGTGTTTGTAAATCTATTGGACTAAACTTCTAGGTTATTATTCCGTTGCTTACAAACTACTCAAACTAAGGTAAACTAACCTAAGGACAACACAAACACCCATGCCCGAGCGGGGACTCGAACCCCCTACGGCGTAACCTAATAGTAGGAGATATTCCAGAACATATTTATCTTTAACATTAGGTGTGTTTCATACTGTGAGCTGCTCATTTCCGCGGAGCACCATATTCATGTGTTTTGTTTGCAATACAATTTTTTTTAATAATAAATTTTTTGGTAATAAAATGAAATTGTACACAGATACAGAAGAAATTTTTATTGCACAAAATTCTACAACTCTTAAACTACTTTTCCACATAACTGCCGAAATTTTGTAGGCACTTGTCATAGCGTGCCACAAGTTTTTGCATGCATCCTTCACAGAAGGTTGCCGCCTGTGTATTCAACCATGTGGTAACAGCTCTTTATCATCGTAGAAGTGTTGACCACAGGTTTTAGGTGTAATTGTGGAAAATATTCATTTTGCAGCCAGTAATTACTTTTCACTTAGCGACATATTCAGTGAGCATTTCGTTGACCTTACATCATATTTATGTCCAAGTGTATGGAGGAGCGGGGGGAGGGGGGGAGAGCGTTCTGGTAATCAAGCCTAATTTCCTCCACTATGTTGATCAAATTAAGGTTTGGTCAGAATAAATGAATACTACAGGGAATCGTAATCGTCATACCACGCCGGACGACGCACACTATACCGTAACCTATTGAAGTATCTTTAGTGTGACACTTCTTCGATGGGAAGAAATTGGCGTAATAGTAACTTTCCAGAAAACGCGATATCCTAGCCATTGCTGCAGGCGAACACCAGAAAGGAAACTTTCAGAAGAGAAGACAGATTACTAAATGTAATTACGACTCAATGGGTCGGGCGTGGCTGTTCCTCATACCAGCTCTTTCACGGTTAGCCGTACTGAAGTATCATTTCCACGCCTCATATTAGGCTGTCCGGGTATACCGTGATCCTCGGTATAATCAGAAGCAAGTGTCTGCAGACGACTACACGCAATGTCAGCGACGAATGTCTCCACGACATTTGGTAGCTATTGCATCTTCATTGGTATATTTCATCGCATTAGAATTGGAGTTTTTATAAAGGCTACCCATTTAGACGCGATTGTAGGCACCACGAACCTTGGGCGAGAGATTGATTGTGTGTTCAGATGTCGACTTTACTCTTTGACAGACTTACTTGCGTAAAGCCAGACCCAGCATGGCCATGGCAAGGCATTCTGTGGCGTTCAGCGACGATACTCCTTTTGTCTCTGGTGTTCAGATAGACGCCAAGGCCTTCCTAGATTACCTGGTGAGAACATAGAGCTGAGACTCCTGCCAGCCGGACACAAGGGTGCCACCTTCTTCAGTCTTTATGGCAAAGAGGTGTACCTTAATTAAATATTAACTTTCTTAAATAAATGCGTACACTATATATTTGTTCCACAATAATAAGTATTTTGTTGTGAAATAGCTTTCGGCTTCTTAGGCCATCTTCAGACAACTTACTACTGCAGCTTCTGTGTTTCAAGTACAAAGATTTTACAAAGATATGTGTCAGTCATAGACTATGTAGCCTTTAAGTATTTTATAACAAACAAATATCCTGAAACATTTGTTGAAAATTTGTTGAAAAACATTTGTTGAAAATTAATGTATAGTTATTTCTTAGTTACAGTTTTGTTTTAATTGGTTGGGCATCTCTGTTTGTTATAAAATACTTAAAGGCTCACTGACAAATATCTTTGTAAGATCTTTTTACTCGAAACACAGCAACTGGTGTGATGTGGATAATCTGCGGTATTGTCTGAAAATAGCCTAAGAAGCCGAAGTGTAGTTCACAACGAAATAAATATTATTGTGTAACAGTTATATAGTGTGCACAGTCATTTAATATGTCTATGTTCCATCAAGAACCGACGGAAGAGTCCATAAATATTAAATTTGTGAATATGCATTCAGACATTGCGCAAAATAACTACTCGATCTGTCACAAGGTAAGGCCCGACTTAAATTCTGAAAGTCGATAAAATTGACCGGCAATGAAACCGCATGAAACTAATTTTCTCCGGCAATGTATAGTCACAGGATGCTTGCTTGACCAGAGGACCGTCGTCTCGTGGGAGCGGGGTATTATTCCGAGTCTCGAATTAATTGCTATTATAAATTCGCAACATGGCCAACAGCCACAAGGGCCGATCCAAGCATTATTTTGAACGACTGGACGCAGATTATTCGCAGTGGAGGGACACCACTCGACCGCCCTTACTTAGGCCATTTTCCCCCTCTACAGGACAGCAACCTTAGAAGCGTGAAATCAGAGTGCACAGGCCGGAACGAATGTTAGAAGTACTTAAAGAAAATACAACAGCGAGAGAGAAGCCATCTACATGGGATACTCTGCATATTAAAGTGCCTGGCAGAGGTTTCATCGAACCACTTTTATACTAACTTATTCATCAACTATTCCATTCTCGAATAGCGCGCGGGAGGGAAGGACATCTAAATCTGTCAGATCGAGCTCTGAGAGTCAACAATACATCTTTGCATTCAGAGGAGAATGTTGGCGAGTTTCTTAAGTAGACCACGCCGCAGAGATAAACGCCGTTGTAATGATTCCCATCCCAGATCCTGTATCATTTTCGTGACATTGTCTCCCCTGTGACAATACGAAACGATCTGTCCTTCTTTGGACTCTTTCCATGCTTTCCGTAAAAAAAAAAAAAAAAAAAAAAAAAAAAAAAAAAAAAAAAAAAAAAAAAAAAAAACCACTTGATTTAAGGATCCCACACTGGGCAGCAGTGGTCCAAAAAAGGACGGACAAGCGTAGTGTGTGCAGTCTCTTTTGTAGTTCTGTTGCATCTTTTAAGTGTTCTGCCAATAAAACGCAGTCTCTGTTTCGCCTTTCCTACGTGTTCTTTCCAGTTTACGTCAGATGTAATAGTAATTTCTAGGTATATAGTGAAGTTTACGGCCTCCATTTTTGATTGATTTAACTGGTAAACAAAGTTTAACGGATTTCTTTTCATAGTCATGTGGACGACTTCAAACTTCTCTTTATTTAGAGTCAACTGCCAATTTTTACACCATACTGATATGTTATATACCGGGTGATCAAAAAGTCAGTATAAATTTCAAAACTTAATAAATCGAGGCATAATGTAGATAGAGAGGTAAAAATTGACAAACATGCTTGGAATCACATGCTATTTTATTAGAACAAAAAGTAAATAAAAGAAAAATAAAACAACAACAAAACTTCAAAAATTTCCGACACATGGCACTTCATCTGATCAGAAAAGCAAAAAATTAGCGTAACAAATTAAGACAAAGCAAAGACGATGTTCTTTACAGGAAATGCTCAATATGTTCACCATTTCCTCAACAATAGCTGTAGTCGAAGAATAATGTTGTGAATAGCACTTTAAAGCATGTCCGGAGTTATGGTGAGGCATTGGCGTCGGATGTTGTCTTTCAGCATCCCTAGAGATGTCGGTCGATCACGATACACTTGAGACTTCAGGTAACCCAAAAGCCAATATACGCACGGACTGAGGTCTGGGGACCTGGAAGGCCAAGCACAACGAAAGAGGCGGCTGAGCACACGATCGTCACCAAACGACGCGCGCAAGAGATCTTTCACGTGTCTAACAATATGGGGTGGAGCGCCATCCTGCATAAAAATCGTACGTTCTAGCAGGTGTTTATCAGCCAGGCTGGGGATGATGCGATTCTGTAACATATCGGAGTAACGCTCACCTGTCACGATACCAGTTACAAAACCAGAATCACGCAGTTGCTCGAAAAAAAAAAGGCCCGATAACGGTAGCTCTGGTAAATCTAACGCATACCGTGACTTTCCGGTCGTGTAATGGAGTTTCCACGACAGTTCTGCAGTTGTGGGCGTTGACAGACCGTTGGAGCGTGAAATGAGCTTCGTCGGTCCACAACACGTTACTCAACCAATCGTCATCGTCAGCCGTCTTTTGAAAGGCCACACCGAAAATGCCCACCGCTTCACTAAATCACCAAGTAAAAGTTCATGATGCCGTTGGATTTTGTAAGGATAGCATCGGTGCGTGCCAACCAAACAGTAGTATATGTAATGCCGGTGCGTAGTGCGACTGCACGAGCGCTGACTTCCCCGTGCATAGACAAAACCGTTGCTTCCTCCATTTCTTCCTGAACTGTCTCAGCAGCATTACGTCTTGTACTCGGTCGGCCACTACGGTGTCTATCGTCTAAACAACCCGTGACTAGGAACTTCGAAATCATTCTCGCCACAGCTGCATTTGCCAACAGACCTTTCGAATTCCCTTCCTGTGGGGTTAGGATCGTAACGCTGAACTAGCAAATTCCCCATTCTGATAGTAAAAGCGCCTTTCCAGGTATCGTCAACATACTGCGACTGCTGGTGCATCTGATTCTCTCTCTCATTACAGCTTTTTTTTATATACGATTTTCTTGTGCAGTCCTGACGTTTTGCTGTCTAGCACCATCTGTTGGACATTTTTAGAACTTTTTTTTTTACTTTTATTCTAATAGAATCCCATGTCGTTCCAAGAATCTTTCTTCATTATTCTGTGATTTATTAAGTTTTCAAATTTATAATGACTTATTATGAACATTAACAAGAGCAAAACAAAAATAATGGAATGCGGCCTTAGAAAATCAGGCGATGCTGAAGGAATTAGATTAGGTAACGAAACAATGAAGGTGATACATGAGGTTTGTTACATGGGTACTAAAATAACATGCGACAGTCGCAGTACAGAGGATATAAAATGCACAATGGCAATGGAAAGATAAGCATTTTTGAAAAAGAGAAATTTACTAACATCAAATATTAATTTAAGTGTAAGGAAGTCTTTTCTGGAGGCATTTGTGTGGAGCGTTGCCTTGTACCGGAGTGAAACATGGACGATAAGCAGTGCGGACAGGAAGAGAATAGAGGCTTTTGAAATGTGGTGCTACAGAAGAATGCTGAAGATTAGGTGGGGTAGATCGCATAACTAATGAAGAGGTACTGAACAGAATTGGTGAGAAAAGGAATTTTTGGCATACCCTGACTAAAAAAAGGGATCGCTTGGTAGGACACATTCTTAGACATCGAGGAATCGTAAATTTAGCATTAGAGGAAAGTGTGTGGGGGTAAAAATCGCGCCGGTCGCGGTGGCCGAGGGGACTGAGGCGCTCCAGTCACGGTCCGCACGGCCACTACGGTCGGGGGTTGGCATCCCCCCTCGGGCATGGATATTTGTGCCGTCCTCAGGATTAGCTAGTTGATAAGTAGTTTGTAAGTTTAGGGACTGATGACCCCGTAGTTAAGTCCCATAAGCTATACGAACAAACAAATATCTCTGTAAAAATCGCAGAGGGAGACCAAGAGAGGCGTATAGTAAGCATATTCAAGTGGATGTGGGTTGCCGTTCTTATGAGGAGATGAAAAGGCTTGCTCAGGATAGAGTAGGGTGGAGAGCTGCATCAAACCAGTCTCCGAACTGAAGACCATAACAACAACAACTGACTTTTTGATCACCCGGTACATCGTTCTGCAGTTGGTATTGATCTTCAGATCACTTTATTAGACGATAAATGACGGCGTCATCTGCAAACAACCTAAGTGAGCTGCTCAGATTTTCCCAGACCGTTTATGTAGATAAGGAACAATGGAAGACCACTAACACTACCCTGTGGAACGCCGGATATCACCTCTGTTTTAGTCTATGCCTTACCATCGATTATTACAAACTGCGTCCTCTCTGACAGGAAATCCCCTATCCAGTTACAAATCTGGGGCGGAACTCCATAACCACACAATTTGATTAGAAGCCGTTTGTGAGGTACGGTGTGTAAAGCCTTCTGTAAATCTAGAAATACGGAATCAGAGATCCTTCTCCACTTCAGTATTTAAGATGTCGGTTGACACCTGTTCTTGTCTGTAAGTTGCCGCCATTGCAATAGGTCTTGGTGCTGACTTACTGCAGAAGTCATGAACTTCGTCCGCCGTCTCCAGTCATACGTCTTCCTGATCGCCTGCGCGTTTACAGAAGCGCAACGGTTTGCACAAAGAACGGCAGGTCCGATCAGCTCCAGCATGATCTTGCTGTAGCACTACTGCTGCCTCTGCTGTTCATTTTCTCGGCTAAAATGTAAATGCAATATTCTAAGTATAGTCCCTCTCATTAACGGCTGCATAAGTTAATAGAACCATCATTTACAACTTTGAACATGGCTGATTAACAGCAACCGTAATCAATTTTTTTTAAATCAGCCAACCTGTTGCGTAATTGTTAGGTGCTTAACCTAGATTTCGTTGCCACTGGGGACAACTTCATCAGGAGAATAAAAACCGTTACATGAAACACATGACGTCAAAAATATTACGAGCAGGATTGCTAAAATCGATTCCAGTAAAGACTGGCATTTTTGCCATACAAATAACACCAGTATGGCAAAAATGCTAGCTTTTATTGTAATCAACTTGAGCAATCCTCTTCGTAATATTTTTGACGTCATGTGTTTCATGTGACTGCTTTTATTCTCCTGATGAAGTTGTCCCTAGTGGCAACGAAACCTTGGTCAAGCACCTAACAATTACGCAACCGGTTGGCTGATTTAAAAATTGTTAAAAAACCATCATTTACTTCAATATATGTTTTCATTTTTATCTTGTCCTGGAGCAAGACCTCCTTAGTGTCAGGTTGTGCCTTATATCTTGTTGTTTGACTGCTTTATTAAATGTAACAAGCTACATCGCCTTTAATTGTGTCAGTTTCAGAATACAATGACCACTTAACTGAACTGTCCGACTTCCCCTGTTGCAATCATTTTTATCCATTAAATAACAAACGTAAACCCCTGCTAGGATTTTCGATACTGGCAACTGTCATAACATCAGTTCCCAGGTAAGTATACCTGTTAAGAGGGTAGCAGACGTTAGCAAAAATGTTCAAATGTTTGTAAATCTATCAGACCAAACTGCGTAGCTTACAAACTACTTAAACTAAGTTAAACGAATCTAAGGACAAAGAGACACACTCATGCCCCAGGGAGGACGCGAACCTCCGAGGGCGAGCAACCACGCGCTCCGCAGCGAGGCGCCTTAGACCGCTCTGCTACTCCACCACGGCCAGACGTTAGCCCAGTTTCATTTGTATGAGCTCCTTGGTAAACAAAATGGGCAGAGAAAACGCATTTCGCGATCGGGAACTTCCTTCACCTTCAACGAATGACTGTGTGGTGTGTTGTGTCCAGTAACGTAACAATCGCAGCGATGTTCCTCGATGTTACGGTGACTGCCGAACTTGAGGACAGAACTCTGTCAGAAGACGTAACCAGAGGCCGCCATATTATCCGGATCTGGAGACATGCGACTATTTTCTGAGGGCCTATATTAAAGACAAGGTGTAAAAAAAACAACTCCAAAACCATTTCTCAGCTGAAAACAGCCATTCAGCAGGTACTTCACAGCATCGATGTTTTCTAATACATCAGATGGTCGCGCAGAATTTCGTTATTCGCGTCCACCACATCATCGCCGCGGAAGGCAGGTACATCGAACATGTAGAGCGTTTCCCTGTTGAGTAAAGTGTGTGCATGTCGTAGTTTGTAACTAATATGCGCTTCGTTTCATGTGGTTGTCTCCGCGTACAACCTCACTGCAGTTTGTAGAAGCACATATCGCAGTGCGCAAAGTTCGGTGAGAGCCGGTCTCAGGGTTAACAGAAGCCGAAATCAGGAAAGTCAAGTTGCTAAACCAAACCCAGAAATCTACAAATATGTGGCCTGCGATTATATAAGGTATCTGCGGTTTAAAGCGTTTCGCGCCGCTGATAATTCGGTCCAAGTGAAAAGCGGAATGCGGTCTCTCACTCTTAACGAAGAACTTGCTGGGCTGGTCGTAAATTGACTCAGTTCTCCAGGAATGAACGACTTAGGAACCTTCAGTAAAATGACAGACCTGATAGTTATTGATTAAAGTAGGTACTGTAAAATCAAATAATTGATTTCTAAATTTGTGTCTCAGTCGCAGTGGCCAATTCAAATTACCCTAAACTGGTTCCGTAGCAGTGATTCTGAGTCTAACAGGCAGCTCGCTTCCGCGAGATGTGGAGTGCCTCTCAGGAAACCTGTTGCGCGCTGAGATCATCGGCGAATGACTCCCACCGGCACTTGCGACCACATCAGCAGTTTCGGCACCCTTTGAGGCGGAATTGGCATCGCCGTATTTGGAACACCATGTAAAATATGGGCCATAAGGGGCATCAAACGTAGTGGCTGCACCTTTGCATGAAATGTTTATTTTAATTAAGTTTCTGTTGGTTCAGTAGTAACCTCATTACTTCAGTGTTTCATTTACTGTGCTGGAGCAGGCATTTTAAGCATCCAGGCTTTTGGTATTTGATGCTCTCAATTGAATTAAGCGGTTTACATCTGGTATTTCGTTGCATTCACTAGACGCCCAATAGGTCAAGTAACGATATACCAAAATCAAACACGTCTATTCGAAATTAATGTGCAATGCTTTGTTACAACGACACACATACGCAGTATATGGAACAACATTCTCTGTAGCAACAGGATTCCGCGGATTTCATGTAATTAAAAAAATGTTCAAATGTTTGTATAGTCTATGGGACTTAACTACGGGGTCATCAGTCCCTAAACTTACAAACTACTTATGAACTATTTACGAACTAGGACGGAACAAATATCCATGCCCGTGGGGGGATTCGAACCCCCGACCATAGTGGCCGTGCAGACCGTGACTGGAGCGCCTTAGTCTCCTCGGCCACCACGGCCGGCTTCATGTAATTATGGGTTCAATATTTCTGTTAACGTGTCTAATACGATACATAATAAATCAATTGTCATCCCTGAATTCAAAGAGTTACAGTGCGTAAATTGAAAGTGAGGGCGAATCACCGCGGCGGCTAAGCCGTGTGCACTGGGGAGCCGTGCTGCGGTGCGCGCGGCCGTTCGTCGTCGGGGGTTCGAGTCCTCCTCGGGCATGAGTGTTTGTGCTGTCTTTAGGTTAGTTACTTTAAGTAATTTGTAAGCTACGGGCTAATGACCAAGAAGTTGAGTCCGATAGATTTACAAACATTAGAACATTCGAGAGCGAACCCCTTACAGGGAAATGAGCTTAGCAGTTATCGTGAAAGCCACATATTGTTTGTTTGTAAATTTTTCGGACCAAACTGCCTGGTCATCACTCCGTAGCTTACAAACTACTTAAACCTAGGTAAACTAACCTAAGGACAAACACACACACCCATGCCCCAGGGAGGACTCGAACCTCCACGGCGAGCAACCGCGCGCTCCGCAGCGAGACGCTTTAGACCACTCGGCTACTCCACCGCGGCAAAGCCACATAATGCTAAGAGCGATATAATATATATATATATATATATATATATATATATATATATATATATATATATAATTTATTGTCATTTCACCATTGTTTTCAGAAATTCTTAACGTGCATGCTAATTAGTAAAAACATAGTTTTTTTTTAACGAGAACAAGTCCGATTTATTTGCTATAAGGCAGTTTCCAGTTTCAAGTCAGCAAACAACCAAAGAATATACTAAATATGTAATATAACTAATAAAAAAAACAATATTATGAAACGTCAGTGTTGTCAGTTTAACGTATATTACAGCTTCGTACAAGCGGCGCTACAAACATTTATCGTCGTTATTTGTAAGTTTGTGGAGAATGCGTCACTGACATTTGCGCGTATGTACAAACGACGTGTTATTCCACTTCACCAATAAGGGATACCAAGTCGAGAGAAAGCGATATGTCCTAGTTGTGATGACCCTCGACGCATATGTCAGTGCGTCGACACTCAATTATAGAAAGACTTTCCAAAATTTTGTCGCAATATAGACCCACACCGTTAAACAAGCTACGGTGTATGAGATAAGTGAAACTGAAATCTAAATCACTCAAGAAGGAAGAAAAGAAGAAAGATCAGCGTCTGGCATCCCGTCGACAAAGTAGTCCTTAGATAAAAGATTTCAAGCAATTCTTGGAAGAAGAGAGTACACCTAAAGAAGGAGAAATAACGGTTTAACTCTTTCCAATCACTGTTAGGGAATAACAGAGCAAATTCCTCTTTACTGACGGAAAATTACGAAGCTGATCAAGAAAGAAGAAATTTAGTAGCAACAGGTACAGTCATGTTTCAGATAATATTCGAAATAATCAACAAAAGAATTGGGATGCCTGCAATAACGTGCAATCAACGTTTGTATTTCTGTCTCACAGAAGTTGAAAGACGACCGTCTGTCATCTTTCATATATTTTTTTATAAAATTGTAATTTATTTGATGTCGCTAGATCAATATTTTGTTAAAACGGGAACCCCACTCTTTTCGAGGCATGAGGAATAGCATTTTTACTTCATGTTTTAAAATATTAGTTTCTGAAATGTTAATATTGCTAGGATTTTGTTCTTTTAATAATTTATTATTGTCCCTGTGAGAATGTGTACTTGTTTTACTTGTAAGTGGATGTGCGAGAATCTAATGGCTGTCTGAATGTGGGTACTATTCTTTATAGCTTTGTGGGGCCCGTTTTCTAACAGACGATATGTTCATCTTTGTACAGTGCATGTAAAAGCTTTCTTATCTTTTCCTTCCGTGAGTGATATGTGTTCCACGTGGTCGGTTCTTAGAACAAAGCCTTCAGCTTCCACTACTGTTTGTTCCATGTCCATCAGGCAAGTAACTATGTGTGTATCCTTCTAATTTCCACTAACATTTCACGATCTTCTCTCCCCGCCTATTTTAATTTTGCTGTTTCTTCTCCGAACTTGTAGTATGCACTCAGTCTTTATCAGTAATTCTCTCCGAGCCTTTTACAACCTCCTTCAACAGCTTACTTATGAAATTCTATGTATTTCTCAGGGTTGCATGCCGTAATTTTTATTCTCGTTTTTCGGTATTCGTAATTATTTCACTTTTCTGGTTTTTTGAGACTTCATCCGCTTCTTTATGTAATTGTAAACATTTCTATGGGTTGCGTGCCATAGTTTTTATTTTTCCGACTTTGTAATTATTCACTTTTCGGGGTTTTGAGACTGGACTTCTTCCGTCTCTCTGAAAACTCCCAATCGCATGTTCCTGCATTTCAGTAGTTTCCTTATAAAATTCTACGCAGATCTAGGGGTTGCATGCCGTAGTTAATTTTCTTTATTTTTTGGAAATTGAATTTACACATTTTTATCTGTTTTCGTAAACACGCCACTTCTCATAAAATCAGTGCCTAGATGGTTTACTCTCAGATTGTGTAATGAATCCCATTTTTAACCACTTCACTTTCAGTGGAGTGCGATCATGTAACGTAGCCGTGTGTCGCCGTAAGCGTGTTTCCTCGCGGTCTAATCTAAATGCAACTTGACTTTTCTATACTCTTGCACCATCTCGAATCAGGCACGACAGCCAGCCGCGGTGGCCGAGGGGACTGCGGCGCTTCAGTCACGGTCTGCACGGCTACTACGGTCGGGGGTTCGAATCCCCCCTCGGGCATGGATATTTGTGCCGTCCTTAGTATAAGGTAGTTGATAAGTAGTTTGTAAGTTTAGGGACTGATGACCCAGTAGTTAAGTCCCATAAGCTTAACAAACATTTGAACATTCAGGCACGACAGACCAGAGCCATCTTCGCAGTTTTATTGTATATTGTGTTGTGTGGTACCTCCGGGTTTGCTGAATTTCGCCTACGATATCGGCGCCTGCTTCTGCTTCGTTTCAGCACATTGGTTTTGGTGAGTTTCGTAGTTTCATTGCGTGTTTGTGAGCGAGTAAGTGTTGTTTGTAAATCCTCCCTCCAGTAGCGTTAAGTTCTGTGTAATTTATGTTAAATTCAATGCGGGGCATCGTCAGTTTTAATGTAAATGGGATGTATTTTTATTGTATTAACAAAATTGGTTCCCCATTTTGCTTACGTTCAACCTGAATACACAAGCTAAGTTCAGTATAATTTTGATTTGCCTATATTTATTTAATGTTGTTTTTCACCAGTGAAGAGAACAAGCTCAGATGCAATTTTTATGTTTAAGTTCCGTTGCGCCATAAATGTTTTTCTTTAGCCACCTTTATGAAATAACTTTAATTGTGGTGGCTCGTTTATCAATACCTGTGTGTAATTTCATGTGAGCTGCTACGTATATTGGCCACTGTATCGTTAACTTCCTGTTATTAGAGTAATTTGAATCAAGTCAGTTCTCAATTTGGCCCAGGGAACAAGGTTTTGCAACAGGGAGTAGCCGGTAGTTCACACGGGCCTTTTGTAAATTTTATTGCTAAAATTAAGCTTTTTTATAACATTTACTCTTATCTGGGTACCTCCGACCAGAATTGAGCTTTTATTTCGTACAGTGGCCTACTTTTATTTAAAGTTTGCCGTCGATGAATGCAACCAACGTCTGACAGTGGTCTTCAGCCCTACGGTAAATGCGACGTGCCATTCACAACAAGGATGTCGTGCTGTTTCGTGACAACGCTTCGAGCTGCACAATCGTCCAGCATAGGTCAGAGTCAAGATAAGAGTCACGAAACTCCCAGTGAATTTTTACAACGTCGCGACTGCAGCGCTGCCAAACGGCTGCGCCGTAAAAACATACCGCGGAACGATTGTGTAATGAATGTGTATTTGGAGTGAAGCAGCACATTCGAAATACTTCGTATTTAGAATCTTTTGTGATGCTATAAGTGGTAAAAAATCATATAGGGAGACCAAGGGACGAATACAGTAAGCATATTCAAAAGGATGTAGGTTGCCGAACTTATTTTCAGATGAAGTGACTTGCACAGGACAGGGTAGCGTAGAGAGCTGCATCAAATCAGTCTGCGCGACTGAAGACCACAACAAGAACAAAGTGGTACCAACTATCAAAAATGTAATTCAGAAATCTTTCATTTGCAAAGGATGCTCAGAAGTAAGTGAATAATGTTACGGATATCAAGTGTTCATTTATGGTGCTTAGTTATTACTTTCAGGCAGAGAAATAAATCTTTCAGAACTCATTCATGTCCAAACTTCTGCTCTTACTCAGAATCGCAAATACTTGGCCACTACTTCATAATTTTACTGCTGTATAAAATTAATGTCTGAATGCTTCCAATAGCAGTTAATCAACTATTTCAGTAGAGCCTACTTAGGTTCGTACCTCAGTTTCACAAAAATTACAATTCTGTATACCAACATATTTTGGCGGTTACCTATTAGTTTGATAAAGTGAATGCATAGCTACAAATAAATAATATGTCCACATATAAACTGTTAATATTAGCAAGTCACGTTCTTGAAGATATTCAGTGTGATACCTACCAAGTAACCAAAAAAATTATGATAGGCACACGCAAGGCACAGAAGCAAGGACAAGGTGAAAAGGTGGTTTAAAAGCGATGTACAGTCGTCTCCTAAAATATGAAACTCGTGTATAGATTTGAAAATATTACGATGTCCGTAACCCGCTGAAACAAAACTCATGCAATATGTGATTATGTACCGAGCGAACATAGGCTAGTCATAATCATTTACTTTTATACTTGAGCACATCAGGTTGTGATTTATTTCTACTTTCAAATAGTTTGTGGTTGATATGATTACGACTCATGTATTGTTAACTGTTGTGAATTACACTGCACTGACATTTTGTCATTATAGACTGCAATTAACAGAAGAAGTGATGTTACTTTGATGATGTTATCAGATGAAAGTAGCAGCATAAAAAACCAACTTTCTCAGTTCGTATCATACCATTCCTCTGTTACTCCCTACCGACCGCTTGGAGCACTAGTATCGCTGCAGCTGCAATTTTTTCCTATAGAGTTGCGTGACTGTCTGTGATAGACTGTGATAGGTCCTGATGTTGCTTCCGGCGATTTCCATCTTGTCTTTGACCTCAAGAAAGTCCTTTCATCCGGTCACCGATTTGACGACGACGTAGAGCTAAAGACGACTGTCGCACGCTATAACTAAGTTCTGTTTGTTAAAAAAAGAAAAAAAAGGGGGATACTTACTTTCCCGAGGCGCCTGAAACTATAAAACGCGAGCGCTTTCGTATGATATCACATTATTTTTGTCCGCTGATATTACATTTTATAAGAGCGGTATTAATTCCCGCTAACAAAAAATCGTCGTCCTTCAGCTGTGCTGTCACTAGTGTCTGATATTATTCAGCATTTTAGAAAAGGAATGAAAAGCAATTGAAGCACAGCACGTGGAGGAGATACGCATGATGTATCGAGCAGTCGTGGCCCATTATCAAGGCGAGGTGCATCGTTCGTAGGCTCTCAGATGCGCAGAGTCCATTGCCCTCGTGTGCCAAAAAGTAAACAAGCGGCCAGTGACGTCACAGCCATCAGAGAGTCGTGCCAGGGGCTCACGCCTCTATGCCCCCTTCATCTGCACTGTGTGTGTGTGTGTGTGTGTGAGCGCAGGTCGTCCTGAAGGCGCGATGCTGCTTATCTGTATGTAAATCACTAAAATAACCTGATGTCTGTACTCCGTCATACTCCTGTACACAACACAGAACGCTCGATTGCTGGCTGACCCTTGCAGATAACATCACAATGTAATGTTGCATTTGTGAAGCTATACTAATTATACACAACTATTACAAGTAGAATCGTGCAATTAAAGGCGAAACAAATTATACGGAAGTAGTGAGTAAAGGAGTAAGTACTTGCTATAACGTTGTGCAAATGCTCAGAGATTCATCAGCATTATGCCCTTAGGTCATGGCGTGATAATCAATGGGCTTGTTAAAGGGAAATGCTGGCCTAATCACAATTCCATGACGAGTCTTAAAAATAACGGAAGGCGTAAATGCAACTATTTTACCAACAAACTTAGTTTTCAAATGTTTGTCAAGCTTATGGGTCTTAACTGCGGGGTTATTAGTCCCTAAACTGACAAACTACTTATCAACTAACTTACACTAAAGACAGCACAAACCCACGCCCTAGGGAGATGCGAACCTCCGACAGGGAAACGCCCTCGCGCATTGGAGCATAGCGCCTCAACACGCTTGGCCACTCCTCCGCGGCAACAGAATTAATGATCAAATTCAAATTTATATATATATATATATATATATATATATATATATATATATATATATATATATATATATATATATTATATGGGAGCAAACTACTGTAGTCGTCAATCCCTGGGCTCACTAACAACTTAAATTAATCCAAGGACTCGAGGGAGGATTCAAACCTCAGGCGGAAACTGCATTCCAAGTCAGCTGTTTACAAGGTTACACATGTTGAAGTGTGCGGTTCGTTAATCATTATAATAATCGAAAAAGTTTGTCCAGGTCGCGTTTTTAATATCTACTTTATTTCATGACCGGTTTCGACAGTATAGCTATCTTCTTGAGATCTGTGTATAACATGAAAAAATATTTTTACTGTTATCTACACATGATAACTGTCATTTAACAACGTCGTTGTATATAAATATTTTGTAATAGTTTTAAATTATCGTTCTTAAATGACATTTATGATGTGTAGATATGTGTAAAAATATTTTTCATGTTGTAGGTAGACCTGAAGATGACACAGGCTGTCGAAATCTGTCATGAAATAAAGTGAATATTTAAAACGTAATCTGGGCAAAACTTGTTCATTATTACCTCATTTGTTTAATATTCACAGAATATGTGACATCAACTGCGATTGGGCAAAGCTGAAAATGTGTACACAGCCGGGATTCGAACCCGGGTCTCCATAACTACGAGTTTGAGTACTGTGGGCAGGGCGAAGCTGGGAATTTGTATCTGACGAGAGGCGTGCTTAGGTAGTCCTTGCAGGTGCGGTGATCACTGTGTCCCCAGTGGTGTAGGGGCCAGCGCATCTGCCTAGAAAGCAGGAGACCCAGGTTAGAATCCCGGCTGGGTACACATTTCCAGCTTTGCCCAATCGCAGTTGATGTCACATATTCTGTGAATATTAAATAATAACAACTGCAGGATCAGAAGTGACGTCTGTCCTTTCGGAATAGACGCCACACACACACACACACACATATATATATATATATATATATATATATATATATATATATATATATATATATATAATATGCCGGTGATGGGCAATGATCCTATCGTTAGTGGGGAGGGGTGGGCAAGTTTGAAGCCCTTACTCTTACGGGAATTAGTTTCATAACTACGAGTTTGAGTACTATGGGCAGGGCGAAGCTGGGAATTTGTATCTGACGGGAGGCGTGCTTAGGTAGTCCTTGCAGGTGCGGTGGTCACTGTGTCCCCAGTGGTGTAAGGGTCAGCGCAACTGCCTAGAAAGCAGGAAACCCGGGTTCGAATCCCAGCTGGGTACACATTTCCAGCTTTGCCCAATCGCAGTTGATGTCACATATTCTGTGAATATTAAATAATAACAACTGCAGGATCAGAAGTGACGTCTGTTTTTTCGGAATAGACGCCACATGTATATACCATTTGTTTTCTTTTGGAGACCAGCTTTCTCTGTTTAAAAATTGTCAGCGTTGCCAACTCGCCACGTATGTTGTGGTCTGAATGGTGTTGTTCATCAGCCGAGCCTTGTTACATCGATATATTCTGGTTCGTTTTGTTGATATTTTTTATTATTATTTATTATTTCATTATTATTTTTTCCATTGGAATGATCTTTTTTTTTTTTTTTTTTTTTTTTTTTTTTTTTTTTTTTTTTTTTCCCAGCGAATTCAGTCTTGCCTGGAGCACCACAATAGACGGTTAACAGTTTGGGGAGAGGCTGCTTGAATGACGTTTCGGATGGTGGTGGGCTGCACTCTCCCACGACTGCAGTATGCAGTGCCGGTTCGCTAACCAGCCAGCACTTCGTCTCTGAAGTGTTTCAGCCAGTTGTCCTGTTACTTTGCACATTGCAATAAGTGAACGAGCGATCACCTGTGGCGCGCAGTGTTGCAGACGTTTTCAACCATCAGACCACTTTAGTGCCGAGGACTCCCTGCACACCCTCCCTCTCCCACCCCTATCGCAGGTCTACGAATGTGGAATAACTGGCATAGTATATTGCCTATTACAGCCGAAGACACCCGGAGCCTCTTTGATTCCATGCTGGAGTAAGCATCAGCAGTTATAGCCACCAGTTGGCCCAATACTCAGTGCTGATTGCATCATTTTCCTCACTTCACATGGGATGTATTTTCAGTCATGTGATCTTCCACAACACGTTATGTCTAAACTAAATGTTGAAAGTAGCCTGTTATTAAAGTAAGCAAGATTTCGGGCAGTTGAGATCTGCAAATGTAAGTTAAAACACTCACTGTTGCTCTAATTTACTTTATGAGTGGCCACAGTGCATACACAACAGAAATTTATCTACTGCTAACTCTTTAAGGGAGCAGCCAACGTTTTAACAAACACAAAATCAATGTTAAAAAATAAATGAATAGATAATTAAACATAGGACAGGGAGCATGAAATCATAAAGCAGAGATTTGATACTTTAAAATCAAAATCTATTCAGAAAAATGAACAAGCAACTAAATATGGGGAGAACAAATTAAGCACACACATTGTACAAAAGTGGATTAAATCATGAAATTACTGCCCGTATAAAATTGTTTGTGCCCTTTATTAATATGGAGGTAGTGTTGGAGGATATTTGCAAACACACAATGGGTAGCTGAAAACACATACATCCACTCACATACGCATAATGCGTGGCGGTACATTACTCTCGGGGAACACTTGAAAGCAGTGGCGAAACGAGGTGTCAGTGGCGTCTTGACAAGATGGCTGGTGTCTTAATCATTAATTTTAAATATACTGTGTCCTAAATGAACTCATGTTAAGGGAGGCAGCAGCTCACTATTCTTAAGTACACTCTTTGACAAAAAACCTGGCCGCCGGGCGGCCGCCGCTGAGCCTAAGTCCGAGCCGATCGCGACATGGGACAATAAAAGTGGCCGCGCTGATTCGCTCTAAGTCCAGCTATCTGCACAATCTGGCAACACTGCAGACTGCGGGAGTTCATACAGTACTTCTTGTGTGCTGTTAGAAGATGGCTGGGTCAGCTCCCTCCTTGGTCTTGCGGTAAAGTGCGCGACTTGCATGTTCAGTATTAGCGATCGAAACCGACTGTTGACAAAAATTTTAAATTCACGTCACTCGTTCATGCTCATGCCCATGTGTAAGGGAAGCATGTGTGTAACGTATTTCATTTTTTGGTACACTGGTAATAACATTTCGGCCCAATAACATTGCTGGCTCTGGCCGCAGCATTTGGCAGAGCTCTCCGCGGCCCATATACCTCGCCGGCAGCAGCGGTGGCGGCGCTACACAGCGCTGCCTCGCCCTCTGCCCACAGCGCCTGCCGCCGCTCATCGCCCTGGATGCGTAAAATGCTGTAGTGTTGCTAAGTGGTGATCTACAAAAAGGGTTGCGATTCGTATTTCACACAGGATATAACGAAGCAGACCACCTATTTTGAATGATGAACATATTATACATTAGAGAGGCAAAAAATTGTCATTGTCCAATCCAATGGCACTCTCCGATGGTTAACACTTATTTGTGGTTTAAATATCGATCCTTTTCCTTTCAGAAAAGCCTTTCATGTAATTTGTTATTGTCATCAGTTCATATGTTTTCATCAAGACACAATATGTAACTCACTAAAATGTTTTAGTGTCGTTGTTTCACTCCGTACGGTAAATGTATGAGCTAAATTATGCGAATACGTTTCAGTGCACATTCTAAAGCAACACAGGCACACTGCAAGGTTCGTGTCTTCATGTCTCATTTCTACAGGAGATATTTCACATCAATGGAGGTGAATTCGAATTTGTTCGAAGGCGTTTGTATGGTGAAGCAAAGAAGACATCTAATACCATTTCCATAATTTGAAATCGACCTTTTTGAAAGACTTATTGTATAAAGTTTTTCTTATGATTCCGTTAAAGAGTTTCTTCTTGCAATCTGCAGCGCATAAAGTAAAATAAAACAAAATAAAATGAGATTCTATCCCCAAACGCAATTTCTACAACCAGGATTAGAACTGCAGCCTCACACCAGGCTTGGATCACAAGACACAAGCAGAACCACACAGCCAACCACAAACTGCCGCATATTGCCCTCAGTCTCTCACATATTCAATGCTTAGCCTCTAACGCATCGCGAAAGAACCTGAAAGTCACCTACACAAGTAACTACATTCCTTGAGTGCAAAAGTTAAATTTCTGTCTCTCATTTCACGTCGCCATTACAAATCATTAGTCATGAAAGTAGAAAAGGAATGTCAAGAGAACTTAGAGAGACAATTCAGTACCACTTGAGGAAGTAACTGCACTGTCACAGTGTTGCCAAATATCAGCAACGATGTTGCCAGTTCTTAGCTGTACTAGGAAGACCTGTGTAGCGATAAGCGACGCGAAATCGCGCTAGTCTCATGCGGGTTTCTAGAGGGGAGTCGCGCATTTCGGTTAATATGCAGCGCTATCTCCTGACAGATTCTGTCGTCACATTTACGATGCATATATTAAATTCGTCCAATGAGGCCGAAACTAGCGTTTAAATTTTTTGAAGCTTTACAGCATTATGATATTTCAGCAAATGACTAGAGAAGTTAAAAATACTGATATTGTGCTTGCAACATACGGCAGGTCAAAGTCTGAGATATATAAACTTCCATCACGATTTCAGTTTCACCCCCCTCCCCCCCCCCCAAAAAAAAGACTAAAACAATTACTTTGTTAGACATCTACAAAAGCAATTTTTTATGAGTTACTGGAAATGAACGTTGCGTCATCCGTCACTAAACAGTAAGGTATCAAACACTTCGCATCTTGAAAGCGACAGCCCACAATATTCTCAATCCTACTAGTATCTGGCCTCAACGGGCTTTTAGCCATGCATTGAGAAGAAATGATAATGAATTGATAACTTACCCTCATCAACTTTCAGTGAGAGCTTTTTGTAACAAAACGAAAAAGTAATGCGAACCATCATTTTCTCCAATGATACTATGCACTGTTGTCCGAAGATGGACTGTATCTATGTTGAGTCTTGCCAAACGCGTCTCACATTCAAGGAATACTACCTAAATGAATTTAGTCCTCATGAAGCTGTAACAAAACAGAGAATCTGGGTGGTTGTTCATATTCGTATTACCTTGCCGTAATACGTGATGCAAAGATGAGCAAAATACAAATCCATCATATATCGGTTTCTTCGATTCTTTAGACAGTTTTCTTTGGTTTGTACTCCTTCACTTCGTCGGCTATCTACTGGTTTAATTGAAAATACAGTAATCAAAATTACGCGACTATTTGTTCCACATTTTAATGTCCTACGTTTTTATTCTGAATGACAGTGATGATTTCTGTTGGACTGGTTCCAAATATCTGAGCCTAATTAATGAAATTTTATTCCCATGACAGATGAAAGCAATTTGAACCTTGTGTCTCTTAAATGAATTTTCATATGAAAAAACTTAACACCTGAAGATGGGCCTTTAAAAACGTGAAAACGGTCTTGGACCTGTAAAGCAACATTCTTAATAAAAAAAACAGCTGACACGGCTTCAGTATTTATTATTTACTTTATGGGATGTCTACATTTGAAGTGATTTCCAAATAAGTTGTTCTATCTATATTTAAAATTTTACCATCATTTTAGAATAATTGATAAATTCATTTAAGAAAATGTTGTTTCGTTTTGTTTCTGATGTCACTTGATATTCTTGAAGTAGGTGGCTACAGCATCTGCTATGAGGTTTCCATGAGACAGTTGGCACGGATGATTTTGTTTGACAGTAAGCGGATAAATTAAAGACGTAACGAGACGAAATGATGAGATCCAGCTTTTGAAACAAAACGGCCCCGATTTCTAAATTGGCTAGGTTTTCAGAAAGTGACTATTATACAGCTAGACATTACTGCTATAAACCCTACGTCATTTATTTACTCACAGCTGAGGCAGATTGCTCGCAACGTGAAAGAGAGTAGGAGTAGTTAATGTATGAAACGACCTTCTTGAACAAAAATTCAGTTAACTACTACAACGAGCATATTATGATGTTAATTTTTCAAAATATTTAATGTAGGTGACAAGAAAATGTCAACTGACTGCAGAATTACATATCAGACTCACATCTACATGATGCCGAAGTTGCGAAACAGTAGGCCCTACTACGACGCTGGAAAATCTTGATTACATTGGTGGCCTGATGAACGAGCTTTTGTATCTGGCGTCCTGCATATTAGGATCCGGATCCGTAATTCCACTAAGGCTCGAGATACTGTGCTCTCCAAATTGCACATATGTCACGTGGCCAGCTATTTAAAAAAAATCAATGAATACCTCATTGAGCGTATTACCAATTTTATTTCTCGGTTTATGGTTGATTCATATGCAGGACTTATCGTTATGTTTACTGTACTCCATTAACTAACAATAAGACTCACAATTTGTCGCAGAAAAGTCTTCCTAAATACCCAAATTTGTCCAGTTTCCTTCGAGTTTGCTTCCTAATAAAATAAAATGTCCACAGGCCAATATGGAAATTACAAGCGACCTGTTATTGACAGAACATCTTGCTACGATAAATAGCGTTCCATTTGAATTTTAATTTTTTGAGCACGTTCCTTGATGAGGTGCTCAATGGATTCCGGACCTGTCTTTGTTGCCTGCCTCGTTGATTTCATAAAATGTTACGTAGTCTCATGGCCGGATGCGATTTAAACATAGTTTTAATTGCAACGTGTTCATTACAGTGCGGTGATAGGTTTCAAAGTACAAACTTAATGGCGACTTTTAGGTGCCAGGTATATCACGTCGATAGATTGTCATTCGATCGGTGTCGTCGCAGACAGCGGACGACATTAATTTACTATACATTGCAATGTTCAATGCAATTCGTGAATTTCATTTATTTCTTATGTTAAAGTCAAAACGCGTAAGTTCCAAGAGGTCTACCGAATATCTGTTAGGCTCCTTTTGATGGCTTCCTCTGTTCAGAACGAAAACTATCCCCTCCAACAGGCGCGCTCTGCCTTCTCCATTTCCAGACGCGCGCGCCTTCGCTCGCTCGTTGTGCCGCATTTACCATAACGACCGTGGCTGCCCCCACCGCGTCATACCTTTTATCGACTTCAGAACGTTAATGAAATAAATTACCCTTCACGTTGGTGGCCACTAAACGCTACTGTTAGCATTACTCATGATGCAAGAACACTTTATGTTCCAGTGTTACTATGATGTCTGACATAGCTATTAAAAATTCGAAAATTTATTGGAACTATCCTTAACGCGGTAGCAATTATCGAGTGGACAAAAGTTACTTTATACGTCTTAGTCTATTTTAAAACCACGTTTCTTTGCATTTTCCATCTGAATGATTATTTTACACTTTTCAAATTTTGTATGTGTGAAATTTTTCATTCAGTTTCAACCGTTTTTATGAGAATACAACAGAGACATTCGATACATTTGTTTTATTTCTATTTCACCAGACCCCTCTCATGTGTTAGTCACGAAGAGATCGCGAAGGTAAAAGATAGGACGATATGAACTCACACTAAGTCTTACCAGAAATAGTTTTAACGGCGTACCATTCACGACTGGAAGAGAAACAGGCGGAAACAGCAGTTGTATAAAATTGCCCTCCACCACACACCAATTAAGAAATGGCGTCAATGAAGCAGTGTCAACCAGTTCTAAGTTAAGTTGAAAGTTCAAGGTCTCTTGTTTAGAGGGAAGTTAGTTTGAAATGATCTGCAAAATTTGTACCAACACACGGAAACATGAACAAAGTAAGCTCTATTGCACACGAGACACGAAAGGAAGAAGGAAGGTTACGATTTAACGTCCCCTCGACAAGGGGGTCATTAGAGCGAAGCAGAAGTTCGGATTGTCATGATAAGGATGTGGAAGGAAATCGGCCGTGTCCTGCCGCAAGGACCATTCCAGCATTTGGCTAGACTGATTTAGAAAAATCATGGAAAACTCAAATCCAAATGGCCGAAGGCCAGTTCGATGCGTCGTGCAGCCGAATATGAGTCCCGTGTGTTACCACTGCACCAACTTGCTCCGTAGCAAAAACGAATGCGAGTAAATATTGCATTATCACGCGGTTCTGAGTTAACGTTAATTAAGTTTCTCGCCTATCATTAGTATAAAATCAATTGTAAAATTTGTAACAAAAACACAATAGACAATAAAGCCATGGTTTAGAACAATATTATGGAAAGCAATTGCACTGTTGCTTATTAAAAGATAGTAAATAAAAGTATTAACGTATCTCTTATTCATTGATTTTGAACAGATGCCCTAGGTTGCGCAAGGCTGTAATTTTACCGCTATCATAAAAATTAAAGGGACTGAGTACAAAATTTGTAAATAAATTTGATCCAAATTATCATTATGAATGAAGTTAATAAATGAGCAATCCTTGAATGTCCTCTGCCTACGTATGGTTTTCAAATTCAGGGTGTTAAAAGAAGTGTTCCAGATTTTCAGAGGAACTTAACAGATGAAACAAGACTAAAATGAACGTTATACATTAGCTCTAAGTCGCTTATATTAATGGATATAAGAACTTGTGAATCTTCAATATTGTGAAACATATTGAACAAACAAATATAACGGTAATACAAAATACAAATTCAGAGATCAACTTGAAATAAAAACTAATGGTACTAACAATAATAAAGCACAGCATTTCAAACACTTCACGAGGAGAATTATAGAGAAAATATGTGTTTAACGATATTAAGGAGATGAACAGCAGGAGCAAACTGTTTACGGTTACGAACAATGTTCGTACAAGTAAATATACCAACGGTGGAAATACGACCGCCTACTGCGAAATGAATTATGTGGAGCACATGTTTTCTTTCGACGTGAAATCTGGGATCGGCAGAGACAAAATATTATCCATCTAGAGACAACCGAAAATGTAATGCGGTCGGAAACGACCAAAGGTAGCTACTAGTAGAGAAAAATATATCTCATTATTTTGTGAGAAGTAAAGGCGAATATAAACTGAAAGAATGTAAATACACGAGAAAAATAAAATTAATATGCAAGTTTCTTAGATATGACTTCTTTCTTCGACATATAATTCCATCTCTTCTGCACAGAGGACTAGCTACGCGAGCCTAACTCTACTATGACAGAGAACCGTCCGCTTCTCTCCCTTTCGTGGAGATATTTCAGATGAAAGTGTTCTGCCCATACACGAATGACCTAAGATAACCAAACGGTTTGGTTTATAGGACAATTTCACTTTTGGCGGTTGCAATTACTTTACAAATAACAGATCGAATGAATGGAGTAATTTGAAGTGAAACTAATTATTACAATTACAATGAATCACCTGCAAATATAAAAATATTTAAGACAAAAAGTACTTCTGAAGCAACATTAAACACTAACATTATAATGCACCTAAACAGGGGCATCACTATACGAAGAAAACAGTTTCTTATTGGGAAAGGTTATGCGGATGTAATAGAAGTCACTATATTCTGCAGCAAAAGCCGTCTTGTCAATTTTATGATTATCGGTAAAAAACTTGTGTAATAGCTGCTCTAGGACGGTACCCGCCAGATGCTCATTTTGGTGATATTCCTGGAATGTGAGCCGCGTATGACAAGATTGAACGTATATACGTCCAATTTGGGACAAAAGTCCGTAGGAACTTTGGAGAAAGTAGTCATTTCACACTTTCTCCGTTTTGATGAACGTAAGTCATCTATTCATCAGCATTTTCGATGATGTTGTCTGCTTTCGGACTGAAGCCTTACTTGGCGTTGGCAGCGCAGCATGGATAAAAGCCAGTTGAAGCAAGCTGTTTGTAGGAATGAGGATATTGTGGGATGGCCAAGAAATTCTTCCTATGGCTTAGCAGTATTTCTTACGATGTTAGGAAACTCTGATCGTTCTCTTAGTTCCAGAATTTGAGGTATTTTCCAATATTCATGAGGATATGAGATTAGTCATTGCATTTAAATGGCTCTGTTATCCTGAATTAAATTTTCGGCCGCAGAAAGGTCTATCCCTCCTTAAATTGCAAACAATTTTGTGTTTTATGTCGGGACTGTCTGTATTAACTGCCAACAAATGTCAGTTAACTGAACGAGTAATCTCATTTTAGCTCGGTGGCGCCGTTCTCGTTTTCTCATCTACAGCAAGCATAGTTGATTAGAGAGGTATCGTTGTACTAGTGGCTTCAGGTCTATTTTTATCCTCTGAAAAATGTCCTAAATGGCATTCAGGAACGAAATACCAAAACTCATTGCAGTGTGTCAACGAAGAGATCGTCATTTTCTATTGTTATTGTAATCTTTATCAGTCTGCTGTAATGCCGTAAACATCATTGATTACTATCATTATTATAATTAATTCAGTTGCAAAAGCTTTCTTTCCCATGTGGCCAAGAGACCAGAAAGAATGTGTGGTTTGACGAAAAATAGGACAATAGGAGAAAGTACGTAAAATGTTTGTAACAATTTCTGTTGATTTAACATCGTGACGACAGATACTAAGCAACAACACATGCAAGTCATAGGTTGCAACGTTCGAAAAATCCATCAGACACATGGCTTCGGATTCTCATCATCATTTGTTGGCCCTTCAAGGCTGTAACACTACGAAATCAATAAGCTGCTTAGTAGTCTATAGATTATATGTATATGTTTGCAGAGGAAAAACATCAGAATTGCGCGTTTCCCACATATACAGTTTAGTTTCTGTGTTCATGGCCGTAATTTTAAATATCCAGTCTTCTGAATACTTAAGTGAAACAATTACTGTGTTGCACAAATAATCAGTTAACTATGTTTCTTCTGGCTTTCAAGCAAACCAACACGTAGAAGACATGAAATATTACTTGTACAGTCGTAAGGTTGCATTTTGAAACGCAGTCGCTTTCAAGTTGCGAAGTTTTTCGAGACGGATGGGGCATCATTGATTTCCAGTAACTTTTCATCAAAAAATTAGCTTTTGTCGAAATGTATCAAAGCAATTGTTTTAGTCTTTTTTTATTGGGGGGGGGGGATAAAACTGTAAACGTGATGCATGTTTACGTATCTCAGTCTTTCATTTGCCGTATGTTGGAATCACAATATCAGTATTTTTTTCTCTAGTCATTTGCTGAAAATATATCATAATGCAGTAAAGCTTCAAAAAATTTAAACGGTAGTTTCGGCCTCATTGGACGAATTTAATATATGCATCGTAAATGTGACGACAGAATCTGTCAGGAGATAGCGCTGCATATTAACCGAAATGCGCGACTCCTCTCTAGAAGCCCGCATGAGACTAGCGCGATTTCGCGTCGCTTATCGCTACACAGGTCTTCCTAGTACAGCTAAGAACTGGCAACATCGTTGCTGATATTTGGCAACACTGTGACAGTGCAGTTACTTCCTCAAGTGGTACTGAATTGTCTCACTAAGTTCACTTGACATTCCTTTTCTACTTTCATGACTAATGATTTGTAATGGCGACGTGAAATGAGAGACAGAAATTTAACTTTTGCACTCAAGGAATGTAGTTACTTGTGTAGGTGACTTTCAGGTTCTTTCGCGATGCGTTAGAGGCTAAGCATTGAATATGTGAGAGACTGAGGGCAATATGCGGCAGTGTGTGGTTGGCTGTGTGGTTCTGCTTGTGTCTTGTGATCCAAGCCTGGTGTGAGGCTGCAGTTCTAATCCTGGTTGTAGAAATTGCGTTTGGGGATAGAATCTCATTTTATTTTGTTTTATTTTACTTTATGCGCTGCAGATTGCAAGAAGAAACTCTTTAACCGAATCATAAGAAAAACTTTATACAATAAGTCTTTCAAAAAGGTCGATTTCAAATTATGGAAATGGTATTAGATGACTTCTTTGCTTCACCATACAAACGCCTTCGAACAAATTCGAATTCACCTCCATTGATGTGAAATATCTCCTGTAGAAATGAGACATGAAGACACGAACCTTGCAGTGTGCCTGTGTTGCTTTAGAATGTGCACTGAAACGTATTCGCATAATTTAGCTCATACATTTACCGTACGGAGTGAAACAACGACACTAAAACATTTTAGTGAGTTACATATTGTGTCTTGATGAAAACATATGAACTGATGACAATAACAAATTACATGAAAGGCTTTTCTGAAAGGAAAAGGATCGATATTTAAACCACAAATAAGTGTTAACCATCGGAGAGTGCCATTGGATTGGACAATGACAATTTTTTGCCTCTCTAATGTATAATATGTTCATCATTCAAAATAGGTGGTCTGCTTCGTTATATCCTGTGTGAAATACGAATCGCAACCCTTTTTGTAGATCACCACTTAGCAACACTACAGCATTTTACGCATCCAGGGCGATGAGCGGCGGCAGGCGCTGTGGGCAGAGGGCGAGGCAGCGCTGTGTAGCGCCGCCACCGCTGCTGCCGGCGAGGTATATGGGCCGCGGAGAGCTCTGCCAAGTGCTGCGGCCAGAGCCAGCAATGTTATTGGGCCGAAATGTTATTACCAGTGTACCAAAAAATGAAATACGTTACACACATGCTTCCCTTACACATGGGGCATGAGCATGAACGAGTGACGTGAATTTAAAATTTTTGTCAACAGTCGGTTTCGATCGCTAATACTGAACATGCAAGTCGCGCACTTTACCGCAAGACCAAGGAGGGAGCTGACCCAGCCATCTTCTAACAGCACACAAGAAGTACTGTATGAACTCCCGCAGTCTGCAGTGTTGCCAGATTGTGCAGATAGCTGGACTTAGAGCGAATCAGCGCGGCCACTTTTATTGTCCCATGTCGCGATCGGCTCGGACTTAGGCTCAGCGGCGGCCGGCCGGCGGCCAGGTTTTTTGTCAAAGAGTGTACCATGTGGTGTGCGACCACGCCGAATTTCATAGCATTTACAAACAGAACTTAATTTAGGATAAGCGAGTAAAGAACACGTGACAATTCGTATGGAAGAAAGCTAGTATTACCAAAAGCATGGCTGAAAGCTGAATTAGCGACCGTTATGAAGCACGTGGTGCAATTGGTCATACAAGACAGGATAGACGGAATTAAACAAGGAAATGAAAGAAATATTTAGCATACTCGCAGATAGAGACGTGACATGAAAATGTTAGTTAAAAACAGCAAGGAAATTCAAACACACTAAATTTACACAAAGGCGGAAGGCGACACACGCGTATACTAACTTAAGCAAAACAGGACACACAGTTATCACTAGAATGAAAATTCAAATAATAAATTTACACTGAATTTACTTGAGTACTGTAAATTAAGAAACACTTCGCCTCTCATAGCGACAGAATTACTCAAGAGAACTATCAAAAACCAAGACTGCCTGATCACAAATAAATCAAAGTCCTAACAGTATACCTCCCCCTCAGCATGATTCGGCGGAGTACTTACTTCCACAGTCGTCAGAGCCAGAATGAAGAGTGAAGACTGAAGCTCTGAGGCCATGGAATAACCTCCCCCTGGCACAGAGCTCTCTAAAAGCGACGCAGATCGCATGCAGAGACTAGTGTTTACCAACCCTTGCTACCTGGCCAAGACAAGTCCCTCTACAACCGCTCCCAGAGAGGTCTCCTGTCACCTCTTTTGTCCAAGATAAGGTTGGAAGGACACTAAGAACACGCCCACCTCGCCATCTTGTCAAGTAGACTAGTCTCTGGCTACCCAGCAGACCCCAGCGCAGGTGACAAACGAAGGCATGCGTTCTTAACTACAACAAAACAAGGCCTAAAGCGGGAGGCGGTGACTGTAAGCCATTGCGCGGCAGACAGACAATATTAAGAACACACATTCACATTCACATGAAAAGTTCAATCACACAGGTGGAAACATTTATAAATACGGGGCAAACATATATAAACATGGGACATTGATCTTTAATAAAAATAATAAACATACAGATAGATAACATTAATGATGCAGAAACACATTAGGTTAAAGAATAAATCAAAATGGGACACGACCAAACAATCAGTGAACGTGTTTCAATTTCGCTGTGCTACTTTTTGGAAAACCAGAAATGTACTTTACAATATGACGCCTATGCCTTGGTTCCACCCTTCGTATAAATTACCACTTGGTGCTTCAGTCTGCATACATACACATCATAAATGAGAATCATTGCATCTGTGGAACTCACGACCTGCAGGTTCAAGCTGATGTTGTAGTGCTCATAGGCATTGCTCTACATATCCAAATAGTATTTTCAGTGAAAAGTCAGCAAGAGAGACAGCATACTGCAGTGAAATATTTCAGTAATAGTATTAAATAAGAAGAAATAAATGAGACGATAAATAAAGAAAAATCGAACAAGGAATACTGGAGAACAGTTCCAGTAAACATGAAATAATTTTCTGGAATTTCGTGTAATGCCAAAGCCAGACACGATGAGGTAATGGTGAAGGAGTTAGTTCAGGGAGTCAGTTCGAGGCACGTTGTTGTTTTTGTTCTGGTCTTCATTTCCGAGTCGCTTTTGATGCAGCTCTCCACCCTACTCTACGCCTACAAGCCTTTTCATCTACTCATAAGAACGGTAATACAAATCTATTTTAATCTGCTTACTGTACTCATCTCTTGGTCTCACTGTGCGATTTTTATCCCACACACTTCCCACCAATGTTAAATTCACGATTCTTTAATGTGTAAGAATTTGTCCTACAAAACTAACCTTCTAAACGGCTGCCGTACCAGTCACATTACAGATCGTATTATTTATGACATGACCGGTTTCGGGCTTAAACATTCAGAATTGTACATGTGTAGCATGTTGGTGGAGTTCAATGTTTGAAAGCAAATTATTTGGTATTAATTATAGCGAAACCAACTGCAGGTGGTGAGATGACATGAACAAAAACACTGTTTACTTACATTTAATATTACATTCACAAATTGCGATTGCCTATGTGACGCACTTTTTACATATTTTTGCCAACACACTTTCCTTTGATAACCTCCTTACTTTTATTACTATTCTGGTTGCCATTTCTTTAGTATAATTTATCACCATCACTGCACAGAAATGTGAACTCACAACATAAGCTTTGTATACATTTGGATACAGAGTTTCAGGTCAAAGAGCTGATATCTAAGAAGCACAAAGATGTTACAACAAAGATTTGACAATATACGAAATACAAATGAATTACATGTATATAGTGAGAGAAAACTGTTACTAGATATGAAAACGAAATTTTTTTACATAATTGTGGAGCCACACTGTCATTTATAAAACATAAAATAATTACAACCAAACTATATTACACTATTTAGTCAGTGTAAAAAATGTGGCTTTCGCTGCAAGGAGGGTTATTCAGATGTGTCGAGTTTCATGAGTGTTTAGAAATATTATTTTGTACTGTGAAGAGTTTTTGTTACAGTTCAATTACTATTTACTTTTAAATATTTCACTGAATATGTTTAGAAATTGCTAGTTCCGTTTGTTCATTTAGAATGAGGTGTGGTAAGTTTGAGTTATGGATATAAATTTCTAATGAATCTTTTTGAAGAATTGGAAATTTATATCCATAACTCAAACTCGTCATATTCTAAATGAACGGCTTGTGTTAGCAGTCAAGTGTGCTAGTCTAGTAATTTTCTAGATATGCTTGTGACTACTTTCATGCATGTTTAGACAGTCACACGTATTTTGGGCAACTGTACAATCATTATTTTCAAGATATTCCGGTGGTTGTCAATCAAAAAATAAACTATGTATGCCACCATTGGGCAGGTCATGTCTTCACGTAAGAGGCAAAGAAACAGATGCCTTTAACTCAGTGAGATAATGACAATGTCTAGAGTGAAGTAAGAACTTAGCAGATGCCATACACTTACAAAATTGGCTCAACTATACAGTAGAGGCTCTTCACACATATTACCTAGGCACAAATAAGTTTGCGTGCACCGTTGTGCGGTGGTGCACACTGCCGTTCAGCGTCGGGAGTTCGAGTCCTCCTCGGGCATGGGTGTTTGTGTTGTCGTTAGATTAGTTTACCTTAGTTAAAGTAGTTTGTAAGCTACGGACTGATGACCAAGCAGTTCAGTTCCATAACAAAAAATTAAGTTTGAAAAACTTGATACAATTAACGCATTGATTCTCGTGTTAAATTTGTATTTCATTTCAGTTTGATCAGCCTGACATATAAATGACGTGAAGTGCAGATTTGCCATGATACACTAAGATGTAAATAATGAGCAGGCAACTATTTTTGCTAATTTATTTCATTGTCTATTTCTGTTCATTACAATAATCTTTATTTCTCTTACTACTATAGTGATTTGCGTAAGTGATCTTTCATAAGTATAGACGATTCTTGGCAGAGCTAAGCAGTGAAGGAAAAGACACGGGCCGGCCGCGGTGGCCGAGGGTACTGAGGCGCGTCATTCGCGGTCTACACGGCCACTACGGTCGGGGGTTCGCATCCCCCCTCGGGCATGGATATTTGTGCCGTCCTTAGTGTAAGCTAGTTCATAAGTAGTTTGTAAGGTTAGGGACTGATGACCCCGTCGTTAGGTCCCATAAGCTATACAAACGTTAGAACATTTTTTAAAAGACACGGGTTATCCGAAATTAGCAGCGTGGGCAGAAGGCGTTGGTCTGACAACTTGAGACAATGCGTTCACGACAGGCGAGCCCGCTGGCAAGACGGGAGCAGCTGTGGCACATCCACACGTCAAGGGCTGATTCATATATTCGCTGGTCAGCTTTCCGCCCAAAAATGAACGACACTTGTAGCATATAAGATCGTGAACCTGGTGTCAGTGGAACAGCGGTTGGACGTGTGGGCGACCGTAGCCGGCGGGAAGCAGGCTACTGACCTCTTACCTGTACTGCGGCGGGTGCACGATCTGACACTGCTGGCCTAGAAATACGGCGTTGTTGGCGGACGTGTGTGCCGCATGCACATCCGGAACATCGTCTAAAGGAGAGGCTTAGAATCAAAATTTGTGCCACGGCCGACATCCGAACCCGACACCTCCTGCTTATTGCAGCGACTGCGTGGATTCTCTCCCGGTATCTTTAATGGTATAGTGCCTGCCTTATAAGCAGGAGGTGTCTGGTTCGGATGTCGGCTAAATTCTAATTCATCCTCTCCTTCAGATTTATATCTTTGATATATATCGAGAGGAAATATGTCTCTGGACACTGATTTATTGCTTGATAGGTATAAAATGTTGACATGACCATTGCAACCACCATCGTTGCGCATGTAATGCAGCATTGCCCACTTTTGTGGCAATTTTCCTAAACGATCACCCCGCCTTCAGAAGGCAACTATTTGACCATTTCCAAACACACTCTTTTAGCTGTAAATAAGATGAACGCATCTATGTGCCATGGAGCCTGTTTTTTTTTTTTTTTTTTTTTTTTTTTTTTTTTTTTTTTTTTTTTTTTCACATGTTGATATCGGATTGAACATAATGGCTCTAAACGGGTACACAGCGATAGCGCCCTGGCACCTACGTCGCTACGACATATGGTGACAGACGACGTTGAAACCTTCATCAGAACGTCTACTATCCCCCAGATGGCATCTTCCGTCATCTGATCAAAATGGACGTCGTCTTTTCAAGAGTTCTAATTTTCTTTCCGGAACTGTAGAAATCTTCAGAATATGGTCATCTCGCAAAAATACTACTTCCACTCGCTTTGAACTCTTTTGCTCTTTTAGTTCAAAGCCAATGTAAGACCACTATAGTTTTCTCAGAGCAAACCCTGATGGCAGAGTTGTTGGGATCTCAGAGGAGCAGTTTTTTATTACGCCGATCTGTACTAAATACACGTATAACGAAGATTGGACAAGACAATTTCGTTATAAATTAATAGCTACAAATAAGAAACTGAGACTGGGAAGGGTCATTTGTGATGAATGAAAAAGTATTGTGGAAAAAATCAACGAAACACCTCTAGTTTATAATATTCACTAAAGTGGCCACAAAAGAAGAAAAACATACTGTGTTCAGGCCTTTGAATGAAACAGACAAGTGGAAGGATAACAACATAGCGGGGGCACAAGGCGCTGCAGTTTTCACCGGGAGACGCACACACACACTTCCTCCGTGCCGCACAGCCTTGGGCGGGCTTAATCGCTTCACTTCTGCGAGGCTGGATCGCCGATCTGTCAGTTGTCATTTTACACAACAAGCCTGCAGGAAAACTTCCGCCCTGGGATGCAGTCATGAATGACGTCTGCTTGGGGCTAACCAGTTGCAGAAAGAGCGTTTGCCAGAGTATTGAGTCAGATAGACAGACTTCCAAACAACCTGCTGCTTCGTCAGATTAAGTACTGTGAAATTTGACGGACGTCTGGTTCAGATCGTAAACATTTTCTCAGTCCTAGTAGGAGAGCTCCGCTCCGAGTGCACGTTTGTTATGACCACCACTCAGAACCACGCATTTTATTCATTGTAGTGTTACAGAGTTTATCTAGTGTCAAATGGCCCCTATTTTTTGCAAGTATTTCTGAAAAGGTACGAGATATTGAACAAATAGATCAAATTTGTAGAGAATTTCCTCCTCTGCAAATTGATTTATTGAATTTTCGTTCCAGATGAAAGGTTAAAGCGTCATTAGAAATTAAATTTCGAGCTGTCAAAGGCCATCGCAAAACGCCATTCTTTTAGTGTTACTAATCTAATGTTGAGCGGTAAGGGACATTACAGCTAAGACGGAGAGATTTAGGTGTTCTTTCTTCGTGCGTCCGATTCGAGAATGTAATTATACATGCACGGTATGAAATTGGTTCATGAGCCTCCTGCCCCGCTTTTCATTCTGATTTGCAAAGTAACGATGTAGATGTATGGGGCAAGGAAACCTCACCCGAAATAATAGCAATGTGATTCTGCGCCAGTCAGAGATCTGTACTGTTATCTTAAGCATAGTCCTTTAGTAGCGTTGTCTAGTAACGGAGTGTTTTCACAGACTTCATTGTGTAGTTCAATCAATTAGATTGACATCTTTGTAAATTATATACACTTATATTACTAGCGATTACTCCGTGTGTTACTGAAATCTTACATACAGTTCCTGACATTTTTTTACAAATCACGAATGCAGTTCAGCTCTGTAAAAAAAAAAAAAAAAAAAAAAAAAAAAAAAAAAAAAAAAAAAAATCGGGCAGGATTGTAAGTCGGAATTTAAAAAAATAGTTTGTACTGTGAAACCTTCCTTCTTCCCAAATTTCATGTTTATACGTTACTTGTACATAGGATAGACCTTTTTGTACTGAGCAAATTTTCGAGTGGCCAAAAATTGGCCTTGTTTCTTCATTTCATTGATTTAGTAAATTTCTGACATTGCCAAGGGACTGTAGATTTCAGGATTCTTAACAAAAAGGGATAACAAAAAGTCGCACTAACAGTCAGGCAACATAGGCGTCTTATAAGGTTCCGTTCCTACCTTCTGACCTACGAAACCCTAAAGAAACAATAAAATTTCAACGACTCTTTTTGAGTGAAGCAACAATAGTAAGTCCGAGTTTCAAACAAGGGACGGGAACGTATTCAAAAGTGTGTGTACCTATCAGAACCTAATCGTCTCTCTGCTGCACAATCAGTCACACTGTCTTTACGTAACTCACCAAACCGGGAAGAAAACAGTAACGCCAGACCTCTTATCGCTCAGCAGAATAAGCGTATTGAGCTTGTCGTAATCAACCATTATACAGTAGTTCGTTCTCTCAAGATACAATAATGTAGCAATTCTCAGTAGCAGTTCCAATATTATGCTCTACTGCTCACTAAGTGGAAGCGCAGTTGTCAGATCACAACATTTACGTGCGTCTTGCAAACAACTTTCAAACTGCCTCCGACTGCACGTGCCTGCCCGCACAGACTTAAACAACAGGCGCACTGTACACGCGAAACTGTTCAGCGCAGAATAACCGGCAATAACGTTCACGGCGGGAGCGCTTAGGGCTGGCCACGCCTGACCACAACAGACTCACCGACTCCCTGCCCCCTTCCAAACGCTACGCGGCGACGCCCAGGCCGTTCATCGCCCGAGCTGTGAGCTGCAGCGACCACAAGTCGAGGCACTTCTGGTGTAATGGCATTTGTCGACCCAGGAACACGGTTCGGCAACGTATTCACGGAAGGTGCTAGGAACTCAGGGCAAAATAAGGTCTGTGCAATAGTTATGGACTGTCACTGTGTAGCAACCAAGGAGGAAACATCTGAATGTGAAGCCGGGAGACAAATACAGTATTAATTTGCCGTAAGTGAATATCACCGCGCATCCCCTTCCCTATTCAACCTGTATAAGTAAATTTATTTATTTCTCATTTATAATCCTGCTACCTTTTAATATAAAGCAGGACGTACATTTGTTGTTTTACATATTATACATTAGTTCAGAGATAAGAAGAAAAAATAAAATAAAAGCAAAGAGAAAATACATATATACAAGTGCTTACAGTTGTTGCTACAATTATAATGTAGCAAATTACAATTCGTATAATTTATAATAATTAGATGTATTGGAGAACATAAAAACATGATTGGTTACATGGTTGTTATACATATGTCGAAATTCAATGTATTCTGAAAATTGTTAATTTTAATTTTGGGCTAAAAAATGTAATAGGAAAGACAGAAATTATATCTAAAAAATATGTCCTTTTGGTTAGCTGCATTGTACTGTGCTGGGCATTGAGTACCTTGGAACGTTTCCTTCAAGCCACTGATCACCCAGCAGTTTCCATGGTTTTGGTGATATTAGTCTCTTTTCTTTATACTGTTTTTTGTTTCTTGTGTCTCAGGTGTTAGTAAAGGTGTATAAGTAAAGCAGCGCGCTGAAAGAAGACAAAATTATAGGTGAAGCCAAGATTGGGATTCACACAGCACGTGAGGACCGTTGGTATATCACTCAGCAAAAGTTCCGTACTCAAGTTGCCCAAGTCAATTTAATATTCAAGAAAGGGAATAGGAGTGATCCCCAAAATTACAGGCCAGTCTCATTGACGTCGATTTGTAGTAGGATTTTGGAACATATACTTTGTTCGAATATTATGAACTACCTCGAAGAGAACGACGTATTAACCAATAGTCAACACGGATTCAGAAAGTATCGCTCTTGCGAAACGCAGCTTGCCCTTTATTCACATGAAGTGATGAGTGCCATCGACGAGGGATGTCAAATCGATTCCATATTTCTGGATTTCCGGAAGGCCTTTGACACTGTACCTCACAAGTGGCTTCTAATGAAATTGTGTGCTTACGGAATATCGCCCCAATTATGCGATTGTATTCGCGATTTCCTATCAGAAAGGAGACAGTTCGTTGTAATTGACAATAAGTCATCGAGTAAAACAGAAGTGATATCTGGCGTTCCACAGGAAGCGTTATAGGTCTCCTACTCTTCCTTGTGTTTATCAACGATTTAGGAGACAATCTGAATAGCTCCCTTACACTGTTCGCGAATGATGCTGTCGTTTATCGCTTAGTGAAGTCAACAGAGGATCAAAACCAACTGCAAAGCGATTTAGACAAAATTTCTACTTGGTGCGAAAATTGGCAATTGACACTAAATAAAGAAAAGTGTGAATTAATATACAAGACCACTAAAGGAAATCCACTGAACTTCAATTACGCGATAAATCAGTCAAACCTTAAGGTCGTAAATTCTATCAAATACCTAGGAGTTACAATTACGAACAACTTAGACTGGAGAGTACACATAGAAAATATTGTGGGGAAGACGAACCGAAGGTTACGTTTCATTGGCAGAACGCTTCGAAGATGCAACAGCTCCACCAAAGAGACTGCCTACATCACACTTGTCCGTCCTCTCCTGGAGTACTGTTGCCCAGTGTGGGACCCTCACCAGAAGGGACTGACGGAAGACATTGAGAAGGTTCAGAGAAGGGCAGCTCGTGTTGTTTTATCACGTTATAGGGCCGAAAGCGTCACGGAAATGTTGTACGATTTGAGGTGGAAACCATTAAAAGAAGACTTATTCGTTGCGGCGAAATCTACTTGCGAAATTTCAATCATCAACTTTTACTTCTGAATGTGAAAATATTTTGCTAGCACCCACCTACAAAGGAAGACATGACCATCCCAATAAAATAAGAGAAATCAGGTCGAAAACGGAACGATGTAGGTGTTCTTTCTTCCCGCGCGCTATTAGAGAATGGAACGGTAGAGAAAGGTTATGAAAGTGGTTAATGAACCTTCTGCCAGGCACTTAAATGTGATTTGCAGAGTATCGATGAAGATATAGACATTTACATGTAGCTGAAGTAAAATGAAAAGCTGCCACTTGTTGCGAAGCATAACACTGTTTCCAAAAGTACACACTGGTTAAGTTCACGTAACTGACAACGGAAGTCTGAAATATTGTTTGATTAGCCTTGCCATTTTAAATAGATTTTTTTCTGTTGTTGTTGTTGTTTTGGGGTTTTGAGAGGACTAAACTACGGTTATAAGTCCCCTGTTCCTACCGAAGACAAGACATCCGAGATTTTTTCTGCCTTGTCTGTTTCTGACCTGATGTCGTTGTTGTTATGGTTTTCAGTCCGGAGACAGGTTTGATGCAGCTCTTCTCGCTACTCTATCCTGACCAAGACTTTTCATCTCCTCATAAGAACGGCAACCCACATCCATTTCAATCTGCTTACTATACGCGTCTCTTGGTCTCCCTCTGCGATTTTCACCCCGCACACTTCCCACCATTGCTAAATTTACGATTCCTCGATGTCTAAGAATGTGTCCTACCAAGCGATCCCTTCCTTTATTCAAGGTATGCCAAAAATTCCTTTTCTCACCAATTCTGTTTAGTACCTCTTCATTAGTTATGCGATCTACGCACCTAATCTTCAGCATTCTGCTGTAACGCCAGATTTCAAAAGCCTCTATTCTCTTCCTGTCCACACTGCTTATCGTCCATGTTTCACTCCCGTACAAGGCAACACTCCACAAAAATGCATTCAGAAAAGACTTCCTTACACTTAAATTAATATTCGATGTTAGCAAATTTCTCTTTTTTAGAAATGCTTTTCTTCCCATTGCCATTCTGCATTTTATATCCTCAGTAATGCGACCATCATGTGTTATTTTACTGCCCAAGTAACAAAACTCTTCTACCACCTTCATTGATTCGTTACCTAATCTAATTCCTTCAGCAACGCCTGATTTTATAAGACTGCATTCCATTATCTTTGTTTTGCTCTTGTTAATGTTCATTTTATACGCTCTCTTCAACACACTGTCCATTCCATTCAACTGCTCTTCCAGGTCCTTTGCTGTCTCTGACAGAATTACAATGCCATCATCAAAACGCAATGTTTTTATTTCTTCCCCCTGAACTTTAATCCCTATTCCATATGTTTCCTTGCTCTCCTTCACCGCCTGCTCGATGTACAAATTGAATAACATCGGCGAAAGGCTACAACCCTTCTTACTCCCTTCCCAACTAATGCTTCCCTTCCATGTTCTTAGAATGTAATAACTGCGGTCTGCCTTTTGTACAAGTTGTAAAAAAGTCTCCTTTCCCTATATTTTACCCCTGCTGACTTCAGAATTTGAAAGAGTGTATTCCAGTCAACATTGTCAAAAGCTTTCTCCAAATCTACAGAAGCTGATGTATTCCTTTTAATTTAGTTTCTCGTGAATGCATACTCCTACATATCGTGTTACTTCTTTTAATGCCCGTTGTCCCCGATTTTGATCGGCTGATCTCTTTTTAACTCTCCTTTCAGGTGCACGTAGCTTGTGCTGCACCATTGCGTGACTGGGTTAAGTGTAGTATTTTCTTTCTCCTCTAACCGAGATGTTTCTGAAACAACAACCAGCAGATGACAACTCCGTCTGTCATGTTGCCTATCAAGTTTAGGAGAGTTTCATTAGTGAAGTCTTAGAAGATGGGCCCACATATCAATAGTTCTGGGCATCGCTTGGTGATTCGTCTGATCAACTTGCTATTGCCCTCTCGCCATTCTACCACTATATCTTTACAAGAGTTGATAAATTTATTGTAGAGTGTATGTTGTCTGAGTCTCACAAAGAAGGCAGTCACCCACAAGTTGCACCTACAAAATCTTCCAGGCACTTGAATGTGATTTGCAGAGTATCTATGTAGATGTAGATGTAGATGAGATTTAGATGTAGAGTGCGAATGCATATTTTTTGTGTGTTGAATTTTGCAGTGAATCTAGTACCTTATTGATTGCGTCATCAATTTATTTACCGTGTCTAAACCAAACTGTCGTTTGTTTAGACCCCAGTGAGCTCGGTGTCATTGTAATCTCCCACACAGTTGCTTTTACTGGTCCTTTCCTAGTAGGTTCATTAGACATATAGGTCTGCAGGATTTCTGATTTGAATGTTCCCTATAAGGTTCTTTCTGTATAATTGCTGCATTGGAGGTGGAAACCCTACCCTGCCTTAAGGCGTCATGTAGTAAATTGCTTAGGAAGGTGCTAATGTGTTAGTTATTTAACTGTAGACGTTTTGTTCTGGACGTGGTGAGTTTTTCATTTCAAATATCTCTACCGCATTTTCCTCTTCCGAAAATGGGTAGGTGACTGCAACTGTTTTGGAAGGTGTTTATAGTGCATCTCTCATACGTGTTTGACGCTGGGTGCATATGTCACCGACATCTTCAGAGAGAAAAGTGTTCATCAGGTGTTGTACTATCTCTGTGCATCTTTCAGTCATTGTGCCGTCATCCTGCAGTAGCATATCACGAACTAATGGTCTCGTTATTATCTTGTTTATTATCTTGTTTTATCCCCCATGATTGCCATGAAACATTTATAGTGGTCTTTCCACGTCTTCAAGAGTGTTCGTTTGTTAAGTTTGTTGGCTCGGCTGTAAGCTGCAAGACGTATTTGCCTGTCTCGGCCAATCCATGACCTTTACTACCGTTTACGCTCACTCATCATGACTTTTATAAGTCGTGTCAGTTCGTCTGACCATAGTCTTGGCCCATGTTCCCTTGACAGATGCTGTGGTTCTGGATATTGCTTGTGCTTGTTGTATTATTTTTGTTTGTTTGTGGGCTCTTTAATTCCCACTAGCTTGTCTGATTGTGAGGTTTCTACTTTTCGCAAATGCTTGTAATTTATGCCATCAGCGTTATGAAAGAGGTAGTGTTTGCGCGGTGCGGTGTGTGAGAAGTTTCTGTCCTGAAGCTGATTACATTGGGGGTTCTCGTGAAAATCTTATCGTGTACAGCCCAGTCCGCAATGTGTATAAGTAATTCATTGTTTGCTAGTGTAATGTCAACCACTACCTGATCCGTCGCTTCCAAAGTACGTCGGTAGTGGTCCCTCTGAGTTAACTTCACGTAATGCAATCTCGTTAATTACACCGTTCATGTATCTTCCTGTCCGTCCTGTCGTAGTGCCATATGGATCGATTTGCGTTTATGACTGCGCATGTGATTAGTCTTTTGTGTCGTCAGGAATCAGCGAGATCTTTGCTGTTGTCTGCATATGTTTCAATGCCGGGGCTGAACTATGCATTTCGCCTTTATTGCTACCACATGCATGTCACAAAACTGTGAAATTTTGATTACGTAGATTTTTGTGTTTAATAGTACGATGGTCCGTGCTCCATGTGATGCTGAGTGCCTTATTTTTCCATGTGGTTCGTATGGGTCCTGCAAGCAGATAATGTCAGCCTGCAAGTCTTGCGCTGCCCTCGGACTTTCTACAGTTTCCAGTCTGCATCGCGTTTAATTGCATTATGATAACTGATGTTTGATGAATGTTTGGTCCTATCTATGTGTGATCGAAGTACGTCCTCCCATGACCGCGTTTACATCTCTGATATCCCCAATGGGTGGTACTTTTCAGATCGTCTCTCTCAAGCATTTATTACTACGTCCTGTATTTGTCTTCGGATCTGTGGGTAAAACTTCTGATTGAAGAGTAATTTTGTCTGTCTTTCAGTAGTCGGGAAACAAATAGTACATACAATGGGATGAACTAGTCTAATCAGAAGTGTATGAGCCGCCTGAACGATGTCTCTTTTCTGTACTTAGTTTCAAATTTAGGTCGATATTATTGTAACCAATCGTCTAGTGATAATTACTAAACTTTTTCTTTATTTCTAATTTCCTGCCGGCCGTAGTTGCCAAGCGGTCTGCGGCACGCCAGTCACGTTCTGCACGGCCACTACGGTCGGGGGTTCGAATTCCCCCTCGGGAATGGATATTAGTGTAAGGTAGTTCATAAGTTGTTTGTAAGTTTAGGGACTGATGACCCCATAGTTAAGTCCCATAACCTCTACAAACATTTGAACTTTTCTTTTCTAATTTGCTTATTGTCTATTGCTTTCTGGCTTCCAGCAGGAGCGAGGTGTGCGGTTGTGCTTCCGGTGTCCTCGCCTTTGCAACCAATCGATGATGGTGATTCTGTAGCTGCCTGGTGCTGTGGAGGAGTGGATTCTGGTGGGGAGAGTGGTGTTGATGATGTCTGAATGACAATGGACAACATTTTGAGCACTTAGTGGTAGCATCAGGGTAAACGTTGCCACACTGTTCTATGTTACATATGAATTGTGATATGTACTGTAATACAATTCAATTACTGCACATTGAAATACTGCTGCGGACAGTGTATAACGGTAATATGTACAATATTCAAATGCTCCGTGGCGGTTTTCATTGATTTAGGGGCAGAAATAGAAGTAAGTAGTACGGTCATTGCAGTCGTTATGTACTATTTATCATTTCCACGGCTGCTAATTTCTTGGATGCAATTGTCCACTGTGATGCAGATTTGAAACCTTTATAGGCAGGGTATGTATATGCGTGAATACACTGTACAATGCTCCATTTAAATAATGTACCCTCTGCCCAGTATCTCTTACATCTGTGGGGGTACAGAAACCTATATCCTCAGCAAGTCATATCCAATGATGTTAAGCAACATTTGTTCGTAACAATCGTTCGTTTAACGCAGTAGTAAAACGTTTGTTTAGGTGATCACGATAAATGAGGCACCCTGTATTGCACTTGGACCACGGGATAACTGCTCCCACCCCCTACCCCCCCTCCCAGGGGGCTCACGGTTCTTTCGTGAGTACGTGCGTGGCGAGCACGGGGCCCCGAGCTAATGCAGCCTTCCTTCCTTCTTTACCTCCCAGAGTGCATTTTCTTTCCCCCTCCCCGCCTTTCCTCAATCCTTCCCCTCCCCACCGAAGGACTGATAACATTAGCAATTTAGTCACCCTATCCCAACGAAAGAACCTCAACCCAACCCAATAACTGTCACATTACTGTTGTATACCTCAATCACATCACTATTACGGGCAGGTTAACACTTGAGCCTCTGGACGTATGACAGGTGCACGATTCATACATTTCAAGTATCAATTATGCTTCTCAATTCTCTGAATGTAATTGACGTACTGTGGTACAAACAATATTGTTCATACTATTTATTGCATGAGAAATAATTTAACAAATGATTGTGGTAGAAATACCATTTTAAACGAGATTGTAGGCTTTCCCGGCGTATGGCACTGACGAAAACTTCTCGGGTTTCCATCCGGGTGGCTGCGTTGAAATTCCGCAACGTTTCGATGAGTGACAGTCTCATCATCTTCAGGCCTGAAGATGATGAGACTGTCACTCATCGAAACGTTACGGAATTTCAACGCAGCCACCCGGATGGAAACCCGAGAAGATTTCGTCAGCACCATTTTAAACGGCTTACAGTGCCTTATGTTACGAATTCTCATAGACCCTTGCCGACCTCTTCCACTTTCAAATTAATGTGATCCTACTCATTTTATTTCTTGATTTCTTGTGCAATTGTTTTCGTAGTATAATTAGTTAAATTATAAAAAGTGTAAAAATAACTCATAGATTAATAAATTCAATGGGCTTTATTTTTAAAACAATTTGCTCCCCCCCCCCCTCCCCCAGATCCAAATCCTGGTCAAAGATATTGTATCCATTGAGTACCAAACAACATGTGATATATACAGCGCTGTATCAGTTTTTAATTCACATGTCTTACATTTTGAAATAAGTATTTGATTATTTTGACAAAGTAACATTTGATCATGTGATAATGGTAACATAGCTTGCGGAAACTAGTAATTGTAACATTACCTGGTCGTAGATCGATGGTTCTTGATGTTGGCGAAAATCGTTGCTCTCGGTAGCGGCTGGCTGAAATCTCAAGGGTCGAGAACTGATCCACTACACATAACATAGGCAACAATCAGAATTGCAGTTCTCTGAGACTTACAATGATTCATAAAAGCCCAGTTGTCCCCATTTATTGCCGGCCTACAAACCTCATTAATTACAATTAATGTGACTAGGAATGCACATTCCACACATCAATAACTCGAATTTACACAGTTCGTGTACGGAATACTCAAGTCTGAGGCACAAATATGGATTAATCACGGCACTCTTACTGCACGAATAACACTGACGATCTTTTACATAATTGTTCAAAATTAATGTTCCAATTGGCGTGGCTTGTGCCTCAGATCGCGGCCGAAACAATTCTCAAAACAACACCCGGAACCGACAAAGATTGTGCATCAGATGGAAGAGGAAACAATACTCTACTACATGACACAAATTCATCCTATTTATTTCAAACAGTAATACTGGAAATTGTGTACTCCTGTTAATTATGTAAATTTAATAAATTATAATGGAAAGGTAAACAATTATATGCAACTGGCTGTAGTAAAAGATATTGTAAATAATACTGATTAAATTAATATACAAATGTCGGTTTAATTAATAGTATTTCATTTACATGTTAAACAAAATGGGTTTATCAACAATACTTTTGTAATTAACGGCAATTATACAGAAACTAATGAAGACATTAGTGTCCTTTCATTACTTCTGAAACACAGTAATTCCTACTTTAATATTGCTGCGAGCCACTACAGTAAAACCGACTGCCGGCGTGGCGCAGGGGATAGCGTCAACGACTGAGGTGCTGAAGGTCGCCGGTTCAATCCCGTCCACCGGCAAAAAATTATTTCTCTGTAATTAACAATTCCAGAATGTTCTACATCTTTCTTATGTTCACTTGTAAATTCAACTTGTCTCTTATTTTAATTATTCTTGTAATTTCTGGTACATTCTGTCTGTGTATAAATAGCAGAGCGCTCTGCCTGAGAGGCAGTCAGTGCTGCGTGTATGTTAAGTTCGTAATAAACCTACTTTCAGTATAAGTGCTGTGTTCAGTTGCCTTCGAAGTCAAGACTGCTCCCATTTCAACGCGACAATATTATAAGAAAATAATTTAATTATTTTTAACAGAAATACTAATTAGCATACTATCTAAACTTTAACAATATAACTCTGACAGTAATTAATTAAACAGCCTTCAGTTAGTCACGTTATAAAAAAGAATAACAAAAGTTTTAGAAAAGAAAATGATAATATACTAATTACATTCATATCTATTATTATGCAACAGTGCCATTGGAAGGTTTTGTAATGCAAGCAGATGGGAATAAATCCCAACATGCTTCGTTATGTAATGACATATAGTGAATAAGTAATTTATACATGCGATCTTGGCTTTGTCTTCTTATTGAAGTCATTACATTAAAATATATGAGTAGCCTATTATCAAAGACGGACATCTGTCGTTTGCCAGAAACTGAGATATACGTCATTTTTTATTGCGAAACGTAGAGCTAATATATTTATAAGCTGATCTGAGCACTATCAACTTTAATACTCGAGGATTTATACCTGAAAGTGGCTAATCTCAATTTGATTACTCAAGCATCTTCAAATTGTGTTTGAAAATACAGATGTTCGTCTTTGAAACCAAAACGTGTAGGTGTCCGCTTTTGTTGTGAACACGCTTTCAGATGTCCGTTTTTGATACACAGAGATTCGCTTACTGCTGACGTGAATCTTTTACAGGTGTATAATCTGGGAAATTATAGGAATATCTACATAAAGTGGAAAATATTAAATTGTGCACTCTACTACATATTGGAAAAATGAAAACTACAATAATCTTCTAATTTTATATACAAAATGAAATGTTACGACATTGAATCTCTAAAATTATTAGCATACGGTCTGTTAAAAATGTCGCAAGATTTTTTCGTAAACATCCTTACGTCATTTCTGACATCTAACTTCTTTCCAACAAGTGATAATTTCGTACAACACACCAAACAATAGAACAGCGTAGTTTACAAGCTAGTCTTGCCTTTGTTTCTTTTCAATGTTTATTTTCCACTTTTCAGGTTGTATCAACCGCTTCCTAGCTTTTCCTTTGGACGCTGGTGATATATTATGTTCCATTTTACTCGCTTTAAGATTATGAATAGTAATAATACTATAAGGAATTACTGGAAAACTTTAAGTACGGGATAAATACGTGTTAGAACCTGGCATATACTATCGCCATATCTGATTTTCGAGGGCATGTGACCATATACTGTATTCCCATTGGTGCACACTGCTTCATTCAACAACTGTCTGAATTTGATATCAAGCTGTAATGTAGGTGTCCTCTTTTGATGTGAACAGTCAAATTTAACGTGTAATTTATCACATTTACGTCAATTTTTGAAAAAAAAAATGATTTCACTAATGAAAAGAGCGGAAAAACTTCCTTTAGGATGGACTGCTAATTAAATTTCGACCATTAGATTAGGTCAGATGTCCAGGTTTGGTGTTAGGATATATATATATATATATATATATATATAGGGTGTTTCACTAAGTGTGTTTGCCTCTGTAACTTATAAAATAACAGCTGACGGGAAATTTTAATGCGGTAGGTCAACACAAGAAATGTTACACTTTCTGCGGAGCTATGAACATAGTTTATTGTATCATTTTCGAAAGAGTTACAGCACAAAGATGTACTTTTTAAATGGAACAATAGTTTTTTTCTATCGTGCATTGGATTTGTTTAAACCAGCTGCGTCCAAATCAATTTAAACTACATTCCTATCACTGTTAGTTTGGGAGCTACAACCATTCAAAGTTTAGGGGGCGGAGGCTACGACAGCGTAGCTGATTGGCTGGTGGTCATGAGACAGTGGGCCGTGCCCCAGGGGATAGCCACTCGGCCAGTTAGCTACGCTATCGCAGCCTCCGCCCCTGGAACTTTAAAGGGTTGTAGCTCCCAAACTAACAGTGATAGGAATGTAGTTTGAATTGATTTGGACGCAGCTGGTTTAAAGGAATCCAATACACGGTAGAAAAAACTATTGTTCCATTTAAAAAATGGATCCCTGCTCCCAAAATTGTATCCTTCGGCGCATTCTAACGCCTCATTTTTAAAATACAATTTCCCTTCAAAAATATTATACATTTGAATATCACAGAAATAAATGCTTTGACCACCTCCCTACAAATATTGTTTACATTTAACAAACAAATATGTATTTAACAATACTATAAACTGTTGAGACTGAAGCTCTTTTCTATTAAGCATGGCGTCTCAGTGTTCAAATATACAAGAATATTACTACCGCAACGAGAAGCAAAACAAGAGAGTAAAATAAAGTTCATTGAAAGAATAAGGAAATAACGTAGTATGCCTTTTAAGATAGGTAGCGTGGTACAGTGCTGCCCATTTGCTTCTTAAACTGTTATTAATAAACAATAAGTATCAATAATTGTAAATATAAGTCTTATAATATTATTATTATAGTACTGAAATTTATCGGCTTTTTATCTGTAAGGGATATTTAAATTGTAATTACGGCGTTTGATTCTGTCAAGTCTCCTGAATCCATTCATATAATTATATTTGCCGTATGATCATGCCCCTCTCCGGGGGACACCACCTTGACGAAGCACTGTCCGTGCGGGTGGAGAGGCTTGCGTATCCGCGTGAAGCAGAGGGCTATACCGAAGGTAGAGAACCTACTGCCGGAAAGGCCTCAGCTGATGGATCAGACTAAGAGTGTCCCACAACGTCCCGTCTTCCTTATCCTCTCCCAGTTCTTTCCCAATTCCTTTCACAACCCAAGGTGTAATGCGATCCGTGCCGAGGGGTGCGTGGCACATGGGTGGATGTGTCTCGAACGGAGCCTCAGGGATACCGGGCGACCTCCCTGAGTAAGTAGCCTTGCACCGCGCGGGGTTATCGTGGTGTGGACCATATAAATCCCCAAATCTTTGTGGTGTAACTCTTTGGAAAATGATACAATAAACTACGTTCATAGCTCCGCAGAAAGTGTAATATTTCTTGTGTTGACCTACCGCATTAAAATTTCCCGTTACCTATTATTTTATAAGTTAAATAAATGTTTGTATAGTCTATGGGACTTAACTACGGGGTCATCAGTCCCTAAACTTACAAACTACTTATGAACTACTTACGAACTAGGACGGCACAAATATCCATGCCCGTGGGAGGATTCGAACCCCCGACCGTGGTGGCCGCGCAGACCGTGACTGAAGCGCCTCAGTCCCCTCGGCCACCGCGCCGGCTTATAAGTTACACAGGCAAACACACTTAGTGAAACCTCCTGTATATATTTTAGGATCACTCTCCATACTAACAATGTCGGCTAATAATAACCTTGGATTGTGGACTGCTTTACGCTTTGCGTCAGTAGAGGCGGGGTTATCGACCAGTTGCAGCATCGACTGATTGATGGGGTGAGGCGGTGCAGGTGAAGAGCGGTCACCGTTGGCTGCGGCAGGTCACGTCCCTCGAGCAGCGCGCCGCGGCAGTCATCAGTCGCAGCACAGCAAGAACGCGCGGCGGCCGCAGCCGCTCCAGGGCCAGGCACCTCGGCCGCCGTACAAGGCGACCGCTGGCGCCAGTCGCGGCTCAGGCGCGTGTCGCCGGCGCCAGCACAGCACAGCGCGGCTAAAAACGCAGCCGTGTTTGGCTCGCTGCCCTACGCGGTCGCCGCCTCCCTCGCCAGACACTTTATGGCCGCGAAGATCCCACCGCCGCTGCGCTCCGCTTCCCGCGCCTGCGTCGATTGACGGCGCGGTCGCCGACAGCTCTGCCGCCGCTTAATGTCTCTCTCCAGAGCAGATATTGCGTATTCCGATCGGGGCGTTACAGAGCGCAGGTGAAGGCTTTGTGTGGCGCGTCGACTCCGTAACGGCTGCTCGAGTTTCCAAACGCGTCAGTGAGTGAGCAGTGTGCTCGCGGCGTTTCCAGATGACGTCTCCGTGAAGCGCCCGACCATCCTTACGCGTCGCCTTGTATAGGCATCGGCGGTGGCAGGAATTCAAATCCCGGAGACGGCACCCTCATAAAAGGGACGCAAGCGGAATTGCTCCGGGGCAGCGGCGTACGTCACTGCCCACACACCTTCACTCCGGCGGTTGCCCACGACTTCCTCCGCCTTTATCTCCTGAAACCTTTTCTCGGACAGAATTTTCAAATGTTCAAATGTTTGTAAATCTTATGGGACTTAACTACGGGGTCATCAGTCCCTAAACTTACAAACTACTTACGAACTAGGACGGCACAAATATCCATGCCCGAGGGGGGATTCGAACCCCCGACCGTTGTGGCCGTGCAGACCGTGACTGAAGCGCCTCAGTCCCCTCGGCCACCGCGGCCGGCACAGAATTTTCCTTTGTGGGGTAAACGAAGGAATTATCACTACTTAACAAAATACGAGGCGCGTCCACAAAGTAAGTTCCGTTTGGTAATAAAATGAAATTGTACACAGATAAAGAAGAAATTTTTATTGCACAAAATTCTACAAATCTTAAACTACTTTTCCACATAACTGCCGAAATTTTTCAGGCATTTGTCATAGCTTGGCACCAGGTTTTATATACCTTCTTCATAGAAATCTGCCGCCTGTGTCTTCAACCAGTTGGAAACAGTTTCTCTCAGCTAGTCGTCATTGGTGAAGTGATGACTTTTGTGTCCCAGCCTCGTCGCCGCTTTTGTGTCTCTTTTCCGTCGTAGGTGTCGGTGGCCGAGTGGAATGAGACCGACACAGGAAGAAAGATAGCACGCTGGTGCAGGTACGGAGGGGAGCAGCCAGAAACTAGAAACACTAGAGTAAATTAGAACGAGATATATATTGCACAGAATTTATACAATACTTAACTTTTACATTGCTCAGTACTGCAGTTACATTGTTGAGCTAGAGGCCTGCCTAGTACTGCTTCCTAGTGCCTATACGATAGCCAAGTCTTCACTGGTGCCTATCTGATTACGAAGGTCCTAACTGGTTGCTATCTCAGTCCCAAGTGAACGATGTCGTTCAGTGGTGGCCACGAGCGGAGTTGTAGCAGAGGGCGCTCGTGGCTGTCGTCGTAAGAACGCCGCGCCGTGCGTGCATGGCGGCGCGCGGCGAAAGTAGGTGGCGCGCACTTTGGACTTGTGCGACACCACAATGACCACCAAGGAAAGACTTGAGATGTAAGAATAGATGAAAGTCGCTAGGCGCGAGGTCAGGACTGTACGGAGGATGGTCAAACACGTCCCAGCCAAATCCGTGCACATCAATACGCCCGCCATTGAACTGTTGGACCCATCTTCTCACCATCGAATCACTCATCACATTTGGTCTGTAAACATCGCAAATTTTCCGATAAATTTCAATTGCTTTCACTTTCCTCGCATTCAGAAACCGAATCACCGACCTGATTTCACAGGCGGCGGGATTTTCAATCAACGCCGACATTTCAAACAAGCACAACAAAGCGTACGTAACTGACAGCGATCTCCAAATGGTGCACGTTCTTCTCCTTGATACACATCGTCTACAGCGCATGTGCGGAACTGCAACCGCAGCGCTGCAGCGGAGATAAAGTGAAACGGAACTTACTTTCTGGACGCACCTGGTAATACATATAACAACGCATGATTGTTAGTTGTTGTAAAGCTATTGCGCCAAACTACTGTGGTCTTCAGTCGCTACGTTTAAAAACTACTTAAACTGACCTAAAAGTCTCCCCCTTACATTTTTGCGTGGTGTGGTACAGCAACCGTGTTAAGTCGAATTCTTCAATAAAAGAATGTCTTAGTTGCCAAAAGTGTTATTTAAATGACGCGTTTCGCTCGGTTAGGGCATCTTCAGATATCTGACAAAGAAGAAAAAATGAACCAGAACTTACAATATTTACATGAAAATTTTCAAAATTTTTTAAAAATGGTTTAGCTACAAAACAATGCTGAAATCAGTAACAAGGAATTATAATAATGTACGGTATTGTGTTTTACGTACTCTGTGATAGAGGCTGTTTAGATTACAATGCAGTCATACGATACTTTCTGCAAAGTATTACAAAGATTATTAGTACACGAATCTATCTATATACATAGCAACAGTTACTGTAACATACAGAGATCTTTACATCCAGCAAAACTATTAAGTAATTTCAGTGCAAAACAAAGCACAATACTGATTTCAATGATTAGGAATTACTAGCAAAATAAAACAAAACTTGCGGAAAGTCATATTAATTACTGAAAAGTGCACAATTACTTTTAAATGAATTTATAGTTATAGTTGCAAACTGCAGGCATCTGTACAAGAATGGCAACTAAAACAAAACTGAGTAATCTTAACTACTAAACCAATACAACTTGTCTTGCTAGCAAAAGAATTTCAATTATATAGGAACCGATCAGCATTTAATCAAATTGTGATATGTACTAAGAGCTGAGAAAGAACACAACGTAAGTATTAAGTAAACAATCAAATGATCGTAATCGAGAAATTCTAAGGCGATCGTCTGTTGATTTGCGTGTTAGTCTGGTTAGATTCAAACCATGCAACCACTAAATTCCAATTACTACTGATTCTAGTGCACTACACGTGCCTTTAAAGAGTAATAAAAAGATTTTAACCCGTTTTATTATTTGATATTTGACTCTCCAGTGTAGTTCTAACGACTGGCATGAGCTCATGGTTTGGCTTTGTCTGTCCTTATTTCATCTGCAATTTGTGCTCAAGTAAAGCTTTCTTTTATCTGTTGAACACGTTAATGACAAGAATATAAATCTTAGAATCACGCTAGAACGATGTGTCATAGCTCCAGTAACCAGAAAACTTTTTATATGCCTTGAGTATCTATCGCTCATGCGCATTGCACTAAGCCCTTAAACCCCGTAAATTATTCCCATCATATTTGCTTTTTATTGTCTTTGTCGTGTCTGGCAGGGAGATCAAACCTCAATAAACAGGAAACTAACAAGCCATGCTGACTTGCTCTCAAGGTACATCAAACGTATTAGCCATGGATCATTTGATCTTTGTCATAAACTTTTGTTTGTTTCCAGATCTTTTACTGGCTAGTAAAGCTAGATTTCAGACAGCAGTTACTGTCATACGCGAATGAGCACAGGGACAGTTACATCAAATTAATGGTAATAAACCACAATTATCCAACTAACTTAACAATTATCAGGTGAAGTCTACTTTTCTCATACAAATCATGAAAGAATTTTGAACAGTTTTGTTCTAACCACTTACTTGCAAATTTATTCCAATCTTTATTCAAGTGTTTAAAAAATGAAATATTAGCTTGTGCTTGCAAGTCTTTTAAACATTTATGTTTAAGCGTTTAAAAAATTAAAATATATAACTTCTCATCAAATGCATTATGTGTTTAAGCCAGTTTTAACTCATTTTTCGTAGGACAATCCCTATCTTTCCTATATTGTAGATGAAATCACCATATGTATTGTTAATCCTTAATTTAGTGTGTTTCTTTTGGTTCTGATAATCTCTATTTTGACTGTTATTGCTTCCGTTATTTCCTTGTGGAACCACGGACGTATTTTCCACTGTTTCCGTTTACTCTTGGCCTGTTCTTCGTTGATCATGAATCCTACCTCACGTAGAATGGCCTGATACGCGTCTCCACACTTTTCCTATCAATAATAGTCGATACAAAAGAGGGAGCTTAGTGAAACACATTCGTGTAATTTCACTGTCACTACATGGCGTATTTAGGTACTGGTTTTTCTTAGACAACTGATCCGAGAATTTTACAGCACTCCTGAATCCTGATGCCTGCATATTACGATGCATAATGATCTCCTGTTTTATCCGCTCCTGTGTCGTTTTCGACCAGTAACGCAGTCTAGGTCTCTTCGTACTTACTGCACGCATACCACGTTTTTCGCATTGTTTGTGCCACTGCTCCCTCTTAATGAGAACAAACGAACTCTATTTCATATATTCTGGACAATACGGTGGTATTGCCTCATCAAATTTTTCTATTAAGGTTTGGGAGTGGAGAGTATTTCCCTCCTCTTTATAATGTTGAAACCTTCTGATTGACAAATACCTTTCATTATCGAATGCGACTTGATTTTGTCGTCTACGCTTCCCTGTCCTCACGTATGCACGCCCTCACAGCTTCGTGTGTTTATGTGGCGTGGTGACGCCCTCTCGTATCCCAAGCGTCTCGTGTGTCACACCGGCGTAACGGAATGAAAGTATTATTCTGTTGCTCTTCCAGACTGCTTATACTGACACGCACCGGTTCCTTGTTTGTCTCTGTAACTCGTACGTAACGCCGAGCGAGGTGGCGCAGTGGTAACGCACTGGACTCGTATTCGGGAGGACGGTGGTTCAAATCCACCTCCGGCTATCCAGATTTAGGTTTTCCGTGATTTTCCTAAATCACTCAGGCAAATGCTGGGATGGTTCCTTTCAAAGGGCACGGCCGATTTCCTTCCACTCCTTTACCCAAAACTCCGAGCGTAAGCTTCGTCTCTAATGACCAAGCTGTAGACAGTACGTTAAACCCTAAGCTTTCTTCCCTCCTCCTTCGTGCGTAACATCGTTACGTCCACTCGTTACATTTACGTGGGGAATTTCCCCTATTAAAGTTTCTGTCCTACGTCTTCTTTCACCCACTTGTGAAGTTATGTTTATTTCGCATTACACGCTCCATCGTAGCTCTGCGTATTGTGTGTTTGCTTATCCAACACGGAAAGTCCCGACAACGTCTGTGCCGAACCCTCCGCCTTTTCCTGTTCAAGTTTCTTAATGCGGCTTTCCAGTTTACTGAGATCACATTTACCTTCTTTTTTTTTGTGGTTCGCGTTTCTACTCGTTATTCCTGTGCGATGCGCTCCGCACATTTCGTAAGCAATCTCGCTGCTTTTGCCTCAGACTGAGCTTTTGAAACATCTACTTTCAGTTGAGCTCGGAAACCCAACATTTCCGGTCCCAGCTTCTCAATTATTTGGTTCGTTTCATCACCTACCCTTTTAATTTGTCTAATTTCTTCTCGCGTTTCTTTAGTTTCTTTCTTACTATCCTCCCTCATTTCTTTCAAGTACTCGAGAAGGACAGAAGTCTCGTTACTTGTTTTTCTCGCCTTCGTGCCCCATTTACACTCACGGGTGAGAGACTACCCTCACGCGAATGTGCCCTCTGTGAATACAACGTTTCCCGACCATGCGCTCCACTCGTACTACACATCCCGATGCACGTGATATTGGTCTGCTAGAAACTTTCCTCTACCTACCTGAGCACCGTTACAACAGAATAAAAGGCCTTGTGTGTAGCTTCCGTTCAGAAAAGTGTGCTGACGCTTGCGCATTTTCCTTATTTTCACGGTAGTGCAGCTCCCTTTGTTCCACTTCGCCCACAGATCTAGTTTCCTCAGCCATTTCGTAACGTTCACTTTCCTGGCGACCTCTACTGCGTATGATCAGTAACACCGCACAAAAAAATCTACTCCTCAAAACCTACCATATTTCACTACGTAACCTAACGCACTATCAATTACAAGATACACACAAGAACAAGAAAAAAAAAAACGAACACAAAAATTACGTGACAGCAAAAGTCATACACTCACAAATGTTCGAAGCAGTGACTTCTCAAATGCAATAAACAACGAGGAAAAACTGGGTCTTGAAAACAGAACTCACGCACAAATTATAAAAATGCTGAAAAATAAAATTATAATTATGGCGCAGCATGAACTAAAAATTATTCAAGCAGGTACCTCCACATTTAATATTAAAATTAGTTTGAGCTCCTTCTGTTCTGCTATCAAATTAAATCAGAACTCCCGTTGACGCACGATTCTGGACCAGGGTCGCCATACTATAATGATGTGCCACAGTTGGTGAAATTGTACTGAACGGCCCTATCGCTAATTTTTTGTGGTTCATCAGCCTTACGGTATCATTACAAAAATAAATATGAATTGCTCCTTTTAATTGCCCAAAGATGCATACAAAAACACTTAGTTTCAGTCTTACGCAATTTCTTATCACTAGGGACTGGAAAACTTTTCCACGATCAGATATCATCATATGTGGTGCTCCATGTTTCAAAATAATGTCTTTTACAAGGAATTATCTCTGGAGCTTCTGCAGTCGGCACAGGTTTCGTGACAGCATAGCGGGTGAGGTAGTCAGTGCAGACTATTATCCATCGGTTTCCGGTTGTCTACTTCTGGAACCTCCCTAAAAGGACGATTACAATTCGGTGGAATGGAGCTGCTGCAGGTAGAATCGGTACGAGATGTCCTGGAGGTAATTGCGGCACATGCTTCCGTCGCTGGCACTCTTTACAGTGACTCACACACTGCTTGCCAGATCGGTAGAGACCTTCCTAGTAACCTGTGTCTGATTCTGTCTAGGGTCTCCACGAATTCCAGATGACCGGATATTGAGAATAGCTGGCTGGAGATGAGCTGGAACGACCAGTAGCCATTTGGGGCCCAGTGTATAGTAGTTGCTCTTATACAATGTCCTGTTTATAAGTTGGAACTCTTCACTGGTCGGTTCTCCTTTCTCCAAGGCCTCTATGGTTTTTAGTAGTGCTGGATCTTCCCTCTGTTCAGCTGTAACGTCACGTAATCCGGTGAGGGCTTAAATTTCATTCACGCTGTTGTATTCCACTAATGAGTTCCTCTAAAGGCAGTCGGCATCATTTTGTTTGCGCCCGTTCTTGAATACCACTGTGACGTCGTACTCTTGGAGTCTTGCTAGTCGACCTGATGGATCCTTCAAGTTAGTCAACACAAATAATGGTGATCTGGCACGACGGTGAATGGTTTGCTGAATAAATACGGCCGGAACTTGTTGAAAGCCCAGATAACTGCTAGACATTTTTTCTCAGTTGTAGAGTAGTTTATCTCGGACTCTGAGAGTACTCTTGATGCATTAGGCTATCACCTTTTCAGCACCTTCCTGAATTTGCACAAGCACTGCTCCAATCCCATACCCGCTAGCGTCAGTATTAATTTCGGTTTCCGCAATCTCGTCGTATAAGGTTAGAACTGGTGCGGAAGTTAGAGCCTTCTTAAGTTCCCGTAAAGCCCTTTCTTTTGTCTCATCACAGTAAAACTTGGTGTCTCCCTACAGAAGTTCTTGAAATAAACCTGCCTGTTACAAAATCCTTTTATGAAACGTCGGTAGTATGAGTACAGTCCGAGAAAAGTTCTCACATCGTGAATGTGCTGAGGAGTTGAAAATTCTGTGACTTTATCTGGATGAGGACGGACACCATCTCCGTTGACTAGGTGCCCCAGAATTTTTATCTCTTTGGCGATAAAGAGGCACCTCTTCGGATTGAGGGGGAGTCCTGCAGTATGAACACAGTTGACATGCGACTCAGATCTTCTTCAAATGTTTTAGAGAAAACGATAATGCCATCTAAATAGCAAAGACAAGTCGTCCACTTAAGGTGTCGAAGCAATTTGTCCATCATGCGTTTGAATGTGGCCGGGGCATTACATAATCTAAATGGCTGTACTTTGAATACATAGAGGCCGTCAGGTGTAATAAAAGCTGCCTTTTCCCTGTCAGCTTCGTCAACCTCGATTTGCCAGTAACCTGTCTGCATGTCCATAGTTGAGAAGTATGTAGCTCATTTCAAGCAGTCTAAGGAGTCGTCATTGCGCATCAATGAGTAGACATCTTTCTTTGTGATTTTGTTCAGCCGCCGATAGTCGACACTGAATCGCCACGTGTCATCCTTCTTCTTTACGAGGATCACCGGAGACGACCAAGGACTTTCCTAAGGTTGAATAATGCCGTCGTGCAACATCTTCTCCACTTCCTCCCGAATTATCCGTCTTTCGGCTGGCGACACTATATACGAACGCTGGCTAATTAGCGGATGATCCCCAGTATTGACACGGTGCTTTGTCGTGGGCCGTTTCGTCTGACTTTTCTCCTGCTGGGGTGTGAATGAACCCTAAAATTGGCGTAGTATAGCCAACACCCGCTGGCGTTGTTCCTTGGTCATTCTAGGCCCTATTGGCAGTTCCGCGGTTGTTTCCTCCAGCGTGTTGTCTGTACTAACAGCAGAGCATGGGTCTTCGTTGATGACGTTGAGTTTACCGTCTTGGATTGGTTCAGCTGTCTCGATACACATTCCTTTGGGGATAAGTTGTGACTGCTCGTGACAATTAGTGATCCAAATCTCTCCTCAACTACCAGTAACGCTTATGACAGCCGCTGGTATGTAAATTTCTTTTGTGTGCCTGATAAACATTTTACAATCGACAAGCTCTTCACAGTTTAACTGGTCATCTGTGTTTGTGATTGGAACTCTTCTCAGTGTCAAAGGCGGGATTGTCACATTGTCAACGGCAAGTAACTTCCCAGAAAATTTTGTAATACGTGTACCCGTCGGAACGACTTTCTCAATTTGCAGCTCAGATCTTCCGCAGCCAATGATAGCTTGGGATGCCTGAAGTAAGTCCCATGCGAGGATGCCATTATGACTACATTCTGTTAAAACGACAAATTCAAACGTCCCATTGTTGATGGTTATACTTGCGACACAAGTTCCTGCTGGCTGGACGCACTTTCCATTCGCAACCTTCAGCACAGTTGCTCCCGTATCAAAGAACATTGTCTTCTTTCGTGTGTGGCTGTAATTATCCGACAATACAGAGAAAAAAGCTCCTGAATCTACCAGTGCCCGAACAGGTTGGCCGTCGATTATGACGTCGATGAGATTTCCCGACATCAGAGCGAGTGTAGTCCATGGAGGATTTTCATCTGCGGCGGCCTCACCTCCGTAGATGGTCACCTCGCTTAGTTTTCCTGGCCGCGGTGGCTAGGGGAGCGGCTGGTACCTCTGTACGGCGACGGTGAACGGCAGCAGCGCGTCGGGGATACGGCGACGGGCTTCTACCCATAGGTCGACTGAAATCATCAGCAGGTGACTGCCTGGGATAGAACTACTCTGATGGCTGACGTCTTGCGGCAAAATACTAGTCGAATGCTCGCCTCCTCTTTCTGCAGTAGCGTACGAAATGTCCAGGGCGCCCACAGTGGAAATACAGTGGTGTGTTGTCTTCTAGTCTCCAGACCTGTTCTTATGCGGAGTGTCATAATTGCCGGGGGAGTTGGTTGTGGCCGCGTTGCCCGGTTCCTAGGGTGTCGTTTGGCGCCTGCAGCGGAAGTCAGAGCAGAGCGAGGCCATTCTCTAACTCGGGTGTGACTGGCGGAGTAGACAGGAGCTAATGTCTGAAATACCTCTTCCTCAGCGGCGTCGGCTTCCTCATGATTTATAGGGCTTACATCCATGGCCATAATCTGATGCTCGCTTGGTCCAACAGTCCCAACTGCCATAAACTATTGTAATTATTCTCTCAAAATTTGTCGTATGAGAGAAGCAAAGTCATGCTGGTCTTCCACAACGGCCATAGGGACTACATTGGGGAGTCTGTCATACTTCTTTCGTCCAGCCCTCTTCTGTTGCATATCTTCAATTCGCTGGCACCGTTTGATGAACTCTTCCGTCGTAGAGACGGCTGTTATAAGAAGATCTTCGTTCATGACTTCTGCAATGCCCTTCATCAGATGCGTGAATTTCTCGGCCTCAGTCATATCCTGGTTCACTATGTTACATAGGGCCAAAACATTCTGTATGTACGACTGTGTCTTCAGTTGTTCTTGCGCCGAGTGGATTTGTCGCTCGCGGTCTCCAAACGTCTATCGCTGGACTGTTCCGTCCAGGTAGAAATAAACTTTGGCCAAGCACATTATATGATCCCATTTGTTATACTTGGCGACTCGGTCGAACCCTTTTAGTCATTTGTTGGGGTCCTGTCCAGCGTCTCCAGAGAACACCGACGGGTGTCTGATGTGTCCATGGGTCTTCTGATGATACGGACTTTCGGAAGGATGTATTCCGGTTGACTGCCTCTCGGGCAGAGTGCTCTGCTATTTAGACACAGACAGAATGTACCAGAAATTAGAAGAATAGTTAACATAAGAAACATGTAGGAATTACTAGTGAACATAAGAAATATATAGAACATTCTGGAAATGATAATTACAAAGAAATAATTTTTTGCCGGTGAACGACATTGAACCGGCGACCTTCAGCACCGCAATCGGTTACGCTACCCATTGCGCCATGCCGGTCTTGCGGCAGTATTAACCAATCTGAATGAAATTTTTGCAGGAAGTAGTCTAGATGTGTTTAGATACTTCCATGCATTAATATTATCGACTTGTTAATATTAACTTTTTTATTTTATGATTACATGTAAGTACCAATAACTGAAGTAATTTAAGACTGAAATTTGAAATAAACGCTAAAAACATATAATCAATACATGTCATAAAATAAACGCACAGAACTATAGAAGTTTGTCTTTCGAATGTACCTTTTGAAAGTACCAAAAATTGGTTATCTATGAGACTATTAAAGCAAATTAAAAATTCAGAACTCGAAAACCAATGAAGTTATAGACTTAAAATATTGTGTATTGTTACATCTTTAAACAATAGATACAACTTTTAAGTTTTTTTCCGTCGCCAAAGTAGAAGAAAAACTGAAGTTTGAATTGAGTCTCCCATTAAACACTTCGCTGTATATACTGTACTTTAGTATATAGGTCTACGCCTAACCTAATTATGATCTATTTATGTTCTATAGGGCCTGCGGCGTTAAAAAGGTTAGCAAGTGACATATTATTATAATTAAACAAATCGCTGTTATTGTATTTTTTTTTATTTTCACCACTACGATCCGTTTCGGCTAATACCGCCATTGTCAAGTGACCTGCGTTTAAATGGGTAACATTAAGATTAAACAATGGTATGTCGTATTATAATATTACAGAAGGATCTTAATAACTACTTACGTATGTGTCTAGATGTTCAGACATACATAAGACATCAAAGCATATACATATATATTAACTGTCAAAAAGCTTTTGATAATATTACGTATTTTGACAGTTACAGCTAAGATGTCATATGTTTACAAAAGATGTTCAACAGATATCTTTGACGTATTTGTCATCTGTGTTAATAAATTATAGTTGCTATAATATGGTCTAGTTTTGAATTACATGTTGTATACTTAAATTTTTTATGTCTTACTGTCAATTTCTATACACGATTTTCGAAAGCTACCTATGTTTTATCATTTATTTCTATAATCGATTTTCTTAAGCTGCTTAAGCTGTTTCCAAAAAGTGTTTGAGACAGATGTTCAACTGTTGGTTTACGTTGGCTATAGATTTTCGTTACACAAAGCCTAACCTTTTTCATTGACGAATAATTCAATAAATCTTTTTAAATAATTTTGCTGTTTAAGGTCAGTTTCTTTATTTAGTACCTTTTGAGCGTTGTTACGTATATTTATATAGATTTCAATTTCTTCAAGGATAGTCATAATAGGACGAAATTTCCACACGCTGTTTAAAGAACACATTAGACATTCAGAAAAAACAATCAAAATTTTTTCTTCACTTAAAAGAACGTCAGCACACGGTTAATACCATTGAACATGCACTGCATGTACTCCATAAAATTCCGAAAGGCCCTATTATGGCTATCCTTGAAGAAATTGAAATCTATATACATATACGTAACAACCCTCAAAATGTACTAAATGAACCAACTGGCCTTAAACAGCAAAATTATTTTAAAATTTTTATTGAATTTTTCGTCAATGAAAAAGTTAGGCTTTGTGTAGCGAAATTCCATAGATAACGTAAACCAACAGTTGTACATCTATATCAAACACTCTCTGAAAACATATAAGCAGCTTACGAAAATCTATTATAGAAATAAACGATAAAACATATAACATATATGTAGCTTTCGAAAATCGTTTATAGAAATTAACAGTAAGACATACAAAATTTTAAGTATACAAGATGTACTTCAAAACTAGACCATATTACAGCAACTATAATTCATTAACACAGATGTCAAATACGTCAAAGATATCTGTTGTACATCTTTTGTAAACATATGGCCGGCCGCGGTGGCCGAGGAGACTGCGGCGCGTCAATCACGATCTGCACGGCCACTACGGTCGGGGGTTCGAATCCCCCCTCGGGCATGGATATTCGTGCCGTCCTTAGTGTTAGCTAGTTCATAAGTGGTTTGTAAGTTTATGGACTTATGACGCCGTAGTTAAGTCCCATAAGCTATACAAACATTTGAACATTTGTAAACATAATATGACATCTTAGCTGTAACTGCAAAATACGTAATATCATCAAAATCTTTTTGACAGTTAATATATATATGCTTTAGATGTCTTATGTATGTCTGAACATCTAGACACATACGTAAGTAGTTATTAAGATCCTTCTGTAATATTATAATACGACATACCATTGTTTAATCTTACTGGTACCCATTTAAAACGCAGGTCACTTGACAACGGCAGTATTAGCCGAAACGGATCTGTAGTGGTGAAAATAAAAAAAATACTCAATAGTAGCTATTTGTTTAATTATAATAACTAATTATGATCGTTCATCTGAACACAGCAAATTTTTAGCACTTCTCTTGCGCTTCCAGTCTGCCATGTTGTGCTGCGTAACGACATGGGACCGTTGTACTTTACCGCGAGCTCTCACAACCCAGACGGCGAGCTAGTCCAAAGGTAGCTGCGGTAGACACACCGGTGTGCTCTACTTGTGGAACACACTGTCCACTGCCTGCAGTGTTCCAGGCTCTGGGCAAGTGTCACTCCGAGCAACTGTCACAAACTCCACTGTGTTTCCCTCGATTATGCGCACGCCGGTGACGTGGGACGGGCGAGTCCATTTGATCGGAGATACGGTAGGAATGTCAATAAAGTGTGCTATCAGTGACAGTAGTAGATTCCTGGCATAATGACTCCGCAGCAATGTTGCCACGATTTAAGCTTCAACCCTCGTATATTTCAAGAAATACGTCGTGGAAAACACTCAGCTCTGTTAAGAACTATGGTATGGTGCATAAGATTTCAATTTATTGTTTACTACTCAATGTACTCGTAATATATTTCGCAGAAAGTATGAACATTGCCGGTGAATGGACCTACAAAGTTATGTCATTTTTTTTAGAAAATATTTACAAGATATGACATCATAAACATTGAGCTACATGGAAAAATTCTATAGGAAAAATTCGCTATCAGTTCCATAAAGGTGAAAACTACAGATACTCGGCAACTGTAAGATGTAAACCACAAGTCGATGAAAAGTCGCTGGGCTGCGTAAGGTCATATACGCTGTGTACATCTCCCTGGATCGATTTCTGCTTAACTTGAAACACAATTTACTACTTGCACAATTACTGTGAGGTGTGGGTGACAATGGGATGATGAGCGTAGATGGGCGATAAGGAGATGAGGAGAGGAACAGAAAGAGGGAAAAGAGAAGGGGCACTAAGGAGTCGGATAGACACAGGGAGAGGACGAGATGGGCAATAGAGGATACAAGGGTAGAACACTGGATACAAGTTGGAGAAAAAGAGGGGGAACAGTAAAAGTCGAGTACGGAGACGAAAAATGTACACCGAGATCAGCATATGGAAAAGGTAGGGTACATCGACAGAAATAGGTTCCCGTTAGGAACAATTATACGGCTCATGCTCTAAAGTCAGGAAACGCTCTGGTGTTTACGTCTACGCAAAAAAGTGCACTAACAAAGAATGTAGTCCATCCATTGGCTTTCTAAAAGGAAACAAATTTTTTTTATCGCCATCCTCTCATTTCATACAATAACAGGAATGGAAAGGTTGGCTTCATTTAACTGATGATTTCGTCTATAAGTGAATGTTAGCAAGATTACTTGTATGTACATCCCAATTACTTCTATATCGGAATGAGCACAGTGAAGCGTGACCGGGTCTTGCCGGTGGTTCACGGACTGTGGACGCTGCCGTCTGCGGTCTTTGTGGCAGCAGCGGCCTGTTCCGGCAAGTCGGCTGTCCTCGCAGAGGAGGTTGGCGTGCCGAGTGGCTGGTCACCGTACAGCAGAGAGCCGGCACGGGCCGCGGAGCGCACCTCGCGATGCAGCGCGCAGCCTCGCCTCGCCGCGCCGCCTTGTCGGCGCTGTATACGGCGGCCAGTCGGCCGGAACGGACGCGGTCGCTTCTGCAGCAGGCCGCGGCGCCCGCCTGTGACGCGGCACGCGCCATGCCAGCCGGAAGCCGCCGCGCCGCCACCGCTGCCGCCGACAATCCCTCACTGTCGACCTGCCGTTCCCCTCAGCAGACCACTGTTGCAGCCCACAACCTCACGTACGCCGAACCTGGACGTAAACCAGTCAGGCCGGCCGCGGAGGCCGAGGGGACTAAGGCGCTTCAGTCACGGTCTGCACGGCCACTTAGGGACTGATGACCCCGTAGTTAAGTCCCATAGACTTTACAAACATTTGAACATTTTTGAAACCAGTCACACGCTTATGGAAAGATACCGACATCTAATCACAATTCTGAGGTACGTTTCAGGGGCATTTAGGCGCAGCAGAAGCTTCTACACAATTACACTGACTTAGCAAATGTCCATAGTGGGAAGCTCTAACAGTTCTCTTCACTTTGGGGAAATTCAAGTTATATTGTCGGCCGCGGAGGCCGAGGGGACTAAGGCGCTTCAGTCACGGTCTGCACGACCACTACGGTCGGGGGCTCGAATCCCCCCTCGGGCATGGATATTTGTCCCGTCCTAGTTCGTAAGTAGATCATAAGTAGTTTGTAAGTTTAGGGACTGATGACCCCGTAGTTAAGTCCCATAGACTTTACAAACATTTGAACATTTTTGAAACCAGTCACACGCTTATGGAAAGATACCGACATCTAATCACAATTCTGAGGTACGTTTCAGGGGCATTTAGGCGCAGCAGAAGCTTCTACACAATTACACTGACTTAGCAAATGTCCATAGTGGGAAGCTCTAACAGTTCTCTTCACTTTGGGGAAATTCAAGTTATATTGTCGGCCGCGGTGGCCGAGGGGACTAAGGCGCTTCAGTCACGGTCTGCACGACCACTACGGTCGGGGGCTCGAATCCCCCCTCGGGCATGGATATTTGTGCCGTCCTAGTTCGTAAGTAGATCATAAGTAGTTTGTAAGTTTAGGGACTGATGACCCCGTAGTTAAGTCCCATAGACTTTACAAACATTTGAACATTTTTGAAACCAGTCACACGCTTATGGAAAGATACCGACATCTAATCACAATTCTGAGGTACGTTTCAGGGGCATTTAGGCGCAGCAGAAGCTTCTACACAATTACACTGACTTAGCAAATGTCCATAGTGGGAAGCTCTAACAGTTCTCTTCACTTTGGGGAAATTCAAGTTATATTGTCGGCCGCGGTGGCCGAGTGGACTGAGGCGCTCCAGTCACGGTCTGCACGACCACTACGGTCGGGGGCCCGAATCCCCCCTCGGGCATGGATATTGGGGCCGTCCTTATTCTTAGGTAGTTCATAAGTAGTTTGTAAGCTTAGGGACTGATGACCCCGTAGTTAAGTCCCATAGATTTGAACATTTTTGAAACCAGTCACACGCTTATGGAAAGAGACCGACATCTAATCATAATTCTGAGGTACGTTTCAGGGGCATTTAGGCGCAGCAGAAGCTTCTACACAATTACACTGACTTAGCAAATGTCCATAGTGGGAAGCTCTAACAGTTCTCTTCACTTTGGGGAAATTCAAGTTATATTGTCGGCCGCGGTGGCCGAGTGGACTGAGGCGCTCCAGTCACGGTCTGCACGACCACTACGGTCGGGGGCTCGAATCCCCCCTCGGGCATGGATATTGGGGCCGTCCTTATTCTTAGGTAGTTCATAAGTAGTTTGTAAGCTTAGGGACTGATGACCCCGTAGTTAAGTCCCATAGATTTGAACATTTTTGAAACCAGTCACACGCTTATGGAAAGAGACCGACATCTAATCATAATTCTGAGGTACGTTTCAGGGGCATTTAGGCGCAGCAGAAGCTTCTACACAATTACACTGACTTAGCAAATGTCCATAGTGGGAAGCTCTAACAGTTCTCTTCACTTTGGGGAAATTCAAGTTATATTGTCGGCCGCGGAGGCCGAGGGGACTAAGGCGCTTCAGTCACGGTCTGCACGACCACTACGGTCGGGGGCTCGAATCCCCCCTCGGGCATGGATATTTGTGCCGTCCTAGTTCGTAAGTAGATCATAAGTAGTTTGTAAGTTTAGGGACTGATGACCCCGTAGTTAAGTCCCATAGACTTTACAAACATTTGAACATTTTTGAAACCAGTCACACGCTTATGGAAAGATACCGACATCTAATCACAATTCTGAGGTACGTTTCAGGGGCATTTAGGCGCAGCAGAAGCTTCTACACAATTACACTGACTTAGCAAATGTCCATAGTGGGAAGCTCTAACAGTTCTCTTCACTTTGGGGAAATTCAAGTTATATTGTCGGCCGCGGTGGCCGAGTGGACTGAGGCGCTCCAGTCACGGTCTGCACGACCACTACGGTCGGGGGCTCGAATCCCCCCTCGGGCATGGATATTGGGGCCGTCCTTATTCTTAGGTAGTTCATAAGTAGTTTGTAAGCTTAGGGACTGATGACCCCGTAGTTAAGTCCCATAGATTTGAACATTTTTGAAACCAGTCACACGCTTATGGAAAGAGACCGACATCTAATCATAATTCTGAGGTACGTTTCAGGGGCATTTAGGCGCAGCAGAAGCTTCTACACAATTACACTGACTTAGCAAATGTCCATAGTGGGAAGCTCTAACAGTTCTCTTCACTTTGGGGAAATTCAAGTTATATTGTCGGCCGCGGAGGCCGAGGGGACTAAGGCGCTTCAGTCACGGTCTGCACGACCACTACGGTCGGGGGCTCGAATCCCCCCTCGGGCATGGATATTTGTGCCGTCCTAGTTCGTAAGTAGATCATAAGTAGTTTGTAAGTTTAGGGACTGATGACCCCGTAGTTAAGTCCCATAGACTTTACAAACATTTGAACATTTTTGAAACCAGTCACACGCTTATGGAAAGATACCGACATCTAATCACAATTCTGAGGTACGTTTCAGGGGCATTTAGGCGCAGCAGAAGCTTCTACACAATTACACTGACTTAGCAAATGTCCATAGTGGGAAGCTCTAACAGTTCTCTTCACTTTGGGGAAATTCAAGTTATATTGTCGGCCGCGGTGGCCGAGTGGACTGAGGCGCTCCAGTCACGGTCTGCACGACCACTACGGTCGGGGGCTCGAATCCCCCCTCGGGCATGGATATTGGGGCCGTCCTTATTCTTAGGTAGTTCATAAGCAGTTTGTAAGCTTAGGGACTGATGACCCCGTAGTTAAGTCCCATAGATTTGAACATTTTTGAAACCAGTCACACGCTTATGGAAGGAGACCGACATCTAATCATAATTCTGAGGTACGTTTCAGGGGCATTTAGGCGCAGCAGAAGCTTCTACACAATTACACTGACTTAGCAAATGTCCATAGTGGGAAGCTCTAACAGTTCTCTTCACTTTGGGGAAATTCAAGTTATATTGTCGGCCGCGGTGGCCGAGTGGACTGAGGCGCTCCAGTCACGGTCTGCACGACCACTACGGTCGGGGGCTCGAATCCCCCCTCGGGCATGGATATTGGGGCCGTCCTTATTCTTAGGTAGTTCATAAGCAGTTTGTAAGCTTAGGGACTGATGACCCCGTAGTTAAGTCCCATAGATTTGAACATTTTTGAAACCAGTCACACGCTTATGGAAAGAGACCGACATCTAATCATAATTCTGAGGTACGTTTCAGGGGCATTTAGGCGCAGCAGAAGCTTCTACACAATTACACTGACTTAGCAAATGTCCATAGTGGGAAGCTCTAACAGTTCTCTTCACTTTGGGGAAATTCAAGTTATATTGTCGGCCGCGGTGGCCGAGTGGACTGAGGCGCTCCAGTCACGGTCTGCACGACCACTACGGTCGGGGGCTCGAATCCCCCCTCGGGCATGGATATTGGGGCCGTCCTTATTCTTAGGTAGTTCATAAGCAGTTTGTAAGCTTAGGGACTGATGACCCCGTAGTTAAGTCCCATAGATTTGAACATTTTTGAAACCAGTCACACGCTTATGGAAAGAGACCGACATCTAATCATAATTCTGAGGTACGTTTCAGGGGCATTTAGGCGCAGCAGAAGCTTCTACACAATTACACTGACTTAGCAAATGTCCATAGTGGGAAGCTCTAACAGTTCTCTTCACTTTGGGGAAATTCAAGTTATATTGTCGGCCGCGGTGGCCGAGTGGACTGAGGCGCTCCAGTCACGGTCTGCACGACCACTACGGTCGGGGGCTCGAATCCCCCCTCGGGCATGGATATTGGGGCCGTCCTTATTCTTAGGTAGTTCATAAGCAGTTTGTAAGCTTAGGGACTGATGACCCCGTAGTTAAGTCCCATAGATTTGAACATTTTTGAAACCAGTCACACGCTTATGGAAAGATACCGACATCTAATCACAATTCTGAGGTACGTTTCAGGGGCATTTAGGCGCAGCAGAAGCTTCTACACAATTACACTGACTTAGCAAATGTCCATAGTGGGAAGCTCTAACAGTTCTCTTCACTTTGGGGAAATTCAAGTTATATTGTCGGCCGCGGTGGCCGAGTGGACTGAGGCGCTCCAGTCACGGTCTGCACGACCACTACGGTCGGGGGCTCGAATCCCCCCTCGGGCATGGATATTGGGGCCGTCCTTATTCTTAGGTAGTTCATAAGTAGTTTGTAAGCTTAGGGACTGATGACCCCGTAGTTAAGTCCCATAGATTTGAACATTTTTGAAACCAGTCACACGCTTATGGAAAGATACCGACATCTAATCATAATTCTGAGGTACGTTTCAGGGGCATTTAGGCGCAGCAGAAGCTTCTACACAATTACACTGACTTAGCAAATGTCCATAGTGGGAAGCTCTAACAGTTCTCTTCACTTTGGGGAAATTCAAGTTATATTGTCGGCCGCGGTGGCCGAGTGGACTGAGGCGCTCCAGTCACGGTCTGCACGACCACTACGGTCGGGGGCTCGAATCCCCCCTCGGGCATGGATATTGGGGCCGTCCTTATTCTTAGGTAGTTCATAAGTAGTTTGTAAGCTTAGGGACTGATGACCCCGTAGTTAAGTCCCATAGATTTGAACATTTTTGAAACCAGTCACACGCTTATGGAAAGATACCGACATCTAATCATAATTCTGAGGTACGTTTCAGGGGCATTTAGGCGCAGCAGAAGCTTCTACACAATTACACTGACTTAGCAAATGTCCATAGTGGGAAGCTCTAACAGTTCTCTTCACTTTGGGGAAATTCAAGTTATATTGTCGGCCGCGGTGGCCGAGTGGACTGAGGCGCTCCAGTCACGGTCTGCACGACCACTACGGTCGGGGGCTCGAATCCCCCCTCGGGCATGGATATTGGGGCCGTCCTTATTCTTAGGTAGTTCATAAGTAGTTTGTAAGCTTAGGGACTGATGACCCCGTAGTTAAGTCCCATAGATTTGAACATTTTTGAAACCAGTCACACGCTTATGGAAAGATACCGACATCTAATCACAATTCTGAGGTACGTTTCAGGGGCATTTAGGCGCAGCAGAAGCTTCTACACAATTACACTGACTTAGCAAATGTCCATAGTGGGAAGCTCTAACAGTTCTCTTCACTTTGGGGAAATTCAAGTTATATTGTCGGCCGCGGTGGCCGAGTGGACTGAGGCGCTCCAGTCACGGTCTGCACGACCACTACGGTCGGGGGCTCGAATCCCCCCTCGGGCATGGATATTGGGGCCGTCCTTATTCTTAGGTAGTTCATAAGTAGTTTGTAAGCTTAGGGACTGATGACCCCGTAGTTAAGTCCCATAGATTTGAACATTTTTGAAACCAGTCACACGCTTATGGAAAGATACCGACATCTAATCACAATTCTGAGGTACGTTTCAGGGGCATTTAGGCGCAGCAGAAGCTTCTACACAATTACACTGACTTAGCAAATGTCCATAGTGGGAAGCTCTAACAGTTCTCTTCACTTTGGGGAAATTCAAGTTATATTGTCGGCCGCGGTGGCCGAGTGGACTGAGGCGCTCCAGTCACGGTCTGCACGACCACTACGGTCGGGGGCTCGAATCCCCCCTCGGGCATGGATATTGGGGCCGTCCTTATTCTTAGGTAGTTCATAAGTAGTTTGTAAGCTTAGGGACTGATGACCCCGTAGTTAAGTCCCATAGATTTGAACATTTTTGAAACCAGTCACACGCTTATGGAAAGATACCGACATCTAATCACAATTCTGAGGTACGTTTCAGGGGCATTTAGGCGCAGCAGAAGCTTCTACACAATTACACTGACTTAGCAAATGTCCATAGTGGGAAGCTCTAACAGTTCTCTTCACTTTGGGGAAATTCAAGTTATATTGTCGGCCGCGGTGGCCGAGTGGACTGAGGCGCTCCAGTCACGGTCTGCACGACCACTACGGTCGGGGGCTCGAATCCCCCCTCGGGCATGGATATTGGGGCCGTCCTTATTCTTAGGTAGTTCATAAGTAGTTTGTAAGCTTAGGGACTGATGACCCCGTAGTTAAGTCCCATAGATTTGAACATTTTTGAAACCAGTCACACGCTTATGGAAAGATACCGACATCTAATCACAATTCTGAGGTACGTTTCAGGGGCATTTAGGCGCAGCAGAAGCTTCTACACAATTACACTGACTTAGCAAATGTCCATAGTGGGAAGCTCTAACAGTTCTCTTCACTTTGGGGAAATTCAAGTTATATTGTCGGCCGCGGTGGCCGAGTGGACTGAGGCGCTCCAGTCACGGTCTGCACGACCACTACGGTCGGGGGCTCGAATCCCCCCTCGGGCATGGATATTGGGGCCGTCCTTATTCTTAGGTAGTTCATAAGTAGTTTGTAAGCTTAGGGACTGATGACCCCGTAGTTAAGTCCCATAGATTTGAACATTTTTGAAACCAGTCACACGCTTATGGAAAGATACCGACATCTAATCATAATTCTGAGGTACGTTTCAGGGGCATTTAGGCGCAGCAGAAGCTTCTACACAATTACACTGACTTAGCAAATGTCCATAGTGGGAAGCTCTAACAGTTCTCTTCACTTTGGGGAAATTCAAGTTATATTGTCGGCCGCGGTGGCCGAGTGGACTGAGGCGCTCCAGTCACGGTCTGCACGACCACTACGGTCGGGGGCTCGAATCCCCCCTCGGGCATGGATATTGGGGCCGTCCTTATTCTTAGGTAGTTCATAAGTAGTTTGTAAGCTTAGGGACTGATGACCCCGTAGTTAAGTCCCATAGATTTGAACATTTTTGAAACCAGTCACACGCTTATGGAAAGATACCGACATCTAATCATAATTCTGAGGTACGTTTCAGGGGCATTTAGGCGCAGCAGAAGCTTCTACACAATTACACTGACTTAGCAAATGTCCATAGTGGGAAGCTCTAACAGTTCTCTTCACTTTGGGGAAATTCAAGTTATATTGTCGGCCGCGGTGGCCGAGTGGACTGAGGCGCTCCAGTCACGGTCTGCACGACCACTACGGTCGGGGGCTCGAATCCCCCCTCGGGCATGGATATTGGGGCCGTCCTTATTCTTAGGTAGTTCATAAGTAGTTTGTAAGCTTAGGGACTGATGACCCCGTAGTTAAGTCCCATAGATTTGAACATTTTTGAAACCAGTCACACGCTTATGGAAAGATACCGACATCTAATCATAATTCTGAGGTACGTTTCAGGGGCATTTAGGCGCAGCAGAAGCTTCTACACAATTACACTGACTTAGCAAATGTCCATAGTGGGAAGCTCTAACAGTTCTCTTCACTTTGGGGAAATTCAAGTTATATTGTCGGCCGCGGTGGCCGAGTGGACTGAGGCGCTCCAGTCACGGTCTGCACGACCACTACGGTCGGGGGCTCGAATCCCCCCTCGGGCATGGATATTGGGGCCGTCCTTATTCTTAGGTAGTTCATAAGTAGTTTGTAAGCTTAGGGACTGATGACCCCGTAGTTAAGTCCCATAGATTTGAACATTTTTGAAACCAGTCACACGCTTATGGAAAGATACCGACATCTAATCATAATTCTGAGGTACGTTTCAGGGGCATTTAGGCGCAGCAGAAGCTTCTACACAATTACACTGACTTAGCAAATGTCCATAGTGGGAAGCTCTAACAGTTCTCTTCACTTTGGGGAAATTCAAGTTATATTGTCGGCCGCGGTGGCCGAGTGGACTGAGGCGCTCCAGTCACGGTCTGCACGACCACTACGGTCGGGGGCTCGAATCCCCCCTCGGGCATGGATATTGGGGCCGTCCTTATTCTTAGGTAGTTCATAAGTAGTTTGTAAGCTTAGGGACTGATGACCCCGTAGTTAAGTCCCATAGATTTGAACATTTTTGAAACCAGTCACACGCTTATGGAAAGATACCGACATCTAATCACAATTCTGAGGTACGTTTCAGGGGCATTTAGGCGCAGCAGAAGCTTCTACACAATTACACTGACTTAGCAAATGTCCATAGTGGGAAGCTCTAACAGTTCTCTTCACTTTGGGGAAATTCAAGTTATATTGTCGGCCGCGGTGGCCGAGTGGACTGAGGCGCTCCAGTCACGGTCTGCACGACCACTACGGTCGGGGGCTCGAATCCCCCCTCGGGCATGGATATTGGGGCCGTCCTTATTCTTAGGTAGTTCATAAGTAGTTTGTAAGCTTAGGGACTGATGACCCCGTAGTTAAGTCCCATAGATTTGAACATTTTTGAAACCAGTCACACGCTTATGGAAAGATACCGACATCTAATCACAATTCTGAGGTACGTTTCAGGGGCATTTAGGCGCAGCAGAAGCTTCTACACAATTACACTGACTTAGCAAATGTCCATAGTGGGAAGCTCTAACAGTTCTCTTCACTTTGGGGAAATTCAAGTTATATTGTCGGCCGCGGTGGCCGAGTGGACTGAGGCGCTCCAGTCACGGTCTGCACGACCACTACGGTCGGGGGCTCGAATCCCCCCTCGGGCATGGATATTGGGGCCGTCCTTATTCTTAGGTAGTTCATAAGTAGTTTGTAAGCTTAGGGACTGATGACCCCGTAGTTAAGTCCCATAGATTTGAACATTTTTGAAACCAGTCACACGCTTATGGAAAGATACCGACATCTAATCATAATTCTGAGGTACGTTTCAGGGGCATTTAGGCGCAGCAGAAGCTTCTACACAATTACACTGACTTAGCAAATGTCCATAGTGGGAAGCTCTAACAGTTCTCTTCACTTTGGGGAAATTCAAGTTATATTGTCGGCCGCGGTGGCCGAGTGGACTGAGGCGCTCCAGTCACGGTCTGCACGACCACTACGGTCGGGGGCTCGAATCCCCCCTCGGGCATGGATATTGGGGCCGTCCTTATTCTTAGGTAGTTCATAAGTAGTTTGTAAGCTTAGGGACTGATGACCCCGTAGTTAAGTCCCATAGATTTGAACATTTTTGAAACCAGTCACACGCTTATGGAAAGATACCGACATCTAATCATAATTCTGAGGTACGTTTCAGGGGCATTTAGGCGCAGCAGAAGCTTCTACACAATTACACTGACTTAGCAAATGTCCATAGTGGGAAGCTCTAACAGTTCTCTTCACTTTGGGGAAATTCAAGTTATATTGTCGGCCGCGGTGGCCGAGTGGACTGAGGCGCTCCAGTCACGGTCTGCACGACCACTACGGTCGGGGGCTCGAATCCCCCCTCGGGCATGGATATTGGGACCGTCCTTATTCTTAGGTAGTTCATAAGTAGTTTGTAAGCTTAGGGACTGATGACCCCGTAGTTAAGTCCCATAGATTTGAACATTTTTGAAACCAGTCACACGCTTATGGAAAGATACCGACATCTAATCATAATTCTGAGGTACGTTTCAGGGGCATTTAGGCGCAGCAGAAGCTTCTACACAATTACACTGACTTAGCAAATGTCCATAGTGGGAAGCTCTAACAGTTCTCTTCACTTTGGGGAAATTCAAGTTATATTGTCGGCCGCGGTGGCCGAGTGGACTGAGGCGCTCCAGTCACGGTCTGCACGACCACTACGGTCGGGGGCTCGAATCCCCCCTCGGGCATGGATATTGGGGCCGTCCTTATTCTTAGGTAGTTCATAAGTAGTTTGTAAGCTTAGGGACTGATGACCCCGTAGTTAAGTCCCATAGATTTGAACATTTTTGAAACCAGTCACACGCTTATGGAAAGATACCGACATCTAATCATAATTCTGAGGTACGTTTCAGGGGCATTTAGGCGCAGCAGAAGCTTCTACACAATTACACTGACTTAGCAAATGTCCATAGTGGGAAGCTCTAACAGTTCTCTTCACTTTGGGGAAATTCAAGTTATATTGTCGGCCGCGGTGGCCGAGTGGACTGAGGCGCTCCAGTCACGGTCTGCACGACCACTACGGTCGGGGGCTCGAATCCCCCCTCGGGCATGGATATTGGGGCCGTCCTTATTCTTAGGTAGTTCATAAGCAGTTTGTAAGCTTAGGGACTGATGACCCCGTAGTTAAGTCCCATAGATTTGAACATTTTTGAAACCAGTCACACGCTTATGGAAAGAGACCGACATCTAATCATAATTCTGAGGTACGTTTCAGGGGCATTTAGGCGCAGCAGAAGCTTCTACACAATTACACTGACTTAGCAAATGTCCATAGTGGGAAGCTCTAACAGTTCTCTTCACTTTGGGGAAATTCAAGTTATATTGTCGGCCGCGGTGGCCGAGTGGACTGAGGCGCTCCAGTCACGGTCTGCACGACCACTACGGTCGGGGGCTCGAATCCCCCCTCGGGCATGGATATTGGGGCCGTCCTTATTCTTAGGTAGTTCATAAGCAGTTTGTAAGCTTAGGGACTGATGACCCCGTAGTTAAGTCCCATAGATTTGAACATTTTTGAAACCAGTCACACGCTTATGGAAAGATACCGACATCTAATCATAATTCTGAGGTACGTTTCAGGGGCATTTAGGCGCAGCAGAAGCTTCTACACAATTACACTGACTTAGCAAATGTCCATAGTGGGAAGCTCTAACAGTTCTCTTCACTTTGGGGAAATTCAAGTTATATTGTCGGCCGCGGTGGCCGAGTGGACTGAGGCGCTCCAGTCACGGTCTGCACGACCACTACGGTCGGGGGCTCGAATCCCCCCTCGGGCATGGATATTGGGGCCGTCCTTATTCTTAGGTAGTTCATAAGTAGTTTGTAAGCTTAGGGACTGATGACCCCGTAGTTAAGTCCCATAGATTTGAACATTTTTGAAACCAGTCACACGCTTATGGAAAGATACCGACATCTAATCATAATTCTGAGGTACGTTTCAGGGGCATTTAGGCGCAGCAGAAGCTTCTACACAATTACACTGACTTAGCAAATGTCCATAGTGGGAAGCTCTAACAGTTCTCTTCACTTTGGGGAAATTCAAGTTATATTGTCGGCCGCGGTGGCCGAGTGGACTGAGGCGCTCCAGTCACGGTCTGCACGACCACTACGGTCGGGGGCTCGAATCCCCCCTCGGGCATGGATATTGGGGCCGTCCTTATTCTTAGGTAGTTCATAAGTAGTTTGTAAGCTTAGGGACTGATGACCCCGTAGTTAAGTCCCATAGATTTGAACATTTTTGAAACCAGTCACACGCTTATGGAAAGATACCGACATCTAATCATAATTCTGAGGTACGTTTCAGGGGCATTTAGGCGCAGCAGAAGCTTCTACACAATTACACTGACTTAGCAAATGTCCATAGTGGGAAGCTCTAACAGTTCTCTTCACTTTGGGGAAATTCAAGTTATATTGTCGGCCGCGGTGGCCGAGTGGACTGAGGCGCTCCAGTCACGGTCTGCACGACCACTACGGTCGGGGGCTCGAATCCCCCCTCGGGCATGGATATTGGGGCCGTCCTTATTCTTAGGTAGTTCATAAGTAGTTTGTAAGCTTAGGGACTGATGACCCCGTAGTTAAGTCCCATAGATTTGAACATTTTTGAAACCAGTCACACGCTTATGGAAAGATACCGACATCTAATCATAATTCTGAGGTACGTTTCAGGGGCATTTAGGCGCAGCAGAAGCTTCTACACAATTACACTGACTTAGCAAATGTCCATAGTGGGAAGCTCTAACAGTTCTCTTCACTTTGGGGAAATTCAAGTTATATTGCCGGCGCGGTGGCCGAGTGGACTGAGGCGCTCCAGTCACGGTCTGCACGACCACTACGGTCGGGGGCTCGAATCCCCCCTCGGGCATGGATATTGGGGCCGTCCTTATTCTTAGGTAGTTCATAAGCAGTTTGTAAGCTTAGGGACTGATGACCCCGTAGTTAAGTCCCATAGATTTGAACATTTTTGAAACCAGTCACACGCTTATGGAAAGATACCGACATCTAATCACAATTCTGAGGTACGTTTCAGGGGCATTTAGGCGCAGCAGAAGCTTCTACACAATTACACTGACTTAGCAAATGTCCATAGTGGGAAGCTCTAACAGTTCTCTTCACTTTGGGGAAATTCAAGTTATATTGTCGGCCGCGGTGGCCGAGTGGACTGAGGCGCTCCAGTCACGGTCTGCACGACCACTACGGTCGGGGGCTCGAATCCCCCCTCGGGCATGGATATTGGGGCCGTCCTTATTCTTAGGTAGTTCATAAGTAGTTTGTAAGCTTAGGGACTGATGACCCCGTAGTTAAGTCCCATAGATTTGAACATTTTTGAAACCAGTCACACGCTTATGGAAAGAGACCGACATCTAATCATAATTCTGAGGTACGTTTCAGGGGCATTTAGGCGCAGCAGAAGCTTCTACACAATTACACTGACTTAGCAAATGTCCATAGTGGGAAGCTCTAACAGTTCTCTTCACTTTGGGGAAATTCAAGTTATATTGTCGGCCGCGGTGGCCGAGTGGACTGAGGCGCTCCAGTCACGGTCTGCACGACCACTACGGTCGGGGGCTCGAATCCCCCCTCGGGCATGGATATTGGGGCCGTCCTTATTCTTAGGTAGTTCATAAGTAGTTTGTAAGCTTAGGGACTGATGACCCCGTAGTTAAGTCCCATAGATTTGAACATTTTTGAAACCAGTCACACGCTTATGGAAAGAGACCGACATCTAATCATAATTCTGAGGTACGTTTCAGGGGCATTTAGGCGCAGCAGAAGCTTCTACACAATTACACTGACTTAGCAAATGTCCATAGTGGGAAGCTCTAACAGTTCTCTTCACTTTGGGGAAATTCAAGTTATATTGTCGGCCGCGGTGGCCGAGTGGACTGAGGCGCTCCAGTCACGGTCTGCACGACCACTACGGTCGGGGGCTCGAATCCCCCCTCGGGCATGGATATTGGGGCCGTCCTTATTCTTAGGTAGTTCATAAGCAGTTTGTAAGCTTAGGGACTGATGACCCCGTAGTTAAGTCCCATAGATTTGAACATTTTTGAAACCAGTCACACGCTTATGGAAAGAGACCGACATCTAATCATAATTCTGAGGTACGTTTCAGGGGCATTTAGGCGCAGCAGAAGCTTCTACACAATTACACTGACTTAGCAAATGTCCATAGTGGGAAGCTCTAACAGTTCTCTTCACTTTGGGGAAATTCAAGTTATATTGTCGGCCGCGGTGGCCGAGTGGACTGAGGCGCTCCAGTCACGGTCTGCACGACCACTACGGTCGGGGGCTCGAATCCCCCCTCGGGCATGGATATTGGGGCCGTCCTTATTCTTAGGTAGTTCATAAGCAGTTTGTAAGCTTAGGGACTGATGACCCCGTAGTTAAGTCCCATAGATTTGAACATTTTTGAAACCAGTCACACGCTTATGGAAAGAGACCGACATCTAATCATAATTCTGAGGTACGTTTCAGGGGCATTTAGGCGCAGCAGAAGCTTCTACACAATTACACTGACTTAGCAAATGTCCATAGTGGGAAGCTCTAACAGTTCTCTTCACTTTGGGGAAATTCAAGTTATATTGTCGGCCGCGGTGGCCGAGTGGACTGAGGCGCTCCAGTCACGGTCTGCACGACCACTACGGTCGGGGGCTCGAATCCCCCCTCGGGCATGGATATTGGGGCCGTCCTTATTCTTAGGTAGTTCATAAGCAGTTTGTAAGCTTAGGGACTGATGACCCCGTAGTTACGTCCCATAGATTTGAACATTTTTGAAACCAGTCACACGCTTATGGAAAGATACCGACATCTAATCATAATTCTGAGGTACGTTTCAGGGGCATTTAGGCGCAGCAGAAGCTTCTACACAATTACACTGACTTAGCAAATGTCCATAGTGGGAAGCTCTAACAGTTCTCTTCACTTTGGGGAAATTCAAGTTATATTGTCGGCCGCGGTGGCCGAGTGGACTGAGGCGCTCCAGTCACGGTCTGCACGACCACTACGGTCGGGGGCTCGAATCCCCCCTCGGGCATGGATATTGGGGCCGTCCTTATTCTTAGGTAGTTCATAAGCAGTTTGTAAGCTTAGGGACTGATGACCCCGTAGTTAAGTCCCATAGATTTGAACATTTTTGAAACCAGTCACACGCTTATGGAAAGAGACCGACATCTAATCATAATTCTGAGGTACGTTTCAGGGGCATTTAGGCGCAGCAGAAGCTTCTACACAATTACACTGACTTAGCAAATGTCCATAGTGGGAAGCTCTAACAGTTCTCTTCACTTTGGGGAAATTCAAGTTATATTGTCGGCCGCGGTGGCCGAGTGGACTGAGGCGCTCCAGTCACGGTCTGCACGACCACTACGGTCGGGGGCTCGAATCCCCCCTCGGGCATGGATATTGGGGCCGTCCTTATTCTTAGGTAGTTCATAAGCAGTTTGTAAGCTTAGGGACTGATGACCCCGTAGTTAAGTCCCATAGATTTGAACATTTTTGAAACCAGTCACACGCTTATGGAAAGAGACCGACATCTAATCATAATTCTGAGGTACGTTTCAGGGGCATTTAGGCGCAGCAGAAGCTTCTACACAATTACACTGACTTAGCAAATGTCCATAGTGGGAAGCTCTAACAGTTCTCTTCACTTTGGGGAAATTCAAGTTATATTGTCGGCCGCGGTGGCCGAGTGGACTGAGGCGCTCCAGTCACGGTCTGCACGACCACTACGGTCGGGGGCTCGAATCCCCCCTCGGACATGGATATTGGGGCCGTCCTTATTCTTAGGTAGTTCATAAGCAGTTTGTAAGCTTAGGGACTGATGACCCCGTAGTTAAGTCCCATAGATTTGAACATTTTTGAAACCAGTCACACGCTTATGGAAAGAGACCGACATCTAATCATAATTCTGAGGTACGTTTCAGGGGCATTTAGGCGCAGCAGAAGCTTCTACACAATTACACTGACTTAGCAAATGTCCATAGTGGGAAGCTCTAACAGTTCTCTTCACTTTGGGGAAATTCAAGTTATATTGTCGGCCGCGGTGGCCGAGTGGACTGAGGCGCTCCAGTCACGGTCTGCACGACCACTACGGTCGGGGGCTCGAATCCCCCCTCGGGCATGGATATTGGGGCCGTCCTTATTCTTAGGTAGTTCATAAGCAGTTTGTAAGCTTAGGGACTGATGACCCCGTAGTTAAGTCCCATAGATTTGAACATTTTTGAAACCAGTCACACGCTTATGGAAAGAGACCGACATCTAATCATAATTCTGAGGTACGTTTCAGGGGCATTTAGGCGCAGCAGAAGCTTCTACACAATTACACTGACTTAGCAAATGTCCATAGTGGGAAGCTCTAACAGTTCTCTTCACTTTGGGGAAATTCAAGTTATATTGTCGGCCGCGGTGGCCGAGTGGACTGAGGCGCTCCAGTCACGGTCTGCACGACCACTACGGTCGGGGGCTCGAATCCCCCCTCGGGCATGGATATTGGGGCCGTCCTTATTCTTAGGTAGTTCATAAGCAGTTTGTAAGCTTAGGGACTGATGACCCCGTAGTTAAGTCCCATAGATTTGAACATTTTTGAAACCAGTCACACGCTTATGGAAAGAGACCGACATCTAATCATAATTCTGAGGTACGTTTCAGGGGCATTTAGGCGCAGCAGAAGCTTCTACACAATTACACTGACTTAGCAAATGTCCATAGTGGGAAGCTCTAACAGTTCTCTTCACTTTGGGGAAATTCAAGTTATATTGTCGGCCGCGGTGGCCGAGTGGACTGAGGCGCTCCAGTCACGGTCTGCACGACCACTACGGTCGGGGGCTCGAATCCCCCCTCGGGCATGGATATTGGGGCCGTCCTTATTCTTAGGTAGTTCATAAGCAGTTTGTAAGCTTAGGGACTGATGACCCCGTAGTTAAGTCCCATAGATTTGAACATTTTTGAAACCAGTCACACGCTTATGGAAAGAGACCGACATCTAATCATAATTCTGAGGTACGTTTCAGGGGCATTTAGGCGCAGCAGAAGCTTCTACACAATTACACTGACTTAGCAAATGTCCATAGTGGGAAGCTCTAACAGTTCTCTTCACTTTGGGGAAATTCAAGTTATATTGTCGGCCGCGGTGGCCGAGTGGACTGAGGCGCTCCAGTCACGGTCTGCACGACCACTACGGTCGGGGGCTCGAATCCCCCCTCGGGCATGGATATTGGGGCCGTCCTTATTCTTAGGTAGTTCATAAGCAGTTTGTAAGCTTAGGGACTGATGACCCCGTAGTTAAGTCCCATAGATTTGAACATTTTTGAAACCAGTCACACGCTTATGGAAAGAGACCGACATCTAATCATAATTCTGAGGTACGTTTCAGGGGCATTTAGGCGCAGCAGAAGCTTCTACACAATTACACTGACTTAGCAAATGTCCATAGTGGGAAGCTCTAACAGTTCTCTTCACTTTGGGGAAATTCAAGTTATATTGCCGGCGCGGTGGCCGAGTGGACTGAGGCGCTCCAGTCACGGTCTGCACTACCACTACGGTCGGGGGCTCGAATCCTCCCTCGGGCATGGATATTTGTGCCGTCCTTATTCTTAGGTAGTTCACAAGTAGTTTGTAAGCTTAGGGACTGATGACCCCGTAGTTAAGTTCCATAAGGTCTACAAACATTTGAACATTTTTTCAAGTTATATTTAGATCACCACTCATATTCTTTCGAGACTGAAACCGTGGCATATGTTTTAGCTTGTCGTTGGAAGGAAGGTCGAATAGCCCAATGGACTGTAAGCGTTCCAGCTTACCAGTCACAGGTAAAGCTGAGACACCGACTACAGAGTCACCGACAGCACCTCGAGTCGGATGTGTGAGGTTGAGATGCAACAGCCATATGAGTGCCTCCCTTCTCCTCAACATCGTATGGACGGTATTTTGTCTGAGGCTCCCAAGTTATTTGGCGGTATGTGATAGCTGTGACACCAGGATCGTTTATATTACAGAGAAACTGTTGAATTGGGAGCAGGCGGCCAGTCACTCTTTTCATGGGTGTGGGCCAGATGGATTTGGCCATCCAGTTAATTCAACCCTGAAAGGTATGTATTTAAGACGATAAAAAATTGAAAAGTGATAGTTATCCGTTTAAGTGAAAGATTTCTGTTTAAGTGGGCTGAATATATATTGAACTATCTCGTAAGAGTAAAAATTGAACTAGAAATGGGTATCTCGTTTACGTTGGAACCTAATAACTGATTTGTAAATTTATGACAACTGCATTTAATTCGTTGAGAATGAGGTAAGGCTTTTACACGCAGAAGCAGTAGAATGTGAAAGTTATTGCTTGGTTTTTTCCGAATTTATCACACTGTTCTTGCACTTACCTCCAAGTTGGATAACACATTCTGTTTCTCGCAACAATAGCAGCAATAGCAGCGACAGCAGATAAAATCATAAATAAATCCTGCGTGGACAGTGCAATGTGGCCCAAAGTAAAGTAAGCTGACTCAGAAATCGAGTTTAAATAAAAATATGCAGAGGTAATGGCAAAATAACTACGTGAATTACGTTAGGTGGACTGAAACATCCTTTAGTTTTAACAAAGGGTCCTATATTGACTTTGATACAAAATTTTACTGTGATCAGAACTTAACATTTACAATAGAAACAAAATAATGAAATTGAGAATTTAGCATCCAAAAATACAGCTCATCGGTAGCAAAAGCTAGAGGTTGATTACTTAACCACGGTTTCAGTTTCAACTACGGAAGCCTTCATCATTAGTAAGAAAAATTAGTTACATGTAATGGACAATGGTTCTTGAGTAAAAGAGCTAACACCCAAACCTTCAGATGTTGACACTCGGATCGGTACCAAACGTTGTATATTGACAGAGTATCAACCGAAAGTTATATATAATTCGTGTTATGTGCTGCCGTCCAGGAGAACGTGCGTAAATGGGAAACGACAGGTAACACCTGTCCTACGGAGCACACGAAAAGCGTATCTGTAGGAGTCTGCCGCGCTGAACTCCCGTGGGGTAATTGATGGAGTCAATGTTCGTCGTTACGAGGGTCTTAGGTTGAAACCCTGATAGCACGAAACATTTTTGTAAGACGTTGCAAATTGTTCTACGTTGACAAACGTACATCGGGTGTTACATGGGACAACATGTTCCTAATGTAAAAGGACTGTTCGGATAATTGCTCAAGAACCATTGTCCATTTCATGTAACTAAAAATTTTTACTTCTGATGAAGGCTTCCTCAGTCGGGCGTCAGCCACGCAACCAGCAGCACCATCAGAGTTACAGCTAAGTAGAAGCGAACTATTGTCACTTATTTGTTTGCTGAGCAGTGTTAAATTTCTATAAACTCGCGCTAGTAACAAGTTGATACTTAAGTCTCTACAGTAAATTGTTGAATTGTTAGGATGGATAGGATGTGTGACTGCTGTGTATGGACGCAGGAGGAGCTGGCCACAGTTCGCGAGCAGCTGAGCGTGCTGTTGGCCGCGGTCAGCCGTCTTCAGGCTGCTGCCTCGGAGTGTTGCGGCAGTCGGGAGTCTGGTGCGTCGCTTGGGACACCATAGGTGTTACATGCTTCACCCACGGTCCCTGCTGTCGGGACATCTTCGCGCGTACCGGACGCGGATGACCCACCCTCTCTGTAAGGGCTGCGGTGGATTCAGCGGCGGTCGCGTCGCTCGAGCCGGAAGGTCAATGCAGAGGCTGGCCGTGCGGCATCGGCCTTTCTGCCTGTGAGTGGACATGTGGCCGCTCCTTCAGCAGGGTCCGAGCAGGCGCACGGGGCGAGAGGTATATTAGTGATTGGGACCTCCAATGTTATGCGGGTGATTGAGCTCCTTAGGGAATTAGCGGAAAGGCCGGGGAAGAAGGCCAGTGTGCACTCTGCTTGCCGGGGGGGGGGGGTCTTATCCGAGGAGGCTGAGCTAATTGTTTGTAGTGTGAGAACCGATCACTGGTTTGGAGCCCAGTGGAGGGCTTAGCGGTCTGGAACGCCACGTTACGGAGCGAGCGGCCTCCCGCGTCGGGGGTCGAATCCTCCCTCGGGCATGGATGTGTGTGTTGTCCTTAGGTTAGTTTAATTTAGTTTAAGTAGTTTGTAAGACTAGGGACTGATGGCCAACGTAGTTTGGTCCCATAGTATTACAAACATTATAGGTGTTTTCATACAACTATTATGGTTTTTCTTGGAAATAACTACAACTGTTGAACCAGTCTTAGACTTGTGATTGTTCCATATGTAATTTACTCACCACTTTCCTTTAGTGTGAGCACTCAGTTTCCAAATGACATCTGCTAATTTTTAATGTTTCACAGGAAAAGGACTAAACCGAAATTATAGTCTAAATACCGGTCGAATTGCCTCCTGCTTCTAATATCAGTACTTCATAGACAGATTTATTCTAGTAACCTCAGACGGACTTCTCGCGCAGAGCACTTTGTCCAAAATGTCGTCTAAATATCTCTCAGACTGCTACATGTCTCTCAGGACAAACCATGGCTGACCATTCTCACAATTACGTTTATAATTTTTCGATAGAAAATTATGTGTGACTACAAACACAGGTTTTTCTGTGACCGTCCGTGAATCACACTAAGGTAACAAAATGTTGAGCGTAAATATTGTTGTTTCTTAAGCTTAGGGAACTTAACTGTGAGGTCATCAGTCCCTAAACTTACAAACTACTTATGAACTACCTTATACTAAAGACGATACAAACATCCATGCCCGAGTGGGGTTTCGAACACCCGAGCGTGGCGGCCGTGCAGACTGTGACTGGCGCGCCGCATAACGCTCGGCCACTGCGGTCGGCTGAGTGTAAATGTGTAAATAAATTACTGAAATAAAATGCAGTTTTAAATGAAAATGTATAATACGTAAATAAAAAAAAATGTTTGTAAATCTATCGGACCAAATTACGTGGTCATCAGTCAGTAACTTACAAACTACTTAAACGAAGGTAAACCAACCCAAGGACAAACACACACACACACACACACACACACACACACACACACACATGCCCCAGGGAGGACTCGAACCTCCGACGGCGAGCAACCGGCGCCCTCCACAGCGAGGTATCTTACATCGCTCGGCCATTCCGCCGCGGCACGTAAAGTAAAAATGGAAACTTAGTTCAGTTCAGTCAGGAAGTGTCGACCGCAGTCGGCGAGACCATGGTACCGCCATGTGGTGGAGCGCGACCACCAGTCCAGCGCCCTCTGCGCAAGCAGAAGCCGTCGATTCATCGATCAGGCCATCGGCCGACCAACTCAAGCGAAAGGACAAACTGTCAAACATGACTAGCTCGTACTTCTAGAAGCAGCGTGACCACAAGCCAATAACCTAATGTACTGACCTCCAGAGCAATGTGACGTTCGACCTTTCTAGAAACTGTACAAGATGACAGAACACAGCGACCCCGAAGGCGTTCACCTCCAGCCAGGTCCATCAAGATATTTATATACCACAGTCATGAAGACACCGACATATAGAGTGATGCAGTAGTATCCTCAGATTGACAGTAGCGGCGTTAGTAGCAGCAGCAGCAGTATCAGAAGTCAGAGTTTTAGTCAGCGGCAGTGACCGTTAGAGCTGGAGATGGTAGAATCTGGTCGCCACTAACAGCGTTCGGAATGAGATCAAGGACAACAGAAGTACTCCCCCTGTATGACTGGCCAGAAGGATAGGATGCGATCTGTTCGTGAAAGTCACCTGTGATCTCCGTCGAAGATTCTGCCACTCGAAGACGTGCAGCCTGAAGACCGCCGGTTTGATCCCAGCGCCATTATTGACAGCGAGTGGCGGCTTTCGGTTACTGTTATGAGGATGGAAGACTAGGATTTAACGTGCCATCGGTATCGTGTTCACTGGAGGTGGAGCACACGCTCAGAAAGCCTTCTCAGGGATGGGGACGGAAATCGACAGTGGTCTTTGGAAAAACCGTCACGTCATTTGCCTGAAACGTTTTAGGGAAAATTCGAAAAACCTGATTGACGATAGCCGGATCCGGGTTTTAACCGCTTTCCTCCCCAATGTGAAACCACTGCGCCTCCTCGCTTCGTCTGTGTAGTGTTGTCAGTGCTGACAGACAAGCGACACTGCGTCAAATAATATCAGGAATCAACGTGGAGGCTACGACGAACGTATACCTTAGGGCAGGATAGCGCAATTTGCCATTAATTGCCTGTGGGAGGAGGCGAACGACTCCACTGACTTGGCTAACACCTCATCACTTGCAGCGTCTCTTCCGGGTTTGGAACAACATCGTCTGGGCCCTAGAGGACTGGAAAACCGTGGTTTGGTCAGTTGAGTTCCGATTTCACTTCATAAGAGATGATGGTGCGATTAAAGTGTGGGGCGGATTCCACAAATCCGTGGGCCCAAGATGTCAACAAAGCAGTGTGCAAGTCGTAGCGGTGGCTGTTTTACACGCAGTGGACTCAGCCGCTCCATGTGGCTACTGTGGCTGCGTGGAGACCACTTGCCGCCGTAACTGGACGTAATGATCCCAAACAGCGATGTAATTTTGTAGATGGCCGTGCGCCATGTCACTGGGCCACAATCGTTCGGGATTGGTCTGAGGAACATTCGTAACAGCTCCAGCGAACGACGTGGCCACCCAAATGGGTCTACACGAATCTTGTCGAACATTTGTGGGGACAGGTGAGAGGCGAGGGGGGCGCGAATGCCTGAGCCGCCAACGCTTCCGCAGTTTGGACGTCTGCAGGCGCGGCACGGCTCGTTATTCCTGTACACAGCTTCCTACGACTCGTCGAGAGGCTGCGCATCTGCAAAAGTACGGAATTCGCAGGTGTCCCATGACGTCACCGCAGTGTACGTGACGTAGCGAGTTCGCATGGGGCGCCGTGTGTGGCGACAGGGAAGGCAGGCGGTGGGGAGGAACAGTTCAATCGAGTGGGCTGGCTTTTTTGTGCGCACTGGCGCCAGTAAACGTTTGCCGACCACTAAGTAGCGGGCCCGGCTTGCACGGCGGCTGCGTTTCAACCCGCGGCCGACACGGGTCTTCTTATGGAGACGTTATTACATTGCCTTTTTAGCCTCTTTTTGAACTGTCTCCTACGTTATGTCGGCGGTATGTAAGGCAAACTGCTGTAATCACCAACACGGATTTATTGCTCGGCCACACGTAAGAGATACAGTGAGTTACGACGTTAAGCTTTCGCACTGGTTGCAACGACGGCTCTCAAGCAAATTTCACTCCAAGCTCAGAACAAGTGAGAGTAGTGGTGAGCTTATACACAACTTGAAGTCAGCGTTGGGGGCAGCGGAGATCGACACACAGTTATCGACTGCCGTCGCCGTCACGACCGCTGGAATACCGGGTTGGGTTGTTTGTTTGGGGTAGGGGGACTAAACTACTGAGGATATCATTCCCCTGGTGGGGAGGGGAAGGAGTGTGGATAGGAAAGGAGGGGAGGGGAAGGAAATGCAGTCTGGGAAGTAAAGAAGGGAGGAAGACTGCATTAGCTCTGGGCCCCGTATTCGCCACGCACGTACTCACGAAAGAACCTGAGCCTCCTGGGGGGGGGGGGGGTAGGAACACCGGTCAGTTGTCAACAACAGTTCTCGAATTCGGTCCGACGCCATGGAAGTTACACCGACGATCATGTATGTCAAATCTACTGCATAATAACAGAGGCGTTAATGGCAGTTTACTTGGAGATAGCAAAATTTACGTTTTACGGCCACGTGGTCTAAGTAATCATGCTACGCACTGGGCGGCCGTTCCCGCCAAAGATTCGATTCCTCCCTCGGGCATGGTTGTGTGTTGTTCTCAGTACAAGTTACTTAAAAGTAGTTTATAAGTCTTGGGACTGACGACCATAGCAGTTTGGTTCAACAGCTTTACAAACATTTGAACATTTTATTATCATTTGCATTCCAAGTCCACCCGCTGAGCAAGCACAGAAATACTATCTCCAACTTCCACAAGATGATCATAATTTAAAACACCACCAAGAAAATGTTTAATAATATTCATCACATCTAAGGGGATTCCCACAAAAAGTGGGAGTTTTAGGTTGGCACAGTGCAAATTGAGACACACAGAAAACGCCAAAAATATTGAAATTCACTAAAGGCTGTATGAAAATCAGACTACAATCAAAAGAAAAATCTTGTAATCATAACTAGGATTATCAATCTCAACACTATATACATAAAATTATTATTAAGAATTGGTATAAGTAAATAGAGTTCACATATATAGGTCAATTCTAGTTACCAATACCATCCATTCATGAAAAAAACATAGGTCAATCCTATTTACCAGAACCAAATATTCCATTAGAAACTATAAAGAGCTACAATTGAGGTGTGTAGGTCGATTCTACAGCAGTGGCGGTGTAGTGTTCTGATAATGGCAATGACTGTTAAATGCTCTTTGAGAAACCTCACACCTAAAATAAGAGGTACAATCTTTTCTGTTTACCACAAAAAATGTTTAATGCAGTTTCTGTTCTGTGGTTGACAAGTTGTAGTATGTACCCTTGCCCTGTCAGTATATTATATATCCTGTTTCGAACAGTAGCACACTACGCCGCCGTTGCAGTAAGTATACTTTAACCCCTTCTCCAGCAATAATTATGTTATTTTAGGGACTAACACAAATAGGATATTCAAGTTTCTCTTGCTTTCGGAGAGGGTTTATATATATATATATATACACACAAAAAAGACTGTTTTTAAAGAAAGTGGTTAGGCAGAAAATAAAAGTAGGCCCTACAGCTTAAGTTAATGTCCAAATAAAAACGCCCTTTGTGATATAACTACTGATATACAATAATATCTGCAGCTTGAAATAACCACAAATATAGTCGGTGATGGGTACAATGACGTAATACATTATGTACGTGGTAAAAATCAATATGTAGAATCAGACACTGCAACTGACCTTTTAAAATCCATACTGTTCTCATGGAGGAAGGCAACGGCATACCACCTCCAAACAGGACCATGCCTAGTAAAGCACTGCGGTGATCAAACCAATCTTCGGATTGTTGACTGCTTTACCTTTACTGTTCTCATTGAACTTTCTGAGGTTTTATATCTATAGATTTGCACAATGTCTTTCACCAATTTTCTCCTCTGAATGTAAATATACTTTGTTAGCACCCATCCTCATGGGAAGATATGATCATCATAATAAAATAAGATTGAAAATGGAAAGATATAGGCGTTCCTTTTCCACCATGAACTTTCAGAGAATGGAACGGTAGAGAAATACCATGAGAGCAGTTCGTTGAACCCTCCGCCAGACACTTCAGTGTCGCTTGCAGAGTACTTACGTAGCTGTGTGTAACTTCAGTCCTTTGCTATAAGTTTAGGAAACGTTAACACCAGTAACACTAAAGACCTACTTGGTTAGCCATGCAGTTTAAGGCGCTGCTCACAGGGTGGCATGCTGGCTGGCTTTAGTTTGAATCCACCCACTGGATTAGCGATGTGGGTCTGAGTACCAGTGGCCTGGATGTGTTTTTTTAAACAGTTTTCCACATCACACCAGGTGAATACTGGGCTGGTATACACTGTTCAACGTACTCTACATGACTTACAAATATGTAAGAAACCTAATTAACTCGAAAGAAAAGACGCCAAGATCGCAGTATGATTAAATTATTGACAACCGGTTTCGATGTGTGTTGCCAACATCTTCTGGTGATATATATTTTACAATATGGTCAAGTTTAAAAAAAAAAAAAAAGAACAGAAAGTGCAATATTGTACTCAGGCAAAATATTATCTTATGTTGTTGTTGTGATCTTCAGTCCGAACACTGGTTTGATGCAGCTCTCCACCCTACTCTACCCTGAGCTTGCCTCTTCAACTCTACATAAGAACGGCAGTCTACATGTCTGAATCTGCTTACTGTATCCATCTCTTGGTCTTCCTCTGCGGTTTTTACCCCACACACTTCCCTCCAGCGCTAAATTCACAATTCCTTGATGTCTAAGAATGTGTCCTGACAATCGATCCCTTCTTTTAGTCAAGGTATGCCAGAAATTTCTTTTCTCCCCAATTCTGTTCAGTGCCTCCTCATTAGTTACGCGATCCACCCACCTAATCTTCAGCATTCTTCTGTAGCGCCACGTTTCAAAAGTCTCTATCATCTTTCTGTCTGCACTGTTTATCGTCCACATTTGCTCCCATACAAAGTAACACTCCACAGAAATGCCTTAAGCTTAAATCAATATTCGATGTTGACAAATTTCTCTTTTTCAAAAACGCTTTTCTACCCATTGCCATTCTGCATTTTATTTCCTCAGTACTGCGACCATCATTTGTTATTTTACGGCCCAAGTGACGTAACTCATCTACTACGTTTATTGTTTCGTTTCCTAATCTAATTCCTTCAGCATCATCTGATGTTCTTAAACTGCACCCCATTACCCTTGTTTTGCTCTTGTAATGTTCATCTTATATGCACCTTTCAACACACTGTCCATTCCGTTCAACTGCTCTTCCAGGTCCTTTGCGGTCTCTGACAGAATTACTATGTCATCGGCAAAACGAAAAGTTTTTATTTCTTCACCCTGAACTTTAATTCCTTCTCCAAATTTCTCCTCGCTTTCTTTTATAGCCTGCTCAATGTACAAACTGAATAACATTCGAGAAAGGCTACAACCACTGCATCCATTTCATGCCCTTCAACTCTGAGAGCCGCTGTCTGGTTTTTGTACAAGTTTTAAATAACCTTCCGTTCCCTATATTTTACTCCTGCTTGCTTCAGAACTTGAAATAGTTTATTGCAATCAACATTGTCAAACGCTTTCTCCAAATCTACAAAAGCTAGAAATGTAGGTTTGTATTCCCTTAATCTATCTTCTAAAATAGGGCGTAAAGTGAGTTTGCCTCCCGTGTTCCTACATTTCTCCTGAACCCAAACTCATCTTCCCTGAGGTCGGCTTCTTCCAGCTTTTCCATCCTAATAAATAATTCGTGTTAATATTTTGCTAACCTGACTTATTAAACTAATGGTTCTGTAGTTTTCACAGCTGTCTGCGCCTGCTTTCTTTGGAATGGAGATTATTACATTTTTCTTAAGGTCCGAGGGTACTTCGCCTGTCTCGTACATCTTACACGCCAGGTGAAACAGTATTGTCATGGCTGGTTCTTCCAGAAAAGGGAATGTCATCTACTTTAGGGGCCTTGCTTCGACTTGAGTCTTTCAGTGCTCTGTCAAATTCATCTCTCACTATAGTATCTCCTACTTCATCCTCATCTACTTCTTCTTCCCGTCCTACAATATTGCCTCTAAGTTCATTTCCTTTGTAGAGCCTCTCTATATACTCTTTCCACCTTTCAGCTTTCCCTTCTTTGCTGAGAACTGGTTTTCCATCTGTGTTCTTTATATTCAGAGAGCTGTTTTTCTTATCTCAAGATATCGTTTTTATTTTCCTGTTGGCTGTATCCATTTTTCCCCTAGTTATACATTCTTCTACATCCTCTCATTTGCCTTCTAGCCACTCCTGCTTAGCCATATTGCACTCCCTGTCTATCTCATTTTTAGTCGTCTGTACGCCATTTTGCCTGTTTCATTTACTGCATTTTTATGTTTTATCCTTTCATCGATTAAATTTAGTATTTCCTGTGATATACGAGGATTTTCTGTAGGTCTAGCCTTCCTACCTATTTTGTCCTCTGCTGCCTTCACTATTTCATCTCTCAATGCTACCCATTCCTCCTCTACTGTTTAATTTTCTTCCATTTCTGTCAACTGTTGCCTAAATCTCCCTCTCAAATTCTCAAGAACGTCAGGTTCCTTCAGTTTATCGGGTTCCCATCTTAACTTTAAAAATTTAGAGAATGATTTAGTGTTTGAAAGACCTGTTGAAAAGAAAATTCGGGGACCTGGGTTTAGAAGAGCGAAGCTATAGTGCTTATAACATTCCTTTATTGGTTGCAGTTCATTTTCTATTACTATAAAATAAAATATACAATTTGTCACAGGAGAAGATTTATCAGAGTGTTTACAGGTTGAACTTAGGTATTATTTTCTTATGAATATGCTGTTGAGAAAAAAAATCAAGTCTCGGTATTGTGTTCTATCCTAAAACTATTACCTTCAAATGCCTAACATGAAACCATCATTCCGAAAACATTACATGCCAAAATCAGCTGCTCAGATCTTTGTAAGGTCTAACAAATACTGAATATATTTATGTTACTTTATTATTTTACTCTTGAAGCACTTGGTAAGAATTTAGCCTTGACAAAAATTTAATTTGGTTTATTATTGTAAATAATAAAATATGTCTATATGGACATTAATCTACGAGTCTCACTCAGTAAGTTGTAAGGGGGTAGATTTTGATATACAAATGCTCAAAATGAAAATATTAGGTCATCATTGTCATTATGACCAGGAATATTATTACATTATTTCTTGCTGTTACTTAATAGACCATCTCTTACATTTAGAATATAAGTACATTTAGATAAACTGGAAACATAAATTGAAAAAAAAAAAAAAAAAAAAAAAATCACAAGGCAGGCAAAATACAGAGACATGGGCTCTGAACAAAGTTGAAAAATAAACCAATAAACTGCATATTAATGAGGAATTTTCGATAATTATTATGTAGTATAAGATATACTTCTCATTCATCGCTGTAAGAATATTATAATGTTGGAAGTGTTTTCTTGTCTTTCTAAATATGTTGCTATGCATCAATTGTAATATGTTTTTAATCTTACAATATTCTGCTCTTTCTCAAAACTTTGCATACATAGATATTACTACGTGTTTATTATTTTGTGTTTATTTAGTTAAGTATGAATCTTCTTGTGAGGTATAAAATCAGTTTTCTTCATGCTGACACTTATGTTTTCCAAAAATATTATTAAGGTTTCCAGACAAACAAAATACGCAAAAAACAACAGCTATTATATCTATTTGGCAACAGTCATGAAATATATAGTCTGTTCTATACATGAAGGGTATTAAATGCCAAATATGACGTTTATTATGGACTGAACTATACTACACCTGATTATAAAACAACAGTTCAGCTGTTTTTACATTTTAACACTTTCTGTGATACAAGTACAATTTAATCTTATTTGTCTATGAAGTGTCACAAACTTGAAAGACAACTTTTTTGACATATAATCATTTTTAGATTGTTGCTCAATAATAGTAACAAATTGTAGAGATAAAAGTATATAGAAAATCATTAGTAAATTGTAAAGAAACGTAGTAAATATGCTGATGAATATGTATTGAGAGCTGCCTAACACCATAAAATAAAGTGAAGTCTGTTATCTTACTACTTCACTTAGGAGGATTGATACCAGTTCAGGTGTCATTTGAAGACATTTTACATGTAAATTTAAGTATTTTCGCTTTATTTCATATTTGAAAACGCACCACTAGATTCAAAACAAACACCTTCTGAAATGTCAATTAACACTTATCAACATAAATTTTCACAGCACTGTTAATTTATTTATAAATTTTTTATATCATAATGTTATTATGAACGACCAATGTCTATATCAAAATCTTAAGTGTAAACCGAGTAATTGTATATAACAAGTAGGTGAAAATCTTAGAGATACTATATCCAATTTTAGGCATGTTATAACAGAAATTTCGACAACCTCTCTGGGTTCAGTCTAGTCCATCATGCTTGTGTAAGGTTGTGTTTGTTAGCATTCAAGTCTGTGTCAAAGAACTTGATGTAAAGAATGAGCACTTTGGTTATTTTTTGTTCAATATGACGGACATGTATTGGAGTTGTAATATTTGATTGGAAATAAATTTGTTCACTTGTGTAAGCACCTAAGTGATGAAGAATTCCATTACCAACCTGTTACAAATTCGTGACCTTCCTTTAAAATGAGAATCAACTACCTAGACCACAAGCCCTTCAAGACTACAAGCTTTCTACAAGAACTGTGATTCCCAACATCGATCATAATTATTTGTTCCTCCAGTCTCCAAGATTTAACTCTGTTGCCATTTTCATAGTTATCTATGACACAAGCACTGATAATTACATTGGAACTGTTATTACGTTGTGGTACTTGGGAATGTTACAACTTACAATTTCATTACTTTGTAAACAAAATTTGGTTTGGCATACATAAATATCACTTACTTCGTAAAAAGTTATGAAAAGCCTCTTTTGTACATAACATGCATTTCTCTTTGAAGTTGAAGTGACCGACGTAGCACGCCTTTGGCTTGTAAGGAAGCCGAAAGCTCGCTGCTACCATTCTCTTATTAAAGTACTTTTCGTATTATGTTTCTTTCTGTCATTTTACCGAGCCTTTTCAAAAATGTGGATGTAAACAGACTCCCTGAGTTTAATATACAATCGATAAGTGTGCTCATTATAAGCTTTTTCACAATGCTTCCATCACTCTCAACAATTTTTTTAGGAAATGTTACACGAATTCATGTCAGACATACTTAGTTATAGCACGACAACATATAATGAATGGAAGCGACTCCAAAATTTTCGAACCTTATTGTTCTGCGCTAATACCTGTTAGCGCGCTGTGAAAAATGACCTTCCGCTCACCAAGGAAGAAATAGACTGTAGTGCGCTAGAGAACAATTCATACAGACTTTTCCTATTAACTGATCATTCACGTCATTCAATTATAGCTCCTTTCACGGCACCTGTATGCAGTTTTATACCACAAATAAACTCCATGCAATCCGACGTAGTTCATGCTTGTGATTGTATATGTTCTGTTCCTGCACCAACTTGAGATGGTAATTTCCAACATATAACAGAAACATAAACAGAAGTGACCGTGTTAAAAAAATTAGGTATTTCGCCACTTTGCATAAAATTTGAAAAACTAAAATTTGTTTAGTTGCTGTAGTGTCTTACACGGAGTACAAAATATGGTATCAATCAAATTTGTAGAGACTTGTGTGCTCTTTAAAAAAGAACTTACACGTAAAAGCTGTAGGAGCACAAAAAACTGAGATATTTTGAAAAACATGAAAAGAATCCGAAATTTTATAAGTTTTTGACTGCAGAAAGTTTTCTCAAGACAAATTTTGTTAGAATAGCTTGGTTTTCTAATCTTACCAACCATATGAACGAGTTAAAACCGTAGACTACTGATAGCTTCAAAGTAAGGCGACAAAGTTTTGTTTACTTCAGGAAACAAGGCGGAAAAAGAGAGCTGTGCATTAAATTTACAAAGCGAGTAATGTTCATGGACTTTTTTAATTCATCACTGAAAATGCGTAAATAGACTATGATCACCAGTCAAATTCTTTGAAAATACGACGACGAGTACAAATATTTTCAGCTATGTCGTCAATGAGTTTTTCTTTCGTGTCTACTAACCATTAAGAACTGAATAAGTATGATTTGAATCTTACTGGAAGAAGACATTGAATCCTTTCTGTATGTCCAATTGTGCCAACGAATGGCGTAGCACAGTGATAGTGTTATGGGCTACCACGCTCTGATTTTTTCGGTCGCTGGCTCAACTCCAGTTGTATCTTATATTTTAATACCTCTAACTACTACCCTTTCACCTATTATTTGTACAAAGTTTTATATATGCTCTTTACAGAGCACCGCAAATGATTATTATTATTATTTTTATTTTTTTACGAATGTAATTTATATTTAATTGCAGACACATGTATCTCACCACTACGAAACACATAAAATTCCTAATGAAACACAATATCAAGTTTACTTTGAAACGTAATTGTACTATCCTGGCAATTCAAATGTTCAAATGTTGGTAAATCTATCGGACCAACTGCGTGCTCATTAGTCAGTAGCTTACAAACTACTTAAATTAAGGTAAACTAACCTAAGGACAACACACACATCCATGCCCCAGGGACGACTCCAACCTCCGACGGCGAACAACCGCGCGCTCCGCACGAGGTGCCTTAGACCGCTCGGCTACTCCACCGCGGCTCCTGGCAATTGACATTCTAGTGTTTCATATACCTTACAGATCATTAGCTCGCAGAATTCTTGCCTCATCCTTTATAACCTATACAGCAGACGATTTTAGACGAACCTGTACACTTTGTAGCGCTTGCGACAGCAAGGTTCAAGCAGGTTTGAATCTGAAACGTCGCTGGTTGTCGCGTCTGACGCGCGGCACTGCAGATGTCGCCCACGTAGGACAGACCCTAATTGGCTGGAAGCTGTCGCGAGCTGTCAATCGCTTTTGTCGCTCACGCAGGCCACGACCTAACAGTGTTGATGCATGTAGCGTCGAACATCAGCATCTGACGTGGTGAGTACTGACTGTCTCATAGAATGAACGCTTTCACAGCAGCTATTGCCGTCACTTAAAACTTCCGAGCCGAGATGCTGTGGACCATACACAAAACCTTCCCCTGACGTTTCGTCTTCGACTGCGGAAGGCATCCTCCGAGATAAAGCGGCGTACTGCAACAAGAGCGCGAGTCAGCGCTGTATATATAAGGCAAACAGAGGGCGCCGCTATCAGTCACATGACGTCGGCTCTGCTATGGTCTCTGATACTGCCAACCTTCTCGATTGAAATTAATGAATTGTCACGCTGTTGCTGCAATGCTGACATCCACATCTTACCAAGTTTAACACCTTCATCTTTTTTGTTAAAATTATTGTGGTGTTTGATAAGCTCTGGATGTCGGCATTGCAGCAACAGCATGATAATCGATTAATTTCAATCGCGAAGGTTGGCAATATCAGAGACCATAGCACAGCCCTCTGTCCCGACGTCATATATATAGTGGGTGATGCAGCTCATCATCAGCTGCAGCCTGCGTGTCGCAGTGGGGCTAAGGCTCCTGTAAGTACGAGTTGACGCATCCGCCATTTTCATTCTCGTGGCTCGTAAGTTAAACACACTGCGGTGCGGGTCGTTGTGTTGCCATAAACTGCTCAAATTATTCCAAAGGTGGCTACAGAACGTTTAGTTTCTCGAGAGATTCTAAGAGAAGAAAAAAATGGATCATTAAATGTAAAAACTGGTAGCCCGGACCGAGCCCGCAGTTATAGATTGTATAAGTAAATAGTTATTATTATGACTTGAAGCAATATTTAATAGTAAAAATCGTCTGTGATATGGGAACTTACGGTTTTGTTTAGCTCCTCTGAAAGTACTACCTCTTAACAGAGAAGCTGCCTGTAGGGAATTAGCAGCCGCAAAATATCATATTACAGCAAAGCATCACAGAACATACTGTTTTAGAGCACAATATGTGTGTCTTGAGGAATACACCCCATCAAAAAGTTTTGTACTCACATTGCACAAATTGTTGAAGATACTTCTGTTACGTTATTGCGAGAAAGTATTATAAACACTAAAACGGAAAATATAAATATACCGAGCAAAAAGTTTCGTTACGGCTGTGGCAGCGTACTGTGCTGATACAGGCAACTACCGTTGAATGCTATTTGTGGTATTTAGAAGTTTTAGCGTCATAACTTGTAGTATGCAATTTGAAAGAATAGTACGCTACCTGATGTTTTATCACAAAATACACCCCCAATTCAATTTCTTATTAGTAAATGCCAATACTGATGCTTATCTATAAGAGGCTGTAACACAAGTGGAAAAGAATACTGCGTAAATTTTACTTGCCGCTGCGGCGGCGTAATGTGCTAATGTTGGTAACGAAATGTTTGCTTTATAAGGATTATTAATTACTGACAAGACACGGGTACTGTTATATATGAAAACCTGTCAACCGTAGAGAAGCAACAGAATTATTTATTTATTTCATGGACAACACATTCTATACGATTAGGTTTTCAAATAGCATTCAAAGGTTGTTACCAACATCGGCACCGTGTGCCTCTACGACCGTAAACTTTAGATTCTGTTCACTAATATTCTTTTTAGTTTTAGTGTTGAAATACATTCTGAATTTTTTTCAGTAACATAATAGAAGCACTTTCAGCAATTTGAGTACAAAAATCCGATGTGGTGAATTTGTCACGGCGGACAACAAACACTTACTGCAAGACGGCAAACAAACCTCGCATATTGACAGTCATTATTCAAATAGAAGACACGATAGCGTAAAAATTTTATCTAACTGACTAGTTCGGCAGTATTAAACGTAATAGCCGATTTTTATCACAGAAATATGTTTCTTGCTCTTTTTTTTCTGTATTTGGACAGAAGCAGCAATAAGTAAAGAAAACGCGAGATTTTTGTGTCTAATCCACATAACGATGTAAAAAAGAGCGGAATGCAAGCTCAAAGTAGCACGATCTAAGTCGCTATGCCGGTAACTTGTAAAATATTTCACTAAACTTAAATAAAAGACACTGTTCGTTTAAGCTGTGTGCTGTGTTTAGCATTCGCAGGAATGAAAATGGCGGATGCGCCAGCGTGTGTTATTAGGAGCTCTAAGTGGGGGGGTGATTCTATTTACACTTCGGTAAAATCAGACGTGACGTCATTATGACGTATCCACACTATCGACGTCCAGAAGAGCGGCGCATCGACTTTTGCGATCGTTCGAGACGCTGCTTTTGGGTGGGACAACATGCTTAATTCGACATTCTTTCTCAACTGCATACTTTTTTCCTTCGTAGTTTAATGACAAAACTAGGCCTTACTTAATATTGGTATCATGTTTTGGAAAGCACTGACGGAAATTTCAGTAAATGTAAATTGAAAATTATGTCAGGAATAACGCAGACCGAGCCTTAGAGAACGACAACTTCACACATTTTCAAAGACAAGAACTAGCATGTTTCAGCAACTTGGCCGTAGATGAGTACCCAGTTTTACGAAATGTTTTACCTGATGTTCGCAGGGCCTCTGTAACAAATAACTGTATTAATATCCAGCTTATTTGATTTATAGTTTCGGCGAAAACATACATATACCTACGGCGACTATATGTTGTTTTTGTATGTCGCATATTTTGACATGTCCAAGTACACATTGTCGCTTCATAGCCTGGTAACCGTATTTTGTCCTCTTAGTTTAACGTAGACCCCGTACTACAATTCAACTCGGTAGCATTTTTCGCTTAGAGAAAAAGTTTCCATTAGTTTTAAACACAACCTTCACAAATGGGCCACGATGACATCAGATTTGGCTGAATAACGTTTCAGAGCTCACAGTGTAGGTCCTTTTTCGGAAAGTTTATAGCTTCTTACTTTCAAAAAAAGAAAGCAAAATCATAGCTTCCGAAACTGTAATGAATATACCATTACCAACTGAAGATATTATCAGCTACTCCTTTAATTCGTCTGCTACAATTGCAACCGCAGTTTTGCGTCTAGAACGACCACACAAGTCGATCATGGCTCCAGTCGCCTTCGATAGTGTGGATACGTCATAATGACGTCACGTCTGATTTTACCGAAGTGTAAATAGAATCACCCCTAAGTGGGTCGCCTCAGCAGCCGGCAGTTGTCTGCCAGATGAGCGGCCTCCTGCAGGCACGTAGTGCCTCCCTGAGCCACGGCGCGGCGCTCGGGTCGGCCGGCTGCCGTCGCGCGACTGTCGGCTGTCGCGGCGCGCTGACAAACGCCTTTTCGATTGGCGGCCTCCCCTCCCCTCCCCTCTCATCCCCTCCCCGCTGCTGCTGCTGTGGCCTCGCCTCCATTACGGGCAGCGTTTATGCGTTTTTAATCAGGGCAGCGCGGCGGCCAGCTTGTGTCAATAAAAATGAGCCACGGCCGCGCCTAGCCGATCCGGACGCGAAAAGGGCTGCGAATAAATCAGCGTTCATTGTAAAGCGATACGCCAATACGAGTTCTACGGCGCTTTTCGGAGCCACTTACGATAATTTATGGATCGTAGATTAAGCTCGGCGCCATTTTATGAACATCTTACGACAGGGAGCACCGCCTGGTAAACAACGATGCCCGCTGGTGCACCTTTCGCTCTGATTTGTTTGCTCGTTTCATTTATGACCTTAAGATGAAGTACGTCATTTTTCTGTAGTTTTTTGTTGGTCCGACAGCGCTTTTATGTGATAAAAAGTAATTGCGATTTGTGTTACACACGTGTAGTATCTGTATCAGTGAGTTGCAGTCAAAATTGCAGAAGACTTAACAGTTGTAAGAGCTGTTTTGTTAGAATTTACTGAAATGGCACTATGTGTGAATAAATAGCTGCAGCGAAATATACAAAATGTAATCATAAAACTAGAAAATGTCTTTAAGGAAACAAACTTAACGAGTAAATCTAAAATTATTCTTTGAAATCTTGTTATTTGGAGGAAGAAAATTCACTCCTTCCAGGAATCCCTTTAGGCCCCAGTAGAACGAATAAAACAAGACTGTGCTCATAATTATTTGTTTACTGCTGTGACGGAAATTATACTGGAGATCTCGTCTTAATGAGTTTTGTATTGGCTTGTAACTGATTTTGTAGAAACGTAATACTTCCGTATTCCACATAATCACATATTCGTATAGTATGCAGCTTACTTTGCTTTTTATGCTTGTATATGGCAATATGTCGTTCTTATATTTTACATCTCACACTATGTGTCGTACATATTTCGTGCATTATTCGAAACTTCGTTTTCTCCCTTCACAAGAGACGATGTTGCGTAATAAATTAGTCGTGACACTACTGTAGCATGTTGTGTTTATCTGTTTATAAAAAGGCCTGATAATGGTGTCACTGCTGGACAGAAAAACTGTCCTTCATTAAATAAATTCTTAAATTATGGCTAGCAGAGTCGTTTCTTATAATACCTATAATAAATGGTCGGTTGCTCATCTACGATCTATTATTCTGTTGTGACTACTAGTTTGTAGGTACCCAGGTAAGGTAAAGCAGTCAACAATCCGAAGATTGGTTTGAACACCACAGTGCTTTACTAGGCATGGTCCTGTTTGGAGGTGGTATGCCGTTGCCTTCCTCCGACCTACGAACTGACTTACCCAGCCAGTTGTAGGGGGACCTACAGTTTAACGTGGGTTCCGAACCACGGTGCTACTCGGTATTTTTCACATGAGCATTACTGCCAGAGGTGAAAGAAGTGGAAAGTGACAGATAAAAATCCTAGGACCTGGCGGGGATCGAACACGCGACCTTTGGATTTGTAGTCTGGCACTCTACCACTATGCAACCGAGGCGCACCCAGAACTACATACATATGTAGCACACGGAAACTAAAGAAATGTTTTACAACCATATGCTCCAGCCACCAACAAGAAACACCAACATTTGTAATGGGTTGTTTAAACCTGTTCGAAAGCTTGGTGCTGTAGCCTTTAATGATTTATTCATTCACCTACGCTAGAGGCGTACAGCAACATGGGAGATTGTGTCACCTCCTCTTAGCAAGTAAAAATCCTCGGACACCGGAGACCCTCGTCCTACTTACTACTGGCAAGGAATTAGAAACAGGAATGCCGCAAGAAGTGCTTAGAACGAGTTGAGGCGACCGCGGTCTTAATTGGAATGTCGCTTTGATCTGTACACGTCACGATTCATTGAGCATACCTTAGCAGACGATTGCTATTCCTCTGCAGCTCTCGAAGCGACGAAGAAGCCTGAAACATCCCTAGGTTTAATTTGAGGATGTGCTCCATTAAGTTTTATGCTGAGGGCAACAAGATTCTCAAATAGAACGAGAGCTAATTGCTTTTCGCTAATTGTTTACACGTGCCTCTGCGTTTCCTGCTTGGATTAGTCTTTTCCGCAACCGATCGCTTCGTCTCTGCTATTCTAACGTGATGCGTGCAAGCAACCGGCTTACGTTTTTCGTATGTTTCTTCTCATTTTCGAGCTGTTCGGATTTCCATATGCAAACGATTCCGTTTCAAACAGCTAAGTGCCACTGATTTATAGCTAACTACCTTTATATGAGTCCTTATTACAAATATTTGTCACGTACGTACCATCAAATTAATTTAGAAACATTAAAAAGATTTTCATTTTCATATTTAGATAAGATATCTGCAGCATCCAAAAATTGGCAATTGTCCGTTAATAATTATATCTGTGAAGTCATCTGTATGAGCACTAAAAAAGTCTGTTTAACTTCATTTACACGATAAGTAGTCAAATCTACTGGCCATCAATTCAGCTCAGTACCTATTGTGGCGTATTTTATTGCACTTACACTAAAGCCACATTATGAATACTTCACCTTCGCTTGTTCAGTGGTAGATGATTTAATTGCTCGCCTGCCATTAAATCATCAAAAAATATTAGGACGTCGCGTTTTATACGCCAGGGAAACTTCCAATATGACACATTTCATTTTTAACGAATTTATTTTTCATTCTTGATGAGATACTTACACAGCAGTAATACATCTTTAAGACTGCTTCACAACTCATAGAGACAAACTTATACTGACTACATCATGGCTCAAGACTGATTTAAGACCAACTGTGTTCAAAGTAATACTAGCTTCACAACTAGCTTAATACTGATGTAAGGACTGACTTCCATGCTGACTGCCAAAGTGATACTAACTTTACAACTCTACAACTAACGGAGTTCGCGCCAATTCGCGCGTATTAATACTTAATGTAGTTTCGAGAACATTCTAGAACATGGAAGTTACAATGTTTTATATTACATACTTTGTTTATAGAACATAAATGAATCTTGCTTTACGTAAAGATACACAAAATTATGACAAATGTAATAATAAGATTTTCACATCAAAACAAAACAATACAAAAGATCGTAACTAAATAACAATGAGCGCAGTATTAATATATGTTTACATTATTGAAATTGTTAAGTTTAAGTTATTATTGAAGTTTACGGTCAGCAAAGTATTACATTATGGTCAATACATTACAGAGGACCTCAGATATTGTTAGTTATTAATTTCATTTACAAACACATTATTGTCCAACACTAAACTTACGACTTTCAACAATTAATTTATTTATTTAGTTCATTAAAAGACCCAAGTAATGAAAGTGATAAAATCAATGTGACTTGCCATAAGCGCCATAAAATGCTTATGTAATATAAATATGGAATATTAGGGTATAATATCACGACCAACTGTAATGTCGTATGCTTCATTTGTTCAAACAAACGGGATTTTCCAGGGTATATACATTACACTAGGAATAACAATTACGAACAACGTAAATTGAAGGGATTTGAAAGGAACACACAGAAAGTGTTGTAAGGAAACCGAACCAAAAGCTACGTTTCATTGGCAGAACACTTAGAAGATGCAACAGTTCGCTCAGTGACCACGGGAAGTGTGGTGGGCTAATGGTGCTGAAGCCAATCCCCTCACCCCCATTCCCCCGGTCATCTCCTGATTTTTTTTCTTAAAAGAAAAAAAAAAGCCGGAATCGGAAATCTGAAATAGCAGACATGTTTTAAATCAGAACGTAAGTATAATTTGTCAAGCACAAGTTAACGTGACAATGCCGCCACTGAGAACATGTGCTGCTGTTACTGTGAGCGGTTTTAACGCCGCCGCGACCAGCTTTGATGCGGCCGCTATTTTTACTTCTGTGCTGAAGTTACTAACCGATAGTGATCTACCCATCTAATTTTCATCATTCGCACCACATTTCAAAAGCTTCTATCATATTTTTGTCTGAACTCCTTATCGTCCACATTTTACTTCCATACAATGCTACACTTCAGACAAATGTTTTCAGAAAGGACTTCCTGACACTTAAACTAATATTGGATGTCAACAAATTTCGCTTCTTCAGAAACGCTTTTCTTCCCGTAGCCATTCTGCATTTTATATCTTCTTCACTTCTGCCATCAGAAGTTATCTGGAGACATAATGAATGCGGATATACTCGAGGAAGTTGAGAAGGAGAGAGACAGGAGTAAGATCATACAGGATCTTTGTGGAGGAACGCAGATGGATATAGTAAGTGATGCGGAGGGAATGGCACTGAAGGGTTATGGTGGACTTGTAATAGGTGGAGGCAGGATCTAGGTGGCATAGAAGCTGCAAAGATCGGGATCATTAACGAGCAGTAGATGTAGTGATGGTTGGGGGCAGTCTCCCCATGTCTGTCTGAAGCGAAGGTTGACATGGAAGACGGCTTTCTGGCAGAAGGTCTGGAGGTAGGGATTCCAGGAGAGGTAGCAGTCGAGGGTGAGGCCAAGGTACCTGAGGGTGGAAATTTGGCAGATAGTGTGGTCACGGAATGTGAGGTGCAGATCATGTAAGAAACGGGTGGTACGACCTATCAGAGATTTATCGGGGTTGATGGAGAGGAGCCACTGGTTGCATCAAGTGGCGAATTTGGGGAAGCTGCTAGAAGCGGGTGTGGGAGGGGGGCGAGGGCAAGGAAAGCAGTGTCAACATACTGAACGAGGTGAACAGGAGGGTGGAGTGTGGTTTGTCTGCTGAGTAAATGAGGTAGAGGAGAAGCGAGAGGATGGGGCCCTGAGGCGGAGAGATGAAATGAACAGGAGCTGCAGTTGTTGACTGTGACACGAGATGAGCAGTGGGAGAGAAAGGGAGCGATGAGATTCCAGCTGTGGTAAAACATTTAAAGTACACACTGTCGTATTACTGCAACAGTAACAGTAATAAACGCCGTAAAATAAGTTGTCTGATGCTATTTCCAGGCCAAATAACAGCTGGACTTCAACAAAACAGACTAAAAATAAATAGTTGTCACTAAAAAGTAATCCGAACGCCTACTTTTTTCTGCCAGAAAGGGCAGTACTAGAGTCAAATAGTGTGATTTTATGTTAAAAAAAACTAAAACTTTAAAAATTGTAATATTTACATCGAATTTCACAAAGTAATCGTATAATTAATGTGTGACATCCCAAACGTAAGCAATCCTAGCAATTTCTAGGCCCAGCTAATCTAATATCAGTTGAAATTTTTCCAAAAAAGAGGTGAATTGTATGGTTTTCATAGCGATATGGCTTACCCTTTTGTAGGACGAAATACATGCTACAACTCATGATAGTAAAATCACATAACATCGAATAATGCTAAAGCAAACACCCTCTAGCTGCGTCCTAGCCTAACAGAGCTAGTAAAATTTGAAGTCACAGTACACAGTTGTAGTAAACTAACTTCCACATAAGGAGGACATATGCTATCCAGACAGGAGTAAGGCATGAATTACGATATTACACGTAACTGCACTTCGCGACAGATATTTACATCAAAAAACGTAATCTTCTTCGTGAAAACGTCCTCAGTGTGAGAAACTAACTTTTCTTTACATCGCATATAATCACAAAATATCCAAGTTAGCTAAAACATTACAATAATAAGTATGCACCTAAATTTTTGGGAAGGAAGGAGGTGAATTTTATTAGAATTTTTATTATGCTGACATACCAAGAAAACTTATGACAGCAAAGGTATTGACACAGAGGGACACAAAGGTACTGCAGTTCCAAAGACGTAACTGTGTTCGATATATCGTAATTCAACGGTAATTATTTATGTAGTAAAATTTCCAATTGTTGCTTTAATTACAACTGGTGATTGTTACTATAGGGCCTATTTCGGCATAAGTGCCATCGTCAGATATTCTGTGAAAATGTAACATTTTCAATTACAAATCGAATTTCATGAGTTTCGTAATTATAACTTATTTCTAAATATTCTTAAGTCAAATGTCGTGAAATCCATATATATTGTCGGTGTTCGTGCTGTCATCTATTTGGTTGTTCTTAAGGTTTGTGACAGCAATATTTGTTCTATAAGAGTTTTAAGATTTTATTACTGCCGTTTGACAATTCCATGACAGATACCGAGCGTTATAACATGGTTACATATTGTTATCTTTATTATAAGTTGTTTTATAAGTGGTTTGTAAGTTTAGGGACTGATGAACCGCATTTAAGTCACATAAGCTTAACCAACATTTTAACATTTCTGGGTTCAGATGTAGCAACAGTTGTTGAATTGGTTTGTACTTTGTTGGGAAACTGTTTGCTTTCGTTGTTTTACTGTCACGTTTGTGAGGATTTTCCTTCAGTTATAACTGTTGCGGCTGATCTGGTACATTCAATAATGTACGTATTGCTTTCAGTATAAGTATTTTATGTTCAACAGATACCAATTTGACTGGAATTGTAGTGAAGAAACCTTGTCGTTTCTTAGTAGAAAGTTGGATCTTCTGTTGTTTTTGTTCTTAATAGAAAATGAAATTCTTGATTAAAAAGTCGTAGATTTCAAGATAATCTTAAATAAACTGTCCAGCAAAGTAGCGTTTCACACCTTCCAATGGTTCTTAGGAAACCTAATGAAGACGAGTTATTTTCTAGTTATTACCAATTTTTCTGACAGTACATACCTACCCTGTTGTAAAGGTATGATAAAGTCAGTTCAGACGATACTATTGACACTCGTCTGATATCGTATTCAGAAATGTACCTTGACAGGCCTTAAAGAATAATAACCAAAACGAAAAAGGTAAATATCTAACATAATTAATTGAAATAAAAGGTATAAATCATATAGAACCGGTAAACGTAACGAAACATAAAAAATTTAAGGAAAATAAATCATATGAATAATTAAAATCAGAGATAACATAACTGGAAATTTGAACCTAAAATAATAGTAAATAAAACCGAAAATTTTAAATGTCAAGGTAAAACAATTAAATAAGGTACAGGGAAAATTAATCGAGACAGAAATCTACCACCAAAAAAAGGAACAATGAATAAGGCAATTGTACTTGTATAATCAAAAGAACAAACAGAATACTTTTTTTTTTTTTTATGAGACTTAACTACGGAGTCATCAGTCCCTAAACTTACAAACTACTTATGAACTACTTACGAACTAGGACGGCACAAATATCCATGCCCGAGGGGGGATTCGAACCCCCGACCGTAGTGGCCGTGCAGACCGTGACTGGAGCGCCTCAGTCTCCTCGGCCACCGCGGCCGGCACAGAATAATTCATTCTGGAAACATTCCTTAGGCTGTGGCTAAGCCATGTCTCCACCATATCCTGTCTTCCAGGAGTGCTAGTCTTGCATGGTTCGCAGGAGAGCTTCTGTGAAGTTTGGAAAGTAGGAGGCGAGGTACTGGCAGAAGTAAAGTTGTGAGGCGGCATCGTGAGTCGTGTCGGGATAGCACAGTCGGTAGTGCGCCTGCCCGCGAAAGGCAAAGGTCCCAGGTTCGAGTCCCGGTTCCGGCACGCAATTTTAATCTGCCAGGAAGTTTCAAACAGAATGATAATTGTGACTTTTCAAGCTTTCACGGCGGATCTGTCGTAAATACACTTCGCGCATTTGCCGCCGGATGACATTGTGAATCTCCCACAATATTTCGCCGACCCAACTGTTCGACATCTTCAGGTGGTGGTAGCTGTCAGTACTTCAAGGCGCGACTGATGGTATTTGCGCGGCAGCGGCGGTATTTATCAGGACGTGTGCAGAGTTTACGCATGCGCGAGAGACCGTTCAGTGTTGGTCTGCAGCGGCGCTTCTGGTGCATCCTACTGGGAGCCGAGGAGACGTCTTCCGCGCGTGCGCCGTGGGCAATGATGTGCTGCCGGACGCTCCTGTGGTGGAAATTGGAACTAAGTATCTGCGTTGCGCTGCGTTCCTTCGTGTTTCCGATTTTCTCTTTTCTCCTTTTTTGTTTTGATTGCAGTCAATACTGGATTCCAGGCTGCGCTCATCTGGAAACCTGCATCCCTGTTGATAAGATTATCCGCCGTACGGATGTGTATGGCCTCCTTAAAAATACTGTCCCAAAAAGATGATACGATAGAACTCCCGTTTTCTCGTAACACATCCGATGACCTGTGTTCAGGCAGTGCTCTGCTACCGCTGACTTACTAGGTTGTCCTAGGCGTGTGTGGCGTTGGTGTTCAGTACAGCGTTCTTGCACTGTTCGACATGTCTGCCCTATATAACATTTTCCGCACTACATGGTATTTTGTATACGCCGCGTTTTCGAAGGCCAATAATTATTATCACCAGCCGCTGGGAGAGCTGCTGTCGTGGCGTATAACGGAAATCAGTAGGAGTGTCGTGACTGTATATGTTAGACTGTGGTAATAATGTAGAGTGGCTCAATTGCCTGGTGTAAGTCTTTCGACTGGACGCCACTTGCATGTCCCTAACGTACCCCTGTTATCCAACCAGATAAACGGGACCTACCGTTTAACGCAGAATCCGCACGACGTGTCGTTTCTGGCGAGTCCTCGCATCGTGGAGAGGTGATGGCTGACTGTACAAGGCAGAATGAAAAATCCCGTGATCCGACCATGTTACGACCCCGCGACCCTTGGGTTCCAGGCCCGTCAGCCGCGGAGTGCGGCAAGCGTGGCCCCGCCGCCTCGCCTCCCCGCGCTGCCGGCAGCTGACGGATGGGGCGTCTGCGTCTGCAGCCACAGCGGCGTCGTTAGCGCTGGCCGTAAGGGCCTGGCGTGGCGGTAGCGGTGGCTGAGGCTGCGGTCGTAGCCATCCGTCGAGCGCGCAGGCGCGGCCATCGGTCACCCGCCACCGCCTCCACCAACGGCCATTCGACAATTGCAGCCGCCATTACCGACGCCACTGGTGCGTGAAGTCCACTGCTGTTTACGTCGTGGCCGCCACAGCGCGACAGCTGCCGACGTAAAGAGCGCGAGGTGACAACAAATAGTGCAGGGATAAAAAAGTATACTGGTAATTTAGAAAACGTGACGAGACCCAAAAGGAGACAAGAATACCAAACCATAAAAGTGACTAGTTGAAAAGTACGTCGTTGCTTAATTAAAGCAATACGTAAACGTTATTAGTTTCTCCATCACTGGATGCTTGCTGTTGTCGCAACTGTGGTTCAAATTTTTAATGAAACTCCAGCTCCAGTTGCATTTATTGGTGCTTTATTTAAGCCCACACTACCAGTTTCGGCCTCTATGTTAGGCCATTTTCAAGTCTGACAGACCTGTTACACATTATATGCAGGTCTGTCACACTTGAAAATGGCCTAACATAGAGGCCGAAACTGGTAGTGTGGGCTTAAATAAAGCACCAATAAATGCAACTGGAGCTGGAGTTTCATTAAAAAAAAAAAAAAAATCGTAAACGCTACTATTGACTTCATGCACTTTTTTTTTATTCGTGTCAGAAGCATAATGTTTACAGAAGTTTATATAGGTATTACATACAGAGATTACTTACATACATGTAAACTTCGAACTATAAACAAACACACAGAAACATTATATACATTTGGTACAAAAGCGGGCTACGTCGACAGCATTTGGGGTTGCCAACATCAGGTCGTCTAAGGTGCAGTGTGAAGGACATTCAGGCAGTTATACATGTGCTGGGTCGTCTGCACGTCTCCACAGTCACAGAGGGTAGATACAGTAGAATATCCCCACTTCATAAGATTATCTCTTGACCGTGCAGAGTTGCTGCGTAGCCTGTTTAGTGACTTCCAAACCGTCCAGTCCTCGTTGTACAAGTTAGAGGCAAAAACCTGAAGAAAGTGGCGCAATACGTCTCGAAACATGTTCGGGTGACAAAAATACGTCAAAGGCTGTGATGATATTCTTAAACGAATACCAGACATTGAGGTATGTGGCACTATTCTCCTCTAACGCCGTTCGATCTATCGTTGTTGTTGTACATCCTGGGCGTTGAGATATTAGTTTTTTATAATTGTTATTATATATTATATTTGATGTACTGTGTGTTTTGTTCGTTTGTTTCTTTTTTCCACGTGTTCGAGAACGCTGAGTCAACGACGACGACTAGCAGCAGCAATATGTGGCAGTGAACAAATCTGGCCACTACACGCTTCTAGCCGACACCATGCCTCGCCAGAGAGATACGTCCAAGGAGGTTAGAATACAGGGAGACGCCCTTACACTGAAAAAGTCAAGTCTGCCTCCGACATATTGCTAAGTTTTGGAGAAGTTTTCGTATTGTAGAACTAATGTTTTATGTCACTTACAACAAGAATAAAACGTCCGACGGTTTTGCAGTAATGTACAACGTTTTAGATGGCTGAAAATTAGCCGTTAAAATTAAGTTTTCGAATATATTATGATGAGTATTTATTGCTGTTTATTCAAGAAAGTATACGCTTTGAAAGTGCATACTTTGCAGTGACGGCGAGTTCAATGCATAAACAGCAAGAGGGTCAACTAAACGCATAGTTTTAACGGACAAATGGTATTTCAAAACTGACCAAGATGGCGGACAGCCTTCAACTGGCGTATGTGCTCGGCATACATAATGTCATCTCACCTTATTCTAACCTCCTTGGATACGTCGTTGAGCCAGCGGACTCCAAATAAAAATAATATATCTCTGGTGATATTGATGTTGTTAGTGTGGCGAAAACTATATGTTCATTATGATTGTAAATTATACTACAAGTAACCAATGTGTTGAAATAGACTGCTATGTTATATTGATTTGGATTTCTGCATAAGTATGTATAAAAGAATGGAAAATAGATACCAATGAAAAGAATGGAAAAACTGGTGTTAAAAATTAATTTTCTTCACTAGTGTAAATGTTTCAATATTAAGTGAGTATTTAATTGTTTTGAATGTGATTAAGACTGTATTTACGGGTGTTACGTTAACCTATCAGAAGTATTAATAGTGAAACATGTCACCATTTGTTGTAGTCATATTACGGTAACCAAAGATATAACTTTTGCAATTGAGGGATTGACAGTTTGTTTATATCAAAAGCTATCTCTGCATTGCCTTAGTTACGGAAGCGAACAGCGAGTGTTATCGTAACAAAAAGTAATACAGATTGACAGTTTTGATCATCAAAACGCATTGGAATTGACGCCTATATGTCATTTATTATTATGAACCTGGAAAGAAAGAAAGGCATTCTTCGGTAAATAGATGACAAAAAAGTTATTAGTCTCTATAAAAGGTTTCTTGCATAAGCCGGAATTCCTTTCCAGAATATTTAATCAAGCACGCAAACAAGAACTGCAACATCCACGAGTTAATCACAAACTGTGTTACTTATTTAAATAGTATCTGCGGGAATGCAGAGTGTCCGTATGTTTGTTTGTGTACTAGTTGCATACAAATTTACAGTTTTGTTCCAATCTTTACGAAATTCTGTAGACGTAAGCTTAAATCCATAAGAACGGTCGCCGTAAGTGGAAGAATCACGTACAACACGTTGTTCACGAAATATGACGTCATAAACAATGAGATGCGAGAAAAACTGCTGCATTTTGCGACAATGCTGTTAATTTTCTCCTAAACCACTGGACCGATTTCAACCAAATTTGGTACACATATTTCTTACGTAAAACAACAATTGCTGTAGTAGTAAGAACCACATGCGACACATTGTTCAGGAGATATAACGCCATAAAAGATAGTAGTTGCAAGTAACTGCCACATAATACGACGATACTTTATAAATACACTGTATGAGAATAACAGTACTTAGCGACTTGCAACCAACTTTAAACATTATTTCAAACCTTTATTAAACTTTTTCTCGCTGACAACCACATCAAAATAGTTCATGAGATGTGAGCACATAAACAGTAACGCTTATGGAAAATCGCCCCATCAAGCATCAAGTTTTAATCTACTACTTCTTTACCACTAATTGTATTCGCAACAGATTTTACAGACATACAGCACCTATACAAATGAAAACATACTTGAAAAAATATACAATTGTACAACATATAACTCGATGAATATGAGTTCGCGTGCATCTTATATGTCATTTGCATTTTGATTGCTATCTTTCTTTGTTCGGATTCTGAACTTATAATTTTGTACATTACGCAAGAGTCTTATTTCTTATTTATTCTCCGATAAATATACCATGATTTTAGAAAAAAAGGAGATGGACAGAGAGAGAAGGGAGAGGGGAAGTACTACGTCAAGGCAGGAACAAATGAATACACGGGCAAGGCCGGGTTTTCAGGTAGTTACATATAAAGCAGAGTGTCCGTATGTTTGTTTCTGTGTACTTGTCGCATATAAACCTACAGTTTTGTTACAATGTTCATGAAATTTTGTACGCGTAAGCTTCAATCCATGAGGACGGTCGCTGTAAGTGTAACAATCACGTACGATACATAGTTCACGAGATATGACGTCATAAACAATGAGATGCGCGAAAAAGTGCTGCATTTAACGACAATGTTGCTCATTTTCTTCTAAACCACTCAACCGATATCAATCAAATTTAGTACGCATATTTCTTATCGTGAGGTAACAATTGCTGCAGGGTTAGGAATACGTACGACACATGGTACAGAAGATATGACGTCATAAACTATAGGAACCGCAAAAAACTGCCACATAATGCTGCGAGACTTTATAAATATGCTCTATGAGAATGAGAGTACTTAGCGACTTGCAACAAACTTTAAACATAATTTCAAAACTTTATTAAACTTTTTATCACTGACAACCATAGCAAAATGATGAAAGGAAAAAAGTTTCTCGCTTACTAGTTTTCCGCTTTTTATGGAGTAAAACTGCGACATTCGGTAAGACGTTACAATTCATAATTTCTGCACTATGAATTATAGCCGCAGGAAGTTTTACATAGAGTATACACACATATACTTGAATGTACTTTCCAAATTGTATTACAGTATGAGACGTAGTTCATGAGATATGAGCGCATAAACAGTAACGTTCATGGAAAACTGCCCCAACAAGCATCAAGTTTTAATCTACGTCTACATCTACATAGATACTCTGCAAATCACATTTAAGTGCCTGGCAGAGGGTTCATTAACCACCTTCATAACTTTTCTCTACCGTTCCATTCTCTAATAGCGCGCGGGAAGAAAGAACACCTAAATCGTTCCGTTGTCGATCTGATTTCTCTTATTTTATTGGGATGGTCATGTCTCCCTAAGTAAGTGGGTGCTAGCAAAATATTTTCACATTCAGAACTAAAAGTTGGTGATTGAAACTTCGCAAACAGATCACGCCGCAATGAATAACGTCTTTCTTTTAATGATTTCCACCCCAATTCGTGCAACATTTCCGTGACGCTTTCCCCCCCGTAACGTGATAAAACAAAACGAGCTGCCCTTCTCTGAACCTTCTCAATATCTTCCGTCAGTCCCACCTGGTGAGGGTCCCACAAGGGGCAACAGTACTCCAAGAGAGGACGCACAAGTGTGATGTAGGCAGTCTCTTTGGTGGAGCTGGTGCATCGTCTAAGCGTTCTGCCAATGAAACGTAACCTTTGGTTCGCCTTCCCCACAATATTTTCTGTGTGTTCTCTCCAGTCAAAGTTGTTCGTAATTGTAACTCCTAGGTATTTGGTAGAATTTACGACCTTAAGGTTTGACTGATTTATCGCGTAATTGAAGTTCAGCGGATTTCTTTTAGTGGTCATGTGTATTACTTCACACTTTTCTTTATTTAGTGTCAATTGCAAATTTTCGCACCAAGTAGAAATTTTGTCTAAATCGCTTTGCAGTTGCTTTTGATCCTCTGTTGACTTCACTAACCGATAAACGACAGCATCATCCGCGAACAGTCTAAGGGAGCTATTCAGATTATCTCCTAAGAGAAGAAGAGGAAGAGAGGAAGAGTAGGGGACCAATAACGCTTACCTGTGGAACGCCAGATATCACTTCTGTTTTACTCGATGACTTACCGTCAATTACAACGAACTGTGTCCTTTCTGATAGGAAATCGTGAATCCAATCGCACAATTGGGGAGATATTCCATAAGCACGCAATTTCATTAGAAGCCGCTTGTGGGGTACAGTATCAAAAGCCTTCCGGAAATCCAGAAATATGGAATCGATTTGAGATCCCTTGTCGATGGCACTTAACACTTCATGTGAATAAAGGGCAAGCTGTGTTTCGCAAGAGCGATACTTTCTGAATCCGTGCTGACTATTGGTTAATAGGTCGTTCTCTTCGAGGTAGTACATAATATTCGAACAAAGTATATGTTCCAAAATCCTACTGCAAATCGACGTCAATGAGATAGGCCTGTAATTTTGGGGATCACTCCTATTGCCTTTCTTGAATATTGGAGTAATTTGGGCAACTTTCCAGTCTTTGGGTACGGATCTTTCGCTGAGTGATCGGTTGTAAATTATAGCTAAGTACGGAGCTATTGCATCAGCATACTCTGAGAGGAATCTAGTTGGTATACAATCTGGCCCGGAAGATTTGTTTTTGTTTAGTGACAAGTTGTTTTACTACTCCAGGAACATCTACTTCTAAGTTTCGCATGCTGGCATCTGTTCTTGGATTGAATACTGGAGTGTTCACTTCGTCTTCTTTGGTGAAAGAATTTCGGAAAGCTGTGTTTAGTAATTCTGTCTTAGCAGTACTGTCGTCGGTAGTATAGCCATTCCTATCGCGTAGTGAAGGTATTGTTTGTGTTTTGCCGCTAGTGTACTTCACATATGACCAGAATTTCTTTGGATTTTCTGCAAGATAACGAGACAGGATTTCGTTGTGGAAACAACTATAAGATTCTCGCATTGAAGTACGCGCTAGGTTGCGAGTTTCAGTAAAAGATTGCCAGTCTTGTGTCTTTTTAAATTTTGCATGCGTTTTTCTTTGTTTCTGCAACAGTGATCTGACCTGTTTTGTGTACCACGGGGGGTCAGCCCCCTCTTTTATTAATTTATTTGGTATAAATCTCTCGATTGCTACTGATATTATGTCATTGAAAGTAAGCCACAACTGATCTACACTCGCATTTTTAGTTTTGAAGGACTGGAGACTATCACTCAGGAAAGCGTGAAGCGAATTTTTATCTGCTTTATTGAATAGATATATTTTTCGTTTATTTTTGGTGCATTTGGGAATTTCGATATTCAGTCTCGCTACTACAACTCGATGTTCGCTAATCCCTGTATCTGTTCTGATGCTCTTTACTATCTCGGGATTATTTGTTGCTAGGAGATCAAGAGTATTTTCGCAACCACGTACTATTCTAGTGGGTTCATGAACTAACTGTTCGAAGTAGTTCTCAGAAAAAGCATTCAGAACTAGTTCGGACGATGTTTTATATTTGCCCCCGGTTTTGAATACGTAATTATGCAACACATCGAGGGTAAATTAAAGTCGCCACCGATTATAACAGTATGCTTCGGATACCTATTTGAAATATGATTCAAGCTTCCTTTACATTTCTGCAACCGCATCGTCTGAGTCAGGGGGCCGATAAAAAGATCCAATTATTAATTTATTTCGGTGGTCAGGTATAACCTCTACCCAGACCAATTCACAGGAAGTATCTGCCTCAATTTCGTTGCAGGATAAACCGTTTGTAACAGCAATAAACACGCCATCCCCTGTTTTATTTATTCTATCCTTTCTGAAGACCATTTGGCCCTTTGAAAAAATTTCGGCCGAATTTATCTCAGGCGTCAGCCAGCTTTCAGAACCTATAACGATTTGTGCCTCAGTACTTTCTATCAGCGCTTGGAGCTCTGGAATTTTCCCAACACAGCTACGACAATTTACAACTGTTACACCAATGGTTTTTATGTCTACTATTACTTCTTTACTACTAATTGTATTCCCAAGAGATTTTACAGACACACAGCCCTTATACAAATGAATACATACCTGAACAATTGCAGGAATAAACAAATAAATACCCGGGCAACGCCGGGTTTTCAGCTAGTTTCCTAAATAATGCAACTATTAAGACAATTCTACTCCACACTAATGCGGAATTTATACATAGAATTTTAAGATTGCATTTTTTAAGTAGTCGTTATTCCACTATATATATATATAGGTGCACAAAGTACAGTAAATGTTAGGTTTTTAGGCTTTTTAGTAAGGGCTAGACTTGTAGAACGACGATGTTTTTGTAGGTAGCAGACCTAATTCGTTGATAACTGTTTCTGAGGGCAATGGGAGGAATAAACTTCACTGGCATAAAATTGTAATTAGCATGATTGTGAATTAGGGTATCGAATTGTAGACGTCGGTAGGGGTGGCAAAAACAGAACAGCCTGCTGGCGGCAAAGGTGGAAGTCGGCCAGTGAGTGGAGGCGCCTAAATGCAGAGGCGAAAACCGGAAGGCGCGGGTCTGGTGGCTGTGGCGGACACGCAAAACAAGCTACTCCATGCAGCCATCCAGCGGTCGGGACGAAGTTGTTGTTCAGCCAATAGCGTACCAAGGCGGCGCGCCACCTGCCATCAAATGGAGAACTAACTGCCTGACCCGCTCGTTCATTCGATGTTTAACTTGTGATGGGAAGGACACCGCAATGAAGGTACAGAGCTTTATGATCCCAATATTCATTTTGGCACGCCCCGCAACGAGTAAGCTTGCAATTTTGAATAATATAGAAATTTATTCTGATAACTACGCAAAGCGCCAGCTGTGTAATTATGTATCAAATAGCCTCATTCCGCTAGCCTCGTGCACAGTTCAAAGTGGTACTTTCACTGCTACAGAGCGTGCCCATTCTGTGCTCTGTTCATTATGTTCAAACTGTTGTAAACCTATGCTGAGGTTATCGGTGCCTAGACACGAAAACTACTTAAAACATTAAAGTAACTTATGCTAGGAACAACGCACCCATGTCCGACAGAGGACTCACATCTCTGACGGGGAGCGGCCACGCAATCCGTAGCAAGGCGCCATAAACCGCACGGCGAATCCCAGGCGGTAATTGCGTGCTGCGGTTTCATGATACGAACTCTGCAACGACGGAGATCACCGTGACCGGGTCGGGACGGCTTACTGCCAGCAGGTCGTTGCGCCACCTCACTTCCTCAGTCTGCAGACGGTAACTGGCTCGTGTTCACACGGACTGCAGAATGTTAATGCGGACAGTGATTAGAGTTCATCAAGTTATAACCCTTCCCGTCCTACACCACCGATTACTATATGATAATTTTAAAAAATGACCCGTGTACCTAATTATCTTAATTGGGTGGAAAGGCTGTAGGAAATGAAGCTATTGATCTAGCGGAGATTATAACCGGAAAGTTGCTTTACCACTTTGGTAGACAACAACGATAGATAGGAATAAAGAAAGTGGAAAGCAAAATTTGGAATAAAATGATTAATGTTTAAATAAAAAAATGCCGAACAAACAGGACACAGGGATTAATTTAAAAAAAGTGAATAACTTATTGATTTACGGTCGCAACCTCGTTGTACGAGCAAATAATTTGATAGGATCTCAATAATAACAAAGTTAATTAACAACGTGAAAAATTACGTACAATTTGGCTGGGCAGGAAATCAGAGTAGGAGAGTCAAATCCGGTACAAAAGACACTGACAATATACTAATTACTAAGAAACAGTTCATTAACAGAGGCGTTGAATATAACACTGTGAAATGTAAGCAATAGCCACGCAAATGCAACATGTAACAGATCATGCAAAACTCTCACCCTAATACTTACCCATCTACAGCTTCAAATAATTAATTGTTTATATAAGTACCAGAAATTATTCAACAGCGAGTATGCCATGTGCTTTAGCAATAATCAAGTTGCAACTGAACTATTAACTGTACTAATAGCAAGCTCAAAAATTCAGTAATGACTTGACGTGATGACACTGAATATTTAGAAATGAACTATTTTACCGTCCGATTAACTTTTGCCCTCTCTTTAACCAGGAATTAATAACGTTTCAAACACTTGCAAATAATCACTATTCTCATTAATCAGTACTTGCAAGTAAAAACTTTACCTCAAAATAATATGCAATGGAAAACAATCTTTTGCACATTTATTGAAATATCTCTTGAAACTTGAAATTGAAAGTTAGTCTAGCAGTTTTAGACCACTTAGCAAAAAAAAAAAAAAAAAAAAAAAAAAAAAAAAAAAAAAAAAAAAAAAAAAAAAAAAAAAAAAGATCAAATGTTTGTAAATCTATCGGACCAAACTACGTGGTCATCAGTGCGTAGCTTACAAACTACTTAAACCTAGATAAACTAACCTAAGGACAAACACACACACCCATACCCCAGGGAGGACTCAAACCTCCACGGCGAGCAACCGCGCGCTCCGCAGCGAGACGCCTTAGACCGCTCGGCTACTCCACCGCGGCATCCACTTAGCAACCTACCGATCAGCAACACTGGCATAAGCTACATTTAGTAATACTTTTCTGGACGAATTGTTATTAATCACTGTCACACTGTCCTTAATGACTTTGATTTTTAATTTTCTATAACTTTGTGAACATTCTCGGTAAAACAATGGATGAGGAAGGAACCTGTCTGGACAATGTCTATGGGTAATGATTTTTAAACACAGGTTCACAAATAACAGTGATCACTATTGAACAATTGTCACTAATACGCTGGTTAGCCGTACATGCTAAGACAAACTGGGCAGATCTTACGGATTTTGGTGTGCTGCTGATTGGAGACTGTTGGCACTTATCAATTGGCAAACACGGGCTCTTCTTCGCGACGAATGTTAAATTTTGGGCCCACAACATTCCTCTAGATACATTTATTAATTATTTGCGCTGTGCCAGTATGAATAAATAATATTGGCAATTCGCCGTCTCCTCTACTATTGCCAATCCAATACGCATTCTCCTTCACGTACTTTTGCCGTACACCATTGCGTGCACCGTCTCACTATTACGTCTGTCCGCTACTACGTCAGAACAACGACTCTCTCTCGCTGAGCGCCTATGCGTTACCAGCGATAAAACTCTCTACTCAAAGATGATTCTATACAATAGGAAATCCCTCGCTAAACCAGCGTGTCTACTTTGGTTTACATCTTAGTTTCGACATATACGGAAATTAGCAGGACAATGCAAATATGTTACAGAAACAAAATATACAAATACATAATAAATTACAAAAAAAGTTATTGTGTCACAAAGTGTGCTTCGAGTTAGCAGAGCTGCGATCTGCCAGATAAAGGAACACCGTCTGGACGCGATAGCACGCAACGCGGAACATAACATTTGGTCGCGCTCACAGATTGCCACTTAGAAATGTCAAGGACAGCTGTGGACTTACTCAATCTGATGTAGCTCTACAGCACCATGTTGTCAATTCATTTAACTGTAATAAATGTGCCATGTGTTACGAAAGTTGTGTGATCTTCTTGTCATAGTGATGTAGCTCTACGCACGCCTGCCAAATAACACACCTTACAGTTTCCTTGACAACCCTTTTCCATGTCTATGGTTTGCCGCGAAACTACTCAAATAATCAAAAAACACAGATACATAGACAGTGGATTAAGATACACAAGCAAAACATCGTACAAAGAAAGATAAAATTAATATCAAGGCTCAGAATAACATTACTTAAAAATCTTTAGAATATGAAATCAAAACAATTCTCTCAAATTGCTTATAAAATGTAAGAACTATGAAACGTTGCGTAAAGGCCATAGAAAACGAAACTGCTTGTATTTAACAGCATTAACGACGAGATATGCCAGTATTGCTGCCACAGTGTTAAAATTATTCGACACTGAGAACGCCAACCGATGTTCTATGGACGTCAAACGAAAGAGTGAATGCATATTGCTAAGACTGACAGTCACGGTAAAAGCCGACAAAACAACGTCCGGTTGTCAGTTTTTTTTTTTTTTTTTTTTTTTTTTTTTTTTTTTTTTTTTTTTTTTTTGTGGAGAGGGAGGCTTCGGATGAAGTATCCATACAGTTAGCTTCATATTTTTGATGCCTTCTGTACAGCTGGTTGTGATTTGTTATTTGGCCTTCTATTCCTTTCATAATTAATCTGACGATTTATGTAACCAGTGGTAGCATTCTGCATATTTGATTAGTGAGTTTCATAATATCACCGCTTCCATTAGTATGAAGGTTGAATTTTGGGAATTCACTTTGTTTCGATCATTTGAATAAATGTTTAGAAATGATTAATATTTAGTTGGCTTAAAGATTTAGACAAGAATATTTAATCAGTAGTTAGATAACCCCATCAATAATATGCCCTCATGTGCTGGCGATTTATTAAACATTAGGACGCACAAACATGGCTAGAAACGCTCAGAGCCAGAATCATATTTAAAATAAAGTCGTTATTCATCGCCATATTCAGATAATTCTGTTGGATGTCTTGCATCATTTTGTGGGGAGTCTAATTTATATAATGGTTTTGGAAACTCTTTTACCGTACAATTAGAGAATACTCCAAGCAACCGAGGCACCTCGGTATGTGTTGTAGAGTTCCTTGAATGACTTGAAGAAGATAACAATTTAGTCCTGGCGCCTCAACGCCACGTTTATGGAGAAAACTTTGTCTTTTGCAAAAACAGACAAAACCCAGTCCCCTTACAAATGTGTTGCAGTATCACGCCTAAACCGCTTTGTCATACGGACAAGAAACCCGTCCGTTCAAATGCTGCCTTATGCCATAAATGACATACCAATAGCAACAAAGTAACACGGTAACAATACCGGACGAGGCAAATTATACAAACGTTAGCGGTGTCAGTGTATCATTACGTTTTCAACCAACAGTGAAAAAACCCATAGGACAGAACACACCTATCCTATACACTTGATAATGCTTACAAATGACAAGCGTCACTGGCTGTGCAACCATCAACCGCTGCTTACATCTTGACGATGTTTCATACACTCGGTACAACCAGCTACAACTTTCGTGAAATTATCGCCGTGCGGAATGGCCACGGGGTTTGAGAAGTGACGCTGCGGACTGGGCTGCCATTCCCGCCAGAGGTTCCAGACCTCTCTCGGGCATGGGTCTGCGTGTTTCCCTTAGTGTAAGGTAGTTTAAGTAGTTTGTAAGTCTAGGGACTGATGACCATGGCAGTTTGATCCAATAGCTTTACAAACATTTGTTAAAATAGAATAACAAAAATAAAATTATTATGGCAAAAACAATATTCTGAAAGCCTTGCCACAGATAAAACTGTACCCCAGGCCTCCCAACTATACTGGCGACATTAGAAAATACTGAACAACCTTCATACGGACAAGAGGCGCTGAAAACAACTTGAGAGAAGGTTGGGCTACACAGACAGTGAAAAGTGTGAGTGTGGTAAAACACAATATTCTAAAATGCCCTTTAGTGAACGTAACTGAAAACTATACTCAGGAAGGCTTAATATATACTATGACAGACGCAGACTACACCGAATTATGGATGATCGAAATATGATTCACTTCTAATATACCTTAAATTTTATCTGTATATGACCAATATGTTTTTATTATCAAAAACAAAAAATCCTGATGTTCTGCAAAATTATTTCTTGAGCTACTAGTTGACTTTCGGCTTCTTAGGCCATAATCCAGTAATAACTGAGTAGGTATACTGTACGGGGATTGGCGCAACCCCCGAGGGCGGCAATGGGCACAACTCCCTCCCCAGTTACGAGGGTGGGGGTTGGTGCAATCCCCTTTCCCTTATGAATAATTCATGATTTATGACCCTAATTAAAAACTGACATAATTAATGATTGAAGCTGCAGGTGCTTCAGTTACTCCAGCCGCACTGAGTAAGGTTTGGAAGGTAGTCGGTAATCGACTCGTTGTGCCGTGTAATGAAGGATGCTTAAAAGGAACACATGTAGGACAAAATGTTAGTTACTCGTTCATTTGATGTGTAATTTGTAATGGACGTCACCGTGTTAAGTTTTCTGCTTGATTCTGTTCCATCAAAATTTCCAAGGTAAGCATCGCTTTAAATACATTTCGTACAACCGTTGCAATTAATTGATATGTCATATTTACTATTATGTCTGTTCCAAGGGAACATACGTTGGCGGTGATCCGTACCAGAGATAAATATATCCATATATACGCTTCGCAAATCGCGGAATTTGCCGACATCTGCTGCTCCTGTTAAGATAGACAAACGATCTGCAACACATGAAAATTTGTCCCGGACCGGGACTCGAACCCGGATCTCTCGCTTTTCGCGAGCGGTCGCCTTAACCACTCGGCCCCTCGAGTCCCGGTCCGGCACAAATTTTCATGTGTTGCAGATTGTTTGTCCATCTTACAGGAGCAGCAGATGTGGGCAAATTTTACGATTTGCGAATCATATATATAGATATATTTATCTCTGCTGTGGATCACCGCCAACGTCTGTAGCCTTGGAACAGACATCATAATAAACATTAACGCCTGACAAGCTTACGGTGGTGGAATTGTGTCTCTTCCTCTTGCGGGACTCACAATATAACGTGTGCAAGCATGTGAGGGAAAGAGGCAAGTGCAACACATGGAAGTTTGGGTCTGGCCGGGGAAAAATGTTCAAATGTTTGTATAGTCTATGGGACTTAACTACGGTGTCATCAGTCCCTAAACTTATAAACTACTTACGAACTAGGACGGCACAAATATCCATCCCCGAGGGGGGATTCGAACCCCTGACCGTAGTGGCCGTGCAGACCGTGACTGGAGCGCCTTAGTCCCCTCGGCCACCGCGCTCGGCCAGGGAGCGTGCACGGGTGGCAGAGTGGCTAAGGCGCCAACCGCTCGCGAAAAGCGGGAGACCCGGGTTCGAGTCCCGATCCGGCACAAATTTTCATGTGTTGCAGATCGTTTGTCCATCTTACAGGAGCAGCAGATGTCGGCAAATATATGCGAAGCATATATATGATATATCATAAGTAGCTGCCTGCTGGTACTGCTGTACCGTAGGACAACTGCAGCACATCGGTCGCCCTGTAACTTGTCAGAAAGTGAAGAGTGGGCAGCCGTGTGGCGGCGGTGACGTCAGCGGGCCGCGATATACGCCAGACAAAAGCGGCCACCTTTGTTTGCGGACGACCGGCCACTCGAGAACACTGTGTCAGCGCGGCGCGGCGCGGCGCCATCTGCATACAATGGCGCGGCCGCATTAAAATTTATAATTAAGACATTAAGAGGGCCTAACGCCCGGCTCAGCCGCTTCCCAGCCTTCTCGCAATTAAAGCTGAGCCGGCGAGGCCGCGGCCCACCCGCGCCCATCACCTGTGATGGGGGGGAGGGGGCACAGCGCCTGCCAGAGGCCAGTGAGAGGGGAACGCCTGCTGCACTGTGCGCTTCTGACCACATCTGACCAACCCCACCTAGATACGAGGCCTGTGCACTGCCTGCCAAGAGGAAAAAGAAAGAGCGTACGGCTTTCTTCGCCGGAAGAACCCTTGCGGGTTTGTTCGGCCGCCTTAGTGTAAGTCTTTTTTATTTGACGCCGCGTGGATGACTTACGTGCCAATGATGATGATTAGGACAACACACAACACCCAGTCCCCTGCCGGGAATCGAACCCGAGCCTCCCGCGTGGTAGTCAGCGACGCTAACGCCTTTTTTTTTTTTTTTTTTTTTTTTTTTTTTTTTTTTTTTTTTTTTTTTTTTATGGGTAGTTCTTGTCCTTGCGGGCGCTGATCGTGTTTGTTCGTTTTGGTTCTATGTGTTCTTTGGCTCAGCTCTTTTTGTTACAGAGAGCGTTCAGCCCTCTGACCGGGCGCGCTGAGCCATGGCGCCCGGATCGCTAAGCTACGGAGGCGGACCCTGCCAAGAGTAGTCATAACACAAGCAAAATATTTCTTATGTTGCGTTGTGCTGAGTCTGGGAATACGTACACGTTGCATACTGTATTTCCGAATATTGTTAATGTTATTGCTGTTGTTGTTGTTTAGAGAGGACTAGACTGCGTTTAATGTTATTTATGTGATTCTCTGTGCGGATTTTTGCTGGCATTCAATAAATTGCCTAATATGAATATTTCAATATCGGCACGATATGTCACTAATAGTTCATAAACATCTTAAATCAAAATAAATTCGTCTATGAAACACATAAATAACATTAAGAATATTCTGAAACACGGTGTGCAACGTGTACATATTCTCAATCTCAGTACAACGGTACGAAAGACAAAGTTTGCCTGTGTTGTGACTACTCTTGGCAGGCAGCGCACAGGCCTTGTATCTAGCTGGCCGTTGCTCTGACCCCCCACACCCGTCGTATGATAATTGATGTCACTTTTCTGGCTTCTGAGTCATCGTGTTCTAAACGTAATTCCGCAACTTGGTTCAGAGAAGAGATTACGAAATAGGCGAAATGAGAGGAAGATGGCAGATATTACAGTGAGTATCAATCCCGTGGGAAATTCCGCCATAATAGTGAGTGTTTCATCCGACACCGGGATCAAACATCTTTGGATGAGAATATGGAAGATGGCCCGTCAGTTTTACGAACCAGCTGGCAACTCCCGCAGTCGACTCGTCAGGAACCTGGATCAGCAACACCACTTCAGGCCGATAATCTACTGGCCTGATTTGCTGTGGCAGTAGCTCTCTTGCAGTAAATGCAGGAGGCAACATAATCACGTAACGACAGTACAATCCACGTAGAAACGTTACCTCAACCCATATGGAAGGCTCAGCACGAATAGCACATCATGATTACACTGCTCAACATCGAGCACAGGAATGCTCGTAAGGCAGTGGCTTGGCTTGGCTTGCCGCTAGACAGCCGTTACCAATGAGCAACCACAGAGTGCAGAGGTGGCAGCAGTTGAGAATTCAGTACTAGCCGCACTGGTAAATGATGCAGCATTATTCTCTATATTTCGTGTACTACTAAAATTGTTTAGACCTTGATGTAATTTAGTTGTATTTATCCTTACAGGCTGTACATATGTGATCAGGTCGAACCCAGTAAAATAAAATCACCTTATGCAATCTAGATTGTTAACCGACATAAATATCTCTAAAGATTTGAAAGCGCTACAGAACTGGATAACAGTGTGTCACTCTAGTAACAAGAAGTGCTAGCAAACACTTTTGTAAAGTTGTTAGTTACGTTATTCTGCAGTTTGGTGTTTTCAGAAAGTCCACATGTTCAACAGAATAAATATAAACGATTTGGCATTTAGTGAATTAAGAATCCTTGCCCACCACTTACTATTTACAGCCTTACACGAAGGACAATGCATATACGACCTGAGAGTTACTTCCGCGCTGGGACAACTACATCGAAACAAGACCTTATGCTAGTGGAAACCAAAATAAACGTCCTGTTCCGCCTTGGCAAGGTAGAGTACACCTTGGCTATTCACATGTCATGCATTGCCAGTACATATAGAACTCAGGCATGTACTTGCGTAATAATATGAGTGATAGTAGAGGAAGAGAAAAAATAGCTGGCAAATTACTTGGGAGGCACTGACATGAGTGGTGTTTGCAGGTGTTAGAGCAGTACTCACAAATAAGTCAAGTTCTAAGAGAGCTCAGTATTGAAGGAAACTTTCAGTTTACTAAAGCAACAATAATTCTGACACATTAAATCAGGAAACACACCTGTTGGATAAAAATAACAGGAATTACCAGAAATTTTATTTCCCAACAGTTTTATAACAATCACTGAAAATGCCAACAATCTTAAGTGCACCAAAATATTACAGAACTAACAAGTAAAATTAATAAACCACTTATCTGCGTTTATGAATAAGATTTGCCACCCCAGTTGACATAATCTGCCTGTGTGAACGTAACGAACGTGACCACTGGTGTGGATTTGTCAAGTATTGCACGATCTAGTTCCGCTTCCCACGGTTGCAAAGCAAAAATGGAGGATGGAGGTGTAGAAATTTATAAATTTTGCTTATAGCAGCACATGCAAGCATATGCAAAACATGTAGTATTTCATAACAAATCATTTATAATAGGAAATATCTACTGGGTATCTAAAGATAATTTTAATCTATTCATGAATCTCTTTGAAGCCCTATTGACTTTTTTGACAACAAGAAAGAAAGAATTAGTGTCTTTTGGTGATTTTACTGTAGACTTCCATGAAAACTCTCGCAGTAGGAACTTATCCTAGTTAGTAGCACTGTATTTCAACTTAATTCATACTCTTTACTTTCTGATCAGGATAGCTAAGGGCTCAAAGACAACCATTGATGATTTCTTTGTAGAAATGTCTAATAACAGAAATTACATTATAAAAGAAGTAGCTTTTCAGACCATGGCATGCTTTTCCTTTTGCTTGATTTTAATACCGATGAGGATATAAAATCTATCAAATCGAAGTTCAGTATAGTATCGATTTTCTTAGGAAACTACTCAAAGAATGAATTATAGTGATGTGTACAATCCATATAGCATGCATGTTAAATACAACACGCTCAAAAATAATGTCCCTAACTTATTTGAAAACTGCTTTCCCCCAAAATTAACCTAGATTAAAGTCTATAAAAACTGTGGATTACTCAGTGCATAAAGGACACCTGTGAGAAAAAAAGAAAACTAATCAATCAGTCACAAACAGTTTAAATGTAAATGCTTTAGATCATTATATAGCAAAATATGAAAGATGGGGAAACAAACATCTAGGCAAATGCATTATCAGAACAGGAGAGTCACACCATATAACTAAATAAAGACAAAATTGGATATAGTGAAGGAAGAAACTGCTAAAACCAGAGATGAAGACGAGCACATAGCATTAAAAGTAGATGATACATGGGTAACAGATGGTTGCAGTGTTGCTAAAATTTTCAATAAGCATTTCAGAACTACAGTTGCAACGGAATATCTCAAACTTGTCGTTAATATAACTACAATAATATGAGTATGACACTGGAAACACAACTAGAAGTAATGTCCAGCATAAAATCGTAAAAATAAACACAAATCCAGTGACTATGATAATATATCAACTAACTAGGTTAAACCCGCGGCTCCACTCGCGTGTTGGTTGATTATGATAGATAAGCTGTCTTTCAGTAGTGTGCTATGACACTGGGTTTGAAGGATGAAATGAAATACCTTCTTTAGAAACAAACATTTTTAATAAACATTCAAATAAAAAAATAAAATTATGTATAGTGCTTAATGATTTACAATTAATAATGCATACATTATTCCTTACAGAATGTGTTGCAATATCTCAACACGTATGATGAGAGTAATGTCCAAATTCCTTTTAATTTCGTTTTAGGGCATTCTGGTAAACTACATTATTTTTAGTATTGTACTTGATGTAATGCGCGAAACATCAAATCGATTTTTTAAAAGAGATGTATTAAAAGAAATTTATTTTTTACTGCTCTATTTATTTATTCTTATATTTCCTTATTCGTATGCTTATCCTCAGAGAGAAAGAGCTGAAGACATTGTAGCACGCATAGACCAATGATATGGTTTGTAGCATCCTGTTTCGCTGTATGTAACCTTCTTGCTATAGAGTCGCAAACGTCATCGCTGGCCTTCAGTCCGAATTTTTTTATAATTTGACGACTTTCAACCACCATATCTTCCACCCCCTTATAGCTATCGGCATGGAACTGCTATGGTGTACAGCGGGAGACTTCTGACAACAATTACACACAGACCATTCGTTTGCGTCCTGTAGTTTTCGCCGCAGAGCGAAATATTAACACACACACAGGCACGTAGAATTTCATATACACCGGTAGCTTTCCATCCAAATATACTCCACCCTTTTATCTTTATCAACCCTCAAGCAACAATGCAACCAATAAAACCATTTTCAAAGAGTAAATATAATTATCGAAGAGTAATTATTGTTCCGCATTTCGCATTATTTCTTCAAATTACGAAATATCTATCAGATCGCTATAAAACCGTGCCTAAAACCTTCCTTAGGTGTAAATTAGTAACTGTACAAATATTTAAGTCTCTGCGTCTTGTCGTTCGGACGTTATAAGCGTACACCGAACAGACATTCACATTTTATAGATCGCCATAAAAACGTGCTTAAAGCCTTCCCCGCGTAGACATTAGTAACTGTACAAATTTTTAGCTCTTTATGTCATGTGGTTCAGACGTGATAGAAGTACAGCGAACAGACATTCACATTTATAGATATAGATTTGATTAAACAGTGTGCCTCTGTCTTCAGTGATATTTGAAGTTACTTATGTAACCAACCTTTTATCAGTGCAGCATTTCCTAAATAGTTGTAAAATACTGAAGCCAATGCTTCATACAGGAGATTAAGAAATTCAGTCAAACTTCTGCCTAATTTTACTTTTGCGAAAATTCTCAAAAATTTTAGAAAAGACAATGTACGTCTTCTTCTGAAACATTTTAACACTAATAAACTGTTATCCGTGTCAAAATTTGGATTTCTAGAGGCTGACAATACTGTGAAGGCTATCTACAAGCGCAGTGAGACTGTACTTAATTCCTTAGATAATAAGTTACAGACCACTGGTATATTTTGTGATCTGCCAAAGGAATTTGGGTGTCTAAATCAGAATATCCTTTTAATCAAATTAGAATACTATGGTGTAGCGCGAATTGCTCCAAAATTATTCGAATAACATGTCTTCCAGGAAATAAAAGGTGTCAATAGGAAAGAGACGTGTTTTGAAAGGCCATGCGCGGGTGGCCGCGAGGTCTGGAGCGCTGCGTTACGGATCTCGCGGTCTCTCTCGTCGGAGTTTCGAGTCCTCCCTCGGATATGGGTGTGTGTGACTTGTCGTTAGGTTCGTTAAACTTAAGTAGTTTGTAAGTCAAGGGACTGATGACCGAAGTAGTTTGGTCCCATACAATTACAAAAATTTGAACATTTATAATGAAATATCAGTCCTCGTCCAAATGGAAACTGGCGTTCCCAAGGTTCCATCTCAGGGCTCCTGCTTTATCTTGCATATTTCAACGACCCTTCATCAACAGCTTCATAGAATGCCAAGTCCGTTTCTTTTGCAGATGACACAAACATTGGAATAAATAGTAAGTCTAATTGTCAAATTTTCATACTCCAAAAACACTTGAAATAAAAGACCTCAACACATCATTTAATTAACTATTTTTTCTCATTTTTTATTCTCCTTGAGGAAAAAGATAACTTGCATTTCATCATTTTTTCGATTTCCGTCGTCCTTAGTTGCATATGAAATTGGTGGAGGTGTATTACCGTCTTTAGCAACTAAATGAAAGGCGTTTCTTTGTGTTCCATACGCATTTCGCTTCTTTATTGTGAAGCATCATCAGTGGCCTGTAGTACAGTTATTTTCGTATAATATTGTAGTACAGTCATAATATTATACGTATTTTTCACAGTATGACAGTTCACAGTCTGGTTACAATTTCTAAAGTTCGGATCTACTAGGTTAGAAACAACTCTGTAGCACTAGCTTTTGCAAGGTTAATTTAATTATCCAGTTTTTGGCCCTACTTAGGGTTTTCTGTGTTATTCCATGTCTGTCTTCATGGAGATGTTTGTGAGGTCTTCAGTTGGATACGGTATTTTAGTTCTTGATGAAACCCTTGCATCACCACTTCACTGTGTACTCGTTTTTGGACGTTTGTTTACAATGTTTAGTGTTGCCAACTGTCGCTTTTCGTCTGTCTCTTGTGTGTGTTCCTTGTATCTCTGAGTGTATCAGCAGTTTTTTGTTTGTGTCTGTCTCTTGTTTGTGTTCCTTGTATCTCTGAGTGTATCAGCTGTTTTTTGTTTGTGTTGGTGTCTGTGTAGACTGTGTGTGTGTGTGTGTGTGTGTGTGTGTGTGTGTGTGTGTGTGTGTGTGTTGTTATTTGTGTTAGTTTTTTTGTGAATATGGGAGTAGGGGGAGGGGGGAGGGGAGCGACAGGGAGAAGGAGGTAGGGCATTTCATGTTTCATTGCTGTTTTTCACTGTTTTTGTGGCCAGCTTGATCAGTGAATTGTTACTTATGTTGATCTGATCATTGATCACTTTCTTATTCATTGTCATGGCTCTCTGTATATGAAAGTTTTATTATAGTGCCAGGATTTTTCTGTCTCGATTATTGGTTCTGATAATTTCCATATCTTGTTCCATGGTGGATGGTTCATGCCCGCGTTCTATCAGGTGATCTGCAAAGGTGGAGTGGCTATTTTCATACTTCCGCTTCTTATATGTTCTTTATATCTGGTTTTGAAGTTTCTGCCTGTCATTCCCAGATATACTGATTTACATTCTTGGCATTCTAGCTGGTATATACCTGCCCCTTCATATTTGTCTGGTTTATCTGTTGTTCTCAATTGTAACAGAAGTGTGTTTCTTGTTCTATAGGCAATTTGTAAACATTGCTTCTTTAGTATGTTTGCTATTTTGTGTGCTGATTTGTGTTTATATGTAAGGGTGCATTTCATTTCGCGTGAAATTTTCTTTTTTTTCCGCAAAATTTCTCAGTCGATTTTGGAGAAAGTAAGCTGTTAAAAATAGAATTTTTCACACATGTTGGTGTGAAATTTTGGCGTCTCAATAAACAATTCACCTTTTTAGAATTCGTCGTAGTCTCTGCTACACGACTCAGTTTGTCTAATACATGCACTGGCTTGTCGAATCTTGCACTGATAAAGTGTGACAGCGGGCATCACGACTTGGACATTTTAGACAATACATTACTGTAAATGAAATCTATCTACAAGTACAAAAGCGTTTCTGAAATGCTGGTGACAATGATCTGTCTTTTTTCAGAAGTAAATATAAGTCACTGAATGGTGTCAATACCACTTTCGCAGGCTATTAGTTACTAGTGATCAGTGCAGTATGGGAACCTCGTGAGATTTTCTTCATACATGTTCATGTAATTCGAAATAAATAATTTTTTTTTCTTGGTGACGACCGACGGCAGTGCAGAATCATCTGATTACGGTAGCACCTATTTTATTTTTCACACACACACACACACACACACACACACAAAATGAAATAATATTCTTCACCATTTCTGATGAGGTTGGTAATAGCTTTTCAATTTTCTTTGTCTTTTTTCTGACGGAAAAACTTCAGATTTTTTAAATGCGCGTAATTGTGACAGGTTAAATATTTTAGCATACTTCAGTGACTGTGTAGTTTTATTTCTCACTGCTCAAATCGCCCTTACAATGTGCATTTCGTTCCATTTCTTTATTTTTGCTTGTGAGCCATTCATGAACAGATAACGTCAAAAGTTTAAAGATTGTTGAAATGGATTTTATGTCACCTAAAATCACATATGATAGAGAAAGATTGCGACGACTTAACACCTGTGTCTTTTATAGCTCCTTGTTTTTGTCTAAGGCATTAGACACTCTTTGAAGAAGGAGGACCTGCCTGGGTGATTCATTTGCGACAGTGTTAGGATCTGCATGGCAAGCAGCCGGTTTGTTGGGATTTAGATTTATCAGGGGTTAATGAGTGCCAGTTTAAGGACTTCAACTTTCTCCGATTTTATTTCGGAATTGTAACAGTACCGTGTAAGTGATTCCACACGACAATTTACGAGTGTAGCTATGTTATTCGTCGGACTACCATTTTAACTATTTTGAGCTGTTGATGATTTCGTGTTGTGAGATAACGGAATAGACTTAGTAGCAGAGCATCATCGATGATTACTTAATTGGGGATTCTACAACCGTTGTCATAACGCAATTAACACATCTGCTAATTTTGTGAGGTTTATTTTTAATTTATTAGTTTTGTTTGTAATGGACCACTTCTTATATATCAATGAATGTGCTAATAAACATTATTCAACTGAGTCATCTGGTGTTGCCTGCGTCATTTGCAAATGTTGGAATAAAACTTCTTTCCTTATTAGTAATATTGTTAATGACCCTTTAAGGAGAGCGTTAAAAGACAAATAATTTTCATGGAATTATTTTTCTTTCTTTTCCCCATATATTCACTCTTTCTTTCTCTCTTCTCTCCACTTCTCCTATGTTAAAAATCTTCTTGGTCGGTCTGTTATCGTTCATCCTGTGCATAGAACTTCACCCTTATTTTGCTTATATTGCTTCTAATAGTTTCTGACCGTTTCTACAGTTCTTTTGTAGGTCTCTTTAACCATACTCCCATTCTTTGAACCGGCGCATAGAAATCTCTAAGTATTTTGTCCCTTGTTCTTCAGTCTCATTGATTTTCGTTCTTCCCTTGATTACTGTTCTCTTCTAGAGCGTACAAGCCCTCTGGTAAGAGTACTTCGTTACAGTGTTTTAATTTGGCACTGGTTCGAATATTCAAATGTTTGTGAACCTATTGGACCAAACTGCTAAGGTCATCAGTCCCTAGACTTACAAACTACTTAAACGAACATATTCTAAGGACAACACATACACCCTGGCCCAAGGGAGGACTCGAACCTACGGCGGGACGGCCACCTGGTCCATAGTGCGATGTCTTAGACCACTCGATCATTCGGCACTGGTAGAAATACTTTTGTAGTATTGGTTCCAGGTGAGTCTATAGGCATTTTCTAGTTTTGTGATCCTTTCTTCATGTTGAGTTCAGTCCTATTTCGTGGATAATCTCTCCCAGGTGTTTGAAACTTCCTAATTGTGCTGTATTTCCGTTCTTTGTTACCAATGCGTGTCCGTCTGTGGATTTTGTGTTCATGTTCTGCTTTCTTATGAGATTTGTAGTCCCCCTCCCCCCAAACATTCAGTAGTGTCTCTAGACCTACGTCGGCTTCTTTTCTCTTATTTGTTATGATGGCAATGTCATCGGCACAAGTCAGACTTTTATGTTGACAATTCTCCCTGTATTACTCTTGTCTTCATTTAGCAGGGTTCTGAGATCTCTACCATTAACTTCACCTCGGATGTTGTATTTGTTCATGTTTCCTGTAGTAGCTTCCTGGTCTTCTTGTCCACCTTCATTTCTTACAGTGTATTGAATAGTGTTTCTCTATCTCTGGTGTGGGAGCCCTTCTTGAAGTTAATAATATTTGGTCGTCTTTGGTATTCTTCCTTGTTAATATTGTTCTCAAGCATCGGATTTGTTCACAACATGATCTTCCCTTCCTAAAACCTCGTATCAGTACATGTATTTCAGGCTCTAGTCGATTTCAAAAGGCCTTTGATAAAACTTTGTGTCATACCACAGGCAATAGTGAAATTTCTCAGTAGTTATTAGAGTCTCATTTGTCTCCTTTGTTGTGGAGGTCGTGTATTAGGGCTGACTTCCATCCTTCTGGTACCTTTTCTACTTTCCAGATGCTTTCCACGTAGCTTGGAATTTTTGGTTTTCTCACAGTTATGTAGTAGGTTGAAGTATTGAGCTAATATTTCATATTTCTTTTTCAGGCTTGTCTCCAGTGGTCTGTCTTTTCAACCATAAGCTCGGTAGATACACTGTCATAGTTTCTCTGAATTTCGGATCTTGTTCTTCTGCAAAGTTTTTTTCTATGTCTCTCAATCTTTTTTTTTTTTTTTTTTCTACATCTTTTTTCTCTAACGATTATTTTAGAAGAGGTCTTTTGTATCCTGTTGAATTCCTCCCATTTTTCGGATGTTCTCTGACTATTAAATTTTTTTTCAGGCTTTATTCTATCTTCTATGATTCTGTCACATGTTATGTTCTATCACCTGTGTAACCTTTTCCTCGTTGGCTGCCCCAGTTTTAACAGTTCTTTCATTTCCTCTGACAGTCTTTACTGTCAGTATTCTTAATATTCTCTGTTATTCATTTCTTATTTTGCTGTAAGTACTCAGCATCTATTCTGAAAGTTTCTTTGGTTCTCTTGATTGGTCTATTGGGTATAATTTTTGCTTTAATTGTTCAAATGTTTGTAAATCTATCGGAGCAAACTGCATGGTCATCAGTCCGTAGCTTACAAACTACTTAAACCTAGGTAAACTAACCTAAGGACAAACACGCACACCCATGCCCCAGGGAGGACTCGAACCTCCGACGGCGAGCAACCTCGCGCTGCGAAGCGAGGCGCCTTAGATCGCTCAGCTACTCCATTGCGACTTGCTTTAATTTGGATGAGGTGATGATCAATTTCGGATAATCGTTTCCTCGTTTTAACATTCATAATTTCTGTGGTGCTTTTCATGGATATCGCTGTGTGATCCATCTGAAAGTGTCCTACGGCATCGTTAGGGGATTTGAAAGCTCTTAGTTTCTTGTGGAACTGCGTGCATTTGATTTGGAGTTCAAAATTCCTGCAGACATTGATCAGGCTCTCTCCATTCTTGTTTATCTTCTTGTGAGCCGTGTGTATTCGTGTTGTGTCACTGAACTAATTTTCCCTGCCTAATTGGCCATTAAAATCTCCTAATAGGACTTTTATGTGGTTTGTAGAGATTTTGTTGGTGTTTTTTCTAGATATTCTAAGAATCTTATCATATCTGGTTTTTTCTTGTTTTACTTATTTGTGGGGGCATTTGCGTTGATTACTATATAGGCTTTATTACTTGATCGTATCGTGAGTGTTAATACTTTTTCTGCTTTTCAAATGTATTACAGAGTCCAGTATCGAATTGTGCACTACAAATCCTTTTCCAAAAAGCTTGAGATTTCTTTCTAGAACGGTTATAGCTGATAACCCTTGTATATTGGGTAGTTTTCTGGGTACAGTCGTTCTCATCTCAAAGTGTTCTTTCCCTTATTGGTAAAATTTTGATATTGAATTTATCCTTGGTGTTTGACAGTAGTTTCAATTTGCCTGCTTTCATAAGTGTGCTTGTGTTGAGTGTTCCCATGTGAAATATTTTGTTGTCCTTGAGGATTTTAGGGAAGGTCCGATTCTTGTCTTCGTGACATGCATCATAGCCTGGAACCCGATGATCAGGTCTATTACCCAATCTTAGTGACTGGGGCACGGGGTAGTGGATTCTTTTCTGTTGTTATGTCCTCTTTTATTAATTAATCTGTTGTCTTTATTTTATATTCCATTACTGTTTCGCAATTGTTACCCCATGCGTAGAAAGTTTGACTGTGGGATCACGGGTACAATGTGGCAATTGCAACTATTATACTTGCTGGGCATGAGAGCAGACGTGCACAGCTCGACCCTAACACTACATCGAGCCATATTTCTTGAACAGAGCCAATATATAGCCCAAAACGTGTAAGTTGTGTTTGAACAATACAGATTACAAGTCGAAGGTTATAAAGGTTTCACATGAAAATTTTGTGGAATAACTTTTCGGTTGCAAAATTTTAACACGAATTATTTACAGAAAGACGGAAAAGCTGGTAGAAGCCGACTTGGGGAAAACCAGTTTAGATTCAAGAGTAATGTGAGAACAAGTGAGGCAATCCTCACTTTACGGCTAATCTTAGTAGACAGATTAAGGAAAGGCAAACCTACATTTCTAGATTTTGTAGATTTGGAGAAAGCTTTTGATAATGTTGATTGGAATACAATCTTTCAAATTCTGAAATCAGCAGGAGTATAATATAGGGAACGGAAGGTTATTTACAACTTGTAGAAAAACCAGACTGCAGTTATCAGAGTTGAAGGGCATGAACGGGGTGCAGAGGCTGGGAAAGGTCTAAGACAGGGTTGTAGCCTTTCCGCAATATTATTAAATTAGTACATTTAGCAAACTACAAAGGAAACTAAGGATAAATTTGGAGAAGGAATTAAAGTTCAGGGTGAAAAAATAAAATCCTTGCGTTTCGCTGACGAAATAATAATTCCGTCAGAGACAGCAAAGGACCTGGAGGAGCAATTGAAAGGTATGGACAGTGTGTTGAAAGGAGCATATAAGATGAACATTAACAACAGCAAAACAAAGGTAATGATATGCAGTCTTAGAAAATCAGGCGATGCTGAAGAAATTAGATTAGGTAACGAATCAATAAAGATCGTAAATGAGTTTTGTTACTTGGGCAGTAAAAAAACATATGATGGTCGCAGTACAGAAGATATAAAATGCAGAATGGCAATAGGAAGAAAAACGTTTTTGAAAAAGAGAAATTTGTTAACTTTGAATATTAATTCAAGCATAAGAAAGTGCTTTCTGAAGGCGTTTGTGTGGAGTGTGGCCTTGTATGAGAGTGAAACATGGACGATAAAAAGTGAGGACAGGAAGAGGATAGAAGCCTTTGAAATATGGTGTTACAGAATAATGCTGAAGATTAGGTGGGTGGATCGCGTAACTAGTGAAGAGGTACTGAACACAATTGGGGAGAAAAGGAATTTCTGGCATACCTTGAATAAAAGGAGGGATCGATTGGTAGGACACATTCTTAGACATCGAGGAATCGTAAATTTAGCAATGGAGGTAAATGTGTGGGGTAAAAATCTCAGAGGGAGACGAAGAGATGAATACAGTAAGCAGATTCAAATGGATGTAGGCTGCCGTTCTTATGAGGTGATGAAGAGCCTTGCACAGGATATAGTAGGGTGAAGAGGTGCATCAAATCAGTCTCCGAACTGAAGACCAAAAGAATAACTTTTCGCCGGCCGCGGTGGCCGAGGGGACTGATGCGCTTCAGTCACGGTCTGCACGGCCACTACGGTCGGGGGTACGAATCCCCCCTCTGGCATTGATATTTATGGCGTCCTTAGTTGTAACTAGTTCACAAGTAGTTTGTAAGTTTGGGGACTGATGACCCTGTAGTTAAGTCCCATAAGCTCTACAAACAGCCGGCCGCAGTGGCCGTGGGGACTGAGGCGCTTCAATCACGGTCTGCACGGCCACTACGGTCGGGGGTTCGTATTCCCACTCGGGCATGGATATTTGTGCCGTCCTTAGTTGTAGGTAGTTCATAAGTAGTTTGTAAGTTTAGGGACTGATGACCCCGTAGTTAAGTCCCTTAAGCTTAACAAACATTCTCTACAAACATTTGAACATTTGAATAACTTATCAGCACGCCCTAGTGTATTGGTACTGTTAAGGGAAGTGTTATTTCTTCTTTTGACGCCGGCTGCTCGTAGTTCGGTGTATGACGGTTCCGCGGCCCACGGCTGTCCCGCGCCGGCCCTGAGGTCCTGGGTTCGCTGCCGCTCATATTTAGCGGCGGGGCTCTACTGCCGGCGCACTGCGGAACGCCGAGCTCAGCGCATGTTTTATTCAGCGCCGCGGCAATAAATCAGGCGCGATAGAGAAGCCCTTTCTGAATTTCAGCCAGGCGGACGGCGGAGCAAAACGTAAAAGTCGCGGCCCAGGCATACGGCACGGTGCGGTTGTAGGCAAGAGCGGCCGGCGTAACTCACTGGTCGATGTTTGATTGATGGACGCGCCGACTGCGTCCTCTGCCGCCGGTGGATATTAATTTCAGCTTAAAGTGCGCGGCAAACAAACGGCGATTTATTGCCGGCCAGAGTTAATTTTACGACAGGCCGGGTATGTAATTCTCGACGCGGCCGCCGGCCTAGGCGAGGGCAGAACTAGCTGCCCTGCCGCATCGCGACCGCTAGACCGTGGCGTACACTACTTAAGCCGCCCGGATCGTTTTAATTGAGACAACCGGCAGATCTACCGGCCGCTCACAGCGACATTAATTACTGGCGTTTTTAAGCACCGAATACTGATCAGCAGCTGGGAAAGCCGTGTCCGTATTGGCGAGGCCGTGGGCTGAATGGCAAGTGGCCGGAGCGGAATGGGCCGCGGTCTTTAGTCGCGGAAAGTTGTAGGCAACAAGGCAGGGGATTGCGGGTCCATCAGGGTGCAACTGAAAGTTCTCTGCCCTTCCGAAACTTCGTTTGAATGAACTTAGCAGTAAATAAACGGAGTAATTCGAAAATCTGATTTTTTAAAATATTTTTTATTTATTCGTGATTTCTTAAATCGTCTTAAACAGTTATATTACGCTCATTGCATGCTTTCTTCTTGCAGTATTTTGTAAAAAATGATATCCAACAAATTTTATATACCTCTAAAACGTTCCATTTAAGTCATTTTGGCGCATATAGTACCTCAACAGACTTGCTGTTTCGCCTGCTGTCGTAGATTTCACTAAAAAGTGACATATTCTTTAGACAACCACGTTTGTGGAAATGGTCTACATGCACTGAGTACTACCATACCGAACAAATACTTCTATAAAAAAATTCCCAGAAAATTTGTTTTTGCATATTCCAAGCGATGAGAAATGCGTAAAATGTGGTTGAAACTCGCTCACAGACATCGAAATTACATAGCGGTCACTTCCATTTATTTTTTTATTTTTGTGAGCATCCTTTAAATGTAAACAATCACTCCGTTTGACGACATAAAAATTTTCTGGGTATGGTACCGCGTCATGATGTAAGGCTATTACTTAAATAACCAACGTTTCGGCCAACCTTACAGTGGCCTTCATCTGGGCCTTCCAGTTACCCAGATGAAGGCCACTGTAACGTTGGCCGAAACGTTGGTTATTTAAGTAATAGCCTTACATCATGACGCGGTACCATACCCAGAAAACTTTTATGTCATCTGACTCTGGCCGCGGAAGCCTACGTAATTAAATCACTCCGTTTATCACCATGGTTATTGTTCTATTAGTTCACTCTTAAGTAAAGGCAAACCTACATTTATAGATTTGGAGCAAGCTTTTGACAATGTTGATTGGAATATACTCTTTCAAATTCTGAAGTCACCAGGGGTAAAATACATGAAACGGAAAGTTATTTACAACTTGTCCAAAAACTAGACAGCAATTATCAGAGTTGATGGCCATGTTTTGTTTCTTAAGCTTATGGGACTTAGCTGCAGGCTTATCAGTTCCTAAAATTACAAACTACTTATGAAATACCTTATACTAAAGACAGCACAAACATCAGTGCCCGAGAAGAGGATTAGAACCCCCGACGGGGAACGGCGTCGAGCATTGGAGCATAGCTGAAGGCCATCAAAGGAATGCAGAGGTTGCGAAGGGAATAGGACAGGGTTGTACTCTTCCTCTAATGTTATTCAATTTGTACATTGAGCAAGCTACAAAGGTAATCAAGGCGAAATTTAAAGAACGAATTAAAGTTCAGGGAAAAGCATAAAACAGCTAGTCTAAATATACCCCGAGCAATAACCTCTCTTCATAGATGAAGACAATGCAAAACCGGCAGTTATTTTTCATTTAAAATGTGTAATGTTTGCACATACGCCAAAATATTTCTCCTTTTATTTTTACCCTTCTTTATCATACCCAATTCGAATTTCACCTGACAAGTTTCTTCGTAACCAATCAGCACGAGAAAAATGCTAAGTGATACGTAGAAAGTGACCAGTGCACTAAATAAATTCAAGTATCCGTATCCGACTGTAGCTACATAGTTGCCCACTTAGCATGTAAGTTATTCAGTGACTACAAATAACAATGTTTATTTAAAAGTGAAATGTATTTCATGGAAAAACGAACATTGAATCTAAGATGCAATGATTATTTACACAATTTTATGGTTATAGTAGGTTGTATTTTTAATATAGGCATTCAGTTGATACAAATAGGCGACAGGCATATTTAACCTCTTTTCACATTTTCAGCACGTGAAATTCCGGGTTGTTTTCGAGAAACTATAGTCGGCTTCGCGTAGGAAAGCGCCCCAGTTTCCTCCTCTATTACCGCATTGACAGCCAGTGATAGTCTTCCTCTATGCGCGTGGCTGGCAACAAGCTATGACAGTCATTAATTAAAATCTCCGGGCTAAGAACTGTAAGACTTCTTTCTCCCGACGTGTCGTTGCCTGCTGCAGGCAATATCTCCAGAGCTGAGACAACGAATGCCTACTAGGCTTATATAGAGCGCACTTGTCACGTGCTGCCGACTACGAGGCTATCTTTGACCAGCGACATCTCTCTCGATTACAGGTAATCGATGGTTACAGTAGTCGACTCACCTCTGAAGATGTTGCCCTCAGTAGACAGCGAAACTTCGGGGGAAAGGAAGTTTACACATGGACCGCAGCGTCTTAGCCCGAAGGTTTTAATTAATGAAGACGCCGGTCGTGAAAGCTTACATGAGCTACAACAATGTTCCTCCGTCAGACTCCACTTTTCCATTCTTACATAAAAATTGAGAAAATGAATGTTTGATCACAAAATAATTATACGCAGGAAAACAAAGGAAGATGCAATAACTTCCGCTAAGACTGCTATAACACATATGTAGTTTCTCCTTCCTCGTGCCATGTAACGTCACCAGAGCTTGAACCAATGACAGAGCGTTTTCGATCATATAATCTACAAATTTAATGATATTTAAGCTTTAATATAAGAAAAATAGCAGTTGTTTTGTAAGAATAATGGCAGGAAATGCCTTTAGCGTTATAATCACTAAGCATAACCACAATTCAAACCATATTTTTAACATAGGACAGCGTGCTACTTGTTTTTGTTGTGGTTTTCATTCCGAAGATTGGTTTGATACAACTATTCACCCTATAATACACGGTGAAGTCATCTTCTCACATGAAAGGTAACCCACATCCGAATGTTCCAGCAACTGTGGTATGCAAATGCAGTTAAGAATCAGTTTCATTCTGATAACTGTAACCTATTTCACGATGTTTTACACAATAGAGTTGGTATGACGCATATATCAGACATAATGATTATTAATTTGTAATTTATGCTGTCACATTGTCTTTAGGTATCAAATATAATTCTGAAGAAGACGGGTTTACATCTATCGAAACCTTAGTCAAAATTTATTAAACTACTATTGTTGGCTGAATATTAATTTGCTGAAATAAGCTTATTTTTCTCTATAAACGTTTAACGAATAATTTATCTCCAAGGACATTGCTGGTTTCTCCAATGCATCAGAACCAAACGGAATTCAAAGGCAACCTGAGGATAGCTTTATTGGCAGTACGAAAGTAGAATTCACGTAGTTTGCGGGGCTGTTCAGCAAAGAACACACTCTAACATTGTTGAAAGAGAAAATATAATATTACCTGAAATAATAAAATACATTTAGTCAGTCTAAAATAGCTGTCAAAAGGCATTTATTTGTTTCAGTTGCATTTAAGTTCTTCCGCTCTCTTTCCAAAAATTTCTCGGCAAATATTTTTTCAATTATCTCTGTATTTCGTTCGTAATCGTTAAACCATTCTAGAATATTTATTGATAATTGAAGGGAAATTTATCAGAATTTTCCGCTTTTTCTACCTGTTCTACGAGGCCACAGTTCTTTCTCTCCTAAATATGAACCATTTTTTATTAATTGCATGTGTAACTATATGCAGAAACGTTTTACTTTACTTCCTGCTCGGAATTGAAGGGTCCAAACGATATTCGAAGTGAAACCTGTCAGCATGATATGTAAAATTATAAACTGTTTTCCCAGTGTTATGGTCACGATGGTCATGAAATGTACTTCGGCCAGAGTATACGTCAGTGAAGAAATCTTTCTACGCTGCCATACGTTACACTTCTACACGGACGATGATGAACTGTCGTATATTCTTCATGAACAATACAGCGTCGCACATCACCATATTTTGGTAATGAAGATGCATTCCAACACAGGCACCACAAACGACCACTACCGGAACAGCTGCCATAGAATTAACGCTTTGGCTTTGGGCACGATATTTGCGATTCTGTATGTACAGCTGCAGATGGCAGTGATCTGACAAAGATAGCTACTATGGGCTGTGCTGTTCTGTTGAAATGGAACGATGCCCCAAGTCCCATCGTTTTGATGGGCTGTAAGTCTTTTCCAAGAACTGAAACACACCGCAGCAGCGTGCTAGGGAACGTGCGGTCACGTGACAGCCGATGCATAAATTAGATCAAGATCCAGCGGGTCTGGCCGTGTCGCGTTATGACACCACTAACCAGTCACGGACAACCGATAAATTTGTTTTATGACTTAACTCAGACGTCAGGAAAATATCTTGACGTAGTATCAGCTCTCCCTAATCTCGTTTTTGAATTATATACTTTCTCGGCCTTATTCGTGTTCATTGTTTGACGGCCATTTGTTTATTTCTTTCTTCTAATGATCATATCGTAAGTATTTAGCGTCGAGCTGGGAAATAGTGGCAGCTTTATGTATTAGTCCTTGAAAGTGTGCGAATTTCTGACGTTTCATAAGTTTTCATTTCACGCGGACGAGTTCAAATCTGTTTCACTATATTAGAGGAAAAACTGAAGTCGCTGGGATGCCTCAACAATTAGCTTGCTCAGAACAGCAAAATGTCCATCCCTCTCCGTTTACATAGCACGTTTAGTGCACACTGGTTGTAACAAGGTAAGGTAAGTTACTACTACATTTAGTTGTGTACGTTACCTTCAGATAATGCTGGGTCTCGTCTGTGAAAGTATGGTGACTTACACCTTTTACCGTGGTCATCCCTACGGTCGATGAAGGCGGCACCGTGGTGAATACAGTAGACTTGGATCTGCACCTGCCCCCACAACTCGTAACACTATTAGCGGAATGTTGCGGAGAATTATTATTGCGTCAACGTCATTTCCACCTTTCCTTGTTACAGTCGCGTATGGTTCGCGGTAAAAACGACTGACGTAAACCACCGTGAGAGTTCCAATCCCTTTATTTTATCCTCATAGCAAGTTATGTAGGATATACACGAAAAGGCACTGTTTTCTGGAATATTCGGAACCATACAAATCAGCTTAAAATAGAGTTGCAACAAAAGCTGGTCACCTCGAAGAGTGACAGCCATTAACATGAAGCTCAACACCCCCTTTACCACCACCGGAGACGATAGGAGGGGTTACTTTGAAATCTTAAGTAAGAACCCCCATTGTTTCATCAAAATGTTCAAATGTTTGTATAGCTTATGGGGCTTAACTACGGGGTCATCAGTCCCTAAACTTACAAACTATTTATGAACTAACTAAGACTAAGGACGGCACAAATATCCATGCCCGAGGGGTGATTCGAACCCCCGACCGTAGTGTCCGTGCAGACCGTGACTGAAGCGCCTCAGTCCCCTCGGCCACCGCGGCCGGCCATTTTTTCATCGCTGGTTTGGATTCTCCCTGAAGAAATATGTAACTTTCTTACGAAACATTTTTTTTCTCATGTCTTGATAGCTGGCGCTGTAACCAGAAAAAATAAAACTCAATAGAAAGTTATGAACAACGATAACATCTCTAAGAAACAGACAGCGGACTCTTCCTCTAGATTTAACACTCCCAGTTTCAGCAAACAGTCGGACAACACTGTGAAAGTCCAAAAGTCAATACAGTTTCAGCCGACCAGTTGCATCAAATGGTTTACATGTATAAACCTTTACCTAGGTTTCGGCAAAATTAATTTTGCCTTCTTCAGTAGTATACATAAAGCTCACAATAAAAAAGTTGTTAAAATGTGGCTGACTCCATGTCAATAGATGAAAAAGTAAAATTTAAAAATAATGTCACATCATAAAATTGTGGAGCCCGTCCACACACAGGTCGAGTGAGCACTGCGTCCACGCAGCCACGGCAGCCCTGCAGACGTCGGCACCGGCCACACAGGCTGTATGAGAGGTTCTGAAGATGACCTCCAGTAGGGCGAAACCGCTTACATAAAATAACCTTCTGCGATCTAGACCGGTTTTTTCCCTTACAAATAAAATATCTCAAAGAACGAACGATGCTTTTGAAAATAAATAATTTTATTTATTAATATTATACTCAGATAGTATATACTAGATCCCACAGCAATCTACACTGCTACTGAGATGTTGTGTCAAACATCCAACTGTGAATCTAACAAGTGTGTAATAAATATTTAGAAATGTAAAGAATAGACCTGAAATTGCTGTTTACATTAACGCTAGCAAACCTGTTATGTTACTGGTTGGAGAAACTGTATACTCAGTTTTATATTATACACTTTAGCAACAAAACACTTTCCCTGAATTGGCTGTTTACTTCCATGAAACAGAACTCTGTCTTATCATGGATAAAATAGAAATATAATCAGAGCTCTGGTGAATTTTGTGACCTAAATGAAGCAACCCTTTAACTAATATTTATCTCATTGGGCTAAAAAATCGACATGAAAATAAAATTATACATTTTGTCGTAATACCAACATTAATGCAATACAGATGGTAAAACATGAAGTCTCCGACATCGCTGCAGCCGAATCTTGTAAAAACGGGGATCAAAGACGGCAGAAAAACCTCGTTCAACGTGTCACAAGTGCAGTCCTTCCTCAAGTTGCTGCGGATTTCAGTGCTAGGCCCTCAAGAAGTGGCAGCGCGAGAACCACCCAACGAACTGCCCAAGACCACTCGTGCACCCTAACTGACTGCCCGACAAAAAGCTTTACGCCTCACCTGCGTCCGATACTGGACTGTTTATGACTGGAAACATGCTGCCTAGTCATACGAGTCTCGTTTCCAATTGTATCGAGTGGATGGACTACACGGGCACGGACACAACCTCCCGAATCCACGGACCCTACCTGTCACCAGTGAATTGTTCAAGCTGCTGAAGGATCGGTAATGGTGTGGGGGGACGTGAGAGTGGAGTGGTGTGGGGTCTCTGATACGTCCAGATTGACAGGTGGCACGTACTTACGCATCAGGCTGATCACCTCCATCTACTCATGTCCGATGTGCATTCCGAAGGACTTTGGCAATTTCAGCGGGACAATAGGACGTAAATACTTGCTACAGAGTGGCTCTAGGAACACTCTCTGCCGGCCGCGGTGGCCGAGGAGACTGAGGCGCTCCAGTCACGGTCTGCACGGCCACTACGGTCGGGGGGTTTGAATCCCCCCTCTGGCATGGATATTTGTGCCGTCCTAGTTCGTAAGTAGTTCATAAGTAGTTTGTATGTTTACGGACTGATGACCCCGTAGTTAAGTCCCATAGACTATACAAACAAAACAAACACTCTCCGAATTTAAACACCTTCGCTGGCCAACGAACTCCCCATACATGGACATACCTGTGATGCCTCACAACGCTCCGTCCAGAAGACATTTCCACCGCCTCGCACTCTTACAGCTTTTTGGACAGCTGTGCGTGACGTATGGTGTCAGTTCCCTTCAGCACTACTTCACACGTTAGTCGGTCCTTGGCACTTCGTGTTGTGATACATCCGCGTTCTCGTCAGGGCCCTACACTGTATTACGCAGGAGTAACAGTTTAACATCTGCATTTGTATCCAAAATCCACCCAAAGGTCCGTGGCGTAGGGTATTCAGTACCACTACTAGTTACTTGCTTTCCTGTTCCACTCCCATATAGGACGAGAGAAACACGAATGCTTGTATGCTTCTTTACGGGCCCTAATCTCTCTGATCTTTGTGTTCCTTAAACGAAATGTGTATTGGCGGCAGTATAATCGTTCAGCAGTACGCTTTAAATTCCGGCCCTCTAAATCTCTTTAACAGTGTTTCTGGAAAAGAAGGTCGCCTTCCTTCCAACGACTTCCATTTCAGTTCCCGAAGCATTTCAGTAACTCACGCATTGATCGGCTCTGAACTGCCTCTATGTACTCCTTTAAACCGATCTACTGTGGATCTCAACACTTGAATAACACTCAAGACGATGTCGAACAAGCAGATTATATGCGGTCTCCTTTACAGATGAATCACACCCTCCCAAAATTCTCCCAACAAACGGAAGCCGGCCGCGGTGGCCGAGGAGACTGAGGCGCTCCAGTCACGGTCTGCACGGCCACTACGGTCGGGGGTTCGAATCCCCCCTCGGGCATGGATATTTGTGCCGTCCTAGTTCGTAAGTAGTTCGTAAGAAGTTTGTAAGTTTAGGGACTGATGACCCCTGTAGTTAAGTCCCATAAGCTTAACAAACATTTGAATTTTGAACAAACGGGAGTCGACCATTCACACAGATATTTAACTGATGTGACTCTGTCAGGAAGTGCACTGCTAAAGCTGGATTGTTTCTCTTATTCATCTGCACCACCTTACATTTTTCTGCATTTAGCGCTAGTTGCCATTCCTCACACCACCTAGAAATTTGGTCCAAGTTATCCTATATCCTACTACAATCATTCAATGACGACACCTTCCTGTAGACCACAGCATCGTCAGCAAACAGCGGCAGATCGGAACTCCCTCTGTCCGTCGATACAAAACAATAGCGGTCCTATCACATTTCTCTGCGGCACCCCTGACGATATCCTAGTCTCTGATGAACACTCGCTGTCGAGGGCAAAGTACTGGGTTCTATTACTTGAGCAGTCTTCGAGCCACTAACATATTTGGGTACCTATTCCATATGCTCGTACCTTCGTTAGCAGTCTGTAGTGCGGTGCGGTATCAAACGCCTTTCGAAAATCGATAAATGTGCAGTCTGCCTGTTCGTGTGTGTGTGTGTGTGTGTGTGTGTAAGGGTGTGATATATTCTGACTTTCTGCAGCAATGTGTGTCCGTGTGTATGGGGGGGAGGAGTTGCTTTCTTATGTGATCATATTTTGTGGTAGGTTCGAGGGTGGGGGAGGTTTGTCTTTGTCTATTGTGTGTTTTATTAGTGTAAACAGTGTTTCGTTGCTGATGTTTAATTGGTCATTTGATATGTGTTTCTTTTGTATTAATGCTTTTTGCATTTGGAAATTCTCTTGTAGGGTTAGGAGATGTTTCTTATTGCTAAATCTGAATATTTTCATTTCTGTTTCTATGGTGGTGAGGTACTGGTTTTCCTGCCTAAGGTGTTCTGCAGATTTTGAATGGTTGTTGCCATATGTGAGTAATATTAATAATTCATTTTATTCAAAATAAAATGAACTCATAGCATGAAACCTGTTGATGATCGAATTTAGTAAAAAATCACACAAAAATGTAAAACAAAAAATATTTTGTGTACAGTTCACCACTGAAGATGCTTCAAAATAAAGCGAAAGGCGTCTGGTCAAAAGTAGACTAATTTTCAGATGCAAATGTCGGTAACTTACTAGCCTATACAAAATTTCAGTGTAGTTTGTTATGGTGCAGATATGTAGTGACGTATTATTAAGAGAAGTGATAAAATTATGGTGAGAGTTTTTTTTTTTAATATAAGATGGCTGCCGGTCGCCCTTGAAGGTAAAATCAAGACCTCTGTTGCTTGGGAGAAATGTAGAGTGGCCAATCGCGTTGAGGCGCTATGCTACGATGCGCGAGGCCGTTTCCCGTCGGGGGTTCGATTCCGCCCCCCCCCCTCGGGCAGGGGTGTTTGTGTCGTCTTTAGTATAAGATAGATCATAAGTAGTTTGTGAGTTTAGGAACTGATGACTCCGCAGTTAAATTCTTTAATCTTAACAAACATTTGAACATTTGGAGAAATGGAAGAGACACATATCATGAAAATCAGACTGGAGAATTAATGTCGTAAGTGGTTCCGGTATGTGGAAAGAATGAGTAATGACTAAGAAAATGTTAAGGTGGGCCGAGAGCAGAACTGAACGGGGAGGGCCACCTTTGTGTTGGGAATTACATTTTGATGGAGCAAAAGACCACAAAGGGTTAGCAGGTAATGGGAGTAAGCGAAACATCTGAGGGGTGTAGTGAGAGAGGGAGCTATGTCACATAAGACGAAGAACTGAGCCTTGGTCACCTTCAGTATGCTCATGCCATCTTGCGTCAACCCTGTGAAGTAGTACCAAGTGGCACAGCTCACGCTCTTTCTGGAACAGTTGTAAATTCTTGAATGCGCCCCTGCGATCGTTTCGACTGAGAGGAGGAGCTACGCCACTTATCGATGTTGTCCCCAATTTCAGTTTCTGACGTACCAACACAGAAGTGTTGCAGATTGGTTGATCAGTGATAACCGAAGAACGTGCTGCTTCTACATCCCTCTTCAAGAAGATACCAGGTCGTCGTTCCAAAAACAGGAAAGACCTCGTGGTAGATCATCCTTACAAGACAACTCTTTTTGAGGAAATACCAGTGTGCCGGCCGCGGTGGCCGAGGGGACTGAGGCGCTCCAGTCACGGTCTGCACGGCCACTACGGTCGGGGGTTCGAATTCCCCCTCGGGCATGGATATTTGTGCCGTCCTTAGTTGTAGCTACTTCATAAGTAGTTTGTAAGTTTAGGGACTGATGACCCCGTAGTTAAGTCCCATAAGCTATACAAACATTTTTTGAAATACCAATGCTCTTTCTATACAGAAGATCTATATCAGCCTTGAAGTTAAAAGACCTCATGACACTTATGACACATATTCATCAAGTGTCATGCAAACAAACTGGACCCTGACCTGAATCAGACCTGTAGGCTTATCACTGGCTGTCTTAAACCTACAAGAGTTGAACACCTATACTCATTATCAGGAATCGCTCCACCAAAGGTCCGATGGTCCGTACAGAGCAGAATCGAACGATCAAAACAGCTTCGAGACCAACATCACTCATTACATGGGTAGCAAATTGTACCAAAACGCCTTAAGTCAAGACGCAGTTTTCTACACTCAACGGAACCACTCGCAGACCCACCAAAAACTACCAGAATAAAATTGTGGCAGGAGCGACAAGGACATGCCAACTATGCTGAGGAGGCGCTGCCACCAGGCGCAGAACTTGACTGGCAGAGGTGGAAGATTCTGAACAGACTGCGGTCGGGAATGGGCAGATGCGACAAGAATTTGCACAAGTCGGGAATCAGCGAAAGTGTTTTGTGTTCTTGCGGAAACATACAGACCATGGACCACCTGCTGCAATGTCCGCAAGTAGCCCAAGACCTGATGAGATGTAGCGCTGCAGCAATGGCCTATGTAGACTGACTTCTGGAAGAATGAGATATGAAGTTGATCATACAATCTTGTACATAACGTTTCATGTATTACGTGTTATTGTAAAAATTTGTAGACATTATTATTCTATAATCTGTGAAATTATTATATTTTGTTTGTAGCTCGCATACGAAATATTTCATGGTGTTTACCAAAAACTGAAGTCTACAGAAAGAGTGGACAATGAGGATACCCCAGAAGAGATATGAAGTTGTTTATGGTTATCTGTAGTTGGTGTGTAACTCTGATCACGGGATTTGCGCTTGGGTGTTTCAACCGGATAAAACTGCTTGATGCCGCGTTGGAGTAGTCGAGCGGTCTAAAGCACCTCGCTGCGGAGCGCCCGGTTGCTCGCCGTGGAGGTTCGAGTCCTCCCTGGGGCATGGGTGTGTGTGTGTTGTCCTTAGGTTAGTTTACCTAGGGTAAGTAGTTTGTTAGCTACGGACTGATGACCACGCAGTTTGGTCCGCTAGATTTACAGACATTTGAACATTTGAAACTGCTTGATACGTGTATAAAAGATATTTTTTGTAATATAGTTGTATTAATTAAAGCCTGCAGGATCATTTACATTGAAATTAGTATTTATCGTGTTGCATAATGTACATAACAATATGCTAAGAGGAAAAAACGGGCCGAGTTACTGAACAAATGATGCCTTTATGAACAACGATAACATCTATAAGAAACAGACAGCGGACTCTTCCTCTAGGTTTAATACTCCCAGTTTCAGCAAACAGTTGGACAACACTGTGAAAGTCCAAAAGTCAATACAGTTTCAGCCGACCAGTTGCATAAAATGGTTTACATGTATAAACCTTTACCTAGGTTTCGGCAAAATTAATTTTGCCTTCTTCAGTAGTATACATAAAGCTCACATTAAAAAAGTTGTTAAAATGTGGCTGACTCCATGTCAATAGACTAAAAAGTAAAATTTAAAAGTAATGTCACATCATAAAATTGTGGAGCCCGTCCACACACAGGTCGAGTGAGCACTGCGTCCACGCAGCCACGGCAGCCCTGGAGACGTCGGCACCGGCCATACAGGCTGTATGAGAGGTTCTGAAGATGACCTCCAGTAGGTCGAAACCGGTTACATAAAATGACCTTCTGCGATCTAGACCAGTTTTATTCCCTTACAAATAAAATATCTCAAAGAACGAACGATGCTTTCGAAAATAAATAATTTTAATCAAAATATGCACGGGTGTACTGCCGGTCTATAGTGTCCAACCGGCACAATATTTCGGCGATCATACATGTCGCCATCATCAGGTGAACTGACGGACTGAGATGCTGGAAACGCGCCGGCACGGAGAACCGCACGCTACGGCTGCTCGAAGGGAACTGGGTTCTAGCCCGGTAGCGGGCCATTTAAATACCCTCGGCCCGCGGAGCGACCCCTCCGCGGTCCGCGCCCCGCGCCGCGGCCGCGCAGTGGAACCGAATGCGACGGCGTCTGAGATGACGTCGGTGTGAAGGCTCTGTCCGCCGTCGCATTCGGTTCCACTGCGCGGCCGCGGCGGGGGGCGCGGACCGCGGAGGGGTCGCTCCGCGGGCCGAGGGTATTTAAATGGCCCGCTACCGGGCTAGAACCCAGTTCCCTTCGAGCAGCCGTAGAGTGCGGTTCTCCGTGCCGGCGCGTTTCCAGCAGCTCAGTCCGTCAGTTCACCTGATGATGGCGACATGTATGATCGCCGAAATATTGTGCCCGTTGGACACTATAGACCCGTGGATATTTTGATTATGAAATACGCCGGGAGACACTAAAGAATCACACAAATAATTTTATTTATTAATATTATACAAAGATAGTATATACTAGATCCCACAGCAATCTACACTGCTACTGAGATTTATCGCCGTTTTCCCTCAAAGTGGCGTAGCTCCGTGTGTCTCTAGACCCCTCAACTGATGGGAGGCGGCAACCGACTTCTCGGGATCGGAGCGCTGGCTGGCTCTCTCGCTCCGGTATTCCGGCCGCGGCCGCAGAACAGAGCAGAGCCGATGCCGGCGATAGTGTGGTCTGCATTATTCCGGCCGCTGGCTGGCGTGTGTCGCGCAGAGCACGGGCGGCGGCTAATCGCCGGGCAGCCGCCTGCATGCCGAGTGCCGCCGCCGGCTCACGGCCACACTTGGCGGAAGCCACACTTCTCGGAAGTGTAAAGCCAAACAAAGAGGCTGCGGCGATTCTTCAGAATACAGCCAAATTTGTGTACAACATTCTGCGACTTGTTGCCGCGTCAAACCTTGATAAAAGTTCAAGCGTTCTGCGATGAAGGCCGTGTCCTACGTGGGCGACAAAAGCGAGCGACAGCGCACGACATACAGCGACGCGACCCTGCAGCTACAAGCGGCGACATTCGGCGACATGGCCAAGTGTTCTACGTGAGCGCGACAGATTCTCGCTACAAGATGGCCGCTGCAAACGATCAGCTGTTTCTAAAATTTGGCACCCGTAAACCGTAGAATAACGATATATCCAAGGTAAGGCAATAGTGTTTTATTTACTTTATGAAATAAGACGTAAAAAGAGTGGTGTGCATTAAATTTACAAAGGGAAGAATGTTCATGGACCATTTCATACATAACTTCAAATACGAAAATAGTGAAGATCACCAGCCAAATACGAGTACAGATCAGTGGCGGCTACTCCTTAAGGACTCTGGGGCGGCGCCCTCCCAAAAATATCCAACACGGAATACGCACCAGTCGTTAATCACAAATCGAATCGAATAATTTTCGTGTGGCAGCAGCCCCTGTAAATAAATGAACAATGTTTTTAGACTAGGTAGTCTGCCAGCCAATGTCAGCGAATGTTTTCAGAATGGGCTGACTGTAGGACTCTACGCGATCCGTCCGCGCCCTGTAAAGGCTGGCAACGGGCGCTTGGGGTGAGTGGGGGTACTGCGGGTTGGGTGGGGGTAGTGTGCTGAACCGAGGCGCTTAGGACGGCGTCCGCGCCGAAGGCGGGAAATACACAAAGGCGCACCGGCACCGGTCAGGCAGTTTCTAACAGGTGCAGTGCATCTGATACTAGTGTCGTTGTTGTGAAGGTGCGTGTTGTTGCCTGACTGTTTTTCTAGTTTCCTATTTCGAATCAATAATATAAATAGCGTAAACTAAATTTTAACATTTGGTAGACAAATATTGACTTTTGAGGGAAAGTTGGAATTAAAAAGGTTAGGACCACCGAGACCTGATTTGAACATTGCACAGACACAAAATGCGTGCGCGCAAAAGCAGTAGGAGTTTCAGTAGGAAATTTAATCCTGCTTTATATAAACATGCAGACTGGCTTTGTGGATGTGAAATAAGAAAGGCTTTCTTCTGCTACACGTGTTTGGTAATTAATGAAGGTGCGGAACATCCTTGTACCACAGATGGGGTAACATACATTAAACATTTAGCTGATAAAGTTAAAAAACATAAATTAATTGCACTTCACACAAACAGTAACATCGAATTCATTACGCATAGAAAAGTCGATATTAGATGTCAGCTGGATACAGCTTATAAACTGAGGATTAAGAAGTTTAATGAAGATGTTTCTAAGAATCGTTACATCCTTAACAAGTTGATCGACTGTATCAAGTTCTGTGGGAAATTTGAACGTGCACTAAGGGGACATGACGAAACAGATGCTTCAGATAATCATGGTATTTTTCGGGGTTTGGTCAATCTCATGGCAGAACTGGATTCCACGTTGAAGGGACATATTGAAATAACCAATAATCGTGTTTTTTGGGGCTTTCCAAAACAATTCATAACGAACTACTGAACTCTATATATACTGTGTGCCATCAGTTAATTTCCAAAGAAATGTTAGAAACAGATTATATCGCTATTGAAGTTGAAAATTAATGCTATATTCTCCCCGTTCAAGAAATGTTCTGAAGGGACAAAATGTCATGTACAATTGAAGAGACATGCCGCCCCTCCTAATAAACAGCCCACCAGCCGCCACTGGTACAGATACTTTAGAGTATTTTTCTTTTGTGACTACAAACCATCAACAATTGAATAAGTACAAAATGAGTCTTATTGTAAGACGACAGTAAATCATTTAATTCTGAACGGAACTGCTAGCAGCGGACGTTACATACGGGTAGTGATGTGGGTTTCCAAGTTGTAATTTTTTTTAACAAGTTAATACCAATATATTCATTTTTATTGCAAACACACGTATCCCACTGAAGGCCTACCAAACACATTCAATTCTTGCTGAAACATTATTGCAAGTTACTTTATTCAGAAACGTAATTTTACACACATTTTGTGTGACATCCTAGTGTTTCTCCCTCTCTCTCTCTCTCTCTCTCTCTCTCTGGAGCAAGTTTGATGTTGCTGCAAATGCTTGAAAAGCATGCAAATGTAATTGTTCAAAAGACGTTCATTATTGTGTAAATCAAACTACCACTCCGAATAAAAAACAAAACACTGTCATATTAAAAACTATATAAAATTTTAACTTCACTCTTATTTAAAGTCCAAAAGAAAATTTACGAGATTTTTAGACACTTCTTATCCCAATCAAAATTGTCAATTACATGCACAACTGCAATTTTACATTCTTTTATTTCAGAAACATTTGCAGTTTCATAAACTTCAGAAATTATTAGCTCGCAGAATTCTGGCGACATCCTTCATAAAATCGACAAGCAGAAGATTCTCTTCGAACTCGACACTTTGTCGCGCATGCGACAGCGACAAGGTTCGAGCAGGTTTGAGGTTCAAACGTCGCTGGTTGTCGCGTCTGACGTGCAGCGCTGCAGATGTCGCTCACGTAGGACAGACCAGTAACGATGCATGCTGTTGAGATTTGTCGCTTGATGCTGTCGCGCGCTGTCGCTCGCTTTTGTCGGCAACGTAGGACGCGGCCTAACTGCATCACCTTCGTCAGAAGCAACTGACTGGTTGTGCAGTGCTGCGGTGATCTTAGACAGCAAGTAGAGGGCTTGTGATTGGTCAGCTTCTGGCTGGCTGATGGCCGTCGAAGATTATGTCGACGTCTGCGCTGGTGGCGGCACCCCTCCCGTGGTATCGAGGCGCTCTCTGCCACTTCTCTGTGTAGAGCGCTCGTTTCCGTGCACTGCTAAGAGTATACCCGCTGTCACGGTTGAAACTGTCCTCGCACATTCTTATTTATACAGCCTCTTTAATTACAGAGTCCAGTACGAGCAGGCCTGGGGCAACATTGTTGTTTCATCGAATGACGTTTTGTTTCTGTTTGTGGGGCTGTGCTCAGCTACTGCCAATTTCTGCAGTTCTCCATTTCTAATGTGCCATTGGTGTTCTGTGCAACGATCGGAAACGGAACGGAAGGACTCACCAATGTAGTTGCTTCCACACTCACAACGTATACTGTAAATACCAGGCATCCTAAGGCCGAGGCTGTCCTTTACAGGGCGTAGCATCTCCTTAATTTTCCTAGGAGGTCGGAAGATCGATTTAATGCCATGCCTCCCCAGGACTCTTCCTAGTTTGCTACAAGTAGCACCACAGAACGGAAGGAAAGCCGTCGGTTGCTCTTCTCGTGAATCTTCAACATTTCCACTTTTCCTCTTTTTGGCAAACTCTGTCCTTGTATCCCGTGGACCATAGCCGTTTTTCCGGAACACATACTTGACGTGGTGAATTTCGGATTCTAAATGATCCTCGTCAGAAACTGGTCTTCTCTATACATCGACGAGTTCAGAACGACTCTCTTCTGAACTGCGTGATGGAAGCTGTGTGCGCTGAGATACAAATCAGTGTGCTTTGGTTCGCGGTATACAAAGTGGCCTTCATGACCATCTGATTTACGTTGTATTAAAAACATCCAGAAAAGGTAGCCTTACTCCTTCTTCCGTCTGGATGGTAAACTGAATGTTAGAGTGGATACTGTTCATGTGGTCCACGAAGTGCCCGAGAGCTTCCATGCCATGTGGTTACACCATGAACATATCGTGAACAAAACGAAAAAACACAGACGGACGAAGAGTAGCTGAAATCAATGCACTTTCCTCCAGATGTTCCATAAAAAAGTTTTCCATTGCAGGACAGAACGCAGAACCTATAGCCATTCCACCCATCATTTCGTAAAAGTTTGCCGCTATACAGAGTGACAGCGGGTGCAATCTCAGCGGTGCACGGGAGCGAGCGCTCGACAAAGAGAAGCAACGGACACCCCGCACAGCGTCTTCATACTACGGAAAGGGTGGCGCCTCCAACGCAGACGTCGACACCCTCTGCGACGGCATTACGTAGCCATCAGCCAACCAGAAGCTGAGCAATAACAAGCCCTCTACTTGCTATTTAAGACCTCCGCAGCTCTACACAACGTCAGTAGGTGAAGGTGATGGAGGTAATCGCCGAAAGCTTGAAGTTTTATCAAGATTTGACGCGGCAACAAGTCCGAAAATGTTTCATACGAGAGTGTCGTCGCGAAAGACGTCGTTCTCGTAGCCCAATTTGCTTTTCTTCCCCTACAAAAATATTTTATAAATTTCAGGACAAAAGTCTGTAAAAAATTGTAACTGATACAACGAGTATTGCCCAGAAATTAATGTGGCACATTTTTTTCCCTAGACGAAAAGGATGTCGCAAATGCGAAACGTTCCGTACGAATTGCATGAAGTTTCTTGAGTGCGTACGTGAAATATCTGGCACTTCTGACAGACAGGGTAGATGCAAGACTTTTTCAAAACGGCGTTAGTAAGAGATGTACTTTACCAAACAAGTGCGCGCCTTGAATTTCTCACAACAGAGTAAGAAACTGTGAGGAATATACACGAACGTTTGTGTACAGTCTGCAGAGCATCTGCTCATCGACAGAAGGACTGACAGTTGCTGGGCATACAGGTTGAGACCAACAGAGGGCGCTTCGTCGGAGCTCCAAGATTTGCCGCGATGCTGAGGACATCAGGAAACAGGCTTGGACAGCCTTATTCCATTCAGTTCTGACCTAACCACGTACTTGGGCCATTACAAGATGCCATTTGTGGAAAACATTCTAAGGACAACGACGAGGTGATTCACACAGTGCAGAAATTGTGACATATTTCCGTGTATTTAAATATCAGCTTGCAGAGAATTTGACAGATAACTAAAATAAAATAACCCTGGCTGATAACAACAACGCACGTGTTACCTGACAGTAACTGTCTTCCCGCAAATTGCTGCTATTTGTAGCATGTTCCTGTGTGAGAAAGCAACAACGATCATCTATACTTGTTATACAGCCTTTGTAATATTACTACAATAATTCGAGGCAAATAACTGAACAGTTGTGGTGATAGTGATTTTTCATAGTGTCTAGCAAAATATTAAATTTTAATATATGGTACTTCGATTATTAACAGCTCGCTATGGATCCTAGAACACAACACTGTGAGCAGCGTATGGATTTCTATCGTCGACGGGCCGCGGCCGAGCGCATTGAGGCGCTATGCTACGATGTGAGAGGCCGTTCCTCGTCTAAGGTTTGAGCCCCCCTCAAGCATATATATTTGTGTCGTCTTTAGTATAAAGTAGTCCATAAGCAGTTTGTAAGTTTAGGGACTGATGACCCCCAGTTAAGTCCCTTAAGCTTGACAAATATTTGAACATTTTTTCTATCGTCGACCAGTTGAACAATTAGTAGAACGTGATGACAATTGGTTACAAAACTTGGGTGGTGACGTTCGATGTGGGAAGATGCTGTGCGTCACCGTTACAAACGTTATTGAAAAGGTTGCTAGTGGCAGCAATTACTACAGAGGGCAGACCGAATGACGTATGTATTCACGTTTCCAATCAGGACAGACTGCCATGCATTTCATTGTGGCTTGCAGATTATTTATGTAGATGTAGATGTAGACAGACTGAAAATCCGCGAAGTGTGCGCCCCGTGGTTGTCTCACGGTCTTTAACCAATCCAAGAAGCAAGCCTTGGCCACCCGCAGCGCTGTACCAGTGAAGAGAATGAGTTCCTTATACGAGTGGACGTTGGAGGCGACGTCATTACCTCGAACAAAATTGAAAATGTCGGAGTCTCGAGTGGGACCGGGTGGGTCACAGCCCAAAAGTTCACAACCGTGGAACAATAGGCGAGAAGGTCATGCATATTTTATTCGAACAAAAGGGCCACCTTTTTATGGGCTTAGTGTAGCACGGAACAAGAATGAGGAGCGATATAAATCGTGGCCATCCTTTGCACTACGTCTAAACCGCAACGCCCAAAGGAGCTAACCTGCGTGTCCATTCTAATCCACAAACCATAGGCCTCAGACAGGAAACGAAGTGGTATAAATTCTCTGTCAATCGACATGCAGCCCAGTCCTGCGATTGTGCAATTTTTGGTGAGATGAGAAGCAAACCACATCGTCCGAAAACGTTAACTTGTACTTAGTACCTACCCAACAACGCTGCCTCAGGAATTACGCCAGATCGACTTTGACTGCCTTATGGCGCACAGGTCACGTGGTAGAACAGCGCTGGACAGTACGATTGAAATAAAGGTACGAGTTTCAGTTTCCACTTCTCTGGACCATTTATTTAATATCCTTTCAGAGCATTATTTCTTTTAATTAACTTCCGTTTGTATCCAGTCATTACCTCCAACTTACAGACATACAAACACATCACCCAGTACCACGATTCAGTTGTAAATTTTGTTTGTATGATTCGATGCGATTCGTAAATTAATTCTTCTTATATTTAACTTGCAAACGTAATTTAAAAAATACGTCAGTTCCCTCCATTCTCGACTAACACTATGTCTCCATCTACATCCACATTGCTACAATGCAAATTACGCCTAAAAGAGCGTTCATTGAACCATGTAAATACTACTTATCTACCACTGCATTCTCGAATACCAAGCTTGTTTCGTTTTGACGATCATATCTCCCTATGAAGGTAGAAGTGAAGAATATAGCACATTCGAAGGCTACCTTCAGAATGTCGTAAGTAGATCTCGCCTTTCCTTGAAGTACTACGAACTGTTTAGTCTTTGTCAGAAAATACCCAGTCCCGTCACAAATCTGAGGCGATATTTCACAATTACGCAATTTTATCGCAAGACGTTTGTGAGGTACTGTGTAAAAAGCGGTCTGGAAAACTACAACTATGGAATTAGTTTGAGATCCATTGTTGATATCACCCATTGCTTAATGTAAATAAAGAGTTAGTTGTGTTTCACAAAATTGATAATTTCTAAATCCGTAGCTGTTTTCTAACAAATCATAGGTGGTCACTAGATCCAAACAGGTATTACTTTTGGGGTTTCCCAACTTGATGATTTGCGTATTTCTGTAGTACTGGTGAGAAGATTTTTCGTGAATTTCGTTGATATTCTTCTGGGGTCTGCAGCCGGATGTCTTCATCTTGACACAATATTTCAGCAGATTAACTGGCTGCATCTTCAGGTGACTCGCCGGAAACTGGGTTTAAGATTTTTTTTTCTGTCTTTGGTAATAGTTGCATGCCCGTCGACCATACGACCTTTATGAGTAGCGTCTTGGGAAAGGTATATCGGGCAACAATTCTTTATTACAAAACATAATCATGAAGGGGCAAGAATAAATGGTTTTCAAAGGGCCCGTAGCCGACATCAGATGCTAACGAGTCGTTTCCGTCTCTTTCATACTATAGGGGGGTGGCACAATTTAATCGGAAAGTTTCAAGATTTCTTCAGCTACTGTTGTCGTCTTTCCTAAGGTGTCCGGTGTAGCTTTGATTTTCGTGGTCATCAACTTGACAACTTGGACAATGTCATGCCGGAACCCGAAAAAAGACAGTCCTTGATTTACCGCAGGGAATTCCCAAGTGACGTAGGAGAATAATCTCGCCAGTTGCTATAGTCGCCTAACTTCGGACCGATGGTCTATCCATTGGTGACGTCATTCCATCTTCACCTCTGTGCATCGCGGGGGCAGGACCCTATGATCTGGCTGTCGTAGTGCCGTGTGGCGAGAGCGTGCTGTTGTGACTGAAGAAGGATGCAAGGTTTTCGGTGCACAGGACATCCCTACCAACTCGCTGCATGGCCAGCTGTGCAGCAGTTGGCTTTTCTGAGGCTGCAAGCTTACTAGTTGCAGTCGCATGTGGACCGGCGCATTGTACACACCGAGGTGGCAAATGTCAGTATTCTGCGGTGTGACGAAGACCTTGACAATTCTTGTGCAGGACAATCCTTTGACTCGTAGTTCTCAATATAAACTCGTGTGCCTAGTGTATAAAGTTATTCGAAAATTTGTGAAGATCGTTCTCTCCTAATTAGCCTGGCTACCGAACTCGTCGGTTATATCGGTGGATATTATGAATTTAATATGCCTTGTCCGTTAAGACTTTGTAAATATCTTGTGTTGGAACTTCTTCTAGCAACCACTTTACCACAACTTTCATCAAACGATCTCGTGGCGCCTGCCGTTCATGTACGAGAGCTGTGTGTGGCTCGTTGGTAATCCGACATCGTATCAAATACACATTCGATATAATCGCCCGCAAGGAGCCAGCAATGATACTTTTAATGTCACCACTAAGTTTCTGGTAGTTTGTGGTATTATAAATTACAAGCCGCGGTGGAGTAACCGAGCGGTCTAAGGCGCCTCGCTGCGGAGCGCGCGGTTGCTCGCCGTCGGAGGTTCGAGTCCTCCCTGGGGCATGAGTATGTGTGTTGTCTTTAGGTTAGTTTATCTAGGATTAAGTAGATTGTAAGCTACGGACTGATGACCAAGCAGTTTGGTCCGATAGATTTACAAACATTTGAACATTTTTAGTAAATTACCAACGGAAGTGGTTTCGTAGTTGTAGGAGTCTTTTGAGTTGTGCCAACGTTGGCATCGCTAACCTTTGGTGCCAACGCGTCCAGTTCATCAGAGGTTCACGGGTCAGAACTGTGTAAAACGATGAAGGCGGTTCAAGTGATGTAGACGGTTGTCTGGCCTTGGCTTGCTGTTCCTTCGTTGTTTTCCGTGGAATATCCACGAAAACTTGTGAGAGATCAGATACGACTTTCTGGGCGTAGTTGGTAACTCTGGCGACATGGGTACTGCTGACACTCGTAAACGTGCTGCATCTTCGTGAATAGTCAGTCGTATCTTCAGTTGCTTCTAAACGACAGACTTTCATCGTCCTCTGGATGTCTTCACCGATGTGGGTGTGTTATTTCCGGGTAGCGACGCGCTGCGACACTTTGCAAAACGCCACGTACGCGCTGGGCTTCGCTGAGTGACAAGTCGGTAGCATCCAGTCCGGGTCCATTAATAATCAACCTTCCCTCTTCTTCACTTCCGGCGAGTGCCTCAGATGGTGTTTCTTCGCAGCGGCGCGGCGCTCCTCTGAAGAGCTGCGGAGTCGAGGACAGAAACGGCGGCCCCCTCTACACCGCGAAACCAAAGACGACGCCCTCTAGACGCAATGGGACTTGTAGCACACTGGAGGGTAAAAGCGGCGAAAACGAATGGTCGAAATAAGTACTAGTTATAGGCAATTTTAGGACGAAATTTGTTTAATATCATTATCTTTGAGGAGACATGAGCAATAACCATTTGTATCTCATTATATGACGCCTTGTACCCCTATTTAAGACGGCTGATTTTTCTGGTGGAGTCATACAAGTATGACAGTAATATTCCACACCGATCCCAACTAATGCTGATCGTTTGGTTCATGTAAGCCATACCACAATGACATCGAATTCTGAATACACCGGGCTTCCTTAGTCCCATATGATCCTCAACTGACCCAAAGAAGGGGCTATCCTTTGCTGGTGGGATAAAAACACTTTTAACATCATAGCCTCTTACAATTCTTGAAATTTTCGAGAATGTATTCCCGGTGAAAGGCAAAAATGCACAAATGTTCGAATGTTTGTTCGCCTTAAAGGGGGTATTACACGACGATCCGTCGCGAAAGGTATAGGTCTAGCGCGACAGCCATCTAGCGGCAAAATACGTGCAACGACCACGGAACCATGATCATTAACAGACACTTCATCTGCGCGCCGCAATAGAGGCCATGAAACCGCGCATGCACACTAGGCAGCGATAACGCGCGCATGCGCAGAAGCGGATATTGATGGAAGCTTTCTGCTTCTTATTTGTGTATGACATTCGTGGTTAGGACTGATTTGTGATTTCAGACTTCCGTGTTGCGGTTTTTACCCCTTTTTTCAGTCAGTAGATTTTCATAAATGCAATTAAACAAAAAACATGTGTATTCCAGCAAACCTTTATACTAGGTGTTTATAAAAAGGCGTTTTTACGATGATTGCTTCGTCCATTAAATGAAATGGAACAGAGAGTCGAGTCATTATTCAGGCGTACAGGGAGGAAACTCGTTTGTGTAACCCACACGATTCCTTTATCATAATAACTTATGTCAGCAATCGTTTATTCCTCAATTATATACATACAACTTTACAAACAGCAACTGTTCAAAACAGGTCACGTCCTTCGTCACGAAGTTCCAAATTTGTCGCGGATTTCCGGGACTCAGTTCTTTTATTAGCTGTAAGTATATTCCCCTGAATTCTTTCTTTCCGGCCACAGTCGAACACATCTGGTTTTCATGGTTGTTGTGCCGTAATCTGAAGATTTACTGTCACAGCTCCAAAAAAGTGTATCCTATGTGCGAAATACTGTATAAATGTAGACATATATATTTTTAACTTAGTGTCATAATATTAAACTTCGCGCGGTCTGAGGCATCATGTCACGAATTGCTCAACCCCTCCCGCAGAAGTTAAGAGTCCTCCCTCAACCATTTGTGTGCATGTTGTCATTCAATAAATGTTTCAAATGTGTGTATAGCTTATGGGACTTAACTACGTGGTCATCAGTCCCTTAACTTACAAACTCCTTATGAACTAACTAAGACTAAGGACGGCACAAATATCCATGCCGAGGGGGGATTCGAACCCCCGACCGTAGTGGCCGTGCAGACCGTGACTGGAGCGCCTCAGTCCCCTCGGCCACCGGCCGGCGGTGTGTAAGTCTAGGAACAAATAACGTATTTCGCCCTTAGGTACATAAAATTTCAACTTTAATAAAATGAAAGTGTTGAGTCTGTAATTCATAGCAATAGTGACTCAATTCTGTGCAAACTACATAAGAGAAAAAGAAATACTTAATAAAAAATGACAACTTCACATTAATTAGGAACCGTAAGCTCACAGAAATAATTTAATTGATTGACGTTCCAGGAAATTATAGTTTCCCTCGGGTTCTTGTGTGGTATGAATGAACGATTAGATGAGCTCTATTTTCTTCGCGTTTCATGCATGTTATTGCTGTCTATTGCGCATGCGCGGATTCGCGCGAAGGAATATCCGCCGTGAATCGTGTAATAAGTTTACGTGAAGCAGTACGTAATTCCTGATAATCACGCCTGTGGGATTGCTGCATAGGCGTATGCCTTAGGTGTATCGTGTAATACGGCCTTAAGGGACTTAACTGCGGGGTCATCAGCCCCTCAACTAACAAACTAAACTACCTTATACTAAAAGACAACTCAATCTTACATGCCCGAGGGAGGATTCTATCCCCGACGGGGAACGGCCTCGCGCATCGGAGCTTAGCCCCTCAATGCGCTCGGCCACTCAGCTGTGACGGCAAAAATGCAACAGGTTTGTAGATGTCTTGTAATGGTTCACCTGGTGGTAAAATGACAAACGCGACAAATTCTGTTTAAAAACAACAGTAATGTGACGCAATTCTTCATTCGCATTTTCTGCTTCGAAGATGGCCTAAGCTCTTTTCACCAACGTACGCAAGACCACCATGCGTTAGTTGGCGGATGACAGCTAGATGCGTGGAGAAAAAGATCAGTAAGCATGGGTTGGTCCTAGAGTGTATATACATAAATATCCCAAAACTTAGATGGAAAACTATTCGTCACCATTGCTGATAAAATAGCACTGAGAGTTGCGAGCATTCTTTTTCTCTGTGAGGAACAGGCAATAGCGTACTGATAGACAAGGCGTTTGTCTGCAGGCTCACCCACTCGTGGGTGAATGTGAAAAGCGATGCTGAGGCGGGTTCCGTCCCGCAGGTAACTCACTGGCCACCTGGTACCGCGCCACCGCCATTAAAGAGGGCCAGAAAATTACAGCGAGAATCTGTAATGGCATCTCTGACTCGCTCAAGCTACAGCGCAGGAGGGAAATTCTCACTTTCTCTCTAGCGTAGAGCCGATAATTTATATAATAACGCCTTTCATTTTCTGTTTCCTTAAATCAAGAAAGCGTTTTCATTATCCGACTACGCCGGTGAAAATTTTCGGAGTAATTCATTTTTTTCACATGTAGTTTATCATATTGCATCTAAATGTGTACTCTCACAATGACGCAAAATTCAACAGCGATCCTTTGAGTAAAAAAAAACATGATCAATGGCCATATATTTATGTGTGGTACGTCATTTGGACGTGTCAACTGTTTTATAAAAACATCAAGATTTTGAAACAAAGTTGTGCAAAGGGGCATATAGTGCTCGTGATTGATGGCATCTGTAAACTTAGCACTTAAACGAGATTGAAGTATCCTGCCATACACAATTTTTCAAACCCAGTTTCTTCTTCACCTTAAAAAATTTTTTAAAAATAATAAAAAAAGATCTTTTGTCAATACTGTGCTGGCAGTTGTAAAAGTGTTGAGTCTGAAATGAGCCGTGAGTCAACACACACTTTTAATCATTTGTTTCCTAACCACGGACAATCCTAAGCTTACAAAACTTCTAAAGAGATATTTCTAATTTTTAACCAAACAACTTGAGAAAAACGATTCAACAAGAATTGATCGACGAGATAACTGCCAAATGCATAAGACGATAACAAGTAATTTACACCCATGCTGAGTGCGCAACCACAAGGTAGAAAGCAGTAGGAAGCAAAAATATTTAAAAATCACATAAGGAATACAATGTGTCCCTAAACCACAAATCAACTAAAATGTTCAAATGTTTGTAGAGTCTATGGGACTTAACTACGGGGTCATCAGTCCCTAAACTTACAAACTACTTATGAACTACCTACAACTAAGGACGGCACAAATATCCATGCCCGAGGGGGGATTCGAACCCCCGACCGCAGTGGCCGTGCGGATCGTGACTGGAGCGCCTCAGTCCCCTCGGCCAACGCGGCCGGCACAAACCAACTAACCAAGAATATACGTTGTTGTTGTTGTCTTCAGTCCGCTGACTGGTTTGATGCAACTCCACGCTAGTCTGTCCTGTGCAAGCCTCCTCATCTGAGAATCCTTTTGAATCTGCTTACTGTATTCGACCCTCGGTCTCCCTCTACGATTTTTACCCCACACACTCCCTTCAAATGTCAAGTTGACGAGCTCGCGATGTCTCAGTAAGTGTCGCAGCAAACTATCTCTTCTCTTAGTCAGGATATGCCAGAAACTCCTTTACTCCCCAATTTTGTTGAGCACCTCCTCATTAGTTACGTAATCTACCCAACTAATCTTCACCATTCGTCTATAGCACCACATTTCGAAAGCTATCATCTATTTGTCTGGACTCCTTATCGTCCACGTTTCATTCCCATACAATGCTACACTAGAGACAAATGCTTTCAGAAAGGACTTCCTAATATTTAAACTAATTTCGGATGTCAACAAAATTCGCTTCTTCAGAAGCGCTTTTCTTTCCATAGCCATTCTGCATTTTAAATCTACTGTATTTCGGCCATCAAACGTTATCATGCTAACCAAATAACAAAACACATCTACATCTTTTATTGTCTCATTACCTACTCTAATTCCTTCATCCTCGCCTAATTTTCTGACACTATATTCCATTACCTTTGTTTTACTTTTGTTAATGTTCATCGTATACCTTCCTTTCAAGACACTGTCCATTCCGTTTAATTTCTCTTCCAGGTTCTTTGCTGTCTCTGACAAAATTACTATTTCATTAACAAGCTTGTACCTTAATTCCCTCTCCAAATTTCTCCTTGCATTCTTTTTAAATGTCTGTAAATCTATCGGACCAAACTGCGTGGTCATCAGTCCGAAGCTTACAAATTACTTAATCCTAGATAAACTAACCTAAGGACAAACACACACACCCATGCCCCAGGGAGGACTGCTTTCTTTCACAGCTTGCTCAATGTATAGATTAAACAAAATTGGGGAAAGGCTACAACCCTATCTTACTCCCTTCCCAACCACTGCGATGCTTTCATGACCTTCGACTCTAATAAATGCTGTCTGGTTTTTGTACAAGTTTCTCCAAAATCCAAACTGATCTTCCGCAAGGTCGCATTCCGCCAGTTTTTCTATTCCTCTGTAGACAATTCGTGTTAGTATTTTGCAACCATGACTTATTAAACCGATAGTTTGGTAATTTTCAAATTTGTCTGCAGTTGCTTTCTTAGGAATTGGAATTACTATATTCTTCTGAAAGTCTGAGGGTATGTCCCCTGTCTCATACATGTTGCATACCGGGTTGGAACAATTCATTCATGACTGGATCTCCTGATGATAATGACAGTTCAGGCTGAACATCATCTACTACATCGGACTTGCTTCTTCTGAAATCTTTTACTGCTCTGTCAAATTCCTCTCGCAGTATCGTATCTCGTATCTCATCTTCCTCTACTTCGTCTTCCACTTTTAGAATACTGCCTTCAAGTTTGTTTCCTTTGTACCAAGAAGACAATCTATTTATAAAAATTAAATAAAACAGCTAGCCTAATAGTTCTCTGAAGAACATGTGGACTATGCAGTAATAATAAAAGTATTCTTGGACTATCAAGTCCTTGAGAGTGGTTTTCGACCAGATGACAACTTTAATGTCACTCCCTTTGTTCATCGCTGTGAAAACAAGTTTCGTGCATCATTTTAGTTAATTGATTTCCGATCGGAGTGAAGCCTACGAGAAAACATTCTCAAAATTAGATTCGTAACGAGTTTGCCGCGAGAAGTTCTGGCCTCATGTGACATTTTCATGTTTATAAGTCATGAGTATACACAGCGTTTCACAAATCCTGCATCTACTGATGTTTCATTTCTTTAATTTGAAGAATAATGATTGACTGATTTTATTCCTATAATATTTCAGTCACAATAATAAATCAAATCTCGTAGATTTGTAGTATCATGTTCACCCTGTAGCAAGAGGATATAACGCTGCACAACCAAAAAGACATTGGAATGTTGTACATTTCCGGTAGACTTCTAGATTTTCAGTTTGGATTCCTGTGATAACAAAATCCCTTCAAGCAATTGTGAAGGACTGCACAACCAAGGGTTTTGCACATCGAAACGAAGAACAAAAGTTTAAAGCAGTGGCGCTAAGGAAACAGCCTATCTATATTTAGTAAAAACAGGCTAATGAAATATGATCCCGTTTTCCTGTCATAGTATTTGTAACGTCGTTTTCTGAAGACGGACCACATTTAATAGCACACTCTGCGTTCAGGAAAAAATGTCTGTTTTACCAGTTTTGGCCGTCTTACGGAAAGAAAAGAGAGACGTTACAGTGGGCCCTGTAGTTGCCACAATCGACGCGCCCGCCTCCTTCGCCTCCCCTGTCTTCTGCTTTAGTCTCAACACAGTATAAATAGACCCCGTCTACTCTTTCAATGTATGCTCGAAGTTGAGTTTATAAATGGAAATAATAACATTAAAACATCAAATATCAGTTTGTGGCACAACACAGTGACTAACGCCACTTTTCATCCATATATAAACAGAGAATGTGTTAAAATTTAAAGTTTTATTGTACAACTCTATGATTCATCGTATTTTATCACCTTTTATTTGTTTCTTCATGTTTAATGCAATTGCAATGCTGTATTTAACGTGTTTATGTATCAGAAATATTTTTGTAATGAAGTACACACGCTCGTCTATTTAGGGCTTTGCTATTGTACAGAATCATTTATCAAGTAGTGAGTATCACCGCTGGTAGCGCGGAGCGAGTAGAAAGTTGCAAGCTGCTGGACTGTGTCTGATGTAACAGTTGAAAGCTTCTAATTTATAGTGACTAATTGCAAGTCAGTGAAAGTTTCTAATTTATAGTGACTAATTGAAAGTGAACACTAGTTTGGAAATTAGATTTCGGTGGCAAGAACTGATTACTTTACTGGCACGTGAACATTTACATTGAAAAAAAAAATCTCAAACTCAACAAGTACCACGAAATAAAAAAAATAAATAAATAAATAAAAAATAAAAAAATAAAAAAGAAATTGAAAAATGCCACAACAGCAAAATGAGGGACTAGGTTGAGCTGAAATAAGAAAACTAGTAATCATTAAATTATTTATATTTTGCTAAACGAACATACCTTTGTTGTTGACTTGTCAATAATGGTGATTACAATGGGTTTGTACAATACCGTTCCATGCAAATATTCTCGTCCTCTTAATACAAAATTCCTCTTCCAATATCAAATGAAATTTCATCATCCTCTGGCGAGATACATTCATAGGTACATAAACCAATCAGTGAAAACAAATTCGGCACGTGAGTCATAGCCGATCAACAGAACCGTACAGCGGTCAAAGATGCTGCTGTAGCGCAGATGCTACATCGCAGTAACAAAGATATTATGGTGTGTAGTGGTTACAAACATCAAATAAGATTATCGAAGCATATAATAGATGAATTTTACATACAAATAAAGGCATAAGGCAAATACATGTCCAGATTCACAAAAATCACAGAAAACTCCATAAATAATGATATTCAGCCTTTAGCTGCCTACTTTCATCAGAGCAGATATGAGAAGTGGAGAGCATGGGGCTAGACTCAGATGTCAGCTCGCCACAAGAAGAGGAAACGGCGAAGAGGCCATATTAATTATTTGTGTGGGGACAGCACATGTAATTGGCAAGCACACTGTAAGAGGCATGCTGCGGGCACAAATTTGCTGTTGTTATTTCGTCACCAAAAAGAGCATATGTCTGCCAGTTATCGAGTGGCAACATTCTTCTGCAGCAGCATCACGCCGTATGTATAAAGTAATATCCGACCAGCTTGCCGGCCGCGGTGGCCGAGGAGACTGAGGCGCTCCAGTCACGGTCTACACGGCCACTATGGTCGGGGGTTCGAATCCCCCCTCGGGCATGGATATTTGTGCTGTCCTTAGTCTTAGTTCATAAGTAGTTTGTAAGTTTAGGAACTGATGACCCTGTAGTTAAGTCCCATAGACTATACAAGCATCTTAACATTTTTTTCCGATCAGCTTATCAGCATTAGCACGTACAGCTAACCAGCGTATTAGTGGAACGTTTCTCAATAGTGAAATCTGTAAATTTAGATCCCGTGTTAAAGACTTCATTCACAATAGACATTGTCCACAAAGGTTCCCTCCTAATTCATTATCTTACCGAGACTAAGTCAGAATAAGAAAGATCTAGTAATTTATTTGCTTAATTTGGCCAGTAGAATAATAAGTTACTTCCTCGATACAGCTTCAGGAAAGTTCAATAAACAGTACATGTTTTGCTAACTGTAGAATTTCGTATGATTTGATAGTGTGTTAAAGAACAAGCAATAGTGAGAGAGGCTTTCTTCGAATATATTAAAAGCTGATAATTAACACGTAAGTAACTTTTACGATAAATTCACTGACCAATTGCAAAACCTGTCACTACCGTCTGTTGTTTCACTACAATCAGTCTCTTATGGAGGTAATTTTGAAACTATTAATCGATCATCTACTTATTTATATTGATCACCTGAAAGCTGTGCATCATAAGTAATGAGGTGAGCTATGAACCTCCATTGTATACTAAAATTGCTTTGGCCCTATTTGCTATTTGTCTTGTTTTCAGCAACTGTGTTAATTATTCTAGTTGCGCGAGCAAAGTGCACTAAAACTGTCTTCTGAATCATGGTTTGGCCCGCATAGTACAAATTCCGTGCATTCCCATTTACGTAATTTTCAGGCCACTAATTATTTTCATCAACTCTTCACGAAACTCTTTGCTCGTGCATCGAACTGGCAGCCGTAAGATCATTTGTTTTTCAAAACCATTTATTGTGTACTGTTTTTCCAAATGTTTTCACTGTCACCAATCGATCGCTGCTGCGAAGCATAGAAGTGCAGCAACGCTCCGGTTATAACCTCCACAATTTCATCGACTTATTTAACGGTAGCCATTACCACCTGGAAGGAAGGAAGGAAGATTAGTGTTTAACGCCGCGTCGACAGCGTAGTCATTAGAGGCGGAGTTTACGCTCGGGTTGTTTGGGTAAAACGGGCCGAACATTGTTCCGATAAATCCATTCTCATGAGTTTCTGATCGAGCGTCAAAAGTCGCGGCACCCATCTTGCAGATAATTTTTTCACTACTAATTCTTCAGTTAAAATGTGTTATCCTTACAGATGACATCTGGCAAGCGTGGGCAATTTCACGCACTTTCAATCGGCTATCCTCCTTGACCATTTTGTGCAATTTTGCAATGATTTCTGGAGTAGTGTGACATGGAAACAGTTGAATTCGAAGGAGCAGAGTTCCCCAGTGTAATCTAAAAATCGGCATGAAAGTCCTTTGCTTTCGTACCTTCCTTTACGATGCAATTAATCACTGCCCGAATCACTATGTTTTTAATTTTTGCAAATCAGTTCGCGGGAACTATAAAAGAGCCATTACATGTCACCAGCACAGGTCTCTTTCAAGAGCAATGACGCGACACGTGTTTACAAGCAAGAGTCCAATGGATGTCACGTGAAGTGTGCAACTCGTCGCGCTAGTGCTGACGTCTGGTGATGATTCCGAGAACTTTTCAAACCGCCCTCGTAGTTACTGTCCCTAGTTAGTCGGAAAACCTCGACTTCTTCCGAGGCTGCCAATAACATATTTTTGCAATTCAAATTGGAAGGATTTCACTTAAACAATGGAGAAATTTATTGCATTTTAATTTTTTATCCCTTTTTCAAATTTACAATATGTTCAATTACTTTTACATTAACATCATAAATGCTAGTAGTTTACGTAAGAAGTAACTATATTTACATGTATAAAACAGTATGTAAATTGATTATGTATAACCTATTTAGAATTTCAAGATTTCCGCTCTAAATCTTTGGCAATCACTTGAATTACGTACATTGTTCGTCCTTCAGAGTGGAGCAGTCGATGTGGCTGACTATGACATCAGTTTTCTGGTTCGGGTAGCGCAAAACCTCGTGCTACTTTGTTAGTGCACATGTAACAGTTTTCTCCCCTCCTAGTTGTTTTTTGTACGGCGTATGATCTGTAATGGTCATGCAGACATGCAGAAACTGATCAAAAGTACTCAGCCTCCTATTAGAGGCTGTAAATATGAGATGAGTCATTTCAAAAATATCGTTACTGGCCGTAGAAAAAGAAATGTTTAGCAGACAAACTCGTTACTTCGTGTTACAAAGACGAAGTCTTACTTTTTAGCCTCTCGGTTGCAGCCAACACCCGATTAAACCATCATGCGCTAACTTATTGAAAGTTAGTACTGCAAGTACTAGACTGTCGTGGTTCCACGTTTTATCTGTAAGTGCAAGGCAACGGCATAGAGAATAAGCTGAAATGATGCTGGCATGTGGAAAATAGTGTGTGCAAGATCGTTTTCTCACTTTTTGCATTTACATGTTGCTTAATGCGCAGATCATCATGTTTCGAGACTTGGGGATTACGTTCGATAAACCTGAAATATGTATGCGGGACTTGGCAATTATTTGTCGAGTACACAGATGAGAATGAGAATTTCTCTGGGTGCTTTCTGACATATTCATATGCAATTCCCGAACAGGTTTCTCAACTCTGTGTAGTAAATGGTATTATCTGCATTTTAAGTGTTTGGTTTCGAAGAAGTGCAGCGTAATATTCTCGGTGATTCTCTTAGAAGCCTATCAAAACGCGGCAGTACCATTCCGTTAAACGGAAAACTGTGACAGATTGTGTAGAAAGCTCTCACAATGGCAAAAGAGTGGTAACTACAAAACGAATCCATAGCCACGTGAAATGTTCTGCCACGAACACAGAGATTAAAAAACGATAGGCAATGTATACGAAAACCATGGCTACCTAGGAAACTTATTGTTCAGTTGCTATAGCCGTAAAACGTGTGTAAGAAAATAGTAACATGTCTATGACTCATCGGTAGTTGGTCTCCAGCACACACTCAAGTCAAAAATTTTCTTCTCACTAACGGGACTGTTGAAACTGGTTAATGAAGATTTCAATTTCTTGAAATTCTTTTCTGGTAGTGCACTTCCTTTGATGTTTGTTTTACCATCTTCAATATTTTTCAGTATGTTTTGTAATGATCTTAAACATTTACATCTGAATTTTCTCTAATTGATAGGTCTTACAGGAGACCTCTATTACTTGATTAATCCATGGTTTCTTTGTAGATTTTGGTCTAATCTGTGTTATTTTTGGGGGAAAGCAGTTTTCAAATAAGTTGAGGACATTATTTATGAAAGTGTTGTATGTCTCAATCACGCTATGAGAGCTGTCAACATCACTCTAATACATGTCTTTGAGCAGTTTTCTAAAACGATCAAATTTCCCTTATTGAGTACCCTCTTAAAAGCAGATTTGATGGTTTTTATATCCTGATCAATATTAACATCTATCAAAATGAACTTCATTTCATAGTCTGAAAGGCTCCTTATTATTAGTTGCATGAAATAATGTTGATCATTTGACATTTCTATAAAGATATAATCAATGGCTGTCTTTGAGTCCTTAGCTACCTTAGTCGAAAAGTTGACAGTATGAATTAAGTTTAATGACAGTGCTACTGACAGGAATAATTTCTTACTGGGGCAGTTTTCAAGGAAATTAAAATTAGCAGCTAACACTAATTCTTTCTTTTTTAATATCAAAAAGGAACAACTTCCTGATGTTCTGCAAACTTATTTATTGGTCACAAACCGGCTTTCGGCTTCTTAGGCCATCATCAGGTGACAACTGAATGTAGTACACATGTTTTCAAGTTGTCACCTGATGATGGCCTAAGAAACCGAAAGCCGGTTTGTGACCAATAAAAAAGTTTGCAGAACATCAGGAAGTTGTTCCTTTTTGATATTATTATCATGTTCTGTAAGTACCGACGGAAAAATCAATTAATCTTTTTTTTTTGTTATCAAATAAGCCAAAAGCGTTTGAACGTGATTTACGAACAAATTAAATTTATCATATGGTACTCTGTACACACTATTATAAATGATTTATTATGAAATTCTACTTCTATTCTACATGCTTCCATATCAAATTTATCACAATTTCTAATGAATGTGGCAACTTCTCCATCCTCCACTTCCATTCTACAAAATTGAGAAGTTAACCTAAATCCTGAAATATTTAGCAAATCTATATCAGTGGTCTCATGATGTTCAGAGAGGCAGATTGATAACTGTGTTGGATGACTCTAATTCATCAATGCAGATAAGTAGGTCATTGATTTTGCTTCAGAGTCCTCTAATAGTTTGATGCACTAAAGATAGTTAGCATTTTACATTGACGGTTAAAGAACTGGGTGGAAATAAAATTTCTGATGATTGTGATAATTTTTAACCAACAACTGTTTGCTGATCTAATGTGTCAGAGCCATGCTGTTTTATTGCTGTTTGAAACCGAAGGTTTGTTTCAATACTGACCTCTCTTAGCACTTGACTTCTTTTTGTCCTGTCTATCCTAAAAAAGGAACTACTTTGACACATGTAACCACTGGTATTTTACCAATCATGTCAGTACCTCCCCCTTAAGTTTCCTGATATTAGTACAGCCAGTTTACCCTTCCCTTTCCTGTTGAGGTGTAGGTCATGCCTAGTATAATCCCACCTACTAAGTGAGTGAACAATATTATGTGACCCCGCACCTGATCCAAGCAACCGTTCCAGCTCTAAATTATCTTTCCTAACAGAACAGACAGAAACACAACACTCGTGCATTCTTTCCCGGGTTACACTCAATGGTGAACCCCAGATCTTTGTCAATACTATTCCCGGACCAACCCACAATAAGAACAGTGTCTTCCTTGGTGAAATCGTTACATAGTGAACCAAAATCTTCTGTCACTTGACCCAGACCAGTAATTGGTTTGAAGAAATTTCTGACCTGATATTCTGTTCTTAATTCAGCCTGCAGGAGTTGACCCACACATCTGGCACGAGAACTACCTAACAAAAAGCTTTTTTTTTTTTCGTTTTACTTATTTACCTACTTCCTTGTTGAATTTCCTATTGAAAGTTTGTTTACCCCTTAAGCCTACTTCTGTCTCAGGCTCATTAATTTGTAACTGAAGCATCATGTCAAAGTTATTTTGTACATTCCCCACAAAGCTGTCTGAGTTCATTTTCTTTCCACCTGTAGCCACTTCCCACATCTGTTTACCCTTCTTCCTTCTTAACCTGTCCAGATCCCTCTTAGCACGATCTTACTCAGCCTGAAAGGCAATAGTTTTTCCCTTCTGTTCTACTATCTTCCTATCCCTAATGCGTATCATACAGACCACTGATAAGTCTCGCTCACTTGCCAAATTCATGCGTCGCTACAGTCACCCCACATCATACCCCGAAACTAACAATGTTGCGGCAAGTCAGACACTTCGAACTCCTGGTAATTTGCCTTACTTGCGACTATGTAAACAAAAGTAATAAACGCAAAGTTTCTAAAATAAATTTTTATTTTTGCAAATAATAAATTAGACAATGAGGGGATACGTTGTAATTAATATGCTAGGAGGAAAAACAATAACAATTAACAAGCGCCGCGGCAGAATGGCCGTGCGCACTAAGTCTCCCAGATTCGGTGCGCGCAGCTGTTCATCGTCGGGAGTTCGAGTCCTCCCTCGGGCATGGGTGTTTGTCTTGCCCTTACCATAAGTTACTATAAGTCAATGTAAGTTGTTTGTAGGCTTAGGGACTAATGACCACCGTAAATAAGTCCCTTAGATTTACAAACATTTGAACACTTTTTTTAATTAACGAGCTTCTTTAAACTTACTATTCAAAACATGCATTTTTTAAAATTTTAATATTTCCATCCACACTTGTTCTTCCAGCCGATTCAGATAAATTTGTTTCTACTCTTCATAATGGGTACATTGTGATACTAGTTTATATCAGCAGCTAAGTGCGTCTTACAATCCAATATCTGATTTCAGAATCTGCTATAATGTAACCAAACTGTAATTTTCCCGTTGACGCCAGCCGCGGTGGCCGAGGTGACTGAGGCGCTCCAGTCACGGTCAGCACGGCCGCTACGGTCGGGGGTTCGAATCCCCCCTCGGGCATGGATATTTGTGCCGTCTTTAGTCTTAGCTAGTTCATAAGTAGTTTGTAAGCTTAGGGACTGATGACCCCGTAGTTAAGTCCCATAAGTTGTACAAACATTTGAACATTTTTTTCCCGTTGTCTCCAGGTCTTTTCGGAATATATCTCTCCTGTTGTAACGCTTCGACAGGGTATTCGCTGTTATCACCTAAAATTTATAACGCACATGAATCAGCCCTTACTCTCTCCCATTCCTACTGACAGACCGTTTTCTCCCGCAACCCTCCCTTCAATTCTTTTCCCTACAATCGCGTTTCGCTCTCCCCTGATTATTGGTTTTCCATCTATTTTTTCATACCATTTGAGTCTTTCCAAATTTTCGTTGTCGGTGTTGGTTTTTTGATGAGAACAATCACACCACTAACTGTTGCCATAGACACACTCTGCTCTACTTCCCTATTCATAAGGAATTCCATTCTCCGTTATAGCATTTTGTACTACTATTGTGAATACTCTACAATGTTTGACCAATTGGCATCACTGAACACCCACTAAACCTAGATTGTACTTTTGCCTTCCCTTTTACAGATTTCCTAACCTAACTACTATGTTCAGCTTCTGACATTCCAGGCTCCGGCTGGTAGAATTTTATCACTTCGTTCATTATACAGCCTTTTTCTCATCCTCATCTCCCCCTTTGGCACTCTCTTTCCGGTTATCAGAATGGCGAACTAATCCGGAATCCTTTGCTGATGGACAGCTCACGATCGTTGCCCAACTGCAGGCCACATGTCCTGTGGGTACACGTTGTGAGTATTTAATGCAGTGGTTTCGGTTGCCTCCTACATCTTCATGCCGTCGATCGTTGCTGATTCTTCCGTATTTTAGGTTCATCTTCTAGCCCCAATGGCAAGAGAGTGACACGAACCTCTGCTCCTGCGCCCTCTTAAAAAAGAGAACGAGAGTAACTTCTTATTAAGGAAGTCTTCCGTTGTCGTCACTCACGATTTTTATTCAAAATTGATGCAGGACCTGGATTCCCAAATGGGACTAGAATTATGATGGGACAGGCGAACGGTCGCCTTGGGTTTGAAAGGGTGCTGGACCGTGTATAGATCAATGGTGCGACCCATTCTTGAGTGCCGCTTGAGTGTTTGGCATCCATTGTGGGTCGGATTAAAGAGAGAGATCCAACCAATTCAGAGGTAGACGACTATATTCATTACCAGTAGATTAGATGTAAAGTATTTTGGAGGTGCTTCAGACACTCAAATGGAAAGCCCTGGAAGGAAGGCTACGTTCTTGATACTGATACAGTTTACAGAAGTAAAAAATGAAGCTGCCTAGCTTTAAACTCCGGCCTACAGGCCTCGAAACTATCAACAGGTACCGACCGGCTGCCGTGTCATCCTACGCGCTCTACACTCCCGGCCGTTGTGTCGGTCTCCTTGGCCTGGCCTCACAAGAGCTGAGTTCACAGCGCTCTCCAGAGTGGGACGGCGACTCATCTGAGAGCTAGCCAAGCACCACAGCGAGCCGGTGGCCGACCCGAGGCATTAACATCGCAGCTACAATCCTGGCCGTTAGTTGCCGCACCACGAAGATGACGAACTACAGACGCGAAATTTAACCGTTATAACAAGATGCTGTGAAATGCAAATGATTAGCTTTTCAGAGCATTCACACGATGTTATCGCCGGTGGCGACACCTACAACGTGCTGACATGAGGAAAGTTTCCAACTGATTTCTCATACACAGACAGCAGTTGACCGGCGTTGCCTGGCGAAACGTTGTTGTGATGCCAAGTGTAAGGAGGAGAAATGCGTACCATCACGTTTCCGACTTTGATAGAGGTCGGATTGTAGACTATCGCGAGTGTGATTTATCGTATCGCGACACTGCTGCTCGCGTTGGTCGGGATCCAGTTAGCAGAATATGGAATTGGTGGGTTCAGGAGGACAATACGGAACGCCATGCTGGATCAAAACGCCCTCGTACCACTAGAAATCGAGACGACAGACATGTTATCCGCTTAGCTGTAACGGATCGTGCAACTACGTCTCGATCCCTGAGTCAACAGATGGGGACGTTTGCAAGACAACAGCCATCTGCACGAACAGTTTGACAACGTTTGCAGCAGCATGGACTATCAACTCGGAGACCATGGCTGCGGTTACCCTTGACGCTGCATCACAGACAGGAGCGCCTGCGATGGTGTACGCAACGACGAAACTGGGTGCACGAATGGTAAGACGTCAATTTTTCGAATGAATCCAGGTTCTGTTTACAGCATCATGATGGTCGCATCCATGTTTGGCGACATCGCGGTTAACGCACATTGAAAGCGAGTATTCGTCATCGCCATACTGGCGTATCACCCGGCATGATGGCATGGGGTACCATTGGTTACACGTCTCAGTCACTTCTTGTTCGCATCGACGGCACTTTGAACAGTGGCCGTTACATTGCAGTACTATGACCCGTGGCTCTATCCTTCATTTGATCGCTGCGAAATCCTGCATTTCAGCAGGATAATGCACGACCTCATGTGGCAGGTCCTGTACGGGCCTTTCTGGGTACGACTGCTGCCCTGGCCAGCGCATTCTCCAGATCTCTCACCCATTGAAAACGGCTGGTCAATGGTAACCGAGCAACTGGCTCGTGACAATACGCCAGTCACTACTCTTGATGAACTGTGGTATCGTGTTGAAGCTGCATGGGCATCTGTACCTGTACACGCCATTCATGCTCTGTTTGACTCAATATCCAGGCGTATCAAGGCCGTTATTACGGCCAGAGGTGGTTGTTCTCGGTACTGATTTCTCAGGATCTATGCACCTAAATTGCGTGAAAATGTAATCACACGTCAGTTCTAGTATAATATATTTCTCCAATGAATACCCGTTATCATATGTATTTCCTCTTGGTGTAGCAATTTTAATGGCCAGTAGTGTATTAGTTTACTGAGTTTCCACACGCTGATACTAGTAATGAATTCACATGAAATATAGTATTCTTTGTTTATCACATATAGAGTGCGTTTCACTTATATTGAAAACCGACCTGGCCATAATTTAGTTGTAACGCCATTATTCAGTTTCTGTCAGCCTCTGCAGTGTGTTTGCCGTCACGTGCCTTATCATGGTAGTAATCTTTAATTCTTTTGCTTTCCATATTCTAGCATACTCAATATTTATTATTATATACGGTTTTTGTTAGATGTTTATGCGCCTCATTATTCGAAGTGTTTGTGATATCGGAATGGACCCCGAAGAGATCCTACAAGTACCAGCGGAAGTTTCTGAAGAAGACAAATGATAAGTCTCATGACGATGTTGATATGGATGAGTTAATAATGGAAACTGATCACCACAATAGTGATTCCGATCTGCCAGAGGTGAGATATAACGGTCAGGAAACTGTTCTACCGGATGTTATGTTAGGTAACAGCTAAATATATATTGGACAAAATAGCGAAAATCTTTGAAATTATGTGCAGATATGTACATTGACATTTAGAAGAATTTCACTTTTTTATCATTGAAAACTTGGTAGAAGACAACAGATGGGAAGGTAAAACACACTCTGACACCAACCAACCCAGAGCTCACTATGGTAAAGCCACTCTAGTAGAAGAAATTCGGGCCATTTTTGAGGCATTATTACAAAGCCTGGAATTTGTCACATATGTCAGGACGAAAAGATCTTGTAACAATTATGGCATCTATGCATACAAGAAGCATTCTCGTCAGATGGTTGTGTATTTCCCCTGTGATTTTAATGATCAGCAGATAGGAAATTGTTTGAGGCTGAAGATGTTCATCAACATATTTTCTAGACTCCTTTTCATAAAAAAAAAAAAAAAAAAAAAAAAAAAAAAAAAAAAAAATATATATATATATATATATATATATATATATATATATATATATATATATATATATATATATATATATATATATATGTTCAAATGTTTGTTAAGCTTATGGGACTTAACTACGGGGTCATCAGTCCCTAAACTTACAAACTACTTATCAACTAGCTTAGCCTAAGGACGGCACAAATATCCATGCCCGAGGGGGGATTCGAACCCCCGACCGTAGTGGCCGTGCAGACCGTGACTGGAGCGCCTCAGTCTCCTCGGCCACCGCGGCCGGCTAGACTCCTTTTTCATTATTTTCACCTCAGATCAATAATTAACAGAATGAAAAGTAGTACCATTACAGTTTTTACCTTCTGGATTTCCTAAAAACGATGTTAAGACAAACACGCGGAATCAGGTGGCGCGCCCACCAGATGCTTCACTGCAGTGAGCCGGCGTGATCTCTGCTGCGCAGCCGTCTGCCACTGAAGCTGACCGCACGACAACTCTGCTGCCGCCAACGTACACTTCTGACTGCCTGCCTAACTATCATGAAGATAAATGAGGCGCTGAACGGGGGCACGCGGCCACTGGATTTCCTCTCGCTCCGTTAATCACTCGAATAAAAGGGTCGCGTAGTCTAAGGCTTTATGTTACGGACTGGACTACCGTTCCCACTGGAGCTTCAAGTCCACCGTCCGTTTTGGGTGTGTGTGAATGTGTCGTTCTTAATGTAAGTTAGTTTAAGTAGTTTCCAAATGTAGGGTTCGATGAACACAGCAGCTCGGTCCATTAGGTTTACAAGCATTTGAACAGATGGGGAATGACGTATTAGTGTTGTCCAAGGCATCCTGCGCCACGCAACATACGATGGACTATGGACGGTGTATACAAGTATATGCAATGTATAAATCAAATAGAACTGTAAATTCATATATTTAGGACCACTTGCTTCAAGAAATACCTGAGAAGAGATGTAGAGCGCAAACAAATATATTTCTTTTGTCTAACAAAGGTAATATTGAAAACGTAAACCACACTAGTCTCTAAGTATGCATTCTAGAAGGGCAGCCACAGTTTACATACACTTTGATAAAATTCAATACACAAACACCACCAAAAACTAAAAATTAACTTCAGTAATATAAAGTCGTGGTTGCAGATACGTTGAGACAAAATCGCTTAGTTGTTAAGACGTGTTTATTTAAACACAACAGGTTTTACATCGATACGGATCATCCTTAGGTAACATCTTTGAAGAGGAAATACATCGGAACTAATGACTGGAATATCTAAAAGGACCAATAACTCTAAGAATGTTTTAAGATATTTTAAAAAATATTACTTTTATAAAAGGGAGTGCCAAAAGTACTTACTAGAAAACGATAACATGTTATTTAAAAAACAGCGCCCGGCTTCCAGGGGCCTGGCTAAAATACTCTCACAATAGGGTGTGGTCGCCATTTGATAATTAACATCCCTGATTTATCCATTCCGAAGAAACCAGCAATGTGAGTCTAAAATCGAGAACAGATTATGGTCGGAAATGCTATCCACGGTCAACAATCTCACTGTAAGTGGTCAGTATAAACTGCGCAAAAACAAACTATTACAAAAATGTGGAATTTGTTTTTGTGCTGCTTATACTAACCACTTACAGTGAGACTGTTGACCGTGGATAGTAACTCTGGCCGTAACCTGTTCTCGATTTTAGACTCACATTGCTGGTTTCTTCGGAATGGATAAATCGGAGATGTTATTTATCAAATGACGACCACACCCTATTCTGATAGTGTTGAAGCAAGGCCCCTGAAAGCCGGGCGCTGTTTTTTAAATAACATTTTATCATTTTCTGGTAAGTACTTTCGGCATTCCCTTTCATAAAATTTTGAATTTTTTTTTAAATATCTTAAAAATTCTTAGAGTTGTTGGTCCTTTTAGATACTCCACTCATTATTGATAAAACTCTCCTGGGTATTGGACCGCATCGGCAATATATCAAATGTTTCACCGACGTTTCGGCCACTGTTGCAAGCGGCCATCTTCTGGGTGTTACGTTTACACTCCACTCATTAGTTCAGATGTATTTCCTATTCACAGATGTTACCTGAAGATGCATCTGTATCGATGTGTAACTGGTTGTGTCAAAATAAGCACGTCTTAACAGCTAAACGAATTTATCTCAACACATCTGCACCCAGGACCTTATATTATTGAGGTTAATTTTTAATTTTTGGTGGTGTTTGTGTACTGAAATTTATCTAGAAATATTCATCCTGATAACAATGTTTGCAGCCTCTAATGCCATATCTAGAAAAACAGCTGATTGTTTACGTTTCCAGTACGATGGCGAATTAATGACAGGTATAGATGAATGTTTGACAGGTATCCGGGAATCAGATTTCAGAGAGGAATCTTGTCACTGTACTAAGATCATAATGTTAAAAGGTAAAAATATCGAATGACAGTCCATCAAGGTCGTGCAGAAAACTTGTCACTCTGCTCTCACATACGTCGGCACTCGAAAGAAACAATCGGACATTAATAGCTATCGACCTTGAAGTCGACCTCACGTCAGGCGACTAGCAAAAAACTAGAGAGCTGGTGCAAGCCTTGGCCTTGGGTTCGTCCTTGACTGCAGGCGCCGATGTCGGAAGCCAGCAGAGTGTCCGTGGCAGCTGACATGCGCATGACGGGCTCTGACATTTGCTAAAGGACGAGGCGCGCAGCCAGGGGAGAGAAGCGGAGTAGTATGGCGTGAGCCTGAGCTACTCAGCTTTCAGCCTAGTCATTAAAATAGCCTTACCATTTGATTTCCTGAAGGCTTTTGACACCGAACCTCACAAACTGCTTTTAATCAAACTGCATGGTTATGGTATATCGCCCCAAATTTGCGATTGGATAGGGGATTTCCTGTCAGAGAGGACACAGTTCGTAGTAATCGATGGTAAGGCATCATCTAAAACAGAGGTGATATCGGGCGTTGCACGGATAGTGTTATTGGTCCTCTGCTGTTTCTTATTTCCTATTAACCAATAGTCAGCACGGATTCAGAAAGTATCGCTCTTGCGAAACACAGCTTGCCCTTTATTCACATGAAGTGTTAAGTGCCATCGACAAGGGATCTCAAATCGATTCCATATTTCTGGATTTCCGGAAGGCTTTTGATACTGTACCCCACAAGCGGCTTCTAATGAAATTGCGTGCTTATGGAATATCTCCCCAATTGTGCGATTGGATTCACGATTTCCTATCAGAAAGGACACAGTTCGTTATAATTGACGGTAAGTCATCGAGTAAAACAGAAGTGATATCTGGCGTTCCAAAGGGAAGCGTTATAGGTCCCCTACTCTTCCTCGTGTTTATAAACGATTTAGGAGATAATCTGAATAGCTCCCTTTGACTGTTCGCGGATGATGCTGTCGTTTATCGGTTAGTGAAGTCAACAGAGGATCAAAAGCAACTGCAAAGCGATTTAGACAAAATTTCTACTTGGTGCGAAAATTGGCAATTGACACTAAATAAAGAAAAGTGTGAAGTAATACACATGACCACTAAAAGAAATCCGCTGAACTTCAATTACGCGATAAATCAGTCAAACCTTAAGGTCGTAAATTCTACCAAATACCTAGGAGTTACAATTACGAACAACTTTGACTGGAGAGAAGACATAGAAAATATTGTGGGGAAAGCGAACCAAAGGTTACGTTTCATTGGCAGAACGCTTAGAAGATGCACCAGCTCCAACAAAGAGACTGCCTACATCATACTTGTGCGTCCTCTCTTGGAGTACTGTTGCCCCTTGTGGGACCCTCACCAGGTGGGACTGACGGAAGATATTGAGAAGGTTCAGAGAAGGGCAGCTCGTTTTGTTTTATCACGTTACGGGGGGGAAAGCGTCACGGAAATGTTGCACGAATTGGGGTGGAAATCGTTAAAAGAAAGACATTCATTGCGGCGTGATCTGTTTGCGAAGTTTCAATCACCGACTTTTAGTTCTGAATGTGAAAATATTATGCTAGCACCCACCTACTTAGGGAGACATGACCATCCAAATAAAATAAGAGAAGTTAGATCGAAACTGGAACGATTTAGATGTTCTTTCTTCCCGCGCGCTATTAGAGAATGGAACGGTAGAGAAAAGTTATGAAAGTGGTTAATGAACCCTCTGCCAGGCACTTAAATGTGATTTGCAGAGTATCTATGTAGATGTAGATGTAGAACCGATTTAGGGTAAAATCTAAGTAGCTCTTTTAGGTTGTTTGCAGATGATGCCGTCATTTACCGTCTAGAAAAATCATCTGAAGATCAAAACCAACAACAGAACGATCTGAATAAGATATCACAATGGTGTAAAAATTGGCAATTGACTCTAAATAATGACAAGTGTGACGTCGTCCACATGAGTAAGAAAAGAAATCTGTTAAACTTTTTTTACAAGATAAATCAATCGAATTTGAAGGCTGTAAACTCCACTAAATACCTAGGAATTACTATTAATTCACACTTAAATTGGAAAGAACACGTAGATAATGTCGTGGGAAAGGGGAACCAGAGACTGCGTTTTATTGGCAGAACCCTTAAAACATGCAACAGAACTACAAAAGAAACTGCAAACACTACGCTTGTCCGTCCGTTTTTTGAGTATTGCTCCCCAGTGTGGGATCCTTATCAGGTGGGTTTGACGGAGGACATCGAAAGAGTCCAAAGAAGGGCAGCTCGTTTCGTGTTGTCTGGGATGGGAATCATTACAACAACGGCGCTTATCGCTGCGGCGTGGGCTACTTACGAAACTCCAATCGCCAACATTCTCATCCGAATGCGAAAATATATTGTTGATTCCCACTTACAAAGGTAGAAATGATCATCAGAATAAAATACGAGAAATGAAAGCTCGAACTGAGAGATTCAGGTGTTCTTTCTTCCCGCGCGCTATTCGAGATTGGAATGGCAGATTAGTACAAAGGTGGTTCGATGAACCCTCTGCCAGGCACTTAAATGTGATTTGCAGAGTATCCCATGTAGATGCAGAGGTAGATGTAGAACCCGCTGCGCAGCTTCACTATCAGAAGGCCCCGTGAAACTCAACACATGGTGCAATGGTGAATGTCATCGTCATGACCAGCTATTTGCCACGTTTGTTAACATCGCTCTATGCCTCGGCAATTAATTGTGAAATTACAAGTATACAAAATGAAGAAATAAACATGTTTAAAAGAGTATTCGCTCAGAGGTTCGCGGTAATGTGTTATCTTCGGTAAGAGCACCTTTTGCGTAATATTATTGTTGTGAAAACATACGCTGTTCTCGACTGTTCTCAAATACAGAGGTGCTGGTGGCTAATGGACTTGACAACTGGTAAAACAGACATACCCTAATGAATTCAAATAATTTTATAGCCCTTCAGACAGGAGTATTTTCGTTGTTGTTCCACCACCATATGGATTCAGATAGATACCGGTACTTGATTAATTGACTTTTGAGTCAATGTTAGGCAAGAGAAGATGGAATTATTAATCAAGGGTCATTTCCTAATGTTCTACAAATAACATTCATTTGGTCACCAACTGATTTTCGAATTCCTGAACCATCGTCAGGTGACAGGTGACAACTGAACGTCTCACTCACAGATAAAATAACTTGGATATTCACAAAGTCATTATTTAGACACTAGATAGGAATATGTCGCACAGGAATGTTACAATAGAAGCAAGCAGAAATAATTTTACTGACTAAAAACGGCTATATAGATACAGAGAGAAAGACAGAACAATGACCCTGCTGAAAATACTGAAAAATCAAAAAAACGTACGACACAGAAGGATAGCTTGTTAATAAACCATCACACTCATTTTCCATTTTCCCCATCTTTAAATTAAGCTTTAGTTAATATGTAATTTCTGATCTCATTTACAGATTGTAATACTTGACACTCGACGTTCTGGTTGAATTCAGATGGTCGGCATACCTTGACTCTTTCTTGTTCATTTCCACCTTCTCTCATGTTCAATTCCTTTGACCACCACTGCTCTGCGTGACTGACCAGTTTCAGTCTTTTACTTCAGTTTTCACATTTAATTTTCTATATACTATTTCAACAACTGAATGTTCACTTCTTGGCAAATGTTAAACACCCCGTTTAATTTAATCAAGGGCCGTAATTCGTAATTTCGTAAAGGAAATTAAGTAAAAAACATTGTTTATCTTTCGGCGAATAAAAGCTTCAAGCAACTTACAGGAATGAAAAAAGAAAAAAAGAAAAAAGATGACTTTCGAAGTCATCCCTGCTCGTGTAAGGTGTAAATACTGAATATGTTATACATGATTTTGACAGTTATTTTGCTTGAACATCTTCGTGTTATTACAGTCATCTTCTAACGAAAGAGAAGAACACGGGGCAGAAGTAACAGTGAAATGTTGTTGCAGTAGTTACTGACAGTTTTGCGATAAACGTACATTGACACTATGTTGCTCAGAAATCTGAAATACATTCGTTATTCCTTACAGATGGCCCTCTGCTATGTGCCGTTATGGAAGAATCAAAAAGGAAAAATTAACGGCATTATTTACCCCGAATTTTCTGTTCGTAATAGTCTATTAAATACGTCATTACGTGTGATTTGTATAGAAATCTTCATGCCAATTACACTGTGAAATTCATCAGTGGTATGTAGTTAATGCAGATAACAAATTTGATTCCAAGAGGAATATTCTCAGATTAGATAGCATTCCCAGCACATTTCCAAATTATTCTTTAAATAACATATCACTACTAGCGGTATCTAGGCCAGAAATTGAAAAAATGGACACTGGATAATTAGATGTGTCGTAAACGCAAAAAAAAAAAAAAAAAAAAAAAAAAAAATTCAAAATCTTAACGAAGAAACCGACAGAAATGAGCAGTTCAATACAGTTAATGAAGTTAGAGTTCAAATAGAAGACGAGATGCTATCCAAACTAAAAGTTTTGGAAGAAGTACTGTTACACGAAACTAAAGATGGAGTCTAAACAACAAACCAGAAATTCAAGGACATAAAATTCGCGTGCTATCAGAGTGAGATAAAAATCTGGAATCATTAATATCGCAAGAAAGGAAAATGCCTAAAACGGTATTATTGCCGGAATAAATAAAAGAATGCTAATAAAAATCACCTGACACGGGTAAGTAAACAGTACAACATCTACGAATATTGTTTATCGAAAGGTTACAGATATGACAGAGATTTTATTTTAAAATTGCCCTGTAGGCTATAGCCGTACTCGTTCTTGTTTTGTTGGTGATATTCTCAACAAACAGGAGATACGGGTTTGATAAAGATTGCAAGCAGAAGGAACCTAAGCAATGCGGAATTTTTATGTAGTTGGAGAGATATCTATTAAGCAACGACTGCAGGATTTTCGCCAATAAACTTTGTGGGGAGAAGCAACCAATACTTTTAGCGCTTTTCGAATTCCATACAGCTGAATCGAACGGAGCTGCGTGTTTAGCGCCGTAATCGCTGCACTCACAAGCGGCCCATCAGAAGTGTGAATAACGGATTCTGATGGGTCTCGGATATGTTGTAGATGGACATACCCTGAATATGAGGCTATCCGCTTTCTTAGCATCGGGCCTTGGATCTCGAGAAAAATTGAAGTTCACTGCAAGGTGTAAGACGCGTAAAGTTAGCCCCGTTCCAAAAAAAGTGGGCGTAACGCAGCGGTTGAGGGCACCAGCTAACGCGCTGGAGCTACCGTGTTCGGGTCCTCACTATGTTTTTTATTTATTTATTCATTTTAAATCAGACATTTTTCCATTTGATTTTACAGCCTATCAACAAACAGTGTGTGGTGTCGCACAAGTATAAAGTGCGCGCCACCTACATTCGCCGCATGCCGCCATGCACGCACGGCGCGGCGTTCTTACGACGTCAGCCACGAGCGCCCTCTGCTGGAACTCCGCTCATGGCCACCACTGAACGACATCGTTCACTTGGGACTGAGATAGGAACCAGCTAACACTTCGGAATCAGATAGGCACGAGTGATGACTTGGCTATCGGACAGGCACTAGGCAGGCCTCTAGCTCAACTATGTATCAGCATTCTGCAGTACTGAGCTATGTAAAAGTTAAGTATTGTATAAATTCTGTGCAATATATATCACGTTCTAATTTACTCTAGTGTTTCTAGTTTCTGCTTCCCACTGGCTGCTCACCTCCGTATGTGCACAAGCGTGCTTCCTTTATTCCTGTGTCGGTCTTCCTACTCGGCCACCGACACCTACGACGGAAACGAGACACAAAAGCGGCGACGAAGCTGGGACACAAAACAGTGTACATTGTGTGAAATTAATAAGAAAAATTCAATTTGGCAATAGTAATTTAATCTGTACGTCATTATTACAAAATCCTACTCGCTATCGTCTGCATCGCTTGCTATGCCAGAACAGAAATCCGAGTGATATTTGTCGTAAAACGACCCACATTAATTCTGATCAATGCAGTGAACGTGATTTTTTTTTTTAAGATGATAAAATACGCATGGTTCGCATCAAAGTTAATGGATGAAAGAGAACCCTTTGTTAATGTAAATGAACGTTTTCTGGTATCGGTCTTAAAAAGTTCGTACCCCTGCAAGACAGTAGCTTTTGTTAAATGTGCTTGGTGCTGTAAGTCCGAGAGGACCGCAACGCAGTACCTCCAGAGTGGTAGCTGTCGACCTCAACTGCAGCGCCACGCTCACTCACCTTGTTGGAACGTGGCCAACGTTACGCGTTTTACATCGAGCAGTGAACTTCGACATCAATTTTTCTCGAAAAGCGGGTAACCTCATACTCAGGGTATGTCACTCTACAAATAACCGAGACCCATCAAAATCCATTATTTAGACTTATGATGATCTCCTGTTTGTAACAGCACAGAACAGTTGGCAGACAGCGCTCTGTGGCGACCGGCTGAACTAGATGGAGTGACAAGCGCTCTACAACCGTTATGCCGCGTAGTTCTTTAGCATAAGCAGCGTCAGTAGTACATGTCAGAAAGAGTCTTTCGGAGTTCGAGCGAGAAAGAATAGGTGTCTACAGCGATTGCGGATTACTCTGCGGAGAAATCAGTGATCGTGAGGAACGTAACGGAGCAACTGCGACCTGGGTCTGTAATCGCTGAATGCAGGAGGGAACGACGGACCGACGGGGCCGACTGCATCCATCTCATTGCACAACTTCAACGGAATGGCAGCAATATTGTGCATGTTGTTGGTTGTGGCCCGGTAGCACAGTGGTAGAGTGTCCAGCTACGAATCAATAAATAGTGGGTTCGATCCCACTTGTTTCTCCTGTCGGAATGTTCTTAAAGTGAAAAATGTCGAGCAGCACCGTGGAACGAAATCCGCCTACAACTTGCACGGTGAGTCACTGTAAAGGTTGGAGGAAGGCAACGGTATTACAAGCGTCCTAGGGTTTTATTTGCGGACGGAGAAGTTAGTACTGCTTCCTCCCACAAGTCCCCTAAAACCTCCACATCCTTGCGGATGCTGTTGCGTAGCAGTGTGCGTTTGTACCGCTCTACAGTACGCACGAGGTGCCGTAGTTGCTGTCCAAAACGTTATGGAAAGCATAGAGTTCTGACTAACCTGTTGTCTTCTATAGTTGTGTCCCCAGCGCAGAAGACAGCGCACAGGTCGTTGATTCTTCTACAGCATACAAGTGAGGCTAAAATAAGTTCTGTATGATGGAGGCATGATAAGCGACTCGCGAGATTTTTAATTGTCAGGGATGCCATTTATTAAATAAATAATAAAATATGATGAGCAACTATTGTTAATATGATACGGCCTATGCTGCCCATAGTTCATGTTGAGAACACATTTACTCTTTACTCATGACCGGCGCGGTCCGGCGCGTATAGTGGTCAGCTCGAGACTGAAACTGCGGAGCGTTGCGAGAGGGCACCTGACGCTCTATTTCGCGCCAAAACAGGGCTGTCGCGCGTCTTCTGGAAAATCGCTCTTCTCTTGTTACAATAAGAGAAGGCACCTTAAACTTTTTAAACTGTCAAAAACTAGCCTGTCCTTGAGAGATATTTATTACAAATTCTCAGCTCTGAATAATTAATATTTAGTATGTAATAAACAAAACTAATTTCAAAAGAAATCACGTGACGTGAAATGCAGCAGCCAATGCGAGGAGAGCATCAGTAACATAGGCGGGCTTTCCCACGGGAACCAGCACCTACTGTGCCATATGCTACTGCTCCCCACCCCACATTTCAACATATGCTGCACTGCTGTCTTTCTTCCGCGTTTAAGACACGTACGATGTTAGCAAAGAAACGGCCAGCGGCCAGAAATATGAAGTGGCCAAAGGCCAGGAATATCACAGTATACCACCTCCAAGTAAAGCACTGTGGTGTCTGCTCTCTCTCTCTCTCTCTCTCTCTCTCTCTCTCTCTCTCTCACTCTCTCTCAATCTATCTCTCTTTCTTTTTTCTTTTTGTAATTGTAATGGATTACTCTGTCACATCACGTACCTACAAATAGCTTGGTCTATTACGCAACAAATACTTCTGCAGCGGAGAAGCCTGTCGGCAAGGCGCCCCTGCTGCATTTAAACCAGTGAGACAGGCCATCGGCAGTAGCGCCGGCATTGATGCGACTGGCATGGGAAACTGGGTGCTACGACATTGTCTTGACTGCGAATCCATATTACAGTCATTTAATGGTGCCTATGACCATCGCGAAAGTGCAAGCAATATGTTGACAAAGTTTCATCACAAACGGTTGAACGGTACGGCCGCGCATAAAATACGAATACACAAACATTAATTTTTATATATTAGATTTTATGAATTACTAAATGCCAACAGAGCAGTGACGTTTATCTTAAGGTAGCAGCCACCTTAGGGTACAAGTGACTTATGTGCTAGTACTTTATTTATTACACGCTGTAAAAAATGGTATTTGATGATGGGCCACGCCCGAAACTAGTAATAAAATAGTTCCATTAATTAAAATCTCAGCGACCTATCAGCATTATTTTATAATATTGTGTTAATTACCGAACGTTTCTAGAAGAAGTATTGCTACCAACTTTATTATGATATTTTCGTTAGGCATACAAATACGCTAGAACATGTAGTTCCTCCACGATGGTATTCTACCCCATAATGATCATAGACTACGAGAACGTTTGATAGATGATTTTCTTGACGATGGATATGACGTTTTGTTCTCCGTCGATGGCCGCACGCAGTCCTGTTTTCTCCTTTTTTTTTTTTTTTTTTTTTTTTTTTTCCCAAAAGAAGGAACTTCTGTACGCTCAACAAGAACACAATGTGGACGAACTTCTCACAGGATTTACGATACTGCCAATACCGGAAAAGTAAATGTGCATTTGTATGAACGAACTGGGTTCGTTTTCTTGATCCATGTGTAGAAAGGAATAGTGGGATTTTGTCAACTTAGTGTAGTGTTGGAGTAAGAGAAAAAATACTGCAATTTGGGTTTCATTTAGGTTGTGGTACTGTTGTACAAAACGAAAATAATCTTAATTTAATTTTCGTTGTAGTCTGGTGTAGAAAGAGGAAATAACTGATAGGGAGCGATGCATAACGAATTATTCGGTAATGGGTTGGTTTTGTACTCAGGGAAACACATTTTCTTTGATGTTACCTTTTCTTTACTACCACGAATTACGTTATGGTATTATAAAGGAGAAAAGTCTGGTTGTAATTATTTCATCGTTTATGAAAAATGAATTCCACGTTCATGAAAACCCATTGATGTTTTCGTTGTTTATTCCCGTAGCACTTATCCTCCGTGCCGGGAAGTTGTTCACGTTTCGTGTTTATATCTTGCGTCGCGAAGTGTAACCGCGGGCTCTGCGGATAGGCCATGCGGTTACAGGTCTCAAATATTGGTTTTTAGCAATAGCAAAATAAAGAACACACAGACACGCGCTGTTGATACTATTAAATATTTTGTGTTAGAAGTTGAAAGACGACCGTCTGTCGTCTTCCATATGTTTTTGTATATTTATATAAAGTTATAATTTATTGAATGTCGCTAGATTATCATTCGTGCGCCTCGGTTGCACAGTGGTAGAGTGCCAGACTACAAATCGAAAGGTCGCGGGTTCGATCCCCGCCAGGTCCTAGGATTTTTATCTGTCACTTTCCACTTCTTTTACCTCTGGCAGTATTGCTCATGTGAAAAATACCGAGTAGCACCGTGGTTCGGAACCCACGTTAAACTGTAGGTCCCCCTATAACTGGCTGGGTAAGTCAGTTCGAAGGTCGGAGGAAGGCAACGGCATACCACCTCCAAACAGGACCATGCCTAGTAAGCACTGTGGTGTTCAAACCAATCTTCTGATTGTTGACTGCTTTACCTTTAGATTATCATTTTGTTAAAACTTGAACCCCACTCTTTTCAAGGCTTGAGGAGTAACATTTTTATTTCTTGTCTTAGAATATTAGTTAATATTGCGAGGTTGATAATTTATTATTGTATTAATTAACGTGGCATAAGTACGGCTTCTCCACTACGCCACTGTCCCTGTGAGAATGTGCTGTTGTTTAACCTTTAAGTGTGTGCGTGAATGTTCAAATGTTTGTACAGCTTATGGGACTTAACTACGGGGTCATCAGTCCCTAAACTTACAAACTACTTATGATCTACTTACGAACTAGGACGGCACAAATATCCATGCCCGAGGGGGGATTCTAACCCCCGACCGTAGTGGCCGTGCAGACCGTGACTGAAGCGCCTCAGTCCCCTCGGCCACCACGGCCGGCGTGCGTGAATCTATGGCTGTTTAAATGTAGGGAGTGACAGTTCGCTTTGCATCGTTATCTCTGGCTCAGTATCGATAGCTGCTGATACTACCAAAGAGGTTTCCGCACCCTTTGGTTGCGAGCTGGTTGGCGAGTTTCTCTGTCCCCCACCACCACTGTTTTCGTGGTTTTCCAGCTTCCGGTGGCTTCCCGCGTTTTCCCGCGGCCCGGTGGCCGCACGGCGATCCGTTCAGTCCTGGGCGCCTGGTGCGGTAAAGTTGGTACTGCTCTTGTTTCTGGAGATGGTAGCGTTTCATTGACTAGCACGTTTAACTTAGATTCGTGAACTTAGAATCATTTTTTGGAACATTTTCTCCGATCGTGTGCGGAAATGTGCTCTCGTTTTTTCAATTCAGTGATTTCCCATAGATAAACGCGGTGTGTGTGATTCTACTTGCAGTTTGATAAAGGCTCGGGATGTTAAACCTTTTGTGATCATGTGGCGGTGTATGAACTCTGTGTAAATACTTTCTAGATTTGTGGAGCCCGATCTCTAATAGGTGATTCGTTCATTTGTGTACAGTGCATGTAAAAATCTTCTCGTCCTTTCCTTCCGTGATTGATACGTGTTGCACGTGGTTGGTTCAAAGAACCAAGCCTTCAGCTTCCACTCTTGTTTGTTCCATGCCCATCAGGCAAGTAACTATGCGGGTATCCTTCTGATTTCCACTAATATTTCGCGATCTTCTCTCCCCGCCTATTTGAATTTTGCTGTCTTTTCTCCGTCTGGTAGAATACGCTCTGTCTTTGTCAGTAATTCTCTCTCAGCCTTGTACAACCTCCTTCAATAGCTTCCTTATGTAATTCTAAACATTTCTATGGGTTGCATGCCGTAATTCTTATTTTTATTTTTCCGACTTTGTAATTATTTCATTTCTGTGATTTTTCTGAGACTGGACTTCATCCGTCTCTATAATAGCCCCCTATCGCGTGTAGCTGTAATTCATTCGCTTCCTTATATAATTCTAAGCATTTCTATTTTCTTTATTTTTGGAAACTGAAATTATTCAATTTTATCGGTTTTCGGAGCCACGTGGGTCCGAGTTCCGACTTCCGGGGTTTGCAGTTAGTCGCCTGAGTTCACGTCGCTTCTCACATAAAACCAATACCTAGCTCGATTTCTGACAGACTTCAACTTAAGAATCCACCGTGATTTTGTATAATGAATCCGACATTCAATCACTTCACCTTCAGTGGAGTGCGTTCATGTAACGTAGCCAGGTGTCGCCGTTAGCATGTTTGCTCGCGTTTTCTCTTCAGATGTAATTTAAGTTGTTATAGACACGCATTATCTCAAAAAGGCACGACAGACCAGAGTCAGCTTCAAAGTGTTTGTATATTGTGTTTTGTGCTACCGCCGACTTGCTGAATTTCGCCTACGATAGCGGCGCGTACGTCCGCCTCGTCTCAACACGCTGTTTTTGGTGAGTTTCGCTGTGGCATTGCGTGTGTGTGAGCGAATGAGTGTTGTTTGTGAATCCTCCTCCCCCCCCCCCAGTAGCGTTAAATGATGTATAATTTAGGCGGGGCACCGTCCGCATTAATCCATGTAAGAGATGCATTTTTATTGTATTAACAAAATTGGTTCCCCATTTTGCTTGTTTTCTATCTGAATAAACAAGTTCAAGTTCAGTAGAATCCGTAAGTTGCCTATAAACTGTAGTTTATTCGATATGTTCCAAGCAGGCGACAAAATGTGATTTGTTGAAGTGCGAAACAGTGATCAGGTTTTTTTTTTTTTTTTTTTTTTTTTGTTTTTTTTTTTTTTTTTTTTTTGTTTTTTTTTTTTTTTTTTTTTTTAGTATGTGAGGGCGCGAATTTCCGGTTCAGAAACACTCAAACTTGCCAACATACGCGCCATGCTAATAACATGAGCAACAGACTTCGCAATTCTGCCGTCCCGAACCGGAGATTCGGGCGCTACGCGCTCTCACATACTTAAAAAAAAAAAAAAAAAAAAAAAAAACTTCTTGTTTAACCTATACGTAACCTTTCTTTTAAGACGATCACTGTTTCGTACATCAATAAATCAGATTCTCCCGCCTGCTTGGAACATATCAAAATGCATCATATATCGAAGTGTAGTCGCACTTTCGAGATTTATCGAAACCGGCATCCGTGCAAGCGTTCTTCACAATTACCAACGTTTCTCATGACTAAATTCCGTTGCGCCATAAATGTTTTCTTAGCCACCTTTCTAAGATGACTTTAATTGTGGTGGCTTGCTTATTAATGATTGTGTTTAATAACGTGTGAGCTGCTATGTATACTGACCACTGTAGTATTAACTTCCTGTTATTGAAGTAATTTGAAACGAGTCAGTTCTCAGTTTGGGCCAGGGATCAAGGCTTTGTAGTAGGGAGTAACCAGTAGTTCACACGGACCACAGTTACTAATTTTAGTGACAAAGCTAGGCTCTTGTTACGTACAGTGGTCGAGTTTTAAAGTGATGTGGTACACGGCTCAGCTCGATCTCTGAACTGCATCTGGGCTGCGCTGCTTACACGGGTGACGAAGTGGCCAGTACAGTGCGACAGGCGGGGCCCCGGCGCCTCTGGTCTGACGGGCGGTGACGTCACCGCGGCGCGGCCCCGCCCAAGTCGCGGCGCCGAGTGACTCGCGGGAAGAGCAGCGACGATGCCACTAAGCGAAGCGTCTCTGGCGAAGACTGCGTTCACAACCACTGACGACACTGCTTTACTGGGGCTACTGTCGTCAAATCTTTCATGCTCGGCACTCAGAAATTGCCCCCGAACAGTCAATCGTCTGTACAGCGCCATTTAAACGTAATGCTTGAGATGATCGCATTCCCTGAAAAAGAAAGAGAAGCGTGGGCAACTGTAGGTTGGGGACAAGAGAAGCTAAAGGTATTAACACAAATCTACAGGGTGATTCTAAAGTCACTAAACATTTCAGTGATACAGTAACGGCATGCTTCTTGCACGTCATACGACAGAATACATTTCAGTGTTATAATAACGGAATATTTGTATCTTGCAGGTACTGCGACAGAATGCTAATCGAGAAAAAACGAATCGCTGTTGTTTCTGCTCGTCTTCGTGGACTGACGTATGAATAGGTGCGAACAGACTTTGCCCGTCGATTCAGGGAAACAGGCTCCACCAGGCTTGCTATTCAATAAATTCCAGCGTACTGGTAGTGATGCAGATGACGAACGTCCAGGGACACCTGCCATGACGTCAGACACCGTGCAAAGAGTGCAGGGCGCGACCACACGCAGCCATACCTGCAGACTTAAGTAGGGAGCTTGGTATTCCTCAAACCACTGCGTGGAGAGTTCTTCGTTATAAGCTGCACAAATGTGCGCACCACATCCGGAACGTACGTAAGCCTGAAGCGGAGACTTTGCAGCGAGACAAGCAGTGTGTCATGACCTGCTACAAGCTGAGGAAAATGATAATTTGATGCAAAGTGTCTTGTTCAGTGATGAAGCTACATTTCATACCTGTAGACATATGAGTAGACACAACTGCAGGTTCTGGACAGATGAACAACTAAGTGTGCTGCAGGAGTGGCAACAGGGCCCAGAAAAAGTGTGGTCAGGGATAACGAGGTCAACAGTTTGAGGGCCCTTCTTCGCCGAACAAACGGTTAATGGAACCACATATGCTGGATTAGTTTTTGGAGCCCCAGTTAATATCTGATGGGATTATGGATACTGTTGTTTTTCAACAGTATGGTGCAGCGCCCCATTTTGCTCTCGATGTTCAAACGTTTTCCGGCAAATGGATTGGTCATGCCTCTCCTCGGATGTGGGCACCCAGCTCTCCTCAATGGACACCCTTAGACATTTTTTTCATGAGGATTTATCAAGTCTAAGGTATAGCAGGTGAAGATCAGCAGCCCTGAACACTTAACACAGCGTATTAGAGCCGCATCTGCTGAGATTACACCAGATATGGTTGGACAGGTTTTTCGGTCTATAGTGGAGTACTGAAGGCTATGCCTAGACATGCAAAGTGGTCACATTCAAATGTACTGAAATTGTGTCCTATTGTAACATAAGCTGCAGTGCCATTAAATATTGCTTAATAAAATTTGTTTAAGTACAAAATGTATAGTGACTTTAGAATCACCTTGTCTTTTATAAACGACACTGCAATGATCTATTACGAAAACAGTTTCAGCAAGAATTTCAGTTTGCCGTATATTTACAAATACTAAAATTCATTCATCATATTCGACGTTTCTGGAAACCTTAAAATTATGTCATTCTATATACATAATGAAACACGGAAATGGTTACGTATTTTTTCGTGCTCAACAAAACCTGTTTAAAAATTCATCATAATTAAGAACAGAAAATATTTTCGCGTTTATTTCATGTTATGTTCGTGTGTACATCGTTCTGCCTCGTGTATTGCACAAGGCTTTTTATAGTTTATTGCTGGGTGACATTCATTTTGTCTCATTTTTCGAAGCATCTAATAAAATATCTGAACAAATATTTCGATTGAATCCTGGAACTGTTTCAAAATAAGCACGAAAGAAATACCTAGGTAACAGGTGCACTATTTCGTTATGCAGTTCATGAGGATTATTTCCGCTGAAGATCGTCTCATTTACAGCAACAGACTAAAGCTGTTCCATCGTGCAGTAAAGTTTTCGATTCCTGCAGTGTTCCATTCACTTTAGGAGGAAGTTATGGAGGACAGGTAAGAGTATGAGTAAATACATTCCTTTTACTTATACATCTCTACAAATTGAATTTCTTCCTTAACATCATTCACGGTGTAGTGACTTCGAATACAAATCGTTGCTGTACGTATTTATTTATAACACCTTAATGGTTATTTGGGTTAAAAAGCACTAAAACAAAGACATATAAGTATACATGATCTAACTTTTAATAAAAGCTGGGCCCTCGCTGAATTTTTTATCTAATACATTTGATAAAACTTCTACTTTTGAAAGATTCCTCCAGTACACTGTCATACAAGTGACCAAAGGGCTTTCGTAAAAGATCTTAGTCAAACATATTATGCAGTTCAGTACTGGCCTTATCTTCCATCGATATTTACCCCATTTTGAAACAGATCTCTTTCGATCGTGTATTTTCAGCATCGAAACCCGCTATTGCGAGCACCTTTCTAATAGCGTCAATTACGTATTATAATGTGAGACAGAAGAAGAATAAAAATGCTTGTATGGTTAGAGGTTAGTAAAGAATAGCAACATCATTATTCCATCTTGTTGAGGAAAAATGAATACATCAATGTCAGAAGTATGATCAACCTATGTTTTAAAGTGTGCATGCTACTATGTGAAGTACAAACTGCTATTACCTGATATCACTTACGTCATCCACTGCGTCATTGCCGGGCGCAAGTCCAGCAAGAAAAATATGAAACATGCATGAAGATTTCTGCATGTGGAAAAAGCAATGAATGGATAAAGGAGAGCCTTACAGAAAGACAAGTCACAAAATTAATCGGGCCAACAAAGTGGAGAAATATGAATAAGCAAAAGCGCCGAAAAAGACTTGAGAGGTTACAATAAACGAGACTTCTACAAGACATTCGTAGGTACATCCCATAAAACAGGTGCTGCGAACAACAACATCCTAGGTGTACACTGACTAACCAAGAAAACTTCATAGATATTGCTAAATAGTTCTCAGAGCTACTCAAATGTCCAGTATCACTGTCAAAATCTCATGACCTGTGTACGTAAATACTGGATCTCAACAAGCCACAAAATTTGCAATCCACACACATCCTCAGACTCTAAAACAACAGAACATCTGAAGAAGAAGGCATAATTGTGTAACTCTAGAGGATTGTAGGCCCATTTGAGATCTCACAGAAATCCTCAGATATGTGACAAACGCAATATTATAAACGAAGCACCTATCTCATTCAGTACATAAACCTCGTCCTCGTTAGAGAACTGTAGGGCAGCTTGAACTAAATATCGGGTAATACCTAGAGGACCTCTAACCAGGGCTATCGCGTACAGAACACATTTTCAACCTGAATAAATATATAAGATAACTCGAAGCTAACCTCTTATTTACATGTTTCTTGACTACCAAAAAGGCAAATGATTGCATCAGTCGTCAGTCCTTCTTCAACGCCCTAGAAGCTCATGGACTTGACACAAACCAATACTTCTAATCAAACAAAGTCTTACTGATAAAATTTACTTTGATATAACAAAGCCTTTCGAGATAAAGAAAGGCGTGTGAAAAGGTGACGGACTTTCACCACTTTCCTTCAACCTTGTAAAGTTATTAGAGAGTGGGAGAAAGAACTTAAGAAATTCGCCCTACAAATCCAGTCAACTTCGACAAGTGAAAGACGAACTCAAAATCTTTATCAGACCTTCGCAGACAATCCAGCGATACAAGTTGACAGCGGAATCACACCCATGAAATTAAAAGACGTATCCTCAAGGAATTTGCTGTAAACGCCAGGCTACAAATTTAATTGAGAAAACGAAGTTTATTTGCGCCGTCATAAGCATAGCACGTCATGTGACGTTACCGGCGCTTTACTTCTTTTTATAATTTAATCCAGTGTTTTAATGGTGTTTATTGTTTTAAGATCGAATTGTAAGAATACTGGATAGCGTAAGTTTCATTATACCTTTTTTTGCCTTTTCGATTTTTTCTGAAAACAAAGGTGGTGCACCTGCTATCACTGGAATTATTGCGAGTGATGCGAATCATTTAATTCCTTATTTAAATTCTTCGTAAGTGAAATAGCATTAAGCATTTCGCCCACACTATAAATATTTCTAAGTCAAAAATTACTTAACGAGATATAAAGACACGTCTGTAAACACACCAAAACAGTCATTACTCAATATGGTTCTGAGAATACAACGCGAGTTCACTTTCGAATACACTGTTTCATGTATAGAGCTAACTGGAAAATCTAAATTATAGTAGCTTCGGTTCCTGATAATAACATCGGACAGACTTCGTACTTGTCCATGAAATATAACAAGTACAACAAGATCAGCTTCTCTGACCTTAGTTCAGAGACGCCGTAAATTAGAAGGGGAAAAACTACGTGGGAGATTCATTGAGGATAGGCCCAGGTACATTTGCAACACCTGAAGGATGTGCAGTCATCGAAGGGATAAAGTGCACTAGCCAGCCAGTTCCGAATAACAGCAGACTGTAAAACTGAAAGTGCAGCTTTGCGTGTTTCATGTACAGTAGCCAGCTTTGCGAGAACGGTCTGCATTCTTGAGTGGTACAAGAGAAAGCAACATTATAACCAAATAAACAATTAACGTCATCACAGTTAAGCAGAAGGCCAGCTCAAGTTGATCACATAAGGCAATGTGTATCCTCTTCGGCTATTACTGACAGAATTTTGCAAATTCATTTTAAAGAAATACGCCCATCGCTATTTGAGCGCTATTTTCATGATCACTGCATGGTTAGAATAGATTAATACTTGTTCCGTAGGTCCTGAATACGAGATTTCGCAATGCTGTATAATGTGTCAATTTAGTAAAATATAACATTATTATTATTATTTTATATATTTTTTAGTAAAAGATAACATTACGAAACATACTTCGTATGTATGCCAATTTTAACGATAATTGGTCAATGTCTAAGCTTATTGCCATGCAATATACGTGTCGTAAACTTCTCCATGAAAAATAAATATATATGGCAAACATGATGGTCATTTGTGAAAGTATGTCATCTCTATCATTACGATTGCATTCAAACATTATTTTTGCAGTTTGACCAAATTTGCCGACATCTTTGTCGTAAGTGTTCGAATTTATTCCTGGGAACAAAGACACAATCATATATATATATACAACGTTTGAAACTTGAATTATCGTCTTGAGTTCATACAAAAATGCCACAGAAAAGGCTCTTCATTTTTTTCGAATATCCTAATCTTCAGGGAAACTTCCTCAAATTTTCTTCTATACATTTCTTGTTATGACAATTACGAATATAGCAAAGTAGACTCGGCCAGTTTTGTCAAGCTGTTATCAAGTAATGATACTTCATACATGCATTACTTGAGAACGGCTTGTCATAATTGGGTGGGTTTAGTTCGTAATTGCAGGGGAAAAGTGGAAGAGCTTAAATTAATATTATACGAAGATTACAAAAAATTCGTTTTGACGATCGGTTTCGACATGCTGAGGTACCATCTTACACACCCACCCACCCACCCACACACACACACACACACACACACACACACACACACACACACTTTGAGGATATAGGGTTTTAGGTTAGTAACCTCTTTGGTACGTTTTGGTCGAACGATAGTTATCGTTGGCGTGCAGCGATAGCTGCTGGGCGACAATGGTTAGGTTTGAACGTTTCTTGTTTGTTGGACGGTATGCGGCAGTCTCCAGCCGACCGCAGAGCGAGGCGGAAGCACGTCGACAGTGAGTCTGTAACCCGCGTTTAGCTGTGGCTAAAGTTTTGCCCATCAGTCGTCTCTAAAGTTTTGCCCATCAGTCGTCTCGCATGTGAGTTTCGGTTGCAGTTGAGTATTGAAATGTTTCAGTGTGGACTTGCAGACATTATCGTAGTGGCACGCGGTTATTTAATCAGTCTATTTAAAGAATTTAATTTCCGTAATAAAGGAAGTGAACAAAGTTTATTGTTATGGATCAGCCCAGTAATTGTCCGCATCCTATACAGTCATACCATTGGAACAATGATTAAGGATTAATTAAACAGCAAATAGAATATAACGGCACCTTCGCCCATCGAGGATTAGGTGGACGCACGTTACAAATGGCGACACGGTGACAAGGACGTCGATTCCTTCAACAATCTTCGGATCCGGAGGACGATCGACAGCAACAACACATGGAGAGTGTTAAATATTCAGCGGCGCCTCGAATTTCAATCAACGTTGGACAGTATTAACGCAGTGAACAGTTATTTCATCATTCTTAAAGTGTGTGTGATAGAAACTTCATTTAATAATGGCGGATCAAATAGGAAATGGTAACATAAAGGGCAATGTGAACTTAAATAATCAGGACAATTTTGAAAGTGATACTAACAATATGGCAGAAGTAGTTAATAATAGTATGGGACAAAATGTAGTAGAAAATGAATATTCAGATTTGGGTGATAGTAAGCAAACGAGTGAAGTGGGCAGTAACAATGTAAGTGGAGTATTGGGAACAGATCATGTAATGATTCAGCTTTTGCAAGAAATGAAATTAGTTCGTTCAGAGATATAAGAAAATAAGAAGTCTCAAGAAGAAAATAGGAGGGAACTAGACGAAAAATTTGAAAATTTTGGTCAAAAAATTAGTAAAACATTAAGATCAGAATTGCCATTAGACTTAGAGCAAAGATTCACAAGTTTTCGTAACGATTTTCAAGGTCAATTTGACGATTTTGTAAAAGAGTGTACAAAATCGTTACAGCAGGAACAATTAACTTTTAGAACAGAGGTCAAGATGCATTGTCAGGCACTTAGTGATGAAGTAGTTGAAGTTAAAAAACAAATTGGATCTCAAACAAATATGCTTAAGGAAGCTATGTTAAGTAGTGCAGTGACAAATCAGGAGGTTGTTCGTGCAAAAACCTTATGTGAAGAAAACAAAGAATCAGTCATCAAAGTTGAAGCGGGAGTACAGGAACGATATTCAGTTTTAGAATCTAAAATGCAGGAGCTCGAACAGTCCATTCAAAATGTTAAAGTTCCTAATCAAGCGATAGATACAGGAAGTTGACTCTATTATTAATAAAAATGACATTTCTGTAGGTTGCACAAATATCATTGATGACGATATGTGTATTACGAAATTGATCAAAATATCCACGGGTGTACTGCCAGTCTATAGTGTCCAACGGGCACAATATTTCGGCGATCATACATGTCGCCATCATCAGGTGAACTGACGGACTGAGCTCCTGGAAACACGCCGGCACGGAGATCCGCACGCTACGGCTGCTCGAAGGGAACTGGGTTCTAGCCCGGTAGCGGGCCATTTAAATATCCGCGGCCCGCGGAGCGACCCCTCCGCGGTCCGCGCCCCGCGCCGCGGCCGCGCAGTGGAACCGATTGCGCCGGCGTCTGAGAAGACGTCGGTGTGAGGGCTCTGTCCGCCGTGGTCGTCACTTCGTTACGTTTGCTAGATTTACTCTTAATTAACCCAATCGCTGGTTCCCAAGCTTTGCTAAGATTATAGCCAGAGTCACGGTTTATGAGGTCGTCACTTGTGCGAATTTCAATGGCCTCTCTAACGACGCAGTCCCAGTATCTCGACGTCTGTACCAGAATCCTAGTGTGTTCATACTCCATGGCGTGATTCTCCGACAAACAATGTTCAGCGACCGCCGACTTGCTCGGATACATCAATCGTGTGTGCCTCTGGTGTTCAACGCATCGATCCTCGACGGTACGCATCGTCTGTCCAATATATGACTTTCCACACTGACACGGAATCTGGTACACGCCCGCCTTCCTCAAACCGAGATCATCTTTAGCGCTCCCCACCAGTGCACGAATTTTATTCGGCGGACAAAAAACAGTTCCAACCTGGTGTTTTCTCAAAATGCGGGCGATCTTCCCTGAGAGTGCGTCGGTATATGGAACGAACGCAGTGCCTACATCCTCCCTTGCGTTTTCATCCGTTTCCACAGTTTGTGTTGTAGTGGTTGGGCGGAGAGCCCGCTGAATCTGCCACTCTGAGTACCCATTTTTTCGGAATACAGTTCTCAGGTGTTCCAATTCCTGGGGTAGACTTTCTGCGTCGGAGATAGTGCGCGCCCTATGTACTAGAGTTTTAAGTACCCCATTCCTCTGTGAAGGGTGGTGACAGCTGTCTGCGTGTAAATACAGATCAGTGTGCGTTGTCTTCCGATATACACTATGACCCAGGGTGCCGTCAGCTCTTCGCTTGACCAAGACGTCAAGGAACGGCAATTTACCCTCCGTTTCAGTCTCCATAGTGAATTTGATGTTGGGGTGTATGGAGTTCAGATGTGTAAGGAAGTCAAGGAGTTTATCCATACCATGTGGCCAGATGACGAAAGTGTCGTCCACATAACGGAAAAAGCAAGTAGGTTTCCAGAAAGATGATGCAAGGGCTTCCTCCTCGAAATTCTCCATGTATAAATTTGCGACCACAGGGGAGAGTGGGCTACCCATGGCGACTCCCTCCGTATGTTCGTAGTATTCGCCATTGAAAAGAAAATACGTGGAGGTCAAGACATGCCTAAAAAGTTCGGTGGTCTTCTCGTCAAATTTCTGACCAATCAAATCTAGTGACTCTCGAAGGGGCACCCTCGTAAACAACGAAACGACGTCAAAACTTACCATGATATCTGACTCATCCAGCCTGAAGTTGTTAAGACGTTTCACAAAATCCACGGAATTACGGATGTGGACGACACTTTCGTCATCTGGCCACATGGTATGGATAAACTCCTTGACTTCCTTACACATCTGAACTCCATACACCCCAACATCAAATTCACTATGGAGACTGAAACGGAGGGTAAATTGCCGTTCCTTGACGTCTTGGTCAAGCGAAGAGCTGACGGCACCCTGGGTCATAGTGTATATCGGAAGACAACGCACACTGATCTGTATTTACACGCAGACAGCTGTCACCACCCTTCACAGAGGAATGGGGTACTTAAAACTCTAGTACATAGGGCGCGCACTATCTCCGACGCAGAAAGTCTACCCCAGGAATTGGAACACCTGAGAACTGTATTCCGAAAAAATGGGTACTCAGAGTGGCAGATTCAGCGGGCTCTCCGCCCAACCACTACAACACAAACTGTGGAAACGGATGAAAACGCAAGGGAGGATGTAGGCACTGCGTTCGTTCCATATACCGGCGCACTCTCAGGGAAGATCGCCCGCATTTTGAGAAAACACCAGGTTGGAACTGTTTTTTGTCCGCCGAATAAAATTCGTGCACTGGTGGGGAGCGCTAAAGATGATCTCGGTTTGAGGAAGGCGGGCGTGTACCAGATTCCGTGTCAGTGTGGAAAGTCATATATTGGACAGACGATGCGTACCGTCGAGGATCGATGCGTTGAACACCAGAGGCACACACGATTGATGTATCCGAGCAAGTCGGCGGTCGCTGAACATTGTTTGTCGGAGAATCACGCCATGGAGTATGAACACACTAGGATTCTGGTACAGACGTCGAGATACTGGGACTGCGTCGTTAGAGAGGCCATTGAAATTCGCACAAGTGACGACCTCATAAACCGTGACTCTGGCTATAATCTTAGCAAAGCTTGGGAACCAGCGATTGGGTTAATTAAGAGTAAATCTAGCAAACGTAACGAAGTGACGACCACGGCGGACAGAGCCCTCACACCGACGTCTTCTCAGACGCCGGCGTAATCGGTTCCACTGCGCGGCCGCGGCGCGGGGCGCGGACCGCGGAGGGGTCGCTCCGCGGGCCGCGGATATTTAAATGGCCCGCTACCGGGCTAGAACCCAGTTCCCTTCGAGCAGCCGTAGCGTGCGGATCTCCGTGCCGGCGTGTTTCCAGGAGCTCAGTCCGTCAGTTCACCTGATGATGGCGACATGTATGATCGCCGAAATATTGTGCCCGTTGGACACTATAGACTGGCAGTACACCCGTGGATATTTTGATCATCAAATACGCCAGGAGAAACTGAAGAATCACATATTACTCAATTGTTTAAAGAATTTGATCCCCACAAGTCATTGCATCCAGTGGGCTTTATTAAACAATTTAAAGTAGCGTTTGCAAGGATTCACAATGAAGATGAAAAAATAGATATTTGTGTTCGACATATGACAGGAGGTGCGAGAACATGAGGAAACCCTGTGCTCGACCAAAATACTACATTTGCTGATTTTGAAAATGCCTTTCTCAATAAGTATTGGTCACCTGAGAAAAGCAAAGTATTAAAGAGACGATTCTTTCGATAAGCAACTATGACCGGAGCAGTGGGTCAATGCGCGACTTTCTTCAAAAATACTGGGAAAGAAACGGTTACTTAGATAGACCCGTTAGTGAAGACGACTTAATTACCCTCTTGATAAAGCATTTGCCGCGGAGAATTAGGAGACAGTTGGCAATGGAAACCTATGATAATTTTGATGAATTATTGCGAGTGGTCGACCGACTTGAAGAAATTGATAATGAGGAATCACAGGCGAAACGAGGCCAGAATGCAAATCCTATTCAAATTTTTCGCTTAAATGAATCGCCACAGTCTAACAGTAATTGGTATTCGCAAAGTAATCAACAAGATGATAGGCCTAATCGAAACTGGCATAATAATCCGAGAAGGAATTGCTAGTCAAACAATGAGGGACACCACGAGGACGCGAACAGGAGAGACGAAGATTCGAATAGGAGAGAACATGATCGTTCGCAGTGGCGTAATAATAATGACAGACACCACACCGTCAACGGTCGCGATCTCTGGAAAACTAAGAAGAGTTTCGGATGGGACCCCCTCCGAAACTAATGAACTTAATAATGGGTCAGAGATTCGAGTACAACTCATTAAACATGTAAAGGATGAAATTAAAGCTGAACTGTTGCGTGAAGATGTGCAAGAAGTGGAAGAGATTTTCGATCCATTAATTGAGTTATGTGTTAATGGTAGAAAAATTACAGCTATTGTCGATTCTGGGAGTGATACTACAGCTATTTCAAAGAAATTGTGTGAGCAGGTTAAAGAGGTAGAAGACATTCCTGTTTTTCCAGTTAATAGTGTACACATTATTACCGCAACCGGACAGAAAAGTCGTGCTGTAATGGGACAAGCACTTATAGAATTTAAAATTGCTAACAAATATTTTGTTGTGGTAGTATTAGTACTTGATTCACTGGCCATAGATTGGATCTTTGGTAATGACTGGTTTGCCGAGAAGAGATGTAAGATTGACTATGTTAAAGGATGTTTAAGTATTTGTCATCATAACGAAGAAATTGAGATAAATTTTGTCGAACTACTACAGGAAAAGGAAAATGCATCATCAGGATTGAAGGTTAAAGTTATTCGCAATGAAGTAGCGGAGGATTTTGACGGAAATGTAACTGTACAGAATTGTGTAGCTGTTGACGAAAACGAAGAAGATCGTAGCATTATGTTTAAAATTGAAGAAAGAATTAATGACCTAGATCATTTGCCGCAATGCTACAAGGAAGAATTGCTTGAAGTTTTGCAGATACATCCAGTAAACCCGGATTGATGAAAGGATGCAAATGTTATATTACAGTTCGACCGCATGAGCCTCTTAAAAGTAAACCTTATTCGGTGCCATTGGCAAAAAGGGAAGCTCTGAGTAAAGAAATCAACCGAATGTTGGACAATGACATTATTGAAAGGTCAGACATCAAGTACTGCAATCCGATACACCCAGTAATTAAGAGGGACGTATCAGTCCGCTTGGTTTTAGATGCGAGGGCAATTAATCGAATTATCATGCCGCAGAGAGATCAGCCTGAAAGTATTGAAGAAATTCTGCAGACGTTTGCTGGTGCTCGATATCTTAACACCTTAGATATGACAAGTAGCTATTGGCAATTGGAATTGGATAAAGATAGTAGAAAGTTCACAGCCTTTTTGCATAATGGGCGATACTATCATTTTAAACGGATGCCTTTTGGGTTGAACATTTCCTCAGCTGCGTTTGTTAGAGCTTTATATGAAATTCTTGGAGAAGAACTATTGCAGGACGTCATTGTCTATGTAGATGACATTTTAATTGCCTCACCATTGTGGGAATACCATATGAAAACACTATACTAGAGCGAGGCAGTAGCATGTTGACAGTGCGTCCGTAACCCGCGTTTAGCTGTCGCTAAAGTTTTGGCCATCAGTCGTCTCGCATGTGAGTTTCGGTTGCAGTTGAGTATTGAAATGTTTCAGTGTGGACTTGCAGACATTATCGTAGTGGCACGCGGTTATTTAATCAGTGTATTTAAAGAATTTAATTTCCGTAATAAAGGAAGTGAACAAAGTTTATTGTTATGGATCAACCCAGTAATTGTCCGCATCCTACACAGTCATACCATTGGAACAATGATTAAGGATTAGTTAAACAGAAAATAGAATATAACGGCACCTTCGCCCATCGAGGATTAGGTGGACGCAGCTGTGACGTTATAACACACACACACACACACACACACATACACACACACATACGCTCACACACAAAAATGTTCAAATGTTTGTTACTCTTAAGGGACTTAACTGCGGGGTCATCAGTTCCTAAACTTACAAACTACTTACAAACTGCCTTATACTAAAGACGGCACAAACATCCATACCCGAGGGGTGATGCTAACCCCCGACGGGGAACGGCCTCGCGCGCATCGGAGCATAGCGCCTCAATGCTCCACCGCTTCCCCCCCCCCCCCCCTCTACACACGTATATAATATATTCTACATTCACGAAGATGCTAAGCTAGTTATTTTTGCTGACGATACAATTATAGCTATCACGCCTGACAAACAGGAATTAACTGATGAAATTGTAAATAATGTGGTTCGGAAAATTGAGTGGTTCTCTACAAATTCACTGTGATTAAACGTTAATAAAACCCAGTATATACAGTTTCATACAGTAAATGGCATGACAATATTAATAAATTTATACCTTGAACATAAATCTGTAGCTAAGGTAGAATATTCAAAATTTTTAGGTGTTTTCATTGACGAGGGATTGAATTGGAAGAAACACATTGAATATGAACTGAAACGTTTTGAAACTTATGGTATCAGGGTCACTGGAAAATTTGGTGATATACATATCAGCAAATTAGCTTACTATGCCTATTTTCATTCACTGCTTTCATATGGGATCATATTCTGGGGCAATTCTACACTGAGTAAAAGAGTATTCATTGCACAAAAACGTGTAATCAGAATAATTGCTGGACCCTGCACAAGATCATCCTGGAGACATTTATTTAAGCATCTAGGGATGTTCACTGTAGCTTCACAATATATATATATACATATATATTTACTCATGAAATCCGACCCAATTCAAAAGGAATAGCAAAGTGCATAGCTACAACACTAGGAGAAAGGGAGATATTCACTATTCAAGGTTAAATCTAACTTTGGCACAGAAAGGGGTGAATTATGCTGCCATAAAAGTCTTTGGTCACTTACCAAGTAGCATCAAAAATGAATTTTTAAATAAAACTTGAAAAATTAAAAAAAGTAATAATAAAAAAATTAAAAAATCCTCAACTTATTGTCATGTATAGACAGCATTCACTAAACTGACACGTTCCACATCATTACGAAATGTCGTACATATCTGATCTATGGAACAAGTATGAATCTAATCTAATCTAATCCTGTGTGCCAGCTCGGTTTCCTCGTACCGGCGCCAGTTACCGGTCATGCGAGTATCGACATCTCTTCGTCACTTCACCACGGGTGGCGTGACTATAGTCGAGCCACCGAAAGAACGACTCTGACAGCTAGCGGCTATGTTTCCAATGCTGCTACGCGGCTGTTCGTTGTTAGGATGTGCCAGTCGCCGGCATACGAATATCACGTCCGAATATTTTGGAACCGTTGCTATGTACTACTAAAGCGTGAACGACCGATAACAGCCACGAAGTGATGAAAAACACTCTTTTTGCAGTTAAAAAGAAATATTTCTAAACCTATGTCGACTTAAAGTTTTATATGTTCCAGTATTCCATTAAATATAATGTATAATTTAGTCCTTAAGTCCCATACGCTATACAAACATAATGTAGTCTTCAGCCAAAGGTCGCTAGTTGAAGAATTTTGTTTATATATTTCATCTTCTATAACCATTTTCCACAAACTCGGTGTTATTACTCGGACACTGTATTGTGGCAGTCTGCCGAGAGGGTAAACAAATAAGGACTACCACTTAAAAGTAGTAAAATCGCCTCTTCCAGTGAAATGATTGGTCTTCTGACATAAAAAGAAGAGTGTGTGCTTTTTTTTTTTTTTTTTTTTTTTTTTTTTTTTTTTTTTTTTTTTTTTTTTCATTGACTTTCTAACGGTTAGAGGAAGAAGCCATCTCACACAGGCCTGAAATTAACGACACGTAACACGGCACGAACCATACCGGTAACGATGAACACATGACAGTTGCTTTGCAGCGACTGAAGCATGCCACCCCGCGCGACCTTGAGTGGCAGGGTGGCAACGCGGCACCGTTACCCTGGCAACGTTTACCAATTCCAGAGCTCAGGTTAGTAATTGAGTGTCCCTCCCATCCTCTGCGGCCCACGTGTGAGAACTGTCAGGGTCGTTCTTTCGGCGGCCCGACTATAGTTTCCTCGGGCTGTTGTCTCGCGGCCGGCGCCAGCTGTGGCCTATGTCTGGAGGCGCCTGCACACAGAGGACCAGCGCGGCGTCGGCAGTTGTGGCCGGCGAAGAAACGACGGGTGGGTCTGCAGCCGCGAGGAGGCCGTAGCCTGCTGGTTTAGTTAATGGAGCCGCTAGCCGCGAGGCCACGTACTGACAACCATGCCACGTTATACCAGTTATCACCGGAAGCTCGGTCTTGTAAACAGCCGACGTCTGGTCGCCGTGCGCCCGTTCTGGTATTATTCCGAGCGTGCTATGTTTCATCACCTCGTCCTGTGGAGTACATCATGGTGACATCCGACTAGTGTATTCATAATCGGAAGACCCACTCGGTTATTGGAATCATTGCAGTGCAACACGCCGAGTTGTGGCGTCGATGACTTTGATTACAGTTTACTTCTTCATTTCCCTTCAGTTCGTAACTGTGGTCACTAACCGACGTAAGTGTATCTATTGCTGCTATTCCTGTTCCAATGTTATTTGCTAATTGTAAATCTGTTTTGAGCATCATTATTCAAGCTTATTTCTTGACTGCGTGTCTAAGCTAACCTGTTTATGTCACCTGATTAATTGGAGCTTTACTCTCTCAGGTTTTTAAATTGTGCCTCCAATTTTCGACCTGTTGTAACAAAAATGAGGAGAGAATACAGAATACCGTAGCAGCAGTATGTCTTACTCGCGAGACTGCGTCAGCTGCAAACGTGTACTCAACAGGATAGAATAAGAACAAGGCGTTTAACGTGCAACTGATTTTAACTAACGGAACAAGGAAAGAGACAGAGCTGATACATTACTTTTAAGGTCCTAATCGCAGTTACGGCAACACTATACCATTGCAACATGGCTAGTGTATAGTTAGAGAGAAGCCTGGTCATCAACGAATTTACGATTTAACCTGCCTTATTCTGAAATAAAGCTGTCGAAGAACCCTACTCAAAAGAATTTCAATGAATAAAGGACGACGGTGTGCGTCCATAGCGAACAAACTCTGACTGTAAAGTCATTGACTGAAAAGAAAATTTTGAAGTCAATTCTAACGATATTGATTTGTGTGGTCCATAATGAGGCTCGTAACTTAACCATACAATGAGATATGCTCCTTGTATTTTGGATCGAAAAACTTATGCCCTTCCCTTGCTCGATCAAGCTGATCTAGAGACGCAGAAATGTTTGACTCACTGCAACAGAAGTAAATTGGGGATTAACACTGTGTCCGTCAGGGGTACAAATATCGCAGCAGTTGGCATAAGAATGTAGAAAAATAATTTCTCCGCTGCGTCTGGACTCTGGAGAGAAAAACACGTGTCTCCTCTCCGGCGCAGAAAGTGGAACGCTGGCTGCCAATCGTGAAACCTTGTCGGTTGAACTGTTTATATTTTCCATTTTACTATTCTGAGGTGGCCAGTGGCCTACTTTAAGCAAATTACGAACAGTGGCGGGAATCTTGATCCGTCCCCTCTGGTGACACATAAAGGATGAAACACTTGCCAACAGCTGACCACTGGCCATTCAGGCTCTGAATTCAATTCAATATGTAACTGAATCTGAGCTTCGCCAGTTGGGTACATGCGAATCCTTATACAGAGGAAGCCATGCGAAATTGGCATAGGTTTCTCTACATATTTACAACTTTGGAATAATTGGACTATAAGACTGACCACTTGAAAATTCAACCAATATGGTTGAAAAATCTTTTGTATATATTAAATGAGCCAAATGGCTTAATGGTGACTGTACAAAAACGTAAGACACATTGTTTAAAAAAAAAGTTGAAATGTTTGTAATCCGAAGGGACCAAACAGCTAAGGTCATTGTCACTAGCCTTACAACTACTTTAACTTATTCTAAGGACAACACACACACACACACATCCATGCCCCAGGGAGGACTCGAACCTCTAGTGGGAGTGGCCGCGTACTCCACGACGATGCGCCCCAGATCACACAGCTATTCCTGTGCGGCGCACATGGTTTGATAAATATTAAATTTTTCACTCTTTGTTGTGGTAGAATCATTGCAATATTTTTTTAATCATAGGAACATGAGAATGACGCCATATTGCGTCGAAACTAGAAGTTCATTGGTAATTAGATAGAAGTATATTAATTTGACAAGTGAAGACGATTTTACCTGGTGATGCCAGCAGCACGAAACATCTGCACTACTTAAAGGACTCCATTTATTTCGGATTGCTGTCAACGGTAGGCTACCCCTAGACACGGAATATTACTTGTCACATTGTTACAGGCAACTTTTCCAACACTGCGACGCTACCTTCTGCTCGCTGATGCCCCCCCGGGCAGCCATAGTACACACGCCTTATTCCGTTGCCAACAGCCAACGCACTAATCGTCAGCAGCGGTGGAATAGCCGTGCGGTCTAAGGCGCCTCGCTGCGGAGCGCGCGGTTGCTCGCCGACGGAGGTTCGAGTCTTCCCTGTGGCATGGGCGTGTGTGTGTTATCCTTAGGTCAGTTTACCTTAGTTTAAGTAGTTTGTTAGCTGCGGACTGATGACCACGCAGTTTGGTCTGATATATTTACAAACATTTGAACCAATCGTCAACCTACCGTGGATGAACAGTACAGTAACATCAGTAGCTGTGTCATTACCAAAGAATTCAGAAATTGGAAAAAAAGGGTATCCTAAAAGATCGGCCAATTACGGGTCAGAAACAAACAGCCAGTAAATACGAGTATGTCGCGCTAAGTAATTCAGATTTCCTGCGTTTGCGTTGTACTGAATCAATTTCTTCTTCATTCTTTGTGAAGATGCTATGCAAAACGAGATATGTTTTCAAGAAAGCTTTCGCGATGAACAAAATTACACTTGAAACTACTTGGCAGATTAAAATTGTGGACCAGAAACGGGATTCGAACCTGGGACTTTTTCGCGGGCGAGCACTCTTCCATCTGAGCTATCCCAGCACGCTTCACGGTTCGTCCAAAACACTTTACTTCCGCCAGTACCTTGTCTCCTACTTTCAAACTTCACAGAAGTTGTCCTGTGAACCTTTCAGGACTAGCACTCCTCATTCTGGAAATATCCCTTACGCTGTGGCTAATTCAGGTCTCCACCACATTTTTTTCTTCCAGGAGTGTTAGTCCTGGAAGGTTCGCAGGAGGGCTTCTGTGAAGTTTGGAAAGTAGGAGGTGAGGAACAGGCAGAAATGAAGTTGTGACGATGGACTGTGAAGCGTGTCGGGATAGCTCAGATGGTAGAGCGCTTGCCCGTGAAAGGCAAATGTCGCGGTTTCGAATCACGGGTACTCCACACAATTTTAATGTGCCAGGAAGTTACATATCAGCGCACACTCCGCTGCAGTGTGAAATTTTAATGCTGAAACACTTGACTTCGTTTAAACAAGAATTTCTACTACTATGAAAATCCATTGTATATGATGTGTGGAAATTTCTAATCTGTCCTATTAACTGGAAAATCGAAACGTTTAGCTTCAAATAAAACTGTTTATAATGGGTGGGAGTACCATTTCTTAGTCTCTAGGAAAAGAATCAGGTAAACCGTTTACCGAAAACATCTGAATGTGCCAGCCTGAACGCAGCCCTTGAAATTCATAGTTTTTTTATGTAGTTAAATCCTTTAACTTTATTTACGTATGAGTAAAACATACACAATATCTCATTTATGTCGGAAGCAATCACGATACAATAAACGAGTTTTATTTATTTTTATCCTAAATTACTGCCAAAAAGGAACAATTAAATGGAAGCATAACACAAAAAGTCAAATTTAATTACAGAGACTTCGCATTTTTAAACTCACAGTTACATGCTGCCTGTAAGTAAAAGTTTACTAACGTTAAGATTATTTCCCTTCATCACAATGTATCTCTCTCTCTCTCTCTCTCTCTCTCTCTCTCTCTCTCTCTCTCTCTCTAGCTCTCTCTGGTGTCATCCTCGTCGCTATTTGTTAAGTTGTTGTCCCTGTACAGCCTGTGTTTCAGGAAGGACACGCTGCAGGATGCATGGTCATATAAAACAGTTCTATAGATATCAGTATTGCAAGTTTTACTTCCTGGAGAATATAATACTCAACTTCTATGTGTTCTTCTCTCTTCTCGCGGCGGCGTCTTCTGTACGGTGCTAGCTGCGCGGAGACCTAGTCAGTGCCTTATTCGTAGCCGACTTCTGACGGTCCGTCCAGATGCATATCGGTCTAGATACAGCTTGTAGAGGGCGCGCGTCTCCGTTGCTCCCTCCAGGATGCGCAGCGCCGGCGTGTGATTGGCTGCTGGACGTCATCCGCTGCCTTTTGCACGATCTTCTCTTGCGTCTGGCGTATGGCGCTGACGTTACGCCACAACACTCTCATTCTTCGTCGGGTCGTCTGGAGGAGGTGGTGGGGTCACGTGCCTCTGTGCCCCCCCCCCACCCCCCCCCCACTCCCCCACTGAATCCGCCCTTGTATGTGAGTTTTCGCGGATAGGCTCAGGAGGAGATAAACAGGCGAGAGAATGAGGAGTTGGGAAGGATGGGCTCAGGCAGAGAGATGGGAGAGGAAGGAACGGACAGGCAGAAACAGAGAGCACTGCAGTAGGCACTTGAATGTTCGTGTTGATGCATTAACGCTACGTATTGTTTTATAGAACTGTGAAGCGGCCACCAACTGCTGGGCAGCCACCGCTAAAGGGGGCAAGGCTGGGCGGCAGGCCGGGGCGGCCCTGGGCCCGCTTCCCACCGGCGCGGCCCTTTGTTGTCGGCTGCGGCGTGGGAGACGAGCCGAAGGCACGTGGCCGACTCTTGTCTGCGAGGCCGCGCGGCAGGTGACACCTGACTCCAAAGCACCAACTCTGGGTGACATTCGCAAACACTTGCTCGCAGTCTACGGAGCAGCTGGTGTCAACCGTGCAGTTGGTCCCTGGGCAGAAAGAGGCCGACCGCGGCTGAAGCTCCTGATACGGCGCACAGACCGGGCGTTTCCACTCACTAAAATTGTAATTTATTCGATGTCGCTACATTAGCAATTTGTTAAAACTAAAACCCCACTCTTTTCAAGGTATGAGGAAAAGCATTTTTATTTCATGTTTTAAAATATTAGTTTCTGAAATGTTAGTTAATATTTCTAGGATTTTGTTATTTTAATAATTTGTTATTGTGGTTATGAATGTGGCAGTAAAAACGGCTTCTCCGCTACGCCACTATCCCTGTGAGAATGTGTACTTGTTTTATTTTTAAGTGGATGAAGAGGATCTAATGGCTGTCTGAATGTGGGTGGTAATAGCTCGCTTTGCATGGTTCTCTCTGGCTCAGAGTCGATAGTTAGTCGTTACCAACCCCTGCTACTGATGCGACCAAAGAGGTTTCTACACCCTTTGGTTACAAGCTAGTCGACGAGCCTTCTCCAGGGTGAGGCACTCGATCTTCTCTCCCCACCACCGCTGTACTCGAGGTTTTTCCGGTTTCCGGTAGTTTTCCCACCTGGTGGCCACTCGGACTTTGTGGTTGGACCATGGTGAGGTAAGATTGGTTTTTGTCTTGTGCTTGCTGAGATGGTAGGGATTCGTTGTCTAGCATGTTTAACTTAGACTCTTGAACTTTGCGTTTATTTATTTATTTATTGGAATATTCCTTCTGATAGTGCACGGAAGTGTGTCCTAGTTTTTCAATCCAGTGATTTCCAACAAATAAATGCGGTGTATGTGTTACTAGTTGCAGTTTGATAATGGCCTGGTACATTCAAACCTTTTGTGATTATGTGGCGATGTACGAACTCTGTGTAAATTCTTTCTAGCTTTGTGGGGCCCAGTTTCTAACAGAAGATATGTTCATTATTGTACAGTGCCTGTAAAAGTTTCTTATCGTTTCCTTCCATGAGTGATAGGCGTTCCATTTGGCCAGCCACGGTGGCCGAGGGGACTCAGGCGCTCCAGTCATGGTCTGCGCGGCCGCTACGGTCGGGGGTTCGAATCCCCCCTCGGGCATGGATATTTGTGCCGTCCTAGTTCGTAAGTAGTTCATAAGTAGTTTGTAAGTTTAGGGACTGATGACCCTGTAGTTCTTAGAACAAAGCCTTCAGCTTCCACTATTGTTTGTTCCATTCCCATCAGGCAAGCATCTATGCTTGTATCCTTCAGATTTCCACTAACATCTTCTCTCCCCGCCTATTTTAATTTTGCTTTTTCTTCTCCAAACTTGTAGTGTGCACTTAGTCTTTGTCAGTAATTCTCCCCGATCCTTGCACAACCTCCTTCAATAGTTTGCTTATGAAATTCTAAACATTTCTATGGGTTGCATGCCGTAGTTTTTATTTTTTCGAATTTTGTAATTATTTCACTTTTCTGGTTTTTTTTTATTTTTTTTTTAGACCGGACTTCATCCGTCTCTGTAATCGGTCCCTATCGCGTGTAGCAGCATTTCATTCGCTTCCTTATGTAATTCTAAACATTTCTAAGGGTTGCATTCCGTAGTTAATTTTCTTTATTTTCGGAATTGAATTTATACATTTTTATCGGTGGGTCCGAACTCCGACTTAGAGGTTTGCAGCTAGTCACCAAAATTCACGCCACTTCTCATAAAACCAATGCCTAGATAGTTTACTCTCATATTACAACTCAACCGTCAGCCGTGATTTTGTGCAATGAATCCGATTTTTAACCATTTCACCTTCAATGGAGTGTGATCATATAACGCATCCGTGTGTCGCCGTTAGCGTGTGTGCCCGCGGTCTAATCTAAATGCAACTTAACTTTGCTATACTCACGCACCATCTCAAATCAGGCACGACAGACCAGAGCCATCTTCGCAGTTTTATTGTATATTGTGTTGAGTGGTACCTCCGGGTTTGCTGAATTTCGCCTACGATAGCGGCGCCTGCTTCTGCCTCGTTTCAGCACGCTGATTTTGGTGAGTTTCACTGTTGCATTGCGTGTATGTGAGCGAATGAGTGTTGTTTGTAAATCCTTCCCCCAGTAGCGTTAATTTTTGTGTAATTTATGTTAAATTCAATGCTGGGCATCGTCAGTATGCACTTTTATTGTATTAACAAAATTGGTTCCCCAATTGCTTGTGTTCGACTTGAATAAACAACTTAAGTTCAGTATAATTTTGACTTGCCTATAAATTGTAGTTTTCGATCACCTTCCGCCTTTTATTTAATATTGTTTTTCACCAGTGCTGAGAACAAGCTCAGGTGCAAATTTTTATGTTTAAGTTCCGTTGCGTCATAAATGTTTTCTTAGCCACCTTTATGAAATTACTTTAATTGTGGTGGCTTAGTTATTAATGCCTGCGTGTAATTTAGTGTGAGCTGCTACGTATATTGGCCACTGTATCGCTAACTTCCTGTTATTAGAGTAATTTCAAACAAGTCAGTTCTCAATCTGGGCCAGGGAAGAAGGTTTTTCAGCAGGGAGTATCCGGTAGTTCACACGGATCTCTCGCTAAATTTACTGCTAAAATTAAGCTTTTTTGTAACAGTCAATTCTTATCTGGATGCCTCCTCCCAGAATTAACCTTTTATTGCTTACAGTGGTCTACTTTTAACTTTAACAGCCAGCATTGTAGAGAAGAATCGGTCTTGTGACTTACTAAATGACAGAATAGCCAAAGTATCTTTCAGTGCTGTGTCAAATTCATCTCTCAGTATAGTATCTCCTGTTTCATATGCTTCCTCTTCTCTTTCTACAATACTTTTTGCAAGTTCATTTCCTTTTTAGAGCCCCTCTACATACTGTGTAACGCCGGCCGCGGTGGCCGAGGGGACTGAGGCGCTCCAGTCACGGTCTGCACGGCCACTACGATCGGGGGTTCGAATCCCCCTTCGGGTATGGATATTTGTGCCGTCCTAGTTTGTAAGTAGTTCATAAGTAGGTTGTAAGTTTAGGGACTGATGACCCCGTAGTTAAGTCCCATAAACAATACAAACATTTTACTGTGTAAAGTTATACGCTGACAGTTGCAGTACACGTGGTAATGGGAAGGAGGCACCAAGGGCACCCCTTAATTAATTATCATGCCAATGGTGATCCCTGGAAGTGCGAGATAAGGGATCAGAAAATCACGTTCTTCCCTGCATGTAATCTACAAATTTCCTCAGGACTTCTAGTTGTTCAAAGAGTAAATGTTTTAATATTTTGGTAAGGCGAGAGTTAACAGCTGTCATGTATTTAATGAAATACATCTTTAACCATCAGATATTTATTAAATTCTTAAAATCGACTTGTTTCGGTCCTCGACCATCATCATAGATAACAATGTATTAAAACATGTTATGTTTGTTTGACTGATTGGATAATCCAGTATGACCTTTGTATTTTTAGTGAAATTGACTCCTGCTGCTTGCAGCCACATTTATTTCATGTAATGCATTTGAGTAACCTTTTTATTTATGATGTTGGTCCAGGACCGAAAACAGTCGATTTTAAGGGTTTAATAAACAGCTGATGGTTAATGACGCATTTTATTAAAGTAAATGTTTTATTTCTTTTTGTAATTATTTTTCCACGCTAAATAAATGTCTTGAGCTGGATGTTGAACATAAGCTATTTCCCCACACCTCAGCACAGTCATTGAAATAAGTCGTATCTACCAGTGAGTAGCAGTGAACACTGGATTACGCACGCCGTGTACATTTCTTCAATAAATATGACATTCAATGCGACGTATTTAACCTGACTATCCTTGAATAATTCAAACTTTCACGTTCGTTGCAGTAAAGATCCTGGGCTGGCGCAACATACGGCATTACGTCAGTCGTTCGCTTGCACATGAGAGAGACCGACTACTGCTTAGTTAATGTTACGCTACTACGCTACCTGGGCAGTGCAGTCTTGGACGGTCACTTTGTCTAAAACCGCTCTTCCGAATACTATATTGTACACTGCATGGCGTGCAAATATTCCTTCAACAACGTCATTTTAACACATCAGCACAAGATAAACCCTGCATTGCTCAATTCATCTCATCATTGCCACTGTGTGTTGCTCTTTACAATGTCCCATTAATTAATTACTTTTTGTTTCTATTATTTTTTCCTATATTTTTCCTCTTTTATCCTATTTTTTTTTCCTTATTGTTATCGTTTCAAATCCCCCCCACTCCCTCCCTACTACACTCCTCTATACCTCGTTTTTATCCTTTCCCACTCCTTTCCTTCGCTGTATTCATTGCCGCAATTCAAATTCCCGCCTATCAGAGATTTTACAATCCATCATGCACCGCGGACCTATCCATCCCCACCTCTACACAACTTCCTTCCCCCTCCACTCCCCACCTCACTTACAGTCTAGATGCTTGTGGTGTTGGGGCGGCCGGACATGGTGGTTGTGCATGTATAATTGTCTGAGTGATTGTGTGAATGTATGTGTATCTTTTTCTGCCGAAGGCCATGGCCGAAAATTTATGTTGTGTGTTTGTAACCACACGTCGACCGACACGTCGCCTGGGACCCAGCAGACTTGTATCTACTTCATTGGAGAGCACAGTAGTGGCGAATCCAGTGGCAAGGTACTTTCTATGAAGAAAATGTCATTAAAATTTAAGTACAGTGATACTGAAGATGGAGAGCAGTATAGAGGCAATACATAGTGAGAGGGGCCAGACACTTCTCCTTCAGACATTACAGAACAGGACGGACATTACAGGAAGGTGAAAACAACTGGGCAAAAGGGCTCTAACAAGAAATACGTAATGCTAAATTTTTACAATAGTGACTGATCATTTGTATTCAGTCATACTCATGATCCACATTTAATACAAGAGTAAGGAAGAATAACAGTGATAAATGCAATGAAGATACCAGTGGTATCGACGAGCAGCCGGCTAAAATCATTGAGAAAGAGATAGAGGAACAGAGCCATTTGGTCAGCGTGTTGACTAATTGAGAGCCTAAGATACATCAGCAACAATATTCCCTCTACAAGAATTGTACAACATCCGAAAATGACCAAATCAGCATATGAGGTTCATTTTGCTGTCAATTCTATGTCAACGAAGATGATAAAAGTCGATGAATTTTTACTGAAAAATGATTTTGGCTCAGTTTGATGATTAATTTTTTTTCAACGGCATCCAGTATTTGTTATGTTTGCGAGAAGAACGTAGTTTTGTTTGATAGCACGTTTGATTATGCTCCAATATTTTTCTTGCAGTTTACAATTCATAGCGTATAGTGGTGGAATGTATATCCCAATAGTTTTCTGTCTTTTGAGGGATAAGAATGTGCTAAAACAGGATTCTTCAAACAAAGGAATGTGTTTCCAACCCACTACTGTCGTTGTTGATTTTGAGCTGTTCACTCAGTTCTTCCCTCTGAGTGAAATTGCTGCAAGTTTCATGTATTCCAAGCTTAGTAAGTTGTCTTTCTCATTTTCTTCTTTTTACCTAATACTAGCTACAAACTCTATATTCTGTATGTAATATTGAGGTTTTCTTCTCGAAAACAAGAGACTTTTTTGTAAGGCCAGACATTTAACGTTAAACATAGTTGTTAAAGAAAGGCACTCCAAGTTAAATTCACTTCTATCACACAAGTTATTCGAAATTGTGTTTTATTAGTAGTTATATCAGAATATATTCATTCTCAGAGCAGCCATTTAAATTCAAAATGCTGGTCCTGCACTACCATACGATTCCTCTGTAATAATATTATTCTACAGCCAGTCAAAATTGTACACTCAACTAAAAATTCCCCTCTCGTTCCTCAGTGCATCAGAATTGTACAAAATTAAGATTATTTATTAGATAATACACCTTTCCATAGAGGTCCACTGTCAATATGCCTACATTTTTTAAGGATTTTAACTCTCTCTCTTTGAATGCTCTCTTCCCATCATTTATGTTTTTGTTCTACCATGAGAAGAATACAAAGAGAGTCTTAACATAGAGTCAGGTGTGGATTCTCACCAAGAGCATACAAGAAAACTAAACCGAGACAAATATTTATCACGAAAAACGTTCTGCAACGCAGAATGGTGAAACTGACTGTTTACATGTTTTAAAGCATGTTTCATGCAACATTTAAATGTTTAGCTCCGCAGTATTTTGGAATTAAAAATATTAGTAACTGAGGCTTGTTTTTTTTATACTTTATTCCATCACCTTTATTTCCATAATTTATCGTTTTGTAGTAAACTGTAATACGAGGGTTGAAACTTAAATAGTGGCAACACTGTTGTGGAGATACTGTGGAATGGAATCTACTACTGTCGCTGATAGCACACGTTGTTGACATACCTACCGCACCTCCGAGCAAATGGACTCGCGCGTCCCACGTCACCGGCGTGCACACCAACAAGGGAAACCCAGTCACTTGTGGGCGAGCGGTCCACCATACTGGCACGTTGTGCAAAAGCTTTCAACGAAGGTCGGCAAACTGTGGTAGACATGGACCGGGCATGTCGTCATAGCGTCTCTGTAGATGAAGTGAATAGTTTTGCCGCTTTAGTGGACAGTGGTCGACGCCAGACGATTCGTAAGCTCGCCCACGAAACCGGATTAGCACATACGACAGTGCTTCGCATCCTGAAGGAACGTATGGGCATGCAAAAAATTGCATCACGATGGGTTCCGCATGAAATGACGGAAGTGCAGAAGTGGATGCGTTACGACGCTGCTCTGACGCCCTTGGGTCGCTATAAGGGTGAAGGAGAGGCTTTCTCACTCCGTATAGTAACACTGGATGACATTTGAGCCAAAAATGAAACGCCAATCCACCGCACGGCGTCATTATCGGTCGCTGCGAATCTACGTCAGAGCCCCAGTATGGTGAAATGGTCATCTCCCTCCCTCCACAGCAGACCGTCAGTGCACAGTATTACTGCCCGTTTTTGGAGAACCACCTGCGACCAGCTTTGCGGAAGAAGCGGCAACACTTCACTTCGTGTCAGTCGCTTCAGAACTGTTCCAGACATTCGACAGGCAGTAGATGCTTCACTCGCACCATTAACAGAACACGCCTTCTACATTAATGACAACGGATTCTACACAACGCTGGTGACTACTTTGAAGACAGTAACTGATGCAAACATGTAACGCGTTTGTATCGGTCGTGAATCAATAGTTGCCACTATTTAAGTTCCAACCCACGAAACGTTGCTGTTCTTCTTGTAAGCTGTTTACTGTTGCCAACGCGAAAACTGCGAGTCTGCACGTTATCTACGGAGTTGGTGTACTGTCGGTCAGGAGCGTTTCGGCCAAATTGCGGGACCCGTGTGCTGAGCAGGTGAAAGTTGCGAAGTTCAAGTGAGCCGGTACAGTGTACTCCCGTCGGTGTTTAAGTCTATAGACTTCTTGTAAAATGTAAACTTTCACGTCCGGAAATGTCAATATTGTTAAAAGTTTTCATGGCTGTTATGCCGTAGTCTTGTGGATTTGTTATTGAAACGTAGTGCTTCGTCCCCATCTGCGGAGGAAATTCTCAAGGGGAATCGTGGCTCCGATACACACCCTGCTCGTTACTGACTGCAGCCGAATTCCGTTTTGACCTGCTCGGCAAAAGATGCTCTCAAACCGCTGGAAAAGGCATAAATTTACAGGATGCCGTGAAGTTGTGGAGACGTATACGTGGGTACCACAAAAAGAACAGCCAAAAAACAGCTAGAAGAGCACAAGGGTAACTGTAGAAGGGGAGAGATTGACAGATCAGCTTTTGCTGAATATGTTTTTCAGTCAGGAGACCACTTTATTCAATTTGATAAAACTCAGGTTTATGGCAGCCGCAAACTGAGATCACGAAAGACTGTACAGAGAGGCTATAGAAATTGTAAAAGACCCTCATAGTTTCAGTAGGATGGAGGGGGATGTGATACTGAACGGATTCTGTTGTTGAAGGAGATATGAACCAGTCTTTCGCCATGGGTTGATATCAACAACCGAGAACAGCAGTGGGCAACGGTGAGCTGCGCCAACACCGTCTAGATGCAAGGCCTCACAACAAGTCCGTGTCACGTCACAACAAAAGGCTGCCCTCGAAAGCTCAGTGGCTGGCGCTACGAAGCAGTGGGCTATGCCCCAGCGGCCAGCCACTCAGCTAGCGATGGCAGCGTATCGGTGTGACGTGTCACGGACTTGTTGTGAGGTCTTGTATCTAGACGGTGTTGACTGCGCGCGTCCAAACGAAACATCTGACGTCTAACCTAGGCGCGCGAGCACGCGTAAACGGAATTCGGTTGCAAGCAGTAACGAGCCAGGGTGTGTATCGGATGTTCAAAAGGGCCACGATCCCCTTTGAAAATGTGCTCCGCAGATGGGGACGAAACGTTGGGTGTTAATAACAAATCCACAAGAACACGGCACAATAGCCCGGAAAATTGTAGCAATGTAGACTGCCTGTGTCATCCAGCTTTGTGCCGCTATTGCTTTTGTGGACTAAAACTATTGTGGATGTATAATCGGCGACTGTGATGAAATAGGGTTCCGAAAAATATTTGAACCAGTCATATTTTATTGTTTTTCTTCCTTTTCTTTATTTCCCATTATCGGTTCCGAAAGGTCTGGAAATTCATCATCGGATGGTACAGCTACATTTTATGTTTATAATAATGAGGCTAGCCTCATGAACCACGAACATACCTTGACTATAATAAGGGATCGATTGTGAGGACACATTCTGAATCATGAAGGAATCTTCAGTTTAGTATTGGAGGGGAGAGTGTAGGGCAAAAATCGCAGAGGGAGAATGAGAGACGAACACAGTAAGCAGTTTTAAATGTATGTAGGTGGCCGTTCTTATGCATAGATGAAGAGTCTTGTTCAGGATAGGGTAGGGTGGAGAACTACATGAAACCATTCTCCAGACTGAATGAAGGCCACAACATCAGCAAAATTGTGGATCTCGTTAGCAGTTGCTCTTCTCTGCTGTTTTATACTGGGCAATGTAACAATGTTGGTTTGTAAATGTTCAAAAGTTGGCCTCAAAGCACACTTCACCACAGTAATCTCTTTCAACATGTTTTACACTCGAAAACGCATCAACACCAGTCCCTTACCGCAGACTAAAACGTGCACCTCCTTCACTATACCCGAAATTTTGGCGACATCGTGACGGAATCATCTTGTACATTTCTTGATGTATTCACCCGCTGTGTTAAAAACCCACTTATCAAATGGTCATTATTCTGTATAGATACCAAGCTTCGCCGAGTTAATTAATTTCATAATTTATGCTGGAACTAGTAAGCCCTAATAAGTTATGGACCACAGTGATAACAAAGAATCAAATGTTCAAATGTTTGTTAAGCTTATGGGACTTACCTGCGGGGTCATCAGTCCCTAAACTTACAAACTACTTATCAACTACCTTATACTAAGGACGGCACAAATATCCATGCCCGAGGGGGGATTCGAACCCCCGACCGTAGTGGCCGTGCAGATCGTGACTGGAGCGCCTCAGTCCCCTCGGCCGGCGACGAAGAATCACGAAGGCATGATATAAAAAGGGAATCATAAAGGTTTTTTTTTTTTTTTTTTTTTTTTTTTTTTTTTTTTTTTTTTTAGTGTTGCTATTCAGCAGCTCTGAACGATGATGATGAGGAGAAACCGACAGCGTCCGTTCCAAGGATGGTGAGCGTTGCAAAGTGTGCTGCCACTTATTACGGGCGCTGTAGTGTGGTAACGCGTCCTCGACCTTGGCGAAGTACCACCGCTGGTGCCTTCACCGCGCCTCAATGTCACGGAGACTCAGCGATAACGGAGCACACGAGCCGAGCCTCGGGCCTTCTCCTTCACTCGTGGTCGCTAATTGTGCACGGATTGAGCTGGCGAAGTCAGTAAAAGGAAGGGGGCCGAATGTCGACGCTCCGCCCAGGGTGTTCAAATGTTCGTTAAGCTTATGGGACTTAACTACGGGGTCATCAGTCCCTAAACTTACAAACTATCTATCAACTACCTTATACTAAAGACGGCACAAATATCCATGCCCGAGGGGGGATTAGAACCTCCGACCGTAGTGGCCGTGCAGACCGTTTTTGGAGCGCCCAGGGTGTCATCATTACTGTCACAGAGGACATGCCTCACGACCCGGGAGAGTATTCAGCTACATTTTCCATTCTTGTTAAAATGTAATCTCCCAAAATCACCATATATATACAAGGGAAAACGTACAGTCATTTTATTAGAAAAATGGTTAAAAGGTAACATAACATCAAAATCGAAAATGAATATTTTACCTACTTTTCTAAACAAAGGTTGTCAACACATTTCTCCTATAGTGATACTAGTTTCAATATACCATTTTCGTACAATTCAGTTTAGTTTTTCTTTTGCTGCGGCAGAATATCCGTGCGCACTAAGGCGCCCGGCTGCGGTGCGCATGGCCGTTCGCCGTCGGCTGTTCGAGTCCTCCCTCGGGCATTGATGTTTCTCTTGTCCTTAGAATAAGTTAGTGCAAGTAGTTTGTAAGCGTAGAGACTGATGATCAACTTACTTAAGTCCCTTAGATTTACAAACATTTAAATTTTTTTTTTTTTTTTTTTTTTTTTTTTTTTTTTTTGCTTGTACCAATCTGCGGACTGCCAATTCGACTTCCGCATCTGTCGCGCAGCAAATGCAAAGCAATAGGAATCTCTGCATGGGACCAGAACAGTGTAAGTCCGACGGAGAGGTCCGGACTGTACGGTGGGTGTGCAGCATCTCGCACCCCAATATGGCGATTTTCTCACGAGCAGGAGCAGCAACAAGGCGGCGAGAAGTGTCACGAAAAAGTTTGCCACCATCAGGATTGATGTCGCGATTGTCACAAAGGGCACTGGAATGGAACCAGCCCTATATTTGTTAACAAATTCGGGACTTCTTCTTTTTCTACTGATACCATCCCAAAGAAAAAAAATGTTTATACCAATTCAAAATTAAAATCTTTGCAGGTTCTTCCAGGAACACTAATTTTATTAAAATTCTTTCTTGATCCTATCAGAAGTAATCATCTCGTCCAGAAGTTATTATGTTAATTCGACTCATTTGCGTAAAATATTTTCAAAGTGTGCACAAACTTAGTCCAACTCCTTCATTAAATTTCCCAAACAAAATTTGTATCATTCTTGATCATTATCAGATAACAATGAAATTTTTTTAATCACTTCATAGCTCATTATAAATTCAAATTAATCTTGAAATAAAACTTTCGTTGAAATATTAGCCTCTCTTCATACATAAAATTCATTATAAATCTTCAAAGTGTCATCAAACCAATATTACTTCACGAATGGAGATTCAGAACTCTTTGTTTTAACATTATTAACAATAAAAAAATGGTCGTCTTCAAAGCGCAAGAGCATACCGCAGGATCTTCGGCGCCTCGACGGCCTTCGGCAATGATCGGCCAGTGACCAGGGACGTATCTCTGTCGGCGGAGAAACTATCGCGGCAGGCGATGTTGAACATGCAACATATGGAATCAAACATATTTCACGAAGATATTGTTCTAAATACTTTTTTTAAATATTATCACATACATAATAAAGACATCATCAATAATGTCATTCGACTGCAAAACTGAGCTTAAGTAGGAAATGAGTGAACGAGTGAAATAACTCGCAGAACTCTCTCACAAGCGCTTTCTCACCACACTGAATCAGTCCGTATTTTTCTTTTTTTCTTTTTTTTTTTTTTTTCGAACCGGAGAACCAGCAATAATCCTCTCCTTAGATCCCTACATGAATTAGGGCATCGTCACCAGTGATGATTGCCTTAAGAAAGTGATGCCCTTACTGAGTAATGCGCCAAGCGTGTCATCATCCGCTGCCCTTTGCCGTTCTCTGTTCTTCTCGGCGAACATTAGTATTACGAAAATACAACTCGTCATGAAAAATATCGTACATCGCTCCAAAAGAAATAATGGAATTCTGTGATAAGGCTCGCGATCACAAGCTGGTCTCTCTAAATACTGCTGCCTGAATGACTAACATTGTGGGCGGCTGCAGCTGTTACTAGTCCATCACCCAAGTCCACATGTCCCTCATCAAAGAATACGCACCACCTGCGCATATTGATAGGGCCAAACGAAATCCTCGTGCCCTGTGAACTTCAGAACAAATATCTAACTAGTCTTCCTGGCTCTTCGCCATTTTTGTTTTGTACACATCCTTAGTCTTCGCAAGTAGATTGCGCCATTTTTTATTCCTATTTCACGCTTTTCTCTCTATCGCAAACGTCAAACTATAACGTAGAAAAATTTCTTCAGCTGTATGCTGGTTTATGTTTCATCTTGATACGCCACCTAGAAGCCCAACTTACATGTTCATACAGATTTATTTCTTTATTTTGTGTGTCTGTATGGGGAAATCTGAATCCATAGAAGGTACAGTGAAACTGTTTTAGGTACCAAAAAAAAAAAAAAAAAAAAAAAAAAAAAAAAAAAAAAAAAAAAAAAAAAAGTTCAAATGTTTGTTAAGCTTATGGGACTTAACTACGGGGTCATCAGTCCCTAAACTTACAATCTACTTATGAACTACTTACGAACTAGGACGGCACACATATCCATGCCCGAGGGGGGGATTCGAACCCCCGACCGTAGTGGCCGTGCTGACCGTGACTGGAGCGCCTCAGTCACTTCGGCCACCGCGGCCGGCTTTTAGGTACCTTTGGATGCTTTTGGTGATAATGTTTCTGGCATTAACAGATGGTCAAGCGTAAGCTGTCACTAATAATGAGTAAAATAGCTTCAACAAAACTCAACTAAGTAAACGAGAATAGAAACGAAAGCTGGTAAAAGTAATAATGAGTTTCAAGAATTCTCAAATTCCAAATGTTCAAATGTTTGTAGAGCTTATTGGACTTAACAACGGGGTCATCAGTCCCTAAACTTACAAACTACTTATGAACTAGCTAATACTAAAGACGGCACAAATATCCATGCCCGAGGGGGGGGGATTCGAACCCCCGACCGTAGTGGCCGTGCAGACCGTGACTGGAGCGCCTCAGTCTCCTCGGGCACCGCGGTCGGCTCTCAAATTCCATGCGCGTTGATACAGACTCGGACGAAGCACGGACAAAAGCAGTAGATAATATTATTAAGTTCACAAACTGAAATCATGTCTGCTCCAGATTTTCTTACGAGTGGCGCAGAGTTTAGACTTTAAATACCTGGATTGTGACTGTTGTAATTTCAGGTGGTCACATCAGGGAGTATGCTGGTGAAAGCCAGGTGACACAATGTGCGCTTTTGAAAGAGCATTAGCGAGACAAACGTTTCTCTAATAGTTGCCTGTCAGACATGGGCGTAGCCAGAGGGGTTCAAACCCCTCCCGAAATAAGCGTCATTCTTTTGTAGCATAATGCCCGTCCACATATTGTCAACGTTTCATCAAAGACATTGCAAAAGTTTCTCTAATAAGCCTTTACACATATTTCGTAAGTTATTATTTCTTCTAATTGCAATATTCAAGGAGCAACGAAGAAAATTAGGATTTAGCGTCTCGTCGACATGTGGCCATTAGACACCTCGCACATGCTCGCATAGTTTTGTGAGGAATAGTGAAATAACCGGCGAGCCCAGAGTCCTGTGTGCCACAACTTCGCCATGTCACTCGGTAAGTTTTTGGAGCCCTGTAGAACGACATTTGTGGCGATAGAACTGCTTCGGACGAAGAGGTGCACACCTGGGTAGATCATGTACCTATAAATGTTGTTCCATGAAGGCAATAGCCTTATTGTCTCACAGTGGGTTAAATGTATTACAGTTTTGATGACTACTCTTCAAATAATAATCAGTTACTTAGTTTCTATTATACCTGTCTTTTCCATTGGGTTGCGCTTTGTAGATGGCCGTGACTTGTGGTCTTTTCTGATCATTAGAAAAAATTCCCTGGGCAAGGGACCGCAGAAAAATTGCGGTAAATCGGTCGTGAATTCTGGGCACAACGTGACCCCATCGGGCCTCCTGCATTAAAGGTATGGGGTGTGTCTAAGCAAGTCTAGTTCTGATCTCAATGTCACTCGTCTGTGCGTCAGTAGAGATACTGCATGATATTTTTACTGCTTTGTAAAGAAATGGTTGGAGATGGATTTTGGAATTACGGGTTTAGCTTTCCGCTTTCTTGTACTTGTACTGTCTCAGCAACGAGTGTAGTACACGTTTCTGCCAATTACAGCTTTATGGACAAAACCTTGCTTATGGAGGGTTTCTGTTATGTTTTTGTTTCAGCACCTGTTGAAAGCTTAACGTGATGCGTTTGCGATTGCCACCCGTGTTTCGATCAACATTTGTCTTTCTTATAGATTATTGTTTTTAGAATACACAAGATTCTTAAGATGTTGCGTAATTTTCCTTTTATACCACCTTTTTCCTTTTATCCCACTACCATGAACCACAGACATTGCCGAGGTGGGGTGGCTTGCGTGCCTCAACGATACAAATAGCCGTACCGAAGGTGCAACCACAGCGGAGGGGTATCTGTGGAGAGGCCAGACAAACGTGTGGTTCCTGAAGAGGGGCAGCAGCCTTTTCAGTAGTTACAGGGGCAACAGTCTGGATGATTGACTGAGCTGGCCTTGTAACATCAGCTAATGTGGCTTTGCCACACAGTTACTGCGAACGACTGAAAGCAAGGGGAAACTACAGCCGTTATTTTCCCTGAGGACATGCAGCCCTACTGTATTTGGAGAGCTGCATCAAACCAGTCTCCGGACTGAAGACCACAACAACAACAACAACAACAACAACAACAACCTATATTTAGCGTACAGTTCTTTGGAATGAAAACTTCCGTGTATTTATGTGTATATGCGGTATTAGTGCCCGTTTCTTCTGTTGCCATTCCACGTTATTAAGTTTATTTATTGAAAACCCGTCCCGAAGTGAAATCCTGCTACGCCCACGCAACCGTGGTTGGGTAGTGGGCCACCACACCAGCCGGGCCTCCACCACTGGAAAGCAGCACCAGCACCAGGCCGAGCACTGCTCTCGCTGCTACCCTCGTGGGCCCCCAAGCAACGGCCTCTACTCTCCAGCAGATGGCCCCTCCATCAGGGGAACGCCACAGCCACCAGCGACTACTAACCATGCGAGCTGCGGACAACAGGCCTTAAGCCGTCGGCACACGGAGCGTGCATCTGAACGAGTGTGGTCAACGTGGCGAGTTTCCGACGTCACAACGTGCCAAACGCGGCTTTCCCAACCTGCCGGGCAGTATCAAGCATGCCAGATATCAGTGGCGGCTGGTGACCAGAAAAGTTGGTAGTGCACTTTTTTCACCAGCCGCCACCTCTCCAGTATGGCAGCTCAACGCATTTCGAAAAAAATTGTTATTGAGCCAAGATATCATAGATGTAGATGATGCCTTTAAAAACTTTTGCCTTTTCCAAATGCGATTTAATAATAAATCTAATTCTGCACTAAAATTAATCAAGGCGAAAAACGTCAGGATTGGATGATGATTCAGTCTCATCGTGTCCTCTGATGGCAAGTTCCGAAGAACCACAGGAACGAATACAATTAATTATTAGATTTAGTGTGTACCTATTATCTGCAACCTTTTGATTGTGTAATGGCAGGGACTTTCTGTGTCCCTGACTAATCAAGAGGCTGTATTTACTTTGCCTAGACTAGCCAGATTCAATACATTATTGACATGGACCGAAGAAAGTTCGTGTTTCCTTATTTTATCGTGAAGGTGTTGAATGTCAATGACTCCTTGTTTAGTCCAGGAAACTCTCCTCCAAATAATAAACAAAGAAAACAAAATAAGGCGTTTTTCACATCGCAGCCACACATTCATATTTGCTGTACAGTTCCGAGTTAAATTTTATGTTGAATTGACGACTTTTCGTTTTAACTGTCTGTGAAAGTGTCAGACTGGGAATCGGTCTGCCTAGCCTCTTGATTTCTAATTTCTATTCAAACTTGCGTGCCGGCCGCGGTGGCCGAGGTGACTGAGGCGCTCCAGTCACGGTCAGCACGGCCACTACGGTCGGGGGTTCGAATCCCCCCTCGGGCATGGATATTTGTGCCGTCCTAGTTCGTAAGTAGTTCATAAGTAGTTTGTAAGTTTAGGGACTGATGACCCCGTAGTTGAGTCCCATAAGTTTAACAAACATTTGAACATTTTTTGAACAAACTTGCGTAATTTGAAGCGTTCAGAAAGCAAGGAAATTACGTGATTCATTATTTCACCTGTTCACTTGAGACTCAAAAGTCATTATAAAACACGCTAAACAACGGACACAATGCACAGTTACTTCGCTCGCAGCTACACGTGAACTGGTAAGAAGGCGCGAAAAGCCCACTTAGTTCGAAGGGCCGACGACTGCGGTTGTCTTCGGGAGAGTTGGGACACTGTTTCTGCGGTTGACAGGGTGGCTCGGCCGCGATGTGTATACACTCAAGGCGCCTATAGGGGAACACTGTTGCCAAGCGTTGCCCCCGCTCCCCGCACACACCCTGAGACACCCTGGATGGCATTTGCAGGCCGGCTGCAAACCCAGCCGCTGTCGGCGAAGTTCGGTCCACTCGGGAGCGGTCGGTGCGTAGCAGTCCGGGCGTTTCAAAAGAGATAAATGGAGCGCTGCTTCTCCCCCTGCATAGAATTTCTAAACAGCAAACGGAGTTTTACAATTGTAATACTCCTGGAGGTAGCGCAAACCTGCAAACCTATACAGGAGCCGCCCTTGCCAGATATTCTCAACGAGCGTCTGGACGATTTCACACGACGCGACTATCCGGGGGAGGAGGGCAGCTCTTTTCGATAGAGAGATGAAGACGCCTTATTGACCTTCAATAGAAGTTCATATTTGATGGGTTTTAGGTATAAAATTTAGGTCTCATGAATATATGTCATTTCAAAGCAAGTGAAAGTAACTGAGTGAATGCAGAATCTCTTGAAAACCGGTCATCAGATTTACTATTTGTTGCAATGAATGACTAGAAACGTCTTACATCCGAATAGGAAAACTCCGTATTACAGAAAACTGCCGTTTCAAAATGTTCAAATGTTTGTAAACCTTATGGGACTTAACTGCGGAGTCATCAGTCCGTAAACTTACAAACTACTTATGAACCAGCTTATACTAAAGACGGCACAAACATCCATGCCCCAGGAGGATTCGAACCCCCGACGGGAAACGGACTCGCGCAGCGTAGCATAGCGCCTCAATACGCTCCGCCGCTCCGCCGCGGCACAACTGCGCGCTGAAGATCCGTCAAAACAAATTTGTCGTCATAACGTGTCAGCAGGGTATACAACTATTTGATATCATGTAGTATAGTATCGGACAGACGACAGTTACCGTATCGCATGCAGAAGCGGACTAAGAAACAGCAGATATCTAACGGCGCTGGTTCAAATCTAAACGTAGGCAAATTTTTTTCTGATATTCGGGTTTCCTGATACACTCAAAGACTTATTAATTTCATACAAGTGTGCTGTACAATATTTGATGTTGTGTAAACTTCCGTGTGCATCCTCTGAGGGGTGACTTCGTTGGTTTCATGAACAGCACATTACGCACCTTACTTAGAGTAAAATAGGCACTTTATTGTTTATTGTTTTGCGTCTTGCATTTTACACGTTCTGAAGATTCTACTACTGAATACTAACATTGGTCGAGGAAGACTGACCTGTTACTAAAAAGCAGCCCCGCGGGAGTAGCCGAGAGGTCTGGAGCCCCACGTAGCGATTCGGGCGGTCTCCTGTGTCGGAGGTTCGAATTCCCCCTCGGGCATGGATGTTTGTGTCGTCTTTAGTATCAGATAATTCATAAGTAGTTTGTAGAGACCGATGACCCCGCAGTTAACCCTCATAAGCTTCACAAACACTTGAACGTTTGAACTAAAAAGCAAGACTGTTGAAATAATGTTTGTCTCATGTGAAGGTCTATTTTAATTTTATATCACACAAATTGTCTAAAACTTTTATAATTCGCCGCACTTATTGACATAAAATACAACTTTCCTAAGTCTCATGTTCATAGATATTTCGTTGTTACATATGTAGGACTATATGACAGAACATGACGAAGAAATGCACAAGCACGGAAATAAGCATTTAATAGAGGTAAGGCGTTGCGATCGCTTGTAGCTCGTTGAGGCACACGCCTCGTATGCACAAGTCGCACCGTCTCCGAGCTTTGAGCCACACGCTGAACTCGGCACGTTGACCGCACACGTTCAAACACACGCTCCGTGTACCGACGGCCTTAGCGCGCCTCCCGATCAAGGAACGATGGATAGGGCAGCAGAAACCAACAGCTGAGCTCTGAGTAACGCTGTGTACAAGTCCCAACGCCTTCATTGCGGAGGCTACTTTACCTACGGATCTTCAAAACAAGAGCAAAACACTGTCTATGTAAATTTTTGTATGGTGCGTGGCGGATTGTACTTTACCTGCGAACATCGACAAAATTCATTATTTCATTCCGATTTTGATAAAATTTTGCACATTTAACCTTCTAAACGGGAGGAACATCGCCGGCTACCTAATATTTCATACAGTGCATTGAGGAGCGTGCGTTTCAATAAATTAGACGCTACTTCTTTGATCACCATGAAAGATAACACAGTTATATAATTTTTCACTGATTGCAATAGACTGAGGATTTGGAGGAGAAGTTGGACAAAGGGACGAAGAGGTGAGTAGCGGAGAAAGGGGAAGGTGGAGATGAGCAAAGGGGGGGGGGGGGGGAAGGAGGAGATAAACAGCGAAAATGGAGAGGAGGATATGGAAAAAAAAGAGAGAGGGAAAGAGAAGGCGGACAGTGAGGGAAGAGGAATAAGAGAGGGTGGTAGAAATAACCACTACTACAAGAAAAAGAGGCAGAAAGCTGAAGGTGAATGTAAAATACAGTCATGGAATCCTTCAGCATGTAGCCAGCTTTCCCGCCGGAAGCTCGAATCCTCCCTCGGGTATGTGTGTGTGTGTGTGTGTGTGTGTGTGTGTGTGTGTTGACCTTAGTACCTTTCAGTAGTTCGTAAGTCTACGGACTCTTGTACAGTAGCTTTACTAACATGAACATTTTGCTGTTGCCAGGTAGTTCAGTGAGGAACACGGTCTAGATTATACTGACACATGACAATTATGATTCATGGGACTTTGATGTAAATAGGTACCAAGATGCGAGAGATGAGTGGTGATAATCTTTTGACTTTTTACCTAATTCAAGATTTCACTTCGTACGAGACGCTCATTTTACAATGATTTATATAGCCTATTCCTTCTCTGTCAAGTGTGACGCGCTACCATTTTTTTCCAGAACGGTGGGGCAGAGGAGTGCGGACTTGTTCCTCGAGCAGATCTGCATATTATTTTCTCTGTTTTACGTTATTAGTTTTTTATCACGTTCTCCTAGCAAAAACAGGATGGTTTGTAATAACTGTGTTGCTAATGTTTCTTATAGCATCGGAATGCATTAACGCATGCTGTAGTTTTTATCGTTTTTATTCGTTTGAATCCTTCCAGCGCACTTCCATTAAAACATGCATGAAAACTGGCGCTGTTTCACTTTAAGAAGCCTCAACATTTTGACGAGTTACATGTAATGCTGAAATTATCAAAACTTCTTTCGTATTGGAGAACTGACGAATAGCAGCAACAGGCACTGCATTCCTTAGCGACGAAAGTAACAATTACCGAGCGTTGTGGCTGACATATGGAGAAGGGTTCTCGGATTACATTAAAGTTATAACACTGTTAATAGCCTGTCGACACATTTGAGTGCCGGAGCTTAATAGATCTTCTGAGGAGGCCTTATTAAGTATGCACGACGCATTATTAATTTTGAAAACCAATTACGGATCAAGGACTGCGAGGGGACATTAAATTTGGCTGCGTAATTAGGACGCAGGTGCGTGTGTGAGGACGTGCATGTGTGTGTGTGTGTATGTGTGTGTGTGTGTGTGTGTGTGTGTGTGTGTGTGTGTGTGCAAGCCTTCCAGCCGAGAGATCTGCCGGTGATTGGTGTCGAGATCTCAGGCACCTGGTTGCTACGAGAAAATTGGATTGATGGCGGTCACTTTTTCGACTATTAGCAACGTATTTGACACATTTCCGCTGTAATATTAATGACGTATCGGGCATGCATGTCACGTGTTGTAAGTCAGTCAGTCAGTAAACGACCACCCAAACACTGCACTGAGTCTCCTGTCCTCAGGCACTGGTGTTATCTGGACGCTGCACTGGTGGCGGAATGGGAGGGGGGGGGGGTTAGCATACGCGGCCCTGAAAACACCGTTACTCATATCTTAATTAATTGTTACTGGCTACAGTAACTATTGTTCATAAAACGCATTTGCAAACCAAAGAGCCGTTAAAACTTGAAGCAGATTGAAAATGTATGTGGTAACGGACATGTAATGTGGAAGTTGGAGCCCTCCCTCAATCATGGTTCTGTGTGGTATCCTTAGCATAAGCTAGTTTAGTCTGTCAATCTAAGGACCGATGACCTCAGCAGTTTCGAACCTTAGAATCATAAAAAATTTGAACAGCTGAACGTGTAACACATAACCACACCTTCTCCTTCTTATGAATTACCCAGACACTACGGTTCTTCGATAAACGACAGAAAAGCAACGATTGCTGACTAATCACCGTGCTAACAGTCAAGGTCGAGATCATTAAGAAGGAATTGTCCAGTAGTGTATATAACACGGAGGGCAAGAGAGCCTGCCCTACTCCCCAATATAAAGAAAATAAAGAGAAAAAAAAGCTCCGCATCTGAATCACTTTAATGCATGATGCGTGAAGGCATCGCCGTAGCAGCCAGTCATGCTTCCCTAGTGTTTCTTTTTTTCCTTTTCAATCGCTATATTTTTTACGATTTAATGTCAACAGTAACAAAGCTTGATCTCGGTATAGTTCAATGTTCAATTGTTTGTAGAGCTTATGGGACTTAACTACGGGGTCATCAGTCCCTAAACTTACAAACTACTTATGAACTAGCTACAACCAACGACGGCACAAATATCCATGCCATTCGAACCCCCGGCAGTAGTGGCCGTGCATACCGTGACTGAAGCGCCGCAGTTCCCTCAGCCACCGCGGCCGGCTCTCGGTATAGAAAAGGGGCCTTAGGGCAAATTAGCCTCTGACTGTGAGCAGCAAAACTGAGACAAAACACCATGGGGTGTCTACTTAAAATTACTTTACGTTAATCTTGCCCCACAACCCAGAAGTACATGCTACATTCGCCAATCTATAATTGTGTATGACCATATTATAAGTACCGTCCTACTAGAGTGTGACCTGAAGAAGGTAATAACGAGAGATCGGTCTCGATGGCTGGATATGAGGACCCTTCATGCCGAATACTAAAGAACGGACTTAGGGCACTACACAAGACACGGGAAGAATTCTAATGATTCACTTGCTGGCCCTGTGGCGCTTGTGCCACGTTCCGGGTAACACTGGTATTGTATGTGGTATGGACGAGCACTCCAAAATCAAATGTTTATGGGCCTTAACTGCGGGGTCATCAGTCCCTAAACTTACAAACCACTTATAAACTAACTTACACTAGAGACAACACAAACATCCATGATCGAGAGAGGATTCGAGCCCCCGACGGGGAACGGCCTCGCGCATCGGAGCATAGCGCCTCAATGCTCTCGCCCACTCCCCGTGGCGACGAGCGCTGTAAGGTGTCTTGCTGCGGAGCGCGTGGTTGCTCCCCTTTGGAGGTTCGAGTCCTCCCTTGGGTATAGGTGTGCGTGTTGTTGTCCTTAGTTTAGTTTAAGCATTTTGTAAGCCTAGGAATGGATAACCTCAGTAGTTAAGCCACACAGATTAACAAACATTTGAATTGTATTTGCTCGATATTCGACCATTTGTATTTATGAAGTAAATAAACTAAATTTTGAATGTAATTGAAATTTATTGATATGCAGATTATTAGTTCCTTCTTGAACCCAGCATTTCCACATAATGAAAGAAATCGGAAATCGTACCTATTCAAAATGAAGTACACGAAAGTAGGGTCTTTCTTGTATTCTCTGATAGCTGCAGCAGGTATTCGTTCAGAATAATACGCTAAATAGCGACGTCAAGAAATACCGTTACTCCGTTGCCGCTAAATTCTGATTTCCACTGCAGGTTCTGACAACACGGCCGCCGATGCTTGCCGCTAGGTGTTTGGGCGTCAGACCCAATCTTACTTCCTTACCTCCTTTCGAAAGATGGCTTCGTGCTGGACCTGTAGCTTTCGCGGCGTATCGTCGTCTAGTACCCCTTTCAGATATGAGAACATCCACTACTTCTACGACTCCTAACGGCTACTCACACACTTGACTTTTGTTTTGTGCACATCTATGTCAAAGCCCTCCTGAAACTATGTCTTTTCGTTAGTGTAAGTGTGTTTTGTCCTTAGCATAAGTTAAAGTAGTTTCTATGTATAGAAACTCCAGTCACGATCTGCACGGCCACTACGGTCGGGGGTTCGAATCCCCCCTCGGGCATGGATATTTGTGCCGTCCTAGTTCGTAAATAGTTCATAAGTAGTTTGTAAGTTTAGGGACTGATGACCACGTAGTTAAGTCCCATAGACTATACAAACATTTGAACATTTTAGTTTCTATGTATAGGGACTGATGACCTTAGTACTTTGTTCCCTTAGAACTACAAACATGCAATCATTTTAACGTCTTAGCCTCGTTATATAACTAATACCGAAAAATTTTACTTCAACTTTCGTATTCATTTATTTGTGTAACTCCGAGAAATGTTATCTGGTTCCTGCCATATTTTTAATTCCACAGCTAACATTGTGCTAGAGCTCGTAGTTGCAGCCGCTAGACAGATGCACTCACCCTGAACCAATACCTCTCGCCAATGTCGTCGTCTGATGCCCCCTTAACACAGGAAAACTCCAACTTCCTTTAAGCACTCTTAACGGCTGCGTACGCAGATGAATTTTTGTTTTGTGTACATCTATGACATAGCCCATTTCGAATTAAGTAAGTTTCATTCGCCTCCTTGCGCAAATATATCAAAACTCGGAACTCCACTTACGTGTTTGTTTAATAATTTATACGGCTGTGCATGTCACACGAGAGAGGTAGGCTACCACTTCTACAATGACAGACAGTCAAGACAACTGCACCTGCAGTGTGACAATGTTTGAAAGGAAACACACTGGTCCTTGAGCAGACTCTAAGGGCTCTCGTGAAAAAATTGTGAGCGAGGCAACACCAGCCCACCTGGCAGCATACCCTATAGTTTTTCGAAGTTGTTATTCGCCATGAGAAATTAAGGAATCACGAGGGAAAATAGTTGCGTACATTCCTCCGTACAAGCCACACTTTCTCTTAATTTATCTTTGTAGCTCTTCCGCGGAATAAACGTTAGCTGTATAGATCGTTCGGAAGTCAGCTTAAAACGCCGGTTCTCCAAATTTTCCTATTAGTTACTCGCAAAACAATGCCCTGCAAAAACAACGTCGTCTTCCTTCCAAATATTTGAGTTCAGTAAGACTGTTCATAGAACCTCCAAACATTTTAGTTCCAGAATAATGTTCATAGGACTTACCGCTAACAAATAGAGTAGTCCATTTATGAATTAAATTGATGCATTCCTTTAATCCGAACTGCTGGGAATCCCAAACATTTGAGCAGTAGTCCTACTCAAGAATGCGTTGTATTTCTGCTCTATACGCAGCGTCGTTTATAGATAAACCATACCCTTCAATAATTCTCGAAATAAACTAAAGTCACACATTCGTCGTCCTAAATGCTCCTTACATTTCAGATTTCTTTAGTGCCTTAGGGGGATATTTTCACACTCCTATCCATTAACTTTATCACACCACCTACAAATATTCCCTAAGTCATCTTGTATTTTCCTAGAATCGCTTACTTCTCGCTTACTAATTTTCCGCTGTTCGTGGACTAAAACTACGGCATTCGGTATGATGTTACAATTTATTATTTCTACACTAGAAATTGCAACCGCAGGAAATTTTACAATCAGTATACAGACTTACAGCGGAATGTATCTTCGAAATTGTATCACAGTACGACATATAGTTCAAGAGATATCAGCACATAAACAGTAACGTGTATGGAAAATCGCCCAATCACTCACCAATATTTAATCTATCACTTCTTTACTACTAATTGTATTCGTAACAGATTTTACAGACATACAGCACTTATACAAATGAATACATACCTGAAAAGTTATACATTTTTACAACATATAACACAATAAATATGAGATCGTACGCATTTTATATGTCATTTATATTTTGATTACTATGTTTCTTTGTTTGGATACTGCACTTATAATTTTGTACATTAGTACATTATATATTCTCCGATAATCATTTTAGAGAAAAGGATATGGACAGAGAGAGAGAGAGAATAGTTGGGATAAGTACTAACTCAGGGCACGAATAAATAAATAAATACCCGGGAACACCGGATTTTCAGGTAGTTAAATATATAAATGTAATAATTTCATGTACTGCAAAGGCACTCTATCAACAATAAATGTTAAGTGAAAACTCGAAGAGAGTCCACTAAGTTTTATTTTCCGCGCTGTATTTACCACCTGCGAAACACAATGGTTTTCGCTAGTATCTAATATACCAGCTCTTCTTTAGAGTCATTTAACTACGCATCAAACGTGTCTGATTCACTTTCAATATTAATTCACTTTTGATCACAAAATTATAAATTATTAGTTCAATGTCGAGTTATATGTTGGCTATTCCGTTACGTAATGAATATACATAACCAGTTCTCACTTGTCATGGGGCATTTTCTTTAGGGATATGCCGATATTTGTCACGTCACTTCGATTCTGAAATATTCGGAAGGCTCTGTTCAACAAAGGATGTTCCAAATACGAAATTCACTATGCTTCGGGTATGATCAGACTGGCTGTTAAATTCATTCATTCATTTCTGTGTTCGGTCGGTCAGCATTTCCAAAAAATAGCAGCTGTGATATCTTTGCCATTTCCTTCGTAAACATCTTGTGTTGTGTGCAGGTTGTCCAGATGGAGCATACAAGTAGGTGGCTTGCGTCTTCATCATCCCCACAGTCGCAAGAGGTGTCTGCGCTCTCTGGAAATATTTCCCATTTCTCCAGGTTGCTCTTGCATCGGGGGACGCCGGCTCTTGGGAGGTTGAGGGACCTCCATACAGGGTATTGTAGGTGTGCGCCAGGAGCTATTTTTTTCTGTGGGCAGTGAGCTCTGGTGCTCCCTCTAGTGGCGCAGTCCTATCAAGACGCTCTTGCGGGATTTAAGGCGGGATTTTGCTGCCGTGGCCGGCGAGGAAGACAGGCCTGGCCACTCAGCCAGGTGACGTGGCAAGAGCGGCGCTGGTTCGCCGCTGGAGTTCAAAAGTTCAAATGTTTGTACAGCTTATGGGGCTTAACTACGGGGTCATCAGTCCCTAAACTTACAAACTACTTACGAACTAGCTAATACTAAGGACGGCACAAATATCCATGCCCGAGGGGGGATTCGAACCCCCGACCGTAGTGACCGTGCAGACCGAGACTGGAGCGCCTCAGTCTCCTCGGCCACCGCGGCCGGCGCCCGTCGCCGCTGGGGCACGGCCCACTGCCTTCTGGCTGCTCGCCCGTCACACCCATGGTCGCAGCACTGCTCTCGCCACGTCACCTGGCCACAGAATAGGGAGCATACAGAAGGGAAAGCTGGGGGCGGCGCCTTTGATCTGTATGTGGCCAAGCGTTGCGCTCGACGCCATATTGAAAAGCAGTAAACGCGGAACTATAGCCACTTAGTACTTTGGCTGGAAATGGGCTTTTTACGAACTGCAGCTAATCTCACCGACTTTTACGAAAGGAAACGGCTTTTCATTATGCTCTCATCTATTTTGCGCCCTCTTCTTGCACCTAATTGCAATCCAACGAAAAAAAAAAATAGGCCTAAATTTTAATACTACTACGAAAATGTACAGTGGAATCGATGATCGTTTTATTTGGTGCTTATCTCTAGAAAAATCCCAAATAATGCGGAATTATGTGTGGGAAATTAGTTATAAACAAGAAAGTGACTGTACAACTGCCAGGTTTTATTTGACACGAATAAATTCGCACAAAATATTGAATCAGACTTAGCAGTACAACGTGATTACACAGAACTAATGACGTCTGGGTATATATAAAAGTTGTATTTGCTATAGGTATCATTAATTTACTGATCGGAGAAGGGCATTTAGACGAATCTGTCAACCACAGAGCAGGAACAGCATAAAATAATTATTCCCCTTAATCTATTTGTTTGAGTATCCGAAGAGCATTCGTTGCCAACATTAGCACAATACGCCACCAATGTCGTAAGTAAAATTTTACCTGCCTACTTACGCACTATTCTTTATCATTCATTTTATATTATTCCCTCCAACGTTAAACTTATAAGATATAAATGTACTTCAACATTTCGATGCTGTTGAACTGCTGCAGCAACAGCAACAGCAAGAGTTATCGTCAAGAGAAGAAGCAAAGCTACTTTTAATAACTACGCACACATTTACTCTCATTCGAAACTACTTAAAATATAAATAACTACTTATAAAATATAAATGTACTTCAACATTTCGATGCTGTTGAGCTGCTGCAGTAGCAGAAAACAGCGAGAGTTATCGTCAAGAGAAGAAGCAAGGCTACTTTTAATAATTACGCACACATTTACTCTCATTCGAAACTGATAACATTTAACTTTCGCTACATATATAGCGATGTAGACTTACTGCTAAACATCTTTTGGGAAGGTGAAGAAACTTATATCCTTATTTGTATTCGAATTATTGCGGCAATTAGGGGCTGAATACCATCGGCCACCTTTTCTTTTATTTCTGCTCATAATAAAAACGGAACTGCTCCAACCACTAACACACAGTTCTTTCTTTTCACTGCACTGCACTGTACCAAATACTTGTTTACTTTTGTGCGATTCAGGCAGCTAAAATACATAATTAACAAACAAAGACGGCGCATTACCACGCCACAGAGTAGGGAGTGATCTCTCGTTTACTGCTTTTCAAGATGGCAGATTCCGCGCATGCGCACTAAATTTTGGACGACAGACTGCAGCGGGAGTTCCCTTTCTGTATGCTCCTTATTCTGTGACCTGGCTGAGTGCTCAGGCCTGTCTTCCTCGCCGGCCACGCTTGCTGCCTGGTGACGACACAGAGGATGTCTGTGGTCAGTCTCCTGCTTTGTTCTCTCCTTGTATGCAGGAGTGGCCCTCCGGATATTGGGTGGGGCTATTCCAACAATCGGATACAATTTCTGCACTGGAGTTTCGTTGACCGCAATATCGACTTCTCAGCGTGCGCTGGAGCGTTCCACACAGGAGCAGCATACTCAGCGGCTGATATACAAATCGCAAGTGCAGAAGCCCTTAGGAGGTGCGGGTTAGCTCCCCAGCAGCTGCCAGCCAGCTCCTTAAGTATCCAATTACGAGCACTGGCTTTCTGTTTCACGTTCAGACATTGCTGCCCACCCAGGTGGGCTGGTGTTGGGGGCTTGTACGGAGGAATGTACGCAACTATTTTCCCTCGTGATTCCTTAATTTCTCATGGCGAATAACAACTTCGAAAAACTTAAGGGTATGCTGCCAGGTACCAAATTCAAGGCGAAACTGCGGTTTTCAATGAGTAAACAGGAAAGGCAACACACACCGATCAGGCAAGCACACAGCATTGGTCATAATATCAATAATAAACATCAGTTCTCGACGCATGAGGTCGGATTAGTTTTGTCTCTTTGTTTTTTGACAAGTGAGAGAGCAGGATCCCAAGCGGAATTTAAGCAGAAGCCTCCATCCCTATTCATAAGGTTGTCACCTAGTCTTATTTCTATCGTTTCGTAGATAACACACTCCCAGTAGGTAACTTTCCGACAGAATGTCTATGGTGAAGGGCAGATTAAAAGAGCGTTGCGCTATCGACCACATGTGCAACGGGCGAGTGATGTTAACATTGAGTCGGAACCCACGTCAGTGGCCTTACTGCCATACGTTGGGAGCACTTCCAATAATATTGATCGCATTTTGCATAAAAACAATGTAAAATATGTGTTTCGTCCACCTTCTAAAATTAAGGCACTGTTGGGATTCGTTAAGGATGATCTCGTTTTGCGCAACGCGTGTGTCTACCGTATCCCATGTAGCTGTGGCATGTCGTATGTTGGTCACACATTAGGACTGTTGAGGACCGTTGTATTGAGCACAAACGTCACACACGTTTACAACAGCCAAACAAATCTGCAGTGGCCGAACACTGTCTTGACACAGGTCACCCTATGGAATACAATAAAACGGAAATTCCGGCATGCACTTCCAACGACTGGGACTATGTTATCAAGGAAACGATAGAAATTAAACTAGGTGACAACCTTAAGAATAGGGATGGAGGCTTCTGCTTAAATTCCGCTTGGGATCCTGCTCTCTCACTTGTCAAAAAACGGAGGGACGAAACTAATCCGACCTCATCTATCGAGAACTGATGTTTATTATCGATATTGTGACCGATTTCATCTTTGATCGTGTCGGCGCTGTGTGCTTGCTTGCTCGGTGTGTGTTGTCTTTCCTGTTTACTCATTGAAAATCGAGGTTTTAAAGGTAGTTGTACATTGCTTTCTCACTGCATTGCCTTGAAAATGGCAGGGTGGTCTCCTGCCGAAATATCGACCGTCGTCGATTTTGGTACCTGGCAGCACACCCTTAAGTTTTTCGAAAATATTTTCCCTCGCTCTGTTTGTGAGCGTAATAGGCTATTAGTTGCACAAGATGAAACTTTTTGACAAATTAAAGATTTTTACCGGATCGAGATTCAAACCCGAGTCCTTTCCGGGCAAGCACCCTACCGACTACTTTTTTACTATTTTTTATTATTATTTTTCCCCTTCTGGGAAATCGATTCTGCCGCGGTGGAGCGACCGAGCGGTCTAAGGTGCTGCAGGTTCGAGTCCTACTTGGAATATAAGTGTCTGTGTTGTCCTTAGTTTAACTTAGATAGGTAGTTTGGAAACCTAAAGACAAAGTTAAGTCCCATAGATTTACAAAGATTTGAACATTTGAAATCGCTTCTTTGCGGGCACTGAATCGCATCTTTTCGCTGTTGATTATGAAAGATTGGCTCAGTTCTTGTATGACTGAGGACGACTAGTTCTCTGACCGAACGCGCCAAGCTACCAGACCGGCGTCCTTCTGGGGTACGCCCCACGGCCCGACCTCTCAGCTTTGTTTCCGCCAGTACCTCACCTCCTGCATGTTCAAAATGTTCAAATGTTTGTAAATTTATCGGACTAAACTGCGTGGTCATCAGTCCGTAGCTTACAAACTACTTAAACTAAGGTAAACTAACCAAAGGACGCACACACACACACACCCATGCCCGAGGGAGGACTCGAACCTCCGACGGCGAGCAACCGCTCGCTCCGCGGCAAGGCGCCTTAGACCGCTCGCCTACTCCACCGCGGCCCTCCTGCATGTTCGCAGGAAAACTTCTGTCAAGTTTAGAAGTAAAGGAGCGAAGTACTGGCTGAGTTAAATCTATGAGGACAGGTGATGAGGCGTACCGGGGCAGTTCAGTCGAGAATATGCTAGCCACGGAAGCACGTTCACTTCTAGCAGAAGCTTCCTGGTACATCTGAAAGCTGAATGTTTTTATAGTTCCTTTCCAAACAACATCCTTATCCTGTTGATATTCATGTCGGGTTTCCAGCCGGATCATCGAGTCATCTTGACACAATATTTCAACGGACCACCTGGCCGCCATCTTCAGGTGCTGAGTCTCGTTTCCTACGTGACTCAGCACCTGAAGATGGCGGCCAGGTGGAAACCCGACATGAATATCAACAATTTATACGCCGGGAAACTCTACGTAATCAACATCCTCATCCTGAGACATAGCGGCCTTGTCGTAATCATCCCGGTGATACATGCTTTAGCAATATATCTGAGGCTAACATGGAAAATAACTGCGGCCGAGGGGCACCGTTATGAAGCGGCCTTACCAGCTGCCACGCCCACCCAAAATGTGCCCGGCAGTAGGTGCTTCCCACAGCAGTCTGCACATTAGGCATGTAGGTGAGTATTACCTAGAAAGCAGTTATATTGGAGACCACTACTTGCCAGCTGTATTGCTGACCCTTGCAAATGTCGCCATCTGGACACTTCAAGCAAAAGAATCACGCTTCCTTCAACTGGCCACAATTCTTGGCTAATATCCACAACAACGCGATCTAAATTGTATGATGTAACGCGGACGGTACCCACTGAAGAGATTCTGGAGGTACTCCTTCTTGCACTGAGTCCGTAATATGAAGTGTGTACCTCGGCTGCGACGGTAAGCACACATGTATTTTTTTTTTCTGCAAAGAGCGACTGCTTGTCTGGAACTGGACGAGCAAACACTGGCCACCATCAACATTTCCGAAAGAACAGACAGATGTCGGTGTAAGGTTCAACTACTCCACCACAGATGCAGTAATAAGGTTCAACCTCGTTCGGGAATCCGAAGTGGCGAGTATAACACGGCATCAGAGTGCTACGACCGCAGTGTCCGACTTGTGGGAACTCAGGCGGACGGAAGTCACACGCGGGTAGTCAAGTGGTTAAGGCGACCGCTAGCCCAAGGCGGGAGACCCTGGTTCGACTCCCAGCTCGCTTTAGACTTTCACTTATTGCCAATGAGTAATTTCAATAGCCTAGTTCAGCCAGAGTTATTTCTTTCCTTGCTCACCCAACTTCCTTCCTCTCGATAATAAAAAAAAAAAAATTGCAAACAGCTAAATATGTCTGGCGGGTCATCGTGTACACTGCACACTCTGCACCAAGAAACATAATTTCCGTGAGTATGTATTAATTAACACTACTGCACTAAAACAGATTTCGGCAACAATAGGAAAAAATTTTAAAATTTCCTTCAAGTGTACTGTCGTCGGACTAGGAAAGTAACGACGTATTTACAGTGTTTACGTTACAGTGACACTATATTCCAAATGTTGAGTCTGTCTGTAGTTCTAGAAAGAAGACAGTAGAACGAGAAGAACAACGAACCATTCTCTGCAGAGACACTGATGGCCTTATGAGTTCTCAGCGAGCGACTTATGAGATGACAAAACAAGAAACAAATAGAGAAATAAAGAAACTGTACATAAAATAGAAATAAACATAAATAAAAACAGGAGAAGATAACGGAGGAAAAATCAAGAAGACATACTTTGACCGTCCCACCGAACCAAGATTGTCCCCGACTGGCGAAAATCGCCAGAGAGGCGCAAAAATTTGGTACTTTAGTAGTTTTTCTTTCTTTCAAGGTTGAAAATGTTTTCTTTATCCAATCTCGAGAGACAGATTTTTTTTTATTTTACGAAGAATGTACCACTTACATTGAAACCAACAGAGGCTACTTTTACACTTTTAGTAGAGAAAAATGCAATTACTTTGCTTATTTATTTACTGCAATAAGGATATTTTCCATTATATCCTCCCAGATTCCTGCTAAAGCGAGACGCTGATGGCGAGCGGTATGAAGGACTGAAGGAGAGGAATGAGAAAAAAGTGCGTTTCCCTTTTTAAGCCCAAAAAAATTAATAAGTATCAGAAAAAAAGGAAATCGAGAAAGTTAAAAATCAGATAGTCGGCAGAGTTCTTGTCGGCGAAGGAAAAGATCTAGTGTTCAAATTCCTGTCCAGAGCACATTTTCAGATTACGAGGAAGTTTCATATCAGCGCACACTCCGTTGCAGAATGCTAAACGATATGCGCCAACACGTCATATACGGTGGCTTCCGCAGTATGTTCAAATGTTTGTAGAGTCTATGGGACTTAACTACGGGGTCATCAGTCCCTAAACCTACAAACTACTTATGAACTACTTACAACTAAAGACGGCACAAATATCCATGCCCGAGGGGGGATTCGAACCCCCGACCGTAGTGACCGTGCGGGCCGTGACTGGAGCGCCTCAATCCCCTCGGCCTTCCGCAGTATGTGTGCAGATGTACTCATATATACATTAAGTGTCTTCACTAACATAACGCTTTTAGCGATAGCACTTTGAACGCAGCTGCTACATCTTGTTCTGTAATTCGAGTCTCGTTTCTACTCCTGTATGTCTATAGTGCGAACACTTTTAGATACTCGTATGCAGACGTTAACCTGGCCAGATAGAGAATGTTCCACTATATCAGTGTACCTTAATGTGGTTTTAGTACGCATAAAAATGCGGGAAAAGGCGATTCAAAATGCACAACAAAAAGTTGTAGCATCGCTTAAAGTTCTTTGGAATAGTAGACAAAACTACACAAAAAGGAGCTGGCTGCAGCACTTCTTAAAGTAAATTATTTGTATGGTACGTTCAGTAAGGACTGTAAGTGGCCGCAGATATCTCTCGACCATTTTATCGCGCGCTTCCGCCAGTCGCTGCTCTAGAGTGGTGTCAGCTCCCGACTTGCATTCAGTGCGGACCTCGTCGAGATAAGAGACGCGCTGTTCGAGGCTTTTTGCCCCCCGGAACCTGCGGCCCTCCTCTCCTCCGCAGGGAACCGCAGATGGTCCACTCGAGGGCCAATAAGCAGAACCTGCTGCCCTGGCGTCCGGCATCCGCCGTTCTGCACGCAGAGAAATTTCCCGGCGACATAAGCTGACGCGCCTCTCAGTGACACAAAGTGCAACGCTACAGTCAGTGTGCTCGGCGGAGCAAGTTTATAGGCGTGAGTGTCGATAAACAGCAGGACGGGGAAAGATGCGCGCGGCCTAGAACCGCTGCCGCCGCTCGCTCTGATTCTGAGATATGGCGGCGGCTAAGCGGCCGCCTTGCCGGCTTACCCGCGCTCTGGAGCGCCAACATGATTTCACTTTACGTCTGCAGCCACTAGTCGAGCGGTAGCAACTATCAAATAACGATTATGGAACAGCACTTAACCTGCGGCTTCAAAATGTTCTCCGAGAACACACTCAGTCAACAATATTGCATTCACAGCTTTTCTCGCTGTTGCTGGAAGTTCTCTCCATGAAAATACGCTACTGGTCTTCGTCATTTCATTAGTCCACGCAAACCTCTCTGCGATCTTTCGAAACACTGCCTTACAGACATAAAGGCCCCTTTCACGCGCAAAATTTAGTATCGCACAGTTGTTGTCGTCTTCAGTGCGCAGACTGGTTCGATGCAGCTCTACGCTACCCTGTCCTGTGCCAGCCTCTTCATCTGAGGATACGAACGGCAACCTACATCCTTTTGAATCTGCTTACTGTATTCATCCCTCGGTCTCCCTCTCCTTCTAATGCTAAATTGAGGATTCCTAGATGTCTCAGAATTTGTCATACCAACCTATCCCTTCTCTTACTCAGGATATGTTCGAAACTTATTTTCTCCCCAGTTCTCTTGAGCACCTCCTCATTACTTACGTTTACTACCCATCTAATCTTCCTCATTCGTCTGTAGCACCACATTTCGAAACCTTCCATCATCTTTTTGTCTGAACTCCTTATCTTCCACATTTTACTCCATACAATTCTACACTTTCAGAATGGACTTCCTAAAATTTAAACTAATATTAGATGTCAACAAATTTCAGTTCTTCATAAATGCTTTTCTTCCCATTGCCATTCTGCATTTTATATTTTCTTTACTTCCGCCATCAGAAGTTATCTTGCTACCCAAATAACAAAACTCATCTACTACTTTTTTCTCTTATTACCTAATATAATTGCTTCAGTATCGTCTGATTTTCTGACTCTACATTCCATTGTTTGCTCTTGTTAATATTCATCTTATACCTTCCTTTCAAGACACTGTCCGTTCCGTTTAATTGCTCTTCGAAGTATTTTGCTGTCTCTCATAGAATAACTATGTCGTCAGCAAGTCGGAAGGTTTTTATTCCCTCTCCAAATTTCTTACTGCATTCCTTCACAGCTTGCTCAATGTGTAGACTGAACAACGTTAAGGAAAGGCTACAACCTGTCATACCCAGTCCCCAACCACTGCGACCCTTTCATGCCCTTCGACTCTAATAATTGTTGTCTGGATTTGTACACAATGGCGGATTTAGGGGGCGGGGGTGCACAGGATCACGTGCCTCCTCCCCCGACACAGCCTGTCAAAAAATGAGAGGGGGGGAGGGAGGGAGGCAGAATAACTCAGCGTAAGAATGATTAACTTTTACTTACATACAAAATGTAACTGTGAGTTAAAAAGGCAAAATCCCTGTAATTAACATAACGTACATTGACGTTTTGTGTTGTGGTTCCTTTTAATTACTTCTTGCTCCTTTTTTGTCAGTAATTTATGATGAAACTAAATAAAAATCGTTTATTGTTTTGTAATTGATTGGGAGATAAATGAAATATTGTGTACCTATTATTCACAGGTAAATAAAGTTAAAGGATTTAACTATGTGAAAATATCGTGATTTTCTAGAGCTGCGTTAAGGCTGGCGTATTCAGGTGTTTTCGGTCATCACTTTAGCGCTAGGGATTCTTTTCTTAGACACTAAGAAATAGTAATGCCACGCATTATATAGTTTTATTTGAAGCTATTAGTTTCTATTTTCCATTTATTGGAGCTAATTAGAAATTAGAATGGCATTTTTTCGCACATCGGATACAAAGGATTTTCATCCTAGTAGAAATTCTTCTAGAAACACAATCAAGTGTAGTTTAGTTGATCGTGAAAGCTTTCTTGAAAACAACTGTACAAAACACGAAGAAGAAATTAATTCAGCTCAATGCGACGCAGGAAATTTGATTTTAGGTTTTGCGGTAATATCAAATGTAGCGCCACATATTTACTGGCTGTTTGATTGTTGTAAAGTGCATTACATTGTTTGATAATGAAACAGCTACGCCGTATACAGTACTGTTTGTCCACGGTAAGTTGACGATTCGTGCGCTGGCTGTTGGCAGCGGCAGGGGGCGTGTAATAAAAATGTTCAAATGTTTGTTAAACTTATGGGACTTAACTACGGGGTCATCAGTCCCTAAACTTACAAACTACTTATGAACTACCTTATACTAAAGACGGCACAAATATTCATGCCCGAGGGGGGGATTCGAACCCCCGACCGTAGTGGGGGGGCGTGTAATACCATGGCTGCCGGGAGGCGAGGAGCAGTGAGCGGAAGGCAGCATCCCAGTGTTAGAAACGTTAGGTAACCGTAACAGCGTGTACGGCAATATTTCGAGTCTAGGAGCAGCGTAACGTTAACAACGCTCCAAAATAAATGAATGTCCTGCAACTAGTGCAGATACTTTCTGCTCCTGTCATCACCAGGTAACATCGTCTTCACTTGTCGAAGTAATATAGATCCACACTACCAATGTACTACTATTTTCGGCGCACTATGGCATCATTGTCAAGAATCTATGATTACAAAAAATACTACAATGATTCAACCACATTCAACAGTGAAAAGGCTAAAAATTTACCACAAAATAAAAATAGAGTATCGGGAGTATGGAACTGTACTTGTATCAAAATGACAATCAAACCATACGCGCCTGGCGGGAATGGCCGTGTGATCTGGGGCGCAACGTCGCGGAGTACGCTGCCGCTTCCGCCAGAGGTTCGAGTCCTCCCTCGGGAATGGGTGCGCGTGTTGTCCTTATAATGAGTTAGTTTAAGTAGTTTGTAAGACTAGGGGCCACGACCTTAGCAGTTTCGTTCCTTGGGATTACAAGCATTTGAACCTTTTTTATTATTTATTTTTATTTTTTGTGAACCATATGCCCTATGTTTTTGTACAGTCACCATTAATTCATTTGGCACATTTGATATCCTAATCCTGTGGGCACCATGGTACAAAACTTATTTTTCGACCGTATTGTACAATCTGAGATTTCAAGTGGTCAGTCTTATTCAATCTTTTATTCCAATGTTCAAATGTTCAAATGTTTGTACAGCTTATGGGACTTAACTACGGGGTCATCAGTCCCTAAACTTACAAACTACTTATGAACTGCTTACGAACAAGGACGGCACAAATATCCATGCCCGAGGGGGGATTCAAACCCCCGACCGTAGTGGCCGTGCAGACCGTGACTGAAGCGCCTCAGCCCCCTTGGCCACCGCGGCCGGCTTATTCCAATGCCAATGCCAATTTTGCACGACTTCCTCTGTATAGGGATTCACATATGCCCATCTGGCCAAGCTGAGAAACAGTTACAAATCAAATTCAGAGACTGAATGCCCTGTGTTCACCTATGGTAAAGTGTTTCATACTTTATGATAATCCGGAGTAAAACAAATGTGCCCACACCTGGACACAGGGCATTCAGCCTCTGAATACTCTTCTTCTTTTATTTATTTATTTTTATTTTATATTTTATTTTTCAATTTTGTAACTTTTTACTATTTAATGCGGTTTAATCATTGTAATATTTTTGTAAACATGGGCACTTGAAAATGACGCCAAAAAGCACAGAAACTTATAGTATTTTAATAGTACTAAGAGTTAAATGGAAGTATACTAAAAAGTTTTTTCTAAGAAGCGACTGTGGCTTTGGAGTATGTTTTGGGTGTTTACTAAATCAGTTATATGTGATAATGGTTGTAATAAACTTTATATATATACAGGGTGTCCCAGCTATCTAGTCCACGCAAAATATCTCTGGAACAATAACAGCTATTGGAAAACGACTTTCACCAGTACCAGTGTAGGGCCGGGGCCCATGAATTTACATATTTGGAAACATTCTAAAACCAAAGAAAATGTGTTTTTTAACACAAACTTATGTGTTTTTTTTTAATGGAAACCCTATATTTTTCTTCAGGAATCCATAGCATGACAAATAACATAAACATTGGCGTTGATTGCATCGCAATATTCCAATTACATCCCGAGATATTGCGACGAGAAGTTGACGCTTGAAAAACCCGAAATACGCTGCTAGCACACGTCCTGAGGCTCAGGCATGAACCCCATGCTGCCCGTAATCGTGATGTGATTGACATGCGTAATCGCACTTCCATACTTATCGCCGGCCGCGGTGGCCGAGGAGACTGAGGCGCTCCAGTCACGGTCGGCACGGTCACTACGGTCGGGGGGTTCGAATCCCCCCTCGGGCATGGATATTTGTGGCGTCCTAGTTCGTAAGTAGTTCATAAGTAGTTTGTAAGTTTAGGGACTGATGACCCCGTAGTTAAGTCCCATAGACTTTACAAACATTTTTTTCCATACTTATCAAGAGGTCCGAAACGCATAATACGGTCTGCTGCCATCAACTTTCATAAGCACATAATTGTTTCCCTCTTGCACCTTTTATGTGTCTACGTACACAATATGAATCAGTACCGATCGGTATACACCAGTCAGGTTGTCTTATTTATCCTGCACACACAAAATAAGGTTTATCGAATGCGTTAAATGACCCATTGTGCCTTTCGCGCACTCGTTCATCCAGGGCCTAGCTCTACCTAGACACGTGTCCAACGTAGTTCCCACTACAGCCACAGTTACCATTTCGCCTTGTCTGTGATTTGCGACACATGCAAACTCCTGTACTCCACCACCCTCCAAGCATCACATTTGTTGTTGCTTTGGCGTGCAGTACACCGCTTGCCAGTGTATTCGTGCATCAGAGTAATCTAGTGACGGCACGGAGGTAGTACACATTGTGAATAAAAGTTGTGTTGTGGAACTTATAATGTATTATGTACATACATGAAGATTGGTAGAAATGCTGCTGATCTATGGAGGATGTACGTTGACGGGAAATACGTTATTAGACTGCTTGTTTGTTTATAGTACTGTTGGAGAACATTATGATTATTACGTTAATATGTCTGTTTTGCCGGCCGCGGTGGCCGAGGGGACTAAGGCGCTGCAGTCACGGTCTGCGCGGCCACTACGGTCGGGGGTTCGAATCCCCCCTCGGGCATGGATATTTGTGCCGTCCTAGTTCGTAAGTAGTTCATAAGTAGTTTGTAAGTTTAGGGACTGATGACCCCGTAGTTAAGTCCCATAGACTATACAAACATTTGAACATTTTTTTTATGTCTGTTTTCTACCCTACTCTACATACCTGTACTGTACCCTGTCGTAGGCGGGCGAAATTCTGTTCAGGCAGAACGACTGTACTGAAGACGATTCCCTGACAACCATCGCCTTCGCGCCGGATGTTTGGTCGCCTCACATCTCGTCTACGTGAAACGGGAAGCTTAAATCCAAGACCTAGACATCGTCCTAGAACACGCACAGATGAACGTGCTGAAGTTGCTGTGCTCGCTACCCTAGCTGTGAATTCTCACATCAGCACACGTCAAATTGAACGTGAAGTTGGTGCGTCGAAATCAAGTGCACAGCGTATTTTTCAACGTCATAAATTGCATCCTTACCATGTTCATTTACACCAGGATCTACCTGGAAATTACTTCAGCAACAGGGTAACATTTTGTCGGTGGGCTCAGCAAAAACTTCTGACTAATCCAATTTTTTTTCACAGATTTTCTCTTCACCGACGAAGCATCATTCTCCAACAAAGGAAACCGTAAACCGCAGTCAAGCATTATGTAAACTGTCACACACGCTCGAAAAAATTCTGCCAGGTATACTCCGCCCACCGGACGTAGCGTCGTCGAGGAGCAGGTGAAGCCAGTCCCTCTCGTCGTTCCCCGAAGGCGAGGGAAAGTTGGTGGGAGGGGGAGACCTCCAAGAGCGTCTCTGCTCTGCGTGGCCTGACCGTACCCACTTCTTAGCAACCAAGATGCGCCAATAAACATTAAAATTCCAAAATTTTATACAAACATAGAATGTACTACAACTCAGGAGCCCATCACCACAGATGTGTCCCCAAAGGCACAGAAATCAAAATAAAGAAAGATCTACAGAGCAAAATATTACATACTTAAATAATTATCGTAAAGAGAAAGATACAGTATCTCCAGGTTAGTATGAAAAATAGACTAATTACAGCCCCCATCTCACAACCTGTTCAGAGGCCAGAAAAGGGGGAAAGCCCCAGGACCAGATCGGATCACCTCCGAAGTGGTGCAGTTCCTCGCCCCCAGGATAGTCCCTCAAGTGACTCGACTATACAACGAGTGTCTGAGACAAGGGAGGTTTCCAACCCCCTGGAAGAAGGCACGTGTCGTCACCATTAAAAAGTGGCCTGATAAGGACGCGGCACTCGCCAAGTCTTATCGGCCCATTTGCCTCCTCGACGTATTAGGAAAGTCACTTGAGAGACTCCTGGCTGACAGAATGGAAGCACACCGCATTTTGTGCGGGGTGATCAACAGTTACGGATCAGATAGGAAAGATTTTACGTAAACACGATATCAGACCGATTTTTAAACCAACAAAAAAGATAAGTCAGGCACTCCGATCTGTAAAGGACAAACGCCCTCCTCTATCATCCAGTGGGGTGTACAAAATTCCGTGTTCTTGCGGAAAGGTGTATATTGGTACCACAAAAAGGAGTGTGCATACAAGATTAAAAGAACACAAAAGTCTTTGCCGACTAGGTAGAATTGAGAAATCAGCTGTAGCTGAACATGTTTTCCAATCTGAAAATCATGAAGTAAAGTTTTCCGAAACGGAAATTTTATCTACAACGACGAACTATTATCCACGACTGTACAGAGAAGCAATTGAAATATACAAACATGGGGATAATTTTAATAGAAAGGAAGAAGCAATGACACTTAATGACATTTGGACTGTGGCTCTTCAGAGTAGGTAGTTACGCTTTTATCTTTGACCATCGACTATCGAAAGTTATGTTTTATCTTTGACAAGGCTTATCTCTGCTGCGCACGTGAACACTTGACCATGCCCCCTTTTGGACAGTATTTATACCTCTCTCTGACGCCCGACTCGTCAGTCGGCAAGACTCACCGCTACCAGTAGCACCTCTGAGAATGTCCAGGGCAGCTCTGGACGAAACGTCAGGAGCAGATATGTTTCTTCGACCACGACCACATAACCCGGAAGATTCAACAGCAATTATTTCAGCCGGTCGTGAAAGCCTTCACTGCATGATCAACAGACAGTTCGGCTTTCGCGTGGGGCACTCTGCGTGTGACGCAGTCGCTATGGCGGCCGAAGTCTGCGGCTCCACTCCGTGCAAATATGTAGTAGGCATCATGGTGGACATCAGCGGTGTCTTCAACAACATCTGGTGGCCGTCGCTCTTCTCCCGCTTGCGGGAGATCGAGTGTCCAAGGCTGCTGCATGGGTGTCTGAGGGACTACTGTATGGACAGGGAGTTCGGCTAACAAGAGGCTCACAAAGGGGTGTCCCCAGGGCTCTGTTCTGTGGGCGGGAAGATGGCAATTAGGGAAAGTGGTCTCCAGCTCTAGCAGGAGTATTGGGACCACGAAGATACTGGTAGAAGAACCTACAACTTCCTCCCCAGTGTCAGGGAGTGATTACAGATGCAGAATTTCCAACCGTCTCGTGGGCTCATACATTTCCTCACTGGCCACGGCCCGTACCCGACATACCTATGCCGGTTGGGGAAGCAGGTGTCTCCACAGTGTGACTGTGGGTGTGTGGAAGGAAACCTGACCGTATCGTGTTTGAATTCCCGGTGTACGACAAGCAGCACAGGCAGCAGCTTCCACATACTGATGTCATGGAGCTTTTAAGGGATGAGAACACCTTTAATATCCTCAATGATGTGACCAACGTTGATCCCAACACATCATGGAGCATTGTATAAACCAATTATGAGTCTATTTTCAGATTGCGACTGCTGCGCCAGAGCCGTGCCGCCAGGGTGTGGAATGGCCGCCATCAGTGGCTGGAACCCGCAACACTCGCGATCAGGACTGGACGCAGCCATTCACCGATCGAGACGTCTACTTTAAGTTAGAATAGATTTCTGTAGATAATACACACACATGCACAACACTCCCGAAATATCTGCAGTGGTGAGGGCCAGCCCTGTGCCAGGGACACGTCTGCTGGATTTAGTTCAGCAGACACAGGCCAACAAAGTAGGTTTATACATTTCTGGCACATTTTTAACACTGCAGAAGGGAGAAAACACATTCACACAAACAACACACATACACTGCATCTCACAACAAAAGACGCAAACACAAACAAGTTAACACCTCCACAAACACAAAACAAAGTAAATATAGTATTAGTAAATAAATTAACAATTGTGAGATAGAAACTTTTTTATAACAAAGAATTGTAAATTAAAAATAAAAGTAGAACATTAGGAACCATTTAGAAATAGGTAATGGGTTATTGTATTAATTAAGGAATAAAGAATAAATCCATTGTTGGTTTTAAGGGATTTACTTATGTCAATTCCACTTGTTAGTTTAAAACGGCGATCTGAAAGCATATTTTTCAGGAGAGTCGTGTGTTTCAGAACGAGTCCATCCAGCCATACAGTATCGTAGGCAGCTGTTAAGTCTGCAAATGCGACTGATGTTTCCACTCCTCTTTGAAAGCCAGCTTCTGTGTATGATGTCAGAGTCAGTACCTGCTCGCAACAGCTGCGATTGCTGCGGAAGCCAGTGGTGATTACTTTGAAGGCCAGTGAAGGTATTTTGTTTTTAACTGTCATTTGCTATATTTCCTGAGGCCATTCAGAGATCTTTCTAGACGCACCTTCTATTTTCTGGAGTGTACACTGGTATGAAACTTTCTGGCGGATTAAAACTGCGTGCTGGAGCAGGATTCGAACCAGGGACATTTGCGTTTCGCGTGCAGGCGCTCTACCGACTGAGCTCCAGCGCGCTCCACAGCCGTTCCTCCCAGCTTTGCTTCCGGCATTATCCCGACTCCTTCCTCCCAAACTACTGCAAAGACTGGCCGTAAGGCGTGCCAGGGTAGCTCAGTGGGTAGAGCACTCGTCCGCACAAGGCAAAGGTCCAGAGTTTTGGCCAGCCAGGCAGCCTCGCTTAGCACCTCGCCCCTCGGCAGAGAAGCCCGCCCTCCCCGTCTGCTAGGGACGGCGGAGCTGCCGGTATAGAGCGCCGGCGCCGTCAGTGCTGCCAACCGCCGCAGTGTCCGGCGCTTATCTGGCGCATCTACAGCGCGGCCGCCGGCAGTTGGCAATCGGAGCACACAGTACCTGCCGGCCGGAATTAGCTAATGAGGACTCTGCGGGCAAATTGCGGCTTATCGCGCATCGCGGCTCATAGGCGCTGCTAACAGCTTAATTGCCAAGCAGAGCGCCGCCCGGCTAGCCTAGGTGGCGCTTGTATCTGCGCCGGCATCGACGCGGCTGCAATTAGCTAACGGTCCCACCGAGACACGACCCAACAGCCAGTCGCGGGTTCGCCGTCAGCAGTCGACGCTCCAAAGACGCGCCGCGGCAGCCGAGGGAGTTCCCAGTCCTGCGGAGCGATCCTTACTGCATGACCAGACGTCTAGAGGATGCGCAGTGTAACAATACAGAAAAAAACAATAAATAATACATTCTTTAGTGGGCAAAGCCACTTTGCGAATTACTTTAAACGAAGATTTACCTGCAATTAAAACACCATATACAAAACAAGTGCCGTAAACAGTGAAACGAGGTTCAGTTACGTCCAAATTTACGTGACAACTGCAATTCACACTTAGGTGCCTAGCAGAGGATTCAACGAACCACTCGAACCACTTTTAGATTATTGCACGGGCGTTATTAGAGAGACGTTCCGAGCTGCTCTATCTGTGAGGTTAGTAGCTTCAATGGCCGCACGTTTAATGGTTGTATTGTACGAACAGGTATGATTATAAGTGTAGGCATAAAAACAACTTTCCTGTTTTATGTTAAAAATCACTGGGAAGAAAAAAAACAAAACGGCACATGCTTACAGCACAGATTAGTATATTTTTCTCGCAGCGAGCAGTATAGATATGTTTCTTATAACACATGTATATCTACTTAAGAATTTATTAATTGGATACAAATACAAAATCACGGGCTTCCACTGTCTTATACCTTGCGCAAAAAAAAAAACGGCGACTTTAAACTTCCTTTGTGAGGACTATATAGAGTTTACAAACCGTTTTCGGTTGTTACGCTATCATCAGGTAAACACCACAGAGATATAGCAATTCAGCTGGTAGCTACGTTCAAATATCTTAAGAAGGAAGGAAGGAATCTTTGGGTTTAACGTCCCGTCGACATCGTGGTCATTGGAGACGGAGCTTACGCTCGAATTTTGGGTAAGGATGGGGGACGGAAATCGGCCGTGCCCTTGGAAAGGAACCATCCCGGTATTTGCCTGGAGTGATTTAGGGAAATCACCGAAAACCTAAATCTGGATGGCCAGAGGTGGATTTGAACCACCATCCTTCCGAATACGAGACCAGTGTCAAATATCTTAAGATGCTGTATAGATAGTATATTCGAAGAAGATTAGTATGACTTTCTAACAATGATAAAATATCACAAGATTGATGAAATATAACAAAATATAAAGTACAACATTTGTCCTAATAAAATAAATTGAACAGAAATTGGCTGAACAAATTATTTTAACAGGTCAAACATATGGTACATAGAAGAGTGAAAATAAATTGAGTAAAACGTCTCTGAATATATAAGTTGAAATTTTAAATTGTTAATTTATTATATCTTTTATTTTTTTATCTTCATAATTTTCCATTGTGTAACTGCGTTTAAGTAAAAATTTTCGCATTCGGGCAAGGTTGCTCGCCCGTGTCATGGCGATACAGGAGAGAATCAAGGATATTTATAAAGAATCAAGGATACTAATAAACATCCTTGATTCTCTCCTGTATCGCCATGACACGGGCGAGCAACCTTTCTGTCTTTTTAGGTTTTGAGAGCCACTTTGTGGTGACTGCCCAGCAGTTCTCCACAGTTCTCTCCGCAGGAGCCTGCCATCGTTAATTTGTTACAAGCATAAATAGTTAATTATGCTTCTGGTTGACTGTTACTAGTCCCTGGCTCGGCGCCCAGATTGGATCGCCACTAACTCTCTCTTGATTCTCATCAGTTACAAAGATGTGACCAGATGTGATCTAGGGCGCCACGTCACGGATACCTCGGTGGTTCGCGTCGAAGGTTCGAGTCTTCCCTCAGACGTATGTGTGTGTGTGTGTGTTGTTCAAATGTTCTTAAATATGTGGCACTGAAGTTTGTAGGACCATCGTTAATTGTAAGATTAAATGTTCAAATGTTTATAAATCTATCGGACCAAACTGCGTGGTCATCAGTCCGTAGCTTACAAACTACTTAAACCCAGGTAAACTAACCAACGGACAAACACACACACACCCATGCCCCAGGGAGGACTCAAAACCTCCACGGCGAGCAACCGCGCGCTCAGCAGGGAGACAGACGCTTTAGACCGCCCGGCTACTCCAACGCGGCAATTGTAAAATTAATTCTATTCGAAGAGACCCAGGTTAAAGCTTACTTTAAACATATAATTCTGTCCGTAAAAAAAAAAAAAAAAAAAAAAAAAAAAAAAAAAAAAAAAAAAAAAAAAAAAAAAAAAAAAAAGAAACTAGAGGATTCGCGTGAACTACTGGCTACTTCCTGCAAGACTGATGGCCATAGTAGTCTAGTCCCCCTAAAAACTCCCACTTCCTGCAACAGAATCTTGTTCCCTGGCCAGAATTCAGAACTGACTCAAAATTTACTTTAGCAGCAGGAAGACAAAGAGACGGTGACCAACACACGTCGTAGCTCACGAGAATTACATAGAATCATGAATATACAAGCCACCCCGAACTAAACCATTTCATGAAGGTGGCTGTGAGAACATTTATGGTGCAAAGGAATTAAAAATATAATAATATGCAACTGAATTTGTTCTCGGCACTAGTGAAAAACAACTTTAAATAAGAGGTAGGGTATTCATTAACTAATATTCATAATTAGAACAAAATTTCTCTGAGAATAAATTATTTATTCAGTTCAAACATGAACAAATGGGGGAACCAATTTTGTTAAACAATAAAAATGCATCCCATTGAACTACTAACTTTGAGTAATCTGAACTGAACATCGTCGGGGGAGGGATTTCCAATCACCAAGCATTCAGCCACTCACACACGCGAAGCAAAGCGAAACTCACTCAACTCAGCGTGCTGATACGAAGCAGAAGCAGACGCTGCTATCGGAGCCGAAATTCAGTGAACCGGGATGTACCACACAACACAAGAAAAAATGAACTTCGTAGGTCTCTCTGGTCTGCCCTTGTTTACTTGATATGGTACCCGATAACAGCGAGATTAATTTCCATTCAAATCAAACCGTGAGCAAGTGGAATTATTGAGACACACGGCACGTGTCTGCTACATCACATATTCGCACCCCACTGAAGGCGAAGTGCTTAAGGATCGTATTCATTTCAATAAAACCAACGGAATAACAGATTACGAAGCAAGAATACACAATAGGAAGGCACTGGTGTGTGCGCAGTGGCGAGAACTCAAGTGACTAGCTATAAACCCTTGAAGTCGGAGTTCGGAGCCACGTCGTTCCGAAAACCATTAGAAATACAAAAATTCACTTTCGGAAAAATAAAAAATAGCTATGGCATGAAACCCTTAGAAATACGTAGGATATCATATGGAAACTAAAGAAATACAGTTTGACGCGATTGGGAAGGTTTTACACGGAGGGACGAAGTCCAGTCTTCAAAAATCAGAAAAGTGGAATAAATTCAGAGTCGGAGTAAACCAACTAAGAAATACGGCATGCAGCCAGTAGAAATCGCGAGGTACTAATGGAAATCAGAAAGATACATGCATAATTTCTTGCCTGAAGGACATAGAAACAGAATCAGGGGTAGCTGAAGGCTTTGTTCTGAGAACACACTACGTGGAGTACATCTGACTTGCAGAAGGAGAAAACTGAAAGAAATACTTCACATGCAATACACAGAATAAAAATATTCCCATACATTATTTGCATCCCACAAACGTAGAAAGAAATTAAACCTAGTTCATACACCACCAACTAGTCTCACACAGGTTACCAATTCCCAGCCATTATCAAACTGAATTAGTTGCATATTCACTGTGTTTACCTATGCAAAATCACCGAAATGAAATTGAATACGTTTCCGTACATCATCGGAGAAACTTATCCCGAAAAATGAACCTAAGATCTGAAGTTCACCAAGCCAGACAACGAATCGCTACCATCTCAATGGAGGAAAGAAAAACAGAATGTCTTACCAGGTCGAAGCGCAGCCACCGAATGTCCGTCGGCCCGCCAGCCCTGGCACCACCACTGGAAATCGCTAGAAACCCCTGGAAAAACCGCGGTGGTGGGAGAACCTAAACTCATGCATTTAACGGAGCCTCGCTAGCGGGCATTACCAACCCAACTTGTAACCAAAGGGTAGAGGAACCTCTTTGGTAGCATCAAAAGCAGAGGTTGGTAACGACTACCTATCGACTCGAAGCCAGAGATGCAAAGCGCGCAGCCAGCAGCAGACGAAAAAAATTCCCATACATACACACAGATTCCCATGCTAGAAGATTCTCATACATGCACATACAGAATAAAGCAAGTACACATGCTCACAGGGACAGTGGTGCCACGGAGAAACTGTTCATCTTGCCACATTCATAGACACAATGATAAATTATTAGCATAATAAAATCCCAGCAATATTACAGAAACTAACATTTAAAAACATGAAATGAAATGCTATTCCTCATGCCTTCGTTTAGCAAACAAGCCCGTCTAGTGAACTTAGATAAATTACAAAGTTAAAAACCTAGGGAAGACGGAAGACAGCCGTCTTTCAAGTTCTTCGGTCATTAGCTCCTAGGTTTACAAAGTACTTGAACTAAGTTAAACTAACGTAAGGGCAGCACACACACACACACACACACACACACACACACACACACACACACACACACCCGTGCCCGAAGAAGGACTCAAACCTTCGACAGCGAGCAATCGCGTGGTCCACAGCAAGGTGCCTTATACCACTCCGCCACTACACTACGACAAGTGTGTCGTAGCTTAAGTAGTTTGTGAGTCTAGGGACGGATGACCTCAATAGTTTTATCCCATAGGACTGAAAATATTTGGACATTTGAATTTTCGAAGGAAACTAAGACGTTAGATAATTCATTATTTATTCTTTAAGTAAGACGGATGAATCATAATTTCAGGAGGAAAATGGAAGGAATATTTAAACTAAGTATGTATTAAATGAAGCAAACGACCAAATGCGGTTTTGGCTACGGTTTGTATAAAAAGAGATGGGAGAAACGCTCTATGTTTGTACTGCTATGAAGTTGTGGAAAAGTGCGCAGTGACTGCATAGGACTGTTTGCCTGAACACGATGGCACTCACTTCACAGGGCAAACTGACTGCTTGGAGGTCAGTCGTTTCTCCACTGTACACTGTACAGGGTGCGCTCTGCCAGCCTGTCTCGCTGCTGAGACGCCACAGGCACCGCAGCGTCGTCACGCGGCAGCTGAGCCATGACCACCTAGTAAACGAGGCCTCACAGCTGGTCGTGCCTACGTCACACGCAAAGGCCTCGACCACCAGCTCATTGGCCGGCTACTACCAGGCGTGCCCCAGCGGACAGCCAATGAGCTGGCGGCCGGGGCCTTGACGTGTGACGTAGCCACGGCCAGCTGTGGGGCCTTGTCTTCTAGGTCGTGTTGGCTGAGCCCGCCGCTGAGGGACGTGCCGGGTCCTGCAGTGGTGCTGCAGCCCAGTCCCACTTCAGTTTTTTTTAGAAATGTCGGAAATAACAGACACACTCTCACAATAACAGCTGTACATTTATGAAACAGAAGTATTTCAACATTTCGGCTGTAACACTGCAGTTTCGCGGCTATAAAATGAATAAAAAGTTCTCGGGCTTCCATCCGTGTCAAATGGTTAAAACTCGAATTAACAATATGCGAAGGTCGCAGAATTTAGTTTTTTTTTTATTTATTTATTTGTCTGGACGGCCGTCTTTCGCACACTGAGGTACCATCTTCTTGTTTGGTATCTTTAGAACATGCAGGCCCTTATGCAAGTGGTCGGTATATTTGTTGTTAGTGCAGATGGTGAGTCAAGTATAAAATCAGTACAAATACACATATCAAAATGCTGTAAGACACCAGACGTCAGTGTGCCGAAACCGGTCTTCAAGACAAATCTACACAAATAAAACTGAATAGCCCAATGTGTTGCTAAGCGTAAAACTCGAGAATGGCTCGACCAATTCGGCTAATTTTTTTAACGTTTTTGTTAAAGCACAAGGATGGTTCTTATGGGGGAGAAACAACTTAAAAAAATACAAGGAAAATTATAAAAATAACACTTTTACTTTTAGACCCATGGTGCCTATAAGACGCCGGCGCAGCAGTTTCGGTCGAAGAGATCGGCAGATTGGCGTCAGTCCGTATGATGTCTTTCTACTGCATGTGACTGTTGAAAGTTTCGTGTTAATATTGTGTTACAAAATATCGTTTGCTAATGGAAATATTACATAAGATACAATTACTGTTTGAACAGTTTTGCCGGCCGCGGTGGCCGAGGGGACTGAGGCGCTCCAGTCACTGTCTGCACGGCCACTACGGTCGGGTGTTCGAATCTCCCCCCTTGGGCATGGATATTTGTGCCGTCCTTAGGATTAGCTAGTTCATAAGTAGTTTGTACAAATGTTCAAATGTTTGTAAAGTCTATGGGACTTAACTACGAGGCTATCAGTCCCTAAACTTACAAACTACTTATGAACTACTTACGAACTAGGACGGCACAAATATCCATGCCCGAGGGGGGATTCGAACCCCCGACCGTAGTGACCGTGCAGACCGTGACTGGAGCGCCTCAGTCTCCTCGGCCACCGCGGCCGGCAAGTAGTTTGTAGGTTTAGGGACTGATGACCCTGTAGTTAAGTCCCATAAGCTATACAAACATTTGAACAGTTTTGAAGTGTGCAGTGCGAAACTGAAGTGAGTATTTTCTACAGGGTGATCAATATTCAGCGCAAGCGCCTCTGCGGCGTGCGACTTGTCGGCGACAGCAGCTGCGGTTCCCGCTTAGCGGGTCGCCCGTCTTACGCACTAAATTTAATACGGGTTGGCGCGTAAGTTATTTCTGACACACAGAACACAGATACTTAGAAAGAAAAGTTTATTACTCACCTGTATCATGCAAGGAGGTGCTGGAACGGCCTCCCTACGTTGTTCGAGCATTTTTGACACCTATTGAGGAAGTTGTTCATTACACTCATTGATTCTGAAAAACGTTCGTAACGGTGAAATTGGCCAGAATGTAACTTTATTTTCGAACGAATCATGGTTCCAGCTAAGTGGGTATGTTAATTCGCAAAATAATAGTTGTTAGAGCTAAGAAAAGCCTTACTTAATTCACGAACAGCCCCTGCACGATCAAAAATGCTGTTAGCGGCGAGAGAATAATGGGCCCTATATTTTTTCAGGGAACAATTAATAGTGACAGGTGTGGTGAAAACATATTGCGCCCTTTTTTGCCCATTTAACTGAGAGAGAATGTGCTTTCGCGACATTTCATCAGGACTCTGAGACGGCACATACAGCCAACTTATCATGCAGGAAATTGGTAATGTGTTCCGTGAAAGATTTATCACTAAGAACATTTGGCCCCCTCGTTCTCCCGATTTTTACCCCGTGCGATTTTTATCTGGGGGGAGCATTAAAAGAGAAAGTGTACAAATCAAATCCCCACACTTTAGATCAACTAAAAACAAACATTCGTCATGGAATCACTGCAATTTCTGAGAGGCAACTTGAGAGTGTAATGAACAACATTTTCAGCAGCTGTCAAGCTGTCAAAAATGCTCGAACAACGAAAGGAGGCAGTTCCAGCATGTCCTTGCGTGATACAGGTGAGTAATAAACTTGTCTTTCTAAGTCCCGTATAGAGATATCACATCCTTTGCCGATGGAAATCTTAAACGAAGGAAGAGGTGCATGATAGTAAATTCACGAACGCCGAACGACTAAAAAAATGCTATATAATATTTTGAAAGCACATACACACAAGGTTTCTCGTCATGCATAAGCCCGAGTATCGACGTAAATCGTTTGACAAATATTTGAAAATCACAGTACAAGAATATTCGAAATAACACCACAGACTTCTGTAACATGAACTTGCGAGTAAGAGAATCTGAAATTCAATTCATTGGATTGTTGATTTCACAATTGATGGCCGTCAACAAGTGCTTATACAAGGTCAAAAGCGAGATCAAAGGTATGATTTTTTTCACCCCAACTTAGAATACAAAGTGCAGCATGTTACATTACAGAAATTCCCGTAAGCAAACGACCAGATATTGCTTTTTACAATGTTTACATGAAACCCCCCTCCCATTTTTTCCCAAACGTTTTGACAGATTTGTTCAAATGTCTGTAAATCTATCGGACCAAACTGCGTGGTCATCAGTCCGTAGCTTACAAACTACTTAAACCTAGGTAAACTAACATACGGACACCCATGCCGCAGGGAGGACTCGAACCTCCACGGCGAGCAACCGCGCGCTCCAAAGCGAGTTGCTTTAGACCGCTCGGCTACTCCACCGCGGTTTCGGCAAGCCTCCGTTTCTACCTTCAGATCCCGTACTACGTCATTATTGGATAATAATATTTCGACACTTTATAATTGCATACAACACATATGACAAAAATAAAACAACCTTCATGTCTAAAACATGCTGCGCCTCTCACTATGACTATGTCAAGAAGATACATAACAACAAAATTCGCGTGACTTCGAGCCATATTAACACAACTCGTATGCGTAGAGGTATAGTAATCTCACTGTAGTCCTGGAAGATGCAGATCGATGCATCCACCTCGTAAACGTCGGAGATTCGTTAACAATGTGCAGAGTAGTTCCATGTCAAACGCTTTCTGGAAAACTAGGACACTCCACTCTTTATGTTGCCCTTTATCTAGATTTCATTGGATATTACACGAAATTGGAATATTTCCAGCCGGATGCGGTGGCCGAGGAGACTGAGGCGCTCCAGTCACGGTCTACACGGCCACTAGTTCGTAAGTAGTTCATAAGTAGTTTGTAAGTTTAGGGACTGATGACCCCGTAGTTAAGTCCCATAAAAAATTATAAATAAATAAATAAAAATATTTCCAGCTCGATAGCTACACAAAGCTGATAATTAAGTTCCATAGACGTTCCAAAGGAATTTCTATTACACGTAACAGAGTATAACGCTTCAGAAAATCCACTAATCCGACAGCTTAATCGGCCGAATGTCACTTTCAATAACGAGAGTCCACCACATAAAGGAAAATGACTCTTTTCCTTCGTTTAACGGTAGATACATAATCACAGAAAATATCAGTAATCAGAAAACACGAGACACTGTTAGGCAAAGCGTTAGGGTAAACACTATGTGCCTGGTCAGCAATAAAAATGAGAAGAAAAGCGATTGGTTGCCCGCCAGTCAAAACGAGCGCGCCTTCTGTCGAGTTGCAGGACTTGTCTTCTGCTCACGACTCCAACAAGCTGAGGCCTTGGACTCGTTTTGTATTTTCGGGTTTGGCCCCCGGACTTGGACGTGATTCATTGATTGTACTGCAGTACCAAACGGCTTTGGTAAGTAACTGTCATATGGATGATGTGTATCTGTGAATCCAAGGATGAACTGTCACACAGTAACATGAAAGTTACATGTTCATTTGTCACTTTCATTTCTCCCCAATTTATTTTGTTGGTAGCAGGTTCTTAGAACTACCTGGACTCTTTTTTATGGAAGCCTTACATAATGAGTTTCAAAGGAAGAAGTGAAAGGGGGTCCCATCAGCAACCTGGCCAATACAGACGAAAGGTAGACTTTGATTGTTTCTGTTGAAGATGAGGAGAGAAATGGGGCGCACCCGTTCAGTGGAACCGGTCCAGTCTGTTCCGATCCATCGCTATGAGCGCTGCAGCTTAGTTACTGCAGCTGCTCTAAGTCTTTCGCACGTCTATTTCTTTTGTAACCAATAAGATGTGTTGACGGGTGTTGAAACACTTAGCACAATCGTGCCGCCCACCCCACTTATCCCCAGACACTTAAACCAGTCTGCTCTACATGTAAAAGATTCTGGTCTGTTCTGGAGAATAAGACTCCCTTTGGCCTACAGTGTTGTGGACATGGGATTTGTTTTAATTTATTTACAGTGGTGAGACTCGGTTGCGTGAGACTCGGTTCGGCTGGCACTGCTCGGCTGGGATTACTCCGCGAGCAGACGTGAGGCCGTGTTCTTGCGCGCAATAAAATAGCGCAGCGGTAGGCGCAGTACTTAGCCGAGTGTAAGCTGATTACAGCGTCGTAAATTATCCGTTCTCTTCGTAGTGTTGTAAATTCATGACTGTTACCGCTTTCTGTTTTTTTCCTCGTTAAAGTATTATTAGATGCGAACATGATACTTCATTTGTTTGTCGAGAGGAAGAGCAAGGTGTTTGTGCATAAAATTTGGTTAACAGGACATTCGTAACTTGGAGGAATGGCTACTGAAGAAAAATCTCCTTCAGTTGTTTAATATGACTCATGAAGTCGAGACCGATTTCGTAACGTTTGAGTCGCATCTTCAGGTGTAAAAGAATAATAACATACAAAAAGAGAATGGGATTGGAATGGAATAAAAAATACACTCGCTGACCATTAAAAAAATGCAACGCCAAGAAGCACGGTAGATAGCACAGAAAAATTTGTTTGAGAGATAACCCGCTGTACAAACATCACATGAGTGAAAATCCAAAGGAAGGTGACGGAATGAGTTTTGAGTGTTGTCGCCGTTACTGGGTACAACGCTGCCACACGTCGCGGTGTGGCTGCAGACGCCTTGCTGAGGTCCACAGGCCACTCACCGCCACGGCTGACCCCACAGTCTAACCTACCAGTCACGACAGTTTTTGTTACCCATAGCGATTGCAGAACGTCAAGTGGCCAGCAGGAAACACTACTGAGGTGGCTGTATCTCGTTCATTGTACGTCCTGTTATTCGCAGCTTATATTCGTTTCCGTGACGATATTTGGAACCGGGAACGCTTGTAGCGCAATGAAATGGAGCAATAGCAAGAAAATGACACCACATTTGTCATTTTCAGATTTCTAAGCACCCCGAGGTGTATGTAATATTATCATAATTTATAAAAGACTCATAAAGATCATAAAGAGAACTAAACTAAAGAGAGCAGTTTAGATATCCAAAGGCACAGAAAAAATGCTATACTGTAAGATTCTTAAGAATTTACTGTGCCGGCCGCGGTGGCCGAGGAGACTGAGGCGCTCCAGTCACGGTCTGCACGGCCACTACGGTCGGGGGTTCGAATCCCCCCACGGGTATGGATATTTGTGCAGTCCTAGTTCGTAAGTAGATCATAAGTAGTTTGTAAGTTTAGGGACTGATGACTCCGTAGTGAAGTCCCATAGAGAAAAAAAAATGTACTGCAAAATTCTAAAACATCATATTTGAGAGAAAAATTGGAAGTTCGTAAAACCGTGTAGAATATTGTGAGGAGGCAGACAGGTAAATACCGGAAAGGTGTAGAAAATATCATACTGCGTTTTCTCGGAAACGAATTTAATTAATTCGTGTTTCCTATGCACGTTAACCTAACGAGGACGTCTGGTAGACTTTCAACTATAATACCTTTTCCCGCGTATTTATAATGTTGGAAGCTAGAAGATGTTATGGATTCCAGCCCTAATAGCAGCTGCAGAATTCTCATCGGTGATTTTAATGCCAAAACTGCAAAAGAGTCCAGCTTTACTCCCACAATAAGCCTTCATAGTCTGCATGAAAATAGTAACGACAACGGAATAATGTTTATTAGCTTTGCTACGTCCAAGGGTATGTTTATCAGTAGCACTAACTTCCCACATAGACGGGTGCACAAAGGAACATGGGTATCCCCAGATGGAAAAACAGTCAACCCAGTAAACCACATAGCGATTAACACAGAAGCTAGATATTTGATTACGGAGTGAGAAATTCCCACGGGGCTGACTGGTTCCAACCATTTATTGGTTAAAAGTCAGAGACACCCTGAAACCATATCAGAGAAAAAAACTAAGGAAAGTAGCACGTTTAGAAACAGAAAAACAAGCACAGGAAGAAACCAATAGGGAACTTAAAGTTGAGATCAGGAATCGTTTCTCAGTACTGCCGGAAACAGAGAACCCAGATATAAATCAGCACTAGGATGAAATTAGAAATGTCGTTATTTATAATGTTAGTTGTAAGTACCTCATCCGACACGCAACAATAATAAAGACGAAGCTATTAGTTTTGCTAAGAGGTGCCCTAAAAAATACAGAATTAAACCCAAATAACATTACATGACATATCCGCATACTTATAGACCACGCTTCTTATCCTTTAAACTGTTTGTGTATGTTGATGTACACTAAGTTTGTTTTAACGGAGAAAGCTGTAAAAATCTTCGGCTCGCTCGGCCCGTATTTCTGCCTGAGTAGGTTCTAGCTTTCGCCATTCCATATAACCTGTTTTACCTTCACTGGTGTTTCCTGCAGCATCAAACCTTTCCTGTGATATTAGACTACAGCTGTCGAGTCTAAAATACAACAATCACGTCTTAAATTACTTAAAAAAGTGAAGTGTTACTAATGCGATGGACATGACATGAACAGACGGCTCCCTTGCTCGCCGCTTGGAGCGTTCGTGCAGTCCCACCTGTCAGACGGTTACAGACTTTACACCAGGAAGTGTCGCGACTGGTGTGTTAGACTATGGCAGCGCCTGCAGGGCCCTAGACAGACTCTCCCCACAGGCGACAGACCGGCGGTACAGGCAGAGCAGAAGTCTGGAACATCGCGTACCACTGTCTACATCTACATTCATACACAGTAATCCACCGTAAGGTGCGTGGCGGAGGGTACACTGTACCACTACTAGGCGTTTCCTTTCCTATTCCACTCCAAAATAGAACGAGGAAAAAAAGAATGCCTATATGCCTCCGTACGAGCCCTAATTTCTCTTATCTTGTCTTTGTGATCTTTACGCGAAATGTAAGTAGGCGGCAGCAAGATCTTACTACACTCAGCTTCAAATTCCGGCCCTCTAAATTTACTCAACAGAAATTCACGAAAAGCGATCCCCAATTGAGTTTCCAGAACACTTCCGTGACACTCGCGCATTAGTCAAACCTACCGGTAACAAATGTAGCTGCTCGCCTCTGAAATGCTTCTATATCTTCCTTTTAAGTGATCTGTCCTGTGGTAAGGTGTCTGTCGGCAAGCCACGGACGTATACAAGGACAATAGGCTACAGCACTTCAGAGAGTATGTTTACCAGCAACACACAACAGGAATACAGTACCAGCCCAGACCGTAATGTCTACAGAGGGACGACTACGGCGACACGTGACTTCCAGTCGCTCGCCGCAGTGTCTGCAAACTGGCGCCGGCAGTGAGACGGCCGCTGTGCCTTTCGGTTGGCCACGTCCGCCGTTCCTCGCACAGCTGCCAGCGCAGGCGCCTGTCGCTCATGACAGTGAGGTGGAGGTAGCAACGCACGCTGCCTCGGGTAGTCCACTCTGCTGGAGCGACGTCGACTGGCACGCGTGGATGCCGCTTCCAGGACAAAGTTGCTGCGATACGGCTACAGCACTGTTCAGTACAAGCACAACAGTCCGCCATTTTGAATCCCTCGTTGAAGGTGCGCACATATGAGAACGTAACACTTAACGCTTTTTAACATGGTCTTATGGCCATTAAATATACTTTCCTAACGCAGAAAATATTACATCTTACTAAATTTATTTGATTACATTTGACTGTACGAGGCAAGCAACTTAAAGTTAGTGATTGGATTAATATTTATAGATATGATACATTCACGTACATTCCAAATTAAGGCATATGTTGAAGTTCTAAGTATTTACCACGTACAGTTAAAATACGTTATATCAATCGCATCTTCTGGATTATAAATGGAAGGTCCACATACGTTTACTGTAACTAAGACGCATTGCAGCGCCATGCTGCGATGCGAGCGGCCATTCGCCGTAGGGGGTTCGAGTCTCCCCTTGGGCATGGGTGTCTGTGTTGTCCTTAGGATAGTTTACCTTAGTTTAAGTAGTTTGTAAGCTACGTACTAATAACCCAGCAGTTCAATCCGGTAGATTTATAAACATTTGAACTTTTGTAACTAAGAATTGTATTCGAAAACAATTATGAAATAATGTTATATTGCGATATTGTACTTCCCGTATTCTCCCCCCCCCCCTCTACTGCCTCGCACATTTTACACACACACACCATATTTCAAATGTTCAAATGTCTATGGGACTTAACTACGGGGTCATCAGTCCCTAAACTTACAAACTACTTATGAAGTAACTAAGACTAAGGACGGCACAAATATCCATGCCCGAGGGGGGATTCGAACCCCCGGTCGTAGTGACCGTGCAGACCGTGACTGGGGCGCCTCAGTCCCCTCGGCCACCGCGACCGGCACATCATATTTCAGAGACAATTTTACGTCAAAATGTGTTTAATAACTTTGAATGTCTGGTTTCGTTAGATAACGACTAAATGAAGTTTCTCTCTGGTACCATGCACTTTGAAATAAATTGAATGTTGCATGCTAACTTTTGAATTTAATGTCTTTCGTGTACTTCTTTCCTGTTCGCGCATTTTTTACGAAGGTATTTTTTTTTTCAGTCATAATGTTCACAACTTGGCTTAGGCATATATATTCCCGTGTTCAGACAGACATTTAAATGAAACACTGAACTAATGCGAAATAATATAATTTAGAAACCACTAGCTGAGTAAAGCCAGCTCCACTCATGCATCACTTAAAATACAATGAACACCCCGTAGAATATCTCCTTAGTTGGTCTAAATAAAATCAAGAAAAATAGCTTACTTTAAACAGATTATGTCGGCTTATATTAACAATCTGTAGCAAAATTAAACCATTGGTTTCAAGTATAGGCCTATATTTTCATTATTATCCCTCTGTGACCCTAACTATTTCTAATACAAATGAAAAAAAAAAAAACACCGTGAGACAATAGAAACAGAAAATATTCGCTGACTCACTTCGCTACCCCACACAAAGCTTACAACACTGTCGTCGGATTGGGATTCAAAATGGCGGATCGTTCAGCTCGGTGTATCTAGTGCTTTAGGTAAGGCAGCGACGTGGCAGTCCACTCCAGCACTGCCGTGCGCAGAACACGCGTGTCTTCAGCTGCAGTGGCGCGACCAGTTGCAGTCGTTCCCGCCTGACGGTCGTTTTCCCCTGCATGCTGGGACTACAGATGCTCCTGACGTCCGACATGATCTCAGTTTTCTCTGAAGGATAATCCCCAAACCCTATGGGCAACAATTGGTCCACAGTCGAAATGCAAAAAGTGCCGGAAAGACGCTCGCTTTCTTCTGCGAGGCACAGTGCAGCAGCTCACGCGAAACAGCTGCACAAGAGGACAGTGACGTCCCTGATGCAGGGCCGTGCTGAGACATTGGCGAGATGCGTTTGCCAAGGGCAATGGCGTAGCCACAGAGAGGGCGAAAAAAAAAAAATAACAGAAGCGATACGGTAGTTTAAAGGAGCATCCACGAAATTGTAAAATTTTCTGAATATGTTAAGAAAATTGTCAGCAATTTAAGGCTTGGGAGCGGTCGCAGTTGGGACATTTTGCCAGGGGCGCAGAATTACGTTGGTTCAGCTCTGCAATGACGTCATTAACGTGCGCCTTCCGTTGCCACATGCATACAATGCAAATTTAATCTGTTCAGCACGTTTCCTTCACGCTGCTACTTTTGGGTGGGCTACAGTTTACTCGAAAACTAGGCCTTATAAAGGTACTGTCAGGCCAGTCAGGACAAGACTTGTGACAGCGTCCACTACAACAAAAAAAGAAGAGGAGGTCTTGCAGAGTAACGGATCGGAAATATAATGACTGCACGAAAATGGTGGGCAGAAATAGTGCCAAATGAATATACTCACACAATGTTCCGCTCAACAAACGGACGCCAGCAAGTTCTGAGCTGACAACCGAACTGGCAACCACCGAAGTGCTGTATGGCATCGAACGGTGTACACTGACGTGAACTAATCGTGTTAATCGTGTTAAAATTTTGCAACCATGACTTATCAAACTGATGGTTCTGTAATTTTCACACCTGTCTGCGCCTGATTTCTTTGGAATGGGGATTATTACATTTTTCTTAAAGTCTGAGGGTATTTCGCATATAAAATGCAAAACGGCCTTGGAAAAAAAAGATAAATTTCCTAACATTGAATATAAATCTAAGGAAGTTTTTTTCTGCAGGGATTTATGTAGAGTGTTGCCTTGTACGGAAGTGAATCGTGGACGATAAATAGTCCATACAGAAAGAGAATAGATGTTTTTGAAATGTGGTGCTACACAAGAATGCTTAAGATTAGGTGGGTAGATCGCGTAACGAATGAGGAGGAAGAAATTTTTAAAAAACCTTGACTGAAAGAAGGGCTCGATTGGAAGGACACATTGTTAGACATCAAGGAATCGTGAATTTAGCATTAGAGGGAAGTGTGTGGGCAGAAACTAGCAGAGGGAAAGCAAGAGATGTATATAGTAAACAGATTCAGATGGATGTGGCTCATGAGGAGATGAAGAGGCTTGCTTGGGATATAGTAGTTTGGAGAGCTGCATCAAACCAGTCTCCGGACTTAAGACACGACAACAGCTGGCAAATTATTTAAAATTTGTGTTCCTGAGTAGTGGACTCCGTTTTGAACTAAATAGGTGCTTTTAAGTCCTTGAGTAGATCGTTTTGTTCATAGTATTGTAAGTATGAACTGAGATATATGTAGTAAAAAGGGACATATTATTGATGACAAGTTTAATTAAGGAATAAAGATACTAAGAGTCAGTATTTGGTACACAAACTTCTTTGAAGAGGCTCCCACAGGATAATCATTAATTTAATCCACAAATAATACGTATTACACGCCATGCATGTTCTTCGATCCACTTTCCGCAACTGAATTTATTATTAAGTTGTAATCCAAGAAATTCAATACTTTCAAACTCTTCTACATACTTTATTCATATGGCGGATGGAAACTTCTTACATGTTCTCATTTGCATTTAGTAAGTCTTTTCAAAGCTTAGTTTCAAAGAGCTGGATTTAAACCATTTATTAAAGTCCATGAAAATATCGTTAGTAGACCTTTCTAGAACCATTCTCGACGTACTACTTATTGGAGTACATGTATCATTTGCAAAAAAAAAAAAAAAAAAAAAAAAAAAAAAACGACATACTACTTATTGCAGTACTTGTATCATTTGCAAAAAAAAAAAAAAAAAAAAAAAAAACGACATACTACTTATTGCAGTACTTGTATCATTTGCAAAAAAAAAAAAAAAAAAAAAAAAAAAAAAAAAAAAAAACCTCTGTTTCTATATAATCTAATGTAATCTCTGGCAGGGTAACTGATGAGGGGTCATTAATATACACAAGAAAAATCAGTTGTCTCATCATGAATCCTTGTGCAACACCACCTGTAATTTGTTCCCAATCTGATGATGACTGATGGCTTAATTCACTAGTCCCTTTCGTTTCCTGTTAGCGAGCTATTGGATTGGATTGCTTGTGATCGTAATTAAGGAAACGCTGGTGATAACATCAACGTGTGTGGCAGGACTCGGAGTGGACGCTCATGCTCTACAACCGACGGTATTCACCACAGTCTGGTTCATGAAACCTTCACAGAGGACATAGTTGAATAACGTAGACACAGGTGTCAGGTAAGTGCTGCACATCACGAGGGCGTGCGCAGGCCGTCACTGCAGAACTGCAGCACAGAAAAATGTTTACGGCGGGTGCTTTGAATTCTCAGTGCTGACATAGAGCACGGGAGACTGAATATCGGTCAACAATTCCTGTTTCGTTCTCACAGTGAGGGTGATCGTTTCCTTGACAACGTACTGACAGTGATGAAAGATCTGTTCAAAATTGTTACCCCGGAAAGAATATAGCATCAATGAAGTTTCGATAGAAAGCACCACGAACGCCGAACTAGTCCAAAAACTATACCATTAGAGGCAAAGTCACGCTCAAAATGTTCTGGGATTTTCATCGTGTGGTGCATAGGGAATTCATGCGTAACGGCATCACTATAAATACTCCAAGGTTTTGTTAGACCATTTATAACACTGAGACCACGAACTGGTAGAGTTCGGCTACAATCGTAGCACTCTCTACTTCAGTACAAAAATGACAGACCACAGACGAGCGCTGTCTGGAAGAGCCCGACTATCATCGAACATCCTTCATGAACTCCAGATGTGTCCCGTTCTATTTTCATGATTTAATGAACAGCTGCAAGGATATCATTTTGATAGTGATGAAGCGGCGCAAGTCGAATATTCCACGGCAGTAGTATGAACATACAGGTCCCTCGTGCGGAGATTTATGTTCGTCACCACGGTCACTATATTCGTAGATAAAAATGTAAACATTAGTAATAATGATGTGTTTGTTAATAAAATCTGTTTTATTTCAAAGGGTTTAATGCATGTCATAAAAATTCAAAGCCATTATCTTCCAGAACGCCCTCGTAGTCTTGGTATACGAGACCAGTGAAATAATGCGAATAGTCATCTACCTCCAGAGTATCGTGTTTACGTAACACCGCAGTAGTGGGGAGGCATTACGTGACACACTGTTTTAGAAACAGCAATTATTTGATCAGCACCTGTCGATCTACCTTCACCAGTGCCTGAAACCTAACAGCAAGCAAACAAGAAGTACTTATTACTGATATTTCTTTATGGCCGCTCAGCTGGTGATTACCTATTCATTAGAATGCACCCGAGTCGTGTAATTAGCGCATATAAATAAAGTGATGAGTGCCATGCGACGAAGCACAAATCGCAAATGATGAGTGACAAAGCGTGGAAGATATTTGAAAATAAATTCTAAACTAATAATGTACGTTGCTTACGTTTTGTATCAGTTTAACGCACAAATAAGGAGTTTTAGATATCAGCATATCGTCTAAACCCACAAATATTAAATTGGTTATTGGAGAGAAATCCTCTATAGCTACATAATGCGCTCTCTTAAGGCATGGCGGATTTCGGGACGTCGGAGTCGCATCTGCAGGTGTACAATAACGGGGGGAGGGGGGGGGGGTAGGAAATATAATTTTAAATTATTCAAGAAACCAGAAAAAATTACACAGGCAAGTTTGGATTCAACGTTTTTTTGTTCCTTTTCTAAAACACCCTGTACAAAAGAAGAAGAAATTGACGTCAGTCAAGACATTTCTGAATCTGCCCCACGAAAACACAGAAATGGGTGGATTCCACCTAAGCCCGTCTGGACGTTCCGCTTGTATTTCGTATCGTAATTACTGAGGCTCTCTGATATCGGTATCGGGATGTTATCCCCTTGCCCATCTACATATGTAACTCACTGATGTATTCGGTACACTTTTTGAATGAACTTTCTCTTCCTCATCTTTTCGACCATCTCATCCTCCATTGACCTATGACCATCACCTCTTTCCAGGCTTCTACTCTCTAATGTTTCATGCCAACAACCTCTCCTCTCGCTGTTCAAAATGTTCAAATGTTTGTAGAACTTATGGGACTTAACTACGGGGTAATCAGTCCCTAAACTTACAAACTACCTATAACTAAGGACGGCACAAATATCCATGCCCGTGGGGGGATTCGAACCCCCGACCGTAGTGGCAGTGCAGACCGTGACTGAAGCGCCGCAGTCCCCTCGGCCACCGCGGCCGGCTGTTCATCTTTGGCCTTCTCTCTGTCTGCCCAACTCCTTCTGTGCAACTTATCCTACTCATTCTGTCTCATGCTTCTCTGAGTTTGTAGCGCTTGACATGTAGACTGTCGCGGAAAGCAGGTCGATAAGGCAGGCTGATAGTATTCCCACACAATGTACCGATTGTGCAGGGCAGCCTATATGTCACGGGCTGGAAAACACGTTTTTGCCCATATATCCACTTTTATGGGAGCTAGGAGATTATAAACCCTGTGGTGGTTACTCTCATGTTGCAAGCAATATGTGTACCAAAACTGGTACATAGCTTTGGAGGAGATGTGGAACATGTATTGCTAAACACATGCAACCATTTTATACTATATATAGATTATGTTTTGTAAGCGCTCCGACCAGGCCGTCCTAAAGTAACATTTTAAGCACCTATTTAGTTCAAAACGGAGTCCACTACTCAGGAACACAAATTTTAAATAATTTGCCAGCTGTTGTCGTGTCTTAAGTCCGGAGACCGGTTTGATGCAGCTCTCCAAACTACTATATCCCAAGCAAGCCTCTTCATCTCCTCATGAGCCACATCCATCTGAATCTGCTTACTATATACATCTCTTGCTTTCCCTCTGCTAGTTTCTGCCCACACACTTCCCTCTAATGCTAAATTCACGATTCCTTGATGTCTAACAATGTGTCCTACCAATCGAGCCCTTCTTTCAGTCAAGGTTTTTTAAAAATTTCTTCCTCCTCATTCGTTACGCGATCTACCCACCTAATCTTAAGCATTCTTGTGTAGCACCACATTTCAAAAACATCTATTCTCTTCCTGTATGGACTATTTATCGTCCACGATTCACTTCCGTACAAGGCAACACTCTACATAAATCCCTGCAGAAAAAACTTCCTTAGATTTATATTCAATGTTAGGAAATTTATCTTTTTTTTCCAAGGCCGTTTTGCATTTTATATGCGAAATACCCTCAGACTTTAAGAAAAATGTAATAATCCCCATTCCAAAGAAATCAGGCGCAGACAGGTGTGAAAATTACAGAACCATCAGTTTGATAAGTCATGGTTGCAAAATTTTAACACGAATTATCTACAGGAGAGTGGAAAAGCTGGTAGAAGCTGACCTCGGGGAAGATCAGTTTGGTTTCAGGAGGGACATAGAAACCCGGGAGGCAATACTCACTCTACGTCTTATCTTAGAAGATAGATTAAGGAAAGGCAAACCTACATTTTTAGCTTTTGTAGATTTGGAGAAAGCATTTGACAGTGTTGACTGGAATACACTCTTTCAAATTCTGAAGTCAGCAGGGGTAAAATATAGGGAAAGGAGAGTTATTTACAACTTGTACAAAAGCCAGACCGCAGTTATTAGACTCGAAGGGCATGAAAGGGAAGCAAAGGACCTGGAAGAGCAGTTGAATGGAATGGACAGTGTGTTGAAGAGAGCGTATAAAATGAACATTAACAAGAGCAAAACAAAAATTATGCAATGCGGTCTCAGAAAATCAGGCGATGCTGAAGGAATTAGATTAGGTAACGAAACAGTGAAGGTGGTAGATGAGTTTTGTTACTTGGGTAGTAAAATAACATGCGATGGTCGCAGTACAGAGGATATAAAATGCAGAATGGCAATGGGAAGAAAAGCATTTTTGAAAAAGAGAAATTTGCTAACATCGAATATTAATTTAAGTGTAAGGAAGTCTTTTCTGAAGGCATTTGTGTGGAGTGTTGCGTTGTACGGGAGTGAAACATAGACGATAAGCAGTGCGGACAGGAAGAGAATAGAGGCTTTTGAAATGTGGTGCTACAGAAGAATGCTGAAGATTAGGTGGGTAGATCGCATAACCAATGAAGAAGTACTGAACAGAATTGGTGAGAAAAGGAATTTTTGGCATACCCTGGCTAAAAGAAGGGATCGCTTGGAAGGACACATTCTTAGACATCGAGGAATCGTAAATTTAGCATAGGAGGGAAGTATGTGGGGTAAAAATCGCAGGGTAGGGTGGAGAGCTGCATCAAACCAGTCTCCGGACTGAAGACCATAACAACAACAACATCATCTGTATTGTGACCATCATATGTTGTTTTACTCCCTAAGTAACAAGACTCACCTACTACCTTTATTGTTTCGTTACCTAATCTACTCGTTGTTGTCGACGACAAGTGTGCATCATATCTAAGGGTATCGTTAGGAATGCCCCAGAGAAGTGAGATAGGACTGCTGTTATTTTCTTTCGATATGAATGTTCCAGCGAGCAGAATGGGTAGTGATCTGCGGCTGTTTGATGTTGACGTTGTGGTGCGCTGGAAGGACAGTTGCTGAATGACAGCATTTCATTACAAGATGGCTCAGAAAGATAAGACTAGTGGCGATAAATGACAGCGAGGTCTATATTTAGGAAAACAAAGGTGACGTAGCTTACTCGAGAAAACAGTCCCATAGTGTTAGAATACAGAGTGCTGCTTATCAAAGTCGCGTCAACTGAATACCTAAGCGTAATGTTGCTGAGTTAATTTTGAGGTGTTTAATCCGTAAAGGAGTTGTGTATATAACACGAGTGCGACCAGTGTGGCGGGACCCCACGACGTCAGTTTAAGGGAAGAAATATGAAGAATTGACAGTGGGGGGGTGGGGGGCGGGAATAGCTAGGATTTTTTTACTGATAGGTCCGTTCGACTCACTGCCCATGACTCTTAAGGTACAGGAAATAGCCAAGTATTATAACCTGGTCAAAACTAAAGACGCCAGACAGACAATCGCCACCCCCCTACGATATAGAAGCTGGCCACACCCGGCAGAGTTTACGAGGATAACTGAGAAGGACGCAAGCAAAAGCTACCCTGTTGAAGTATACACAGGCGCCCGCAGTGGCCGAGCGGTCTGCGGCGCGCCAGTCACGTTCTACACGGCCACTACGGCCTGCGGTTCGAATTACCCCTCGGGCATGGATATTTGTGCCGTCTTTAGTATTAGCTAGCTCATAAGTAGTTTTTAAGTTCAGGGACTGATGACCCCGTAGTTAAGTCCCATAAGCTCTACAAACATTTGAAACACAACATTTGAAGTATACACAGATGGAAGCAAGTGAGGCGACGGAGTGGGTTCTGGAATAGCAATATATGTTAATAAAAAGCTTATTTACCAGATACAGCTCAAACTTTCTAATGAATGCTCAAACAAGCGGAACAATTTGCCATTCTCAATGCTCTTGAATTAATAACCAATCTCTCGAATATTGATAGAACTGCAGTAATTCACACCGGAAGCACGATTACTTTGTACTCGATATGAAATCCGAAGAACCACAACTTCTTGATTGAAGAAATACGATGTAAAATCAGAAGGTTGCAGATAAACAACTGGCTGGTGCATTTCGAATGAGATAAAGCACATCGAGGGATATGGATAAGTAGCTGGCAATCTTGCTAAAAGAGCGACTCGATCACGATAATCGATACGCTGCAGTAAAATACCTACAAGTGCCGTAAAGAAGAAACTTCTAGAGTAGTTTAGGAACAAATGCGACTGTGAGTGACAAAGAACAAAAAACGAGAAAAGGACTAAACCGTATTTTCCTACGATCCGACAACTTGTAATGATTAAACTCCCAATATCTCCGAATTTGACAGCAATGTTAACGGATCATGGGAAACTGAAAGCCTATTATCAACGGTTCCGAATAAATGAAGACGGAACGTGCACATGTAACAGAGATGTCCAAACTATTGGCCACCTGCTTTTCGACTGCTGCTACTTACTGAAGAAGAGGGACCATCTCAGTAAAAGAAAATAGTTGACAAAGGAGGAGGATGCCCCACCAGTAAATTCATTACATTTACAACTTCTGCAATTCAATAAGATGTTCTGATGTGTAAAATCGTTTGGGTTAGTTGTGTAAAGCGACAAATAATGTATAGCGAAAACGCTTTCTTTTGTAAATCCTTAAAACTTATGTACCGTATTTGCGTTTGATGTAACCGCCTGAATTTATCCATCAAACATGTAATACTAGCTGAAAACGCGGCGTTGCCCTGGTATTTATTTATTTGTGCGAGCCCAGAGTTAGTACTTCTCGTATACCTTCTCTCTCTGTCGATCTCCTTTATAGGGGATATATAAAAAATAAGGCTGCCTTGTATAATGTACAAAATTTCAAGTACAGTATCCAAACAAATAAAGATAAAAATCAAATCATTTAATTCATAAATTGACTGTAGACAACACCTAGCGAGGTGACACAGTGAAAAAACAACTGGAATCGCATTCAGACCAGCCTCCAGCCATTCAGATTTACGTTTTCCGTGTTTTTCCTAAATCCCTCCAGGCAAATGCCGGGGTGGTTCCTTTCAAAGGGCACGGCCGATTTCCTATCCCAACCTTACTCCGCCTCCAATGACCAAGCTGTTGACGGGGCGTTAAACACTAAGATATCTTCCTTCTTTCTTTCCTTGTCCAGGATATAATATGAATATTTTCTGTGGTGAGCCCATCCCTGAGCAAGCGACATAAAGCTGTCCGTCCGAGAAACATGGAGATTTCAAACACTCTGCAGTATTGAGTAGATTGCCCTATCATTTCTTAATCATAATGCAAAATACCAGTCTCACTGAAAAAAACTATAATCTCTCAAATTTAAAAGCCAGATCTGTCGGAAATAATGGGTATTCGTCGGATGTACACTGTTTCATATCTTCCTTTTCTTGTAGCTCTACAGAAGTCTATTGCTTCTTCGTACAGTGGGGTATTCGCTTCACAGTTCAAAGTTCATTCAAAGTTCTCAACAGCACTGTCATATTTCAGGAATTGCCTGAAGCACACTGGAATAAAGAAGTGTCTTAGCAGTAGATTAGAAATGTAATGAAACTTAATGCCTGATGTGAAAAGTTTCTACCCATCGCAATATATATGATCTCATATTTACTGAGTTATATGTTCTACAGTTGTATAATTTTTCTGATATATATTCATTTGTATAAGTGCTGTATGTCTGCAAAATCTGTTGCAAATGTAATTCGTACTAAAGAAGTAATAGATTACAACTTGGTGAGTGATGGGGCGGTATTCCATGAACGTGCTCATATATCATGAATTACGTCTCGTACTGTGATACAATTTAGAAACCACATTCAACTACATGTGTGTATACTGTTTGTAAAATTTCCTGCAGGTACAATATGTAGCGTAGAAATTATAAATTTCAACGTTATACCGAATGCCGTAGTTTTACTCCGTGAACAGTGGAAAAGTAATAAGCGAGAAACTTTTTTCCTTTCATCATTTAGCTATGGTTGTCAGAAGGGAAAAGTTTTGCTAAAGGTTTGAAATTATGTTTAAAGTTTGTTACAAGTTGCTAAGTGCTCTCTTTCCCAAATCGTGGATTGATAAAATCACACTATCACGTGCCGAAACACGGGTAAGTTTTCATTGTTTATGACGTCATATCTTGTGAACTATCCGTCTTATCACAAAATCGTTGCTTAGCTTACGTCTGCTACGTATAAACTACATTCCTGTCCAATTTCAGCTTCATAGGTGAAGTAGTTTTTCAAGATTTCGTGTTTAGTCATTGAGTGAGTGAGTGTCCTTTCGCTTTTATATAGATAGAGATTACAACGAGGCGCGTTCAGAAAGTAAGTTCCGTTTCAATTTATCTCCGCTGCAGCGCTGCAATTGCAGTTCCGCACATGCGCTGTAGACGATGTGTATCAAGGAGAAGAACGTGCGCCATTTGGAGATTGCTGTCAGTTACGTACGCTTTGTTGTGCTTGTTTGAAATGTCGGCGTTGATTGAAAATCCCGCCGCCTGTCAATCAGGTCGATGATTCGGTTTCTGAATGCGAGGAAAGTGAAACCAAGTGAAATTTATCGGCAAATTTGCGATGTTTACGGACCAAATGCGATAACTGATTCGATGGTGACAAGATGGGTGCGACAGTTCAATGGCGGGCGTAGTGATGTGCACGATGAAGAACGAAGTGGGCGTCCACCTTTGGTTATAGAAGAACTGGTTCACGCGATTGATGACAAGATCCAGGAAAACCGTAGGTTTACAATTAGTGCTCTCGCTATGGACATCCCCTATTTCACTGTTTACAACTGGTTGAAGACACGGGCGGCAGATTTATATGAAGAAGGTGTACAAAACCTGGTGCCACGCTATGACAAATGCCTGCAAAATTTCGGCAGTTATGTGGAAAAGTAGTTTAAGAGTTGTAGATTTTTGTGCAATAAAAATTTCTTTTGTATCTGTGTACAATTTCATTTTATTACCAAACGGAACTTACTTTCTGGACGCGCCTCGTATTAATGGGGCATGTCAAATAGATAAAAATAAAAGTGCTACGGAAATGGTCCGGGAACTGAAATGGTATTCCTTGTAGGGAAAGCGACGTTCTTTGCAAGGTACGCTATCGAGGAAACTTAGAGGGCCGCCGCTAACTTAAGGACCACACGGATAAAATAAGCGAAATTGAGGCTCGTGTTGAGACATGGACGGCTGTTTTCCCCTCGCTCTGTTACGGAGTGTAACAGGAAACAACGTGCTCTGCGACCGCTCGTCTAGATGCAGGCGCGGCCTCGCCTGAGCGACGGAACGCACAGCGTCGAGCGGCGCCGGGTTCGATAAAAGCGACTGAGCGGCACTGGGCGTCACTGTCTGAGGTGGCGACCAGCGCAGCTCCGAGTCTAGCCAGCTGGTTAATTTACTGAAAGACAAGGGGAATCAAGCAACTCATCCCAGTAGTAAGATTACAAACGTCTGTCCAGAGTACTACCATCTATTTCTATATACAGTAATTTATCAATACGAAAATGTCTATAAATTCTCTCTTGACGGGGGAAAGACCAATTCTTGCACAGCTAGTGACACCAGAAGAGAGAGTCTTTGTATCTCTGTGGTATGTAAAGGAGACCTTCACTAAATTAAAGTCACTTTACTAAGCATATTACTTTCGACATTTAACTCGAGGATTATCTTTTCCAATAGCAAAGAGTTTACCACGTTTCATGCCATATAAGTTCCGAGGTTTTCGTTCCACAATTCATTGTTCATTAATTTCAATTATAGTAAAAAAAGATAAAAGATAAAGCAGTCAACAATCCGAAGATTGGTTTGAACACCACATTGCTTTACTAGGCATGGTCCTGTTTGGAGGTGGTATGCCGTTACTTTCCTCCGACCTTCGAACTGACTTACCCAGCCAGTTAAAGGGGGACCTACAGTTTAACGTGGGTTCCGAACCATGGTGGTAGTATTTTTCACATGAGCAATACTGCCAGAGGTGAAAGAAGTGGAAAGTGACAGATAAAAAACCTAGGCCCTGGCGGGGAGTGCAACCGAGGCGCACTTTTAATTAAAGTATCTATTGTAAAACTCATTGTTGTCAAGCATGGCCGCTTTTCCACGAGCGTCGGCATTCAGATGTTAGCTTTATCAGACGTCCATATTGTGGAGCTAAGGTGCAACTGCAAGCTATTTATGTGTCGTGCAGGAAATATTTTGTGTTGGGTTTTATCAATCTGTTTCGTCTGTAAAGCTTCATGGACAGGAATATTTTTCAAAATATCCACGGGTGTACTGCCGGTCTATAGTGTCCAACGGGAACAATATTTCGGCGATCAAACATGTCGCCATCATCTGGTGAACTGACGGACTGAGCTCCTGGAAACACGCCGACACGGAGATCCGCACGCCACGGCTGCTCGAAGGGAACTGGGTTCTAGCCCGGTAGCGGGCCATTTAAATACCCTCGGCCCGCGGAGCGACCCCTCCGCGGTCCGCGCCCCGCGCCGCGGCCGCGCAGTGGAACCGATTGCGACGGCGTCTGAGATGACGGCGGTGTGAGGGCTCTGTCCGCCGTGGTCGTCACTTCGTTACGTTTGCTAGATTTACTCTTAATTAACCCAATCGCTGGTTCCCAAGCTTTGCTAAGATTATAGCCACAGTCACGGTTTTTGAGGTCGTCACTTGTGCGAATTTCAATGGTCTCTCTAACGACGCAGTCCCAGTATCTCGACGTCTGTACCAGAATCCTAGTGCGTTCATACTCCATCGCATGATTCTCCGATAAACAATGTTCAGTGACCGCCGACTTGCTCGGATACATCAATCGTGTGTGCCTCTGGTGTTCAACGCATCGATCCTCGACGGTACGCATCGTCTGTCCAATATATGACTTTCCACACTGACACGGAATCTGGTACACGCCGGCCTTCCTCAAACCGAGATCATCTTTGGCGCTCCCCACCAGTGCACGAATTTTATTCGACGGACAAAAAACAGTACCAACCTGGTGTTTTTTCAAAATGCGGGCGACCTTCCCCGAAAGTGCGCCGGTATATGGAAGGAACGCAGTGCCTACATCCTCCCTCGTGTTTTCATCCGTTTCCACAGGTTGTGATGTAGTGGTTGGGCGGAGAGCCCGCTGAATCTGCCACTCTGAGTACCCATTTTTTCGAAATACAGTTTTCAGGTGTTCCAATTCCTGTGGTAGACTCTCTGCGTCGGAGATATTGCGCGCCCTATGTACTAGAGTTTTAAGTACCCCATTCCTCTGTGAAGGGTTGTGACAGCTGTCTGTGTGTAAATACAGATCAGTGTGCTTTGTCTTCTGATATACGCTATGACCCAGGGTGCCATCAGCTCTTCTCTTGACCAAGACGTCAAGAAACGGCAATTTACCCTCCGTTTCAGTCTCCATAGTGAATTTGATGTAGGGGTGTATGGAGTTCAGATGTGTAAGGAAGTCAAGGAGTTTATCCATACCATGTGGCCAGATGACGAAAGTGTCGTCCACGTAACGGAAAAAGCAAGTAGGTTTCCATTCAGATGATGCCAGGGCTTCCTCCTCGAAATTCTCCATATACAAATTTGCGACAACAGGGGAGAGTGGGCTACCCATAGCGACTCCCTCCGTTTGTTCGTAGTATTCGCCATTGAAAAGAAAATACGTGGAGGTCAAGACATGCCTAAAAAGTTCGGTGGTCTTATCGTCAAACTTCTGACCAATCAAATCTAGTGACTCTCGAAGGGGCACCCTCGTAAACAACGAAACGACGTCAAAACTCACCATGATATCTGATTCATCCAGCCTGAAGCTGTTAAGGCGTTTAACAAAATCCACGGAATTATGGATGTGATGAGGGCATTTACCCACATAAGGACTTAATATTCCCATCAAGTATTTGGCCAACAAATATGTAGGTGCCTTGATGTTACTGACAATGGGACGTAACGGCACCCCATCTTTGTGAACCTTAGGGAGTCCATAAAGTCTTGGCGGTACCGGACCTTGAGGTAGCAGTTTCTTGGCGACACCCTCCGGTAAATCCGCATCCTTGAGAAGCGCCCTCGTCTTGCTCTCCACCTTCTTTGTGGGGTCAACGCTGATCTTCCGGTAGGAATCGTCATTTAGCAGGCTCTGCATCTTTTCAGTGTAGTCCTTATGGGAGACAACAACCGTAGCATTGCCTTTGTCAGCCGGTAAGACAACAATTTCAGGGCGCTCCCTCAGGCCACGAATGGCCGCCCTCTCTTTACTGGTGATGGCACCCTGGGTCATAGTGTATATCGGAAGACAACGCACACTGATCTGTATTTACACGCAGACAGCTGTCACCACCCTTCACAGAGGAATGGGGTACTTAAAACTCTAGTACATAGGGCGCGCACTATCTCCGACGCAGAGAGTCTACCCCAGGAATTGGAACACCTGAAAACTGTATTTCGAAAAAATGGGTACTCAGAATGGCAGATTCAGCGGGCTCTCCGCCCAACCACTACATCACAACCTGTGGAAACGGATGAAAACACGAGGGAGGATGTAGGCACTGCGTTCCTTCCATATACCGTCGAGGATCGATGCGTTGAAAACCAGAGGCACACACGATTGATGTATCCGAGCAAGTCGGCGGTCGCTGAACATTGTTTATCGGAGAATCATGCGATGGAGTATGAACGCACTAGGATTCTGGTACAGACGTCGAGATACTGGGACTGCGTCGTTAGAGAGACCATTGAAATTCGCACAAGTGACGACCTCATAAATCGTGACTGTGGCTATAATCTTAGCAAAGCTTGGGAACCAGCGATTGGGTTAATTAAGAGTAAATCTAGCAAACGTAACGAAGTGACGACCACGGCGGACAGAGCCCTCACACCGCCATCATCTCAGACGCCGTCGCAATCGGTTCCACTGCGCGACCGCGGCGCGGGACGCGGACCGCGGAGGGGTCGCTCCGCGGGCCGAGGGTATTTAAATGGCCCGCTACCGGGCTAGAACCCAGGTCCCTTCGAGCAGCCGTGGCGTGCGGATCTCCGTGCCGGCGCGTTTCCAGGAGCTCAGTCCGTCAGTTCACCTGATGATGGCGACATGTTTGATCGCCGAAATATTGTGCCCGTTGGACACTATAGACCGGCAGTACACCTGTGGATATTTTGATTATGAAATACACCGGGAGAAACTGAAGAATCAGGAATATTTTTCTCTATCTGTAAGTTAAAAATATGGTCAGGACTACGAGGACAGGAAAACAATTAGAAATTGAATCGATAGATAATATAATAGCTATAATAGATGAAGACATTGTCGGCAAGGGCAGCAATACCGAAACGGTGATGAATGAACATGAATTGTATGTGGGAAAATCAAGGGGAGGGGCGGTAATGTTTTGGGAACGCTTACAGAAACAAAGATTTCAGTGCCAGTGAGCGAACCTGCACCAGAAAATACGCAACTAATATTTTCTATGAAAGATCTGATAGCAATAATTAAACAAGAGCATGCAAAACTCGAGGCAAAAGTTAAGGAACCGAAGGAGCGTTTCGTCAGTTTAATTAACGAAATCTGACCAATACTAGAAAAGAAATTTGCAGAAGGGCTGCCATACAAAGAGGACAAATTGCCGAATGTAGACAAAAATTATTGAGATAGTTGAAAATATTCATAGCCAATTATCGACCAAAGTTGAAAATATCAGATCTGAAATAGTACGTTTGGTAGAAGCCTATGTTGAAATTCCGGGTAGATTGATTATACGTTCAGAAGAGGTACGTCAAATGAAAGAAATGGAGGTCAATAACAACACAGTGAAACAAAACGAAAATATCGGAAAAGCTAAATGTGCGTGAATACCGATTATCTAAAAAATTTAACGATTGGTTACGAAGAAAAGATAATAAAATTTCGAATAAATCAGATCGAGTTGTTGTACAGGCAATGAGTTCTGAAATTGTGTCTGAAATAGGAGACATTAGAAATGAATGAGAAATAAAGCGTTTTGGAAAATGAACTACCTGTGGCGTGAAGACGTAAATTCGCAGTTCAGTGATCTCAGGAGAGAAATGGAAAAGGTTGAGTATAACGACAGTGATGTTTCGCTACGGATAAGCAACGTAAACATGCCAAGTCCAAGTGAACACTGTATCCTTTATATATCGCAGGAAATAGTAGGCATGGTGCAAACAACGTAAATACGAACTACGTAGCCACAAATCTGACGAGTATGCTCATTGAGGAAAACCAACTACAGCACAGGCCGGTCATGACGATTGTGGCGAAGAAGAAGATATCGCATCCGTATGTGATGAACGTTTCCGCGTCGTGTTACCTTCATCGTAGACTGAGAGAGGAAGATAAGGTTTGTAGCCGCGAATAGGTAAAAGGAAGCAGGATTGTGGGCGGCGGAAACTGCAGATCTGTGTAACACATACGATCAGCTGGAAAGAGCCTTTCTTCCAAAGTATTGCTCCAGACATATCCAAGCCAAAATGAGACGAGACGTATTTAATCCATCAATGTACAACCCGAAGAATGAATCATTAACAAGAGTTTGTTAACCTCTATGTGAACAAGACGATTTATTGGGACCGACCTATAGCCGTCGAACGTGTCAAAGAGATATACATATAGGAAAAGTACCTAAGGAATACTAGCATAAATTATTAAATGCACCGAAGATGACGCAGAAAAATTTCTTTCCGTGGCTGACCGAGTTCATTTGCTATACGAAAACAAAAGGTACGCTAGTGCAAAAGGCAAAGACAACACGGCCACGAACTCACAGCCAGCTGAACGTAGAGCAACCCTTTTTTTTTTTTTTTTTTTTTTTTTTTTTTTTTTTGCCTTCTCCTACAACCTACCCGATTACACGTCACAACTAAAGGAACAAAATAGAAAATTTTAGAAAACTAAAATGCTCTTGTGCTGTAAAATACCAAAACTGCAACAACGGCATATAATCAAGGAAACTTCCTTTCCCATAAAGGGAAACAACTGAAGTCTTTCCGGTGGGGCCGGCCGCGGTGGCCGAGGTGACTGAGGCGCTCCAGTCACGGTCAGCACGGTCACTACGGTCGGGGGTTCGAATCCCCCCTCGGGCATGGATATTTGTGCCGTCCTAGTTCGTAAGTAGTTCATAATTAGTTTGTAAGTTAGAGACTGATGACCCCGTAGTTAAGTCCCATAAACTTAACAAACATTTGAACATTTTTTTTCCGGTGGGAATAAGAATTCCTCGTGAGGTAGCCGAACAGCTGATTCAGGCAACACTAATCAAAACGGAAAAGGGAAGCAAAACAGAATCGAAGAAGTCTGGTTGAGAAGCGAACTTTTGGGAATAGGTACCAGCAACGGAATGACAAAACGCAAAAAATCAACAAAATTGGGGGCAGCAATATTCAAACTTTTGACGAGCCAACTTTCGTAAACCGAATAATAACAATAACAACCACAGGCCACCGAATGGACAAAGAGTGGAACAAGATAGGTCACAAGATTGGAATGACTAGGTTAGAATTTTATAGTTGTTGTAGGCTAGTATTGAACACCGAGGCATGTGTTAAACTAGATGCGGTCTCATACGGCTCCCAGATGTTAATACGGGAGGGAGTGCAGGCAACAGAAGCACCAAGAAAGAGGAAGGTAGTTAATAACGAGAACAGAAGTAGTTATTCTGCGCACTACTATTCAGGGATAGTGAAGGAACGGCTGCACGAGAAGAACGTCTTGAAAAACCGAACGCTGAAAGAAAGTTAATGAACAATTAATACAATCCGCAGCGCAGGGAACTATCGCAAGAGTTTCTGATATCACCATTATTGACACTGGACCAGTCTTAAACGTGATGAATGTAGATTTCTTTCTTTCTTTTTCTTCTTTTTTCAGAACCATAAGGAGAAGGTAAAGGTTCAAATGTTTGTAAATCTATGGGACTCAACTGCTTGGTTTTAGTCCCTAACCTACAAACTATTTAAACTAAAACTAACCTAAGAACAAACATATACACCCATGTCCGAGGGGTAATCGAACCCCGGACGGCGAACGGCCGCGCGCACCGCAGCACGGCACCCCAATGCGCGCGGCCAATCCGCGGCTGCAGAAAATTGAATCAGGCAGGAGCAATTAGAGCTCGCACCTAAAAGATAGGCAAAGAAATATTAATTGAGGTAGAGATTGAAGATGGAACTACTGAATGCTGGTGTTTGTTCAGAAAGGAGTTTTAATGGGGGGAGGGGCACTATTGTTGACCTTGGCCGAGGATTGTCAATCAAACTGAGTGAGTGTTCAGTATAATTTAAAAATGACTTCCCTTTACCGATAAATGGGCAATAAAAAGTTTTAAATCAGTAGTTACGCTTTGACGAAGATTGGAAGTGTGCTTGTGGCAACTTCCACTCTTCTTTTATCTATAAAGTTGTTCAAATATTAATCGAAATACCTATCACGTTATTAGGAACAGAAGTAGTACTCATCTCTGCAATGAAGTAAAAACATTGATTAGTTTTTGTTAGTCAGTTGTGTGCTGTTTCTCGCTTACTTCCTTTAGAGCTATTGATAAGGCTGCTCGGTAGCAACGTGGTCGCAGGTTGGATGCCCGCCAGGTCCTAGGATTTTTATCTGTCACTGTCCACATATTTCACCTCTGGCAGTATTGCTCATGTGAAAAATACCGAGTAGCACCGTGGTTCGGAACCCACGTTAAACTGTAGGTCCCCCTATAACTGGCTGGGTAAGTCAGTTCCAAGGTCGGAGGAAGGCAACGGCATACCACCTCCAAACAGGACCATGCCTAGTAAAGCGTTGTGGTGTTCAAACAAATCTTCGGATTGTGTTGACTTTCTATTCTCTAAGTTTCGTTGGTTTTATTATTATTATTATTATTATTATTATTATTATTATTATTATTATTATTATTTCAAACTTGCATTCGTTTACTTTATTTACTTTGACCATCATTTACCCAGATCAAATTTAATTGTTGTGTGTTTCACAAACTTGTTTTCAGGTGATGTGTTCATGCAAAGCGAGGCTTAATTGTTGAGGGGTGGATTCCATGAACATTTGTGTTTCATTTCAGTTGATGTCGGCACAGTAACGTTTCTGAGACATCGTGTCTGATATTTGTTTCCTTGCCAGGAATAAATTACATTTGAGCTAGCCGAAATATTTTTCTGATAATACGCAGCTTACCTCCAATAAATACGTTCATCCGCTCGCGTTGACAGACATCGATTTTGGTGGTGCAGAATATAGGTAAGACTTACAATTTCATAAATGATTATTTCGACTGAGGTAAAAATATCCCACGCTGCTTCGACTCACTGAGATGTTACTTACATTTATTAGAAATTCTACCTCGGCAATTATCTTCTGCGATTCTGAATAAGTTAGATAATTTCTCTTTTTTTTCAATTTTTACCGAAAATTCGACATTGATCAATAGTAATATTTCAGGTCCACAACTGGTTTCAAGAAAATTCTGGCCGATTCCAGCGAATTATTTGAGCACTCACATCACGCGATATGAATTCAACTGAACAGTAGCAATCGACAGGCCACTTGGCGCCCAAAATCCTACTGCGCTGGCAACGCTTTCGCAAATGCGGAAGACGGCTGTAGAGGCACGGGCTTCCGAACACTTGGCGAGCTGCTGCACTTGGCCAGCACAGGAACGTCCGAGTACTTTGACTACGACACCTGCCAACAGCTGAGACAAAAATACCCCGACAAAATCCAGCATGCAACCACCAGAAGATTTTACGGGATTGCAAGTGGGGTTGGTAGCACTACCGCAGGGCCGCGAGCTGCATTTCGCGCTTTTCGCAGCGGGCTGTTAAGGCTAGTCTACACGACGCCACTAGGTTGCAACACTCGTTTCATGAAATGATTTGCGCGCAACCGGTTTCTTGTATGTCTGTATACACGGTGCCAATACCATACGCTTCAGTTTCGTCGTTTTGTGAGTGCCGTAGTCACCGTAGAATGAAAGTTTTGGTAGCTGTAAGAGTTGTGGCGGAGCTATTGCTACTCTGTGTGAAGTCGCTGCATTAGACGAAACATAAAAAGAATAAGGAACATGTTTAGGTTTGTGACTGGATTAAAAAAACACGTCAGCTCGGTTGCTTAGCGACCTTGCTGAAAGAAATTGTGATCGAAGGCCCTATAAGTTATTTTAATCAATGTCACCAGAGAAGTTTACGTTCCTTTTAAACAGAGTTAGTAATGCAATAAACAAACAAGGTACTATTATGCGTGAAGCATTGTTACCAGAACTGAAATTACAAATTGCATTACTTTTCTTGTCAAATAGATATTTGTCTCTACAGTACCTGTACCGTGTTCCCAAATCCACAATTGCCATAGTTCGTTTGTCTACGTATTTGGAATTGAATGTACTTTAGTCTGGAATTCACTAACCGTCAACCCATCAAGATTTAATTCACGAATAACTGCTTCAACAGCACTAACACGCCGCTGCTTATTCCTGAAATTTTCATAGTTAAAATGGCACAAACACCTATGCATCGAATATATGATCAAAATCCGAATTATTTCTTCCTTTCCCCCGTTTATGTTGTGTTTTGTTCTGAATTGGTTATCACCTAACCTAAAAACACGCGCAATCAGTTTCGCCAAAGTTGGAAGGTGCGGAAACTGCTTAGTTTCGCCAACGAGTTGCGCGAACGTCTGCCGCGCATGCGCGCTGGCCAGTAGCGCAGTTTCATGAAACGTAGTGTCGTCGTAGGTTCGTTCCAGCAGCTGCCGGACGGCTACTTTCAAGCGCCAAGAAACAGGTGTTACTGCGCATGCGCAGCTGTTATGACGTAAGAACCCTTGTTTGATACTTGCACTGCTGGAACGCTTTTTGCACTGTTTATGTCTGCAGGCGAAGGTAAATTATAAGGAATAATTGAAATACTTTCCTTCCCAATAACGAAGAAGTGTAAACGAGAAATATCTGTTCTCAAGTGGGATTGCAGTGACTTCAAAATAGTCGAAAAACACGCTACAAACACAAACGTATCACGTGATGGTTACCCCCCACTCTAACTCGGACCTTTCTGCGCATGCGCAGATTGGCAGCTTGACCGCGCCAGAAATATTTTTCCGGGTAGAGTCTGGCTGCTTGCAGCAACTGCTGGAACACCAAACAGCCACACTCCAGGTAGCCAGAAGCGGGAGAAGGCGCTGCTGGAACACAATTTCAGTGTTGCGCATGCGCGTCAAACAGTCTGGCAGCTGCTGGAACGAACCTCGTGTAAACTAGCCTTAGGGAGGACGGAAAGCTCGCTTCGCCGGTCAGCTGGGCAGCTGTTTGTCGCGCAGTCGGCTGTTGCCGTGACGCCTGGCGCATGCGCAGTAGCCGCCGCCGCAGAGCCGTAACTCTGGGCGACATAACACGAGAAGCGCACCTGCCGCGGTGCCGGCACGTGGCGCGCTGAGTGCTCTCCCAGATAGCGTTGTCTGCCGCTCCAAACAGCTGGCGTCACTATATCTCGCAAACTTATTATCATTCACAAAACGTTTACCGTTACGACTGGCCGCTCTCCGCAACAAATCGCCGGATGCAAATACCCTCCTTAGCGTTCTGTTAACAGACGGCGGAACGAGGTCGTCGATCATGCCTTCCTCGTATATTTCACGTTTATTGGCCGCTACTCCGTCACTTCCTCTCCTTTTTAGTGCTTATCGCATGTCGATTTACACACAAGTAGCACTGCATTACATTCGATTAGTATTCAAACTCCATTCAAGAAATGACATGGCGCCAAATAAACCGGACGTGTTAGGGGAAGAAAAATTTCAGAGGAGAAAGACTGCGAGGGGTCTATATTCAGTTGGATTTAATATTTTGTAATATTTCTGTTGGAATTATTATTTTGTGAATAAGATTCCTGTAAGTCAAAGAGTATATACCGTATAGTTAGCTTCCTTGGTCAGAGAGTTAGCATTATAGCTCTGCCTGGTAATGGTGGCACGCTGGGTGTCGCAGTGCAACGGTGGGAGTGGGCAGTCGTGTCTTGTTGTTGTAATGTAGCGGGCGGAGTTCAAATGTTCAAATGTTTGTATAGTCTATGGGACTTAACTACGGGGTCATCAGTCCCTAAACTTACAAACTACTTATGAACTACTTACGAACTAGGACGGCACAAATATCCATGCCCGAGAGGGGATTCGAACCCCCGACCGTAGTGGCCGTGCAGACCGTGACTGGAGCGCCTCAGTCTCCTCGGCCACCGCGGCCGGCCAATAAGTTTTACGAGCAGTTAATTGATGTGAGTTGTTTTCAAGTGAAGTAAAATCGTTAACCTCAAACGTACTTGCACGTGGTGGCTCTGTGAGTGTATGTTTTAACAGATAACTTTCACTACAGTAATTAGGGTCCAGGTTAGGATTATTAAAAACTATGTTGAGAATATGATAATGATGAGGCAGTTACAATGAGTGAAATATCAAAGGTAGAGTGCTTATCTGTGGGTTAAATCAAATTTTCTGTGCTCGTATTAATTGTGAGTAGAGAATTTCAAGAGATCATTTTTGATAAAGTAATTAGGTGATTAACAACGTTCGATACTGTAGTGTTTGACTAAGTGTGATGAGCCAACCACAATACGTTTCAACTGTAACAAAAATTCAATTTACTTCTCAGTAAAGGTATTGGGACGTTTGAAGTGTCACAAGGATTCACTTCATTTCATAGTAAAGTATTTATGTGCACTCTCAGTTGCTTTTTCTGAAACGAGAGCTTAACTTCACCATCCACAATAGTTAAGGTTTTTCATTTTTGATACTGATGTTGAGAATTTACAACATGGGATTAAAGTGATGCATTCATTTTGAAGTAATTTACGGAAGTAATTAACGGATCAGTTAGAGCTTCTTTTCATAGCAATGCACGACTGAGTTATCCGATGCGCGGGCCTGACGCTTTAAAAAATCATTTATTCACATAATTTACTATCAGGGCTTGGGTTTTGATCCAGTGTGTGGAACAGTCACAGAGAATTTGATGTGCTTTTCTTATATGTGGAAAATCTGAATTTTACGTAACCTATCCTTTGTTATCAACAGAAATCACTGCTGGTCAGACAAACAAAGTCACACACACACACACTCACACGGTCAGATAGCAAATCCCAGTTCCATCTCCACGACCAATCGAAAAAATAAATTATATTTAAGAAATATCATAAACAGATAACTTTCAGGACGAAAGTCTAGGGTTAATGTGCAAAGTCTGTAGACAAGTAGTTAGGCTTTAGTACCAGAATTTATATAAATTGCATTTTGGAAAGGTATGCTAATGCACAACAGCTTTCTCCGACTCTGTCCCTTGGCAGCGGTGACAGTTTTACTGTCACACTTCCTTAGCTACAGAGGGAAACTAGACCGAAACGGAGAGTCAACACAAAATTAACCAGGAACATGGTTACAAAGAATAAATTGCTTTGAGTCTATAGCTTTTCAGGCATACTCACCCAAAGTAACCAAACATATGACAAAGCTCTAACTTTGAGCCGTGTTGGCAGGTTTTCGTGCGATTGCCGTCTGTCTGCAATCTACTTGCAATTTGAGAAAATATTCACCTCCAAAACATATTTCTTGTTAAGTATGTTCTTGCCTAACCTTGTGTTCCTTCGCTGTTCCGGCTTCAGTTCGCCTCTTCAACTAAAAAAGTATGATGCATTATCACACATTTCTATAATGCAAAAGAAAAATGTTTAATGCAGGGTTGAGAATAAAAACCGCTAACAGTCACATAAAAAAATTAATAGTACGATATTTAATGTGACTGATGGAGGTTTTTATTCTCAACTCTGTGTTAGGAACAGCCACGGAGTTCAAACACAGCCATCATGGATAAAACACACAAAATGTTTAACATAAAATTACAGTAAAGTGACATTGGTGTAAATACATTATTAACTGACGTTTTACAGCTTTCTTGGGAAGATATAGAGTTTTACCGTTCAATTTGAAGTGGTCGAACCTAAGTAAATACTGTATCTGTAACCTCCTCGGCAGGTCGGTGGTCGAGATGTCCCTCTGAGCAACTACATTTTGCTTTTCCGTCATTTCCCTAAATCACGCAATGGAAATTCTGTAATGGTTCCCTTGAAAAAGGCGCGGCTGGTTTTCTTTCCTGTACTTTGTCAATACGATCTTCTCCTCCTATTGCCTCGTTGTCGAAGTAACGTCCAACACCAATCTTCCACCTTTCCTTTTTAACTCTTTCGTAACCAGCCGGGAGATACGTATGTCACGTACAAGGATATGAAGTTCCACTTCTATCAGCTGCTACGGCAAAGTGCTGAACGTATCAACTGCTGTGTCAACAGCAGACTGCTCGGCACTTAATGCGTGAGGCAACGCTTAATCGTTTCGGTTGCGCATTATATGCCTTGTTTGATGGCGGTTTTGCTTTGTTTTTCGATTTGTAACTAAAAATCTCAGTTAAGGGATTTATTTTTTTTTAACATTTATTTGTAGCTATACTGTATATACAGGGTGAAGCAGTCAAAACTGCTTTACTGAATATTTGGAAAAATTCAAATCGGATATGAAAAAATAAACAGATGCAGCTTCTAGCTTGAACTGTGCAAGATGATGATGACAGTAATTTAAAAAAAATGTTGCAATAAAACATGTTCACCTCTAAGAGGGACATCCATTAACAAAAAGCTCGACTCTGAAGGGCGGCGGTGACTTTGAAATCTTAAATAGGAACATCTTTTTTCATTGCAGTTCTGAATTTTCCTTGAAAAAAAAAGGAACTTTTGTATGAAACACTTCGTTTCAGTTTCATGATAGCTGGTGCTGTAATCGACGCAATTAGTTGAAAATGGTTGGAAAGCGGTAACATCTCAAACAAATACACATTACATTAAGAAAATTCCAGTACAATTTTTTACATTTTTTATGTTATCATATGACACCTTCCACAATCGAATAGACTCTGAACATGCTCTCAGTCCGTAATCAGACCGTTCATTGCACTTCAATGATTCGGATTCGCCGGCCGCGGTGGCGGAGGGGACGGAGGCGCTTCAGTCACGGTCTGCACGGCCACTACGGTCGGGGGTTCGAATCCCCCTCGGGCATGGATATTTGTGACGTCTTTAGTATAAGGTAGTTCATAAGTAGTTTGTAAGTTTAGGGACTGATGACCCCGTAGTTAAGTCCCATAGACTCTACAAACATTTGAACATTTTTAATTCGGATTCTACACACCTCTACGTAATTGTTCCACGATGTTAACGATTCCAGAGCAAGTAGACATCGATTCTTCAATTTCTCCAGGCGTATTTTATGACGTAAAAAATCTCGGGTGAACAGGCTGGTATGAGTGGGCTTAGAACTCAACATTTCGGCAGTAGACCACATTGCCATCATCCGGTGTGCTGATGTATTGGCACGCGGTGAGTACATATCATGTCCTCGTACTTTGAGACTCATACAAATATGAAAAAGCTCGTCAAAGATATGCTAATCTGTTCCTTGAGAAGGAATATTCCTTCGGCAACTATTTTTTCGCAGTATTGTCCAACTGTTCACTGAAAGTGGAAGTGTTAAACTCAGAGAAAGAGTCCGCCCGCGAACTGTGGCGAACGAAAATAACATATTGAAAGTTTTAGCTTCGGTTGCCGTAAATCCTCACAATAGCTCTCGGAAGATTGCGCGACATTCAGAATTTCCTCAAGGAAGTGTTCATAAATGGCATGCATTTCACGCAGTTTGAAAACGGCCTGCTATGTTAAAACCTTTTGTGATCATGTGGCGGTGTATGAACTCTGTGTAAATACTTTCTAGCCATGTGGGGCCCAATTTCTAATTGGTGATATGTTCATTTTTGTACAGTGCATGTAAAAATATTCTCATCGTTTCCTTCCGTGAGTGATATTTGTCCCACGTGGTTGGTTCATAGAACAAAGCCTTCAGCTTCCACTCTTGTTTGTTCCATGCCCATCAGACAAGTAACTATGCGGGTGTCCTTCTGATTTCCACTAATATTTCGCGATCTTCTCTCCCCGCCTATTTTAATTTTGCTGTTTCTTCTCCGACTTGTAGTACGCACTCTGTCTTTGTCAGTAATTCTCTCTGAGGCTTGTACAGCCTATTTCAATAGCTTCCTTATGTAATTCTAAACATTTCTATGGATTGCATGCTGTAATTCTTAATTTTATTTTTCCGACTTTGTAATTATTTCATTTTCACGAGTTTTTTAGACTGGACTTCATCCGTCTCTGTAAGCGCTCCCTATCGCGTGTAGCTGCATTTCTTTCGCTTCTCCATGTAATTCTAAACATTTCTATGGGTTGCATGCCGTAATTCTTATTTTTATTTTTCCGACTTCGTGATTATTTCATTTTTCTGGTTTTTCTGAGACAGGACCTCATCCGTCTCTGTAACCGCCCCCTATCGCGTGTAGTTGTATTTCATTCGCTTTTTGATCTAATTCTAAGCATTTCTATGGGTTACATGCTGTAGTTAAGTTTCTTTATTTTTCTGAAACTGAATTTATTCAACTTTATCGGTTTTCGGAACCACATGGGTCCGAGTTCGGACTTTCGATGTTTGCAGCTAGTCACCTGAATTCACGCCACTTCTCATATAATACCAGTACCTAGATCAATTTCTAACAGACTGTAAATTTAGAATCCACCGTGATTTTGTATAATGAATCCGATTTTTAACCACTTCACCTTCAGTGGAGTGCGTTCATGTAAAGTAGCCGTGTGTCGCCGTTAGCGTGTGCGCTTCCCTCTTTTATTTAATACTGTTCTTCACAAGTGCTGGGAACAAGCTCAGATGCAATTTTTCTTATGTCCGTTGCGTCATAAATGGTTTCTTAGCCAACTTTCTAAGATAACTTCAGTTGTGGTGGCTTGCTTATTAATGTCTGTATGTAATAACGTGTGAGCTGCTACCTATAGTCACCACTGTAGTATTAACTTCCTCGTATTGAAGTAATTTGAAACGAGTCAGTTCTCAATTTGGACCAGGGAACAAGGTTTTGTAGCAGGGAGTAACCGGTAGTTCACACGGACCATATTTGCTAATTTTAGTGATAAAACAAAGCTCTTGTTTCGTACAGTGGTCGACTTTTAATAGTAATGGTGGTTCTCCCGATGATAGCGCTACTAAAGCAGAGTTAATAAACACACCTTTTCCAAACTCATTCACCAAAGAAGATGAAACCAATATTCCAGTTTTCGAATAACAAACAGATGCCAGAATAAGTAAGGTTGAAGTAGATATCCTCAGAGTAGTGCAGCAACTAAAATCACTTAACAAGAACAAATCTTTTGATCCGGAGTGTATACCCATTAGATTTATATCTGATTATGCAGAAGCGATAGCTCCTTACCTAACAGCCATATACAACTTCGCTCAAAGAAGGATCTGTACAAAAAACTGGAAAGTTGCACACCTACATTCAAGAAAGGTAGTAGGAGTAACCCACTAAACTACAAACCTATTTCATAGACGTCCATTTGCAACAGGGTTTTGTAACATAGCCGGCCGCGGTGGCCGAGGGGACTGAGGCGCTCCAGTCACGGTCTGCACGGCCACTACGGTCGGGGATTCGAATCCCCCCTCGAGCATGGATATTTGTACCGTCCTTAGTATTAGTTAGTTCATAAGTAGTTTGTAAGGTAGGTTAGGGATTGATGACCCCGTAGTTAAGTCCCATAAGCTATACAAACATTTGAACTTTTTTTTATTTATTTATTTATTATTTTTTTTTTTTTTAGCATACCCTGTATTTAAATATGATGAATTATCTCGAACAGAATGATCTATTGACCCAAGGTCGACATGGATTTAGGAAATATAGTTCATGTAAATCACAAGTAGCTATTTACTTACACGAAGTGATGAATGCTATCGACAAGGGTTCTCAGATTAATTCCGTATTTCTTGATCTCCAGAAGACTTTATCACCGTACCTCACAAACGGCGTCGTTATGGTATATCGCCCCAAATTTTCGGCTGGATAGGGATTTCCTGTTCAGAGAGGACAAAGCATTTAGTAATCGATGATAAGCCATCGACTAAAACGCAGGTGATACCGGGGTTTCCACATGGTAGTGTTGTTGATCCTCTGCTGCTTCTTATTTACATAAACGCTTTGTGAGAAAATCTAAGCAGTTCTCTTAGGTTGTTTGCAGACGACACCGTCATTTACCGACTAGTAAAATCATCTGAAGATCAAAACCAACAGCAGAACGATCTGAATAAGATATCAGTATGGTGTAAAAATTGGTAATTGACTGTAAATAATGAGAAGTGTGAATTCGTCCACATGAGTACGAAAAGAAATCCGTTAAACTTTGTTTACAAGATAAATCAATCAAAAGTTAAGGCCGTAAACTCCACAAAATACCTAGGAATTACAATTACTTCAGACTTAAACTGGAAAGAACAAGTAGATAATGTCGTGGGAAAGGCGAACCGGAGACTGCGTTTTATTGGCAGAACCTTTAAAAGATGCAACAGAAGTACTAAAGAGACTGCACACACTACGCTTGTCCTTCCTTTTTTGGAGTAGGGGAGAAAGTGTTACGGAAATGATAGAGGATCTGGGATGGGAATCATTACAACGGAGCTTATCGCTGCGGTGTGGGCTACTTACGAAATTCCAATCGCCAACATTCTCCTCAGAATGCAAAAATACATTGTTGATTCCCACTTGCATAGGTAGAAAAGATCATCAGAATAACATAAGAGTAATCAGAGCCCAAAAGGAGAGATTGAGGTGTTCTTTCTTTCAGCGCGCTATTCGCGTACGGAATGGGAGATAAATAGTATACAGGTGGTTCGATGAATCCTCTGCCAGGCACTTAAATGTGATTTGTAGAGTATTCCATGGACGTAGATAACCAGAATTTCTTTGGATTTTCTGCTAGATTAAGAGACAGGTTTTCGTTGTTGAAACTAGTATAAGTTTCTCGCATTGAAGTCTACAACTACATCTACATAGATACTCTGCAAATCACATTTCAGTTCCTGGCAGAGGGTTCATCGAACCACTTTCATAACTTTTCTCTACCGTTCCATTCTTTAACAGCGCGCGGGAAGAAAGAACACCCAAATCGTTCCGTTTTCGATCTGATTTCTCTTAATTTATTGGGATGGTCATGTCTCCCTAAGTAGGTGGGTGCTAGCAAAATATTTTCACATTCAGAAGTAAAAGTCGGTGATTGAAACTTCGCAAACAGATCACGCCGAAATGAATAACGTCTCTCTTTTAATGATTTCCACCCCAATTCGTGCAACATTTCCGTGACGCTTTCCCCCCCGTAACGTGATAAAACAAAACGAGCTGCCCGTCTCTGAACCTTCTCAGTGTCTTCCGTCAGTCCCACCTGGTGAGGGTCCCACAAGGGGCAACAGTACTCCAGGAGAGGACGCACAAGTGTGATGTAGGCAGTCTCTTTGGTGGAGCTGGTGCATCTTCGATGCGTTCTGCCAATGAAACGTAACCTTTGGTTCGCCTTCCCCACAATATCGTCCTCGCACCGCGCCGCTGCCGCTGCGATGGCCGTACCGCGCTGGGCGCTGCCCGGGAGTTGAACCCAGGTCCTCCTCCTCCTCCCGCTACTGCCGCTTTCCCCTCCAGACGGTCACAGGAGCGCTTCAGCTGTGGTCGCGTCCTTTCGTCCACACTACGCTCCTGGGTGAGTAACTGGCTGCAGTCTTACCGCGCCATGCGTTGGTTCGACGTCCGGTTGCGCTGCTGTCGAGGCCAGGACCCCGCTGGCCGTTGCGTCACGCTGGGCCGCCGCTGTTCCTCTGGCTGGATCTCTCATTGGGATGCCGTGTCGATCGTGATGATCGGCTGCTGGCCGCGCTGTGTCCAAGTGCTTCCAGCCTGCGACAGACTCAGTTTTGCGATAAAAATAATAATTGTTGTCGACGAGGAGCAAAGTTACGCAAGACAGAGGCGTAGCGGCCGGCGGACAGCCGCACCACAGCGTCAGCTACTACGATGAACCGCGGCGTCAGCTAGACGCCATGCACGCACGCACACTCCACTCGCCTACAGCCGTTTGTAAGCTCTAATGTAAATAAACTGTTTCGTTATACTGGACCACTGTTTTATTGCCACCTCATATCCCGAGTTGAGTACTGAGCTCTCAGCCCAAATGGAACTATTTAATATTCACAGAATATATGACATCAACTGCGATTGGGCAAAGCTGAAAATGTGTACCCAGCCGGGATTCGAACCCGGGTCTCCTGCTTTCTAGGCAGTTGCGCTGACCCCTACACCACTGGGGACACAGTGATCACCGTACCTGCAAGGACTGCCTAAGCACGCCTCCCGTCAGACACAAATTCCCAGCTTCGCCCTACCCACATTTTCAGCTTTGCCCAATCGCAGTTGATGTCATATATTCTGTGAATATTAAATAATAATAACAGCAGGATCAGAAGTGACGTCTGTTCTTTCGGAAGTTTGAGTCTCCATAACTACGAGTTTGAGTACTGTGGGCAGGGCGTAGCTGGGAATTTGTATCTGACGGGAGACGTGCTTATGTAGTCCTTGCAGGTGCGGTGATCACTGTGTCCCCAGTGCTGTAGGGGTCAGCGCAACTGCCTAGAAAGCAGGAGACCCGGGTTCGAATCCCGGCTGGGTACACATTTTCAGCTTTGCCTAATCGCAGTTGATGCCATATATTCTGTGAATATTAAATAATAACAACTGCAGGATCAGAAGTTACGTCTGTTCTTTCGGAACAGACGCCACATGTATACAAATGGAACTAGACTAGCCATACTGACATAGACGAAGTCTGGGTGTGGAACATTCGTCATTTGGTGTGAAAACCAACAAATAGTGCCCAGACACGTTACAGTATAAATCTCTCGATTACTACTGATATTATGTCTTTGAAAGAAAGCCATAACTGATCTACACTCGCATTTTTAGTTTCGAAAGACTGGAGACTATCACTCAGGAAAGAATAGATATATTTTTCGTTTATTTTTTGTGCATTTGGGAATTTTTATATTCAGTCTCCCTACTACAACTCTATGTTCGCTAATCCCTGTATCTGTTTTGATGCTCTTTATTAGCTCAGGATTATTTGTTGCTAGGAGATCAAGGGTATTTTTGCAACCATTTATTATTCTAGTGGGTTCATGAGGTAACTGTTCGAAGTAGTTTTCAGAAAAAAGCATTCAGAACTAGTTCGGACGATGTTTTATATTTGCCGGAGGTTTTGAATACGTATTAATGCCAAGACATAGAGGGTGTGTGCCAAGCCTGCTAGACTGCTGAGTATCCAACACCAGTAATCTTTTTTTAAATTTCCACCAGAAGGCGTCACCCTTGCAGGGCAGTGTTTCGCGGTGACAGGAAGTGACCAACTCAAATGACTGCAGTTGCCTCCTGCAATTATATGGCAATAAGGATTCAGTCTTACAACAGCTTTGTGGAGTGTTTGGGAAGATGATGGATACATTCTCCTTACGTCACATAACTACCCAAACTGCTGGTATTCTGTGGGAGGCAGGGCGGGGTCCGTAGTTGACGCTTCTGCGGCTTCGGTCCAGTCTGGGTTCGCCCCCAGGAACCGCTTAAGAGCGCAGGAGACACTGGTTGACAGAGGAGAGCCGAAACTGGTCAACCCGTGCAGAAAGGGGGGGGGGGGTGAGCAGCAATGGCCGGCGTCACGGAGATGATCTCATGACCGGACTGGCAGGTGTTGCTGAGATCGCCACACTCTTAACTTAAAAATAAATAATAAACCACAGTTGGGAAGAAAAGCATTTTTGAAAAAGAGAGATTTGCTAACATCGAATATTAATTTAAGGGTTAGGAAGTCTTTTCTGAAGGCATTTGTGTGGAGTGTTCCTTTGTACGGGAGTGAAACATGGACGATAAGCAGTGCGGACAGGAAGAGAATAGAGGCTTTTGAAATGTGGTGTTACAGAAGAATGCTGAAGATTAGGTGGGTAGATCGCAGTACTAATGAAGAGGTACTGAACAGAATTGGTGAGAAAAGGAATTTTTGGCATACCCTGACTAAAAGAAGGGATCGCTTGGTAGGACACATTCTTAGACATCGAGGAATCGTAAATTTAGCATTGGAGGGAAGTGTGTGGGGTAAAAATCGCAGAGGGAGACCAAGAGACGCGTATAGTAAGCAGATTCAAGTGGATGTGGGTTGCCGTTCTTATGAGGAGATGAAAAGGCTTGCTCAGGATAGAGTAGGGTGGAGAGCTGCATCAAACCAGTCTCCGGACTGAAGACCATAACAACAACAAACCACAGTTTTATGTTCCGTTAATTTTGAAGGCACGTGAAATCTCAAACATAATTGGTGCATCTCATGAACAAACAATATTTTCATAATCTTTAAAACTTGAAAAGTTAACTTTCTCAGTATCTGAATATAGTAAAATTAAACTTAAAAACTACCAACTTTTAAATGCTTCATGCGATTTCAACAGCCTATGTCTTAAATGATAGGTTATCACCTCAACATATAATCTTGAAAGCAACATAGTTTTATCTACTTCAGGAGTTATCACACTCGTTGTATCACATTATTATGAAAATATAGCCAGGTCAATGTCTTCTCCACAGTACCTCAGCAGTTGCATGCGGCATGATGTGCCCTTCTCGCCCTAAAGTTCGTGTAATTATTTAATGAATATTTGTCCATTTTGACAATAACTTTACGTAAATATTATATAATATGAGCAGTCAAGTGCATGAAGCTGGCTTCTTTATTATTTATTTATTTGTTTCATACACTATTTGTACTGTTGATAAATAATCGCAAGGTGACTGAATGTTTATAACTTCGCCATCCTCTCCAAAGGTAGCAGAGTTCTTAACATCAAAGATTTCTTTTGACTTAACATTGACCACTTTCTCCCTAACTTAACATTTTGACAATATTCTATTTAATATTGTCAAAATGTTAAGTTATGAAGAAAGTAGTCAAAGTTAAGTCAAAGGAAACCTTTGATGTTAAGAACTCTGCTACCTTTGGAGAGGATGGCGCTGAGCCAGTGCGCAAGAGGCTAGGGCAGAAAGCGGCTGTGATCGAGTAAAACACTTGCGTCGTTCGTGTCGAGAGCTCCCTGAGGCTATAGACACACTTTCACTTTGGAAGAAGGGCGGCCTGCCAGGGTAACTTAAGTGCTTTGCTTGCCGCTGTGTTAGAATAATCTCCGGTAAGCGGCCGCTGTGACAAGGACACATGAGGGCCAGTCTGAGAACTTTTTCCGACTCCAGTATGGATTCTGCACGAGAACTGCCGCGGCGGAGCGCCCGAGCGCATTGAGGCGCTACGCTGCGATGCGCGAGGCCGTTCCCCGTCGGAGACTCGAATCCCCCCTCGGGCATGGATGGTTGTACTGTCTTTAGTATAAGGTACTTCAGGGACTGATGACACCGCAGTTAAGTTTCATAAGCTTTACAGACTTTGAACATTTGCACGAGAATTTATGAGTTTTGATTTGTTATTCGTTGGACTAAGATATGAGCTATCTTGAGCTGAAGGTTATTTCCTGTTGTGTGATCGCGAAATGGACTAAGTGTCTCAACATCGTCCATGATTACTCAGTTGGGTATTTTGGCACCATTCTCATAACACAGGTAACGCATCTGTTCTGCTAACTTTATCAGGTTTATTTCTAGTTATTACTATTGTTTGCACAGAATCGCTTCGTGTATTTGTTTGAATAAATATTATTCAGTCGAGTTATCTGGCGTTTGCTACATTATTTGCAAACGTTGGAATAAAACCTCGCCGGCCGCGGTGGCCGACGAGACTGAGGCGCTCCAGTCACGGTCTGCATGGCCACTACGGTCGGGGGTTCGAATCCCCCCTCGGACATGGATATTTGTGCCGTCCTAGTTCGTAAGTAGTTGATAAGTAGTTTGTAAGTTTAGGGACTGATGACCCCGTAGTTAAGTCCCATAAGCTTAACAAACATTTGAACATTTTGAATAAAACCTCTTTTATTCACTAATCATTTATCTTCATTTTACATTTAATTACTGCTTCGCAAATGACTAATCATGTATCTTCATTTTACATTTAATTACTGTTTCGCAAATGACAGCCGATGCATAGAGTGTTTGACTGTGTGATCACAGGAACAAGGTACTGTTTGCAGATAAAATACTTGCTGGACATGAAAGCAGGCTTATACGGTTTCACACTGAGACGACATCGAGCCATGTTTCAGAGTCGTACATAGCCCAATACGTGTAAGTTTGTTTGGCGAATACAGCTGTTTTGCTCAACATGTATAGACAACGTAAAGTCGCAAGCGCGTCAAAACGTTGACTCATTGCACGTTTTTCGGAAGCATATAATGGACCTCTGCACCGGACTTGATTTGACGACTTCAGCGTCCGGAAATCGGAAGATAGTTATGCATTGTGGTCACCAAAGTTACTTTTCAAAGATGAAAATAATAGTGAGAGCGTTCCCAGGCAAAATAATGGGATTTTGTTAAGTCTTTTTCTGGTTTTCCGGTTGTGTGTTGCGATTCAGTAAGGGTGCACGAGGGAGCGATCACACATTAGCCATCAGCTATCTAGAGCTAGTGTCTGATGAGCAACGTGAACTTGAAGATGCCTGCGAGCAATAATTTATTCTCATGGAAACTACTAGTGTGGTGCTGTTGTGTGTTGAACCACTGAATTTGAACTGGAATTCCGATCTTTTTTTCTGAGTACGTCAGTGGCGGAAATTGCTGGGAACTGGATGGAGGTTGTACGTTTTCCAGGCCCAGAGGACAGACCTCAGAATCCTTTTAAAAGTAAACAGACAACTACAGACCTTTCTTTTTTTGCGACTAAATGGCGAGCTATGTAATCCCGCCTCGCGAGTCAAACTAAGGCCAGTGACCATTATTCACGCTTGTTTCAAAGGCAGGCAGTGCTGCGAATTGATCCGAGTTGATCTGCGCGGAAGTACGACACGGCATTCGCCACGCGCGCCCAAGTTCTGGTTGCGGCCGCGAGTGACGTCACGGAAACTCCAAGGACGGTTGAGAGGAAAGTTTCGACGTATCTCTGAAGTGTTTGTCTCTTAGTATTGCACCTCATGTTGCCACTATTCTAATTTCAAATGCCCATCTACACTCTACTTGCATTACATTCCACAAAACAACGGAATATGTCTGGATACTGTTTAATTATTTAGAAACGTGCAATACCGGCAAAAGATAGAGAAAATAAGTTTGGTATCGTTTTCTTTGACTCTCTGTTGGCACAGCTCTAGTCCTATTGCAATATTATACCAAACTTCAGAGAGAACTGGCCCCTGACGTTTGGAAAACCGGGCCATTTCACAGTGACAAATACTGAAATTCCATTTTACAATTTTAACTATACACAGCTGCAAGAGACCATGATTAATAACTATGTGCACCTCAGTTTTCTTTTTAAATATTTTAATTTTAGTCTTTTCGTTATATGGGAAAATATATGATGAACTCTTCTAGTTGTAAATTCTTCTCATGCATGTTGCCACTCGTTTATTATGCAAAGTTTTGTATTGTTATTGTTCATGATTCTGGAACCCAAAATTAAATAAAAACTGCTTATATTTTGTCATCTCATCCATTAGGAAGCACAATTGTATCTCACAGTTATATCAAGTGGGTGTCCTCCAAGAATCTGAAAACCATTTTCAAGACGTTGCTGTTTGTAAGCGCAGGAGAGTAATACCTACATACTTCAATGTAGCTCACGTCAGAGAAGTCCTGCAGTGTGCCCATACAGATGCCCCTAAACTGAATGTTCCACTGAAGACAAGACTAGTATACACCTACACAAAACACATCTGTATCCTCTAATGTTTACTGGTTCCACGGGTTATCACGTACATAATTTTTACTGCCTTCGGAAATACTGTGACTATATATATGTCGAAAACTTTATATCCTCATCAACACTAATAGACAACTGATGTGACATGTAACCTAATGGAAGATAAAAATACTGTTACTCCCATCCTACAGGCCTCGAAAGGTGCAAGTGGTGCCGACCGGCCGGCGTGTCATCCTCCGGCTGAGGGGTCAACAGATGCCGTCAGGAAGGGAGCGGCGCCCGGCTCTCCTGGCCGTAGTTTCGGTTTCCGCGACCGCAGCCGCTGCTTCTCGGTCAAGCAGCTCTTCGATTGGACTCACCAGGCCTGAGTGCACCCCGCTCGCCAACAACTGGCGGCTAACCCGGAGAGTGACCCATCCACGAGCTAGCCAAGTCCAACAGTGCTTAATTTCGGTGATCCAGCGGGAAACGTTGCATCCAACGACAGACAGCTTTCGGCTAATGTGAGTCTGAGTTGTGACATAAAGGGCATTACCGCATTTTTTACTGATTATGCAACATCAACGAGGTGAAGCCCGATATTTTCCTTAGCTGAGGTGTATTCATTGTGTATTATATTACATCTCTCAGTTCCGGTAGAGGCCTTGGCTACAATACAAGAATTACTATAGTTATCTTACCCATTAATATAGCTCATATGTAAGTAATGCTTGATGGCTCCTCCAATTGTCTCCTAAATCTTTCCTATTAACTACAAATAGCAGAGGGCTTATAACACTTTGTTGTCGATAGTTTAGGGTTAATAGATTTGACCGTCTCTTTGGTTGACAGCCTCTGCTTGCACTCATTTCCTCTCTACTGTTTGTTGCAGCCTACTAGGCACCTCCGACCCCTCTCAACCACCCCTACCTCCTTCTGAGGGACTAGGCCACTTTGACGTCCAGCTATTTTTGACACACTATCGTATCCCACTACCACCGCCACCATCCCTCTCCTCTCACCTCCTACCTTCTTCCCTTTCTTCAACAATTACAGAAAAATTGTAGGCAAACAATTGTACATCCTCGCAGGTAAAATATGTTCCATTTACATTCAATATTTTTGGGACACCGTCGTAAAGTAATTCGAAGAAACCCTTATTAGGTGTTCCAGTAAATGGATTAAGGGAACATACATTACTGGCCATTAAAATTGCTACACCAAGAAGAAATGAAGATGATAAACAGGTATTCATTGGACAAATATATTGTACTAAAACTGACATGCGATTACATATTCACGCAGTTTGAGTGCATAGATCCTGAGAACAACCACCTCTGGCCATAATAACGGCCTTTATACGCTTGCGCATTGAGTCAAACAGAGCTTGGATGGCGTGTACAGGTACAGATGTCCATGCAGCTTCAACACGATACCACAGTTCATCAGGAGTAGTGACTGGCGTATTGTGACGAGCCAGTTCCTCGGCAACCATTGACCGGATGTTTTCAATTGGTGAGAGATCTGGAGAATGTGCTGGCCAGGACAGCAGTCGAACATTTTCCGTATCCAGAAAGACCCGTACAGGACCTGTAACTTGCGATCGTGCACAAGCAGTTCCAATGCGACGGGGTGGGTTAGTCGGCCGATGAGTTTCTCTCATAACACCAGCAAGGAAGTGCACTGCTCGTGTTGACTGCACTTCTTTCACACTTAGAAGGTCGAAGTTCTGAAAAGGCCTCGAGGGAGGCTTCCAGATATCTTGGAGTGAGCCAAAGCGATGTTGCTCGGACATGGAGGAGGTTCAGAGACACAGCAACTGTCGATGATGTGGCTCGCTCTGGCTACCACGGCAGCTGGCAACCGCTAGTCACGGGTTTCTGGTCAGGAGAACCCTCAGAGGGACGCCACCGCTGTGAGTAATGATTTTCGTGCAGCTGCAGGACGTCGTGTGTCGACTAAATTGTACATAACACATGGAGCTAGGTGGCGCAGTGGAGACACACCGGACTCGCATTCGGGAGGACAGTAGTTCAAATCCACATTCGGTCATCCAGATTTAGATTTCCATAACCCACTCCAGGCAAGTGCTGGGTTGATCACTTTGAAAGAATACGGCAAATTTCCCTCCTCATCCTTGTCGAAACAATCTGCGTTCGCTTCTAATGTTCACGCTGTCGACGGAGTGTTAAACACTAGTCTTCCTTTCTCTCATTCGTACGTAAAAGATTCCACGATATGCAACTTTACTGCCGATTCCCATGGAGAGGTCCGGCTTTGAAACCTAGACACTGTGTAGCACTGTACAGATGGGCCCAACAGGATGCTACCCACGTATTAGACTCGCATCTGCCTTCAACCAGACAACAGAAGGAGACTTTTCTGGAGGTATCCTCGTCAGCCTGGACGTCTCAGACACAGCGTTCGCTGAGTACAGCTAAGTGGCGGCTTCCTGGTGTTTTGGGGTGGCGTTAAGTGGGGCCCCGAAGACCACGGGTGGTCGCGGAAGGCAGTAAAGCGGCTACACGATACAGGGACGACGTCCACCGACGTACAGTGCAACTGTATCGGCAGCAGTGGAGGACAATTCTGGCGCTCATCGTGCACATCTTGTGGAAGCGGTCCATCATGACAACGACTTCGCAAGATTAGAATGCCCAGCGCGTTCTCCAGGCATGAAGCTTGTGAAGCTTGTCGAATGTGCCTCACATACACCGAAAACGGCTGTCTCTGGCCGAGACCACCCATCAACCAATCTGGGACATCAATTTTGCTATTTCCTGGTTTTGTTTGAAATGTTTTGTTTTTTCCATATTTATCCTTTAATTTTCTGACTGACTGACAAACATACTGAAGAAACATGGACTCCACTTAGCATATAAAACTGCCCAATCTGTACAAAACAAATCTACAACCAAAAATCGAGAAAGATAAGGCCAAGGATCAGGAATATACAAATTTGGATGCCAAAACTGTGATTCAGAGTACATACGAATGACATGCAGAGAATACGATACAAAGAACATATTAGACGTTGGAAATATGCAATAAACCACTCCAAATTTGCCGAACACTTAAAAGAACACCATCATTACCCAACCAACATAGACCAAGACATGAAAATTATCAGGACCAACAACCACAACAAACACCTCATACAAACGCAAGACAACTGCTATGACAGTAATTAAAGAGATAAATTCACACGCACGCACACACACACACATACACTCTCAAACAAACTCACACAAAATTTCATTAAAAAATGAGATAAACACATCTATTGCTCTCTTTCCCCCCATCCTCCTTCCCCCCCCCTCTCTCTCTCTCTCACACACACACACACACAATAATAATTAATAAATATATCAATAACTAGTGCAGTTCTTTATGCAATTACATAGGACACACACACAGAGAATAAAGCAAAGATAGGAGAAACACACATTCAACAGTTGGCAACCAACCAAAGCAAAAGCACAACATAAACAAAATGGTATGTGCCTAGTGGGCCTACCTGTGAAGTACTGAAAAACAAAAACGCAAAAGGAACATAACTGAAGCGAAACAACATGAACCCACCAATCAGCACTACATGTAAAGCAGGATACACGAAGTATTGTAAGTAATAACACCCAAATATTAGTAAATAAACTTAAATAACTCACTAGAATTGTTTGTAAGCTAAAATGCTAAGAAACGTAAAAAAAGAAGAAGAAGAAAAGAGAAAGTAAATATTGTACAACATAACCATGTATATATTACAGGCCACTGATGATTCCTTCCAAATAAAGGTGAAATGCATATGGCAAAAAAAATCTCTTGTTAGTCATTTGTATAGACGTAAAACACAAACATCTACACTATAATATAGTAAAGCAACTGTGCGAAGACAGGACAAAAACGAACTAACAATATAACTATAGACTTATTTCTGTGCCATCGGTTTTTTTCTTGAGTTATTTTAAAGGCTGTATATTCAAGGTTAATTGATCATTTCAGTTCACATAATTTGTTGTCGAACGTACAGTTTGGTTTCAGAAGTGGTTTAACGACTAAAAATGCTATATTTTCGTTTCTCTGTGAGGAACTTGATGGGTTAAGTAAATCGCTGCGAAAGAAGTCGTCTGTCTTGATTTAACAAAGGCGTTTTATTGTGTTTATCACAAAATATTATTGCAGAAGCTGGAACATTATCGAATGTTAGAGGAGTAGTTTACAACTGGTTCAGCTCTTATTTTAATAGCAGACAGCAGAATGTAATTCTTCATAGTATTGAAAATGGCTATAACGTACAGTCACAATGGAGTACAGTTAAGTGTGGGTTGCTGCAGGGGTCTGTTTTGGGACCGCTGCTGTTTCTTATTTATATAAATGATATACCTTTGAGTGTAACAGGTGATTGAAAATATTTTTGTTTGCTGATAATACCGGCCTGGTAGTGAAGGATTTTGTTTGTAATATTAACATAATATCTAATAGTGCAGTTCAAGACGTAAGTTCATGGCTGTACAATTTCTAACCCCTAATTTAACAAAATCTGACATTTTGATCACACATAATTTGCATATGAGAATGAGACTGAACAGTTCAGTTTTTAGGTGTTCAGATAGATAGTAAGTTGTTGTGGAAAGCCCATGTTCAGGAACTTGTTCAAAAAATAAATTCTGTTGTATTTACAGTGGAACAGTATCTGAAATACGTGATTTTTCAACACGAAAAGTAGTCTACGATGCTTACTTTCATTCATTTACCACGCAAGGCGTTATTTTTTGGGCCAACTCGACTGATTAAAAAGGGATATTTTTGGTTCAGAAATGGGGGGTTCGAGCAATATGTGGCGTAAGTTCGCAAACGTCGTCTCGACCCCTTTTCAGTAGTCTGGGAATTCTGACATTGGCGTCACAAGACGTATTTTCGTTAACGTCTTTTTTTGTTAACAATATCACATTATTCCAAAGAGTTAGCAGCTTTGACTCTGTGAACACTAGACAGAAATCTAATCTACATATGGATTACACCTCCTTGACTCTTGTGCAGAAAGGTTTGTAGTATTCTGCAGCATCCATTTCCAATAAGCTGCCACAAGAACTCAAGAATCTTAGTACTAACTAGCCCACGCGTTTTCGAATCTAAACTGAAGAGTTAACTCGTGGCTCACTCCTTTTATGCTGTCGGGGAATTACTGGAAAAATGAGATGTAATTCCTCTTATTCGTTATTGATTCTTTTTACTTAGGCTTAAGATTGTCATGTGGATAGGACTACCTAAAGTTTATATATTACTATTGTTGTGTTAAACTTCATGTACTGACGTGTCTCATAGCAATGGAATGTTGCTCCTCAATTAGGTCCTACGAAACAGAAAACGGTATTTTTATTACAGTACAGTCCCGAAAACTCGGCACTCACTAACCCGGCAGTTCGGATAACTGGTCCACCCCTCCTGCACACCCCCTGGAATTATTACGTGATCGCAGACTGTAGGATAGATCTGAAATCGTAGCGTGTAGCAGCTACAGGCTACGTATGGACCTAGAAATCATCTTTTCTTGTGCCACATACATTCTATTTCAGAAATTTTTGAGTTTCATTAATGCAGTATGTATGTGCATCTTCATACCTAAAAACAGTCATGATCAAAAGTACGGGAGTGCATTTTTTCACAGTGCCGTTTAAAATCAGCGTAGGCGTGATGGGAAAAAAATGAACTCGGTTACAGAACCAAGCCGGCCGTGGTGGCCGAGGGGACTGAGGCGCTTCAGTCACGGTCTGCACGGCCACTGCGGTCGGGGGTTCGAATCCCCCTCGGACATGGATATTTGTGCCGTCCTTAGTATTAGCTAGTTCATAAGTAAGATATTGTGTTAAATGTATTAGGTGTTATCGTATTCCATCAGTTATATTGTATTCTAAAGTATCAGGTTTTTTTTTTTTTTTTTTTTTTTTTTTTTTTTTTTTTTTTTTTTTTTCGGTAACCCGGCATTTTCACAAACTCGGTCAGTCTTCGGACCACATTAGACCGAGTTTTCGGGACTCTACTGTATTAGGAACCGGTTTGAGTACAACGTGCTCTAGGTTAACAGGTATTATTATACCTGTTTTCATTACTTTTCTTTACAAATGAAATATTTCTCTGATATATCATTTGAAATCCATTTGAGGCAACAATTTTGTCGATACTCCCTATGAAGACACCCCTAGCAGGTACTGAAACCTGGTGAAGAGCTTTAACTTGTGGGCTCGCATTGCCTGGTGTACGTCCGCAGTCGCCCGAGCTGCTGCCGGCCCCAGCATGTGACCCGTGGCGCCTGCCGGCTAACTGCAGGCGAGCGCTCCGCTGCGTGTGTGTGCTCAGCGTCAGCCGCAGGACACGCGAGCGACCGTAACCAGCCGTTGCTGTTGAGCGCGGGCAGCGGCCACTGCGACTGCAGCGCCAGTGCCGCACGGCGGTGTGGCGTGCGGTGAGCAGCCCGCGGCCGCCGCCAGCGATGCCACCAGTCCCGTTGGCGGCTCCATTCTCCTTTCATGCTTCGCAGAGTAATCTAACACGTGGGCCGTAAAACTGTTAGTTTACTACTTGCTTATATCCATTACTGCTTCTTTTACAACATAAATTATACTACCCGTCTCCTCTCAGATTCTTCCGTCAACATGTTCGACACATATATTGCACTAATTTTCTCCTGACTTCCCCTTCGAACGTATACAGGTTGTTACAAAAAAAGGTACAGACAAACTTTCAGGAAACATTCCTCATACACAAAGAAAGAAAATATGTTATGTGGACATGTGTCCGGAAACGCTTAATTTCCAAAATGTTCAAATGTTTGTTAAGCTTATGGGACTTAACTACGGGGTCATCAGTCCCTAAACTTACAAACTACTTATCAACTACTTACGAACTAGGACAGCACAAATATCCATGCCCGAGGGGGGATTCGAACCCCCGACCGTAGTGGCCGTGCAGACCGTGACTGGAGCGCCTCAGTCCCCTCGGCCACCGCGGCCGGCGCTTAATTTCCATGTTAGAGCTCATTTTAGTATTTCTCTTTAAATGTAAATTGAAATAATCCGTGCAGACAATTGTCAAAATACCCAATTGTTTCGTCAGTATGTACTGTACTTCCTCGATTCACCGCCAGTTGGGCCAATTGAAGGAGTGTAATGCTGACTTCAGTGCTTGTTTTGACATGTGACTCATTGCTCTACAGTACTAGCATCAAGCATATCAGTACGTAGCATCAACTGGTTTGTCTTCAGCACGAACGTGGTTTTGCAGTCAGTCCCAATGTTTACAAATATGGAGTTGCCAGATGCCCATTTGATGTATGGATTAGCACGAGGCAATAACCGTGGCGCGGTACGTTTGTATCGAGACAGATTTCCAGAACGAAGGTGTCCCGACAGGAAGACGTTCGAAGCAATTGATCGGCGTCTTAGGGAGCACGGAACATTCCAGCCTACGGCTCGCGACTGGGGAGGACCTAGAACGACGAGGACACCTGCAATGGACGAGGCAATTCTTCGCGTAGTTGACGATTACCCTAATGTCAGCGTCAGAGAAGTTGCTGCTGTACAAGGTAACGTTGACCACGTCAGTGTATGGAGAGTGCTACGGGAGAACCAGTTGTTTCCGTACCATGTACAGCGTGTGCGGACACTATCAGCAGCTGATTGGCCTCCACGGGTACACTTCTGCGAATGGTTCATCCAACAATCCATATACTAAAATGAGCTCTAACATGGAAATCAAGCGTTTCTGGGCACATAACATATTTTCTTTCTTTGTGTGTGAGGAATGTTTCCTGAAAGTTTGGCCGTACCTTTTTGTAACACCCTGTATAATTCGTAGAGAGCCTGAATCTGAGATAAAACGCGTTCGTGTGTCAGTCTGAATTTCTACGTTGTAAGTGCTCAGTCTGCTCGACAATGGCTAGACTTGCAGGGCCCTGGAATACGCGAAACTAATCATTTGCTTTGAATGAGATTAATCAACGTGACAGTCACTGATAACACTATGTATAGCCTTTAAAAAGATATTAATTAACCATAGAACAAAGTAAAATTTAATACGAATATGGTGTTATTGTGGTGGTCTTCAGCCCGGAGACTGGTTTCATACCGCTCTCCTCCCTACTCTGTCGCGAGAAAACGTCTTCATCTCCTCATAACAACTGCAAACCACATCTATTTCAACCTGCCCACGATATTCGTCTCTTGTTCTCCCTATGTGATTTTCACCCAATGTCACATTCACAACACTCGCCATTCATTCACGATTACTTGTTTCTAAGAATTTGTCCTACCAATCGATCCCTACTTTCACACTACGCCAAAAATTCCTTTTCTCCGCAATTCTGATCAGTACCTCCTCATTAGTTACACCATCTACCCACCTAATCTTCATCTGTAGCACTAAAGCCTCTATCCTCATCCTGTCTTAACTATTTATGGTTAGCATATTTCTCTTTTTCAAAAACGCTTTTTCCCCCATTGCAATTCTTTAATTTATATCCTCTGTACTGCTAAGATCATATGTTATTTTACTGCCCAAGTAACAAAACTCATCTACCAACTATATTGTTTCGTTACCTAATCTGATTCCTTCAGCACTGCCTGATTTTCTTAGACTTCATTCCATAACTTTTGTTTTTCTCTTGTTAAAGTCCACCATATACGATCCTTTCAAGACACTGTCCATTCCATTCAATTGCTCCTCCAGGACCTTTGTAGTCTCTGACAGAATTATAATGTCATCAGCAAAAAGGCAATGTCTTCATTTCTTCACCCTGAACTAATTCCTTTTCCAAATTTCTCCTTGCTTTTCTTCACAGCTTCTCGATTTACAGACTGAATAACAATGTGGGAAGATTACAACCCTATCTTTCTTCCTCCCAACCAATGCGTCTCTTTCATACCCTTCAACTCTAATAACTGCTGTTTGGTTTATATATAAGCTGAAAATTACCTTCCGTTCCCTATGTTTTAACCCTGCTAACTGCAGAAATTGAAAGAGTGTACTCCAATCAAGATTGTCAAAAAGCTTTCTCCAAATCTACAAAGGCTAGAAATGTAGGTTTGCCTTTCCTTAATCTGTTTTGTAATATAAGTCGTAAGGCGAGTACTGTCTCCCATGTTCCTACATTTCTCCTGAATCCGAACGGATCCTCCCCGATTTTAGCATCTATCAGTCTTTTCATCCTTCTGTAAATAATTCGTGTTAACGCTTTGGAACCAGGGCTTATTAAACTGTCTGCGCCTTCTTTCTTTGGAATGGAAATTATTACATTTTCCTTAACGTCTGACGGTATTTCTCATACATGTCTCATACATCTTGCACACAAGAGGAAACAGTTTTGTCATGACTAATTCTCCCACACACTTCAGTAGCTCTACGGAAGTGTCGACTACCCTAAAGTGTTCAGGGTAGGTCTTTCAGTCCTCATTCAAATTCTTCTCTCAGTTTAGTATTTCTTATTTCATCTTCATCTACTTCTTCTTCCATTCCTACAATATTGTCCGTAAGTTCATTTCCTTTGTAGAGCGCCTCTATATACACTTTCAACCTATCAGATTTCCCTTCTTTGCTCAGAACTAGTTTTCCATCGAGTTCTTGACATTCATACAGTTATTTTTCGTGTATACAAATGTTTCTTGTATTTTCCTGTTGGCGGTATCTGTTTTTCCCCTACTTATATATGTCTCTACTGACTTGCATTTGGCTTGTAGTCACTGCTGCTTAACCATTTTCCACTTCCTATCAATCTCATTTCTCAGTCGCCTGTTTCTCTGTCACATTCGTACTATGGAGTACACCCATCACCTCCTCACCCACTCTCTGACATCCTCCTCCTTGCTTCATCTCTCTGCACATACGTTTCTTGCACAGGTGTTCTTCCTGCCATTCTGTAATCTCTCTGCCCATCACTTCCTTGGCCGCCTCTGTGCCCCTCTGCATTTCCCACTCTCTCTCTCACCATCTCTAACCCACCCCATCTCTAGGAATACCTTCTTCCCTTCATCTCTGTATCACTTCTCTTCCCCATTTCTATATCTATCTAAGTGCCTAATCTTATTTACCATTCGTTCGTTCCACTAAATGGCATGACACCATTAATAAATATAACTTTGAATAACAACCAGTAACTAAGGTAGAATATTCAACCATTTTAGATGTGTGCATTGAATGGAAATTGATTTGGAAGAAACACATCGATGATCTGCTAAAACGTCCCAGTTCTTTTAATTATGCTATTAGGGTTGTTCTTAAGTTTATGATAAATATCTCAGTAAACTGGCTGAATATGACTATTTTCATTCACTTCTTTCTATGGCATCATATTTTGGGGTAATTCATCACTGTGTAAAAAAGTATTCGTATCATAAAAGTGTTTATCACAATAATTGTTGGAGCCTATCCAAGATCGTTCTCAGATATTTATTTAAGAAACTATAGATCCTCACTGTGGCCTAAAAATATATATATTCGCTTATGAAATTTGTTATTAATAACCTAACCGAATTCAAAAATAACAGCAGCTTACTTAACTAAAACACAAGGAGAAATGATTATTTTCACTATTCATTTTGAAATCTAACTTTGACACAGAAAGAGTGCATTACGCCGTCACAAAAGTCTTTTATCATTTTCCAGATGACATCAAAAGTCTGACAGATATCCAACTACAATTGAAAAAAATTGAATGACAACTCTTCAACGCAGCGGATGATTTTTTTATATATATATAAATTAGTCATTTTACAAAACACAAAACAAAAAAGAGGAAGAAAAATAAATGAATTTGAATATCTTGTAATTCATGTGTACATACCTTTTATTAAACTGACACGTTCCACATCATTATTAAATGTCGTATTTCTGTCTTATGGAACAAGTACTAATCTAATATAATGTTATTAGATTAGACTTGATTAGTTGGTTCGTTCCATAGATCCGTGTTGAGATAAGCCTCGTGAATGTGGAACATGTCAATAATGGTGTTTTTTGTTTGTTTGTTTGTTTTGTTATTTTTTACAATTTGATAATATAATATTACTAATACAGGTACATACACTTTTTACAACCTGATAATATAATAATACTAATAGTATGAATACAGATACATGCATCATTTGATTTTATTTAAAAATTAGTCAGTGGAGTAGAAGGAGTTGGCCAGTAGAAAGTCTTTTAGGCTCCTCTTAAATTGACCTTTATTTGAATCCAAATTTTTTATGGTTGTTGGTAAATTATTGAAAATGTGTGGTGCTGAGTAGTAAGTACTTTTAAGTCCTTGTGTGGATCATTTTTGTTCCTAGTATTGTAGGCATGAACAGAGCTGTTTGTTGGGAAAAGGGACATATTATTTATGAAAAATTTCATTAAGAAATAAATATAGTGAGAGGCAGTAGTTAATACACCCAGTTCCTTCTGCAGGATGTCCGTCAATTTACACCACAAATAATACGTATTACATGCTTTTGGACTCTAAAAGCTTATATTGCTCCGCTCTGTCTCCCTCTCCTACTACGCCCCTCTTTATCCATTACTATTTCTCTTCCTTCTTTATTCCTTTTCCCTCATCTTCATTTTCTTGCCCCCTTCTCTCTGTCTGTCCACTTGTGTCCTACATCTCTGGCAGCCTCGTCTGCAGCTACCTAAGCCTCCCCCTCCCTCCTTTTGCTATTCAGCCCTTGGACAGCAGCTCACAGTATCTGGCCGATACTACTCGTTGTGCCAGGCAGACTAAACGTAAGCGGATAGAAAAGTCTTACTTGCCCTGATCTATGGTCAGCCGAGCGCCGTGGCTCAGCGCGCCCGGTCAGGGGTCTAAACGCCCTCTTTAATAAAAAAGCTGAGCCAAGAACAAATAGAACAACAACGAACAATAAAGATCAGCGACCACAATAAACAGAACTACCCAGAGAACAAAAAAAAAATGGACTGCCCTGGTTGGTAAAGCAGCCGATCCTTTTGCCACAAAACACATTCTGTCTGTACACCAGGGGCTGAACTACACGTCGTTTGAGTCTATATCTCCGCGCCTATTGGAGCCAGAAGGCTATAAACCTGACAGTACTGGTTCTAGTGCTGCAAACAGACTGCGTACCAAATTTGACTGAATTCCATCGAGGTGTTTCAGGGAAGATCTTGGACATACACATTTTCATTCATGCATACACTGTTCTTCATAAGTATAAAGGTCAGTGACACGTAAACATAATGTGAGCTCTCTGTGATTTCATCATTTAAAACAGAAGATTGGGACGGCAGCTGGTCAAAGTTTTGTTAAGACCATATTTCCCACAGCCATACATTCACTTAACACTTTTATAGCGGTCCCAGTTGCAGTTCCCCAGTGTCAACATCATCAGACCTCTGTAGATGAATTGAGACATTATGTCTTGTTAACAAGGAACAGTGTATGAAACTGGATTCCATAGTCTCTCCAATTATTGACACCACACACATCTAACTGTGGAATCTAGTTGTATACAATGATTCCTTGTGAATACTGAAGAATGGCGCAAACTAAACAATGGTGAAAGCCAACAGGTGTTTATTAATGAAAAATGCAGTGTTCAGCTAGATACCCGCCTGCCTTGGTTAGCTGTCAATACTGCAGCGGTAGGCATTACCGCTGACGTCAGACACTTGACAACGCCCCGTGACATCACGACGACGCCGGTTGGTGCTCTGCCAGAGACGCAGGAGCGGCGGATGCTGCTGCGACGCGATGGCGCTTCGTTGGAACCCGCACCAGCTGTCTGGGTGTGGCCGGTTCCACCCAGTTGCTACTTCGACCACTATGGACCCATCGTCAAACTTCGTTGCCACTGGTAGTAGCATAGTAGGTTGATGAACACACCAGATGTATTTCGCAGCATTGGCCGTTAATGTTTTATTTTAAAAAAAATCGATTTCAATCACCTAGTGATCATCTTCATTGTCCTTCAAACAAGCATATGAATGTCCTAGGCAGTTACATTCAGGGCATTCATATGCTTGTTTGAAGGACACTGAAGATGGTCACTAGGTGACTGAAATCGATCTGTCGTTTTTTTTAAATAAAACATTAACGGCCAATACTGCGAAATACATCTGGTGTGTTCATCATTGTGTGATCGTGGAGCACCTCCAGGAAATGGAATTAAACCTCAAATAGGAGGTTGATCTTCTCCTACTTACCCGAAGGTAGGAATCAGCGCCCTCTGGTACCTGCTATTGAACATGAAAGATTCCGAAGGTCTTGCTATCGATTTCTGCATTGACGCTACTAGGGCGCGCAACCTTCCGTGATAACCGTATAGTCGGAAGATGCCTTGTTGCCGGAAGACAACCAGATTGTCCGTCAGAGAGCAGCAAGATAAAGCAGCATATGCTCTGTAGACACCATTATCTTGAAGACTCTATCAGTTGCACTAGCCTGTGCTGGATCATGTAAGCATAGACGCACTACAATGTCGTAATGATGGGAACGAGTGCAGTACCTGAACCCTATAACGAAGTGCTCTCAAACTGCCAGAGCTGACATAGTCAGAGAAACTAGCTAGGTGGCTGTGGCGTGAGGCTCCGTTTGTAGTGACCGTACCAGTGCTAGTTATTCTGCTACATCCGCCTGACACACTGTTTACTGCTGACTTGACCTTTCACGAAGTGTCCTTGTGTAAGAATCACGTGAAGTTAAAAAATGTCTAACGAGGTAAGCAATGTCGTTGTCTTCTCTTGCTGCCTTTGGTTTTCCGTCGCTGTCATCCTTTGCTGAGTTCAACTTTTCTAGCTTGCGTGTGGTTTCACAACTTGTCACTAGCCAGTCTTGCTTTCAGCTCATCAGAATGCTTTCTGCTTCCGCCTTCAGTTCCGCCTGGTCGTCGTTTGTGTCTATATGACTTGTAATAAAATTTTATATTTTGTTACCCTCTACTATTTTCCAGTGTAACAACATGCCTAGATGACACCACATCTTATACAGAAGCCTGTGGTTGGTGCCAATACTGCAGTCCATCGCTTAGAAAAGCGATTTTCTATTTTCTTTTTTTTTAATAGATAATTTTTCCGTTTCATTTTGGTACATTTGGGAATTTTGATATTAAGTTTCGCAACGACGACTCTGTGTTCACTAATCTTTGCATCTGTTTTGTTGCTCTTTACTAACTCCTAATGTTCAAATGTTTGTAAATGTATCGGACTTAACTGCTTGGTTATTAATCCCTAGCTTATAAACTACTTAAACTAAGTCAAAATTAACCTACCCGAGGGAGGACTCGAACCTCCGACGGCGAACGGCCGCGCGCACCGCAGCACAGCGCGTCAGTGCGCACGGCTATTCCGACGCGGCCTTTATTAACTCCGGATTATTTCTTGCTAGAACGTCAAGGATGATTTCACAACCGTAGGTTCATGAACTAACTCCTGGAGATAATTTTCGGAGAATACGTTCAGTACACTTTTTTTTTCCTTTCTTTTTCGAATAGTCTTAGTCAGCGATTATTAATTCTGCCGACTGTCAGTATGGCCTCCATTCGTACCAACTCACAGGAACTACCTGCTTCGATTTCGCTACAGGATAAGCCGCTTGTAACAGCAATAATCACGCCACCACCTATGTCATTCACTGTATCCAATATTTAGTCCCTTTGTAGAAATTTCGACAGAACGTATCTCCTGCTTTAGCCAGCTTTTACCACCTAAAAGGAGTTGTGCTTCAATACCTTCCATTCACGTTGTTTTTGGCTTTATATTTGAGGCTAAATTTTATGTCAGAACTGTAATTGTCCCTGTAATTTAAATTGCACTTTTCACGTTTCTACCCTTCCTGTAACTCCAGATGTTGGTACAGTTTTGCCGAATAGCAGCTTTGCCCATCGGAGTTAACATTCCGCCGTCGACACCAAACTGCTCCCCTAATTTGCGGTGTGGTGACTCGTTGGGCACGTCCACTGCTGCATCTCGGAACCCCCAGCCGCCCTCAAACAGCCGGGCACAACTTTGCGCTGGCGCTCTGGTCGGTGGCCGGAGCCACGTGAGCTGTCCCGGCCTGCTGTTGGCCCCGGTGTGATCTGCGAACTGGTTCAGGCACGAGTGCTCTCACTGGAAGACCAAGAGCACCGAGCAAACAAGATCATTTTCCACGAGGCAGCTGCGCAAACAGTGAGGACAACGCGAGTCGACACCAAGTTAAATATTAACGCCGGTGGCACGACCGCTAAAGAACTTAAGAAACACGGTGACTCTGAGGCTATGGTGAGTGCTATAACGGCACTGCCTCGCGCACCTGTTGTCACTAGTGTTGCTTGGCGGCAGCCAATGATGAGTCAAAGTTAGTAGTTCCTTAAGGATATCTGTTTCATACGTGGCACCTAGAGGAACTCCACGTAGTTTCATTCACCTTAAATACAGCACTTGTACACTCTTCAAACTCCGCCCACATTGTAAGTGAAGGATTCGTGCTCGTTTCTCTTTCTAATGTTCAAATGTTTGTAAAGCTATGGGACTAAACCACTCGTCGGTCCCTAGACTTGCACACTACAGTAACTTATCCTAAGCACAACACACACAACCATGCCCGTGGAAGGACTCGAACTTCCGGCGGGAGCGGCCGGCGGTCCCTGACATGACGCGTAGAACAACGTGGCTGTTCCTGGGTAACTCATTTCTGCTTTGGTGCCGCGTGACCTCGTCCTTGACTACATAATTTATCTAGCTAACTGCGAACTTCCCCTTTCATTTCATGCACAATCACTCCGCGCAGGTAGCGACTACCGATTAAGAAAAGAAAAAAAAAAAGGACTAACGTAAGGCGAAATTACTGGCGCTGAGTATCCATCATTCAAATCTGAGGAATCTATTAGTGGAGCCGAAAACACTTCCTGACAGTACTACGTAGCCGCGCACACTAAGTATTACTAGGATCCTTTCTTTCTTGAAGAAAATGTCCGCTGGTTTGTCACTCAGTCTGACCATTCTAGACACATCAGTGGCATACTTTTCCAGTCTCGTGAGAACTAGATGGGGTGCAACATAAACAGCAGAGCTCCCCCTCCACCCCCTACCCTAACAAATATTGTAACAACTTCTTTGTTTACCGCGCACCTTTGTAGCGCGCATTAAAAATATCTGGGCAGTGAGACAAGCAAATATTGATATGTATCTGCCAATATTATAGAGAATCATTTGGGCATTTCTCCGAATTTACATGCAGCGAAAGTCCGCCATTTGTCTTTCGTCGCGTAGACGTACATGAATTGTTCTTCCTACTGTTTTTTCATGTGAGGGATTTCTGTATGGCTCGTACAAGACAGTGGGAGTCCTTCGAGCGCCTTTCTGAGATCGAAAAAGGGAGAGTGCAGTAGTTACCTATAGGGACTGCGATTAATACTTCGGTGGTGATTGTGTCGGATGCAAGCAAGCTACTGTGATGCGAATTTGTTATCACCGACAGTACAAACTAACTGGTTGCACCACAAAACCTGATGGCAGGCTTATTGTGTGCATGTCAGTGACGGATGGCTCTTCGACATCACAAATCGTATCAGAAAATAATGGGCAAACGGCGAAACAGGCAGAAGCCGCGCGTACCATTTCAGGTCCTGTGCAGCAGATGCGACTGTCCGCAAAGTTTTCTGTCTCCCTCTAAGTCAGTTTTGTTTTCAACTAACGAATCCTGATTGTGCCTGAACTACCGCGATGGTCGAATTAGAGTGTGGAGGCAACGTGGCGACAGACCCATTCACCGCCACAACCCCCCCCCCCCCCCACACACACACACCAACAGCCGCCTCGCATGCTCTGCCATCGTTACTCAGCTCACATGCGTTGCAGTCGCTGTCCTCTGACACCCTCGGAGTTTGCCGACACTCACATTGCAACAGGTTAACATCTTTCTCGCCCATCCTGAGCTCTCGCTCATCCAGATCGTCTTGTCGATGATTTCGGAACTAACGGTTCAGGACACACGACCCGTTGCTATGGCAGATCAACTTTGGCAATATCTGGATGCAGCATGTGCAGCGATGCACCAGCAACACACCCAGAGCCTCCTTCATTCAATGCGATGGCGGCACAACTCACTGTTATTTCACCATCTCACTCACTCCACGCGACGCTGTCTTTTTAATCGTGCTGTCTTTGTAGAACGTTTTATCTCCCAAATAGATTTGGCTAGCAGTGTATTTGACCTAAAGGGTGTAGACGTCAAAATGACAGGCACTAACCTTCTGGATGAACGCAAATAAGCACAGCCAAACAACAGACTACGAAGCTACGTAATTTTCTCTGTTTTGATTGCGATATTGTTGGGGCTCACCTAGTGGAATTTCTTGCTGGTTTTGATTTACCTTGTGGAACATTTTCTTTGCACTGCTACTAAATGTCTCCGTCAAATTGATAGCGAGGACACAGCACAGAGCAATCAAGATATGAATGTATCACAAACATCAGCTCGACACATCTCAATTATAAAATTCTTTACTATCCGTCTGCAGATCGCTTTTATTTTCTACAACAATGTTTGTTCGTAAATCTTTCGGACCAGACTGCGTGGTCGTCAGTCCGTAGCCTACAAACTACTTAATTTAAGGTAAACTAACCTAAGGACAACACACACACACACACACACACACACACACACACTCGTGTCCCTGGGAGGACTCGAACCTCCGACGGCGAACAACCGCGCGCTCCGCAGCGAAGTGCCTTAGACCGCTCGGCTACTCCACCGCGGCTTTCTACAACATGACCGGTTTCGGGTCAGCTGCCCATCTTCAGTTTTGTTAACAAATGTTACAATCGATTGTACGCTATTTATAACGTAAAAGTCCAAAAAGTTAATGGAAAAAAATTATGAAAAACATACCAATTACATGAAGTTACAGAGTAACCTCTCACGTGGTGAACAAGTGTTCAAAGTGTTACTAAAATACAGTAGCCTCCTAAGGCTTTATACAATGTATTTCTATTCATCTGATTGGTGGATACATTTTCGTTAAAATTACTCTCAATAAGTGACTATTGACTTACATACAAAATCATTTCTAAAGTCGAGGTGTAAAATAGCTGTCATGGTATAAAACAGCAGTTACAGTTGGGATACGTTATCTGTCAAACTATAAGAGGACTTAGAAAGAATGTAAATAAGATAAAACTGGGTTCTGAATACATGTTAAGAACTATTTGAAGTAAATATTTACCTAATATACAGTCAGAAATTTGTAAAATAGATATATATTAAAATGTTTTAGAGAATCTCTCAAAAGGCTTTTTTTAAGTATTGTGGACGTTGTCTTCTTTCTTTTCCGTCTGCAGATGAGGCTTCAGTGTGTCAGGCAGCAGCAGCGTCGCCGAGGTTTCCTCCGCCTCGCCGTGTCCCATCGTTCACCGCCGCCAGTGTGCTGAGGGCCGCCGTAGCTGGTGTCTGGCAGCGCGTTCCATTCCAGGCAAGGCTACAAAAGTCTTTAAATATTTCAAAATAATTTTTATGGACAAAATCTGTTTGCCCATTTAGAAGAATGCCAGGGTCCTTTTTCTTGTGCGCACATACGTCAAGCTCTTCAAGTACATTTAAATGTAAGCTTTTCGGTGCCCTGTGCAACACTTCCATTTGTTCGCCTATAGTGCTAACTTGGTGTTTATTGTCTTTAGCATGCGCTCGAAATGCTGTACGATTGCTGTTACTTCAGTGCGCTTTGTATCGGACTTTAAAGTCGCGTCCAGTTTGCCCTATGTAATATTTATCACAGCTGGCGCTTTTAATCTTGTGTACCCCGGAGTTGCTGTACTTTGTGCGTTTTTTCATGGTTGGTTATCCCTTAATCTATGTGCCAGTTGCCCATCATTTTGGAACGCCACCATTATGTTTCTCGGAAAGGATTTCGCAATTCTCTCCGACGCACGTCCTTTGTATGTTAAACTGACAAACTTTTTCTTATCTTTAATTTGTTATTGCCGGTGGATTTGTTTGTGACTTTATTGAACATCTGCATGATATCTTACGTCTTGTATCCATTGGTTGCTGCTACCTGTTTAATAGTGCCCGCAGCGCGGGAGTAGCCGAGCGGTCTGGAGCGCCACGTTACGGATCGTGCGGTATCCCGCGTCGTAGGTTCCAATCCTCTCTCCGGATTGGGTGTGTCTGTTGTCCGTAAGTTAGTTTAACTTAGTTCAAGTAGTTTGTAAGACTAGGGACTGATGACCAACATAGTTGGGTCCCATGGGAATACAAACATTTGAAACATTTCGAATAGTGTCTAGTTCTCTTCGTAATTCTGCGGCGCTAATTGGTAGTCTGAGGGCTCTGTTGCACATTGCGTAGAAGTATGCTCTTTTGTTCTGTGCTGGATGTCATGATGTCGCTCCTATAATGCTATGAGTGTATGTCTTTCCTGTATACACCGAATTCCTCTCTCTCCTGCCGTCCGCGTTGACTGAGGGTACTGCGGTGTGTCAATCACGGTCTGCACGGCCACTACGGTCGGGGGTTCGAAATCCCCCTCGGGCATGGATATTTGTGCCGTCCTTAGTGTTAGATAGTTCATAAGTAGTTTGTAAGTTTAGGTACTGATGACCCTGTAGTTAAGTCCCATAAGCTTTACAAACATTTGATTTTCGTCTCTCTCCGTCCCTTGTTATGGTCAAGGAAACTGATTGCCCCATTCGCCCCAATTCCAAGGTAAACTGTAACTTTGGGCGTTGATCTTTTAAAACTTGTTTCATTTCTACAATTGACTCTTTCCTCCCTTTAAATAGTAAAATAAAGTCATCGACGAACCATCTGTAATAAATTAGTATCACTTTGATTTCGGGATGAGAGGTGAAATTTTTTTTCTCTAAATTGGTTACAAAAATTTCAGCTAAAATGCCCGATAGGCAATAGCTAAACCATCATCTTGTATAAAAACTTTGCCATTAAAGGTAAAACAGTTGAAGGCAAATGTGAATTCTAGCAGATCCAAAAGCTCGAATATATCACCCACGGTCATTCCCACGTTTTTTTTTTTTTTTTTATCAGATTGTTCTTGATAATTCGTATTGTTTCTGAAATTGGGACGTTGGTGTGGATGTTCACAATATCTTAAGAAGATAGGACAGCGTCTTCTGGAATTGCTACATCCTTCACCTCACTGACAAAACTCACACTATTTTTAACACTGTAGGCTTGCTGAAATTTGTACAGAGATTTCACCTTTCGGTATAAGGCTTTATTCAATAGCCTTCAGTGCCATTGTAAATCACGCGCATAGGTTTATTATCTTTATGCAACTTTATCTGAGCCCTCGCTTCTGGTGTTTTGGTATTCATACTGATTAAGCTAGCTTTTTCACTCTGCGTGAAGAAAAACTGGACTGCTGCTAATTTATTACACATAAGGAGAGACACTGGATTAAAATTTGTGCTGTGGCTGGGATTCGAACCTGGGACCTCCTACTTACCAGGTAGGCGCTTTAGACCACTTTTTTTTTTTTAAGGAAAGGAAACTGAAGTGCCACCACCACTTTGACCCTAATAAAAAAAGAACCTCTACCTCTTCAGGCGTTGAAATAAATTCTCTTTATTCACATTACTATGATTTTATTTCATTGTTTTTATTTATTTATTTTTATTTAATAGATATTGATGTTCGTTCTATAGTTCAGAAGATCTCAGTTCCCTGCGGCTAGTAAGTTCAGTCACGGCTTCTCGTAGAATTTGCATTCCGTTGAACAGTTCAAGGAGGGACAGCAGTTCAAACATTTAAAATTCTTCTCTAGTGACTGAACACATTCCAGCTGCAGGGAGGGTCGCTGAAGGTACTCCCAAGGAAGTTGGAAAAGTATTGTCTGTATTTAGGATGTCGTACAATTCTGTAACGGTATCCGTGAGATAAGTCCAAAAATCAAGTTTCGATTTAGCGTTGTGTCCAAAAAGATAGTGTAAGGCATGTCCGCGAATCCAATTCACCGCATTGGCCTTAGCCTTTGGAAAATACACTCGGTCCGGAAATAAGAACGATGAGGAGTAACACTCTCTGGACCACTGGGCTAACACAGCGTTGCAGCCAAAGAGACTACACGGACTGTCTTAAAACAGGTCTCCCTCCACACCACATACTTTAATTCTGCCTCATGTTCCCTGTGAAATGCGTACCAAATTGCCAGGGCTGTCCTATATTGGAATAGCACCCCAGCAAAGAACGCGAATAGGAACTATCTTGCCTTGTTTCTCAGGCCGAGGTGATATAAATATCAACAATAATACATTTTCTTGGGACAACATTGTCTTGTTATACCAAAGGTATTAAACATTACACATTTCACAAGAAACATTGAGGCAGTCCGCGTAGCCGCTTTGGCTGCAACGCTGTGTTAGCTCAGTGGTAGCCGGGCGCCGTGGCTCAGCGCGTCTGGTCATGGGGCAAAACGTCCTCTGTAATAAAAAAAAAAAAAAAAAAAAGGCTGAGCCAACCATTCAACGGACATCCACGAACGAACATAGATCTGCCAGATGAACAAAAAAAAAAAAAAAAAAAAAAAAAAAAAAAAAAAAAAAAAAAGTGTTCTAAAGCGCCTACCTAGTAAGTAGGAGGTCCCGGGTTCGAATCCCGGCCACAACACAAATTTTAATTCAATGCTTCTCCTTATGTTTGATACCTTTGATATAACGAGACAATGTTGTCTCAAGAAAATGTATAATCGCTTCTAATGTAGCTTTTAATTCTACTTAAAATTTCTTTGGAGGCTCTTTTTTTTATTTCTTTAATTTCATTCCCCTAAAACAAACTGCTTGCTTTAGTTATATATTGTTCCTCGTACATCACGACAGAGGTGCAGTCCTTATCTGATTTGATCCCAATTGTACCATATGTTTCTAACTTTCAGTTGATTTCCTTAACTAACTTAATCGCAGTATGATTAACTAGTGCCGTTTCGCGTTCAATTCCCTCTTTGGTTTAAATCCGGTACACGTCTTCTGGTAATTTGTCACTTTAGCTTCCCTGCATGCTAACTTGACATCCTGCTGGTGTATTTTTGTGTGAGGTCCGTGCATTAGCCCCTTATCTAGGAGTTCCTGCTCACACAGAGGACGGGCGTCGGAGAGAATTGCGACATACTTTCCGAGAAACATAGGGCTGGCGTTCAAATAAGATGGGCAGCTGGCACATAGATTAAGGCATAGACCAACCACGAAAAAACGCACAAAGTACAGCAATTCCGGGGTAGGGGAGAGCGAGGCAAGATGTGGTGTAGGGCAAGACGGAGTTTTTGTAATTTCTACCACGACAGATATCGCAACGTAGTGGAGAATAGTTGAAGTAGTAGGCTCTTGCTATGCGAGTGCCTGACAGTGCTGGCAGCCATTTTGAGCAAACCATTCGGAGTGAATACAGCCAAACGTGTTTTTGTCTGTGCTGATATAATTTTTCGTCATTTTCAGACGTGAAAAGGTAAGAGAAGTAATTGTTTCTCATATTCTTAAGTATTATCAATGAAAAAACAGCTTGTTTTGCAATAAGTTAATGCATGCAATAACTAATTGAATATATCCTTGGTGCTATAATATTAACCTAACGTAAAATGGTCCCTGGGGGCAAGACGGGGTACCTAGTGGTAGGACAAGATGGGGTACCCCGTCTTGCCCCACAGGACATAACATGAGCTTCAACCATGTTGACTGCCATAAACGGTAAAAAAAATTTTTTTTTAAACAATTTAAAAAAATAAAAACAGGAATTTGCCCTTTCGAACCAAACATCTTACCAGATTCAGTATTTGAAACTTCTGTCACTACAGACACACCTTTAACTACAAGCGACCCCACTAACGTTTCTGGCAATAATAACTAAGGAGAGGCTTCAGATGGCTCACAAAAGCAGTTTATGTCAGAGACGAGTGATGATACTGTCAACCAACCCGGTACTAAAGAGCAAGATGCGCTTGCTGTAGGTCTAAGCCCAGGGTGTTCAGTTTGGAATTATAATAACCCTAATCACCACGCTAAAAACAAGCAGGCTTCTGAGAACAACATCAATCAACTAAGGTCATTTGCTGTTTCATCTAAACAGACTGTCCCGATCCCTCATGCCTGAAAGAAAAACATCCGAAAAACAGGCCGATGAAAAGGAAAGACAATTGTTGTTACTAGCTCTCCTTACAGAAGAGAACTCCTGGAGAATTCAAGTAAAGTAATGCCTGGAAAAAAGAAAGAACAAGAACGAAAGAGTTCACCTGAGAAGACTGTTAAAAAATCCCTCTTTGTAAAGGCAAAAGTGGGAAGAATAAAAACGCAATGGCGAACTTGGCAAAGAAGATAAAAAAATTGAAGAAGAAAGCACATTAGAAGGTGACACTGCGTGTTTTTATTGCGGCTATTTCTACTCGCAGAAGGATGGGTGTTATGCGTCTCTTGCAATAAATGAGATCACTGTTCATGAGGGAGAAGAGGACGAGGATGCCGAGGTACATCATGTGTGTGTGTATTTTGATTACAATACGACGATAATAACCGAAAAATGATAAACTTAACTTTAACATCACACAGTGTTTACTTCATACATTTTGGTAAACCCAGGGAAAATATATTTTTTTAAATAGTAAATACTAACAATTTTGCTCCTATTTTTTATAAACTCTAGAAATACTGAAGTTTAAGGCGGAATATCTGGTATTTTACTAGAGCATTTTGTAAGCCTGCAAAAACTGTTGAGTGCTTAAAGTACCTCGTCTTGTCCCGCTCTCCCCTACATAAGATTAAATGCGCTACCTGTGATAAATATTACATAGGACAAACTGGGCGCAACTTTGAAGTCCGATACAAAGAGCATTGTAGCAACAGCAATCGTACAGCACTTGATACACATGTTAAAGACAAAAACCACCAGGTTAGCACCATGGACAAAGAAATGGAAGTGCTGCACAGGGCATCGAAAAGTTAACACTTAAATGAGCTTGAAGAGCTTGAAGTATATGCGCACAAGGAAAAGGAGCAATCAAATGTTCATATGTTAGAAAATCTAGGGAACTTAATTGCTTCAGTGCCTAGCTTACAAACTAGTTAAAGTAAGGTAAACTAACCCCAGGACACCACATATACCCATACCAGAGGGGGCACTCGAATCCACGACGGCGAAAGGCCGCGCGCATCGCAGCAAGGCGCCTAAAGGTGAGTTGTGCCACAGAGTAACAAATATATTTGTCTGTGGTTATGCAAGACGCGGCTGTTACCTGTTACCTGCCGTTTACCAAGGCGGCGACTGGGGAAATTCATGACGAAAATAAAATTTCTATTTTCTTGCTGTAAAAAATACATGTTAAGGAAGCAAAGCTACAAAGCTACATCAGCTCCCATCAGTAGTTTCTCGTTAGAGATTCTCGTTTTCCTTAAAAAAAAAAATAATAATTAAAAAGCACTATTTTCGGTTGTGCGTGGATTATTATTATTGTTTTTTTTCCTCTCCTTATTACATCTCTGTCGAGTTAGACGAAACTAAAAGGGCAAAAAAATTTGGTGTTTGCATATCTTGTCGTTTCATACCCCAGCTTGATAACGAAGTGTCTATTCTCGCAAAATTACTCATAGTTATTCAGATACTTAAGTTTTAAGCAATCTATTGCTTCAAACTTTACATCTAAAAATGTAATCGCTGGCTACTTTGCGTATGGATCATTTTAGGTCATACATCGTTGCCGATGAAGCTAATAATTCGAAATTATTTTTAAAGTTGAGAGCAGGACAATAACTGTCTCCGTTTTCGAGATTTTGGCTCCTATATCTACGGTACGGGAGCGTCGCGAGTATCGCGCCAGTTCGAATGTTCAAATGCTCAAATCAAATGTTTGTAGAGTTTTTGGGGCTTAATTACGGGATCATCAGTCCCTAAACTTACAAACTACTTATGAACTACCTTATACTAAAGACGGCACAAACATCCGGGATTCGAATCCCCGACCGCAGCGACCGTGCAGACCGTGACAGGCACGCCGCAGACCGCTCGGGCACCGCGGCCGATGCGCGATAGTTCTCTCCACGTGCAACGTGAATCGAATGGTCGTAACAACCATCACATCTTACAAACTGTTAAAGATATTCAAACATGTATTGAAATGATAGCCTGGGAAGGAATTCATGTTTTACACAATCATTAATACTGTAAACTTATTTATCTACGGGTATATAGAAATAACTGTAGTTTGTGAGATGAAACGAGGTATTAGTTAAACAGTATTTAATAATTGTGGAGATTTATTTCCGTCTATTGTAACTAAATGAAAGGCATTTTGCTTCATTATTTGTGAAGCATCATCAATGGCAGTTTTTCAGTGTTAATTCCATGATCGCCGGCAGCGGTGGCCGAGGGGACTGAGGCGCTTCAGTCACGGTCTGCACGGCCACTACGGTCGGGGGTATTTGTACCGTCCTAGTTCGTAAGTAGTTCATAAGTAGTTTGTAAGTTTAGGGACTGATGACCCCGTAGTTAAGTCCAATAAGCTAAAAAACAAAAACAAAAACAAAACAAAAAAAACCAAAAAAAAAAATCCATGAGCGACTTCATGATGTGTGTGTATTCTCCAGAGGGATGGAAGTTTTGGTTCTTTATTTTATCACTTCACCGTGTACTTCACTGTGACATTGTAGATTTTAACTGTTAGGGTTTTCTATATATTGATGCTATATCTGTGAAACATGACCGTGAACGCTGTTGAAACATTTTAATTAACAGGCATCTTTTAAATGACGAGACGAAATTCATACTGTAGATTAAACAAAATGTTCAAATGTTTGTAGAACTTATGGGACTTAACTACGGGGTCATCAGTCCCTTACAAACTACTTATGGCGTAGCTAAGACTAAGGACGGCACAAATATCCATGCCCAAGAGGGGATTCGAACCCCCGACCGTAGTGGCCGTGCAAACCGTGACTGGAGCGCCTCAGTCCCCTCGGCGACCGCGGCCGGCGTAGATTAAACGTCAGCCAGTTTGCACATGAACTGGAATTTATAGAGAGTGACATACAGAGAAAATCCTTCATCCGGTTCAACAAATCAGTCAGTGCAGCTGTAAAAAATCAGTGACGCTAAGGTAATTGTTCTTTTATTATCTTATTTACGATTGCGATACTGTTTATGAGATCAGGAGTGTGTTTATCTGATGCAGCTTGCATCTCTCTCGTCTCAGGCTTGCCGCGGCGGAGCGGCCGAGCGCATTGAGGCGCTATGCTACGATGCGCGGGGCCGTTCCTCGTCGAGGGTTCGAATCCCCCCTCGGGCATGGGTTTTTGTGTCGTCTTTAGTATAAGGTAGTTCATAAGTAGTTTGTAAGTTTAGGGACTACTGACCACGCAGTTAAGTCCGTTAAACTTAGCAAACATTCATCTTGGGGTTTAAAAGCTCTTCAATCACCGTGTTTGCTTACAAAATAAATTTGCTTTACAAGTTTGGTCCGCCTTGAGCAAACACAAATGTTTTTTAATTTTTCCCAGACATGTTTCGCTGGCGTTGCAGCATCATCAGTGCTGGGAAAAATTAAAAAACATTTGTGTTTGCTCAAGGCGGACCAAACTTGTAAAGCAAATTTATTTAGCAAACATTTTTCATCTCAGGCTTTCTTTCATTTTAACTGATGGATTCACCTTCTGTATTGTCTTTGAAATAGATCCCAGTGTTCGAAAACGTACAGTTGAAATTTTTTCCAAGAGATATCAGAATAAAGCAAACACATACCAAACAACATATTTTTCTGTAGCTCGTTAAATGTATCAACAGTTTTAAGAATGATTGCTGTATTGTTATAATTTATTCCATTCTGACCGGTTTCCGTTCTAAACCATTTTCCAGGGAATATGGAAAACAATAAGATTTTAAAATATCGAAGATGTCATGCATATCATACAAGAGACATTTGAATCTAAATGGTACACCACAACATTTATCTTTGTTCATATGAACTAAGATAATTTTTACGAAGCGCCACAAAACGGACTGTATTGGTATGAATGAAATTAATGAAAATATTACATTAACGTTGTCATGCATTTCTTACACCTGTACAAGCCAACTAAACAAAATAAAACACCCGTCACATTTATTATTTCCAAAACCGTAGAAGATAAAACTGGTCCTTTTCCAACCTTCATTTCTCGGAATATATTTTGTATATTCTTTTATATGTCACTAGATTGCCATAAAATCTAAATTTGTTCAACGTTCAAAGGCAGTAGCTTACTGGCGAGACGAACTCATATCTTATGTGTGGTTCACATCCGTTTTTCTTCGGTCCGCTTGGCTCAACATGTTTCTGCCAGTGCCTTGAGTCGTCGTGACTCCCATCGCAACACTGCTCACCGGTGGAGTCCTGCGACTGCCGCCGCATCAGCTTGCGACCTTCCTATCGGTACTCACCAATAAGAATTGCGCAATACATAACTCAGAATAGTAAACGTTTATGGCTCGTTGTCTCTGTTCATAGGGGTGAGTTACGTATAATATCAATAATTAATCTGTAGTTTAGCCAGTTTATCAATCTGCATATGATGACGTGAAAATATATTTAACAAACTTAAATTAATCCTCTGAATGACCAACAAAATGAATTCTAAGATAAAGAAGTGATTCACTCACGAAGTAATTCTTTATAAATGGAGTTTATTACTCTTATTGACATGAATTGCGGAGGTGGTCCTACTTTATGCAACGACAAATATCTGAATATTTCCCCTACTATTGTTCGTGATAGGCACAGTAAGTATCACACGCACTCGAGAGCAAAAGTTCCAAATTATCACTCGACTAAAGTATTTGTTATAAAATACAGTTTGTAATCACACGAGAACACGATTGCTGAATTATTACAGTTCCACAGCCCTACTACCGTGCATAGTTTTATAACTTTTCAAGCAGAGCCTAAGTTCTGCAGTCACAGTCCCGTAAAGTCCACACATGCCTATCTCTTCAAATCACAAGTTCGTAACGCAGCTTCAGACCGCCCAGCGTCACAACCTTTCACCACCACGTTAAAGTTACGAGTCACTTCCCAAGTGTTCAAAAGCGTGCTCTACCTGCTACCAAAATAGTATCCTTCCGCGGATCTTAACGCCTCATCTTTAAAACACAATTTCCCTTTCAAAATATTATGCATATGAATATCACAGAATTAAATGCTTTGATCACCTCCCTACGAATGTTGTTTACATTTAACAACCAAATACATATTTAACAATACTAAAAACGCTTGAGACTGAAGCTCTTTGCTCAGGTAGCTATTAAGCGTAGCGTCTCACTGTTCAAATATACTGCCGCCGTCGAAACATAGTTACACAATTAATACTTAATTTATCATGGCATTTATACAAATATATTCAGTTTTTGTCCACAAATACTTATCTGCTGTATATCTACTATTTTTAGTCAACCATGAAATATTTTAGTGAAAGTCTACAACATAAAGAACGTTACTAAGAATAATATTAAATATAATAAAATACATATATAAATGTAATGCTCGTTGCTGGGTTCATGTTTTGTGTTTCTGTGGTGGCATCTACGTTCTGGCACCAGAATATTACTACCTCAACGAAAAGCAGGACAAGAGAGTAAAACAAAGTTTATTGAAAGATTACGGAAATAACGTGGTGCGTCTTTGAGGATAGATAGCGTGGTGTAATGCTGCCCATTTGCTTCCCAAACTGTTACTGATAAACACTACATATCAATAATTGTAAATATTAGTTTTATACTATTATTATTATAGTAATGAGATATATTCGGCTTTTTATCTGTAAGGGATATTAAAAATTCTAATTACGTCGTTTGATTCTCCCAAGTCTCCTGAATCCATTCATATAATTATATTTGCCGTATGATCATTCCCTGATTTTATATGGATTTTTTAATAAAGTTTGCCGTCTTAGAAAGCCAAGAGCCTGCAAAACCCGCCTTTCACATGGAAACAATCAGCTTCGCCCTGTGTTTGTAATATCACAAGTCACGCACCGCACTCCAAACTCAAAGTACGCATGCGCGAGCAGTCAGCCTCTGACATCACGAGACGACCCAACGCAGTCGCAGGCATCAATCGCAACTTGGACAACGTTCCTGAAGTTCACACGGCTATTCCACCGCGGCGGAGAAAGCCCCGGACAAACATCTAAATGAGCAAACATTTTGTAGCCTTGCCTGGAATGGAACGCGCTGCCAAACACCAGCTACGGAGGCCCTCAGCACACTGGCGGCGGTGAACGATGGGACACGGCGAGGCGGAGGAGACCTCGGCGACGCTGCTGCTGTCTGACACACTGAAGCCTCATCCACAGACGGGAAAGACAGAAGACAACGTCCACAATATTTTAAAAAAAGCCTTTTGAGAGATTATCTAAAATGTTTTATTATTAAAGCATATTATAACTTTTTATAAATTGTTTAAATATTTACTTAAAATATTTTTATATGTATTCAGAACCCAATGTTCTCTTATTGATATACTTTCTAAATCTTCTTAAAGTTTGACAGATAATGTATCCCAACAGTAACTGCTGTTTTATATCTTGACTGGTATTTTACACCTTGAATTTAGAAATGATTTTTTTCTATGGAAGTCATTAGTCACTTATTGAAAGTAATTTTAAAGAAAATGTATTCACCAATCAGATGAATGGAAATACATTATTTAAAGCCTCATCAGGCTAGTGTATTTTAGTAAAAGTTTGAACACTCGTTCACACGTGACAGGTTACTCTGTAACTTCATATAATTGGTATGTTTTTCATATTTTTTTCCATTAACTGTTTGGGCTTTTACGTTATAAATAGTAGCTTACAAACGATTGTAACATTTGTTAACATATCTGAAGATGGGCAGCTGTCCCGAAATCGGTCATGTTATACAAAATAAAAGCGATCTGCAGACTGATACTCCAAAATTTTATTCATATGACGATCGCAGGAAATCCCTCAAGACTCACAAGTCTAGTTTTAAAATATCAACTAGTCTGTTCGGGGTCATATTCACACTTTAGTTCGAAAATGATTGCTTCAAAAAAAGTAAAAAATACTGTGAGTGTGGTAGAAACGAAAATAAAATTCTAATCGAGTGGATGTATAAGATGCTCTAGAAATGTACTTCTGCGGATGATGACTCAATGTAATTGCCGTGTATGTATCGTACAGTGAGCAAATAACTTTGCGGATTTATTTGAACATCAAAAGGCAGGTATGAAGAATTCACACTCCGATGAAATGCCGCAATTTATTTTAAAAAACGCATAGTCATTCATCAGCAGTTTACTGTATTTAGAACTTTGCCGTTTTCGGATATTATCCATGTTCAGAAGACTCTGTTAAAAATTTTACAATCATGAATTATACACAAGTTACAACGAAGTATTACATAACCCAGTAGTGTCATCCAGAAAATACTTACAAAATTAAACAGACTGATTGAGAACTACATTGCTGATTTGAAAAACTTAGCACAGATCGAAGTATTCTTGGTGTGAAAATAATATATCTTTGACCACCATCACAGGATATATCTCTGATGAGGTGTCATGGCGACTGATGCAGAGAGATGAAAGATACATCCTGTGATGGTGGTCAAAGATATATTATTCTCACACCAATAATACTTACCAGATCAGCTATACAGTTCTCAATCAGTCTGTTTAATTTTGTAAGTATCTTCTGGATGACACTATTAGGTTATGTCATATTTCATTGTAACTTATGTATAATTCATGACTAAATTTTTAACAGACTTTTCTGATGATGGATAATATTCGAAGCCGGGGAAGTTCTAAATACAATAAACAGCTGATGGCTGACTATGCATTTTTAAAATATATTACGGCTGTTAACTTACATCTAACTAAAAATTTGGCCACAATTTATCATTTACTTACTCCATATTTGTTTTCTGCTTTACCTGCAATAAAAAATACGTCTCTTAAGAAATACTTGTAATGCTTCTCAAACTAAAAGAGATAACTAAATAATGAATAAAAAAAATGTTCAAATGTTTGTAATTGTATGGGACCAAACTACGTTGGTCAATAGTCGCTAGACTTACAAACTACTTAAACTAAGTTAAACTAACCTTAGGGAAATACACATGTCCATGCTCGAGGGAGGATTCGAACCTCTGACGCGGGAGTTCGCGCGATCCGTAACGTGGCACTCCTGACCGCTCGGCTACTCCTGCGCGGCAATAATGAATCCATATGAATACTGCATATAAGGACTTTCCAAACTATTCATATCATTTAAACCGATGTTTTCAACTATATCTTACTAAACCGCTTTAAATAACAATTCCACCACTTTCAGCGTGTAGTTTCTGTTATAAGGCCTGTATTAGCATCAATACTAAACTGAGAATGTAAGTAATAAATAGGCACGTCGTAGCTGCCCTTTCCCGAAATACCTGTTTAACGTTCCATCTGACGACATCTGCTCAACCGCGCTCCATATCCAGCTACCCATATCATGCTACTGGGGCATGCCTCTTTTCAAAACGTCGGCGACAGCTTCCCAGTTAATTACGCGTCACGACTAAACATTTGCCCCACTTCTAATTACCTCTGCATCTACGATACACCAAACTGAATGTTGTTTCTTCCCGCACCTCTCGTTTGTAATCGTGAAATGCCATACTCCGGAACTCCTATCGGCTACAAGCCCCGATTCTTATCCAAAGTCCATCATGACTCCTGCCCCGTACTGTGTTTGCCAGTCTCTGCATCTTTAACGCTACGCGCTTCTCCTCGGCTCGTATCTTAAAGCGCGCTTCGCTGTGCATCTCCCGAATCGCCTCATTTGCAGAGTCATTCTAAGTCACGCAATAGCTTACGGTGAAACTGCATAAGGTCTGGCAACACACATGACCACTGGCAACGTTCCCGCCTACATCTGTGACCTTCCTGCGCGATAAAGCTCTCTAGCAACCCTCGCGGAATTCACTTGAGCTGGTAATACGAGGCGAATTACCATTTAAATGAGTGACAAACATTACCATTCAGCCGGACTGTCAACGTATTAACGGCCTGCTTGAGCATTTCGCCGTGTATACCTTGCGGCGATGAGACAAATCACTCCAGCAAGGTGAAACACCTTGCCATTGCTATCTCGCACTTACTTAAATGCGTGCGCCTAACTGAATAATTTATAGATCGTTCAATTGGAGGTGAGGACGAAAAGTAGACTACGTGCGCTATTTTTCACTAGAGACGAATTACCATGTGCAGGTTCTAATATTGCTATCCACTCCTACTCTCTCCTTTGTTCTGCTTGCAGGATGCAGCCTCAGTTCTAACCCTCTACAAACGGTACTCAGTTCAGTTGTGAGTTCGTAGAAGACGGTAGGGCTGGTCTTGTTTTCCCGTCCAAACTTTGTAGTAGGTGAGGTAACACATTCTTGGATTTCTTCGTGTGTTAATGTGTTGAATACCATTTACGATGCATTTATCATCAAATAAGTCGTTAAACGGTCAATTTTACGCGAATCAAAGCAAAAGTTAAGCACTTGCTGCAGCATGATCAGGACAAATCTCCGAGCTCCTCCTAGCGCAGACTGAAGCGACGTGCGCAGACGAAATCTCGTGCTGAGATCTAACATTTCTTAAATAGTTGCACAACTTCGATAAGATAATATTATTCTTTTGGGCGTCAAATCTGCGCGACAGAAGGTGACTCCCATTGTTATAAAATTTATTCTTTATCCATCATATTTCGTTAACCACTTTTCCAGAATACATCTGTAATCATCTATCTTTACCTTGGTCAGAACATTGGTCACTGATCATATAATCAACCTAACCTGAAGATAATCCACCAACCTCGACATACAGCAGCATGGGTCCAAGAAATGAAACCACGCGGATACGGGGAGATGTCACTTATTATGGCGATTCGGAGAATCTTAAAGCCTAGCAAACAGAAGGCTGACACAGTCGTAAATTCAGCAAACCAGGAAATTGTCATTCTTTGCAACTTTAAACATAAACTCTATAATGAAAACTGTTAATTCGGAACACTTAACAGCGTGAAGTGATCAACACAAGGTTTTAATAACAGCCCTTCAGGCACTTCGGAATGTAGATCAGAACACGTTTCAAATTGGAAAATATCGTCTCTACAAAGAATCTCCAAAAAAAGTATAATGAAGCATGTCCCGCAATGTCCCTTGCGTCATAACAACATATTAGACTCAGAGGAGGGCATCTCGTCGAACACCCCAAGAACAACTTCAAGAATGAAAGAACACAGAAAAATATGTACATAATTAAGTCCATGCCCCAAAAAATGACAAAAAAAGGAAAGGTAGAGAAGGACCGGAATTATTTTGGGAATACCTTGACCAACTGATATCACACACCCTTAACACCCATGTATAATCATGTTAATAACCTGGAAAAGCCCAAATATTGAAATGGGCGAGATCATGTAGCAATGGATAAAAAGTACTATAATGAAAACTTGTCGTGGCAAATTTCTTTATCGGGTGAACATCTATAGCTTGCAGACAAAACGGCCAACGATATCAGAAGAATAAGAGAAATATCAAACTCAATTGCCTGGCATTTATTGACGATGGGAGTTGCTAGTAAATAGTGGGCAGAGCTTAAACACAAAATTAAAGAACTTTAAAAAATAGCAGCAAACGTCGGGCAACAAATCTCATATGAGGAAACAATAATGATGTCATCTGTGAAGAGTGAAATGGCTGCCATCACATCGTATATTAATAAACAAATCAAGACTAAGAGAAACCAGGTACTGAAACAAATATACAGCAACTTTTAAAGCACAGTATCCAAACTGCGTGTGTTTCAATAACTTTGAAAAAACATCTAAATGATGTTGCCTAGTTTCATACATTGTATCAACTTAGTGGGCTTCCTAATAGATGCATAAAATTGATATCATTACATGAACTGATTACTAATTATTGTATCTCTGAAAATAGGAAAATTAATGCTGTCTGTCTTATGTGCGAGTACACACTCTTGAGCCTTCAAATGTGAATTTATCAAAATTAGTTAGCGTTAGGACAGTGTTATTTCGCAGTTTTACTATTAAGACAGGTAGTTATCCATTCCTCAAATATAACTAAATACTGAAATGGCGATATTAATACACTTGCAGAGTCCACATCTTGCCAATACTGTGGAGACACATACGGGCAGAATGCTTCCTAGTCATGGTGTGTGGAGCAAATTATTAAGCAATGAAAAACAGATAAATATAATGATAGTGTTTCTCAAGCAAAGGCTGATCTTCCAGTCTTAACCTGTACACTGACACCGTGACCTCACTTAATGAACAGTAACGTGAAAAATGAAACCTGGACCAAAACATAAATAAGTTGTAGATTTCTATTTAAAATGGTTGAATTAGATTAATCTTCACGTCTGGCATTATTACGACAATCTTTTATTACCTTCTTTCCTTTTCTTGTACCTCTAAGATTGTTTTAGGGTCGTTACAGATATGTTTTCTGCTCAAAGATCGCATTCGTTGTGATAAGCTATAATCTGGTACCAATCGTTGCATTACTTGAAATTCTTTCCGAATTTATTTTCTTTCTAAAACCCTTTTTACTTTAATTACAAGCTTCGAATAAGTGTTTAGACTTCCAAATACTTGAGACAGAACCATCAGATCCAAATTATGTACTTCTCTACAGATCAAAATTGTCTAGACTACTATTCTTTTAAGCATCGATATTTTTTAGTTTCACCTAAGTCTCTTTAGATATATCTTTTCCTTGAGGTACCTCCAGTAAAGATAAAATCTTTCAAATGTTTGTTTAGCTTATGGGACTTAACTACAGGGTCATCAGTCCCTAAACTTACAAACTACTTATGAACTAACTAATACTAAGGACGGCACAAATATCCGTGCCCGAGGGGGGATTCGAACCCTCGACCGTAGTGGCCGTGCAGACCGTGACTGGAGCGCCTCAGTCCCTTCGGCCATCGCGGCCGACCAGTAAAGATAGTCTTTGTGTAATTCATTTTATGTGTATACTATCAGTGTTCACATTTATTAAACTTTTTCCCTTTCATCTGCTGTCTCATGTTATAACTGTATTACGGGGAATAAACTTGAACACAAGACACTTATTTTTGGGTTTTATTACGAAACTTTTACTGTGTATTCATGTATTCATCGATGTGTACGAGTAACTTCCGAGTAGCCCAATATCTAAACCCCATAAATGACTTATATTTTAAAAAAGAAGAAAAAACTGTTTCGTCACCACCACTTTCGTTTTGGTGGTCCTAAGTTAAGTTACCACCAGCAAAATTTTTATTACTTCACATGTTGGCTGTCTGTTCCTAACTACAAAATTCCCAATTTTTGTGTGTAAAACAGTCGCAGCAGATGCGTAATCAGGTTGTTCCCAGTTTGGTTAGTGGTTCCATTACCTTAATTTTACCGGTGCTACACGATTCAAGTTGTGTATACCCTCTGTTATTTAGAAGTACGGCCGTGGATAAAGAAGTTATCTTAAAGTGTGATTAGACTTACAACCACAGCAATGAACATCCTCCCATATTCATTCCTTTCCACATTCACCTCGAAACATTAATTTCACTGATAAAATAATAAACTGCTGTTAACAATAAGAAGAACAACGAGGAGAATTTTTGGGGTATAACATCCAGTCAATGAAATTACCTTTAGAAATCTCACGCAATCTCTGTTAACGATGAGGAAGAAAAGCGACCATGCCTTTAAGAAGAGCCATTCCAGAATTTGCCTGGTGCAATTTAGAGAAATTTTGGTAAATCTAATTCTTGATAGTCGGAGGCAGGTTCAAAATACTGTCCTCCAGAATGGGAGTCTGGTGTGTTAAACTACAACATCTTCTTCGGTGTGTAAGGAGTAGTGTTCTCCTGATTTTTATTTCCTGCATATTCTGACCATAAACTCCACAGGGTACGATTATTTTTAAGTAAAATAAGTAGACTTTAATAGATAAATTATGGAATCAGGTCATAAGTACAATAACGTATTTAAATTTGTGGCTGGAGTAAAGACTTGTTGGGCCGGCCGCGGTGGCCGAGGGGACTGAGGCGCTCCAGTCAAGGTCTGCACGGCCACTACGGTCGGGGTTCGAATCCTCCCTTGGGCATGGATATTTGTGCCGTCCTTAGTGTAAGGTAGTTGATAAGTAGTTTGTAAGTTTAGGGACTGATGACCTCGTACTTAAGTCCCATAAGCTTAACAAACATTTGAACATTTGAAAGACTTGTTGGCACACACGAGAAGGCAGAGTTTTTGGGAAGCTGGCTGTTTGGGCGGCCACAAAAATGCAGGTTTTAGCTCGGCAACATAATAGCCTCAGATAAAACCCTCATCCTTCGACTTACTCACCCACAAGTTCCCGGAGAGGCCCCATACTTTAAAACCCCCCTTCCACCTTGTCGGAAATAGACAACAGATTATTACAGTGTAGCTGGTCAGGCAGACTCTGGCGCGGAAAAATAACGTAGTGCCACTTACGGTGACGTGGCGCCAGCGGCAGAGCAAATTGAGGAAAGCTGAGGGATAGAGAACCAGCTAGCAGAAACGCTAACTACTATTGGCCAGCGTACCATACCACGTTTTAAAACGAACAGTCAGTTGGTGGGCGAGGCCCCTGACGTGGTGTCAACGACAGTTGAGAGGCGGAAGACTGCCAGATATACTTGGCAAGACAAGCAAATTCATAAGGGACTGTCTCTTCCATTGCACTCGCGTCCAGAGCGAGTGCATAGAGAAAAACGCTCCTTTACAGTATTGCAATGCGAGGAGCACCTCTGTCGAAGTGAGTCATCCGTGTACCTCCAGGTTGTGAGATTACCGCCCAATAGAAATACTGGTAAATTAATAGCATTTGATAATTGAACAGTATGAAGTTCACTGCAAGCATTGACCATGCCAATGCACTAAATGTTACACGAATTTATTCTTATTAATTATGGTAGCAATGTATGTACGCAGTTGGGTGACAACATTTATAGTTAGGCCATAGGTAGAAATTCTCCACGTTGAGATTTACTGTGTGCTTGTAGCTGACGGGAGACCAGCGAGCAGGCCGACGTTTGCGACTTGTTCCAGCTTAGGATTTTCCAGGTTCGTTTCGGGTGAGGGGAGAGAGGGACAATGGCGAGTGCCAGGCACAGTGCAGTGCACAGCGTGAAATAAAATATTCTAATACTACTGGCATTTGAAGTAATACGATGCAGTTAGGAACCTTTAAGGCCCTCATTACAAAATAGCCTGTTGATAAATAAACATAAGAAACTGCACGATTATGATAAATAGTACAAAGGATGTTTATACCAATATAAAAACCTAAGAAGACATTTATTTAATGTGTAGTGTAATTATTTTGATTTTAAGTAAAGTTTTAGAAATGTATTGGCTGAGCGCTGTACGCTGGCAAATCGGTTAGAACAGCTCACATGGGGAAGTTGATGACGTAGGGGAAAAAACCCGGCGGTTGAGCTTTTGGCGCGCGCGCGCGCGCGCGAGGGCAGGAAGTGACGAGTTGGGAGCACGTGGGGTAGCTGACCGGGCGGGTCGCTCTGCATTCAGTCGGCATGTGTATCTCCAGATGGAGACTTTACATTTGTGTGTGGCAATCGCCACGTGTGGTTGCTCGTCGTAGACGGCACCAAGTTGAATCGAGTGCTACTGTGTGTTTGTGGATATTTAGCCGGTGGAATAAGGTGTGCATCGCATTGAATTAAAGTGACTGTGATTTGTTAATGTAACATGTGTCGTCGCATAGGCATGAACATAAAAGGTGTTTGAGAAAGCCGCATGGTGTGAAAACAATTTGCGACAAATATTCATTTCGTCTGGGGGCTCACGAGCTATAACTTTATTTGATAAATGTGTCGACGTACAGACGTATCAGCCACAGGGTTCTAATATTGTGAAATAAACAACGTGTTTTCAAAAATAGTAGTTAGTACACCCCTTTCTCTCATGAACTTGACTTTATTATAAATATTTTTGTTAATCATATGCAGGGAAGGAAAGCTGCGAATGTGTGATATCATCCCCTAGAAAACGAGTCAAACAGTAGCAATCACAGATCCAGTGTTTTTTCATGTTTAGGAATTTGGTTCGCAGTTGGTGGTTGTGATTTTTAAAAATTGATCTTTTCCTATTTTAAACTCTTACCCCGACCATCACTCTCGCAAGGTGAGGATACTTTAAACAGTGCGGTGTTCACTGTGTTGGCCGCGATAATATCCGGTGTGAACATGAACGGAGTGAAATTAGTTAATGCTTGTGAGTGCATTCTGAGTGGCCTCACGGTGGGTTAATTTAACCAACGTACAAAGCCAACTTGCTTTACAGCCTTTCCGCAATTAGTAAAAAAAGTTTGTGTTCAGCATAATACATTTCGTGTAGACCTTGACAGTATTTTTCGTCACATCATTGAATGTAACCGACAAAATGAAAAATAAATTGTTAAGTAAGTAAATGCAAATGTTCCGTGCTATTCATATTTAGTGTTATAAAAATTATTTGTTATTTTAGACACATACAATGTTATTAGATTTGTACTTCATGTGCAACTATGTGCAGAAATATTATTTGTATCAGGCTATGGAGAGTGCTTCCTTCAAGCTTTTCAAGAAGGGACTATTGGCCACCTCAGGCTGCTCATTAAATGTACCATCAGAGGACGTGTTGTGTGTGTGTGTGTGTGTGTGTGTGTGTTTCCACTCCAAAGAAATTTGAACTGACTTAGTTTTTTGTCAGTCTTAGTATTTTCACGTTAGTCACTGAATGGTTTTCATCATCCATGTATGCTGCAATTGTATATTTCTTCAAGTTGTGAATTCTAAACTCAGCAAGGTGTTCATTTCATGTAATTTCAAAAATTTTACCCATCTGACCTGCGTAGAATTTTCGGTAGGAATAATATTGGAGCTTGTAAATTCTTGATTTACTGTAGGCGGCTTTGGGAGAATTTACAATATGGATTGCTTATATTTATATTTATTGTTGCTTTTAATATTCTTCTTTATAAATTTGCTATTTGGTGTCATAGTGGACCAATGTATATAATTAAAAACATAAATTAATGAATTAAAATCACAAACATTGTGAGTTTAATGCAGTGTGATAGTGTTTTACCAAGAAGCGGCAGAAGAAGCGGTCAAAATTATATGCCAAACTAAGTTGACTGGGAGGCTGAGTTTTTGAGTTTCCTATGTATGCTTAACTGATGTTTATGGTTACTATTGAAAATTCTAAGATCAAGAAAATTTACGCACTTATTTGTCAAATGTTTAATTGTGAACTTATTATTTTTATGCCCTTTGCCGGGGTCCAATGCCAGCGCCAAGAGTTTCACTCTTCATATTATCAAACACGATAATTGTATCATCAATGTATCTTTAGTAGCGCATGATTTTGTTTTTACTATGCTGATTACATGCAAAAAACATTTGTTGTAAATAACTAATGTAAATTTCAAGTAATGTCCCGGCGAAGTTACTTTCCTTTGCCAAGTCATCATATTATTGTTAAAGCGTACAGTCCCGGAAAGAAGCATGAAAAAATGTTTAAATGTTTGTATAGGGTATGGGACTTAACTACGGGGTCATCAGTCCCTAAACTTACAAACTACTTATGAACTACCTTATACTAAAGACGGCACAAATATCCATGCCCGAGGGGGGATTCGAACCCCCGACCGTAGTGGCCGTGCAGACCGTGACTGAAAGAAGCACGGAACACCAAAGGTATACCCGTCTCTCCGGCAGTGGCAGAGCACTGTACTGATACTGGACACTCCATGATGTACGAAAAGGTCAAAATCGTAGCCTCCAATGCATCGTTCTGGGATTCAGTAGTGAAAGAAGCAACTGAAATTCGCTTGGAGAGACAGCGGCTTCGGCTTAGATAAATCTTGGAATCCGGCACTTTCTTTAATAAATTTACAAAGACGCCGCCACAGCACAGATCGTAATACATCGATTTCTCCGCGATAATCGACCATGCAGCCACAGACATAATTTAGAATATAGGGAAGGGAAAGTTATATTCAACTTGTTCAGCAGTAATTATATGGGTCAAACGGTATGAATGGTAATCATTGGTGCGGAAGAGAGTAAGTCACTGTTGAAGCCTTTCCCCAGCGTAATTCAGTCTGCACGTTGAGCAAGCTGTGTAGAAAAGCGAGAAGAAATTAAGAATTTAAAATAAAGTTCAGGAAGAAGAAAGAAAAATTCTGAGATTTACCGAGTACATTGTCATTACGTGAGTAACATCAAAGGCCGGGACAAGCTATTGAAAAAAGTTGAAATTGTCTTGCAAGGAGGGTATAAGATGAACATTAACAAGATGGTTGTTGTCTTGCAAACGTCCCCATCTGTTGACTCAGGGATCGAAACGTGGCTGCACGATCCGTTACAGCCATGCGGATAAGATGCCTGTCATCTAGCCTGCTAGTGATACGAAGCCGTTGGGATCCAGCACGGCGTTCCGTATTGCCCTCCTGAACCCACCATTTCCATATTCTGCTAACAGTCATTGGATCGCGACCAACGCGAAGAGCAATGTCGCGATACGATAAACCGCAATCGCGATAGGCTACAGTCTGACCTTTATGAAATTCGGAAACGTGATGTTATGCATTTCTTCTCCTTACACTTGGCATCACAACAACGTTTCACCAGGCGACGCCGGTCAAACTGCTGTTTCTGTATGAGAAATCGGTTGGAAACGTTCATCATGTCAGCACGTTGTAGATGTCGCCACCGGTGCCAACCTTGTGTGAATGTTTTGAACAGCTAATCATTTGCATATCACAGCATGTTCTTCCTGTCAGTTAAATTTCGCGTCTGTAGCACATCTTCGTAGAGTAGCAATTTTAAAGGCCAGAAGTGTGCTTTAGAAACTTTTTATTTTATACTAGTCGTCCCGGCAACGCTTTACAATTGCTAATATGTATTATACTCATGCTTTGAACGTCAAATGTGCAAAATTGTATCACAATCGTACGAATGATATTGATATCCCAAAGAAAAGAGCTCATTTAGTTTTCCAGAAATTTTCCTATTTTCTGGCCACCAATTCCAAACTTTTACTTTACTCAAACCTTCCTCTCGCTTTGAACGTCGAATGTGCAAAATTTTATCGCAATCAGATAAATGGTTTTGATATTTCATAGAAAAATCTTTCTATTTTTTTTTTTTTTTTTTTTTTTTTTTTTTTTTTTGAATTTTTCAATTTCCGGGTAATTTCTCAAATTTTTATTACGTAAAAACGTTACTCTAGCTTTGATAGACGAATATGCAAATTTTTTTATGGCAATCAGAAGAAAGATATTGATATCCAATTAAAAAAAGCTCTTTCAGTTTCATGCGATTTTTCAAATTTTCCTGGTAACTTTCCCAAATTTTTAGTTCATAAGAACGTTCATCTTTCGTTGAACGTCCAATGTTCAAAACCTTATCGCAATCAGATGAATGGTTATCAATTTACAATGTTAAGTACATTTAGGAACATATTGAAAAAGGAACTTGGTTCGAATTTTTCGACTTTCCCTTTTAAATGACCCTCTTTTTTTTTTTTTTTTTTTTTTTTTTTTTTTTTTTTTTTTTTTTTTTTTTTTTTTACTCAAAGCTGTTACAAGACCATAATGAACAAAACAAAAAAAGAATTACCCCTCTCCGTCATGCGAATAGTTAGTTATAGTGCTGAATTCAATCAAAAACACATTGAAAAACGCACTTTCAGTTTTTCTCAAATTTTCCGGTAAATTTTCCATAAAATTTATTTCATACAAACCTTGTCCTGTCACGCCGTACTCAAGTGATGCTCTTACACCATGCAGCAATTGATTTTTACTCGTAGCCGAGTGGTCTGGAGCGCCACGTTGTGTATCGCGCGGCCTCCTGCGTCGGAGGTTCGAATCCTCCCTCTGGCATGGATGTTTGTGTTGTCTGTAGTATTAGGTAGTTTATAAGCAGTTTGTAATTTTAGGGATGATGATCCCGCATTTAAGTCCCATAAGCTTAACAAACATTGGAACATTGAAAAAATCTCTTTCGGTTTTTCCTAAATTTTCCTACCTTCCGGGCGACTTTTCCAAATTTTTATTTGATGCTAACCCTCTTCTTCCTTTCAACATGAAATGTACAAAATTTTATCGCAGTTGGACGAACGGTATTGATATGTCACTGGAAAAAGCTGTTTCAGGTTTTCCTGATTTTCCTCTTTTTCCGGACAACTTTTCCACATTTTATCACCGTTTAAACCTTCCCTGAACTTTCACGAATATTTCAAGACTAAAATTAGCCAAATCGGTTCAGCGATTCTCGAGTTTTAGCGAGACTAACGAATAGCAATTCATTTATATATATATATAGATTATTTATTTCTCGTTTTTATTTTCTTTCACTGTGTATCACAAATAAAACAGCTGTAAAGAGGTAATATGCTTAATTGAATATTAATCACAATTCCCGGTGTTCAAAATAAGACAAGAGAAGGTATTACGAATATGAGAATATTAGCAAACCTGTTTGGGTGCAGCCAAGTTACAGCACGGCAACACGAAGACGTTAACTACGCCAACCTCACGTACTTTTTAGTCCATATGTGTTAGTAAAAAATGCTCGTCTTTAGACGAGGTTCGACATAAGGTATTGAAACCGAATTTATCGATTTACAGGTTTGGCATTGATTTTTTCAAAAACTACTGAGTATCTAGCAAGAAGACGAAACACGTGTCTCTTTATCTATATCTATACATGTGAATGTCTGTTCGGTGCACGTTTATCATGTCTCAACCACAAGACATAAAGAGCTAAAAATTTGTACAGCTACTAATGTCTACCCGGGGAAGGCTTTAGGCACGGTTTTATGGCGATCGGATAGCTATTTATCTATATATATTAATGTGAATGTCTGTTCGGTGTACGCTTATCACGTCCGAACGACAAGACGCAGAGACTTAAATATTTGTACAGTTACTAATCTATACCTGAGTAAGGTTTTAGACACAGTTTTATAGCGATCTGATAGATATTTAGTAATTTGAAGAATATAACGTGAAATGCGGAATAATAATTACTCTTTGAAAATTATATTTACTGTTTGAAAATGGTTTTATTGGTTGCATTGTTGCTTTAGAGTTAATAATGATAAAAGGGTGGAGTATATTGGGACGGAAAGTTATCGGTGTATATAAAATTCTACGTGTGTGTGTGTTAATATTTCGCTTTGCAGCGAAAACTACAGAACGCAAACGAATGGTCTGTGTGTAATTGTTGTCTGAAGTCTTCCGTTGTACACCATAGCAGTTCCATGCCAATAGCTATAAGGAGGTGGAAGATATGGTGGTTCAAAGTCGTCAAATTATTAAAAAAATCGGACTGAAGACCAGCGATGACGTTTGCGACTCTATAGCAAGGAGGTTACATACAGCGAAACGTGACGTGATGCCTCCTTTGACCATAGATACTACCAGACAGGACAAACAGCAGAACGGCTATTAACATGGAGTGGTTGAAACATATGACCACGTGACTGTTGGCAAACATTCAGGTGGATATAATAAACATCTCCACAGTTTTGAAGAAATGCCATTATTTTAAACTAATAATACTTTCACTCGAAATTTAATGTTACTTTCTTCCACAAAAAGCTCTGTATAAAGGCGAAGTTTACACTAGCACGTGACTGTTGGTAGAACAATGGTTTAGTTGCAGAGACGTTGGTGCCATGAAAACGATGCCATGCCCAGTCTAGTCTACCAGTACCTATTGTCGAAGGATGCCACAGACCATATATTTGGTCTATACGTCCTACAATGTCTTCAGCTCTTTCTCTGTAAGGATAAGCATACTGAAAGATAGCTTATCTATCGTAATCAACCAACATGCGAGCGGAGCCGCGGGTTTAAGCTAGTATTCAATATAGAAGATCCATGCAAAAATCGATCGAAATCGGTGACCCACATGTGGGACCCTCTCCTTGTACGAGAAGGTATCGCTTGGAACTACACGTTCTAAGGCATCGAGAAATCGTCAATATAAAACATGAAGGAAGGGTGAGACGATGAAATCCGAGAGAGATACCAAGTGGCGAATGCGGTACGCAGGCTCCAACGTACATTGATCGGCGTTCTGATTAGGAAATGTAGAGGCTTGCAGAGGATAGAAGAGAACCACAACTACTGAGGAGCAGTTTGTTTGAAACGCAGCGCTGCAGAAGAGTTGAGCCGGTGCGTCAGCTGCATCCAGCGAGCGCAGAATAACGGAGAGAGGCCTTCCCAACCAAGATGGCGGCCCAGAGCACGAAGCGTCCTACTGCCACTGCAGAGCGCCAACCATCCACAGCTGCGAGCACACGCCAGTCCATTGAGTTCGCTGCCTGTTAGCTCCTTTTTCATATATCTTAACGCGTTCCTTATTAGACAATCTATTTTTGCCATAAATGATTACAAATTTCAGCTACGGATAGCAATCCATACTGTTATATGAAACAGTAGCACATTTTCCCTCCGTCGACCTGTTATAGCTGCGGCGGAGTGGCCGAGCGCATTGAGTCGCTTTGCTATGATGCGCGACGCCATGCCCCGTCGGGGGTTCGAATCCCCCTTCGTGCATGGATGTTTGTGCTATCTTTATTATAAGCTAGTTTATAACTATTTTGTAATTTTAGGGACTGATGACCCCGCAGTTAAGTCCCATAAGCTTTATACAAACATTTGAACATTTGATTTAACGTGTTATAACTCGAGGAGTACTCAACGTATCGTCATGCGGTTTCTTTCAGTTCCTTCTTTAGAATCCTGCGATAAACTTGGGCTATATTTAAACTTTTGAAACAACTAAAATAAGAATAATAACGTAGAATCGTTTACTGCTTCTACACTTTAGTCAGCTGTGGAGCCTAAACTATAAGATCTAGGCCAGTGTACATAGTATAGAATTGCACAACTCAAAGATCTAAAATAAATAAATATATAAAATACGCGAGACCGTGTGTCTACCTTTTACGACTGAACCACATTTATCAGTTTTCTCTTCTAAAGCAATGACGCCAGATACCTTCACGCTGCGGATATAGTAACTGTGGCAGATTTGTGCAAGTTATACATATGATCTCGTGGCCTTTTTAAAAAAAAAAAAACATCCTGAGTTGCATAATTCTATACTATGTACTTTGGTGCAGGTCTCAGATTACGCTACAGAGGTCACGAAAGTGCGGAAGTGGTAAACCATTCTACGTTATTGTTTTTATTTAAATTATTTCACGTGTTCGTATTGACATTTAATATAACATACGTTGATCCCAGAATTATAAGGCAGAAACTGAAGCACACTGCTTCAGGATACGTTCTCAAGTTCTCGAGTTAAAGAACTTTGGAGATTAACCGTGCAAATGGGTCCTGTTCAGCTAGTTAGTGATCAGATAAAAAGCATTAAGTGATAATTATTTAATACCGAAAATTGCATCCCAAATTTTAAAAAATGTTTCTGGAAATTAGTTACAAAGTAGAAGGGGAGTGTGCAACAGAATCTGTGCTCGCTGGTGGGCAAGTTCGCTGAAAGTAACGAATAGAATTTGAATTGTTCCACCGCCGTATTTTATTCAAATTTGTGAGAAAACTAGGGGAGCTATAAAAAAGTTGTTTAAATAGAAAATTTCATTTCATTATCTACAACTTTCGCGCTGACGAAAATTTCCAGACATCAAAACAAAAGAAGTGGCAGGCGACTAACTTCTTCATACCGTAATTTTAATCTATATCTATAAAAGTGAATGTCTGTTCGGTGTACGTTTATCACGTCTGAACCACAAGACGTAAACAGCTTAAAATTTGTACAGTTACTAATGTCTACCTGGGGATGGCTTTAGGCACGGTTTTATGGCGATCGGATAGTTATTTATCTATATATATATTATTGTGAATGTCTGTTCGGTGTACACTTATCACGTCCGAACGACAAGACACAAAGACTTAAATATTTGTACAGTTACTAATTTATGCCTGAGGAAGGTTTTAGGCACGGTTTTATAGCGGTCTGATACATATTTAGTAATTTGAAGAATATAACGCGAATGCGGAGCAATAATTACTCTTTGAGAATTATATTTACTCATTGAAAATGGTTTTATTGGCTGCATTGTTGCTTGAGGGTTGATGATGATAAAAGGGTGGAGCATATTGGGATGGAAAGTTATCGGTGTATATAAAGTTCTACTTGTGTGTGTGTGTTAATATTTCGCTCTGCAGCGAAAACTACAGAACGCAAGCGAAAGGTTTGTGTGTAATTGTTGTCCGAAGTCTCCCGTTGTACACCATAGCAGTTCCATGCCAATAGCTATAAGGAGGTGGATGATATGGTGGTTCAAAGTCGTCAAATTATTAAAAAACTCGGACTGAAGACCAGCGATGACGTTTGCGACTCTCTAGCACAGAGGTTACATACAGCGAAACGTGATGCCACAGACCATATCTTTGGTCTATGCGTCCTACAATGTGTTAAGCTCTTTCTCTATAAGGATAAGCATACGAATAAGGAAATATAAGAATAAATCAATAAAGCAGTAAAAAAGAAATTTCTTTTAATACATCTCTTTAAAAAAAAAATAGATTTGACGTTCAGTATACGCGTGCGAAGCAGCGGAAATTAAGCTAGTTTCAGATAAAAGTAATCGTTTCAATTATTAAATTATTATTTTTATAACAACACAATACGTATTGTACTTGGCAAGAATACTGTTGCATTCGTTCAGTATTCACCTGTCAGCGTGAAAAATTTGGTACATTTTTCCTATCCTAAGAGGTCCAAATGACGATGTAATTGATGCGAGCGCCACTTGAAGAACTAGGCATTTATCGGCCCAGCTCGGTATCTACACCCATCCAAGATGGCTGCCGGGCTGCTGATGTAGGCGGTGTAGCCTCTCGACGTTATTCTGGACCACGGCGCGTGCTCTTAGAGGCCACCTGTTCACGTGTCCAGAGCTCCGCGGCTGGCGTCCGCCGCCGATTAAGGACGGAGTGAGCAGTGGCGGCTCATACGGGCAGCAGCCACGGCCGCGCTGTACAGCTGCTTGGGATTCTGCCGGCGCCGCCGAGCAGCCGACCCGACTGACAACGCAGCGCAGTGGCAGATGGACAGATACCGCGCTCCGCCGTTATACACCTCGTTAGGACCAGTTTTATGCCCACTGCTGCCAAGCTCTCGCCGGTACCACTTGACGGCTTCATTAGACCTTTATTAAACAATCCGGTTTGCATTTGCATCAGCGAATAGGCTGTGCGTTTTTCTAATCCCGACGCAACCTACCCGCAGCTTGTCTTTTTACAGATCTTCTTGGAAGCCGCTTCTTTTAACTCATTCTTTAAGGGAGAGCTTTCCATAAAGGATATCCGTTCACTTTTGTGTGTAGAGTAGTAGTTGCCGTTGCCAATTTGCACGTTATAAATATTTTATAATTTTGCATAAAATTGTATTCTGTGTAAAACATACGTTCTGCATTTCCAAACATCACGAAAGCGGCTCGATGAACCCTCCGCCATGCACTTCATTCTGACTTGCACAGTATTTATGAAGATGTAGACGCAGATGTGGATGTTCTGGACTTCAGACCGGAGACTGGTTTGATGCAGCTCTCCACAATACCCTATCCTGAGCAAGCTTCTTCATCTCCTCATAAGCCTGGCAACCCACATCCATTTAAATCTCCTTACTATATGCGTCTCTTGGTCTCCCTCTGCGATTTTACCCCACACACTTCCCTCTGACACTAAATTTACGATTTCTTGATGTTTAAGAATGTGTCCTACCAATCCATACCTTCTTTTAGTCAAGGTATACCAGAAATTTCTTTTCCCCCCAATTCTGTTCAGTACCTCCTCATTAGTTACGTGATCCACCCACCTAATCCTCAGCATTCTTCTTTCAAAAGCCTCAATCCTCTTCGTGTCCGCACTGTTTATCGTCCATGTCTCACTCCCATACAAGGCAACACTCCATACAAATGCCTTCAGAAAGGACTTCCTTAGGCTTAAATCAATATTCGATGTTAACAAATTTCTCTTTTTGAAAACGCTTTTCTTCCCATTACCATTCTGCATTTTACATCCTCTTTACTGCAACCGTCATATGTTATTTTACTACCCAAGTAACAAAATTCATCTACCACCTTTATTGTTTCTTTACCTAATCTAATTTTTTCAGCATCGCCTTGTACTGCATTCCACTACACTTGTTTCGCTATTGTTAACGGTCATCTCATATACTCCTTTGATCACACTGTCCATTCAGTTCAATTATTCTTTTATTTTCCTGTAGATAGTATTTACTTTTCCCTAGGCTATACATCCATCTATAGACTTGCATTTACCCTCTAGCCACTCCTTCGTATTCATTTCGCACTTTATATGTACAAATGCTTGTGAAGCTTGTGGGACTTAACTGCGGGGTCAGCACTTCCTAAACTTACAAACTACTTATGAACTAACTTATACTAAAGATAGCACAAACATCCATGCCCGAGGGGGAATTCGAACCCTCGACGTGGAACGGCCTCGCGCATCGCAGCATAGCGCCTCAATGCGCTCGGCCACTAGGCCGCTCCGCTGTGACATTTTGCACTTCCTGTCAATCTCATTTCTTAGTCGTTTGTACGCCATTTTCCCTTCTTCATTTCATTTTAATATCTTCTCCTTTCATCAATAAAATTTAGTATTTCCTGGGATATCAAAGCATTTTTGTCGGTCTTGCTTTCTTACTTATTTGGTTCTCTGCTGCCTTCACTATTTCATTTCTCAAAGCTAGCCATTCATCTTCTGCTATTTTATTTTTTCCCTTTTATGTCAATTATTGCCTAAAGCTACCTCTGAAATTCTCATGAACTTCACGTTCCTTCAATTTATCTAGGATCCATCTCATTATTTTCATACCTTTCTGCAGTTTTTTTCAATTTCAAACTACGGTTAATGACCCATAAGATATCGTCAGAGTCGATATGTGCCCCAGGATATATCTTTCATTTTAAAACCTGGTTCAGAAATCTATGTCTTACCATTATAAAATCGGGTACCTTTCCGTGTCTCCTACGTTTTACAGTCATCATAAAGGCGAATCTGCTTTCTTCTTAGTAATTTTTATCAACGGCAGAAGACATAATTCTCACGAGCTTTTTTTTTTATTATTATTTTTCGTACATTTTTAGATTTGTTCTGCTTCATTTAATATTTAGTTCTTAACGTAAGTTTCAATCATTTCCCTAAAATATAGTGTAAGGGTGTTCAAATAAACAGATTTTTCCCTTTCCTCCCCAGTCGATACATGTCACTTCGGAGGTTACAATTTTAAAGTTTTTTTTTTTTCTTTGTGTTACCTGTTTGTTAGAGTTTTTGACTAAAGAGGTGTAGTTGTTCGTCATATCAGCTGAATAGAAAACAGGATTTCGATTTCGAACGATGTAGACTGCAATAATGTTGTATTTACTTTTTATCTCAAAAATGATCACGCAGCTTTTGAAAACAAACTATTCAGTTTCTAGCTATTTTGATTATCTGTTATTGGATAATAAATGGATAAAAAGAAACGGTAAGCGTGTAGAAAAGAACGATTCCCAAACAGGAACGATCTTCTGTGAACTAGTTGCCAAAATGAATCATTTAGCCCACCTCTGCTCCTCACAGCCGGCAGTTCTAAAATCAATTTAAAAAATCAGAAATTAAGTATAAACATTAATTCTGTAAACTATCGAGTGTTCCATGAACGTTATTGAAATGGTGTCCCGTGAAACTGGACTTATTAGAAGGATGTCGCCATGAAGAAAAGTATGGATCATTCTGGTTTAGGGGTGGCATCTTTGATTAGTGATGAACACATTTAAGATCCAAACCAGCCACTGCATATCTTTTGAACAAAAATCATCACAAATGGCTGCCAAACACTTCCGATGTGACGATTCACGCTGGTTCCGAAACGCCTCGCGAAGAGTGGTCGGAGCGTCAGACGGAGGTTCAGTGCGCAGTCTCGCCCCTTTCCGGCGTGGAAACTGCCCCAAAAGGGTGAAGTAATCAACCACGATCAACGATGTGAGAATGCTGAAAGCAGTGGAAACCGCTGCCTTCAAGGCACACACTGGTGCATCCCCAGGAAATGGGGCCTGGCCTGCAACTTTAAAGACTGTCATGGCGACCTATCCGTTTTAAAAGATTTCAGGTCACCTCTCCACTCGCATTTCGGGGCGGAGACTCCGTCGCTGGTTGATGGGGGGGGGGGGGGGGGGGGGCAAGGGCCACGACAAAAGGTTTGTATAACAAATGAAGGGAGGTCGTTTATTGTTTTCTGCTTGCTTTGGCGAGAAATGAGATACTGGGTATGTTTTATTCATGTGTAAAGAAAGTTAAAGGATTTAACTATGTGAAAAAAATCATGAATTTCTAGGACCAGGTTCAGGCTGGCGCATGCAGGTATCAGCGGTGAAGAGTTCATCTATCTGAATTCCTTTACTGGACACTAAGAAATCTTATTGCCAGGCATTACAAACAATTTTATTTGATCCTAAAATTTTCGATTTTCCAGTTATTGGAGCAAATTAGAAATTTCCGCGCCTTTTCTCCGCGCATCAGATACAAAGGATTTTCATGCTAGTAGAAATTCTTCAACAAACACAGTGAAGTGTAATTTTGTAGATCGGGAAAGTTTTCTTGAAAACCATCAAGTTTTGCACAACTATTTTACAAAGCATGGGCGATCTTTTAGGATAGGTAGTTTTTCAATTTTTCAACTATTGTTCAGTGCATTGTTTGATAATGACACACCTATCTGCATCCAGTATTGTTTGTCGTCGGTTAAGTTGACGATTCGTGCGCTGGCTGTTGGGAACGCAGGAGGCGTGTACCTTGGCTGCCGGGGGACGAGGAGCAGCGAGCGGAAGGCAGCGTTCCTCACTTTCAGTGCTGAAAGTTGTTAAAAAACAAGTATATTTCAACAATGTTTTTTCTGTCTAGTGTGTACTGTCTGCGGTTATAGTATCCGACACAATACTTGGTTTTAGAATGTCTCTCACTTTCAACCAGGAATTTTCAGAACCGGTAGTTAAAAAATACGGTTTTGCTGTTTCAGATGAATGCAGTAATTTTTCTAAAAGCTCTTGTGTTCTATTCAAAACAGTACACAACGAAAGCAAGGGTACCATTTCGAGTCATAGACACTATTTCAATTTTTCAGATGGAGAATAATCTTAATATAAAAAAAATCGCAGAAATTTAAAAATCTGACATTGCGTTCTGGGGTGTTTGGAAACGATACTAACTGACAAAATTTGCCACTAACCACGGAATGAGTGAGTGTGATGAAGTTTGCGGGGATAGTCAAGAGGCTTTCTTCCCGGAGAAACCTACAAGAACTTCACCAACCAATGTTCACAGCACAAGCAATTTCTGAATTTGTGGCCCAAGAGATAAAGGGTATGTAGAATTTCTTAGTGTACTCATAAGGCATTGAAATTAACACCGCAGTGAATGAAACGTTTGTTCAGTGCATGACAATATTACAAATACCAGACATTAACACCACATAACTTTTCCTGAAAATAATATAGTTATGATGTCTGGAACTTAATCCTACATAAAATATAGTTTGGGTTAGCTCATACTATTAAATGTTTTTGTTTTACTCACGTATTTTCATAGTAATCACGAAAAGTTCGTTTTGTTTACATACTCGCTGCTAGGCCGAACTTCTGAACTTACATATTAAACTTGAAACGCAATTTTAAGTGCAGTTGCTGATAGTTTACACTCATATTAGTGTCCTAAATACGGTTTCTGCCCCTTTATATCTGTAAATTATTGTCATCACTTAGTGATTCTGGTAACAAATTTCTGAACAACCACTGTTTACATAGTCGCGAGTAGGCCTAATTTTTCGTAAACTTATTTTCATTGTTTTCCGGTAATTTAATTGTCTTGCTATCACTAAAACCGATTTGTACCATGAGTATAAAGTGCATGACGTGCCGTAGAAGTGTTAGCTCTGGGGTCTGGTGCGATGGACGTAGTAACTTGTTTCATTGGGCGTGTAGTGGCGCGGGATCGGGCATGTGAACGAGTCCCATCAGTGGTTTTGTAGACTGTGTAGTAGAGATAGAAAGACTGTGGAACACGAGGGGAAAGTTGCTGTCCTTCAGGCTGACTTCGATGAGGCTAGGCGTGAACTGAACAGGTTAAGGGGGGAGAAGGGTAAACAGGAGTGGGAACTGGCAACAGGCATAAGGAACAGGCCAAGAACTTCTTCAGACAGCTTTGTTATTATTGTACAAAATAGGTTTGAAATGTTCCCTCAGTTAGAAGCTGATGATCCTCAGACAGGAGTAGATGTAGACAGAGCACAACAAGCTTTCAGTAGCAAATTGAAAAAGAGTATAGGGAAGGCTGCAAAGAAAAAGAGAGTTCTGTTGCTAGGTAGTTCATATGTCTGAGATCAGTACCTCTGATAATAAATTTAAAATAATTTGGAATATTACTGAAAGGGAAACAGGGCAACCAAGAGCACAGGAAGACTTTATAACGATAAAACTGAATGATAAGTGCACTAAAGTCAGAAATTGAAAATATTTTCAAAAATCATTTTCTAAATGTTGTGGAGAAAATAGGATCTAGAAGTTCCCTAGGATAGGGAAGGCTAGTAATAGAAGGGGACATACCTATACAGTTTGATACAATTGTAATTCCACCAACCTCTCCCTTTGAAATCATTAAAATAATAAACTCACTGAATAGTAAAAGCTCTTACGGAATTGATGGCATTTCCTGCAGGATACTTTGAGTTTGTTCCCCACGGATAAGTAGGATTCTCAGCCACATATGTAATAGCTCTCTGAAGCAGGGGGTTTCCCTGACAGACTGAAACATGCTATTCGTAAACCACTGCATGAAAAGGGGATACAGCAGATGTCAACAACTACCGCCCTATCTCTCTGAGAATTTTATCGAAAGTTTTTGAGAAAGTAATGTATTCAAGAGTACAGTCCCATATTTGTAAAACAAAGTACTAACCGTATGTCAGTTTGGTTTTCAGAAAGTCTTTTCAACATAAAATGGTATATATGTGTTCACTGATCAAATATTAAATGCTCTGAATAACCGGACATCACCCATTGGTATTTTTGTGTAAATCATGGAATTCTTCTAGATAAGCTAAATAATTACGGTTTGAGTGGGGCAGTCCACAAATGGTTTAATTCATTCTTAACTGGAAGAATGCAGAAAGTAAAAATAAGCGTTTTGTGTAATGTCAAAACATCAGCTGATTCCTCATGGGGGGCTATCAACAATGAGATCCCACAGGGTTCGGTCTTAGGTCCTTTATTGTTCCTGACATACATTAATGACTTGCCATTGTACATTGATGAAGATGCAAAGTTCGCATCCAAAAAGACAAGAACTAAGTGATGTAATCGTAAATAATGTTTTTATAAAATAGTTAAGTGGTTCTCCACAAACGGATTCTCATTACATTTTGATCAAACAAAGTACACACAGTTCTGTACAGTAAATGGAACAAGTCCAGTAACAAATATAGACTTTTTTACAGAAGTCTGGATCTAAGGTAGAATTTTCAAAATTTATGGTGTGTGCATTGATGAGAGATTAAACTGGAAGCAACACATGATGATCTGCTGAAACGTTTGAGTTCAGCTATGTATGCTATTAGGGTTATTGCAAATTTTGGCGATAAGAGTCTCGGTAAATGACTATTTTCATTAACTGCTTTCGTGTGGTATCATATACTTCGGTAATTCATCATTGACTAAAATAAGTATTCATTTCACACAAGCGTGGAATCAGAATAATTAGCTGGAGCACATCCAAGATCATCCTCCAGACGTCTTTTTATGGATTTAGGTATTTTCACAGTTACTTCATAGTCTATATATTCACTTCTGAAATTTGTTGTTAATAATTCAGTCCAATTCAAAAGTAATAGTCGTGTGCACAGCTGTGCACCAGGAGAAAGGATTATCTTCACTATGCAGGGTTAAATGTGACTTTGGCAGAGGAAGAATTATGTTGCCACAAAAGTCTTCGGTCTTCTACCAAACAGCATCCAAAGTCTGACTGATAGCCAACCAGCATTAAGAATAAATTAAAATGTATTTGAATGGCAACTCCTTTAACTCATTGAATGAATTTTTAGATATAAATTAATAAATCTTTAAAAAATAAAATATTAAAAATAATAATAATAAAAATTAAAAAGTAATAAAAAATATATTTGTGTCACGTAATATTTTGTGTCATATCTTGTACAGATACCTTTTATTAATCTGATCCGTTCTACATCAATACATAGCGTCGTATTCATAATCAATGGAACAAGTATTAATCTAATCTACCTACAAAAGTAGGCGCAACAGTCTTCAATACTATAAAAGCCGATTGCATTAGTCTATCTTCTACCTTTACTTGTGGCTATGAATATGCAATACACCTTGCCTTTGTACCTTTTAAGGCTAACTAACGACGTTATCTGGCTGAAACTCAGAGACATTATAAAACAAAATATTGCACCGGACAGTACACCTGCTCAAAATGTTCAAATGTTCGTAGAGTCTATGGGACTTAACTACAGGGTCATCAGTCCCTAAACTTACAAAACACTTATGAACTAGCTAATCCTAAGGACGGCACAAATATCCATGCCCGAGGGGAGATTCGAATCCCCGACCGTAGCTGCCGTGCAGACCGTGACTGGAGCGCCTCAGTCCCCTCGGCCACCGCGGCCGGCAGTACACCTGCAGACAATAAACATTGGACAGGAGAATTATTCTAGAAATATTCCAGTTGTTTAACGAATTTCAATATTGAAACTAAGCATGCATCATCATTGTACTGGTGTTCCAGTGTGACTTAAGATAATTTTTCGACCTCCACTATCAGCTGGAGAAATTCAGGATCTACATGAATGGGTCAAGAACGGAGAAAGAAAAGGTTAATACAGATAGTTTCCTGGAATTTCAAATGTTCAAATGTTTGTTAAGCTTATGGGACTTAACTACGGGGTCATCAGTCCCTAAACATACAAACCACTTATGAACTAGCTAATCCTAAGGACGGCACAAATATCCATGCCCGAGGGGGTATTTGAACCCCCGACCGTAGTGCCCGTGCAGACAGTGACTGAAGCGCCTCAGTCTCCTCGACCACCGCGGCCGGCTCCTGGAATTTCAGTAACTTTAATTTTAATATTATTTTTTTCTGGATATGTTTACTGTTTGTGGATACCCATAGCATGGCAAAGCTTTGCTGGCGGGCATTCGCATCCTCGGCCGCAACTCTCAGACGGCATAGTGTCGAAAGCAGGAGGAGGATCCCCGCTGCCGCTGGCCGCTGGCCGCTGGCCGTTGTCCCGCTGTGTGGCAGCTGCAGCCTCCAGGTCAGAGAAGTGGCGGTGCGAGGTGGTCGCCCGGATGCAGGTGGCTTTTTACCTGCCAAATGTTTTTTTTCGGGAATGTGCGGGCTGTACCACACAATGCCTCGTAGACTGTCTCCGGTGTACGCCAGCCCGGCGCTGTTATCGAGACAATCAGTCGTTCCGCATAAAATAGCAGGAGCCTCTGGTCGCTAGGTCATTTATGGTGACAAATGTGCTGGCTGTTATCTGTAGAATTTCTCCGAAGGCAGCAGGGCAGGAAATGTTTTAGTGTAATGAATGGTGGAATGTTCTGGACGCTTTCCATCCGTCTGGGGCAGCGGGAGGTAGGATACAGAGGCCACAAATGGCGTAACTTTGTGGTCGGGGGATCAGGAGTGAGAGCGCCCTAAAATTTTTAGAGGGCAACCACCTTGGCGACGGTAAATTTTGGCGGAACAGTGCTGGTGTGGGCGGAGCCTCTTGGCGACCGTGGGAAACGCGTTCTGATTCGCCAGAATTTTATAGGGCGACAGCTAGTTAATTTGTCAACAGCGCTACGCCATTCCATTGAATAGGCAATTAGCCGTTCTTGCAGACTGGTGCGCCTGAGATGTGAGGACGTGGCCGCTGGAGCACTGGCCGTGGGCCTCAGCAGTGAGGAAGGGGGCTTCCGTGCCGTACCGACCTCTTGATAGTTAGTGGAGTTACATGCCGATTCTGTCTAACAGATCGCAGCGAGAATACGGCCGTGATTATTTTCCAGCTCTCCTGCTGCCATCGCTTGTTGCTGCCGAGCCTGCTAGGGAGCCATCACCTGTAATTATCATTGGGTAAAGTACTGCAAGCACCATCGCCAGGACTTGTGTAGCCGGCCGCGGTGGCCGAGGAGACTGAGGCGCTTCAATCACGGTCCGCACGGTCACTACGATCGGGGGTTCGAATCCCCCCTCGGGCATGGATATTTGTGCCGTCTTTAGTATAAGGTACTTCATAAGTAGTTTGTAAGTTTAGGGACTGATGACCCCGTAGTTAAGTCCCATAAGCTTAACAAACATTTGAACATTTTTAGGACTTCTGTAATTCCGCTGTCTAGGATTTTTCTCAAAGTATTATTTTATTTAAGTTTGTCTTTCCATCCTTGCTATAATGTTTCATTAGGAATTTAATGTGTTTGGTACAGTGGGATATGTGTGTTTGCAATTAAAGATAAAATATGTTGGGAAGCATTTAAAAAATAATTTGCGTTGCTCTGTATAGAGAATATATAAAACTTTGCAGAAAAAACAGGTGAAAGGCTTGTAGTTACAGGATTTAAAATATAAGATGGAACGGAACTCGTACCAGCAACCGGAAAACTTAGAATTTAGGAGCCCACATCGCTACCCCTGTACTACGCTGACTGTAAGTGTATCACCCCAGTTTTAAATGATTCACCTAATTATTTCTTTTGGTAAGAGTCTCTTCGTACTTAATCCGTTGTTGATGGTTTGTACTCACAAAGGAAAACTCATTGATGACATATTCGACAGTATCTGTACTGGTCGTCGGATTTTCGAAGAATTTGGCTGCCGCTCACGTACTACGCGGCCTTAGAGCGCATGGCTATTTCGCCGCAGCAGTTGCCACGTCCTGCATGGACTTCTCGCGCTATCACGTTTCATTTAACTAGCTCAAACTCACAAACTACTCACTGTATAAATGTGGAACTAATATCATTTTATTCTGCAAAATATTGTATTTTTTTAATGAAAGTAATATAATAATTTTTTTTATTTTTCCAATTATTTCACCTGCAAAAATATTTAATTTCTGTGATAACTTTTTTAATTTTTAATGTAGGTGTAACTAACAAATTTTAATTCTCGAAACTACTAAGGACTTACAATAAAATTATTAATCTTCGTTCTTCTTTCACAGTATGCCCAAATCAGATAAAGGTATAGTGACATCCTTTTACGTTTTTTATCAGTTGGTGAGTCGGTGAGTCATGAAAAAGAAGTAGTTCATCCCAGTGAGTGACTATTTCTGATCCGACCTCTGAAAAGATCAGTTTTGTCCATCTCTATCAGAAAAGTAATTCAACTTGATTCACTATTCACCACAATTCACAATCATAATCTTCAATTTAAGAACAAGAAATCTTTCAGATTCGAACTAATAACAATTCAGGAGTTACGTTCGGCAATCAGAGCCGCAGGGGAAATTTCACAATTAACAAATAATCTTTTTAAAAACTTACTATTTAACAAGTTGACAAGATGCCAAGAAAAATTTTAGAAGAAATATAATTAATTAGTTGAACCACAAATTTAACTTCGGCCAATCAGAAATGGAATTTAATTTCGAGGGGCGATGGGTCCCAAAGAGAAAAGTTACAATTAAAAAAAAACAGATTTAAACAAAAATGGAAAATCCCAATTTTTGAAATAGGCTGTAACAGGCAATGAACCATTTACCAAGTAACATCAAATAGCTCAAATTCAGAGTTAGAAACAAATTAGACAGTAAGCCCAAACCACTAAATTTAGAATTAAGACTAAAGATGATTAAATTAACAAGTAACTCTCAATTTCATTTGATAATGAGAGCCCGAGAGGAGAAATTTCATTACAATAGCTATGCTGATTAATAAGAGGTCACACAAGCTATTTAGACAGCCTCTCAGTTTACTGCACACAATAACAGCTAATACAACCCGCCGATTTTCACAACAGTCAGCACATTTATTTTCGCCAAAACATGCAGCCTATGGGTGATAGAACACCAGATCAACTTATAGCTTACACTAAAAATCATGGAACTGTCATTAATTGGAAGGTATTCCAAATAATGAAATCTGAATTAATCAGTAATTCTGAAGAATAATTGTACTCAGTTTTGATACAAGAAGCAAACATTTTCTTAGCAAATACAGGCGTTAAAAGAAAGGTTGCTAACTACCACACAACTTGAACAATAAGAGTTCACACACAATGTAAGCCTGACTTAACACGTTACCAGCAAAATATATTAATAAACGCGTTCAGTTGTGAATTAAACAGTAATTAAAGAAGGTAATTTCCAGAAATGATTTCGGTAAGTGACATGCTTTAATAAATTAATTAAATTCGCTGGCACATTGCTTCTTTGAGTGCAGTTGTGCCTTGAGAATGGCAGAGTGTGCTCCTGTAGAAACTTCGGCGGTGGTAGATGACGTCACCCGGCAGCATACCCGTAACTTGTTTGAAAATTCATTACGCCAGTAAAAGTTAAGGTTTCACATAATTTTTCTAAACTGCCTTACGAAAAAACTCTGTTTACGATAAAATTCCCATTTCCCATGATGTATTATTTGCTTGCACTCTTATGCATCTAACAAGTAGAAAAAGAAAAAAAAAAAAATTAAAAGCCGTTTGCAGGGATCGAACTCACACACGGCGTTACCTATATCCAACAACCAAGAACGATAGCAGTTACGCTATAACAAACGTCCGACTCTGCGACACATGCATAGTATCACTTCGTAATGTAAGCATTGTTTTGTAAGAGAGTTATTAAAACAGATAATATATTTCTGCAGTTTTGTTCATTACATAAAAGACGACATATGGTGATTATATTAAACATCAGGTAGACGTCAGTTACCTAGAGCTTTTCTCAGACACAGAAATAAGAACGACATCGCCCAGTGTGCCAGAGCAATTTAAATACGAAATCGCCGTTTGTGAGCTTTGATTCTATACCATGAAACAGTTTAGTTTATTAAGATCTTTATTTAATAGAAAACGAACTTTTATGCACATACTTTTCGAATGGAGGAATAAACTTTAAATTAGTACATTTCTGTGATATACTTAATGGCTAGGTTGGCCCAGAAATGGCTGCCAAGTATCACGTGACGTGCAACGGACCAAAGGTGAGGCGCGATGGTTGGCAATCGACACACAGAAAGTGGTCGCTGCTTTCTGTATGCATCGCTCCAGATCCTTGAACGCCACACCCTCTGCCTCCCTTCCACCACATGGATCCTTTACGACCGTATTCTTTTCCCACACCTGCTCAAGTTCCTCAAACACCTCCGCCTCAGATATGTGTCCCATAAACTCGATTCCCAGCACTGCTTGTATCCTGTCTCTTGTTGCACCCCGGGCCTCTGCCACGCCATTATCTCGTTATCCCTCCCTCCCTTCACCTCCACACTCTCCACGTCCTCTCCACATCCATCAAACTCCTTCCCGGATGACGCCCTCCGTCCTGACATTTACCACAGACAAATATATACAGACGGGAAACCTCCGTAAGGGCCTGGTCCTACGCTCCGGGGTGCGGGGAGGGAGGGTTTCCAGCAATTCTGTAAGATGTCCCATGATGGCGCTGCGGTTAGAAGCAGCTCTTTAAACTGGCCAGAGCAGGCGGCAGGTAGCGGCTGTCCCCACCACCACCTCCCCTCAAACGCCGGCACGCCGGACACAGCCGTAGCATAGAGTAACATATACAGAGAAGCAGCCTACCCTAAACCACTGTCCTGCGCTCCCCTCGTGGTTCCGTAAGATGCTAGCAGGTGTCAGGCAGTTCGCTGGCTTAGGGTGCCTCTCGCACGTCAGAGGGTAGCGTGGAGGGGAGGCTGAGAGGAGAGCCCGTGCCGCCTGCCACGAGGCAACGGCTGTGTCCGGCGTGCTGGCGTTTGAGGGGAGGTTGTGGTGCAGACAGCAGCTACCTGCCGCCTCCTCTGGCCTGTTTAAAAGGCTGCTACTGTCCGCAGCGCCATCATGGGACATTTTATGGAACTGCTCCCCGCACCCCGGAGCGTAGGACCGGACCCTTACGTAGGTTTCCCGTCTGTATATATTTGACTGTGGCCGTAGCCTCATGGCAGGCGGCACGAGCTCTCCCCTTAGCCTCCCCTCCACGCTACCCTCTGACGTGCGAGAGGCACCCTAAGCCAGCGAACCACCTGACACCTGCTAGCATCTTACGGAACTATGAGGGGAGCGTAGGACAGTGGTTTAGGGTAGGCTGCTTCTCTGTATATGTTACTCTGTGCATTTACCCATCCTACCAATCTTAATCCTTCCCCGTATTTGCACGCCCGCTCCCTCCTTTCCCCTCCCATCTCTTCCCCTCTCCCCCCATGCTTGGCTCTCCTCTCCCTCCCCTTTCCCAGGAGTTCTTGTGATATCCTCCCTCATCCACCTTCACCCTCTCACCCCCCATCCAGCCCCCTCCGTGCCTCCCCTCTCGTCCTCATTACCTGCAAGGGACCTGTTCCACCAGTTTTTAGCTGTGTTACAGTGTCATGCCAGTGTTCGTGGTCAGTGTCTCCAGTTTTAAAACTTCAGCAACTGCCGAGTAGGCAGAATACTTTGTTGTCATGTGATTTTAAGTGTGTGCTCTCGTCATAGTTTATTGTCTCCCGTGAGTGATTTTTATCTATGAGTTTTAATACTGCATACATGTGAATTTTAACCACCGTGGCTATTTTAATTTCTGAATACCTTTTTTAACTGCTCTATGTTTTGTCAATTCTCCATTTTATCTCCTTGTAATGTTTGAAATTCTGCATTTCTTTTTCTTCTTGTATGTTTTAAATCTGCCTGTCACTGTTGTTTTCTCAGTCGGATGAAGAGCAGCAATAAAACTTCTGCCAGCCTGCCACCACGACGTGGCTTTAAAATTACAATAAAGGAAAAACAATTCTGTATGCAGGGCTTATGGGGCTTTCCCACAAACACAGCGCTACGCCACGCCCTCCATGCAAAATGGCGCTGACAGCGCCAGCAATGACTGTCGCGCTGAGGGAAATACAGACGAGCTGGACGGCACGGCTCACTGAGCAATGTAAATACAGGACGCTGAAAAACTGACTGCCTCGAGGGTACCTATTGGCTCCATTGCTTTTCAATATTTATGCTAATGGCCAGGCAGTCTCCAACGACACAAGTAGTCTCATACATTCAGATGACCTTCCACTGACTTACTGGGGTGGAACCTTCAGATATAATTCAGCCCTGATAGTACTCTCAAGGAACTGGGCACATACTTCTATTATACCAATCTAAAGTCAGATCCATCAAAATTCTAGTTTTGTGCTTTCCCACAGACTTGCCTTGTGGAATAGAAGCCTTCTGGAACACTCATTCACCAAAACATACCTATTGGTAACGTTGCATCGCTCCCTCGCTTTTATTACACATTGCTCTACAGTGATGCAAATGTCGGTGCTAGAAATAACATCCTGAGAAAATTAATCGGTACAAACTAAAATGCATAACCTCAAGCTTTTTGAACTACAGCCTTGGTTTTGTGCTACTCGAGATACGCAGACGTACTGTAGAGTAGGTCAGCCCTAGGCGAGACCCTGGTCCTCGCTTTGGATCATGCTTGAACGCTAATCAATGGATACCTAAAACCCCTCCCTGTTCATAGGTCTCGTTCACTTTGCGCCTCTCGCTGCTGGTAAAGAACGACTGAAGGTTCAGACTGTTTGGCCATAGAAAGTCTCAACTGAGGATGAATCAAGGAAAAGTTTCATCCCGACATCAGAGCCTTCAAAAGAACCTCGCAATTACGTCAGACTTTCATTATGAAAATCTAAGACCCTTGGCTGGATGAAACCGTACAACGCCTCCCTGTTAGCCGAAATCAGAATGGATTTTTGGAGGTCCCTTTGATGAATAAGAACTGGTGTCGGCAGAGCTAAGTGATGGCTTAACAAAATCAGAGGACAGCAAGATATGTGATAGTGCCCTTTCTGTCCATTGTCATGCTCAGAAAAGAACTGCTGTTTGCCGGGGGCTCTGGTTTGGAGGAACGTTATCAGAATGTATATGTGGTTACTTCCTTTATTTTATTATTTTTATTATTTTTTTTCATTGTCTGTAAATGGCATTGAATCTATCTACATATAATTCAGACTATTATGTAATAATGTACGTATTTAGAGTGTTGCTAAAATGAGTAAATAAACAAATGATAATATGCATATGACATTAAAATAGTCTCACCTTTTTGCTGTCAGCAACAGAAACTTCTCGGAAGCACTCGCAACGGCCCGACATTTGCTACTGCCTTGCGATGCGGCTGTTTCTTCCCCCTTACGGTGCGATATCTTCCAGCTGTCAGCGTCTATTTCACCAAGCTTTCTGCTGCTAAAGAAAATGCAAATTTTGCAATATTCATTTCAGTTTTCACAGAAATGCAGGAATAGTTTTCAAATTGTATTCAGGATGTTGCAACCTCGAACCTCTTTTTAGACATTTCTTGTTCCTTTTGTCCTGTTTTTTACCACAGTTGCTATATTATAATATTATATTGAAGGTATTTCACTTAACTGTCTATGCAACTGAGTTAATAAAATATGCTATTGCCATATGCATTTCGCCTTTATTTTGGAAGGCATCATCAGTGGCCTGTAATATATACATGATTATTTTTTACAAATTTTTTATATTTACATTTATCAGTATTTTTTTAGGTTATCAACAGTTCTTACGCGTTATTTTGGTATAGTATTGATATCTGGATATTGTACTTACAATATTTCATGGATATAGCTTTATATCTGGTTCTCATTGGTTGCTTCCAGCTGTTGTGCTTCAATTCCGTGCATTTTGCTGTTTTTGATGTTCCAGCACTTCACAGTTAGCACCACTAGGCACATGCCATTTTTGTTTGTGTTGTGTTTTTGTTTTTGCTGGTGTTGCCAACTGTTGGGTATGTGTTTGCCCTATCTTTGCTTTGTGTCAGTGTGTGTCTGTGTCTGTGTGTGTGTGTGTGTGTGTGTGTGTGTGTTATGTGATTGCATAGACAACAGCACCAGATACTGATTTATTAATTATTGGTTTTTTTTTTGTGAATGCAGATTGTGACGATGTGTAGAACAGAATTAGAGACAGAAAGATGGATAGGGGCATGGAGATAGAGACAGTCAAATATGGGAATTTTGGGAAGGGAGAGAGTTGGTTTTTTTTTCCTCATTATTATTATTAAATTTTTCGTTTGTGTGTGTGTGTGTGCCAATTCTTTTCTCTCTTTGATTATTTTCTCATGTATTTGACTAGATTTAGCAGTGAGTTTTCATTGATGTTTGTCTGTTCATTTATTACTTGTTTGTTCTCGGCTATGGCTTTCTGGATATGGTAATTTTCTTGTGTTTGGATGCAGTTGCTCTTTTTAGACGTTTTCAAAACCATTTGCGGTATCAGTTGGTTGTGTCCCTGTCCATTTGCAGATAGAACTAATAGATTTCCAGCGTAATAACTGATTGAAAGACAAATTTTACTACGTTAAGACTGTTCAGGTTGTACGAAGGATTTTCTCGACGAGTTTTCACGTATTCGTAACAGGACTGCCAAAGTTATATCCACGGTTAGCTTAAATTAAGCGTGTAAAAGAAGTTTTTGAACACGTGGCAGCTTGAGTGATGGTAGTTTGGTAAAGAGTCAGTGTGCCGACAGTTTGTACCAGGCATGAATTGTGCCAGTCTTCAGCGAATCATAAATAATTAACTTAAGTTTGTTGTGTTCTATACCTTGTTAATAATTGTATGATGACCCTGTGGAGAAATGCTAGGCACTATTTTTTAAACACGTAGTTCCGTCTGAAATGACGATGATATCGACAGGAGGTTATATCTTTCATTTTACACGTAGTTGTGATAATTCATTCTATCCCTAACGTCATTCTATAAACACAATATTTAGTTTTTGCTACTTTTTCTATAACTACCTTAACTATAAGAATTTTACATGGAACAGCATGGCTGATACAATATTGCTTGTGTAATGCAGTTGCAAAACGTCATATTTCTATATTTTTTCTTTCGCGTAAGCAGTCAGTAATGGCGTAATACTCTTACGATCTATAAAATTCAGTTTTCCGAATTTCCTAATATGACATTAAGTATGAAACCAAGTCGTATGCAAAGTAGTCTCGTGTTCAGTGCGCGACGGTTCTGCCATCTAAGCGGCGACTCTCCAATTACTTCCTCCAAAGTTCTCGCTTAGACGAGGCATGTGTTACGACGGACAAAGACAAAGAGATGGCCAAATTTATGGCCGCCCTTGGTATATTAGAATCAGACGTCTAATTTCAAAACTTCACTTCACCTATTCATTGCGCGATGAAACCGCTTTATGTAGGAGGAGTTTTACTTAAACATTACAGTTAAATCAGATAACACATAAAATGCAAATCTGTCACAATACTGTTAAAACCAATTAGGCTACTATTCTGACAAATGTGCTTCAGCGTTTGTCCAGAATTCAATTTCTCTACATATTGTGTTTGATGCAGGTAAGTTTAACTCGTGTATGTTGTAGAAACTACTTAGCAATTAATTTAATTATGAGAAAATGGCTTCCTCTATCGAAAAGTTATGTAACGGATTTACAAAAATAAGGTACAAATGATATAAATAGTTATATCTGTGGCATAACAACTTTTTATTTTACTTTGAACATTTGGATTGTTGTATTTCGATAGCCTAAATATACGGCTAGTTAGTATTATTCTTTTTATATAATAATTCTGAGTGGTACTGTAATGTTTTTCATTCCCACGGACTGGCCATATTATAACGCCTATGCATCAATACATCTGTCTATTTAAGTAAGTCTAAGTTTCGAGTTGATGTGATTCAATCAGTTCAAAAGAAATAACAATCAAAACATAAATTTTTAAATCATAGAGATTTGCTACCGCTAAAAGCGGCTTTCGAGTGCCATTTCCTTTAAATAAATGGTCATTAATTATATCGCTCAGAAATGCATGTGATCTATTTTGCATATCGAGCTCATTTTTCAATATACTTTATTCGTCTTCTCTACAACAGTGTAACATTACCACCGTTTGAAAACTGGTATTTTAGATCATTTCCCTAAGGGAGCAAGGTAACTTGTCGTGACAACTCGACTCTTGTTACGATGTATACCCTAAATGTTATTTGATGGCAAACTGAAAGCTTATCCTAATGCAATGGGGTGATTTCAGGTTATGTTACACACCGTACACCACAATTGGAAGTTTTGCGTTATTCCACGTGTAACTTCCTAACGCGAAAACTAAAACTTGCTGTGGTGTAACTTCGCATAAACTTGCAACTGATTTTTATTGCGCACTAGGTATCTACCGTGCACCCGTGGCTCCTGCGTGGAAGAACCTAACAGCAAGTCGCTTAGAAGTCAGCAAGGTGCTCTTTGTTGAATTAAGATATGTTTCTATAACATTACTTAAACAAACTCAGATACATCTCCTGTAAGAAAAACATATCTCTGTATATTGCTAGTAAAGTGAAACTAGCCACAAATTTAGCGTCACTAGCTACTGAAAATAAACACGATTTTAGCGTATTTAATTTATTTAAACAAAGAATATGTACTGACTGAACCAAAATTTCACAAGAATTCAGGTTTGTTAGGATAGAAGCTGTTAACTGGAGGAACATAAATTACAACTAAAAATCATAGAAACTTTATCCCGAATTTTTAAATGAATTTTAAATTAAAGAAATCTATACTCAGCAAAATGGCTGAAGCACCGCGCCTAACTTGACTTTAAATTGACTAAGCTTGAAACGTGTTTATAGAAAACGTTCACTTCGTAATTTGTAAGAAAATGACTAATATTGTGCCTCCTGTTTTGTGTGGAGTAACTTGCTTGCAAGAAAAGGTATAATATTGCTTCTACTGTATTTATCGATATGTATACTTAAGTCTGTGAACTTTCATCTTGGGCAAAGATTATGTATCGCATAGCATTGTAGCTCGCGCAGAGAGAGAGATAGAGAGAGAGAGAGGGACTTGTGGTTCAGCTCGCTTAAAGAGCAGTTGTGCGCATGGCTCCGATGTAGAGCAGAGGCTGATGTGCCAGCAAGTTGATTTGATTGTATTTAGAATATATATTGTATTTTTATTACTACGAAAACGTTGTACCGCCGCTGGAATGAAGGTAATTGCATTTGATGTCATTATAAAAGGTTGTATTATGTAGATAATGTAATGCTGATTATTAATAATAAGTAACGAAGTTGACCTTTCTTTCCTGTTTCATTTACGTAGTTAGAAGATTAACCTACTTCTTTCATTTGATAATTAGTTGTTTGTGGATTTAAAGTGCAGTATTGGTTTTGTTAATCTTGTTGAACAGATTTCGTTATTTGTGCCATAGTAAATGATTGTTATGCAACACTGCAGTTAATTGATTATTATACTGAATTTTGATAATCAGGTATTGATCTGTATAAAATTCTCGCAGTCAAACATTAAGAAAGTGGTTTGTGTTTCTAATATCTTTCTCACAGTCAAATTTTTTTTTGTATAGTCATGCAGGTTATTTGTCACAGTTGTTTTGTTAAAAGATCCGTTGCGCACATAATCAGTTTAAATGCACTGTTTCTTATTTAACAGTATATACATCAATATCAGGGCCATAATTAAACCAAATTGCTCTATTAATGAACAATTTGTTGTCTGATTTAACGATAGGTTCAACATTAAACAAAACACACATACAGCTTTTAAACTACAGATACGTTCGAGGCTGTCGCACTAAACGCGATTTGTTGCCTAAGCATGGGAATTACACAGTATCGATGGTTGAGATGGCTGCAAACTGGTGTGTCGTCGCTGAAAATCAACCAATCTTGCGTGACTGGATCAATTCTGTCGATCTAAATACTTTCTATGTCTCAATGACGTTGAGAACACCTAACACATCCTGGTCTCGCTACTGGCGTGGTACACTGATTGCATGAATCAAAATGTTCAAATGTTTGTTAAGCTTATGGGACTTAACTACGGGGTCATCAGTCCCTAAACTTACAAACTACTTATGAACTACTTACGAACTAGGACGGCACAAATATCCATGCCCGAGGGGGGATTCGAACCCCCGACCGTAGTGGCCGTGCAGACCGTGACTGGAGCGCCTCAGTCCCCTCGGCCACCGCGGCCGGCTTGCATGAATCAACCCACCGCGGTGCCACTATAATTCGCCCACAGGCTTTAACTATTTCACTCTGTCCTTTATTCATGTCAGACAAGTGTGTCTGATCAACACAGCGAATATCGCACACTCTGATTACTCTCAAACAAGAAGTAATTTCAGATCTGCTTTCCACAGAGCGGCTCTTTTCAGTACAGTATTGAAAATGAGTCTTCTCTCTCACTCACTTTGTCCATACTCGAAGATGCGTAGATCGCGCCCATAGAGTGTTCGCTCTCCGCCAATGGGACGTGTCGTGCACAGAGCAAGAAGCGAGAATGACGATGGCATGCGCCGTCTGCACAGTATATATATCTCGCCACTTTTCTCCCCTCTCTTTGCCACGTCACGCCTCCACGTCAGCAACCCTTAGCCTATCCCAGTCCCGCTATTGTTCGGCTTTAGGCGCACCCTCATACTGGCCAATTACAGACCCGCTACTACCGCTTTTAGGCTCACCCCCGCTTCCGAGGTCACCTGCCGCTATGCAGAGACTCGCGATCGCGAAGAACGTAGTATTTCACCATACTTTACAACCCCCTGAAATTCCATTGCCAAGTACTGTCTGCTATGGTATTTAGAATGATTCTCTCATTGTGTATTACTTCAGCCTCGACAAAAGCTAATTATCGCACTCGCGATGTAATGCCGCACTTCGAATAATAACTTCTTTAATAACAATAAATAAATTAATTAACCCGTCAGATGTTACTTGTAAGCAATAAGTACTGTTTCAAAGGTCCGAATATGTGGGAAAATAAGTCTGAGTGACTTGACTCCTTACGACTTAAAGCGTCACCTCACAATCAACTTCGGTTTCTCCAACGCAGTTAAATAAGTAAGGTCGCTACAAATTTAAATTTCGTTTGAAAATTGCTGCGATCCTACTAGACGTGGAATGGCCTTCGCCTCTTCCGATTCTGAATCGACTCGAGGAACACGGAGTAGCAGATCAGTAGTTTAACGTGGACTGAGAGGTGCCACGTGGCATTTTTCACGCCAACAATACATCGACAGAGACTGAAACACGAACTGACAGAAAATCCTAAAACCATGCTGAAGATTTACATGTGATCCCGTGGACGTGAAAGGCGACTTGTAGCCACACAGCCGCACTCCATCGAGAACAGAAGAACTTTGGAGCCAACGGCTTGTGGCTGCTCTCTGAAGTGAAGAGAATGACGGTGATAAAACAATTAACAAACAGGGAGAATGCACTTCTGGCGGTGCCCGACACGCAGACGTATCTCCACTACAACAGCCCACGCCTCTGATCGTATCAGCGTCAGCGATAAAGCTTTCCTCGGGCATTACGCGCTGTCACATGCTGTAGCCGATAAGTGGAGATGAAAAACGCCCTCTTATCGGCGGCAGTGAGACAAAGGCGATGAAGCGGCCAGCTAATCTCGACTCTATAAGATGCAGCGAATGCGCCGGCCGGTAGTCGGTAATTGACTCAGATTTATTATTACCGCCGGTTCAGCTGCATTACTTGTCTTGCTGTAAGTCTTAACACTGGGGCAATCTCAGTGTACATCTGTGGCAACACGTTATTAAAATGTGAACCAGTATCAAGCTATTGTCATCGACAGCCACATTCATTACATTCGCAAATAGACGCTATGAAACACAATAACCCGAAGACACACACACACTCCTCTGTTATGTGGAGTTATGATGTGTCATTCGCCGCTAATAATTAAACGTATTAATTTTAAAGAAGTACGTCTAGACTTGATAATAAATATTCAATTTCTACTGCGTGCATGTTTACATCATTGCAGTGTTTTGAAAACAGTGGCGGCGCTAGATGAAAATTGGGCGTCGGTGAACTCGTCTTTGCGAGGCCCCTTTCATTTTTTCAGTAAGGACCAAATGTTAAATAAAATGAGCTCAATTATCCATCAATGATCATTATACTAAAATTTTATAAGTATAATATACAAGTATTATTGCAATGACAAAAATTACAGTAAACAAACAGAAATTAAAATAGACAAACTTTTCGGCTTTTAGTCTCACTGAATTTTTTATGATGACATCTTAATTCTAGCCATTATTTCGGCTTCAATTGACAGTACTGACAATGCAGATAGTCTTTCTTGGCTCATTGTGCTTTTCAATTTTGTCGTATTCAATTTTAACTTTGTGAAGCTTCTCTCGGCCGAAGCTGTACTGGAACTGTGATTCTGATTGTTATATAAACATTTGGATATACTTCTTCCAAAATGTTTTCTAAAATGTACTGAAGAAGTTATTTTGCAAGTATTTAACTAATAATTGCAACACTGCTGCACTAATACGGAAATAAATACGGACACCTAAATAGGCGCCGGCCCGAAATGGCCGAACGCACTAAGGCTTCATACCACGATGAGCGAAATCGCTCTCGTCGGGGGTCGAATCCCAACCCTTGGGTACGGATATTGTGCTCGTCCTTTGATTAAGCTGCAGTAAGTTAGATGTAGGTCATCGCTACATAACCATCAGTTGAAAAGCGTCGTTAAACATCAAATATTAAAAAAGCTAAAATTTTAACAATGTTTTGCGAGGCCCCCCACAGGCGCGAGGCCGTCGGCGGTCGACGACGCCTAGCGCCACCACTGTTTGAAAAGTTACCACTGACAAAAAATGTTGTAAATCTATCGGACTCAACTGCTTGGTTATTAATCCGTAGCTTACAAACTACTTAAACTAAGGTAAACTAACCTAAGGACAACACACACGTCCGAGGAAGGATTCGAACCTATGACGCGGGACGCCTTGCGAGACGCGAAGTGGCGCTCCAGACCGTTCGGCCACTCCCGCGCGGCTACTACAGACATTTTACATTCTTACGCGAGAACGGAAGAAGAGCGTTTCTGAAGAAGCGAAATTTGTTGGCGTCCAATATTAATTTATGTGTTCGGAAGACCTTTCTGAAAGCATTGTATGGAGTGAAACATGGACGATAAGGAGTTCAGACAAACGGACGATAGAAGCTTATGAAATGTAGTGCAGACGGATGATGAAGATGAGTAGATCATGTAACTAATGATGAGGTGCTCAACAGAACTGGGGAGAAAAGGAGTTTCTTGTATGTCCTGACTAAGAGAGAGGGTAGGTTGGTGGGACATATTCTGAGACATCAAGGAATTGTCAATACAGTAAACAGATTCAAAAAGAGGTAGGTTGTCGTTGTTATTCTCCGATGAAGAGGCTTGCACAGGACAGGGTATCGCGGAGAACTGGTTCAAAGAATAACACGCATAACACTAGTTTATTACTGTAGCCATGACCTACTCTGAGAACACGTTACAACAAAGGTAATCAATGAACGACCTTGGTTATGGACAAGCCAGGAGATAGAATACCATAGAGAGGCTACTCTACGACTGGAGTGCGGCAAATTGCACAAACATCTGCCATGTCTTTGGAAGTCAAAACAAACGGGGTTATGGTACATAACAGTACACAAGAAAATTACGAAACTTTGTGTATAACAAAAAATTCACTAATCCACGTAAAATTAGACTCGCGAAAGTCCTTTCTGTACTAGTGTATTACACAAATGTACATAAACACTAAAATTAATACTTTTAAAATACATTTGAAATAAAATGTATTCGTCGTTATATTGTTTTTGCACATGTAGTTATATGCTAAGCGAACGTTAGGCATAACTGCGAAAAGAAATTCGACATTCTTTTTTTCATATCAAAACAGCCACAAACTGACTTCCGAAAACGTGGTGCATACTACGAGCAGTGAGCGCTCAATGAATTGCTACAGCCTCTCTATGCATGATTCGTCTGCCTAGGACAAGCGTTAATAGTAGCAACCGACGTTGAACAATTATCATCATACATCCACAAAGGTAAAGACAATAATAATATCCATGAATGTATGCGTGAGAGAGAGATTGAGAATAGTAGATACATGCTAAAGAAGAACAGCTGCTGAATCAGAGGATCTCATTACAGTTGTTTATAAGCAAAACATACGAATAGTAGTACTAAAAAAATTACGTTTAACAGGACGCAGACACGGTAATTAATTGCGTAATTCATACCGCACTTCGAGGCCACAGGCCATAATCTATCCCGTATTAATGTGACCATGAGCTAATGGCTAAGACATTGCGGGTTTCTTAATTGCTACTGGAGCTGTTTCAACGGAATATCGGCTGCTCAATAATATTCAGCTTACGAAATATAGTTTTTACATTAATACATGAAAGTTTGTACTTTGAAAACTAATATATATTCGTTAAACTCAAATGGCGGACAATAACAAATCGTACATTTGTAATGACAGTTAAATTCAAAAACGGTCAATTGTATTGAAATATTGTCAGAACAATTTATATGTGTAACCCTCACCCCAATCCAATTCCGGTGCGCTAGACGCGAACGCATGTTATCGGCACACTGTAACTGACAGTCACTTTTCGGTGGCAACACTTTGTCACCATTACATAGTACTTTCCCTAGATGCTGCAGGGGTCACGCCACGGTGTTGGGAACGTAGCCACGCACACACACACACACACACACACACACAGCGGGTACACACAACAGCAGACACGCTCTCATTTTGGTAACCCAACCTCGGCTCTCCCTACTCACTGTTCAGTCACACTATGCCATGCTCTTGACGCTCCTCTACCGATTCTTAGTCTATTCTCGACCTGTGCAAGTCGACTATCTATAAGGAAAGGGGACACGGTTGCCTTGCAAACAATATATTATGTTGAATCTTCCTGCAGAATAAAAACATAATACTGGAGAACATTGTCTTCTCTACGTGTGACCTTACAGGTACAGGGGGAAGCTGATTGTTTCCATGTAAAAGGCGGCTTTTGTCAGGCTGTTGGGTTCCCCAACCGACCGTCAAACAGTTTGGTCCTAGTGAGTGGAATTAAGGTAGTTAGGATTTGCCTAATCTGCTCGGTAACCGGAAACGGTCTTGGTGAGCGAGGGCGGCTCTCTCATATTGCGACTGAAATACAATATAGCCACACACATTATTCTAAAAATCCATATAAAATCAGGGAATGATCATACGGCAAATATAATTATATGAACGGATTCAGGAGACTTGGGAGAATCAAACGATGTAATTTTAATTCAGATCTTCCTTAGAAGATAAATTTCAGTACTATAATAATAATAAGACTTATATTCAATTATTCATACGTATTGTTTATCAGCAACAGTATAAGAAGCAAATGGACAGCATTGCACCAAGCTACATGTCTTAAAAGACGCACCATCTTATTTCCGTATTCTTTCAATAAAGTTTATTTTACTCTCTTGTCCTGCTTTTCATTGAGGTAGTAATGTTCTTATGTCAGAACATAGATTCCACCACAGAAACACAAAACATGAAACCAACAAAGCACATTACATTCACATATGTATTTTATTATGTTTAATATTTTTCTTAGTAACGTTTGTTTTACGTTGTAGACTGTCACTTAAATATTTCATGGCCGACTAAAAATAGAAGATATGCAGCAGATAATTTACATATAAATAATTATATGTTTTGTGGACAACAACTGAATATATTTGCTTAAAAAACAATTATAAATTAAATATTAATTGTGTAACTATATTTCGATGGCGGCAGGATAATAGAACAGTGAGACGTCATGCTTAATAGCTACCTGAGCAAAGAGCTTCAGTCTCAACCAATTTTAGTATTGTTAAATATGTATTTGTTTGTTAAATGTAAAAAACATTTGTAGGGAGCTATCGAAGCATTTAATTCTGTGATATTCAAATGTATAATATTTTAGAAGGGAAATTGTATTTTAAAGATGAGGCTTTAGGATGCGCGGAAGGATACAATTTAAGTAGCAGGTAGAGCATGCTTTCGAACGCTTGAGAAGGGACTCGTAACTTGGAGGTGGTGGTGAAATGTTGTGACTGCGCGGTCTGATGCCGCGTTTGGAACTTGTGATTAGCAGAGATAGGCATGTGTGGACTTTGAAAATTTACGAGACTGTGATTGCAGAAATTAGTCCATGGTGAAAAGTGGTAAACTATGGACAGTAGTAGGGCTGTGGAACTGTGATAATTCAGCTATCGTGTAATCGTATGATGACAAACTGTGTTTTATAATAAATACTGGTTGACGGAGGACATCGAAAGAGTCCAAAGAAGGGCAGCTCGTTTCGTATTGTCACGATACAGGGGAGACTTCATTAATTTATGAGTGATAATTTGGAACTTTTACTCTCAAATGTGTGTGATACTTATTGTGGCTCTCATGAACAATAGGTGTGGAAATATTCAGTTATTTACCGATGTATAAAGTAGGACCACCTCCGAATTTTCATGTCCAAAAAGAGTAATAAACTTCTTTCATATAAAAATTACATCGAGAGTAAATCTCTTCTAAACATTATCTTAGAATACATTTTATTAGTTATTCGGAGCTTTAATTTATGTTTATGTAAATATATTTTTCACGTCACCATCTTCAGATTGATAGACTGGCTAAATTATAGATTAATTGTTCAGCTAATTTAAACAGTTTGGGTAGTTGTTTAGGGCATAGACGCTGACTAACATAACTCACCCCTATGAACAGAGACAACGAGCCATAAACCTTTTACTACCCAGAGTTATATATTGCCCAATTCTTATTGTTGAGTTCCGATAGGAATGTAGCATATGTATTAGGGATATCAATGAATTTTTCGCTAAGCGTTGTTTAAAATCAACACAAATTTTAACAGCAAAATCTAAGATTTGTGAAAAGTGGCATCACGTGATATTTATAGATCTAATGAATTGTTGCATTCTTATAAGACGATTAAGCAACGTTATTATTTCACAAAAGCTGAACTCGGTTTCTCTGTACCTCAGTCTGATACGAAATGAATAGAAATGTAACCGAAAGAAGTCTTGTGAACACACAGAGAAAATATATGAAATTAGTACGCTGATTATTGGCAGAACCCTTAAAAGATGCAACAGAACTACAAAAGAAACTGCATTCACTACGCTTACCGTCCATTTTTGGAGTATTGCTGCCCAGTGTGGGATCCTTAACAGGTGGGTTTGACGGAGGACATAGAAAGAGTCCAAAGAAGGGCAGCTCGTTTCGAATTGTCACGATACAGGGGAGACAGCGTTATGGAAATGATACAGGATCTGGGATGGGAATCATTACAACAACGGCGCTTATCGCTGCAGCGTGGGCTACTTAGGAAACTCAAATCACCAACGATCTCCTCCGAATGAGAAAATATATTTAATATTCATAGAATATATGACATCAACTGCGATTGGGCAAAGCTGAAAATGTGTACCCAGCCGGGATTCGAACCCGGGTCTCCTGCTTTCTAGGCAGTTGCGCTGACCTCTACACCACTGGGGACACAGTGATCACCGCACCTGCAAAGACTACCCATGCACGCCTCCCGTCAGATACAAATTCCCAGCTTCGCCCTGCCCATAGTACTCAAACTCGTAGTTTAACTAATTCCCGTAAGAGTAAGGGCTTCAAACTTGCCCACCCCTCCCCACTAATCTGTATCTGACGAGAGGCGTGCATGGGTAGTCTTTGCAGGTGCGGTGATCACTGTGTCCCCAGTTGCCGGGCGCCGTGGCTCAGCGCGCCCGGTCAGGGGGCTCAACGCCCTCTGTAATAAAAAAAAGCTGAGCCAAGAACACTTCGAACATTAACGAACAATTACGAACAGCGTCCGCAATGAACAGAACTACTCATAGAGCAAAAAAAAAAAAAAAAAGAGTGGTGTAGAGGTCAGCGCAACTGCCTAGAAAGCAGGAGACCCGGGTTCGAATCCCGGCTGGGTACACATTTTCAGCTTTGCCCAATCGCAGTTGATGTCATATATTCTATGAATATTAAATAATAACAGCTGCAGGATCAGAAGTGACGTTTGTTTTTTTCGGAACAGACGCCACATGTATATATAGAAAATATATTGTTGACTCCCACTTACATAGGTAGAAATGATCATCAGAATAAAATACAAAAAATCAGAGTTCGAACGGAGAGATTCAGGAATTTTTTTCTTCCCGCGCGCTATTCGAGAATGGAATGGGAGATAAATAGTATAATGGTGGTTCGATGAACCCTCTGCCAGGCACTTAAATATAATTTGCAGAGTATCCCAATTAGATGTAAATGTACATTTGTGTTGTTGTGGTTATGTAGAATGAAAGGAAAGAAAAAAGGATTTTTCTCAAAAGCACTATTTTCTGTAAACTCAGTGAACTGATTAATCGTTATGGTCCGTTTTCTGTGTAAACGAAGTTCTTACGGTTACTGACTCTGAGGTGTGCAACATCAAGGTTATGTGATTTTCTGAAGTTGTCAAATAACGATACTATTTCAGAGAAGTGAGTTGGGCGTCGGAGCATTTCCCACGCCCTCCTGCCGTTGAGCACAGTATTTCCTGCAGTACTCCACTTTTCCTCTCTTTGTCCATCTCATCCCGCCCCTCCGTCCTCTCTCTCTCTCTCTCTCTCTCTCTCTCTCTCTCTCTCTCTCTCTCTCTCTCTTTGCCAATTTCCTCTTTCTTTCCACGTAGCTGTTCTAAACGGAGCAATTAAAAATTAGGAATTTATTTCAGACTTTGTGGTAAAGCTGGAAAGTGACCAGAAAGTTTCTTACAAGAATAACGTAGTCAATAAGCAACTTCATTTACATACTTAGTTCTACTATGCTTTGATTTCCACTGCGAACAACATCAGCGACCCAACAGTTCTCGAATTTCAGTTGCCAGCTGTGTGTGAACCGTTTGAACATGAACGCGACTACAGTGTGATTTGAGACAAACGTTTTAACCTTTGTGTACCATTTCTAGCACAGCAGCTGATCCTCACTCCGGTCAGAAGTGCAACCACTTCCAGTGTTGGTACTGGACCAGAGATTGGAGAGTAAGCGGCCACCCCGCTCCACCACACTCACATCAGCACAGAGCATCTCCACGGCCCCTGCTGGCCTCCCACTACACACTAACAGTGCAGAATGCAACTGCTTCCATCGGTTAGGCTGAATCCTGAGTGAGCCTCACAGCACCACATGTGACGTCGGCTGACGCAACAGTCGGGAACTGGACTAGCTACGTGTGCAGGCAGGTTCCCTATCACCTATCCGTGGGGTTTCAGGTTCAGTTTCGCAAAAGCTGCGATAATTGAGGGATAGTTCTACAGATTTCTTATCTCATGACCTGGCAACCTTTTTCTAGTTATGCATGCAATTGTAGCTGTTCCATCCTGGTGTATTGAACAACAAATGAGTGCGGCTGATAACAGTCTACCTACGTACCGAAGCTGTTTCTTTGTGGTTTATCACGACACATTTTCGTTACTAGTTTTTCTTCACACTGATGTTCTTACTTGTCTTGTCGTGTTTTGTAGGTTAGTTGTAGCATCACAGCGCAGGAATGACCGTGTGGTCTAAGGCATCATGCCACGAATTCCGTGGCAGCTCCCGCAAGAGTCTCGAGGCCTCCCTCGGGCATGGTTCTGTGTGTTGTCCTTGTAATAAGTTAGCATACGTTAGTTTAAGTAGTCTAAGTCTAGAGACCATGATCTTAGCATTTTTGTCGTCTAGGTTTACGCAACATCTGAATATTTTTTAGTTGCAAATCTTCAAATGTTTGTTAAGCTTAAGGGAACTACGGGGTTATCAGTCCCTAAACTTACAAACTACTTATGAACTACTTACGAACTAGGACGGCACAAAAATCCATGCCCGAGGGGGGATTCGAACCCCCGACCGTAGTGGCCGTGCAGACCGTGAATGGAGCGCCTCAGTCTCCTCGGCCACCGCGGCCGGCTTTTAGTTGCAGCTTTGCTATAAATTTTTCAGCTCCACGTCTCCTGCAACTCTACGTCTGCACAATAAATACGTATATTGGATTTATCTTAATTAATAGAAGGTACAAGTGGAAACAACGATTCAGTAAATATTAGCTACAGTAGTAGAACACCACCACAGTTTGTACACAGATCATAGGCGTAGCCAGGATATGATTTCGGAAGTGGTTTTCAATGAATGGACATTGTAATAACGTGTGCTCTAAACAGAAATGCAAACGGTACTAATACTGCATATCTTACGTCATTATAAAGGACTGTAAATTAGTCACTATGGTTGTTGTGGTCTTCAGTCCGCAGACTGGTTTGATGCAGCTCTCCATGCTACCATGTCCTGTACAAGCACCTTCATCTGAGAATACGTTCGCCAACCTACATCCTTTTGAATATGCTTACTGTATCCGTCCCTCGGTTTCCCTCTACGACATTTACCCCACACACTTCCTTCTAATACTAACTTGACAATTCCTTAATGTCTCAGAATATGTCCTACCAATCTATCCCTTCTCTTAGTCATGATATGCCAGAAACTCCTTTTCTTTTCTCCCCAATTCGGTTAAGGACCTCCTCATTTGTCATGTGATCTACCCATCTAAAAATCATCATTCGTCTGTAGCACAACATCTCTAAAGCTTCTATCATCTTTTTGGCTGAACTCATCATCCACGTTGCATTCCCACACAATGCTACACTCCAGAGAAATGCTCTGAGAAAGACTTTTTTGAACAACTACAGCCCTCAGTCTCAAGTTACAATTGAATGTAGCCCAGGTTTCAGTGTCACAAAGGACACCTCCTTCAGACAATAGGAGGTTAAAGTTACATGTCAACTCAAAAAAATTAAAAACACAATAACATATCTGTAGACATACCATTAAACAGTCACTAGGGATTTTTAATTTTTTTGAGTTGACATGTAATTGTTTAAAAAAAAGTCTAATAGAGTACAGTCGCTGATTAACAGCCATGCATAAAGTATTACGCTTTCAGCAAGGACTTCTTAACATTTAAATTAATTTTGGATATCAACAAATTTCGCTTCTTCAGAAACGCTTTTCTTCCCATAGCCATTCTGCATTTTATATCTTCTTTACTTCGGCCATCAGAAGCTATTTTGCTACCCGAATAACAAAACTGATCCACTACTTTATTGACTAATTACCTAAACGAATTCCTTCAGCGTCGCCTGATTTTCTGACACTACATTCCATTGCTCTTGCTTTAATCTCGTTAATATTCATCTTATACCATTCTTTCAAAACACTGTCCATTCCGTTCAATTGCTCTACCAGGTCCTTTGTTGTCTCAGACAAAACTACTATGTCATCGGCATACTACAAAGTTCTGCTTCTTCTCTCTGAAATTTAATTCCCTCTCCAAATTCGCCCTTGTATTCATTCACAGCTTACTCAATATACAGATTGACAGCACTGGGAAAAGACTGCAATCCTGTCTCACTCCCTTCCCAAAAACTGCGACCCTTTCATGCTCTTCGACTCTAATAACTGTTGTCTGGTTTCTGTACATGTTGAATATAACTCTTCGTACTATATATTTTATCCCTACTGCCTTCGCATTTGATAGTGTATTCCAGTCAACATTGTCAAAGGCTTGCTCCAGATATACAAATGCAAGAAACGTAGGTTTGCCTTTCCTTAACCTATCTCCTAAGTCGTAATGTGACTGTTGCCTCCGGTGTTCCCACATTTGTCATAAATCCAAACTGATCTTTTGTGAGGTTGGATTCCACCACTTTTTCCATTCTTCTGTAAATAATTCGTGTTAGTATTTTGCAACCATCACTTATTAAACTGATAGTTCAGTAATTTTCAAATTTATCTGCACTAGCTTTCTTAGGTATTAGAATTAGATTAGAATAGATTAGATTAGTACTTGTTCCATAGATCATGAATACGACACTTCGTACTGATGTGTATCATGTCAAGTTAATGAAAGGTGTCTTTAGAAATTATTACTTCGTAATAAATATGACATGACATTTTTTTCAGATTTACCAATTTATATCTAAAAATTCATCTATAGTGTAGAAGGAATTACCATTCAGAGATTCTTTTAATTGATTTTTAAATGCTAGTTGGCTATCTGTCAGGCTGTTGATGCTACTTGGTAGGTGACCAAAGAATTTTGTTGCAGCATAATTCACCCCTTTCTGTGCCAAAGCTAGATTTAACCTTGAGTAGTGAAGATCATTCTTTCGCCTAGTGTTGTAGTTATGCACACTGCTATTGCTTTTGAATTCAGTGGGATTGGTAATAATAAATTTCATAAGTAAATACATATACCGAGAAGCTACTGTGAAATAAGTATCTGCAGGGTGATCTTGGATGGGCTCCAGCAATTATTCTCATTACACGTTTTTGTGCAATGAATACTTTTTTACTCAGTGGTAAATTACCCCAGAAAATGATGTCATACGAAAGCAGAGAATGAAAATAGGCATAGTAAGCTAATTTACTGAGATGTATATCACCAAAATTTGCAATTACCCTAATAGCATAAGTAGCAGAACTCAAACGTTTCAGCAGATCTGCAATGTGTTTTTTCCAGTTCAACCCCTCATCACTGCATACACCTAACAATTTTAAATATTCTACATTTGCTGCAGATTTCTGATCAAAGTCTATATTTATTAATGGTGTCATTCCATTTACTGTACGGAACTGTATGTACTGTGTTTTATCAAAATTAAATGATAGTCCATTTGTTGAGAACCACGTAATGGTTTTCTGAAAGACGTCGTTTTGCAATTTCTTCAGCTAGTTCTTGTCTGTCAGGTGTGATAACTATACATACTATACTTGTATCATCAGCAAAAAGAACCAGCTCTGAATCTTCATTGATATAGAATGGCAGGTCGTTAATATATATTAAGAACAGCAAAGGGCCCAACACCGAATCTTGTGGCACCCCATTTTTGATTGTGCCCCAGTTTGAGAAATCAGCTGTTTTGGCATATTATGTGAATTACTTATGTCAACTTTCTGCACTCTTCCTGTTAGGTATGATTTAAACCATTTGTACAATGTCCCATTCATACCACAATACTTTAATTTATCTTGAAGAATTTCATGATTTACATAATCAATCATTTTGTTAGAACTTTATTTCTACCTATGTGTGAAAATAATGTAGAATACGTTACTTTTTCAAGAATTTTGTCAGAAGTGAGATTGGGCGGTAGGTGTTGACATCAGACCTATCACCTGTTTTTGTTTAGTGGTTTAACTATAGAGTTTTTCCTGATACACTTCTTTAAGACGGAGGGTATTTTCCCTGCCTTATACATCTTGCTTACCAGGTGGAACAATGAATGGCTCTCCTATCGATATGAGCAGATCATTCGGAGTAGCCGGCCGCGGTGACCGAGGGGACTGAGGCGCTTCAGTCACGGTCTGCACGGCCACTACGGTCGGGGGTTCGAATCCCCCTCGGGCATGGATATTTGTGCCGTCCTAGTTCGTAAGTAGTTCATAAATAGTTTGTAAGTTTAGGGCCTGATGACCCCGTAGTTAAGTCCCATAAGCTGTACAAACATTTGAACCTTTTTTTTTTTTTTTTTTTTTTTTCGTTCGGAATATCATCTACACCAGGGACCTTATTTCGACTCAAACCTTTCACTCCTCTGTCAAATTCTTCTCGCAGTATCGTATCTCCTATCTTATCTTCCTATACTTCGTCTTCCATTTCTAGAAAGTTTCCTCCACGTTTATATAGACCATCTTTATGTTCCTTCCACCTCTCAGTTTTCGCTTCTTTGCTTAGTACTTGTTTTCGATCTGAGTTCTTGATATTCATACAGCCGCTTTTATTTTCTCCAAATGTATCTTTTATTTTCCTGTAGGCGGTATCTTTCCCCTAGTTATACATTCTTCTACGCTCTTGCATTTCTCCACTAGCCACGTACTTACACAATCTGCACTTCCTGCCAACCTCATTTTTCAGACGTCTTTAATTCGTTTTGACTGCTTTATTTGCTGCATTTTTATATTTTATCCTTTCATCAATTAAGTTCAGTATCTCCTGCGTTTACCAGCGATTTCTTTTAGGCCTTGTCCTTCTGCTTATATGATCCTATGCGGCCTTCACTACTTTCTCTCTCTCTCTCTCTCTCTCTCTCTCAGAGCTACCCATTGTTCTTATACTGTATTACTTTTCATCGTTCGGCCAATCCATGCCTAATGCTCTTTCTGAAACTCTCAGCCACCTTTGGTTCTTTCAATTTGTTCAGGTGTCATATCCTTAATTTTGTACCTTTTTGCAGTCTCTTAAGTTTTAGTCTACAGTTCATAATCAATACGTTATGGTCAGAGGCCCCTGGATACGTCTTACAGTTTAAAACCTGGTTTCTAAACATATGCGTTGCCATTATAAAGTCAGTGTGGTACCTTCCAGTGTCTCCTGGTCTGTTCCACATATATAAAATACTTTGATGATTATTAAACCAAAAGGTTTGAAATTCTACCAGGCGATTTCCTCTTTCATTCCTTTTCTCCACCCCATATTCACTTACTACATGCCGCGCGGGAATAGCAGAGCGATCAGGAGCGCCATGTTGCACATCGCGCGGCCTCCCGCGATGGAGGTTCGAATCGTCCCTCGGGCATGGATGTTTGTGTTGTCTTTAGTATACGTTAGTTCATAAGTAATTTGTAAGTTTAGGTACTGATGACTCCGCAATTAAGTCGTATAAACTTTACAAACATTTTTGAACTTACTACATTTCCTTCTCTTCCCTTTCCTAGTAACGAGTTCCAGTTCCCCACCACAATTAGTTTTTGCTTTCCCTGAGCTGTCTCCTTTTACCTCCCCATACATTTGTTCGCTCTCTTACCATCAGAAGAGTTAGTTGGCATATAAAGGTGTACTACAGTGTTTGGTATTTCTTCGTGTGTATCTTTGCGACGATAATGCGTTTACTGTGCTATTAGTAGTCACAATGGTATAGAAACAAAATTAGTTAACTTCGTATTAATCTGCGTATTCTTCAAAATATGCACAAGACAAATCATATCATGAAGATAAGCAAATGCGGATCGTAACACAGACGGCTAACAGAAAGGCAGTGCATGAAACTTTGAATAACTTCTGAAGCACTCCGTAAATGAATTTTTTACTGTACATGAAAGCTACCAATGACAAAAGATAAGTGTACAGATAGACAAGAACCTGGATTCGTTCACATAGGAACATCAATAAATATTCGCAACTGACATTGTAATATATGACTCACATTGCAATTGTTGAAAATGTCTCAACGGCAATGAAGCCCCAGACAGTTTCTACAGAATGTTTGTCGAATTTAATCCCCCTCTTTACCATAATTTCCCGTGGGTACCTTGAGTAAGCAATTGTTCCTAGTGATTGAGAAACAGGCCAGTCACAGTCTATAAGGAGAAGGCAAATTAAAATAAGACACCTGGGGAAAAAATAAGTAAACTTCTCATTATTTCAGTAGCAGTGTCAAGGCATTTAACCACTCTGAGATAAGACGGTCAATTCCTCGATATTTGCAACCATGAATGTCATTCTTGAGGGCTCAAAACATATGGCAATCGCATGGGGGAGGAATGGGGACTGTATGGAGCATGTGTACCGGCATCCAACAGCTAGCAAAATGTAGACGGGCTCTATCCCGATACAGAATGGTGCCAGCTTTTGTTAGCTTTGTCAGCACTTCGGGACTGGTTTGAACCCCAGATACCAGCGCCCTGGTTAGGTCGATGACACGTATAGTACACATGCTTTAGCTCAGTGTTCTTGGGGCTCGCGTATCCCTGGACGTGAGATGAAACTGTCAGCTGCCCTTCTGCGGGTTTGAAACAGGTGGGAGGCGGGGTACGTCTGTGGTTGCCGTGTGGACGTGTTGCCGCTAAAGCACTGGATACACCGAGCTGCACAATCCGCCATTCTGAATCCCAGTCCGACAACAGCGTTGTATGCTTTGTGGTGTAGCGAAATGGATCAGCGAATATTTCGTGATTTTATTGTTTCGCGGTGTGAAATGGTTGGCTGTGCTGGTCCGAACTGCTCAAATAATAGCAGACATGGTCGCTGTAAGTTTTATCGGTTTCCCTCAAACATAGGTCGGCGTAAAAGGTGCCTTGTAAATACCAGACGCCAAGTATGGACGCCAAAATCGAGTAACAGTCTGTGTAACAAAACCTTTTTCTTTATTTGTATCAGAAATAGGTAGGCTCACAGAAAGGTATTAATGAAAATAAAGGCCTATACATGTAAGCAATAGATTAATTTTGCTACAGATTGTTAATATATCATGACATACAGTGTTTTTAAAGTAAGCTATTTTTCTTGGTTTTATTTAGACCAGAGGTCGGCAAGTAATCTTGCATGGGTTCCCGATATATTTGAAAATTTTTATCGAGGTCCAGAAGTAGAACCACATATTCCTTATCAATTTTTTATTTCAATTTCCAGTTTCAAACTAATACGAAATACAAAAGATATGAAATAAAAATATATAATAATCCAGTAAAACTTTATTTGCTATTTATTTATTTTTATTTATACTCACAAAATGCATGAAATAAAAAGTGTAGTCAAACTTCTATTGAAAAATCCATTACCAGGTCATACATGAAAAAACTATTTTTGTTTAATTTTCACTAAAAAGGTATGAAATACAGTGAACTGTGCTTATTTGTGTTTAAAAAAATCAATGCAAAAATTCACATTTGCATTTGCAGCCTTCTGCCAGTTTCTTAAAGGTAGGTTCTCAGACGGGGCAGCTCATGCGAATGGTGTCTTCGAGGTGGTCGGCCGTTAATCTTCAGCGATACTTGTTTAAATAAAATTTGACAAATATATGTGGAGTCAAACATAATAGCCAGGTAGATGGCTAATGTTTTGTAATTTTCATACTTCTCCGGGACATGTTGACTCCACAATTCGTCAATGCAATCGTTTTTATATGTTTGCAAGGAAATATCGTCCTGCAAATCTATTATCTCCATTTGGAGTGAAGGCTTTGAAAGGTGGAACAACTTCGCAGCCACATCCGTCCGTTCTGCTGCTGCAGAAACATCAAAAGGTAATTTTTAAGAGCACAAGAATGGTGTTTGACTGGACGAGCCCTGGCCGCTTAAATAGAGGTTTCAGAGACTGTTAGAGTAGGAAGCCTATTTACACAGTTTCCTTGTCCGTTAGATAAAGTTCTCGTGCTGCATTCGTTAGTACAGAGCTTTTATGCGGATCACCGGCCACCTTGTTCCGTTTTGCCGCCCCTCGTCAGCGTACTCTCCAGCGTTGCAGATCATGACATTTATTTAATCTACCTACAGTAATCATTAAGGGTTCTAATCATTCAGCAGTTAACTGTAAAATTCTATGAAAATTTTAAGGGCGGCTCTCATACGAATTGTTGTCTACAGGAAAAAGTTTTTTTTTTTAATAATTTTAGTGCGTAACTTAAATTTTCAAAATGTTCAAATGTTTGTTAAGCTTACGGGACTTAACTACGGGGTCATCAGTCCCTAAACTTACAAACTACTTATGAACTACTTACGAACTAGGACGGCACAAATATCCATGCCCGAGGGGGGATTCGAACCCCCGACCGTAGTGGCCGTGCTGACCGTGACTGGAGCGCCTCAGTCCCCTCGGCCACCGCAGCCGGCAACTTAAATTTTCAAAAATTTTTGGCGGTCCAGTTTTTGGCCATCCGCGGTCCGGACCTGGAACTCGGTCCGCCAGTTGCCGACCGCTGATTTAGACCAACTAAGGAATTATTCTAAGGGCTGTTTATTTTATTTTAAGTTGATGCATAAGTGCAGCTGGCTTTACCCAGCTAGTGGTTTTTAAATTGTATTATTTCGTATTAGTTCAGTGTTTAATGTGACTCTCAACACGGAAATATGTAGGCCTAAACCAAGCTCCGAGCAGGATGCCTGGAGAAAAAGAGTTCAACTTTGCAAAAAATGCGAACAGGAAAGAAGTCGTACGTGAAAGACATTAAATTTAAAACTTAGCATGCAACATTCACTTTATTTCTTAGTGCATATTACCAGAGAGACTTTATTTTAGTCGTCATCTAACGAAACCATACGTACAAAGTTATTAAACACATTATTTACATGAAATCTTCTCTGAAATATCGTATGCGTAAAATATGGGAGGCATTAGATGGAGGAATACAGGAAGTACAATATAGCAATTTAACATTGTTCCGTAACAGTTTTCGAATGCAACTCATAGTTTTCCTAAACGTATGTGGACGTACCATTTACAAACCAGAAAATACGATAGTTGTGGCGTATTTTAACTATATATCATAAATATTTAGAACGGCAACATATGTCTTAATTTGGAATGTAAGCGAATGTATCATATCTGTAAATATCCATCTAATCACTAAATTTAAGTAGCTTGCCTCTTACAGCCAAATCTAAGGAAATAAATTTACTATGATGTAATATTTTCTGCGTTAGGAAAATATATGTATGGCCTTAACAGCATGTTAAAAAGCGTAAGTGTTCCGTAGTCTTCAAATGCGCGCCTTCAACGTGGGATTCAAGATGGCGGGTTGTTCTGCTTGCGCTATACAGTGCTCTGGTTGCATCTGTGACGTCACGCGGCAGGCGCTAGGACAAGTAGTCAGTAATGACGCGCAGCAGCTGAAATGTTTTCAGTTGCGTTGTGCGTGATTACCAGTGAGTATGGTGAAGTTTGACGCTTTTCTGAAGGAATATAGAGTTCAGTATTATTTGCTATATCGCAGTCATTTGAAAACGAATAAAAATAGGACGATTTTTCCAAACTTAGTAGTTGTTTACAAATCTTCACCATCCCTATGAACCAGAGACATTACCGGGGTCGGGTGACTTGCGTGCCTCAACGATGCATACAGCCCTACCGTAGGTGCAACCACAGCGGAGGGGTATCTGTGGAGAGGCCAGACAAACGTGTGGTTCCTGAAGAGGGGCAACAGCCTTTTCAGTAGTTACAGGGGCAACAGTCTGGATGACTGACTGAGCTGGCCTTGTAACATCAGCTAACATAGCTTTGCCATGCATTTACTGCGAACAGCTGAAAGCAAGGGGAAACTAGTCGTCATTTTTCCCGAGGGCAAGCAGCTCTACTGTATGAATATATGATGATGGCGTCTTCTTGGGTAAAATATTCCGGAAGTAAAATAGTCCACCATTTGGATCTCCGGGCGGGGACTACTCAGGAGGATGTAGTCATCAAGAAAAACAAAACAGGCATTCTACGTGTCGGAGCGTGGAATGTTCTAAACCTTAATCGCGTAGGTAAGTAAGAAAATTTGAAAAGATAAATGGATAGGTTAAAGTTAGATATGGTAGGGATTAGTGAAGTACGGTGGCAGGATGAACAGGATTTCTGGTCAGGTGAGTACAAGGTTATAAATACAAAATCAATTGGTGGTATCGCAGGAGTAGGGCTGATAATGAATAAGAAAATAGGGATGCGGGTAAGTTACTATGAACAGCATAGTGAACGCATTATTGTAGCAAAGGTAGACAAAGAACCAATACCGACCACAGTAGTGTAAGTTTATATGCCAATTAGCACGGCCAGTAATGAGGATATAGAAGAAATTAATTAGGAGATAAAAGAAATCATTCAGTAAGTTAAGGGAAAAGAAAACTTCATTGCGATGGGGAACTGGAACTCGGTAGTGGGAAAGGGAAGAGAAGGAAATGTACTAGGTGAATGTTGTTGTTGTTGTTGTGGTCTTCAGTCCGGAGACTGGTTTGATGCAGCTCTCCACAATACCCTATCCTGAGCAAGCCTCTTCATCTCCACATAAGAACGGCAACCTGAATCTGTCTTAATCTGCTTACTGTATCCATCTCTTGGTCTTCCTCTGCGAGTTTTACCCCACACACTTCCCTCCAACGCTAAAATCACAATTCCTTGCTGTCTAAGAACGTGCCCTACCAATCTATCCCTTCTTTTAGTCAAGGTATACCAGAAATTTCTTTTCCCCCCAATTCTGTTCAGTACCTCCTCATTAGTTACGTGATCGACCCACCTAATCTTCAGCATTCTTCTGTAGCACCACATTTCAAAAGCCTCAATCCTCTTCCTGTCCGCACTGTTTATCGTCCATGTTTCACTTCCATACAAGGCAACACTCCATACAAATGCCTTCAGAAAGGACTTCCTTAGGCTTAAATCAATATTCGAAGTTAACAAATTTCTCTTTTTCAAGAACGCTTTTCTACCCATTGCCTTTCTGCATTTTATATCCTCTGTACTGCGACCATCATTTGTGATTTTACTGTCCAAGTAACAAAACTCATCTACCTCCTTTATTGCTTCGTTACCTAATCTAATTCCTTCAGCATCACCTGATTTTCTTAGGCTGCACTCCATTACCCTAGTTTTGCTCTTGTTAATGTTCATCTTATATGCAGGTGAATATGGACTGGGAAAAGGAATGAAAGAGGAAGGAGATCGCTTGGTAGGATTTTGTTCAGAGCACAATTTAATGATCACCATGACTTGGTTTAACAATCATGAAAGAAGGCTGTACACCTGGAAGAGACCAGGAGACACTGGAAGGTACCAGATTGACACTATAATGGTAAAGAATAGATTTAGAAACCAGGTTCTAAACTGTAAGACATATCCAGGGGTAGATATAAACTCTGACCATAACTTATTGGTTATGAACTGCAGATTAAAACTTAAGACATTGCAGAAAGGTAGAAAAGTTAGGAGATGTAACCTGGACAAATTGAAGGAACCAGAGATGGTTGAGAGATTCAGAGGGAGCATTAGGCAAGGATTGGTTGAGACGAGGGAAAGTAATACAGTAGAAGAAGAATGGGTAGCTCTGAGAGATAGGGTAGCGAAGGCCGCAGAGGATCATATAGGCAGAAGGACAAGGCCTAATAGAAATCCCTGGATAACACAGGATATCCTGAACTTAATTTATGAGAGGAGAAAATATAAAAATGCAGCAAGTGAAGCAGGCAGTAGGGAGTACAAACGTCTGAAAAATGAGATTGACAGGAGGTGCAGACTGGCTAAGCAGGAGTAGGTAAGCGGCATGTCACGGACTGCGCGGCCGCTCCCTCCGGAGTTCGAGTCCTCACTCGGGCATGGATGTGTGCTGTACTCAGCGTACGTCAGTCGAGGGACTGATGACCGGTGCAGTTAGGTACCTCAGGGAAAAAATATGTGCGTGTTGAAGTACCATCGCCTGAGAACATTATCTCAGCTCTCCTAATAACTAGCAGTGACCTCGAGTAGGGGTAAGCGACCACAACGCTCTTCAAGTGACACTGATTACCAGTAGATTACTGCAATTAATGTTTTTAAAAAAGTGGAAAAAAATACTTTCCGTTAGCGAGAGTGACAGTACGGATTTTGCTATTCAGCTGCCGCGGCGGAGCGGCCGAGCGCACTGAGGCGCTATGCTACGATGCGCGAGGCCGTTTTCCGTCGGGTGCTCGAATCCCCCCTGGGGCATGGATGTTTGTGCCGTCTTTAGTATTAGGTAGTTCATAAGTAGTTTGTAAGTTTACGGACAGATTACCCCGAAGTCAAGTCCCATAAGCTTAACTAACATTTGAACCTTTGATTTAACCTGTTATAACCTGTTTTTGAGGCAAAAACGAGAGTTATTAGAGGGGAGAGGTGTACTGCGACGGTGGCGACACGAGAAAGGATAAAGGGGGAGAGGGGGTGGAGGAGAGGGACGAGATCGGAACGCAGACCCAATGACGGAAGATCTAAGCCGGCCGCGGTGGCCGAGGGGACTGAGGCGCTCCAGTCACGGTATGCACGGCAACTACGGTCGGGGGTTCGAATCCCCCCTCGGGCTTGGATATTTGTGCCGTCCTTAGTATTAGTTCATAAGTAGTTTGTAAGTTTAGGGACTGATGACCCCGTAGTTAAGTCCCATAGACTCTACAAACATTTGAACATTTTTTTTTAAGATCTAAGTCTACATAAATACTCTGCAAGTCACATTGAAAGGCATAGCAGAGGGTTGACTGCACCGCTTTTATGATATTGCTCTACCGTTCCATTCTCTAATACCACTCGGGAAAAAGGAACAGCTCAATGTTTCCGTTTTCAATCTGATTTGTCATATTTTATTGTGATAACCCAGTTTCCCTATGTTCACATAGGGAACGCCAGATATCAATTCTGCTTTACTCGATGACATTTCGTCAGTTACTACATACTGTGTTCTTTCTGACAGAAAATCGCGAATCCAGTAGCATAACTGGCGATATTCGATAAGCACGCAATTCGATAAGAAGGCCCTTGTCAGATACAAAGGCCTTTCGGAAATCTAGAAATATGGGATCGATTTTGAGACCCCGTGTCGATAGTACTCATCACTTCGAGTCTTTCATAACAACGATACTTCTTGCATGCGTATTGACTGTGGGTCAATAGGTCGTTCCAATCTGGGTACTTCATTAAGTTTGAGGAAAGTATATATTTTAAAATCCCGCTGCCAACCGACGTCAGTGTTATAGGCATGTAATATTGCAGAGCACTCCTATGGCCTTTCTCGAATGCTGGAGGGCCGGTGTAACTTTCCAGTCCTTGGGTACGAATCTTTCGCTGCGCGAGCGGATGTATATGACAGCTATGTTGTAGCTACTGCAACAACATTCTCTGAAATGAACTTAACTGGTAAACAATCTGGTCCAGTAGATTTTTATTTTGTTAAGTGATTTTAAGTTGCATTAATACTCTAAGGATGTGGTTGTTTGGCCTTCGGTACGAAGACTGGTTTGATGCAGCTCTCCACCCTATTCTAACCTATTTCCTCATAAGAACGGCAACCTACAACCATTTGAACCTGCTTACTGTATTGGTCTCTTGGTCTCCCTCCGCGATTTTTACCCCACACACTTCACTCCAATGCTAAATTCGCGATTCCTTTGTGTCTAAAAATGTGTCCCACCGGTCGAGCCAATCTTTTAGTCAAAGTATGCCTCAAATTCCTCTTCTCCCCTCTACGTCCTCATTAATTACGCTATCTACCCATCTAATTTTCAGCATTCGTCTGTAGCGCCACATTAAAAAGTTTCTATCCTATTCCTGTCTTAACTATTTGTCGTCTATGTATCACTACCAAACAAGGCAACACTCCACATAATGCCTTCAGAAAAGTGTTCCTTACACATAAATTAATATTCGATGTTAACAAATTTCTCTTTCTCAAAAACGCTCTTCTTCCCATAGCCATTTCGGATAGTATATCGTTTTAACTGAGCCCATCATATGTTCTGTCTAAGTAACAAAATAATCTACCATCGTTATTCTTCGGTTACCTAATCTAATTCCCTTAACATCACATGATTTTCTTCGACTGCATTCCATTAACCTTGTTTTGCCCTTGTTGATGATCATCTTATAATCTCCTTCAAAGGAACTGTCCATTCCGTTTAATTGCTCTTCGAGGACCTCTGTTGTCTCTGGCAAAATTCCAAAGTCATCGACAAAACGCAACGTTTTTATTTCTTAAAATGTTCAAATGTTTGTAAATCTATGGGATTTAACTTCATTGGTCATCAATCCCTAGGCTTACAAACAACGTACACTAATTTAAACTAACCTCAGGACAACGCACACAGCCATGTCCGAGGGAGGAGTCGAACCTCCGACGGCGAACAACCGCACGCTCCGCAGAAAGGCGCCTTAAAGCGCTAGGCCACTCCAACGCGGCTTGTTTCTTCACCCTGAACTGTAATTCCTTCTCCAAATTTATCCTTGAACTCCTTCACAGCTTGCTAAATGTACACATTGTATAACATTAGAGACAGTCTACAAAACTGTCTTATCTCAAGCAGCGCTTTCCTTTCATGCCCTTCGACTCATAACTGTTGTCTGGTTGTAAAGAACCTGCCCTCCCTATACTTTACCCATGCTGAATTCAGAAGTGCATTCCAGTCAACATTATCAAATGTTTGCTCCAAATGTACAAATTCTAGAAATATAAGTTTACCTTTCATTAATCTGTCTCATAAGTCGTTATGTCAGTATTGTCTCCCGTATTCCTACATTTCTGCTAAATCCAAACTGATCTTTCCCAAGAACAGATTCTACCAGTATTTTCATTCTTAGACTATTGCAACCATAACTTATTAAACTGATGTTTCTGTAATTTTCACACCTATCTGCGTCGGCTTTCACGGGCACGGGGTTGGAATAATTACATTTTTCTTGAAGTCTGAGGGTATTTCGTTTGCCTCATACATCTTGCACACCAGGTGGAACAGTATTGTCATGGCTGGCTCTCCCATAGACTTCAGTAGCTCTGACGGACTGTCGTATAGTCCAGGAGCTTTGTTTCGATTAAGGTCTTTCAATGCTCTGTCAAAATGTTCTCTTAGTATACTATCTCCTATATCATCTTCATCTACTTCCTCCTCCCTTCTTACAATATTTTCTTAAAGTTCATTTCATTTCTAGATCTCTGTATATATTATTTCCACCTTTCTGCTTTCCTTTCTTTGTTCAGAACTGGCTTCAACCTGAGTCTTCAAGCAACTGCTTTTCTTCTCTCCAAATGTCTCTTTTATTTTCTTGAAGCCGGTATCTACCTTTTCCTTCGTTATACAATCTTTTGCAGACTTGCATTTGCTCTTTAGCCACTCCTGGTTAGCCATTTTGTACTTCTTGTCAATCACATATTTAGTCGTTTGCAGTCAATTTTATCTGCTTCATTTTCTGAATTTTTATATTTTCTCCTTTCATAAATTAAATTCAGTATTTGCTATGATATCCAAGGACTTTATATAGCTCTTGTCTTCCTACCTCTTGGTCCCCAGCTGCCTTCACTATTTCATCTCGCAAAGCTACCCATTCATCTTCTACTGTGTTACTTCGTCCCGTTTCTGACAAATGATACCTGAAGCACCATCTGAAACTTTCAGGATCGCTAGGTCTCATCTCTTTATTTCCGTAACTTTCTGCATTTTCTTCAGTTTCAGTCTACAGTTCATGACCAATAAGATGTGCTTAGAGTCTATATCTGCCCCTGGATATGCCTTAGTGTGTAAAAGCCTTTTTAGAAATATAATTATGTCTTACCGTTATAAAATATATCTGGTTCCTTCCTGTGTCTCCTGCTCTCTTCCACTTATGGTTCTTAAATCAATTGTTGTATATCATTCCTTTTTCCCAGTCTATATTCACCCTTTTTTTTTGTGAGGGAATCTCGAAAAGCTGTGTTTGGCACGTCTGTGTTAGGAAGTGAAACGGCCCACTTCTGAGCCGCCTGGTTGGACGGTCGCTTACAGAATACTCCACTGCCGCCTTTAATGTCGCTTCCTTTTGCTGGTTCTGTAGCATTCTGCCCGGCCGCACATATGTTTTGTCGGGTTGCTGTTTCTAGCGGACTTCCACGACCATGACTGCATGACTGCTGGGGGCGGCAGAGCTGGTGACTGTTGTAGAAACATTCAAGAATGCACAGGCAGCTCTGATGGTAACTGGCACTTATTACTCTGTTAATCTAAAAGCTTTCCCTGCATATTTAATGCTTAAAGTTGCAAATTAAATTACATGGGTATTACGATTCTAAAAATGTATCCTCATGAAGAGAATGGTCTTTATGACTCTTGTGGAGATATTGAGGCCTTTATTTACTGAGCAAACTTCATTACTCAATACTGCCGAACATGCCAAGGGAACAAAGTGCCAATACGTCGGGCATAGTGTCGGAAGACATTTCCCAAAGCCTTTCAGGCGGAGGAATGCTAGATAGATGGAAAACCACGGCCTAGTTTGCGAACACTCACTTGGGGAGGTTGACCATCACCTCCAGTGCGAGCAAAATAAGAAATCACTAGCTATCTCTTCATTTTCCGCGTATATCGGTTTGCCTTGTATTCACAAGTGATAAATTTAAAAAATTACTTTTATTATATTGCAGTGATAATCAGATTCAAAGCATGCGATTGGCTTAGGTACAAACGTTAGGCCAAATACAAATAAACTGCGAAGAAAGTTGAAATTTGATCTGTAGGTGGGCTTTAAGTTCTGTCTTTAAATTCGGGCGGTCTCTTCCGCCGGAGGTTCGAATCCTTCCTCGGAAACGGGTGTGTGTGTGTGTGTGTGTGTTGTCCTTAGTGTAAGTTAGTCTAAGTAGCTTGTACATCTAGGACTGATGAGCATAACAGTTTGGTCCAATATGTTCGCAAACATTTGAAAATTTATATTTAAAATCGGTCGCGGGTCAAGAATCTTTAAGCAACAGCCTCATAATCAGCCAGACTTAACTGAAACTCCATTATATCGAAATTCTGCAGAACAAATCAAAATGCCTCATCATGTGTGTATTCATTATAGTCAAGCCATGTATTGCGTCAAGAATCCGTAAGTAATAGCCACGTGATCATCAGAAGACCATAATTCCGAGAACCAGACGCGAAAACGTCTGAAGCATCTGCGGCAATACACCGCTTCGGACTCTGCCTCTGCGTGGCGGAACGGTAGTTACACACCCGCAAATAGAGCTGTTCATGAAACTTTAACTTCACATTCACGAGGGAACAGGTTTAACTGCTTCCCAAACGACAGAAAGTTACATTTCCTAAGCGAATTTACGCGAAAAAACAGGAAGCTTCAAGGAGAACATCCATCACTTTCCGAGCCCAGCGGGAGAATGCCAACCAAGTCCTCATCTAAGGGGGGGGGGGGGGGGGGGGGGTTAACAAGCAGACTACATGGGCCGTGTAAAAACAGACCTCCACCCCGGGACCACTGATCAAACTCTCTGGTTTTAGCGTTGCCAATGTACAAGTTAAATTGACAGATTTCACTGCTCTATGAGAACTCTGACCATATTAGAGCGAGTTTCAAAATACTTCTATTTCGCATTTACTCACGCACACATAGAAAAGGTGAAACAAATCGCTATGTGAAAGGGAAAGTAAATGAAGACAGATCTTCTCCGGTGACTTTTATGTTTCTGCGGCATAAATACTATACGCTTAAGTGGCACGCGCACTTAATACTTGTGATGCGAATACCGTTTCTCTCTTTCAGCATGGTTATTACAGTTGTAACAAACAATGGAAGCGCTTAACAAGGAGACCACATGGTTATCGCAATTGTTCGACTTGTCACATTTATCGTACTTGAACTTGTCAAACTTATTCATTGCAACTCTAAAAAAGGATCGCGAAATTAGAGAAGTTTCTTTAGGAGTTTTAACACGTATTAAATTAGCATAGTTTCCCAAAGTCGCCATGGCTCATCGGTATCGTCGTAAATTGTGTGTCAAGAAAGCGTTGCGTTAATGGATCGGTTCTCTGTAGCCTGCTTTTTCCCGCTTCGTTGTGTTTTTTAATACCTACAGTAGTGAAATACAAAATTCATCAAACATATCGTAAGTAAAACATACGGAACGATTTTTTTTTTTTTTTAGCTTACTCTTAACTTTCAATACATTATAAAATTTTGTCGATAATGATAGTTTCAATTAAATATAAATTGTTTGGAGAATACTGGAAAATTGCACGAAGTGAACAAGCAAAGGCTACTGTAAAAATGTAATTTGTGTTATTATTCTGTAACTGAAAATTTTAATATTAAGACGCTTTCGTAAAATGCTGAAAATTAAGAATGGAGAAAGTCGTATATTTCATCTAAAAATTACTATGATATATGTGTCAATTACCATATATGATATAAATTTTAAATTTAAATGGTGTAAGTAATTGAACGTAGCGAACAAAAAATTTAATAAGTAAGGAATGACGGGATTCTCTTGATTTTCAGTGTGCAACGTTACCCATGAGTCTCTGACAACTGGCCTAAAATTTGTCTTTTTTACACGTAACTCAAGGTCATCAAAATCCTTCAAATTGGATCTTATTGAGATGGCATCAAATGGCTTTGCTTCATTGTTATTTGACTTCTGACCTTTATGTACCATAAAAAATATTTTTGAAAAAAGGACAAATTATAGTAAGGAGGATCGCAATAGGCGTTTATATGCTTTTTTTTTTCACCCTCTGATATTCATCGTCTGAATGCATCAAGTCCGAAGTTTGCAAGTTGAGCTCGAAATCATCGTCAAACAGTCAACAGAGCGGAACAAGTAATAATTGAGAATACTATATGTTGACTAGGTGACTGCGTTAACTGACGGTGGCTGTAAGTAGATTCCTTGGAATAATTTCCTAAAAGTCTGTTTGCTGATATCTTCCGAAATTTGAGTGAAATCTTCATCTGCCCTTAAGCGCAAGCAAAGTTACCACAGTACAAAACGGCCACCATGTATTGACAAACGTGCACGTGTAAATGTTTACGATCGATAACTACTGGACGGGTCGTACAAGTCGCCGGAAAGTACTCAACAGATAAATCTTCTGTTATCAGCAAACAAACACTGTGTCTGAGATGCGGACAGTGTTTGACGGTGCCGACGCATTACGACAGGAGTGGGCTGCGCAGATTGCTGGCTCTGACAGGCAGCACAGCGACGGTCGAGCTAGAGCCCTGTTCCCAATACAGGGCTCTAACCCCATCTAGAGCCCTGTATTGGGAGAGTAGCGCCAACCTCTTATGTGTGGCTTGCCGACAACCGCCGGCTGCTATTGGTCAGTTGAGCGCGGGTGGGGCACGTCCGCCATTTTAGGCCTAAGCAATCCATCAGCATAAATGGCATATTTCACTTAACTAGCTGTTATTTTAGCACTTAGAGGTATTGGAAATGTGTAGACTCATTCTGTATTAAATTAAGAGTTTAATATAGCGTATTCCATTTTTATATGGTGAAAAATGCCGCAGTGTTGGCAGTGAATTGTTATACTAAGACAGTCCGAAGTAGCAAGTTTTACGCATTCCACAGGGCGAAAGAGATACGAAGAGACGCGAATTGTGAGTACACCGCATTGGAAGAAGAATGCATTTCCTTACCAGAATGCAAAATTTTGCGAAGTAAGTAAATTTGCATTGAAATATCGAGTAAACTTCTAGGTTTATCTGTTCATACAAGTTTCTTGCGAGCAGTGTTGGACGGACAAACATGTAACAGAAAAGACATTTTAAAAGATATAAATACATGAAAATTTAACATAATGTGCCGTATTTGACGAGTTTCGTATTTATATTTAGCCTGCATATTACGAAAGTTTGGACGGTAAATGAAACTGCCCGTTAAATAGATCTCCAAAACTCGAATTTTAAGATAAAGTTTATGTTACTGAAGTACCCAGCACTGCGATAACAATGTGTAAAAACTTAAACGTTCCCAAAATATTAGCTCAGTTAATGTTATGTGGTATCACATGTAGGTTAGCACACAACACCTAACAACATTAGGCACTAGATTAATGGAAAGCAACATGTATTAATTACATCTACTTTGATAAAAACCAATATATTAGAGATAAAAACGTCAGTCCTTAGCTAATTTGAAAGCAGGAACTTCACTTAGTGCGAAAGCAGTGCATTTGGTACAGGGTTTAAATTTTAGCACGAAACAATTTTACAACTAGTTTGCTCCAAAATAAAGGTTTTGATCTCAGATTACCAATATTTCCTTAATATTCGCTGTAGATGTGATGAAACGATTAAAAACTTAAGTTCATTGTTCACTTAACGTACTATCATATCACGTCGATGTACAGACCGGTTCGCTTCATCATAAATGTTAATTTACCAGAGCCGCCCATAGCGCTGCTATTGCGAGATAGGCCTACAATGGCGGCGCTCGCCCGGTTGGCGGTACTCTCCCAATACAGGGCGCTACATAGACCAAAGATAACATAGACTGCGCATCTGTCTATCTCTGCGGTGTTGTGGTTTGAAACCAACATCTAATTGGCCCGAGTCACGTGACTGAGGCTTCGTCATTACGAACTACAGTGTTTCTATTTTACACGTGAAGTCAAGCGCTGGTTTTAACAATAAAACGACTTCTCGTATTCCTATTACACACGTAATATAGTAAGCTAACATGATTTCTCGGTATTACTGACATTAATGCGGTGATTATCGTTTTACATGTGAACTGGCGAAAATTATTGTCAGCTGCGTTTACAAGGAACAGAATTACAGATCTTCATTGTGTGTGTTGCATTGTGACTTTTTTTACTTTTGTAACAACTGACCAATGTGATTTTTAATGGAAGATTATTTCAGCGTGTCTTGACTGAGTATACATGTCAGCAAGTAAATAATTTCTGGTGCAGATCTGCCATTAATCGAGTTCCACACCGCTGCAGATGAATACAGATTGTTTATTATCCCTATAAAACCAGTTCTTGTGTCATACATCGATAATGTTTTGATGACATTATTATTATTTTAATGTAAATAGCCAATATTTTTCTTGCTTTACGTTTAGGCTGCACTGTATGTAGAAAACGTCATAAAATATAAACGCTTGTATTGTATTAAAAACAGACATTATGGCTGCAAACCGATTTCAGGTATGTATAAAAGTATGACAAAACTTTTCACATTTATTGTTGAGGAATCATATGAAAATTGATGCTGCTTGTCAAACTAGTATTTCGTCTCATGTGTAAGCTACAAACTAAAAGACTCACAAGACAACAAAAACAGTCATTCACTTAAGAACTGCAGATCTGCTGCTTATAAAAAGAACTTTGAATACATTTTTTCTAGGCACAAGTAAAAACTGTAACCGTTGCATTAATATTCGAATTACGGAGAACTAACGTCATTTGTACTGCTGAATGTGTAATAAGAATACGATGAGACGTTTTATTGTCGAAATTTACGCTTAATTTTCACTAGTAAGGAGAAGAAGTGCGACTTTCAGATGCACTTCACACTGTTTGTAATGATGAACAGGGTTTCCTGCCCCGAGTCACGTGACAACAAGAGTGCAAGGAAATAGCAGTTCTACCATTGACAATATTTTTGTTCATTCTTCATTATTAGAGGGGCACTCTGTCAGCAGAATTTTAAATGGCCTATCCGGCCACGATGCCCAACTTTTAATTCTAAAAAGTATTTGTTCTCAAACAAATGTTAAACATAAATATCAACTACTCAGAAAAGTTAATCCAGATGCAATTGACCCCTTTTTAAGCTTAATTAAGGAACAAGAATGGCAGGATGTTTATAGTGCTGATAATGCAGATGATAAATATAATACTTTCCTTAACACATTTCCTACGCTGTTTGAAAGTTGCTTTCCGCTAGAACGCTCAAAACAGGGTACTACCAATAACAGACAGCCAGGGTGGCTGACAAAGGGGATAAGAGTATCATGTAGAACTAAGCGGGAGTTGTATCAAAATGTTAGAAGCAGTCAGAATGAAGATGCAGTAGCTCATTACAAACAGTACTGTAAGGTTCTGAAAAATGTCATTAAAAATGCAAAAAGTATGTGGTACGCAAAAAGAATAGCCAACTCTCGGGATAAAATTAAAACTATCTGGTTAATCGTGAAGGAAGTGTCTGGTCAGCAGCAGCAGGTAGAAGATATAACGTCAGTGCGTAGTAGGAATGTTTCTGTTACTGATAAGTTAGATATATGTGCAATATTCAATAATCACTTTCTGAATATAGTAGGGGAACTAAACAAAACTCTAGTTTCTACAGGTAACCATATAACGTTTTTAGAAAATGCCTTTCCGAGGCTGTTACCTGAAATGGTCCTTCATGATACTTCCATAGGTGAGATTGAGTCAATAATTAAATCACTAAAGACTAAGGACTCTTGTGGATATGATGGGGTATCTAGCAGAATTCTAAAGTACTGTTCTCCATATGTTAGCCCAGTACTAAGCCATATTTGTAATTTTTCCTTTCAGAATGGTCAGTTTCCTAACAGATTAAAGTACTCAGTAGTGAAACCGCTTTATAAAAAAGGAGAAAGGGATAATGTAGACAACTATAGACCTATTTCTATGCCATCGGTTTTTTCTAAAGTTATTGAAAAGGCTGTATATTCAAGATTAATTGATCATTTCAGTTCACATAATTTATTGTCACACATACAGTTTGGTTTTAGAAGTGGTTTAACGACTGAAAATGCTATTTTTTCGTTTCTCTGTGAGGCACTTGATGGGTTAAATAAGAGGCTAAGGACATTAGGTGTCTTCTTTGATTTAACAAAAGCGTTTGATTGTGTTGATCACAAAATATTGTTGCAGAAGTTGGAACATTATGGAATACGGGGACTAGCCCACAACTGGTTCACCTCTTACTTTAATAATAGGCAGCAGAAGGTAATTCTCCGCAGTGTAGAAAATGGCTATGACGAGCAATCCCAATGGGGCATAATTAAGTATGGGGTGCCCCAGGGGTCTGTTTTGGGGCCGTTGCTGTTTCTTATTTATATAAATGATATGCCTTCAAGTATAACAGGTGATTGTAAAATATTTTTGTTTGCTGATGATACCAGCTTGGTAGTGAAGGATGTTGCTCGTAATATTAACACAGTATCAAATAATGCAGTTCAAGAGATAAGTTCATGGCTAGTAGAAAACAAGTTGATGTTAAATCACAGTAAAACTCAGGTTTTACAATTTCTAACACATAATTTGACGAAAGCTGACATTCTGATTACACATAATGGCCATGTGATAAGTGAGACTGAACAGTTCAAATTTCTAGGTGTTCATATAGATAGTAAGCTGTCATGGAAAGCCCATGTTCAGGATCTTGTTCCAAAACTAAATTCCGCTATATTTACCATTAGAACAATATCTGAGATAAGTGATTTTTCAACACGGAAAGTAGTCTATTACGCTTACTTTCACTCACTTATGACGTACGGCATTGTTTTTTGGGGTAACTCGCCTGATGCAAAAAGGATATTTGTGGCTCAAAAACGGGCGGTTCGAGCAATATCTGGTGTAAGTTCGCGAACGTCATGTCGACCCCTTTTCAGTAGTCTTGGAATTTTGACTCTGGCGTCACAATACGTTTTTTCTTTAATGTCGTTTGTTGTTAATAATACCAGCTTATTCCTACGAGTTAGTAGCTTTCACTCGGTGAATACTAGACAGAAGTCTAATCTACATTTGCATCACACCACCTTAACACTTGTGCAGAAAGGGGTACAGTATTCTGCGGCATCCATTTTCAATAAGCTGCCACAAGAACTAAAGAATCTTAGCACTAATCCACACGCTTTCAAATCTAAATTGAAGAGTTACCTCATGGCTCACTCCTTTTATTCTGTCGAGGAACTCTTAGAAAAGTTAAACAATTAAGCTAATTTATTTTTTCTTTATTGATTCTTTTCACTTTGTCTTAAGATTGTCGTGTGCAAAGGACTATTTAAAAATTTTTCTATTACCATTCTTGTGTAACAATTAATGTATTGACTTGTTCCATGACCATGGAGTCTCACTCCTCAATTGGGTCCTATGGAACAGAAAAAACCAATAAATAATAAACTTAGATGTTGGTTTCAGTATAATGACGTCACGCGCAGTCTGTCTTATCTGTGGTCTATGGGGCTCTAGGTCGAGCTGGTGGCGAGCGCCGTCTGCGCTCGGCCGGCGGTATTGCGGCTTTTGGCGCGGGCTCTTGCTGCTGCTGCAGCGGCCTGAGCGCGGAGGTGCAGCAGTGGGCTTCTGGTGTCGCTTCCGTGTGGAAACAGCCGCTTCCAACTGGAGGCATATCTCTTGCGTCAAACGAGTGGAACACAGCTGGGACTGCGCTTGTGACTGAAGCATACAGCATATGCTGTTCGATGTAGAAAATCCTCTCTATCATTGTAAGGGACAATGACCGCTATTTACGAAATTTGAAAGCGTCTTATTGCTCAACTTTGCATCTGTACTAAATATCAAAGTATCTTTCCTTTCTTACTGAATCACTTTATGTTATTTGTAACACTGAAACACCACAAGCATGAAACTTCCTGGCAGATTAAAATTGTGTGCCGGAACCGCCGGCCGCGGTGGCCAAGGATACTAAGGCGCTCCAGTCACGGTCCGCACAGCCACTACTGTCGGGGGTTCGAATCCCCCCTCGGGCATGGATATTTGTGCTGTCCTAATTCGTAAGTAGTTCATAAGTAGTTTGTAAGTTTAGGGAGTTTGTAAGTTAAGTCCCATAAACTATACAAACATTTGAACATTTTTTGTGCCGGAACCGGGACTCGAACCTGGGACCTTTGCCTTTCGCGGGCAAGCGCACTACCGACTGTGCTATCCCGGGATAGCACAGTCGGTAGTGCGCTTGCCCGCGAAAGGCAAAGGTCCCAGGTTCGAATCCCGGCTCCGGCACACAATTTTAATCTGCCAGGAAGTTTCATATCAGCGCACACTCCGCTGCAGAGTGAAAGTTTCATTCTGGACCACAAGCATGCTTTATAGAACACAGTAGGTTGTTTTGATCGACTCGAGAGATGAAGCTGCAAATGCAACGAGAATGTACCTGGCTATAGTTACTGAGTAGTTACATACAGGTTAACACGCGTTTATTATAGCCAGTCTTTGCTGGCAGCTGCTAACATACACTAGTTGCAGTAAACGGTCAGCCAAATCCCGCTTCTAAGTTGCCTGTCTAACGACTTCCTGGGTCAAAACTTCAAAACGTTTCAATGTCACCACAATGGGTTCAGTATGGTCGGCCGCGGTGGCTGATGGGACTGATGCGCTTCAGTCACGGTCTGCACGGCCACTACGGTCGGGGGTTCGAATCCCCCCTTGGGCATGGATATTTGTGCCGTCCTAGTTCGTAAGTAGTTCATAAGTAGTTTGTAAGTTTAGGGACTGATGACCCCGTAGTTAACTCCCATAAGACTTACAAACATTTGAACATTTTGGTTCTGTATGGACTACAGTTTTACGTTAAATACGTCACACAGTAAGACAGCAGGCCCGCTACATTTACAAACTTTTGTGTCCCAGCCTCGTCGCCGCTTTTGTGTCTCGTTTCCGTTGTATGTGTCGGTGGCCGAGTAGACAGAGTCCGACACAGGAATAAGGATAGCACGCTTGTACGGAGGTGAGCAGCCAGAAACTAGAAACACTAGAGTAAATTAGAACAAGATATATATTGCACAGAATTTATACAATACTTAACTTTTACATAGTACTGCCGAATGTCGATACATAGTTGAGCTAGAGTCCTGCCTAGTGCCTGTACGATAGCAAAGTCTTCACTGGTGCCTATCTGATTCTGAAGTGTTCGCTGGTTCCTATCTCAGTCCCAAGTGAACGATGTCGTTCACTGGTGGCCACGAGCGGAGTTGCCGCAGAGGGCGCTCGTGGCTGTCGTCGTAAGAACGCCGCGCCGTGCGTGCATGGCGGCGCGCGGCGAAAGTAGGTGGCGCGCACTTTGAACTTGTGCGACACCACACAAACCGTCTATATCTTCGTCCCGAGGAGACCACATTCGTCCAGTGATTCAATCAAATTGCGCGGTTACGGTATATCGACCCAAATTTGCCTCTGGATAAGGGATTTCCTGTCAGAGAGGACACAGTTTTAAGTAATCGATGGTAAGGCATCGACTAAAAGAGAGGTGATATCGATCGTTCCACAGGGTAGTGTTATCGATCCTCCGCTGTTCTTTATTTACACAAATGATTTGGGAGAAAATCTAAGCAGCTCTGTTTGCAGATGACACCGTCATGTACCGTCTAGTAAATTCATCTGAAGATCAAAACAAACTGCAGAACGATCTAAATAAGATATCACTATGGTGTAGAAACTGGCAAGTGACACTAAATAATGAGAAGTCTGAAGTCGTCCACATGAGTACGAAAATAAATCCGTTAAACTTTGTTTACAAGATAAATCAATCAAAAGTGAAGGCCTTAAACTACACAAAATACCTAGGAATTACTATTACTTCAGACGTAAACTGGAAAGAACACGTAGATAATGTCGTGGGAAAGGCGAACCAGAGACTGCGTTTTAGTGGCAGAACCCTTAAAAGATGCAACAGAACTACTAAAGAAACTGCATACACTAGGGCTTGTCCGTCTTTTTTTGGAGTATTGCTAACTAGTGTGGGATCCTTATCAGGTGGGTTTGACGGAGGACATCGAAGGAGTCCAGAGAAGGGCAGCTCGTTTCGTATTGTCACGATACAGGGGAGACAGCGTCACGGAAATGATACAGTATCTGGGATGGGAATCATTACAACAACGGCGGTTATCGGTGAGGCGTAGGCTACTTACGAAACTCCAATCGCCAGCATTCTCCTCCAAATGTGAAAATGTATTATTGACTCCCACTTACAAAGGTAGGAAAGATCATTAGACTAAAATACCAGAAATCAGAGCTCGAACGGAGAGATTCAGGTGTTCTTTCTTCCCGCACGCTATTCGAGAATGGGAGATAAATAGCATAGAGGTGATTCGATGAACCCTCTGCCAGGCACTTAAATGTGATTTGCAGAGTATCCCATGTAAATGTAGATGAATAACAGATCCTCTTAGAAAATTGTGAAAGGAAATAATTTTATCACTTACTACACTTCCGCTGTTATTGCAGTAATACTTGACCATTAGTTATTCAGTATTATTATCCCTTCTTTACAAATGACTATATTCGCAACACATTTTTCAGGCGATATCCACGTCTACCACCAAATTATATCATTTTACGACTCAGAGTCAGGAGGTACTTGAACACAGTTACTTCCAACAAAGTTGATCACTGTTTCGAACATTTCTTCATCTGCATCTCGCTTTCACGCGTAACGCAAATTATTCAACACAACAGGGATGCACAGAGCTTGACACGTGGGGCGCATGCGGGCTGGCGTTCGAAATGTTGAAACGTTTGTATAGCTGTGAGACCTAAGTGCAAGGGGACTGATAACCTAGCAGTTTAGTCCCCTCTAAACATCCAACAACAACAACAACAACAACCTAAGTGCTGTGCTTACCAGTCCCTAGACCTACCAACTACTTATGTAAGCACAACACACACACACCCTTGCCCGAGGGAGCACTCGAACCTCCGACGGGGAGCAGCGTGCACTCCGCAGCAAGGCGGCTTAGAGTGCACGGTCACTCCCGGCGTTCCTCTGATGGCGGACTGCCCACCACCGTCTCCTCATATGTACATTGCTCCATTGCTCGCCGTACAGAAAGCAACAACCTGAACAAAGCATGCAAACTGGGTGACATGTTCAATATGTGCATGCGGCGGCGAGACGTAGTGAAACTTATATGTTTAAATAAAATAAATAATTATGGTCGGAATCAGAGACTGGAACTAGCGTGTGTAAGGTTTGTGTGTTGATGCGACAGTACCTATCAAGTATAGTATAGCACTGCGAATGTAAAAACTGATCTGAATGTCTGAACATCAAGTAAGACTCTATAATATAATTAATCAGCCTGGCATCGAACGATAGGAATGCGTCTGCCAGGCACTTAAATATGATTTGCAGAGTATCCCATGTAGATGTAGTATGGCCCTGTTAGTGAGCTGAACTATCCAGAAGTCTGGTTAAACAATGAATGACAAGTCTGTTAGTAGCTCAAGTTCTGATTCGTTAATCAGACAGGCAAATTATTCATTAATTTAATTAAATACTGATCAATGTTTGACACAAATTTGATATCCAAAATTTAAATGTGATGATGGGTGGAGTGATGGACAATCTCGAACAGTGACTGATAGTAGCAGAATGGCGTAACGGTACGGCACAGTAAAAACACTAAAGTTGAGAATAATGTTTCTATTAATTAATTAAAGATTAAAGATTAGATTACTACTACACAGACTGAGCATGACATCTATTCGTAGAATGACAAACTATAACAGTAGCTGATAGCGATGGAAGGAAATTGTAGCATACAATCTATCATAGAGTTAAAATATCTAAATCGATAAACTTGTACAATCTATTCTAGTGTGGAAACGTCTAAGTCGATAATTTTGTAATTGACTAATTATTTACAGTAGAGATAAAGTTTAGTTAATTAAATGCCAAAACTGACTAAGTATGGATTCGGTTGCGAGCTTGACAACAATTATTGTATGTACCGACAACTTCTGAAATTGTGACCTAATTTTATTAACGTACCAATTATTGTCTCGTCAGCAAGTGGTGTAATTAATATCTGTATGAAAAGGCACGTTACACAATAGACAAGCAATACCGGTAGGTACCTGATAAGCAAGTTGTTTAGGACTTCTACAACTGAATATGAATGACATAACAAAAGTGAACAAGAAGCAAGTGGTGTAATTAATTTGGTATGTCGAGTACTTTCCACGATTGGCAAGAAATATTGGTAGCTGCCTGATAAACTAGTTGCTTACGATTCTTGTATCAAAAATCACTCACCAAATTACCCTAAGACAGCAGCTTCTTGCAGCACATTAATGATGAAATGTAAATAAAGTTGAAACTTGTATCTATCCTACCGTTTGCCGGCCGCTGCGGCCAAGCGGTCTGCGGCGCACCAGTCACGTTCTGCATGGCCACTTCGGTCGGGGGTTCGATTCCCCCCTCGGGCATGGATATTTGTGCCGTCCTTAGTATTAGCTAGTTCATAAGCAGTTTGTAAGTTTAGGGATGATGACCCAGAAGTTAAGTCATATAAGCTCTACAAACATTTGAACATTTATTCTACCGTTTAAAAGTTGCAGCTGTAAGATTAACGCCCAATAGAAATTTTGGTAATTAATAGCATTTGATAATTAAACAGTATGAAGTTCACTGCAAACATTGACCATGACAATGCACTAAATGTTACACAGTTTTAATCTTATTAATTATGGTAGCAGTTGGGTGACCACATTTATAGTTAGGCCATAGGTAGAAAATCTCCACGTTGAGATTTGCTGTGTGCTTGTAGCTGACGGGAGAACAGCGAGCAGGCCGACGTTGGTGGCTTGTTCCAGCTTAGGATTTTTCAGTTCGTTTCCGGTGAGGGGAGAGAGGGACAATGGCGAGTGCCAGGCACAGTGCAGTGCACAGTGTGAAATAAAATATTCTAATACTACTGGCATTTGAAGTAATACGATGCAGTTAGGAACCTTTAAGGCCCTCATTACAAAATAGCCTGTTGACAAATAAACAATACATTAGCTGATATAGTCACATCTGACATAATATGTTTAATTGACAATGAAAAGTAATAAATTACCAATGAATACAAGACACTTACACAACTAGCATGGCAATGTTTGTTTATAAAAATAATATATTAACTATTTCTCATTTTATTTTCAATTCAAAATGTTCAAATGTTTGTTAAGCTTAAGGGACTTAACTACGGGGTCATCAGTCCCTAAACTTACAAACTACTTATGAACTACCTACAACTAAGGACGGCACAAATATCCATGCCCGAGGGGGGCCAAATGTATTGGCTGAGCGCTGTACGTTGGCAAATAGGTTAGAACAGCTCACATGGGGAAGTTGATGACGTAGGGGGAAAAACCCCGGCAGTTGAGCTTTTGGCGCACGAGGGCAGGAAGTGAAGAGTGGGGAGCACGTGGGGTGGCTGGCTGGCTCTGCATCAGTCGGCATGTGGACCTCAAGGTGGAGGTGATAGATTTGTGTGTGGCATTCGCCATGTGTGGTTGCTCGTCGTAAACTGCACCAAGTTTAATCGAGTGCTACTGTGTGTTTGTGAATATTTAGCCGTTGGAACAAGGTGTGCATTGCATTGAATTAAAGTGACTGTGATTTGTTAATGTAACACATGTCATCGCATAGGCATGAACATAAACGGTGTTTGAGACAGCCACATGGTGTGAAAACAATTTGCAACAAATATTCATTTTGTCTGGGGGCTCACGAGCTATAACTTTATTTGATAAATGTGTCGACGTACAGACGTATCAGCCACACGGTTCTAATATTGTGAAATAAACAACATAAAGTGAACTTTTACGTGTTTTCAAAAATAGTAGTTAGTACACCCTTTTCTCTCATGAACTTGATTTTATTATGAATTTGTTTTGTTAATCATATGCAGGGAAGGAAAGCTGCGAACGTGTGATATCATCCCCTAGAAAAAGAGTCAAACAGTCGCAATCACAGTTCCAGTGTTTTTGCATGTTTAGGAATTTGGTTTGCAGTTGGTGGTTGTGAGTTTTGAAAATTAATCTTTCCCTATTTTAAACTCTCACCCCGACCTTTACTGTCGCACAGCCTAAAACAACTTGGGGATAATACCTTTCAGTTTGGACAAAAAGGGGGACATAAAGCTGTCTTGAATTAAAACAAAGTTGTAAGTAATGATTATGATTATTATTATTATTATTATCGTTAGCGTATCCACATGATCATTACAAAAAAATACCAAAGTCAAAATCAGAATTATTAAGAATCCTAAAGGCTTACAACAATACTCTGGCAGTGTGTTGCTCTTCACCAGCACCTAAATTGGTCCGTCCACTTCCACACAGTCACACCTTCCCTCTGAGTCCTTCTCTCGCTACTCCCTGCTCTCTTCTACAGTTTTCCAAGGGCGCCGTGACGCCACCTGAAAGCGTTACACCAAGGAGGATCAGAAGGTCGCGCGGACGTACTGGAATTGTTGTTTGTGTGATTGTTTTGTGTAAGCGCTTCAGTACGCCCCGCAGAAGACACCGAATGTCTTTCGAGCACGTTTCGGGCTTCAAAAATTGAAGAACAGTTGCCTGCACGGATTGAGGATTATCCATCTTAGAAAATCTGTGATCATTTCAAAGATAACCTGGTAATTCTGATGCATATCTGTAATCCCTGAATGTGATAAAAATAGAATATAAAAGCCTCTGATACTGTACTAACCTTTGAACCGAAACAATCATCGACTATGTTTTCCAGATAGTATGCGATGCAGACGTTAACGATCACACAGCATACCTCTGAGAACCCGATAAAAACAACAAATGGAGAGTCAGAACACTGTCATTGTTATCCAACTCTTATTACATAAATATCGTATTGATCACTGTCACCTTATAGAATATATCCATAACAGCAAGTGTACAGTATTATCAACCATACAGCCCAAGTTAACTTAACATTTTAGAATACAGACTATTACACATTTTAGGTAATCATATCGACGATTACAGATGCATGAGCACATATCAAATAATCGAACTAAATTGTTGACTGGTCATAAAAATAATATAATTGCGAGAACTGATACTAAGCTTTAACTCCTAATACAGTGGTCAGGCCGGCCGCGGTGGCCGAGGGAACTGAGGCGCTCCAGTCACGGTCTGCACGGCCACTACGGTCGGGGGTTCGAATCCCCCCTCGGGCATGGATATTTGTGCCGTCCTTAGTCTTAGCTAGTTCATAAGTAGTTTGTAAGCCTAGGGACTGATGACCCCGTAGTTAAGTCCCATAAGTTTTACAAACATTTTTACATTTGAACAGTGGTCAGAAGACAGTATTTAAACAAAAAATAAACTCCAAACTCCTGCGTTAACGGCCGTCACGCCCCCAGTGTGACGCCTTATACCACACGGACATTGCGCGGGGAACCAGCGCCCTCTGTAGCAAGTTGTATGACGCCGCGTCAAAAAGGGGAGGCATAACCGCACCTAGTAGATTTTTTTTTTACTCACAGATATGCAAGTTGATTTTAAATATAATCCTCATTAACGCTAATATCAAGGGTCGCCACCATATTTTTTTATTAAAAACACGGAAAAAGATCAAACACCCTAAATTTACAACAAGTACTGTGGCGAGATAACTGATCAGAGTGCACCAAATAATAAACACAGTCCTCTACCTATCTATCTAATTACCAATCCAGAATAGTAAGTTAGGAATTTGTAAAGGAAAGTAAATTTATGAGTTAAACAAATTCATTTATTAATTAAAGCAAGAAAATTCGGGGGATAGTTAACAATTAACATAAAAGATTTTGTATATGAAATCACAGTTGAAAGTGTAGTTAAGCAACGGGTTACAAATGAATACAAATATTTATAAAAAGGACATAAAATGCAGAAAAATCAGTTAACACTGCGAAAATTGATTTTAACTGTTTGATTTTACCAAATAAGTATACAAATCAACGTACGAAGTCTAATAGGAATGAAACAACTTTTTGATTTCAACAAATAAGTATACAAATCAATATACGAAGTCTAATAGGAATGAAACAAATGGAGCTGTAGCTTTTGCATGTAATATTATTAACACTAAATTAATCAATACAGTGAAATATGTTAGATTTTAACAAATAAGTATACAAATCAATATACGAATTCTAATAGGAATGAAACAAATGGAGCTGTAACTTTTACATGTAATATTTTTAACACTAAATTAATCAACACAGTGAAATATCTGGCTACACATGTGGCGTTGTCCTATCGGGAAAACTAGAAAGGTGGACAGAGCTAAGAAATTAGTTATAGAAGAGAGAAGTCAAACATCGATCATACGCACGCATATATACACTGAGGGGTGATTACTACAACTATATATAATAACCATAGCAAATAGCGAGCATAACTTTACCAATAACCTTGAGTCGGCTTGATCTATCGACGCTGGATCTCGCTGGCGACTGGACGATGTTGAAGGAATGGAGCTGAAAGAAAATAAATTCTTCTGCCCGAAAATCTCACTACGATTTGTGAAGCAGTATCAACATTTAACTATAACAGCCCCACTATCATGGCAGATAGCAGTTGTCAGGTAAATGCTTCCAGTGTCGGCAGGACATACATTCACAAACTCAAGCGCAAAACGCGAGTATTGAGTACAGGTGTCCCCAGAATAGAACTGCATAAACCACTAGCACGTCGGTATGGTCAGTACGACAGTGGCTGCCTAATCACATGTCTCGACCGAACAAGAACATAAAACACAGCTGTTTCACAGAGTGAACAACTGCAACTGAGTTCCTGTGTGGAGCGACATGTGAAATTTTCTAAGTCCACGATCCACTGCAGGCGGAAACCTAAGAAAACTTAAGTCCAACAAACGCTCAGGACTCAGAGCAAAAGAGCGAATAAAACTCTTCAGGTCATATCTGAAAAATGACGTCCAAACTGGCTGGAGCTGTGGTGTCGCACAAGTACAAAGTGCGCGCCACCTACTTTCGCCGCGCGCCGCCATGCATGCACGGCGCGGCGTTCTTCCGACGACAGCCACGAGCGCCCTCTGCTGGAACCCCGCTCGTGGCCACCACGGAAAGACACCGGGCACTTCGGACTGAGATAGCAACGAGTTAGGACCTTCGTAATCAGATAGGCACCAGTGAAGACTTTGCTATTGTACAGGCACTAGGCAGGCCTCTAACAACTATGTATCAACATTCTGCAGTACTATGTAAAAGTTAAGTATTGTTACATTCTGTGCAATATATATATCTCTTTCTAATTTACTCTAGTGTTCATAGTTTCTGGCTGCTCCCCTCCGTACCTGCACCAGCGTGCTATTTTTGTTACTGTGTCGGTCTCGTTCCACTCGGCCACCGCCACCTACGACGAGGCTGGGACACAAAAGCGGCGACGAAGTTGGGACACAAAAGTGGCGACGAGGAGTGATAGAACCTTGGATCAGTCCGCTTACAGCAGCCAGACAGCAGCAGTCGGAGCACGCAATAATTGCTCCCGCCCACCCACCCTTATTATAAGATTTTTGGGGAACATTTTCAGTTACGTGTTTGTGGACTTTTTTTGTTGCAGAGCGTCCTCTTTCATATTGCATTTGTGTTTTGTTATAAGTTACTTGTATACGCGGCGCCTAATCGGTCAGCATGGCCACTACCCCGAACCCAAACTTAATGGAAATTATTCAGTTACAGACGGCGCAAATAACGCATCTCCTCCAGGCGGTGTCCCAGCTCACAGCGCAGGCAGCTAACCAACAACAACAGCCGTCGCATCAGCAGCCCACACCTGCCGCCGCACCGCTTCCGACGTTCCGCCAGTACAACGAACGTGAGGAAGAATGGAGCGACTACTTCGCACAGTTTCAAGAACTCGTCGCGGCTCATCAAATTACAGGTCAGAAAGTGAAGCATCTGCTACTATCTGTGGTGGGCCCCAAAACCTTCGTATTATTGCAAAAACTTTTTCCGCAAGCATCTCCTCGTGATGTAGACTTTGAACAAATAGTAGAGGCACTAAATGCTCATTATGAGAGAAAAGTTCTTGTAGCCGCTGCACGATACCGATTTTTCAGACTTAAAAAATTACCGCAGCAGTCACACCAAGAGTGGATTACGGAATTGAAGGGCTTAACCCGCCAATGTAAATTTACTTGCTCTTGTGGACTTTCTTATAGTGATGTGATGTTAAGAGATGCGATTACGCAGAATATTCAGGACCCTAGAATTAGAGCAGCAATTCTGAAACAGTCTGACCCCTCATTAGACAGTGTACTGCAGCTTATAGAAGCGCATGATACTTTTGACTTAGCAGATGTAGAAATGCAAAGCCACAGTGTAAATTCAGTGCGCCGTAACGGACGCTTTCCTAGCCGTAGTTCTCAGTGTAGCACTAGTGATTCTTACAATAGTACAGGCCGTGCTGAACAGACAGTGAACAGTAGCCAGTGTAAAAGTGCGACACAAAGGTCGCCCCGTCGTGTTGGAAAGGGTGATTTGAATCACGGGCGCCAACGCTCATTTCAGAAAAATGTACGTAAATCTTGCCCCCAGTGTGTGTCTCGCCACAAGCGTGCTCATTGCCCTAGTCGCAACGCAACCTGTTATCAATGTGGCAAATCAGGACATGTACAGTCTGTGTGTATGCAAATTAAAAACTCAAAGAACAGTAACGTTAGAAACGGTGCTTCGCAAAGTGCGATAACAGTTCATTCTGTAAATGTTATACGGGCTGTGGAATTGAACGGTGTTTTCCTTGGATCTCAATTTCAAGAAAATATTTCTGCGCCTATGGCAAAACTATATAGTGCACCACGTAGCAAGCGCCAACGAGCGCGTAAAACAGTGCAACGGAAACGGGTTCGGGACAAGCAAAATGACTATGAACAGTGCATTCCTGTAGTGAAAATAGTGCCTTCTGCAACTGCTCCTTGTAATAGTGCCCAGTACTGTGTAGCTAGTGACAGTAGACTTGTTGTAGATACTGAAAGTAATTTTAGTGCACTAGCCTCGCATTGCGCGGACGCCGATCCGGCGGTAGTGTCATCTAGTGACAGTGTTGTTAATCCGCTGCGTGCCGAGTCTGCGCCGCTTACTTCACTACGCGGCCCGCGCAAGTGCAGTAAACAAACCGTAGCAGACGTTGCCCACATTCGCGCACCTGTCGAGCGCCGCAAGCAAAAACTGTTTGTAAATCTCTCCATGGAAAATAAGACTGTGCAATTTCAGCTTGATACTGGTTCCGCTGTCACATTAATAAATAAAGATACTTATGAACTTCTGGGTTCGCCAAAATTGTCGCCGTCACAGCAAGTGTTAACAGCTTATACAGGTGAAAATATTCCCGTGCTAGGAACATGTAGCCTGCCCGCCTCTTTTCAAGGTGTAACAAAAACAGTTGCTTTTGTTGTTCTTCAGGCCAAATCTACACAGAACATTTTTGGACTAGATGCTTTTGATTTGTTTGGTTTATCAATTCAAAGAGATGTGCTTCAAATTTCGTCAGTAGTGCCTCAGGACAAAATCAATGCTTTATGTGACAAATATAGTGACTTGTTTTCGCCGGAACTAGGTTGTGCAAAAGACTTCGTGGCACATGTAACTTTAAAAGAATCTGCAGTTCCAAAATTTCGTAAAGCTAGACCAGTGCCTATCGCAATGCGTGATACAGTTGCCGAAGAACTTCAACGTTGGCAAGATAGTGGGGTGATTTCTCCTGTTTCTGCGAGTCAGTGGGCCTCGCCTATAGTAATTATACCCAAGCCGTCAGGAAAACTTCGTCTCTGTGCGGACTTCAAATCAACAGTGAACAGTCAAACAATTGTCGACACTTATCCCCTGCCCAGACCTGAGGAACTGATGGACAAATTAGGACAGTCTCGTTTCTTTTCTAAGATTGATTTAGCAGAGGCATACTTACAGATTCCACTTGATGACGAGTCAAAAAAGTTTTTCGTCATTAATACTCACATGGGCCTTTTTCAATTTCAACGCCTACCCTTTGGCAGTTCTTCCGCTCCCGCTATTTTTCAGCGTTTTTTGGAACAGCTGACAGTTTCCGTACCGTGTTGTTCGAACTATTTAGATGATATTGTGGTATCCGGACGTACAGTTGAAGAACATTTAGCAAACCTGGAGTGCCTTTTCAAAGTGTTGACTGCAGCAGGTCTACGTTGCAATAAAGCAAAGTGTTCGTTTTTTCAAACTGAAATAGAGTACCTAGGCCATGTGATTAATGCCCAAGGAATCCATCCCTTACAGTCACATCTTCGAGCAATCAAAGACTTGCCTCCTCCTAAGAATGTGCACGAATTGCAAGCAGTAATGGGGAAGCTGAACTATTATTTCAGATTTATTCCCAATGCCTCTCAGATTGCAGCTCCACTGCATCACTTACGTAGGAAGAATGTTCCTTTTGTATGGTCTAAAGATTGTCAGGTTGCCTTTGACAAATTAAAGTCTGCACTACTCAGTGATGCATGTTTGATTCCCTTTGACCCACAGAAGCCTGTAGTGCTAGCAGTTGACGCCTCGTCGTACGGTGCGGGTGCAGTTCTGTCACATCGTATTGGATGTCATGATCGTCCTATTGCCTTTGCATCCAAGCTACTGACGCCGACGCAACAGAATTACAGTCAGATAGAAAAGGAGGCCTTAGCAATCATTTACGGTGTCACAAAGTTTCATCATTATCTCTATGGCAGAAAATTCTATTTGTTGACAGACCACAAGCCTCTCACGTCGTTGTTCTCACCCACAAAGCCGATTCCGCCACGTACGGCACAAAAGCTTCAGAGATGGTCCTTGATATTGTCTAATTATCAGTATGAGATTTTGTACCGACCTACCACTAAACACGCCAACGCGAACACACTTTCCCGACTTCCGGTTGGCCAGGATGTGTCATTTGATTCTTCAGAAATGGCATGTTGTCAGATAGACTCCAGAGATGCTTCCGCTGTCGCAGACTTTCCTTTGAACTCTCGTCGGGTTGCACAGGAAACAGCTGCGGATGCAGACCTAAGTGTGGTAGCACGTTTTGTTCGCTTTGGTTGGCCTGCCAGAGCCAAAGACATTGATCGGCCTCTGGTTCGACGTTATTTTGCACAACGTCATGCATTATCTTTAAGTCAGGGTGTACTGTTGTTGCATACCGACAACGACCAAGCAAGAGTGATTGTTCCTCGTTCCCTGCAACGAGAAGTATTACGCCTCCTGCATCAAGGACATTGGGGTATTGTTAGGACAAAGCAATTGGCCAGACGTCATTGTACCTGGGTTGGTATGGACGCTCAGATAGAGAGCATGACATCACAGTGTACAGTTTGTGCGGAGCATCAGGCGGCTCCTCCACAGCGTTTCTCAGACTGGCCACGCCCCAAGGGACCATGGCAACGTTTACACATTGACTTTGCCGGACCTTTCTGGAATACGCGATGGTTAATTGTTGTAGACGCTTTCAGCAAGTTTCCTTTTGTGATTGCCATGAACTCAACGACGGCGTCTAGTACAATCAGTGCCCTAACATCAGTGTTTTGCATCGAAGGCTTGCCTGAAACTATCGTCAGTGACAATGGACCTCAGTTTGTTAGTGCGGAATTTCAACAGTTTTGTCGTGTGAATGGCATTCAGCATATTACCACTGCACCTTTTCATCCTCAGTCCAATGGTGAAGCAGAACGTTTCGTTCGAACATTCAAGTCTCACATGGAAAAGATGAAAGGTCAGCACTCCAGGCAGCAAGCTCTTCAAATTTTCCTGTCTACGTATCGGTGCATGCCACGTGACGGCCCGTCTCCTGCCGAGCTGCTACACGGCCGCCGTCACCGCACTCTCCTTCACCTGCTGCAGCCTCCCACGCACCGAGTCGGTTCGTATGGCGCTACGCGTTTTCAGGTTTCTACGCCGGTGCTGTACAGGGTGTTTGCTGGAAACAAGAAGAAACTATGGATGCCGGGCACCATTCAGCGCGTGCTCGGGCGCAATATGTTTGTTGTACGTTCTTCCACAGGGTCGGAGCTGCGGCGCCACGCAAACCAATTGCGCCTGCACGGGCCGCGCGATCCTGTCTCCGGTTTCTTGATTCCAGACCCAGTTCACCGCCAGGGAGCACAACCACATCGTTCGTCCCCGGACTACGAGATCGCTATGGAGGTGGACGCGCCTCCTACGCAGTCCGCCTCTCCGCCTCCGTCGCCGCCGCAGCTCACAGCATCACCGAGAGGGACTCCGGGACCGTGCGGGCCCCCCCAGCTTGGGCCACGCACCTCAGAAGAAGATGACCTGCTGCCTCTGGGCGGGGGCGGGCGCCCTTCCCCAGGTTTCGGCGGGTTCCCTGGAGGATCGCAAGGCGGATGCCGGGGCGCGGACGGCGTCTCGATCCCGGCCTCAGCTACGACGCCCGTCCCACCAGTAACGCCTCCGCCCAGGCCCTCCTCCCAGTGCCGTCGCCGTGGCCCTCAGCCCTACGCCACGACGGCGCGGCGGTTTGGGGGGGAGGGGTGTGGTGTCGCACAAGTACAAAGTGCGCGCCACCTACTTTCGCCGCGCGCCGCCATGCATGCACGGCGCGGCGTTCTTCCGACGACAGCCACGAGCGCCCTCTGCTGGAACCCCGCTCGTGGCCACCACGGAAAGACACCGGGCACTTCGGACTGAGATAGCAACGAGTTAGGACCTTCGTAATCAGATAGGCACCAGTGAAGACTTTGCTATTGTACAGGCACTAGGCAGGCCTCTAACAACTATGTATCAACATTCTGCAGTACTATGTAAAAGTTAAGTATTGTTACATTCTGTGCAATATATATATATATATCTTTCTAATTTACTCTAGTGTTCATAGTTTCTGGCTGCTCCCCTCCGTACCTGCACCAGCGTGCTATTTTTGTTACTGTGTCGGTCTCGTTCCACTCGGCCACCGACACCTACGACGAGGCTGGGACACAAAAGCGGCGACGAAGTTGGGACACAAAAGGAGCCTACACGAGAAGTTCCCTGACTCTTCTTCACTGCCCCCCTAAACTCGATATACCAATCACTGGAGAGCTATAACGCTCCGGCCAATGAGATGGAAAGCAGATATGACAGATAGCTAGACCTGTCGCCTACAAAAATGGAGCCAATCGGATCATCTCCAGAGGACGCCACCCGAGTCATCCATCCTTTCGAAAATTCCTCACGACCAACCTTTCCCAGCCTTTTGCCCTTAAAGGAATTATAAATCTCATCTAGCGAGCTCGTAGCTCGAATAGCCACAGATAAAAGAGCAAAGTGGAAAGGGGACACGAAAAACCAGGCAAGAAGACTCCAGTGCGCACTGAAATTCTACAGGACGCCAGGCAGTATATCACCCTGAAAAAACGTGGGCGGGGTCAGCCCCTGGCTGTAATTCTGCAAACAAGGAAGGGTAACTGATACTTAGAAGATAACCTCCTCAAAGCCATACACTAAGAGGCTCCGTGATGATAGGAACCCTGCAGAATGTGGACCACACTGCCCGCTATCTAAAAGGGAAGCGATAGTTTATTGAATGTTTTCCAGAGAGTGCAGCCACCTCAGGTAGCGAGCCTACCGACAGATAGGTCCCGCCTCACAAACTGCTCCCATAAACGTGTCAGCAGCGACCAGCCTCCCTTGATAACGCCAGCCCAGCTCTGCCTTACCACAGAGTAACATTTACAGAGGAGTAGCCCCCCCCCTAAACCACTGTCCTACGCTCCCCTCGTAGTTCCGTAAGATGCTTGCAATTGTCAGGCGGATCGCTGGCTTAGGGTGCCTCTCGCACGTCAGAGGGCAGCGTGGAGGGGAGGCTGGGGGGGAGAGCTCGTGCCGCCTGCCACGAGGACACGGCTGTGTCCGATGTGCCGGCGTTTGAGGGGAAGTGGTGGTGGGGTCAGCCGCTACCTGCCGCCTGCTCTGGCAGTTTAAAGGGCAGCTTCTGACCGCAGCGCCATCATGGGACATCTTACGTAACTGCTGGAAAACCTCCCTCCCCGCACCCCTGAGCGTAGGACCGGGCCCTTACGGAGATTTCCCGTCTGTATATATTTTGTCTGTGGCCTTACGCAGGCAGGGACTGTGCCCAACAGCTAACGAATACAGTTCCCAATAACAACGAGAAAATTGTCACCCACAACACACACTGCAGATTGTGTCACCCACAACACACACTGCAGATTGACCAACCAATACATTCTGAGGCACATTCTTATGACATGCAAGAATAAATTTTAGAAAAAACGACTAGCAAATTACTCCCAGTACATGTAGCACACATAAAGGCACCAAAAACAAATAATCGATCATCCTACAAAGTTTCAGTTGTTACCACTATAAGTTTCCGTAATGGTGTTGTCTCCACTCTCGAACGGACAGAAAGTCGTCGAATCATTTTAGTTCATCCTGCCGATATCTCAACTGATCCCCTAATTGTTTTCGACAGTGTATATCAACTCTTTCTAACCCTAAAATGTATCCTCTTTCCACTGTTGTAATCAAAACGTGGGTATCTTTAATCAGATTCAAACTACGTGCAAAAATATGCAGAATCGATGTTAACTGATAAAATTCGACAGTAAAAATAATAAACCTTAGTAACGTAGATTGGTTGGGTAGTTATAGCTGTCAACACATTCTGCTGTGCTATTTGTGCGTCTGTCTGTGGTTAAAAGATACGCTGAATTTAATTACAACTGCCAATCAAAACGTCTTTCGTAGCTTAATTACTGATGTTATCAAACATTTTAATAGCTCTGTCGATGAGCATTAATAAGCTCTACAAGGCGTGTGCGCCATCCCGTTGATGCGACAGAGAGTTTAAAACTTATTAATTATTTGCTGAAATTCGGTTAATCAAATTTACTAGTCGCTTTATCTCCACACAGTCATTATCCGCAGATCATATCTGAATATAATTAGGATCGTAATTACATGACGTTTCATTTGACAACTGGCAGGGTTTGTGCTAATGTGGCGTTGCCGGCCACGTCGCCTGCGGGCTGTTCAGTATCACTACGTGCAGGCTCGACGCACAACTGCCACATCGCGCACGCGAACTCCAGCGTCTTCTCACACGGCATTCAACTCGCTCAAACACGCAAGTAGGCACTATATAAACAGGGAAATTGCATACTACTAGTATGTAAGAAGTGCTCTATATTTTCATGTAGTTTTATTTGTGGCCCACAGATTACTAAGACAATATAATTAAGTTTACTACAACGCATTTTATGGCGAGGTCACCGAACTTTCGACATTTGAAAAACTTCATTTTTATTGAGGGTCACTAGGCCCAGTAAGTGGACCAAGTGTCAAGAATACATCAAATTTTCTGCCCAAAGTTTGTAACACCAGAAAAGCTCAGTTAAATGTGGTGTAGTATGGCCCGCTCGAACGTCAAGTACCGAGAAATCACCCACATGGTTTCGTTTTGATAAAAGTTTCGCAATGTTTATAATTAACCTGTCTGCAATTTTTCTGTCCCTGCTACTAAACTCTAAAATAACAAATATCAGATTAATGAGTCTTTGTCGTGGTGAGAGGACGTATCTTTAACAGGCTGCTCAGTACAGAAAGAGGGAATAAAAATGATTCAATATTACAGAAATTATTTTTTTAAACGTACTATTTATTTGCTGTGATGCAGACTAATTTATATTTTATAATTTTGTCTTGTAGCTACTTAATACTGTAAATTATGCACATCAATGTGCAGCTGAATCGGTCTGTACATCATTTGTATGGTGCCAATTGAATGTAGCTTGCTATTTCATTTCCAGCTTCCACAGTTAAATCCTTGATTGTATGTGTGACTGACTTGGAAAAGACCTGTTCTTTAAACGGTGACGGATGTTCTGTGCTCGCATTTTCCTTTCTGTGAGAACCAATAACTGTATAAGAAGCACTTGTGTCCGTATTTTTCAGTTTGCAGACAAAACTGTTCACTGCGGACCAGTGGCGTTCGTAGCGCCAAGTCTCGCATTGTTGTCCACGCTGGCCCGGTTTCGGTGTGTGGCAGTGGGTGAGTGTGGCGATCGAAAAATCATCTGAATGTGAAGCAGTAAACACTCCTAGGAAAAGATATGCACTTTGTGAGCAAAGTCGGGCATGGAGTCACAGACATAATTATACAGTAAGTCCGCTGCAAGCGGAGGACGCTAAGTCATATATAAGTTACTGGAGAATGGGTGTTGTTGTTGTGGTCTTCAGTCCGCTGACTGGTTTGATGTAGCCCTCCACGCTACCCTGTCCTGTGCAAGTCTCTTCATTTGAGAATAAGTTCGGCAACCTACATCCTTTTGAACCTGCTTACTGTATTTATCCCTCAGACTTCCACTACGATTTTTAGCCCACACGCTTTCTTCCAATGCTAAGTTGACGATTCCTAGATGTCTCAGAATGTGTCATACCAACCTATCCCTTCTCTTACTCAGGATATCTTAGAAACTCCTTTTCTCCCCAGTTCTGTTGAGCACCTCCTCATTAGTTACATGATCTACCCATTTAATTTTCATCATTCGTCTGTAGCACCACATTTCAAAAGCTTCCATCATCTTTTTGTCAGAACTCCTTATCGTCCATATTTTACTCCATACAATTCTACACTCCAGACAAATGCTTTCAGAAAGAACTTCCTAACATTTTCCCATAGTCTTCCCATAGTCATTCTGCATTTTATAGCCGCGGCGGAGCGGCCGAGCGCATTGAGGCGCTATGCTGCGAGGCGCGAGGCCGTTCCTCGTCGTGGGTTCGAATGCCCCCTCGGGCATGGATGTTTGTACTGTCTTTAGTATAAGATAGTTCATAAGTAGTTTGTAAGTTTAGCGACTGATGACCACGCAGTTAGGTCCCATAAGCATCACAAACATTTGAACATTTTTGCATTTTATATCTTCTCTGCTTCGACCATCGGAAGTTATTTTGCTACGCAAATAACAAAACTCGTCTACTACTTTTATTGTCTCATTACCTAATCTAATACCTTCAGCATCGCCTGATTTTTCTGACACTACATACCACTTTTTTTTAATGTTTGTAAATCCTATGGGACTTAACTACGGGGTCATCAGTCCCTAAACTTAAAAACTACTTACGAACTAGGACGGCACAAATATCCATGCCCGAGGTGGGATTCGAACCCCCGACCGTAGTGGCCTTGCAGACCGTGACTGAAGCGCCTCAGTCCCCTCGGCCACCGCGGTCGGCTTACGTACCATTACCCTCGTTTTACTCTTGTTAATGTTCACCGTATATCTTCCTTTGAAGACACTGTCCATTCCGTTCCATACCACATCCTTTGCAGTCTCGGACGAAATCACTATGTCATCGGCAAAGCGCAAAGTTTTTATTTCTGCTCCCTAAACTTTAATTCCCTCTCCAAATTTCTCCTTGCATTCCTTCACTGCCTGCTCAGTGTACAGTTCAAACAACATTGGGGAAAGGCTGTTGTTGTTGTTGTGGTCTTCAGTCCAGAGACTGGTCTGATGCAGCTCTCCACCCTACTCTATCCTGAGCAAGCCTTTTCATCTCCTCATAAGAACGACAACCCACATCCACTTGAATCTGCTTACTATACGCGTCTCTTGGTCTCCCTCTGCGATTTTTACCCCACACACTTCCCTCCAAAGCTAAATTCAGAATTCCTTGATGTCTAAGAATGTGTCCTACCAATCTATCCCTTCTTTTAGTCAAGGTATGCCAGAAATTTCTTTTCTCCTCAATTCGGTTCAGTACCTCCTCATTAGTTACGCGATCCACCCACCTAATCTTCAGCATTCTTCTGTAGCACCACATTTCAAAAGCCTCTATCCTCTTTCTGTCCACACTGCTTATCGTCCATGTTTCACTCCCATACAAGGCAACACTCCATACAAATGCCTTCAGAAAGGACTTCCTTAGCCTTAAATCAATATTCGATGTTAACAAATTTCTCTTTTTCAAGAACGCTTTTCTACCCATTGCCATTCTGCATTTTATATCATCTGTACTGCGACCATCATTTGTTATTTTACTGCCCAAGTAACGAAACTCATCTACCTCCTTTATTGTTTCGTTACCTAATCTAATTCCTTCAGCATCATCTGATTTTCTTACACTGCACTCCATTACCCTAGTTTTACTCTTGTTAATGTTCATCTTATATGCACCTTGTAGCACACTATCCATTCCGTTCAATTGCTCTTCCAGGTCCTTTGCTGTATCTGACAGAATTACTATGTCGTCGGCAAAACGCAATGTTTTTAATTCTTCGCCCTGAACTTTAATTCCTTCTCCAAATTACACCTTGCTTTCCTTTATGGCTTGCTCAATGTACAAATTGAACAACATTGGGGAAAGGCTACAACCCTGTCTTACTCCCTTTCCAACCACTGCATCCCTTTCATGCCCTTCAACTCTGACAACCGCTGTCTGGTTTTTGTACAAGTTGTAAATAACCTTACGCTCCCTATATTTTACTCCTGCTTGCTTCAGAACTTGAAAGAGTTTATTCCAATCAACATTGTCAAAAGCCTTCTCCAAATCTACAAAAGCTAGAAATGTTGGTTTGCCTTTTCTTAATCTATCTTCTAGGATAAGGCGTAAAGTGAGTATTGCCTCCCGTGTTCCTACATTTCTCCTGAACCCAAACTGATCTTCCCCGAGGTCGGCTTCTACCAGCTTTTCCATCCTTCTGTATATAATTCGTGTTAATATTTTGCAACCATGACTTATTAAACTGATAGTTCTGTAGTTTTCACACCTGTCTGCACCCGCTTTCTTTGGAATGGGGATTATAACATTTTTCTTAAAGTCTGAGGGTACTTCACCCGTCTACAACCCTGTATTACTCACTTCCCAACCTCTGTGTCCCTGGAGAATGGATGATACAACATATCGGTATTTACTCATTAAAGTAGGTCCACACATTAACAATCAGTATGGGCACGCAGTGGCACAGCCACGCGGGGGTGGGGGGCGCTAATGGGGCTGAAGCACCTCCCAGAGTTTTTTTTTTTTTTTTTTTTTTTTTTTTAATATATATATATATATATATATATATATATATATATATATATATATATATATATATATATATATATATATATATATATATATATTTAATTTTGTGAAACAGGTCGGCACCGGAAATTTGAAATAGTACACACACATGTAATAAATCACAACGTAACTACAATTTGCCAAGCACTGAGAACGTGTGCTGTTGTTACTGAGAGCGGTTCAATGCCGCCGCGACCAGCTTTGATGCTGCCGCTGTTGTTACTGCTGTGCTGAAGTTAAGAGCCGATTGTTCATACGCGACGACTCGCTGATTACGAGGTCAGCGGCGCTACCGAGTGGAATCTTATGAATAATAATAGTGTTATTTTAGTTTAATTTTTACACATAGAGTCTCATGTTAATTAAACTGTAAGACCTTTCTGTTTGGCTAGTAAAATATAGGGTTACCATATGTTCATCACCAAAAAAGAGGACAGTTCATATAAAAAAGAGGACACGTTAACATAATTTAATTTACAACTTTATTAATGAACCACGTATAACTACTGCAAACTAAAACACTAACCCTGTGTGGTAGTTGGAAAACGAAATATTATGAACCTTGACAGTTTATTCCTCATCAGTACTCTCAATTGTCTCATTCTTGTCTTATTCACTTCTGAACTAATTATATTTGGTGGACGAAGAAATCTCTCTCAAGGGCCTTTTTTTAACAAGCACTGAGAAAAGTTCAGGCATTTCAAATGTTTGAAATTATACTGTACACATACAGTATAATAACAGTATAGTTTAAATGTATTCCTGTCTTTTGTCCACTGTGTGTTCACAACCGAAAACACACGTCTGTGTCGGCATTACGACTACTTATAGAAAAAAAGAAGTCTACAATTTTCAGCAGATCAGAATAACTAACAACACTAGATGACTGATTTAAATATGCACACCACACTTCAGTTGCTGTTATGTTCTGTTTCCTTTGATAAGCTTTCAAAAATTTTATAAAATTACAAAGCTGATCGTTTGATCATTCTCTTCAATGGTTTGTATTTCTCCAGGAGCATATATTTAACACTGACTTTCTCTTCGGCATTATGTTATATTTAAGTTCGTAATTTATTTTGAAGCAAAAGGCTACCTACGATCTCCAACACACAATACAGCTTTAACCTAAACCACAAAGTATACTAAAAGCAACGCCATAGAACGTAATGCAGAAGGCAGTATGCACTGGTTGAATACAGGATAGACAACCGGGTTCCTTCGCAGAGAAGTTCCGAATCGTTTGTAACTGTCAGACCCATGCGGAGTGCGAAATTGTGAACGGAAATTTCACTCTGTGAATGCACGTAAAAGTTGGACACACGTAAAAGTTGGACACAGAATAGGAATCATACAGAAGGGAAAGCTGGGGGCGGCGCCTTTGATCTGTATGTTACCAAGCGTTGCGCTCGCCGCCATATTGAAAAGCAGTAAACGCGGAACTATAGCCACTTAGTACTTTGGCTGGAAATCGACTTTTTATGAACTGCAGCTAATCTCACCGACTTTTACGAAAGGAAACGGCTTTTCATTATGCTCTCATCTATTTTGCGTCCTCTTCTTGCACCTAATTGTAATCCAACGAAAGAAATAGGCCTAATTTTAATACAACTACGAAAATGTACGGTAGAATCGATGATCGTTTTATTTGGCGCTTATCTCTAGAAAAATCCCAAATAACGTGGAGTTATGTTTGGGAAATTAGTTATAAACAAGAAAGTGACTTTACAACTGCCAGGTTTTATTTGACACAAATAAATTCGCACAAAATATTGAGTCAGGTTTAGCAGTAGTTTGTGATTACATAGAACTAATGACGTCTGGGCATATATAAAAGTTGTATTTGCTTTAGGGGTATCATTAATTTACTGATCGGAGAAGGGCATATAGAGGTATCTGTCAACCACAGAGCAGGAACAGTATAAAATAATTATTCCCCTTAATCTATCTATTTGAGTATCCGAAGAGCATTCGTTGCCAACATTAGCACACTACGCCTCAAATGCCGTAAGTAAAATTTTACCTTCCTACTTACGCACTATTCTTTGTCATTCATTATATATTATTCCCTGCAACGTTAAACTTATAAAATATAAATTTACTTCAACATTTAGATGTTGTTGAACTGCTGCAGAAACAGCAACAGCGAGAGTTATCGACAAGAGAAGAAGCAAGGCTACTTTTAATAATTATGCACACATTACTCTCATTCGAAACTGATAACATTTAACTTTCACTACACATATAGCGACGTTCACTTACTGCTCAGCATCTTTTGGGAAGGTGAAGAAACTTACATCCTTATTTGTATTAGAATTATTGCGGCAATTAGGTGCTGAACACCATCGGCTGCCTTTTCTTTTATTGCTGCTCATAATAAAAACTGACCAGCTCCAACTACTAACACACAGTTCATTCTTTTCACTGCACTGCACTGTACCAAATACTTGTTTACTTTTATGCGATTCAGGCTTTTAAAACACACAATTAACAAAAAAAGACTGCGCATTATAACGCCACAGAGTAGGGAGTAACCACGCGTTTACTGCTTTTCAAGATGGCCGATTCCGCGCATGCGCACTAAATTTTGGACGACAGACTGCAGCGGGAGTTTCCTTTCTGTATACTCCTTATACTGTGGTTTGGAACTGCAGTGCGAATGAACACGTTATCGCCAATGACACAAAAACAAATTTTCTTTCTCGGAACCCAAAAATGAGGACTTTTGTAGAATTTCATAAATTCCGGCTGGACACATTTTCTTGCCTCAAAAAGAGGACATGTCCTGGAAAAAGAGGACGTATGGTAACCCTAGTAAAATAGAGGGTGGTTAATTATTTTACGAGCTGATTATATGCACTCCATTTCCACCACGTTGCTCCTCTTCCTCTTTCAAATTAGAGCGAGTCTACTCATTTTATTTCTTGTGTAACTGTTTTCTTGGTGTGATTGGTTAAATTATAATAAGTGCAAAAATAAGTCATAGATTAATAAATTCAATAGGCTTTATTTTAAAAAAAATAGCCTCCCCCCAGAACGAAATCTTGGCCGCGCCACTGTACGCACGTGAAAAGACCACATGTGCAGAAGACAGGTTCACAGTGCCACACCAGTTTCTTGCTACTAGCGTTACGTTTTCCTTATCGCGCGGCAGCGTAACGTGCTCATGTTGGCAACGAAATGTTCGCTATACCAGAAGGATTAACTTACTGACCGAACACAAGAACCTGTTAACAATAGAGCATCAATAGCATCGATTATTGTCGGATTGAGAAAAGTTGAGAGTTTATAAAACTCTGGTTCATATATTTCTATTAATTTTGTTGTTGATGCAACATACGAGGACATTAACCTTCTTCTTAATAACCTTCACTGTACACCTAGGCCGAATTTCTCTGTTGAGTAACTCTGCTATTCTCTTGTAACTTTCTACTTTCCTCAATCTGATCTTATATTCAGGGTGTCTGGGATTATACAGTGCATCGTCTGCTTCATAAAGTTCGATTACTTTTGTCGTAGACGACACGTACCAACTAAATTCGACGTCGTTTTGTCAAACAAGGAGGTTTGTTTTCAAATAAGCGCGCTCCGAGAGCTACAGCGATGCTAGCGCTCCAAGTGAATACATTCCGCATTGCAGTGAACAGAAGACAAACTACTTTTTTGATCAAATCTACTGCGAGGCACTAGATATGATCATTTTTTGACGAAAGTAATGATATGTCGAAGTTCCTTATTACACTATCAAATTTTTATGATGTAAATATATGATGAGACTTTTTGACAAAGAAATATGACCGTATAATGCCGGCCTAACGATAAGTCTTTGCCAATCTAATTAATGTATGTCTGTGGTGTTTGGTGACAAAAACATCCTTGCTCGGCACTACACAGTTTTAACAAATCTCTTGGCTTTTGGCGCTGCCAAACAAATGAATTACTCGTAAACGTAAGTGAAGTTTTGATTGTGTGTGTAGTTTTGGTGCAAAATATGTTAGCTTGACTGCTGCCTCATTTTTACGCGGAAAGAAGTACAAATTGTGTGTACTGTTTGTAGTAAATAATAATTGCCAGCGTAATCAACAATGTAAAATACTTTTGATAGCAAAAGCTGTGGGAACATAATACTGTAAATGGACGCATACAATCTTCAGTATCTGTAACTACAACGCCACCTAAAAGGTAAAACCAAATCATATGTTCTATCAACGATCATTCGTTAAGTGAAAGTACTTTTGCAACGTTACATTACTTGGCACATGTGCGTTAACAAATAAGTCACTTAATTTCCTGTTGAATGGTAGACATGAATCTAGTAGTAACAACGGGATAATTTCCAAGAAAGCTTACACTCGAAGTTGTACGGCCTGAAATGATATATATCGAACGTACAACTATAAATCAACTTTCGCCGAATTTACGGTTCAGAAACACTAAATCGATTTCCAGTTGTAAGTTCGATATATATCATTTCAGGCCGAGTTACTTCGAATGTAAGCTTTCTTGTAAATTACCAAGAACGGGTTAAATTTTACTTACAGCAGCAGCGACGTAGTATGGTGATGTTGGCAACTAAATGTTCTCTTTATGAGGATAATTAGTTGACTGACCTAACAAGGGTGCATACAAGTACCTTGTCAACCATAGAGCAGGAACAGAATTAATTATTTACTTCATGGTGCACACAACAAATTCTAGTAGGAATTACACTGCAATACTCTGAACATGACCCTCCCTCGTATTTTTCGCAGTTAATGTACGATTCGATTTACTGGCATTTCTCCGAGATTCGTCTGTAATGCATCGTTTAATTGAACTTGATAGTATTAGTTTTTGCTGTTATTTAGAAACATGTTTGCAAACGAAGGCCCTGGACTGTAAATCGGTGACGCGGCTCTTGTCACGAGACTTGATTACATTGGTCACTACAAAAGATTAACGTGAATGTATAATTATACTTTAGAAATGAAGGTTAAATTTTATTTACTGCGGAGGCGTTGTACTGTGCTGCCAACGAAATTGTTGTTTTACGAGGGTTATTAGTAATCTGACAAGGGTACTAACAAAACTCTGAACCATAGAGACGGAACAGTGTGCTGAATACTCTTTGAAAATCAGTACCATACAATGAGGGTGAACTATCTTTCCTGTTGACAATAAAATAAATAATTTATGTTGAGAGTTGGTTGCATGTACTCTTTTCCTGTCAGCAAAATTATTTATCCACGTAAGGCGAACATTTCGTTGCCAACGTTTGCACACTACCGTCAAGGCCGTAAATAAAATTTAATCTTCATTTTTAAATAACTGTGGGTTCGTAAAAGTTCGTCTATTGTGGCGGCAATCGATGCGTTGTCTATTTAGAGTCGTGCGATCTATATACCCTTCTTGAGGCCCGGCTATTTCGATTGTAAACATTCTTAGAATTTATTGTTGTTATATCGAAAATTGTATTAAATATGGCACAAACGTAGCTTTTATTCCGCACTCACAATGGTTGACTTCACTAACTCCATACGAATCTAAGCTACAGATCAGTATGTCTTCACAGTCAAGTTGTTACGAGAATGTTGGGGGCAGACACTGTAATACTTTTGTTGAATTTTTAATAGTTGATGTACAGTATACGGACATAGGATGCACTAAATTATAAATCAGATTTTTCCCTATTTTAATTTTTTCGTTGTTTGTTACTATTTTTAATTTTTTATGTATTTGTAATTTCAAGTTGCTGAACCACTCTCTATTCAAGGTTCACATGTCTTCATAATTACTCGCAATATGTAAACCATGAGTATTGGCCACTTAAGCCATGCATATTTACACCCCATGTATTCTCCAGCCAAAATGTTTGTTAAGCTTATGGGACTTAACTGCGAGATCATCAGTCCCTAAGCTTAAAAAATACTTATAAACCAACTTATAATAAAAACAACACAAACATCCATGTCAGAGGGAGGATTCGAACCAGGAACGGCCTCGTGCATCATAGCATAGCGCCTCAATGTGCTGGGCCACTCCGCAGCGGCATTCTCCTGTCACTTACCGGCAGTCTTTAATTCCGGCGCTATAAGCATGTACATTCTTTTGTCGCCTGTCATTGGTTACGTCAAAGTGACATGCCATTAGCTACACAATATATGGTGCGTTGCCAACGCGCTACGGAACAGCCACCGACGGTCCCCGTTGTGTGTGATATCGTCTTTGGGGCTTGCTAGATTATATTGGCAATAACAATAACACGATAGAAAGTCTTAGCTGAGATGTCCGGAGCATATAGAATGACTCGGTCAGTGTATCGTACAGTAAATAATATTGCTGCTCTACGTTTAACAGGTTTTTGTATGTACCCTTGTCCGCTTCGTAACAATAATTGCCCTCGTAAGGAGATTTCATATTTAAAAAAATGTGTTATCATGCCATAGGCCAATGGGGAAGTCACGTGAGTCCCAGAATTCAGCATCTGTTGCCAACATTATCACGTGCAGCCATCGGGATGGTTAGTAAAATTTAGCCAGGAGTGGCAGGTTTGTTGTTTTTGCGAGTGTGTTATGCTTCTGCGACGTAACAGCGGACTATTCAGTTAAATGGGTGGAGCTGAACGAAGTCAACAATCAATGTTTGTTGTGTTACAAAGTTGTAATTACTACTTACAATACAACCTGGCCCATTTACGTGCATAAATCCACCTACCGTGCTCTAATTTTAAATTTGAAAATATCCATTTGAAACACTGATCATTTGCAATTTTTGTTCAGAAAGTCGCTGTCAGTGGTCTGAACTTTTACCTTGCGCAGGAACATTTATTTCCACACCCAGGAAAAGCTACACAGCTTCTTGTTAACAAACTCTTTTCTGTTGATTATTAGAACTGTTAGAAATGTCCAATATCAACCTAAATATCTAAAATTAAATATATATAGAACTGTCAGGTTAAGTGAACTGACGAAGTCTATTGCGTGTAATAATGAGGAAATGAAATGGTATGTGGTCCTGTTTATTATTATTATTATTATTATTATTATTATTATTATTATTATTATTATTATTATTATTATTATGAATGACGAACAGAAAATCTGAAAACATCAAAGTTTTGGGTATCGAAATAAACATCTCTTCTTACGGAAAAAGTTTATTATATTTAATCATAGATGTTTTCCGACATCGATGTTTATCGTACATTGATTTCGTTGAACCGATGTTGATGTCGATGTCAACATCGATGTTTCTCCACTATCGATCATCCCCAAGGGGGACCAGTCAGACATAGCAGCTGTGATTGGACGCTCCCGCGTGACGTCAGCTGGCTATATGGAAGGAAGGTTGCGCGAAGGTTTGGGCGAAATGTGATTCAAATGCTTGTGAAATGTGTTTTAGAATCACAAACTAATAAATAGGCTTTAACAAGCATATAAAACTAGTTGGTACCAGGCGCATTGCTGTCGCAAAAGAAATAATTTTGAGACTATCGTTTGCATCTCAGTAATTATGACGTCATATTTCTTGAAATGTGAGTCGCACAGTGATATAATTTTGTAGGTACATACAGTGGCATATCTGGATACGGTTTGTAAAATATGTTGCGAATCAATTTAGTGGCAAAGACGTAATACATTTAATCGTCTTTCATAATGCGACAGTTTTTCACGCATTCCGTGTTCATGACGTCATTTCTCCTGAAGTATGTGTCGCACAGTGATATAATTTTGCCTATGACCGTCACAGAAGTGCAAGTAATATGTTCACAAAGTTTCATCGCAATCCGACGAACGGTACGGCAGCGCATAAAATACGAACAAACATACAGACATTTCATAATTCCACACTAGATGCTATAATTTTTAAGTGTACGAATCGCCTACTGTGAGTAAAGGGAACCGAATCTTGAGTTTTTACTCGGTCGGAACGCTGTCCACATCAAATTCTTCTTTGCAGCATTCTTCTTCCATGCTTGCGACTGTTTTTCTTTATTCAAATGCCTAATGCAAATAAATATTCTCGTTTTTGCATACAATCTAATTATGTCTTCGTGCACCAAGGGACACTTTGCTTTAATCATCGATGTCAGAGCTTTAACTACTTTACACTTCGAAATGGTAATCCCATGAAAACCAGGAAGTATAATTTCGAACTGTTTTACTATGTTCACCCAGTCTCTTCTAGGATATAAAAGGGCTCCGCGAGAAACAGTACATATCCAAGAATGAGAACTTGTTCCAGGAACTGAGCACATTTCAACTCGGAATTTATCAATGGCTCGATCTTAAATGCAAGATAGCCTGCCAGGTAGTGCACAGATTCAGGCGAAACATCTGCATCAGAGTTTGTTACCTCGATTTCGTCAATTGTTCTTAGGGATTCTTCCTCCCCTTCCATAAAATATCCAAAACCACAACTACTTGCACACTGTACTTTCACCTGGTTTCCTTCTGTCATGTCAAAACAAAGTTCAGTGGTAATGAATTTTATGAAATCGTCATCGTACGTTTCGGGTGTCTGCAGCAACTGTACTGATACCTTCAAATGTTCAAATGTTTGTATAGTCTATGGGACTTAACTACGGGGTCATCAGTCCCTAAACTTACAAACTGCTTATGAACTACTTACGAACTAGGACGCCACAAATATCCATGCCCGAGGGGGGATTCGAACCCCCGACCGTAGTGGCCGTGCAGACCGTGACTGGAGCGCCTCAGTCTCCTCGGCCACCGCGGACGGCACTGATTCCTTCATCGGCAACTGAGCCACTGCTTGATAACGGAACGTCGTCTGTATTTCCTGTTAAAACAAGAAGCCGAATTCCATGTTTGACGTCCAACCTCTTGTTTACAAGACTTTATTTCACAGTAGTACTTAGTTTTCACAATTTGAATAACTCACGCCTGACAGCCCTTTTCAGGGCTGCATCACTTTCTTCAAGGGTCAAATAATACAGTGGCGGACTATGGAGTGGGGACGGGGGGGGGGGGGCGGAGGGAGCGGACCACCCCGGGTCTCCCACTCCTTAAAATGCAATTTTTTTTCTTTGGATCCTCTCGTTCTGGGGCCTCCAAATCTCGAAAACTTTTATTATAATTATTAGACTTCCCATGCCTCTCGTTCTGGGGGGTCCTCCAAATCTCAGAATTTACCGTTTTATAGTAGGACATGTGTTTACAAGTAGTCGGAAGGGGGGGGGCTCATTTTGTTTTGCTGCCGCCCCAGGACTCCAACAGCGTAAGTCCACCACTGAATAACACTGCAATTTCAAAACTTCTGTTACTCTACTCACTCTGTTGATTTCTTCGTCATTACGTCTTAATTCGGGGAGTTCACGGATGGCCACTGTATCTGTTAGCTGGTCCAGTTGCCACTGACGCCAAGACAGCAACTGCTCTCTTTAGCGCATCTCTATTTTCATAACGTAGAGCCCGCTCACGTACAGTCTACAGTAACAACAAACAAGGTTGCCAATTGTTATGCTTCATGAAATAAATGACATACGAGAATATTTAAGTTAAGAATATCAACAATGTAATATAGTTGAATCGGTTCAACAATGTATGGCAGCGGTTTATATAAGGAGGGGGCAGGACCCGAAATAAGTAATATAAAGAAAAAAATAAGTACGGTATATGATTTATTTTAATGAATGATGCGTGAAGGCATCGACGTAGTAGAGATATTTTCCTGTACTGGTGGCGGAAGTGGGGGGTCAGTGCTGTGAAATTCGTCCCAGTTTTTTAATAGCTATATTTTTATGATTTAATATCAACAATAAAAAGCTTTATTCATTAAAATAGGAGAGACTTAAGAGCAAATTATTCTCTGAATATGAGTAGGAAAACTGATACAAAATATCATTGGTATCTACTTGAAATTAGTTATCTTTGCCTTAATGTAGCCCCCTGCCCCCCCCCCTCCCGCCCCGAAAATATATGCTATATACGCTACTGATGTATGGCAGTGCATTGGCAACTTTTAGTTTGCTAAATGCTATGAGGGAACCACATTTGCTTTAAGTTTCTTCTTTATCGGCAAACCAAGGAGGTCACTATTTAAATCACGCTTGTAACCCTCTGAGAGAAAATAGATAGAGCAAATACGTGCATTATTGACATTTATTTTACCTGTACGCTTCCAGAGAGCTTCCCAATCCCTTTGCAGTGCAAATTTTGGAAATCGATGATATATTATGTCACTAGTCTTGCGACCATAATTGTTGCAGTTTGCATCTGCGCAATTACTCATGTGTTTACTCCTCGCTTTCCTTAGGCAATTACGAAGTTGGTTTTAAATCATTTTTGAAAAGATATTGAAGAATCGTATATGGATCACAAGAATGATTTTCTAGGAAATGAAACCTTAAAGCGTTAATTTCAATGTACAAATCAGTACCGTCAATATCAGTTTCATTCCTTGAATGGTCTTTAAGTTTCATATGCAAATCTTTACAAGGTTTCAGCAGTTCGTCCTTAGGAAGGATGAACACCCTGCCAGGCACTTAAAGTGATCTGCAGAGTGTCCCATGTAGATGTAGGGTAACTAAATAATGCACTACTTAAAAAACTAAAAACGTCGTCTAAATTTTGTAACTCTTCTAATCTTTAAAGTAAATTAATGTCTTACCTAGAATTCGAAAAATAATTCCACTTTGAAATGAATTTTAGGGTCTAACAAAACTTTGTGACGATGTTCATATTGAAACTGAGTCTGTTTTTTCCTTGGGCGAAGTATATTTATTGGAGGGAAACTTGCTTCAGCATTTAGTTTGTTTGCCACATTGGTAGCTATATAACTATATCATTGTTTTCATCTGTGCGATATTGTGTGAATTTGTCAGTCAAGCTCTTTAACAAATTGATGCATATCTGAGTTTTAATTGTTGGATTTTTAATCATTTTACTTAAATAATTAATTTCACTCAAAACATTGTACCGGATTACAACAGAACAAAGGAAATTAAAATTTTGAATTTTTAAAGCAAGTGACTTCGTTTTCAGATTGGTGGTACAATCCCAACGAGAAGCAGAGCATCAAAGAATCTTTCTACACAGATACGTAATGGCTTGATTGCTTCAATTTTTCCAGACCATTTTGTAGCACTTAAGCTTTTAGCGTTAGCTCTGGTAAATGTTTGCAAATGATTGACCACCATAGTTGATAATGAAAAGAAGGCGTAAATTTCTTGAATTACGTCGAAGAAATTGATGGTCTCGTAAGAAGTATTTGCTGTGTCATTTACCACTAAGTTTAAGCTATGAGCTGAGCATGGTACGTAAAATGCACCTTATTGATATCCAGAATTCTTTCCTGCAGACCGTTGTGTTTTCCACGCATGTTAGAGTCATTATCACACCCTTGTCCGCGCAAATTTTGGACTCAAAAGATGCCAGCATCTCTACTGCTTTTAAGAAATTCCATTATCATGTTCATATATTTTTTTGGAAGAAACGCGAAAAGCCAGACACTGTGTAATGTTAGTATCGCAGCTGGTGAGATTGAATGCACGGCCTTATCGCTAATTTGCGTGTGTTTCACCAGGCTTACGGTATCATTACAAAAATAGATATGAATCACTCCTTTCAGTTAGGCAATTATCGGTACAAAAACACTTGGTTTCAGTTTTAGACAGTTTCTTATCACTAGGGATAGCTGGGATTCCTAATCCTAATAAAATAAGTAATCAGAGAATTCAATGTTCAATATAGTAATTTAATTATAAAAAAGGACGGTGCACAAATTCAGGGATGAATTATAATACAGAAGTAATGAATCTCTAACAAGGATGGCACAACCTCTACCTATTATGACAAATGTTTGATAGTGAGGATCTGTTAATTGTTTAAAGGGAATTAAAAGTGGCTATTCAAATCAGTAGAGAATACAACCAGAAGCTCAAGAACACAGCCAAGTAGTGGAAGGTACGTTTATCTGTAACTGCACTATAGCAAATGCAATGTGCGTACATCACCAATCCCCAATAGTGCTCTGATAAGACGAACGGCGGCTGGCCACCGTGGATGGGTCGGCCCGACGTGAAGCTGAAGCTGTGAGTCGACGGCTAGACAGTGAACCAACTACTGCGTTCAAAAAACTCCTAAGTTAAAGTCACTCCAGTATCCAAGTCGAACAAGAGGTTCTCGCAAACTGCTTGCCTCATTGCCAGAAGCAGAAGAGAAGCTAAATTGTAAGCTTCTAAATGAGTGCTTCGAAATGCAAATACAATGCGCTTAAGTAATAATTTTGTTCCTCTGCTCACAGAGAAACAATTATGAATAATTCAAGCAATGTGATCTGCACCTGCAACTAATCCTATACATATTATAAATGCGAAAGTTTCTATGTTTGTTACCGCATCACGCTAAAACTACAGCACTGATTTAGATGAAATTTCATATAGAGATTTATTACAAGTTATTTATTTGAAAAATATCCATAGAAATACGTAACGGTTGTAAGAAGGTTCTAATACAACAGAAGTGCTGTGTAAGGTATGTCATGTTTAGCCGCGAGGGATAATGCGTCATGTTATAAATTTCCGTATTTTGGGCAATGGTTCGTGTCCTGCTATAGTGAAATTTTTTTTCTTTGTTATTTTTATCTTTTTTACTTTCGAATATACAAAAAGATTCTGTGATACTGCCAAAACGGCTTGACTGATATATAATTACATACACAAGAAGTCTGAATATTGGCGTTTATACCGCATTCATTTTCATTTGTTGTTACAAATGAAAGAAGTATGTATATAAATTGAAAAATATATTCTCTAAGTACTATGGCAAAAAAAATTGAATTTTATGTAGAATGGGATCTAGATACCAAGCCCTATTTTGTGTACAAAGCGAGAACTGACACGTATAAATAGCATACGTAAACTACAACGAAAGTAGTAGCAAATGCACTCAACAGATTGCAGGCGGTACGCTGCAGTTAACATATGAAACGTTGTGTGTTCCGGCCAACTGCAACGATATATATTAATGTGAATGTCTGTTCGGTGCACGCTTATCACGTCCGAACGACAAGACGCAGAGACTTAAATATTTGTACAGTGACTAATTTATACCTGAGGAAGGTTTTAGGCACGGTTTCATAGCCATCTGATAGATATTTAGCAATTTGAAGAATATAACTTGAAGTGCGGAACAATAATTACTCTTTGAAAATTATATTTACTCTTTGAAAATGGTTTTATTGGTTGAATTGTTGCTTGAGGGTTGATAATGATAAAAGGGTGGAGTATATTGGGATGGAAAGTTATCGGTGTATATAAAATTCTACGTGTGTGTGTGTGTGTGTGTGTGTGTGTGTGTGTGTGTGTGTGTGTGTGTGTGTGTTAATATTTCGCTCTGCAGCGAAAACTACACAACGCAAACGAATGGTCTGTGTGTAATTGTTGTCCGAAGTCTCCCGTTGTATACCATAGCAGTTCCATGCCGATAGCTATAAGGGGGTGGAAGATATGGTGGTTGAAAGTCGTCAAATTAAAAAAAAAAAATCGGACTGAATGCCAGCGATGACGTTTGCGACTCTACAGCAAGAAGGTTACATACAGCGAAACGTGATGCCACAGACCATATATTTGGTCTATGTGTGCTACAATGTCTTCAGCTCTTTCTCTGTAAGGATAAGCATACGAATAAGGAAATATAAGATTAAATAAATAAAGCAGTAAAAAAATTTTCTTTTAATACGCCTCTTTAAAAAATGGATTTAAAGTTTCGCGCATTACATCAAGTGATCGATCTGTGATATTATTACAATCATTATTGTTGAATTTCGTGATCGGATTCTTCGAAACGAGTGCATTTTTACCTATGATTGGATCTACACTACTTACGCTTCTGATAAATAGATAATCAACCAACACGCGAGCGGAGCCGCAGATTTAAGCTAGTTGTGAGATAAGTCAATGTACGCTTTGCCAATAACTGCCCACCTGCATCCTCGCACCAAGAGCGCAGCTAGGCGAATCCACGACTTACTTTTCAGCAAGCCACAAGTCTCTCCAGACCGTTATCTCAAGAGCCAATCACAACTATACCATCAAATATCTCTCCCCCAACAGTACTTCCTTCCAAACATCTTTCCTGCGAAAAAGAAGCTTCTAGGAACGTTTCGACCGTTTGGCGGTTGAAATCAACTCCCAACTGTAGCGTCGCCCCCGAGTTTTGGCGCGAGGCAAAATCGGCCGATCAGTAACCTGTGACGTCACACCGCCTGGTCAACACGCCACACCCTCGAGGTAGCGTTACAACTTCCCTCCTCACTTGCCCGCCTCCCTCACTGACTTGGCTGTGTTTCCGTTTCCAAAAAAATGTTCAAATGTTTGTAGAACTTAAGGGACTTAACTACGGGGTCATCAGTCCCTAAGCTTACAAACTACTTACGAACTAGCTAAGACTAAGAACAGCGCAAATATCCATGCCCGATGGGGGATTCGAACCCCCGACCGTAGTGGCCGTGCAGACTGTGACTGGAGTGCCTCAGTCCCCTCGGCCACCGCGGCCGGCTTTCCGTTTCCAACCAAGAAAAGTACTACATGCAAATATTGTTAATATTAAATGTTGTCCACCAGCATGAACCAGTTTTCTCAGTGACCTATAGTCAGCGTCAGTTAGAAGGTGGCCCAGTTTACAGCACCCCCCTCCATTACCGCAGTGGCAGCCAATAACGTTCATTCTGTAGGCGCGTGGCTGGCCTCGTGTTACGCAATGATTCTCCCGCAGGCGCAAGTGTTGGCACTCGACCGTAGCTCCTTATGAAGATGTTCCAACGTTTTTTAAATTGTGATGTAAAGCAGTTTTCGCTTAGTTTCCACTGTCCCATCTTGACAAAATGTACTTCTGTTTTGAAATTTCCTGGCAGATTAAAATTGTGTGCCGGAACCGGGACTCGAACCTGGGACCTTTGCCTTTCGTGGGTAAGCGCACTACCGACTGTGCTATCCCGAAACGACTCACGATGCCGCCCCACAACTTTACTTCCGCCAGTACCCCGCCTCCTACTTTCCAAACTTCACAGAAGCTCTCCTGCGAACCATGCAAGACCAGCACTCCTGGAAGAAAGGATATGGTGGAGACATGGCTTAGCCACAGCCTAAGGGATGTTTCCAGAATGAATCTTTCACTCTGCAGCGGAGTGTGCGCTGATATGAAACTTCCTGGCAGATTAAAATTGTGTGCCGGAACCGGGACTCGAACCTGGGACCTTTGCCTTTCGCGGGCAAGCGCACACTCCGCTGCAGAGTGAAAGATTCATTCTGGAAACATCCCTTAGGCTGTGGCTAAGCCATGTCTCCACCATATCCTTTCTTCCAGGAGTGCTGGTCTTGCATGGTTCGCAGGAGAGCTTCTGTGAAGTTTGGAAAGTAGGAGGCGTGGTACTGGCGGAAGTAAAGTTGTGGGGCGGCATCGTGAGTCGTGTCGGGATAGCACAGTCGGTAGTGCGCTTGCCCGCGAAAGGCAAAGGTCCCAGGTTCGAGTCCCGGTTACGACACAAAATTTTAATCTGCCAGGAAGTTTCATATCAGCGCACATTCCGCTGCAGAGTGTAAGATTCATTCTACTTCTGTTTTGTCTGTTTATTTGAATATATGTAAATTTCCACTGTGTGTTGTAGATGGCCACATTGAGTTAACACTCAGAAGGCCAAATAAAAAATAAATAAATAAAAAAGCTCCTCCCCTCCAAGCTTCCTCTATCGCTCCGCCTCTATGCGCGGAAGCGCCTTCTTATAGGACGCCAGGTATAGCCAACATTAATATTTCCATTCTTCCTACCTATATTTGCTTTCAGCTTATCCAGAATCAAACTGATAGCAGTAATCGTTGCAGTCTTACCAAACATTTTGCAACAGAAACAATACATTGACTCCTTTGATAAAGAGTAAATGTTTGTTTGTATAGCTTATGGGACTTAAATACGGGGTCATCAGTCCCTAAACTTACAAACTACATACGAACTAGCTTAAACTACGGACGACACAAATATCCATGCCCGAGGGGGGATTCGAACCCCCGACCGCAGTGGTCGTGCAGACCTTGACTGGAGCGCCTCAGTCCCTTCGGCCACCGCGGCCGGCGATAAAGAGTAAAGAAGCCAGTCTCTTTCAATTTTCTCACCGTTAGAAAGATTTCTGTAATAGTAAGTGTCAGCAAACTTCCTTCCTCCGTCGTTCATAGGATAATTATGACCATGTACTTTAACTAAGATACTACAATCACTATCAAGAGGCCACCACCCTGGGTCTTCGCTAATTATCAAACTCTTTCAAACTACCGCTATACTGCTTGAAGATTCTTCAGCATCACGTGCCATTGCTTTCGATGACACCACTAGAGGGAGTAGGAACGCAACATGTCTTCACCTGCTTCAATAGTTTCAGATCCTGACACGTGCACGTGGCAGAGGCAATAATTTCTTGTCCGTTGTTTATAGATTTGGTCAAAACTTTTGTAATAGAACCTGCCAGTTTTTCTTTTTGCCTTTCCTTCTTTCGTTTCTGACTACGAAACTGGGCCCCAGAAGGCTTTTTTTCTGTGGTTCTTGTAACAATTTTTTGGTGAAACTAATGTTTGTTAGTACTTGCTTGAACAAATTTACGAGTACGGCTAATTAATTGCTCACTCTTCTGTTCTATATTATTTTATTTTGTAATTTCAGTTATTTTATTTTGTATTACTGTAGTCATATAAGAGCGTGTAAATATTTCCTCCCGCTTCTGACACGCTCGTTGTTTTCCCGGCGTATAAGTGACTGTAGAATTGAAAACGTGGTCGATAACGCTGCGCAATGTCTCTTAATTTTAGGAAGAGTTTATTAATTTAGACTACAATTGGCAACAGAGCAGTGTGAATTAACCTACAAACGAAACCCGTATTATGTAGCCTATGTGAATATAATGCGGAATGACTTACTGTGCTGTTTTAACATTGGTAGATAGTGTAGCCAATTTATTGGAAAATGGGAATTCGCTTTTGGCTGACGTCGCATCCATGTACATTTGGTTTTAACAATGAGAATAACTGTGATGTACTGCATGTGATAAGCAACTAGTACAAAGCTCGGCACAATGTTTCTCTGTTATTTACCGTCTGTAACGGAAGCCATCTCTCTTTTGAATGCGCTGCTGCATCATGCAGTTATATCAATATAGGCTCTTTTATTTCTGTTATTACTTACCGTGGGGCGAGTTGTGTGTGCTTTATTGGAAACATTTTCTTTACACAGTCGCCTTTCAGAACTACTAGCCTGCAAAATAAAATAGAATGTGTAATTGATTTGTTTATAAATAATACTGCTACCAGTCATGATTTTATTTATTTAGCACGACGCGTTTCGAAAAATAATTCCCATCTTCAAGTGCGTTTTTTGTGCTGTTTCATATTATTTATGATGTTTTGAGTGTGTAAGTTCCTGCTTCATTATGCTGTCATTACTGTAATATATAAAAACGCGCGATTTTACTTTATGGTTCTCTTTATATGGAATTAATGGCGGCATTTTTTGAAAAGCTTTTTACTTACAGTTTTTGTCTAGTCCATCTGAGCCAGCTCTCACACGTGTCAAACATCACATATACTATTTTTGCACGGAAGTACATCAGTTGTCACAAACATACATACAAATAAACAGTTACAGAGATGTTCTGAGCTTACGTTTACCAAAGATACATTTTTACAGAAAATGCTACAAAGGAATCCTTAGCTGGATTTTATCAAAACAATATTTCCATAGGGTATGCTGCGTTTTATAGAGGATATTTTACTTTTGTTCATTGTCCTAATTTATGCATACTTACAATGGTGCTACATTTACACTTATTAACATTTTTATTTGTGTATGCTATCGAAACATCCGAAAAAATTTAGATTCACTTTCCACATTTTGTCATTTAATATTTTGTCTTCATATTTTCTATGATGTGAATACACTTCCAGTTCTTCATATAGGTCCATTTTATGTCCTTTGTCTAGTCGGTGGAGTACCTTCACATTCTGCTCAATTTCTTTAAATGGGTGTCCTATGTTTTTTTATGTGTGTTGCTATTGCTGATGTGTGTTTATTGTTTGTGTAGGCTTTTGTGTGTTCTGTGTATCGGGTGTTTATATTTCGGCCTGTTTGTCCTATGTAGAATTTGGAGAATTTTTGGCATCTTATTTTATATATTCCAGAGTCAGAATATAGGTCATGCTTGCACTTTATGTTAAGTAGTAGCTTTTGTTTTAATTTGTTGTTTGTAGAAAACCCAATTTTGATTTTGTGATTTTTGAAGATGTTTGCAATCTTCTGTGAAACATTGCCTATATATTGGATGCTTGACATGCATTTGTTATTGTCTTGTTCATCTGTGGTGTGGCTGGTGCGGATTTTTTCTTTATTTTGTTCAGTATGGTGTCAACCATGGCTGGGTTATAATAATTGGCAACTGCAATTTCTTTCACTATGGCTATTTCTTGTTTCATGTTTTCTTGGTTTAAAGGAATTTTTGTTGCCCTGTGTAGCATTGATCTGTATGCTGCCTGTTTGTGGATGTTTGGATGACATGAGGTTGCAGGGATTGTGGAATTTGTCATTGTATCTTTCCTGTAAATTTTAAATTGCCTGTGTTGTGTCTTGTAACATTTAGGTCCTTTGTAGCATACTCTGGAGAGAAAAAAAAAACCCTATGCAGAGTGCTTTCAGAGACTAGTGTTTACCAACCCTTGCTACTTGGCCAAGACAATTCCCTCTTCAACCGCTCCCAGAGGTCTCCTTTCACCTCTTATGTAAGGGTTTCACAAAACAGGATCATGTTTTGATAGTGGGTGGGGTGGGAAACAGCATTGGTAGGGATCAGGGCTAAAGTATTGAGTGTGACCTGGTTAAAATAGCTTCTGCAACGACCCAGACAAATGTTGGACTGTTGCCTGCTTTCTTGCGGTATGATCGACCCCAACTGAACCGCTCCGTCAGGAGGGTCAATATGGAGATTGATCAACTGCTTAGGGCGGCCACTCTGTCGGACATAGGTTTGGTTCCTGTTGATGCTATTGATAGGTGGGCTTTCACTAGGCATGGCCTGCATCACAATAGGAAAGGGAAGGGGAAACTAGCTGGGTTGATAGCAAAATCCTTAAGGGGGGACGCTGCAATTCATGGAAGTACTTCTTTTTTTAGGCTAAGATCAGTGTCCAGTGAGAAGCTCAGGCAGGCAGGTCATGAAAATGTTAAAAAATCAAATGTTTCTCAGAAAAGTAAAAAAATAATGTTAGCATTTTTCACCAGAATATTGGGGGACTAAAGATGAGCTTTTGGCTTGTTTAGATGATATAGGAACTGATAATGTAATAGGTATACTATGCCTGTCTGAGCATCACATTGCCACTAGTATGGAAAATGTGAATGTCTGTGGATATAAATTAGCTTAAAATGTAAGTAGAGATAATGAGGTAAGAGGAGGAGTTGTCATATATGTCAAAAGCTATCACAGCGTAAAAAATTTAGAAACAAAAAAGTTTTGTGTAGAGCAGCATATTGAAGCATGTGCCTGCCAGCTTAACCTCAATACGATTATCTTATATTGTAACAGTATATAGGTCCCCTTCAAGGAACTTTCAGTTATTTCTGGAAAACGTGGATGACTTGTGCTATCTGTCAGATAGAAGGAAGCAAATTGTTGTTTGTTCTGATTTCAATGTAGATTCACTGAAAGAGTGTAATAGGAAGAAAGGCCAGCAGTACATTGATAGATAACGTTTTTTATAGACCAAGATAAGTTTAACAACATAAATGCTTGTCCTGTTGAGAATGGTCTTTCTGATCATGGTGCACAGCTAGTAACAGTATATGACATAGCTCCGTTCAGTAATTCGAAACAGTCATCCAGAATTGTCCGCTCGTTTAGTGACTTAACAGCTAGAAATTTCAAAGAAAGTCTACAGCAGTTAGACTGGGATGAGGTTTATAAGGAACATGATAATTTAAAATATAACTTATATCACGATACATTTGTAAGGGTATTTGATAACTGTTTCCCCAAGAGATTAGTTAAATTTAATTGTCAGAAACCATGCAAAAAAAAACCATGGCTTACTAAAGGAATAAAAATATCTTGCAACCGAAAAACGGAACTACATCTGTCCGCAAGAAAGCGTAATAACCAGAAACAATAAAATATGATAGAAACTAGTGAGCTACATTACGAAAAGTTATCAAAAAATCAAGAAGCATGTGCATCATCTCTGAGATTAGCGCCTCTGATAATAAAATTAAAACAATTTGTAATATCATTAAAAGGGAGATAGGGCAACCAAGAACAGAGGAAAAGTGTATTACCATCAAAACAAATGAAAACTTTTTGTTAAAGTCAGAAGTTGAAAACATTTTTAATGATTACTTTTTAAATGTTGTAGACAAAATAGGATCTAAATGTTCATTAGAAGGAGCAAGGCAATTAATGGAAGAGGCCATACCCACACAATTTGATACAATTGAAATTCCACCCACCTCTCCTTCAGAAATTAGGAAAATAATAAACTCTCGTAAGAGTAAACGGTCACATGGAATTGACGGCATTTCCAACAGGGAATAAAAAACTTGTTCCCAGGAGATAAGTAGGATTCTCAGTCCTATTTGTTGGGTTCTTATACCTCAACCGCTTGTGTGTGATCGAATAACGGTTTTCCAAAATAAATGATACGTGCGTTAAGCTGCTATGAGTCTCGACATATACTGTATCCTAACTATTGCAGTGCATCTATTTGACGATGTGAACACCAAGCTGAAGCTCCGAAGAGCGCTACAGTTGGCAACATTCGCACTCCGGAACTAGGGCATGCGCAATGCTCTGTTCTTGGATTTAAAATTATTCGGGCAGGAAAATATTTTAGCCCCCCCACTGTACATGTTATTTTATTGTTGTGTTGTCATCTTTGCTTACACTGATACATCGTCGTTATTATGTTCTTCCGCTGCCTCTTGGGTGTCTTCGTCTGTCTCTTCCTCTTGCCGGCCGCGGTGGCCAAGGGTACTGCGGCGCTCCAGTCACGGTCTGCATGGCCACTAAGGTCGGGGGTTCGAATCCCCCCTCGGGCATGGATATTTGTGCCGTCCTTAGTCTTAATTAGTTCATAAGTAGTTTGTAAGTTTAGGGACTGATGCCCCGTAGTCAAGTCCCATAAGCTATACAAACATTTGAACATTTTCTCTTCCTCTTCTGTTTCTACCCCGTGCCGTCTGTCATGTTTTTGCTTACAGGCTCACCGTCGATTCTGAACGAAGTCTGAATATTTGTATCGAAATATTGTCTGTAAATGTTAGTAATGTGTACTGTCCTTTACCTCTGATCGCGTTATGTATTGTTGGGTGATGTAACGATCGTTTACGTGTAGTGCATGTCTGATATCTGTCTGAGGTCCGCAGGAAAAGGCCATGTGTTCTAGAGAACCACCTTCTCCACACATGCGTGTTGGTCTATGTCTTAGGTTCACGCAGCATAAGTGCATAGGCTAAGTACCAAGTCCGGTCCAGAAATGAATCATAGTGCGGTTGGGGTTTCCTTATTAACCTGTCTTTGATGTTGCGGACAAAATTGTGCAATCTTCGTCCCTTATCCCTTGTCCCACTCAACCTGCAATAGCTAGGTCTGTTCTGTGCCCAATGCAATGCCGCTCCTTGTTTGACAGTTGTGTCTATTGGATGAATGCTTAGCACCGCACAGAATGCTTTAGTCTATGTACAAGGCTCTTGAGAGTCTTAATTAAGGCACTTCTTTGACCTCTTGGCCAACTGTTTTGCTGGTAATCTAATTCAGTATATTTGCCCATGAGCAGGCTACGAAACAGAGCATTGACTCCGAGTGTTGCAATGGCGTTTGTGTAACTAGCAGAGGAAGTTTATAGTGTTCCGAGTTTTCTATTTTCTCTGCTTTGGTGGTTGTGATATTTGTGTGTTCATGAAAATTAAGCATTTCGTCTAAGTATTCGTCAAGATAGCGTGTGGTCTTTGTTATTTTTTATGTTTGTGTCCCCAATTTTCACTGCTGGGTCCGTTTGCAGAAATCCCTTCAGTGGTATTTATGAAGTCTTGTTTTCGGCTTCTTTTACCTTAGGCAATATTACATTCTCTGTAACTTACGAACTTATTCGTGCATGATTCGTTTGTTGTTTCATTCGTTTAACCTAATAGAAAGCTTCGTGACTTCGTAATTCAGATTTTAATAATAACGAGGAATGTCAATCAGATAAGTAATTACTCAAAGTTTTGGTCGAACACATTTTATCCACAACCGACCTTGACACAAAGATAAACATGCAGATGTACTCAAAGTTAGAACAGTCGATTCAAATCGAAATGGGACCAAACTACGTTGGTCATCAGTCCCTAGACTGACAAACTACTTAAACTAAGGTAAACTAACCTAAGGACAACACACACCCCCATGCCCCAGGGAGTACTCGAACCTCCGACAGCGAGCAACCGCGCGCCGAGGGACAGTAGAGCCTCTACAAAATCAAATGTTTGTAGAGCTTATGGGACTGATCTGCAGGATCATCAGTCCCTAAACTTACAAACTACTTATGAACTAGCTAATACTAAGGACGGCACAAATACTCATGCCCGAGGGGGGAGGGGGCTGAAATCCCCGACCGTAGTGGCCGTGCAGAACGTGACTGGCGTGCCGCAGAGCCTCTAAACAAATGGCGTTGTAGCAACATAGACTCACGTGAATGTTGGCAAGCAGTCACGTAAGCAGATGTTTAGCAGATTTCAATAAATAGCGCTATTTTAAATTATCTTTCACAAAAAGCTTTGTATAAGTGAGAGCACAGCTGAACACAACCATTCTTTTCCCAACTGTCACGTGGTATAGCTGCTGAGATGTTGCTGCCACGAAAACGACATTGCGTCCAGTCTACCGATATCTATGGTCGAAGCCTCGTTGAGGAAATTTCAGATTTTTGAAAGTGCCAGCTATAGATGTTCATAATTAGTTTTGCCAAATTAAAAGAAATACGTTTCGTTTCCGCTTCCATTACATCATTTATTGACATTAAGTTCACAACAAGAAGTAAGCAAGTAAATTTTTGTCACGTACAAAATGATCGAAATTTGTTTGACAAATTACAACATGGTGGCCAATGCAAAATGATATTCAAAACATATGAATATGTCCAGAGACCAGAGTTATACATCCAGGTTGTAGAGAAATAACTGTCTAAAACCGTCGTGTCCGTCTTTTTCAAATACTAGACGAATTTTCATGGGTGTTTCATAGCAAACTTGATCGTATCTTGAACAATATGTAGGCTCCATTTCATTAATATCGTACGAGTGAAAGGCAAAATACCAAAATTTAAAGTTTAAAATGTCTGCTCCACTTGGTATTATGACGTAGTGCATCAAATAAAATCTACATAAATACTCCGCTAGTAAAATTTAAGTGCATGGCGGAAGCTTTATCGCACCGCTTTTTATGATATTTCTCTACAGTTCCATTCTCTAATAGCACGCGGGAAAAAGAAACATGAATCGTGCCGTTTTCGATCTGATTTCTCCTATTTTATTACGTCGATCGTTAATATAGGTGGGTGCTAACAACATTCGGTAGAAAAAGTTGGTGAAGATTCGTAGGTAAATCTCGCCGCAACGAATAACGCCTTTCTTTTAATGATTTCCACCCCCAACTCGTGCATCATTTGTGTGACACTGTCATACCAAACGAGCTGCCTTTCTCTGAACCTTCTCTCTATCCTCCGTCAGTCCCACTTGGTTGGGATCCCACACTGTGCTGCAGGACTCAAGTGTAGTGCACGCAGTTTCTTTAGTAGCACTGCCTCACCTTTCGAGTGTTCTGCTACTGAAACGCAGCCTTTCATTAGCCTTCCGTCCAATATTTTCTGTGTGTTTTACAATTTTAGTTATTCTTAATTGTTGTTCCTAGCTATTTAGTTGAATTTACGGCCTTTAGATTTGACTTATGGTGTAAATAGGTTTAATGGATGTCTTTTGGTGCTCATGTGGATCACTACTTCTGTTTCATTATTTAGGGTCAATTGCCAATTTTTGCACCATTCAGATAGCTTATCTAAATAATTTTGCAACTGCTTTTCATCTTCTGATATTACTAACTAATAAACGACAGAATCATCCGTGAACAGTCTAAGGCTGTGTTCACACTGCCGGCCCGGCCCGGCCCAGCCCAGCCTAGAGATTAAACACATTGTTTTTAATCGCGCTGTTGACAATGCCGGCCGGGCCGAGAGGACTCCGCTTCAGCCGGCTTACGCCGAGCCGACGACATTCGGAATGTTTAATATTTGATTGGACTATGGTATTGGTTCTACAGCATTAGTACCTCTCGTCTCCAGTCTGTTCTCAACACAAGTATTTCTGCATGATACCTTTTTTAATAAAACTTCTGAAAAATGAAAATCTGACGTTTTTTAGCTTTTATCGTAAGGGAAAACTTCCCTAAATATCAGTCGAAATTCATGGGTTGAGTCCATTACCACCTGTTGTGTGCTTAAAATCCGACGAGTCACTACAGTGTGAGAATAGTATTAAAATAACAAAATCAATTAACCGTTAGCTGGCTCGAAATAGACGTCAATGAACAAGTTTTGGTCATCCCCGTGTTTCCTTCGATCTTCTGTTGACAGGGGGGGGGGGGATTCCTTGTTGCTGCTGTCAAGCTCACCAAGGAAAAAAAATTTAAAAAAGTGACACACGCTTTTGTCCTGCACTATCTGAGGCTAAACTGAATCAGCGTATTTTTCTTTCAGTTAAAGTTTAATACTCGAAATGAAAGTACTATAATCCATACAAAAAATTGTCATCAGATGATTCAGTAAGATATTCATAGAAACTTAGTTACCCTCCGACAGGATCCTTAAAAATATCTGATAGCTGTGTTGAGTTCTTTGGACATGGTGGGCTGAAATTTAGTACAGGATGACATATAAAACGGGTAAGCATCGCGTACGCCCCTAGCCACCAGTTGCAGCGTTTCTTATAAGCAGGTAACTACGTGTTTTTACTTAATTCATTCTTAATTTAATCTCAGTCGTGAGGGTACTGCTTTTAGTGGGACACGCTGTAAACAACTATTTTCACGTTGTAGTACATTTTTCAAGAGCTACGAAAGCGAAAATAAAAGTATATTTTGTATTAGGAGTAGATGCATCCATAAATTGTATTTTTAGCTTCTTTTATCATCTCGAACTAGAAAGCCATTAAGTATGATAAAATATTTTCAGTCCATCAATAGTAAAGTCGCAATTTACATTAATTTTTCCTCTCTTCTACTTCCAAACACTAAATACATATTCCATTAATTGACTAGTGTAGAAAAAATCCAGTTTTATGCCTCTCATAAAGTCAGGTATGACCTGAAGTAATACCGTACCAGATCGTTGTCCATTGTAATCGGTCTCCACCCAAGAAAAATTACTTCATACTTGTTTTCTGGATATGAATCATTAACACATCACGAGGCACCTACACACGTGGCCAACAATTCAAATTTTTCGGCACTGCAGTGTTTCACCCTACGCTCGACACCCGCCAAGTTCGTAGGCTTGCGATCGCGGCATGACGCCTCTCAGATAACTCGCAATTATTTCTGAAAGGAAGTAGATATTGGTGCGAGTACTATTTCAAAAACTTTTCTATACTTTTCGCTCCATTTCACTCGCTGTAATGTGTAGTCTAAAATGCATAAAACAGTAAGCTCTCCGCTATCGAACTTTTTCAATACACGATTTGTAAATCAAGTGCGCGTACTTAACAAGAAGCTTCATTTGAAAACGACTGTTACGAATTTCGAACAGAATGTTTTATTCCAAAGCTAAGATGTACTACCATGTGCCCAAAAATCAGATTTTTTAACCGCATACGTTCATCAAACTCGAGTGAGGAGCGTTACGAAACTAGAAACTCTCGCAGAATGAAAAGTAGCCTTTTTATTTTTTCAAGGGCAAGACAAAACTTGTAAGGAAAAAATAAGTTGATAAAACGATGTGGTGTGGTCTTAAATACCGTCAAAAGTTTTTACAACTTCAAAATCGAAAAAATTTCCCCCCTCTTTTTCGTCTCGGCTCGGCCCAGTGTGAACACCCATGCTGACGGCGTGCGCCGACTATTACTATGACTATTACTACTACTAGGCGCCAGCCGGATCGGCTCGGCCGGCAGTGTGAACGCACCATAAGAGCTACTCACATGGTCGTAGGGGCCATATAATACTTCCCTGGGGAACGCCAGAAATTATCTCTATTTTACTTTATGACTTTCCGTCAATTACTATGCACTATGTCAGAAAGGACAGGATCAAAAAACTTCCGGAAATCGATAAATATAGAATAGATTTGAGATCCCTTGTTGATAACATTCATTACTTCATGTGGGTATAGAGCTAGCTGTGTGAAACATACTAATTATATAAATATCAGTAAATCCAGCGATGCTGAAGGAATTAGATTAGGTAACGAAACAATGAAGGTGGTAGATGAGTTTTGTTACTTGGGTAGTAAAATAACATATGACGCTTGCAGTACAAAGGATATAAAATGCAGAATGGCAATGGGAAGAAAAGCATTTTTGAAAAAGAGAAATTTGTTAACATCGAATATTAATTTAAGTGTAAGGAAGTCTTTTCTGAAGGCATTTGTGTGGAGTGTTGTGTAGGGAGTGAAATATGGACGATAAACAGTGCGGACAGGAAGAGAACAGAGGCTTTTAAAATTTGGTACTACAGAAGATCGCTGAAGATTAAGTGGGTAGATCGAGTAACTAATGAAGAGGTACTGAACATAATTGGTGAGAAAAGGAATTTTTGGCATGCCTTGACTAAAAGAAGGGATCGCTTGGTAGGAGACATTCTTAGACATAGAGTAATCGTAAATTTAGCATTGGAGGGATGTGTGTGGGGTAAAAATCGCAGAGGGAAACCAAGAGACGCATATAGTAAGCAGATTGAAATGGATGTGGGTTGCCGTTCTTATGAGGAGATGAAAAGGGTTGCTCAGGATAGAGTAGGGTGGAGAGCTGCACCAAATAAGTCTCCGACTTAGACCATAACAACAACATCATTAAATGACGTGTGTGTGTGTGTGTGTGTGTGTGTGTGTGTGTGTGTGTGTGTGTGTGTGTGTGTGTGTGTATTGCAAACTGAATTTTTTAGTGATTAACAATACTGAAAGCCAAAATACGATACTTATTTAAAACTGATGACTGAGTGAGTGGAAACAGGCTAACTACGCTGTGTGAATTTAAAGTCTGTGTCATCTAACAGTAACTGTACATTACTAAAAAGATCGGGCTGAGAACCGTTACTGAATTTAAACCACCTAACTGAACCTGAACTCAGTGAACAGATTGTTACAGAAATTACAGACACCTAGAGAAGAAAACAGCATGCAGACTGCTACGGTAACAATGCATTATCAATAGAAGAAAACGTAATATTTCAATGCGAATGTGATCACCCAAAAAAAGTAAAAAAAAATATTTGGTCACTGATACCCCTGTATAAAATCTTTCTGCCTAGTACCAAAGAATGTGAACAGACTGTTTGAAACTTGTGCTGCAAATCAGTGCGTGAGCAAACTTCCCATTGCAAAATATAAATAAATTGAAACTGATTCAATTAAAAACGGCCCTTAAGTTAAAACTGCTTTCCCTTTAATATAATCAAATCCAGCAAAAAAAGCCAGATTTAAGGCAAAACTACATCTGTGCTATTGTAGGTGCGCAATAGAAAACATTACTGTGCACTACAAAACAATCAGTTACCAAGTGGTGTAATTATATTCCTCAACAACACTTTTTGATTCAAGTCTTGACTTATCATTTGCAGTAATCAAAGAAATGAAGAGAAAAATTTTGGATATGAAAATGAAGCAGTACCAGGAGAATTTCAACTGCGGGAATGAACCAACATATGGCTGATTCATTTATAACACAAAGTACAACTTATTGTTTCATTTCAAACCGCCTTTTACATAAATCATATTTCAGATTAAATCGAGCAAACTTTTAAAAACTTTATTCTTCAAAGAAAGTAAACTGCAATCTACAAATTCTACACTGCTTTTAAAATCCACTGCTTTGTAATAAAATACTTATTTTGAAATAAATCAATTCAGGTTGCAACAAATGTCTGTAGCAAGAATCAAACTGACCAGTACTTTATACATATAATATTAGATTGCGAACACGATAGCAACAAGGGCAGCAGAAGACTAACTGAATAGGAAGACATCGCGAACAGGGACCTCAGATAAATGTACTCTTTGGTAGTCACAGATTTAAGTCGAAGAGGCTAATAGGAAATACAATACACATGAAATGTAGGAGGAAATGATATTAAAATATCGGGAATAGACTCTTCACATAACCCCCTCCCTCACGGGATAAGAACTGCCCAAGATGAGTCCTGTAGGTAACATGGCATGGCTCATCCAAGAAATTCTGATTAACTAAAAACAGTAAGATACAAAACTAATAACACAGCAGAATGAAAATGACATGACAGTATATATTAGACATTTTACAATTAATGTAATTAGGGAGACAGTACAAGACAGAAGTTACAATAAACAGCATAAATATATACATGAAAAACATCTGGTTTCATCATAACACTCAAACATATTTGTAATCACATTGGTAAAAAAAGACAAGTTTGACAGTTTGACAAAAAATTACCAATATTTTCACAGAAGATATAGATAACATTTGCTTAGTGATTATCAGTTCTGAAAATATTTGTGTCACAAAATATTGGTGACTGCTGAGGAGAAACTAAACAATGTATGAATAAGGGGACGTCTAAGCAAGGAAGAGAAGCACATTAATAGGTTTCTATGACTGCCACACGCACACATTTCTGTTTGTTCAACACACGCACATACAAAAAAAGGTTTGGAAACGTTTGCCTACATGTATCAGAACATTACTACAAAATGAAAATTTCGTTACTCGCAGTGAGTACATAAAAATAATTTAGTTGCACTGAGGATTCTGTTGAGACGAAGTACGAAGTCATCCTGTGGCAAACATCGTAGGATAGGAAGGCAAATTGTTGTCCCATTCCATCCAGACAAAAGCCAACAGGCACCAGGTTGTTAGTAGTGGTATAGTATGTTTGACTGGTTCCGCACGACAGCGTGAGGAGAGGCGGCCGTCCTGGGGTCAGGACGGCGATATCCGAGTGTGAGTGTAGAGCCACGTGTCCGTGTGTGGGCACCCACGTGCTCATAACAGTGAGGCCATGTTGTCACAGACTGAGGCGTGTCCAGGACAGGTGCGGCTGAGCAAAAAAACGATCAGTGTTCCATATGTGAGCTCAATCCTTCATAATTAGTCGTAGGCAAGAATTCGAGACGCGAGAGTGCGCGGCGCGTGGCAGTGCTCGTCTCCAGCGTCCCTTGCAATGTCCCATAAAATAAATAGAAAACAAAACAAAAAATTGTATTTCATACAATTATGTCTCCATTAGCTGGGAGAGATGTCTCTAATTGCTTTGAAAAATAGTGACATGGAATCTATGCATAATACTGGAAATGACATACAGTCAAAATTGACAATTGAAATGTTGGAAAAGTACTTGAGTATATAAAGTACCAATGCCAGTGAGTATATGAAATTTAACAGATTACATACGTCAATTATATATATATATATATATATTTAAAGGTAGACAGTAAAATGTATTACACAAAACATTTTGGATATTAGTAATATATACATATGAAATATGTTACAAAGCAGGAACATAACGCTATATCTAGAGGAAACAGGTACACAGTGCTATATCTAGGGAAAGCATGTACATAGTACTTTATATAACAGAACATAGGGGTTATCACGTGGGGAAAGCATGGCCATGCTTAGAGAAGTATCAGGGTAAAACTTCATAAGGCACCATAAAAATTGGTGAGGGTCATTACATCCAAATACATGGAGAGCAAGTGAGTGCCAGTTATGGGGAAGGTGGACACACATTTGTTTTACATCATCAGTACAATGTTAAACAGCAGGCAAGAAAAAAAAAATGCATACCAAATTCTGTAAGTGCTAAGCCATTTGTGAAGTTACCCAAGTTAGATTAGATTAATACTTGTTCCATAGATAATGAATACGACACTTCGTAATGATGTGGAACGTGTCAGTTAAATGAAATGTGTCAATACATAATATTACATGACACTGAATTTTTGAATATTTTATTATTATTATTTTATTCTTTTAATTTTTTTACCTAAAGTACTAACTTACCTAGAAATTCATCTAACGTGTAGAAGGAATTGCCATTCAGAAATTCTCTTAATTTAATTTTAAATGCTAGTTGGCTATCTGTCAGAATTTTGATACTACTTGGTAAGTGACCAAAGACTTTTGTGGCAGAATAATTAACCCCTTTCTATGACAGAGCTAAATTTAACCTTGAATAGTGTAGGTCACCATTTCTCCTAGTCTTGTAGCTATGCACACTGCTATTAAATTTGAATTCAGTTAGATTGTTAATAACAAATTTCATAAGTGAATATATATATTGTGAAGCTACTGTGAAGATTTCTAGATCCTTAAATAAATGTCTGCATGATGATCTTGGGTGGGCTCCAGCAATTATTCTGATGACCCGCTTTTGGGCAATGAATACTTTCTTACTAAATGATGAATTACCCCAGAATATGATGCCATAAGAAAGCAGAGAATGAAAATAGGCATAGTATGCCAGTTTACTGAGTTGTACATCACCAAAGTTTACAATCACCCTAATAGCATAAGTAGCTGAGCTCAAACGTATCAGCAGATCTTCAATGTGTTTCTTCCAATTCAACCCCTCATCAAAGACAGTGGGACACAAAATAAGCAATGTCACAATGTATAGCATTTGGCAAGGCAGCTGCAAGTTCATTTAGGCAACAGTCAATTACCTTTTAGTTTACGCATCCAACATTATCATGCACTTGGGACATAGAAATAGCACAGACAAAAAAATAATAATAATACACATATATATACAATAGCAAGGTGAAAGATTTTCATTTTTGATTTGGGTTATATATATCAAATTCACATTAAGTATAAACGACATTGACTTGTCCATGGCTATAACATAAAAATAATAAAATACATTACTATAGTATGCTTCAGGCGCCAAAAAAGGGAGAGGCATCATAAGCAAAAACAATGTAACGTGGTGTAAGTGTATGAACTAGCTGGCCAGACTAGTGTGTAATGAGGGGGCAATAATACGTACGTGGACAGAGGTTTTCAAGAAAAGTTTATCAATAATGCTAGAATGCGCAGGCTACGGACAAAGTGTGTCACCAGCAAGCAGCGCACAACATATAGCAAAAGGCAAACAAGCAAAACATGAGTAGTGCAAGAAACATGCGAGCAAATTCTAAGCAGTAATTTAGCAGCAGCAGCACGTATCGCACAGCGAATAGCAACAAGCAAGCAAAAGCAAAACATAAAACAGCGCATCAGGCATAAGAAATTTCTCGTTTTTTCTAGCAAGTTATAAGTATCTGTGTGAAGCTTCAGTATAATGAAACACCACATTTCAATACCATTAGTCTGTTCCGCATTTCTGCATTAGTGGTTTGAAACCCCAGTGTTGTGAAACCGACAGGAAGAAACGGTTTCAGTGTATCGACAATCGATCGCGAATGTGATCCGAAAGAGAACGGAATAAAACCGCATGGTTTCGAAACCGTGTAACATGCCGGTTTTGAAACACAAACTTGTGTTTCGAAACCATGAAACCGTAGCCAACTGTACTTGTTATTTGTAAACGTCAAGTGCAAAGTTTCAGCGGCCCGGGAACAGAATAGGGAGCATACAGAAGGGAAAGCTGGGGGCGGCGCCTTTGATCTGTATGTTACCAAGCGTTGCGCTCGACGCCATATTGAAAAGCAGTAAACCCGGAACTATAACCACTTAATACTTTGGTTGGAAATGGAATTTTTACGAACTGCAGCTAATCTCGCCGACTTTTACGAAAGGAAACGGCTTTCATCTATTTTGCGCCATCTTCTTGCACCTAATTGTAATCCAACGGAAAAAACGCCTAAATTTTAATACAACTACGAAAATGTACAGTGGAATCGACGGTCGTTTTATTTTATGCTTATCTGTAGAAAAATTCCAAATAACGTGGAGTTGTGTGTGGGAAATTAGTTATAAACAAGAAAATGACTTTACAACTGCCAGGTTTTATTTGACACACATATATTCGCACAAAATATTGAGTCAGAGTTAGCCGTACAACGTGATTACACAGAACTAATGACGTCTGGGCGTATATAAAAGTTGTATTTGCTTTAGGAGTATCATTTACTTACTGATCGAAGAAGGGCATATAGAGGAATCTGTCAACCACAGAGCAGGAACAGCATAAAATAATTATTCCCCTTAATCTAGTTGTTTGAGTAGCCGAAGAGCATTCGTTGCCAACATTAGCACACTACGTCTCCAATGCCGTAAGTAAAATTTTACCTGCCTACTTACGCACTATTCTTTGTCATTCATTTTATATTATTCCCTGCAACGTTAAACTTATAAAATATAAATGTACTTCAACAATTAGATGCTGTTTAACAGCTGCAGCAACAGCGAGAGTTATCGCCCAAAGAAGAAGCAAGGCTACTTTTAATAATTACGCACACATTACTCTCATTCGAAACTCATAACATTTAACTTTCACTACACATATAGCGACGTTCACTTACCGCTCAGCATCTTTTGGGTAGGTGAAGAAACTTATATCCTTATTTGTATTCGAATTATTGCGGAAATTAGATGCTGAACACCATCGGACGCCTTTTTTTTTTAATTACTGCTCATAATAAAAACGGAACAGCTCCAACTACTGACACACAGTTCTTAAGTTCTTTCTTTTCACTGTACCAAATACTTGTTTACTTTTATGCGAATCAGGCAGTTAAAATACAGAATTAACAAAGACGGCGCATTACCACGCCACTTAGTAGGGAGTGATCACACGTTTACTGCTTTCAAGATGGGTGATTCCGCGCAAGCGCACTAAATTTTGGACGACACACTGCAGCGGGAGTTTCCTTTCTGTATATAGTAAAATACAGGGAACGTAAGGTCATTTACATCTTGTACAAATACCAGACAGCGTTTGTCAGAGTTGAAGGGCATGAAAGGGATGCAGTGGTTGGAAAGGGAGTAAGTCAGGGTTGCAGCCTTTCTCCAATGTTATTCAATTTGTACATTGAGCAAGCTATAAAGGAAAGCAAGGAGAAATTTGGAGAAGGAATTAAAGTTCAGGGTGAAGAATTAAAAACACTGCGTTTTGCCGACGACGTAGTAATTCTGTCAGATACAGCAAAGGACCTGGAAGAACAATTGAACGGAATGGACAGTGTGCTAAAAGGTGCATATAAGATGAACATTAACAAGAGCAAAACTAGGGTAATGGAGTGCAGTCTAAGAAAATCAGGTGATGCTGAAGGAATTAGATTGGGAAACGAAGCAATAAAGGAGGTAGATGAGTTTTGTTACTTGGGCAGTAAAATAACAAATGATGGTCGCAGTACAGAGGATATAAAATGCAGAATGGCAATGGGTAGAAAAGCGTTCTTGAAAAAGAGAAATTTGTTAACATCGAATATTGATTTAATCCTAAGGAAGTCCTTTCTGAAGGCATTTGTATGGAGTGTTGCCTTGCATGGGAGTGAAACATGGACGATAAACAGTGCGGACAGGAAGAGGATTGAGGATTTGAAATATGGTGCTACAGAAGAATGCTGAAGATTAGGTGGGTGGATCGCGTAACTAATGAGGAGGTACTGAACAGAATTGGGGAGAAAAGAAATTTCTGGCCTACCTTGACTAAAAGAAGGGATAGATAGGTAGGACACATTCTTAGACATCAAGGAATTGTGAATTTAGCGTTGGAGGGAAGTGTATGGGAAAAAAACCGCAGGGGAAGACCAAGAGATGGATACAGTAAGCAGATTCAGACAGATGTAGGTTGTCGCTCTTGTGTGGAGATGAAGAGGCTTGCTCAGGATAGGGTATTGTGGAGAGCTGCATGAAACCAGTCTCCGGACTGAAGACCACAACAACATACTTCTTATTCTGTGGCCCTGGTATAGGGAAGAAGGTGTGAGGTGTGCGCGGGAGACTGCGCGGCGCTGTGGGGGCGGCGCCGGCGCCGGTGGCTGGGCGGGGCGGGGTGGGGCGGGACGCGAGGCGCCGCGCCGCCCCACCGCCAGGGGCGCTGGCGTCGCGCCGCGGCCGCCGCGCTGCCGCCGCGGCAGGCCGGCCAGTCGCGCAGCGGCAAGCACGGCGGAGAGAGGGGAGTGCCACGCGAGCCACGGCAGGGACAGTTGCGTGCGTGCGAGCGGGCGAAGGCTGGCTGGGCAGGGCGTTGCCACCGCGGCGGGCGCGTGACGGCGGCGCGGCGCCGCCTCTGGTGTTGGTGCGTGTGCGAGTGTCTGGGAGTCCTGCTGCGATGGTGCGTCGTTTGTGACAGTGCTGCACAGCGTGAAGCCGGCTCAAAGCGAGGAGAGTAAACACGTCAGCTGATACCCGAGTACATGCAGTGTACGTATGTTTGTTGTCGTAGCCTCCGCATGTCCGTGTGCATGAACACGTCTATCGTATCGACAGGACCTGTGTGCGTAACCGTGCAAGAACACTGGAGCAACTGTGATACAGCAGAAGATATATTTTTTTGTTTGTGCTACAGAGCCGAGTAATATTTCAAAGTACAAAGACGTAAACAAGAGCATGGGTAGGTAGTAATTAGTTCGGTGTTTTTTTCTTTTGTTTTGTTTATTTTACCGACGTTTAATTTTTATCAATTCATTTTGTAAAGGCATTTCGGCAACTCGCCATCCAGACGACGGAATGCAGTTGCGACAACTTAACGTTCTGAAAACCGTCGTTGAGCTTTAGAAGCACATTTATGAAATACACAGACCGCATCGTATAGCACGGAGCGAGTAATGAATGTGTTTCACACAACCCTCTTTGTCATGAACAAATATCCTAGCTGACAAATTTGGCTTTATTTCCTTTTTTTCCGTGCGCTCTGTTTAGTAAGTGCCTTACTCGTCAGCAAATGCAAAGATTCTGCTTGTTGGGAACGTATCATTTCGCTGTCTTACGCTTCTTCTTTGAAGCAACTCAATTTCTATTACTTTAAATTATCAAAATTTGCACAAATAGCAATAATTAGGACCCAAAAGACATTCTACCAAGTGACCTTCGCTTGTCGACAATAATACTTCCTTTTTCTAACCAAATGAAAATTCAGATTCCTATCTCGACATAGTCGATTTGCTCATTAACACTGACAATACCAGGTCGCTGCCGTTAGTGCGAATAACTATTGTGTGAACAGAAGGAACAAAGTGTATATTTGAAACAGTGTCGGTTTTCTGCAAAGTAGCATGAAACATTGTTACTATTTACAAGGAATCATCCAGTTAATCGTCTGTAAACGACCGATTGTAAGTTGATACGACCAGCGTCAAAGGTGCACTACAAATATTTGGATAAATGTTGAACAGTATCGAGGAGATTATAGCAGCGAAGAGTTTGCTTGGATACCTACGTACCGGTGTTCTTCCGTTTGAGGAGCTGCAACAGCAATCAAGGTTCATGGTTTTCATGGTGAGTTCCATTATCACTAAATATGCTTAATTTAGGAATAAGCGATATGCGAGGCTAATATTTGTTGTGTATTGGCAAGAAATGGAGACTTCGACCTCTGTCCCAGATGACCGGTTATGTTTGTAACTACTGTGCTACAAGAAGCATTCTAATCTTATATTTTACACTATGTGCACGTTCGTGTCTTGTATTCTTACTGATGCCGTTACTGAGACAAACCTATCTACAGAGTGAAACATTGGCTGGCATACGCATACATTAAGCTTTCAGCAAAATCTGTCGTAAAAGAATAAGGTGACTGATCTAAATCTCTCCCGGGTTATCTGGTTTATCTGTAGATTTTTCAAAATGTTATACTGTGATTTTATGAATACCATTATTTCTTTTAGTTCTTAAATGAAGTGCCGTATTTCTACCGGATAGCAACACAGCCTCAGCTCGTAATATATTTACATTCTTTAATGTCTTTAAATATTACTGGTAAACTTGTAATTGTTATATTCTTATTACTCACTTCTTGTAGGAAGCACGTAGGAATAGTGCAGATGTGGATATCGAGAATATTGACAGGGACGTCCATACAAAGAGCTTTTTTGGAATGTGTTTTAAGTGGGTAAAGGCAGAATAATAAGCCCACTTGTGGCGCCTATGTGTAACCTGAGTATGATTGGAAAATGTGTGTGACTAGCTCTCTAAGTTCTCCAAAAATTGTAAGGGAAGATTGAGTAGCTACAGACAATTAGGGCCGGGAATTATAAAACGGTACAAGCTATACAAACAAACTAATATTTGAGACTGACAGAAAGGGTTTGTAATTGTTGATGGCTGTTGTCCATAGTTCTTTAAATAATATTGGGGTCTTAGTATTTTAGGAAACCACGCTTACTTGATCGTCTAAAATTGCCAAAAACCAATTTTTACAATAGGTATGTACTTCCATTCGGCGACGTCATTGGGGATGAAACGCCGATTGAGGTAGGAAGTTGGATATGTTCTTTCAAGTGTTGGCGGTACGGGGATGTGTGTATACAGTGCCACAGTTTGGCAACCGTTTATCTAGTGCTAATGTATAAAAAAGATATTTCCAACCATGTTCAATCAAATTCAAAGCAAACAGTAGATGAAATTTAACTCTTGAAATAACTACTTTTGATTTCAGCCGGCCGCGGTGGCCGAGGAGACTGAGGCGCTTCAGTCACGGTCTGCACGGCCACTACGGTCGGGGGTTCGAATCCCCCTCGGGCATTGATATTTGTGACGTCTTTAGTATAAGGTAGTTCATAAGTAGTTTGTAAGTTTAGGGACTGATGACCCCGTTGTTAAGTCCCATAAGCTTAACAAACATTTGAACATTTTTGATTTCAACCAGCCACGCCCATTTTTACATTTGTTTATTCTTAAGACGACAGTGACTTTGTTGTCGACATTGTTAAGACCATCAATGAATTCTCACATTTAAGATTTTTCTGTTGTTCCTACGGTTTTAATTGTGGGCAACAAATGCTCTTATTTGGGTTTTCTCTGGATATTATCGTTTGTCAACACATGTACGGTTCTTTAAAGAGAATGTTTACGCTTTTTGTTCTAGTTGTAGTATGTCATGGTTCGTATGGAGGTGGTATACTGTAACGGTGGCAGCTTTCACTAGGGGGAGGGGGCATGGAGGAAGAAACTATACCCCAACTCAGCAAACTTTGTTCATGTTGACAACCTCAAGCATACAATTTTGCGGGATGCTCTTTCACTAATATCTATACTATAATTGTTGTAACACGTATGTTCAAGAGAGATTAATTTTTATATTTCATTTCCAAGTACAGTTCAACATCTGACTTTTCCTCAGTTACGAATTCAACAAACTGTCACTTGTTTCATATAAAGGGAAACTTATTGTATCACATTTATATTACACGCTTTGATTTTAGCAACATCGTGGCTGACTGTAGCATTCGGGTGTGAAAAATCGCGTCTATGTTGTCCGTAAACTAAAAATGATTTCCAATCCATGGTGTACAGCAATCAGAATAAATATTCCTTCAAACCGTCTTGATTGCAATTTTTTTATTAGTTAATGACGCGTTTCGCCCTTTAGCAGGGCATCTTCAGATTATCTGCGTGACAGAATTTACACAAAATTACAAGACGGAATTACAAACGGTTATAATGGTACATGGGCTTATTTTGTGTTAAGAAGACAGTATAAACCAAGCTTACAATGCGCTCTCCGTGGTGTGACACCGTAAGTTGTTATTGCAGTGTTTCTATTTTTCTGGAATGTTTTTGGATTTCCTTGTCGCCCTACAAATGATCGGGTAACAACGAATTACAGTTGGAACATACTCGGTAAAGATGTGAGAAACATAGAACCGATTTTTAAGATTACCTTAATAGAAGCGGTGATCTCTGGTGATACAAGATAAGCCCATGTTTACAATTGCGCTCACGGGCGGGCATGGTGTGCTGTTCCGCCGACTTGTACAGACTATCTAAGGGAATGTGGTAGGGAGTGACATAGGAAGCCCATGTATAAGACGGGACGGGTGAAATCTAGCTATCTGAATACAAATTTAACGAAAGGGAGGTTATTAAGCAGGACAGAAGTTTTAATTTGTTGGTATTTGTAAATGAGAGAAATTGTATGTATTTGAACAGAGACATAATATCTAGGAATGTTTGATCTTTGCATGCCAACTGATCGTTTAGGAGGTGTGGGTGTCCAAAGTAAGCGCGCTTCGCTATCTCAAACTCTTCCACTAAATTTAACTTTCGCCCCTTCTGCGCTATATGTGAGGTTTGCATGTTAACAATGGTAGGTTGTTGATCGGATGCTTTAGTGTGTTCCGCAAAAGGGGAATTGTTTTGAGTTGGCTCCCCCCCCCCCCCCCCCCCCCTTTAAGAAGGTGCTCAGTAATACGTACTTTGAAGGTCCGGCCTGTGTCCTATATATTCAGATGGGCATTCGGGACACTGTAGTTTGTAGACTCCTGAGGTAAGTTATGTCCTTATTGGCTTTTTCGTTGTATGGGAGAATTTGCTGTATACTGAAAGGGTTACTTCTTATTGGAGTTTTTTTGTTGTTGGAAGTATTGAGATTCAATGTGATTGACATTGCCGATATATTTGTCAATCACATCCCCATTCCTTTCATGGGATATTTTTATGACCTGGCTAAACTCTTTCGTGGCACAAATGTAAAAGTCGTTTTTAGTAGCCCTTTGAGCATACAGCAAATCCTGCCACACAACGAACAAGCCAATAAGGACATAACTTTCCTCAGGAGTCTACAAACTACAATGTCCCGAATGCCCATCTGAATATATAGGACATAGGCCGTGTGGTGTCGCACAAGTACAAAGTGCGCGCCACCTACTTTCGCCGCGCGCCGCCATGCATGCACGGCGCGGCGTTCTTCCGACGAGAGCCACGAGCGCCCTCTGGTACAACGCCGCTCGTGGCCACCACTGAAGGACATCGGCCACTTCGCACTTCGGACTGAGATAGCAACGAGTTAGGACCTTCGTAATCCGATAGGCACGAGTGAAGACTTTGCTATTGTACAGGCACTAGGCAGGCCTCTAACAACTATGTATAAACATTCTGCAGTACGATGTAAAAGTTAAGTATTGTTACATTCTGTGCAATATATCTCTTTCTAATTTACTCGAGTGTTTATAGTTTCTGGCTGCTCCCCTCCGTACCTGCACCAGCGTGTCGGTCTTATTCCACTCGGCTACCGACACCTACGACGAGGCTGGGACACAAAAGCGGCGACGAAGTCGGGACACAAAAGTGGCGACGAGGATGGGATAGAACGTTGGACCAGCCCGCTTGCAGCAGCCAGACAGCAGCAGTCGAGCACGTAGAAATTGCTCCCGCCCACCCACCCTTATTATAAGAATTTTGGGGGAACATCTTCAGTTGCGTGTTTTGTGGACTTTTTTGTTGCAGAGCGAGTCCTCTTTCATATTGCCTTTGTGTTTTGTACTAATTTACTTGTATACGCGGCGCCTAATCGGTCAGCATGGCCACTACCCCGAACCCAAACTTAATGGAAATTATTCAGTTACAGACGGCGCAAATTACCCAGCTTCTCCAGGCCGTGTCGCAGTTGACGACACAGGCTGCTCACCAACAACAACAGTCGTCACATCAGCAGCCCACACCTGCCGCCGCACCGCTTCCGACGTTCCGCCAGTACAACGAACGTGAGGAAGAATGGAGCGACTACTTCGCACAGTTTCAAGAACTCGTCGCGGCTCATCAAATTACAGGTCAGAAAGTGAAGCATCTGCTATTATCTGTGGTGGGCCCCAAAACCTTCGTATTATTGCAAAAACTTTTTCCGCAAGCATCTCCTCGTGATGTAGACTTTGAACAAATAGTAGAGGCACTAAATGCTCATTATGAGAGAAAAGTTCTTGTAGCCGCTGCACGATACCGATTTTTCAGACTTAAAAAATTACCGCAGCAGTCACACCAAGAGTGGATTACGGAATTGAAGGGCTTAACCCGCCAATGTAAATTTACTTGCTCTTGTGGACTTTCTTATAGTGACGTTATGTTAAGAGATGCGATTACGCAGAACATTCAGGACCCCAGAATTAGAGCAGCAATTCTGAAACAGTCTGACCCCTCCTTAGACAGTGTACTGCAGCTTATAGAAGCGCATGATACTTTTGACTTAGCTGATGTAGAAATGCAAAGCCATAGTGTAAATTCAGTGCGCCGCAACGGACGCTTTCCTAGCCGTAGTTCTCAGTATAGCACTAGTGATTCTTATTTTTCTACCGGCCGTGCTGAACAGACAGTGAACAGTAGCCAGTGTAAAAGTGCGACGCAAAGGTCGCCCCGTAGTGTTAGACACAGTAATTTGAATAACGGGCGCCAACGCTCATTTCAGAAAAATGTACGTAAATCGTGCCCCCAGTGTGTGTCTCGCCACAAGCGTGCTCATTGCCCTAGTCGCAACGCAACCTGTTATCAATGTGGCAAATTGGGACATGTACAGTCTGTGTGTATGCAAATTAAAAACTCAAAGAACAGTAACGTTAGAAACAGTGCTTCGCAAAGTGCGAGAACAGTTCATTCTGTAAATGTTATACGGGCTGTGGAATTGAACAGTGCTTTCCTTGGATCTCAATTTCAAGAAAGTAGTTCTACGCCTATGGCAAAACTATATAGTGCACCACGTAGCAAGCGCCAACGAGCGCGTAAAACAGTGCAACGGAAAAGGGTTCGGGACAAGCAAAATGACTATGAACAATGCATTCCTGTAGTGAAATTAGTGCCTTCTGCAACTGCTCCTTGTAATAGTGCCCAGTACTGTGTAGCTAGTGACAGTAGATTTGTTGTAGATACTGAAAGTAATTTTAGTGCAGTAGCCTCGCATTGCGCGGACGCCGATCCGGCGGTAGTGTCATCTAGTGACAGTGTGGTTAATCCGCTGTGTGCCGAGTATGCGCCGCTTCCTACCGCACGCAACCCGCGCAAGCGCAGAAAACAAACCGTAGCAGACGTTGCCCACATTCGCGCACCTGTCGAGCGCCGAAGGCAAAAACTTTTTGTGAATCTTTCCATTGACAATAAGACTGTGCAATTTCAGCTCGACACTGGTTCCGCTGTTACCTTAATTAATAAAGATACTTATGAACTTCTGGGTTCGCCAAAATTATCGCTGTGTCAACAAGTATTAACAGCTTATACAGGTCAAAATATTCCCGTGCTAGGAACGTGTAGTCTGCCTGCCTCTTTTCAAGGTGTTACGAAAACAGTTGCTTTTGTTGTTCTTCAGGCCAAATCTACGCAGAACATTTTTGGACTAGATGCTTTTGACTTGTTTGGTTTATCAATTCAAAGAGATGTGCTTCAAATTTCGTCAATAGTGCCTCAGGATAAAATCAATGCATTGTGTGACAAATATAGTGACTTGTTTTCGCCGGAACTAGGTTGTGCAAAAGACTTCGTGGCACATGTGACTTTAAAAGAATCTGCAGTTCCAAAATTTCGTAAAGCTAGACCAGTGCCTATCGCATTGCGTGATACAGTTGCCGAAGAACTTAAACGTTGGCAAGATAGTGGGGTGATTTCTCCTGTTTCTGCGAGTCAGTGGGCCTCGCCTATAGTAATTATACCCAAGCCGTCAGGAAAACTTCGTCTCTGTGCAGACTTCAAATCAACAGTGAACAGTCAAACAATTGTCGACACTTATCCCCTGCCCAGACCTGAGGAACTGATGGACAAATTAGGACAGTCTCGCTTCTTTTCTAAGATTGATTTAGCAGAGGCATACTTACAGATTCCACTTGATGACGAGTCAAAAAAGTTTTTCGTCATTAATACTCACATGGGCCTTTTTCAATTTCAACGCCTACCCTTTGGCAGTTCTTCCGCTCCCGCTATTTTTCAGCGTTTTTTGGAACAGCTGACAGTTTCTGTACCGTGTTGTTCGAACTATTTAGATGATATTGTGGTATCCGGACGTACAGTTGAAGAACATTTAGCAAACCTGGAGTGCCTTTTCAAGGTTTTGACTGCAGCAGGTCTACGTTGTAATAAATCAAAGTGTTCGTTTTTTCAAACTGAAATAGAGTACCTAGGCCATGTGATTAATGCCCAAGGAATTCATCCCTTACAGTCACATCTTAGAGCAATCAAAGACTTGCCTCCTCCTAAGAATGTGCATGAATTGCAAGCAGTAATCGGAAAGCTTAACTATTATTTCAGGTTTATTCCCAATGCCTCTCAGATTGCAGCTCCACTGCATCACTTACGTAGGAAGAATGTTCCTTTTGTATGGTCCAAAGATTGTCAAGTTGCCTTTGACAAACTAAAGTCTGCACTACTCAGTGATGCATGTTTGATTCCCTTTGACCCACAGAAGCCTGTAGTGCTAGCAGTTGACGCCTCGTCGTACGGTGTAGGCGCTGTAATCTCACATCGTATTGGATGTCACGATCGTCCTATTGCCTTTGCATCCAAGCTACTGACGCCGACGCAACAGAATTACAGTCAGATAGAAAAGGAGGCCTTAGCAATCATTTACGGCGTCGCAAAGTTTCATCATTATCTCTATGGCAGAAAATTCTATTTGTTGACAGACCACAAGCCTCTCACGTCGTTGTTCTCACCCACAAAGCCGATTCCGCCACGTACGGCACAAAAGCTTCAGAGATGGTCCTTGATATTGTCTAATTATCAGTATGAGATTTTGTACCGACCTACCACTAAACACGCCAACGCGGACACACTTTCCCGACTTCCGGTTGGCCAGGATGTGTCTTTTGATTCTTCGGAAATGGCATGTTGTCAGATAGACTCCAGAGATGCTTCCGCTGTCGCAGATTTCCCTTTGAACTCTCGTCGGGTCGCACAGGAAACAGCTGCGGATGCAGACTTAAGTGTGGTAGCACGTTTTGTTCGCTTTGGTTGGCCTGCCAGAGTCAAAGACATTGATCGGCCTCTGGTTCGACGTTATTTTGCACAACGTCATGCATTATCTTTAAGTCAGGGTGTACTGTTGTTGCATACCGACAACGACCAAGCAAGAGTGATTGTTCCTCGTTCCCTGCAACGAGAGGTGTTACGCCTCCTGCATCAAGGACATTGGGGCATTGTTAGGACAAAGCAACTGGCCAGACGTCATTGTACCTGGGTTGGTATGGACGCTCAGATAGAGAGCATGACGTCACAGTGTACAGTTTGTGCGGAGCATCAGGCGGCTCCTCCGCAACGTTTTTCAGACTGGCCACGCCCCAAGGGACCATGGCAACGTTTACACATTGACTTTGCCGGACCTTTCTGGAATACGCGCTGGTTAATTGTTGTAGACGCTTTCAGCAAGTTTCCTTTTGTGATTGCCATGAACTCAACGACGGCGTCTAGTACAATCAGTGCCTTAACATCAGTGTTTTGCATCGAAGGCTTGCCTGAAACTATCGTCAGTGACAATGGACCTCAGTTTGTTAGTGCGGAATTTCAACAGTTTTGTCGTGTGAATGGCATTCAGCATATCACCACCGCACCTTTTCACCCTCAGTCCAATGGTGAAGCAGAACGTTTCGTTCGAACATTCAAGTCTCACATGGAGAAGATGAAAGGTCAGCACTCCAGGCAGCAAGCTCTTCAAATTTTCCTGTCTACGTATCGGTGCATGCCACGTGACGGCCCGTCTCCTGCCGAGCTGCTACACGGCCGCCGTCACCGCACTCTCCTTCACCTGCTGCAGCCTCCCACGCACCGAGTCGGTTCGTATGGCGCTACGCGTTTTCAGGTTTCTACGCCGGTGCTGTACAGGGTGTTTGCTGGAAACAAGAAGACATGGTTGCCGGGCACCATTCAGCGCGTGCTCGGGCGCAATATGTTTATTGTACGTTCTTCCACAGGGTCGGAGCTGCGGCGCCACGCAAACCAATTGCGCCTGCACAGGCCGCGCGATCCTGTCTCCGATTTCTTGATTCCAGACCCAGTTCACCGCCAGGGAGCACAGCCACATCGTTCGTCCCCGGACTACGAGATCCCTATGGACGTCGACGTACATCCGACGCAGTCGTCGCCGCCGCTGTCGCCGCCGCAGACGACAGCGTCACCGAGAGGGACTCCGGGACCGTGCGGGCCCCCCCAGCTTGGGCCACGCACCTCAGAAGAAGATGACCTGCTCCCTCTGGGCGGGGGCGGGCGCCCTTCCCCAGGTTTCGGCGGGTTCCCTGGAGGATCGCAAGGCGGATGCCGGGGCGCGGACGGCGTCTCGATCCCGGCCTCAGCTACGACGCCCGTCCCACCAGTAACGCCCCCGCCCAGGCCCTCCTCCCAGTGCCGTCGCCGTGGCCCTCAGCCCTACGCCACGACGGCGCGGCGGTTTGGGGGGGAGGGGTGTGGTGTCGCACAAGTACAAAGTGCGCGCCACCTACTTTCGCCGCGCGCCGCCATGCATGCACGGCGCGGCGTTCTTCCGACGAGAGCCACGAGCGCCCTCTGGTACAACGCCGCTCGTGGCCACCACTGAAGGACATCGGCCACTTCGCACTTCGGACTGAGATAGCAACGAGTTAGGACCTTCGTAATCCGATAGGCACGAGTGAAGACTTTGCTATTGTACAGGCACTAGGCAGGCCTCTAACAACTATGTATAAACATTCTGCAGTACGATGTAAAAGTTAAGTATTGTTACATTCTGTGCAATATATCTCTTTCTAATTTACTCGAGTGTTTATAGTTTCTGGCTGCTCCCCTCCGTACCTGCACCAGCGTGTCGGTCTTATTCCACTCGGCTACCGACACCTACGACGAGGCTGGGACACAAAAGCGGCGACGAAGTCGGGACACAAAAGGCCGGACTTTCAAAGTACGTATTACTGAGCACCTTCTTACAAAAAAAAGGCTAACTCAAAACAATTCCCCTTTTGCGGAACACACTAAAGCATCCGATCAACAACCTACCATTGTCAACATGCAAATCTCACATACAGCGCAGAAGGGGCATAAGTTAAATTTACTGGAAGAGTTTGAGATAGCGAAGCGCGCTTACTTTTGACACCCACACCTCCTAAACGATCAGTTGGCATACAAAGATCAAACATTCCTAGATATTATGATGTGTTCAAATAAAATTCCTCATTTACAAATACCAACATAAATTATAAACTCTTGTCCTGCTTAATAACATCCCTTTCGTTAAATTTGTATTCAGATAGCTAGATTTCACCCGTCCCGTCTTATACATCGGCTTCCTATGTCACTCCCTACCCACTTTCCCATAGTCTGTACAAGTCGGCGCAACAGCACACCACGCCCGCCCACCGCCCCTAAGCGCAATCGTAAACATGGGCTTACCTTGTATCACCAGAGACCACAGCTTCTATTAAGCTAATCTTAAAAATCGGTTCTATGTTTTCTCACATCTTTACCGAGTATGTTTCAACTGTAATTCGTTGTTACTCTATCATTTGTAGGGCGACAAGGAAATCCAAAAACATTCCAGAAAAATAGAAACACTGCAATAACAATTTACGGTGTCACACCACGGAGAGCGCATTGTAAGCTTGGTTTATACTGTCTTCTTAACACAAAATAAGCCCATGTACTATTATAACCGTTTGTAATTCCGCCTTGTAATTTTGTGTAAATTCTGTCACGCAGATAATCTGAAGATGCCCTGCTAAAGGGCGAAACGCGTCTAACTAATAATTTCTCAATCAAGACGGTTTGAAGGAATATTTAAACTAAACTTAGATGATCATGCGTATTGACATGTTCAACAGATTCCAACAGCAGGAGGTACGTACACTTATTACAAGGAAAGTTTCCCCAGTGAAGTGCAACAAAGTAAAACTGCAAACAGTGGGTGCCTCCTACACTGCTAGGTAGCTGATATTGGCCGCAGCCGTCGGACTTCTATCCAGGGCTGGGTTTAGCATAGTCACGAAACTCCCAGGTAATTTCTGCAACCTCATAAATGCAGCGCGGCGAAGCGGCTGGATCGTATAAGGATGCCGCGAAACCACCATGTATTGAATGTGTTTAGCACAGCACGAACCAAAGGCAGCGGTAATTCGGAGCTTTCGGGGAGCTATAAATTGTGACATTAAAAATATAATCTGGAAATCATTTCGATTTGCAAAAGATGCTGAGAAGTAGGAGACTAGTGCTAACAATAACAAGGTGTTGTTGACTTATTAGTTACACCTTTAGGCATAGAAGAAAATCCTTAAAAATTCATTCACCTCAAAACTTTGACTCATAATTAAAATCGCAAAAGACTGGCTACGACATAACATTCCTACTGTATAAAATTATTGCTCTAACTTTCCGATTTACAAAAATTATAGGCCTATAATTATACCAACATATTTTGCTGGTTACCTACTAGTTTGAAAAAGTGAACGCAAATAAATATGCCTGTGTGTAAACTGTTGAACTGTCAATACAGTTTAATACCTGACAAGTAGATAAAAGTAAATAAAATTTTAAAAAGTGAAGGCTACACGTAAGGCATAGAAGCAATGACAAGGGAAAAGGGACTTTAGAATGGGGTTAGCACCTAGTCTCTGAGATTGTCTCTTATTGCGAGCCGTGTGTTAAATGCATTGGCATTGCGATGATGCAGATTGTCATTAACAGAAGCAGTGATACAGTTATATTACTTTAATGACGTTTCCGTGTTTTTATTAGAAAATTCACCACCACATTTGGTGACATAATTTTGAAAGGAAGAGTATTAAATAGAGCAGCATTTCAGTTTGTATCGTGCCAGTTTTCTGTTACAATCTACTGGCCGCAAGGTGCGCTAGTGTCGCTTCAGCTGCACTTCTCCCGTAGTTCGACTGTATATATTAGACAGTATAAATGAATTGTACGTGCTTCCTAGCTTGAAGCTGCGCTGTTTCTAGAGATATAGAAGTAGCCCTATTCTACATCTACATAAATTAGTTTCTTACAGCCTATATATTATTTGAAAAAAAAACGACAATCTTTTACGTGAAGTGTACTAATTTAATACGTAATACGTAGTGCTATAATGTTGTATTCAAAAAGTTGTCATCCCGTGGCAAATGCCTAATCAAAACCATTTAGTAGAGGAGTACGGTGCAGTAGATGTCTTGACGATGGTAACTTACCGTGCAGGTTATGGAATATTTTACTGAGACGGGGCATTTACAGCAGACACATGTACTGCGCTATAAAGTCCTTATCGTTCCCTACGCTTAACGGATTTCACTTTCCGAAGACACCACTTTCATGTCGTCTGTCTTCCCGAACCATTCTGATGTGTCAGAGGCGTGCCGTTAACGTCTCGGTGGCCTTTAAGGCGTTTTCCGTGGTCGCCTGAGTGACTGAAGGCAGGGCATAATTGAAGACCAGGATACCACCATTCGGCTTTGACCCATGACGTCAACATGGCGGTAATGACAGTCATAGCCAATATTACGACCAAAAAATAACGAAAACTACCGAAAAACACCCACATCTAAGTACCATTAAATCAACGTAACACGAATAACGGGACAAGCGCGGGAATGTCGAGGTTTTGGAAGCGGACATTCTAAGCTGAGAAAAAAAATGACGAAAAACCTATTTAAAAAACTATCAGGAGAAAAAAGTTCAGTAATGCAAACCACCACCAAAAACCCAACAAAAGAGACAAATGGTATAAGACATTTCAGTTATCTATATTACACCTCAAATGAAACTCAGGATACCAAAGAACCCCCAAAACCATGAAATAATACTAAAAATGAAAACTAACAACTGTAACTCTACACAAAATGTTTAAAAATTACTCAAAAATAAGGTCTTCCACTAAAGTTGCCCCCGCCTCACCCTACACACACACACACACACACACACACACACACACACACACACAAAACAAGTCCATACGTTCTCTACATAGTGTAGATTTAACTACTTCAGCTATTAGACCGATTAGCTGGGAAAGCTTGATGACGTCCGCTATAATTTCTCCCATTGCCTTCATAAGACCAGATGAATTGATTGTCCTTGATACACATCCTAACAAAACTAAACAATCATCAGAAGCGAAGAAATAAACCAGAAAAATAGCACAACTAATCCACGAACTAACGCACACTCACTCCCGAGTCACAACGAAAGATGATAGAACATAAGACGCACCAGTGCCAGTACCAAACGTGAAACTAACCGTGCGACCGCTTACTACGACAAATCATTCGAATTCCACGACAAGAGAGCGCCACCACATAATTACTCACGCCACCTGTCAACACACGCCTCAAAACGACCGCGCGGCGATGACGTCACACACAGCACGCCGACGTCACGAGTCAAATGACCAACAGACGGGGCCTGCAGTGTTTTAGTCCAGCGTGTACGAAATCTGTCACTAGTTAAAATCAAACGATGAAATACGGCCAAAATCAATTTTTGTAATGTGGAAAATAACACTGTAGTAAGAACGAAAGGTTTCAGTAGCTTTGTGTCGCACGAAACGACTCTTTTAACATAAGAAGTAGCCAGGATAAGCAGCATTTTCTCGCTATTGAAATAAATGATAAAACCCCTGGAAACATTTCCCAGTCAACAAATTTAAATGTGGTTTACTTGACGTAAAGAGGTTTGCAAGTTTTTTTTTGTTTCTTTTTTGTTTTTTTGTTTTTTTTTTTTTTTCAACTCATGCAGAATTGCAGGCATTTCCGAAGTTTCGACTAAAATTTTATAGTTTATGACCTGCCTTTACATCATAAAAGGTCTCCCGATTTCACTTAAGTGGTCTGTAGTCTCGCGATATATTACTTTCACAGAGACATGTTTTGTTGGAAGAAATAAAAGGTAGTCGCAATCTCAGAGCACAATAAGGAATGTCTCCAGATAGATAAACACAGCCGGCCGCGGTGGCCGAGGAGAATGAGGCTCTTCAGTCACGGTCTGCACGGCCACTGCGGTCGGGGGTTCGAATCCCCCCTCGGCCATGGATGTTTGCGTCGTCTGTAACTGATGTCCCCGTAGTTAAGTCCCATAAGCTTTACAAACATTTGAATATTTTTGATAAACACAGGTAAATCAGCGTTGATTTCTATGATCGTCGCATTTAATAATAGTAACTGAACAAGTGATTATACTCGGAATGGGAATGGAGGTCATACAATAAATACAGCGATATAGAAAACCTAGCCTATTTGTCACTGTTGTTAAAATGTGGAGAAATTTGCAAATCAGTGTTTGTCTCGACGATTCGTCGAAAAATTACTGTACAGATGCTCCTAATCGAAATCGAAAAGTTACTTTATAGATATCCCTAAACGTAAGTGCTGAGTACTGGGTCATTCCATGTCAACTCACCTAATACTACCTGCTCGACCATCACGGATTTCGATGAAATTTTTAGTGAAAATTCGCACATGTCCACAATGAACAATGGTAAATTTTAAGGCTCGTCGGAGCAATATTGTCAGAGATATAGTCAGTTGTTTGACACCATGCGCTACTTTGGGCAGGGTGAGCGTGAATTTTTTGAAGTCTTTGAGTAGTTATAACTCGGGCAATATTTCGTTGAAAGAAGTGAAATTTGGCCATCTTGTACAAGTTTATGCAATCTCTTGGAAATAATAATGAAAATAATTTTATGTGCCATATAAACCCAGAAAAATATAGCCAAAGTTGCTGAAAAAAATCGACGCCAAAAAGTTTGACGACCTATACCTCGGGGACTAAAGCTATGGCGTACATTAAACTTGGCATGTGGTAACCTAACAATACAAGTTTCCCAAACATAAAGTTTCGCTAGGTATCATTTTCCAATAATGAATTAATTAAATGCAAAGTTGCAGATTTTAGAAAAAGATAAAAATGCTGTATTTTTACCTCGGGTTTTTTTTTTTTGTGCAGAAAACTGTTCTACAAAATGATATTTTACACTGGGAAACCTTGTTACTAAGGTGTTGTGTGCAAAATTTCACACTTTTCGTAGTTTTCATTAAAAATATATGAAAAGCCAAAGATAAAACCTATTTCGCAGAGTTATTTTTACGCCTAGTTTGCTTCAATTTGTTCGCCTATGTTGGGAATTAAACCCATGTGTCTGTGGTTTCAAAGCTTTACTAGAAACCGGTATTTGTAAAAGAAATGTCTCCCACATTCTATTTTCACATTCTCACAAAATTCGTCATGTTTACGACAATTTTGTGGAGTATTGGAAATAGGAGGCTGAATTTTTTTGTGGCACATCCCTGTGCTGCCAAAGTTTCATGTTCAGCATTCATTTAGTTTAGGAGATATAAGAATCCAAAGTTTAACACTTTTTCCGTACCGTGATTTACGCGTTCAACTTTGATTCAAATTATCTAGCATTTTTAGCCCGCGTTGGATGATCAAATACACTCTTTTATGTAGTGAAAATAATGGTCTTTCTAGTCAGCCCAGTTTGAAAAGTTTTATAGAACATAGTTTTTTGCAAAATAAGGTAAAAAATACCTCATTTTATCTGTTTCTAAAATCATAAACTTTGCAGTTAGTATATTCAGTATTGGAAAGTGATACCTAAACAAAACTTTACGTCTGACAACCTTGCACTGTTAGGTTACCACATGACAAATTTCATGTACGACATAGCTTCAGGCCGCGTCGGACCCGCCGACCGCATTGAGGGGCTACGCCACCACGCGCAAGGCCGTTCCAGGGTTCGAATCCCCCCTTGGGCACGGATGTTTGTGCCTTCTTTAGTATAAGCTAGTTCATAAGTAGTTTGTGAGTTTGGGGACTGATGACCCCCGCAATTAAGTCCCATAAGCTCTACAAACATTTAGCTTTAGTCCCCGAGATATAGGACGCAAACTTTGTTTTTTTTTTTTTTTTTTTTTTTTTTGGGGGGGGGGGGGTTGGGGTGCGCCTTTGATTTTTGAGCAACTATTTCTGACTGTATATGGCACGTAAAATTATTTTCATTATTATTTCCAAGAGAATGCATACACTTGTGCAAGATGGCCAAATTTCATTTCTTTCAACGAAATATTGCCCGAGTTGTAACTACTCAGTCTTCAAAATACCACGTTCGCCCTGCGCAAAGTCGCGCATGGTGTCAAACAACTGACTACATATCGAACAGTATTGTTTCGACGAGCCTTAAAATTTACTAATGTTCGTTGGGAAAATGTTCAAATGTTTGTATAGTCTATGGGACCTAACTACGGTGCCATCAGTCCCTAAACTTACAAACTACTTATGAACTAGCTAATACTAAGGACGGCACAAATATCCATGACCGAGGGGGGATTCGAACTCCCGACCGTAGTGGCCGTGCAGACCGTGACTGGAGCGCCTCAGTCCCCGCGGCCACTGTTCGTTGGGGACATGTGCGAATGTTCACTAAAATTTTCATCTAAATCAGTGATGGTCGAGCAGGAAAATGTTCCGAAATTAGGCGATTTGACATGTAATTACCCTGCTGTGATCAACGCCAACTTTTGTTTGAGGAGTACTCGACAAAAGGTTTGCCGATTGACAGGTCATGGTACATCGTGGGACCGCTGTACTAGCCCTTTCATTACAATTAGGACGTGTAAGTTCCGCAATTTACTTATCAGAGAACCAGTGCGGAGTTACTACACATTGTTGCTGTGCAACATGAGACACTCGAATTTTCATGTAATGATAAAGAGCGTGTTATTTTCATTAATCTACTGAGACGTCAAATATTTATATTCGTAAATAGTAGTGTCCAAGTGCCTTTATAACTTTATTGTATACACCGTGTGAATAAAGATTTAGGATATCATTCATTTCGTTACTGCTGGGACATAAATTTCACGTCAAAATATCAGCCGGACTTCGGACAACATTGAATCTGTACATATTTTTATCTTTTCCCCCAAAAAATTGTGGTGAAAGAGTTAATGTAATAGTGCCCTATCCACGATGAAAGAACTACTAGGTAATTAGTCACAGAAAATTGAGAGTATTTAGTAAATACTTCTCGTCAAGACTGACATTTACATCATCAAAAATTTGAAGGATTCATTGCAGATATCCCTTGTAGCAAACGCAACGCAATCGTGAAGATACGTGTTTGGTTAGGGTTAAAATTCAGGTTGCGAAACGTCCCAATGTAGCCTTTAATCGAATTAAGCTGGGATGATTCAACTGACGAGATATTTATGATTTTACATCGCTTGCCTTAATTAATCTGAGTGTATTTGATGTTGTAGTGGTATAGTAGTCGATGAAACAAAACTTAGTATTCGTAACTTCGCGATACATGTCTAGACAATTATAAATATGTAGTGCGCGTAGTGGTATAGTAGTCGATGAAACAAAACTTAGTATTCGTAACTTCGCGATACATGTCTAGACAATTATAAATATGTAGTGCGCGTAGAATATATTACAGTATGCGCCTTCAGATGTTTTACGAAGTGAAGGGATTCCTTACAGCATTTGCTTAGACCGTTAGCAATAGAGACAGAGGTCGCATTAGAAATGCAGGAATCGTGGGGTTCAAAATTACTGACTGTTTACAGGCTATATTAACGCCACAGCGGAGATCACTGGGTAATCTCAGTCGGCTATGTTCTGGGAAGTATAATGACGGGGAAAATTGTTCTGAAATCCAAGCTTACCTTGGCGAAATTACCTGCGACTAACACTAGCAGCCACTGTTACTCATAACGAATTGGAACGTTTTGCATCCACGGGGCAGCTACGACGCGCGTTCGTGGAGGCACGATTCTAGCTGCATCACGTGTTGTGGAATAACAGCACTGCCCGGAAAATCAAGGCTGCCCACGACGTAGAAGATAAGTGTACTAATAGGCTCCCGTGGCTGTTTTAAGATTCAGGAAAACCCATCTTTTGTTATGTGAAATGCATCCTGTTACAATACGAAACCTCGACAGGGCGAGTAATGCAGGAGGTGTTGGTTGTTCGAAATGAAGTGTTTCGTATTAGGGAATCGGGGTCACAGACACATTTGCAGTACATTGTATATTTGTTATTATTTGTCATGTGATGAAGTAAATTTAACTACAGAACAATAGAATGATTAGGATGGTCGTCATCATTGCTTCTTGAATTTAGTTAGTTTTCTTGGACTTCTAGGCCTTTATTTGTGTAGAAACTTTGTACATCTGTATTGTGTTCAAGTTCTTATGTTACCCATTGTATAGAAACAGAGAGGGAACTGTGAAAGATGGCCATGGTGGATTAGCCGCGCGTGCTGGAGCGCCGTGTTGGGTGCGCGCGGCCGTCCACCGTCGGGTGTTCGAGTCCTCCCTCGGGTATTGTTGTTTGTGTTGTTCTCAGTTTAGTTTACCTTAGATTAAGTAGTTTGTAAGCTAGGGACTAATAACCAAGCAGTTGAGTCCCATAGATTTACAAACATTCGAACATTTTTGTGAAAGACGGAAACAGCACCAGCACGTGAGCCACGGAGAAAAAAAACCTACTGAGAAGCTGAAGAGCAAGGTACTGGATGTCGAACCAAGTAAAATTTCAAACAACCATAGGTCAAATATGCGTCATTGTGAAGGCGCGGTAAATAAATAGATTTTGGCGAGGCCGCAGAAGTCTGAGCGTCTTGCACAGTTGATATCTGATGGGCTAAAGAGCTCAGTTAATTAACGAAAGTATTAGGCCATACCGGGCATGGTGGCTGTATTAGACGCGTATTTTCTGTTGTATTTACTGGGTAAATCGTGATTACAAAATCAAAGACAATGAAAATATTGTAATGCCATTCGTTCGTTGATATACCCTAATAAAATGTTGATCTACATCGGTGTTGTCCAACCTTTTTGGTGGCGACCACCTCCTACCCCCCCCCCCCCCTTTCTCACGAACCGCACCAAAACTATATAATCTTTTAAATCGTTGGGCGAAGTTCGTTTCGTCTACATTTTGGAATGGAGCAATTTATCTTATTGTTACAAGATTTCCGACAAAAAAATATTCTATGGTTAGCAAGTGTTTTGCATTTCAGGCAACATTCAGACGCTAATTTGCTCCTTAAGGACGATCCCGCTGTCTAGACAATTTGTAATGTACATTTTTTTCGAATTTTTCAGAATTACTTATTGTATCATATTTTTCTACCTGTCGATTTGTTTCTGAAAACTGTTTTCAGGCTTCGCGCTTATTAATCATTAACTCACTGTATTATAAAGTAATTTATGATCTTAATCAATGTTACACAAGGAGCTTCGTAATTTTAACATTGAATGAATTTCACTGCGGCATGTGTTTCTGTGTTATTTTACAGTGCTAGTAGTTGCTGCTCTTACTTGGACCCTCCTTTGGGACACCACCCGCAGGTTGAGGACATTGACCTACACGAATACTGCGCAAGCCGTAGTATGGTGCGTACCAGCGATTAGACCAAACCGCAGCCCTTTATTCGTTCGAAAACTGTGTCGGTGTCATTAGAATCGTCCCGCAGTTAATTTCATAGTGACACATATTCGAAATGAAAGCGAAGCAAAGCTATGTCAGATCTCTTAGTTCTCAAAGCTATGGTCACGTGTTAGCACGTCATCCATACGGCAGTTACTAGACACGTGAACACACGTTCGCTTGCCGTGCTCGTGTCGCTGACTGGCTGTCTTTTTATGAATGTAACTTCACAGCGGTGCGTTTTCGTGCTTTGGCCAACTAGAAAACTTTGCTCGATTCGATGTTTCCTACCCCACCAGGTTGCTTTTCGACTGGCTTCCTTGCGGTAGGGACAGGAATTAGTTAATTTGGCTGGGCATAGAGACCTTTTCAAGAAGAAAATATTGGTAAGTTAATTTCGTGTACACTTGACGATCACTTTCCACTTCTTTCACCTCTGGCAGTATTGCTCATGTGAAAAATACCGAGTAGCACCGTGGTTCGGAACCCACGTTAAACTATAGGTCCCCCTATAACTGGCTGGGTAAGTCAGTTCGAAGGTCGGAGGAAGGCAACGGCATACCACATCCAAACAGGACCATGCCTAGTAAAGCACTGTGGTGTTCAAACCAATCTTCGGGTTGTTGGCTGCTTTATCTTTATTCTTGTTTTCTTTTCGTGATTTTACTGACAGACTGTAGCGCCATCCTAACAATGTCAGGAAGCAGAAAAGTACAGCTATGGCGAATATATTTTAGTACTGTTGTGATTGTTACTGAATTAACTTTTCTTTTGTACCGTTACGGAGTTATTACGTAACAGAATTTGCTCTCCCTCCTTCGTCCTGTGTTCGATGACGAGAATTGGACTGTTAGCTAATTCGTTGTGCAGTATCGATGCTCCTGTCATAATTACTCAATTTGAATTGGGAATTTTTGATTGGTGGTTGGATGACTGGAAGCTTTTGATGACATCGCTCGGAGGACGAGCGAATTCCGTCAGCTGGTCTTTAGCGGGGGGCAGTCCCAAATGTAGATGTACACGTCAGCGAAACACGGCCGGGCAACGTGCACTGAATACGCGCCGTCTGCTTTCTTTTTGTAACGGGAGGCCGTGTGGTAATGAGCGCGCCTGCGCCGCGGGCTCCAAAAACCGAGGCGAGAGGCGGCTAACAAGCGAGCGGCGGCAAGCGACACAGCGAGCCGTGAACTGCACATGGGCAGGAACTGTAGTGCCGAGGCGAAATGTACAAGGCACGCAAGGTGCAGAGTTGGGTGAGGTACTAGTACATCTTGCTATTCAAATTCAGCGGTATCAAAAGCAGCATTTTAGTCCAAGATTGTGTCTGTGTGTGTGTACTCTGACTGCGCGGGAACTAATCTCTCTCTCTCTCTCTCTCTCTCTCTCTCTCTCTCTCTCTCTCTCTATATATATATATATATATATATATATATATAAAAGGAAGTGTCCCGATTGATTGACTGACTGACTGATTTACTGACTGACTGACTCATCATCGCCCAGCCCAAACCACTGAAGATAGAAACTTGGAATTTGTGGAGGCTGTTGATCTTACTCTGTAGGCGTCATTTAAAAAGCGATTTTTCGATATTCCGTCCGTAAGGGGGTGAAATAGGGGATGAGACGTTTTTTGAAAATACGTAGCTGTTTAGGCAGAACTACAAAATTTCGGGTTTTATTTCAGGGTTCACATTTAAAATACACGTGTTTCGGCATTTTCTGAAATTCGACAGATAAGGAGGTAAAATAGGTGACGCAAAAAATTGTTTTTCAAAAATATGTTACTGTTAACTCAAATTTTAAGCTACAACTACGAAACTTCGGATATGGAATCTTGGTCAGCATTAAAATTCCATGATTTTTAGTATTTTTCGATATTCAACAAGAGGGTTAAATAGAGGATCAAAAATTGTTTTTGGAAACACGTTGCTATTGATACAATTTTGAAGCTAGAGCTGCAAAAATTAATATTTGTATAGTATTTTAAGCTATAACTACGAAACTTAGGATATGGACTCTTGATCATGATTAAAAAGACACGTGTTTCGGTATTTTTCGAAATTCAACCATCAAGGGGGTTAAATTGGAGAGGGGGTGTTTTTCGGAAATATGTTGCTATTTAGGCAATTTTGAAGTTAGAACTATAAATTTTCGGATTTGGATTCGGGGTTCGAATTTAAAAGACACGTGTTTTGGTATTTTTGAAAATTCGACCAATAAGGGGGTGAAATACGAGATGCAAAAATTGATTTTCAGAAATATGGTGCTGTTGACTCAAATTTCAAGCTATAACTACGAAACTTACGATATGGATTCTTCATCAGGATCAAAAAGAAACAACTGGTGGAGACCAACCAGCCTACGCATGCGAAACAGCGGGGGTTCAGGTAGTCTATATCTATAAATGTCAATGTCTGTTCGGTGTACGTTTATCACGTTTGAACCACGACATAAAGAGCTACAAATTTGTACAGTTACTAATGTCTATCCGGGGAAGGCTTTAGGCACGGTTTTATGCCGATCGGATAGCTATTTATCTACATATATTAATGTGAATGTCTGTTCGGTGTACGCTTATCACGTCCGAACGACAAGACGCAGAGACTTAAATATTTGTACAGTTACTAATTTATACCTGAGGAAGGTTTTAGGCACGGTTTAACGCGAAATGCGAAACAATAATTACTCTTTGAAAATTATATTTACTCTTTGAAAATGGTTTTATTGGTTGCATTGTTGTTTGAGGGTTGATAATGATAAAAAGGTGGAGTATATTGGGATGGAAAATTATCGGTGTATATAAAATTCTACGTGTGTCTGTGTTAATGTTTCGCTTTTCAGCGAAAACTACAGAACGTAAACGAATGGTCTGTGTGTAATTGTTGTGCGAAGTCTCCCGTTGTACACCACAGCAGTTCCATGCCGATAACTATAAGGGGGTGGAAGATATGGTGCTTGAAAGTCGTCAAATTATTAAAAAAATTCGGACTGAAGACCACCGATGACTTTGGCGACTCTACAGCAAGGAGGTTACATACAGCGAAACGTGATGCCACAGACCATATCTTTGGTCTATGCGTGCTACAATGTCTTCAGCTCTTTCTCTGTAGAGATAAGCATACGAATAAGGAAATATAAGAATGAATAACTAAAACAGTAAAAAAGAAATATTTTTTGAATCCATCTCTTTAAAAATTCGATTTGACGTTTCGCACATTATCTATCATAATCAACTAACACTCGAGCGGAGCCATGGATTTAAGCTAGTTCTAATATAACAATGACTCTGAAATTGTTGTTGCATGGAAATGCTTTGTTTAGCAAGACTTCGAAAATTAGTGAAGGGAGTATTTATAGGGAAAAAAAAGTCGCCGGCCGCGGTGACCGAGGAGACTGAGGCGCTTCAGTCACGGTCTGCACGGCCACTACGGTCGGGGGTTCGAATCCCCCCTCGGGCATGGATATTTGTGCCGTCCTAGTTCGTAAGTAGTTCATAAGTAGTTTGTAAGTTTAGGGACTGATGACCCCGTAGTTAAGTCCCATAAGCTTAACAAACATTTGAACTTTTTTTTTTGTAATTATGGACATGAACAATAAAATAGTGTGGATTTTTGTCAATTATTTTCTAATTTTATATCCTATTTTTGCAAGTAATAGATAATAGGGACGTGTGGAATTTTCTTCCGTCGTAACCTGTGTACATTTTCCACATAAGCTTTCATATATTACATTATTACTTTCCCTCTAGACCAGAGGTCGTCAAGTAATCTTGGATGGGGTCCGGATACTATTGAAAATAGTATGTAAAACCTCATGTTCCTTATTAATATTTTACGTTAATTTTCACTCAAAAAATAATATAAAATACAACACACTGGGAAATTTGTAATAAAAAATCCAGATTTTTTTATTTTAATTTTCACTATCAAAATAATATGAAATACAACAGATGTAAAATAATAATCTATAAAAAAATCCCGATAAATTATATTATTTTATATTTATTTATTTTTATTTTCACTCTCAAATATTATGAAATAAAATTGATAGTCAATCTTTTATTGAAAAGTTCAGAAACTGGTCATACTATACATACTATATTCTATTTTAATTTTCACTAAGAAAGAATGAAATACATTGAAATGTGCGTATATGTGTCAAAAACCTCCTAGGGGAAAACTACATTTGCGGTCGTGAGTAGTTTCTTATTTTTCCGGCTCATGTAGACACCAAAATTCTTCAGTGGATACCGTTTCATAAGTTTGCAAAGAAATGCCTTCCTGGAAGTTTGTTATCTCAATTTTGAGTAAAGGCTTTTAAAGATGGAACAACTTCGTAGCCACATCTGTCCACTTACCTGCAGGAGAAACCTCAAAAGGTGATTTTACGAATCGTCACAACTCTTATATTTCTTTGAATCTTACTGCAAATTTCTTCTTAAGATTTGCCAAGGAATTTTATAATATGGATTATTTTTATATTCAAAAATTGTTACGAAATGAAGAGACGCTAACCTTAAAACGTCTCTCTCAAATAACCTGCTTGCGGCGGTGCTATGATACACATTCAACCAAATCACATATTAATTTCACATTTAATTTAACTCGTTGTTATTATCTACGGATTTTTTGTTTGTTAAGAATTAGAGTATGTAACTTCCACTTTCAAAATAATTATGGGGGTCCAGTTTTTGGCCGTACGTGCCATTTGGCGACCGCTGCTCTAGACCAACTGCTCCCAAACTGTGGATCTCGGGATCTATTCAGGTGGGTCGACAGACGACTTAAACAACCCAAGGCATGAAACTGCTAAGGTCATCGGTCCCTAAACGTAAGGACAACACATTCACCATGCCTGAGGATAGACACGAACTTCCGGCGACAGGGACCGCGCTATGGACGATTTAACAATGAAAGTTTATTTCAGTAGGAATGTTTTATACTCTGAAATAGTTATGTACAAAACCCATCCCAAATTAGAAAACAATGTGGGTAATAACCACATCAGCGTACAGTCAGTGAAGCCTGGTAGTCATCTTGGTTGGGTGTAGAAACGGAGTTGGGCCGATAAATGCGTAGTAATTAAAGTGACGCTCGCCTTAATTACATTGTCATTTGGACTCCTTTGGATAGGAAAAAAATTACCAAATTTTTCACGTAGACAGATGAATACTGAAGGAATGCAATAGTGTTCTTAGCAAGTACAATACGTATTGTGTTTATATAATAATAATAATAATAATAATAATAATTGAAACGATTACTTTTGCATGAAATAAAAATTGTGACATGAAAGAGTTAGTCGCCTGCCACATTTTTTGTTTTGTGGTCACGAAATTTTCCTCAGCGAGAAAGTTGTAGATAATGAAATGAACTTATCTTTTTATTTAAACAACTTTTTATGCCGCCCCCCCCCCCCACCTGGTTTTCTCACAAATTTGGATACAACAGAGCGGTGGAACTTTTCAAATTCTACTTGTTACTTTCAGTGAGCACAGATTTTGTTGCCCTCTCGCCTTGTACTTTGTGACCAATGTTGATAAACATTTTTTAATTTGGGATACAATTTTCGGTATCCAATAATTATTACTTAACACTTTTTATTTTATTACTAACTAGCTGAGCCGCTCCGGCTTTGCACGGGTAATCTTTAAACTACTTTAACTCGAGAACTGCAGAACGTATCGTGATGCGGTTTCTTTCAATGTGTTTGGTATAATCCCGTGTTCAACGTAGGCTATATTAAATGCCAATACGAAAATGAGAAATAATTGAAATAACTATAATAACGTAGAATGGTTTACCACTTCCGTACTTTCGTGACTTTTGTAGCGTAAACTATGAGACTTGCCCCAAAGTACATAGTATAGATAAAAAAAAACCTTTCACAGATCTCCCACAATCACTGTAACTAGTTTGAAGGCATCTGGCGCCAACGCTTTAGAAGAGAAAAAAAGATTTTTTCTGATGTTTGTGACTTTATATATATTCGTAGTGCGCCTCGGTTGCACAGTGGTAGAGTGTCAGACTACAAATCCAAAGGTCGTGGGGTTCGATCCCCGCAAGGTCTTGTGATTTTTATCTGTCACTTTCCACTTCTTTCAAAAAATGTTCAAATGTTTGTTAAGCTTATGGGACTTAACTACGGGGTCATCAGTCGCTAAACTTACAAACTACTTATGAACTACTTACGAACTAGGACGGCACAAATATCCATGCCCGAGGGGGGATTCGAACCCCCGACCGTAGTGGCCGTGCTGACCGTGACTGGAGCGCCTCAGCCACCTCGGCCACCGCGGCCGGCTTCTTTCAAAAATGTTCAAATGTTTGTAGAACTTATGGGACTTAACTACGGGGTCATCAGTCCCTAAGCTTACAAACTACTTATGAACTAGCTAAGACTAAGGACGGCACAAATATCCATAACCGAGGGGGGCATTCGAACCCCCGACCGCAGTGGCCGTGCAGACCGTGACTGGAGCGCACAGTCCCCTCGGCCACCACGGCCGGCCCACTTC